>CM065484.1:36387399-37742745 GCA_032873175.1 Leptopilina drosophilae
ACAAATTGGAAATTACAAAAACTGACGGTAAATAGTTGAGAATTACTCGAAATAATATTTAGAACAAAAAATCCACTTTTACCAATACTTTTTTCAATAATACTTTTCATAAAATTCTTTTTAACCTATTGTTTTGTAAACTTATTTTTAAAATAACAGCGTCTTGAATAAGTTAAATTTTTTTGAATAAATATTTAATTACTTATTGAAAATAATGGATTTCTAGAAGAATTTTAGTTTAAAGCACCAAAAAAATATTGATGTTTGAAAAAGTTTAAAAAATAATTGTATAAAATCGAAACATGTTAAAATTTTTTTAAAAAATTCCAATTATCTTTATAAATAATAAAATTCTCTTCCAAAATTTCAATATTTTCAAAAATTTTAATTAAATTCACGGCAAAAATTTAATTATTATTTTCAAGAATTTTAATAAATTTCTTGACAAAATTTCAATTATTTAAAAAAATTTCACTTTATTCAATGATTTTCAATATCTACTATATTAATAAAATTTTCCAAAAGAATACAATTATTTAAGAAATTTTTTTGGTAAATTTTAATTATTTCAATTATTTTTATAAATAATAGCATTTTCACAAGAATTCAATTATTCAAAAAAGAATTAACATGCATTTTTTCGATAATAATCAATTATTTAAAAAGTTTGTGTAAAATTCTTTGCAATAAATCAATTATTTTTATAAATATTAAAACTCGTCGCAGAGTTTTAATTATATTTAATGCAATTTGAATCAAATTTTCTTGAAAAATGGAATTATGCTTAAAAATTTTTATTATAATTCCTGAAAAGAATTCGATTATTTTGAAAAATGTGATGATAAAATTTCTAAAAAGAATTTAATATTACGAAATTTTCAATTATTATTCAATAATAAATTCAATTATTATTTTGTAAAGGTTTCAAACTTAAAATTTTTGAAAATCTGAATTTTTCATAAGTTTGATTAAAAATTGTGTAGAATTAATTTTTTAAAAAAAGTTTAATTCAATTTTTGTGGAATTATTTTTATTTTTTATCTTCTAATATATATATTTAAGTGAATAATTTCCATATAATCGAAATTTTTGGTAAAATTGAATATTGTAAACAAATGTATTTGAAAATTCTGAAAGAACTTTTTCAAAAATTATTAAAAAGAATTTTATTTTAAAATTCTAAAAAATGATAAGTGATTTTTTTTCAAGGGTCTACTAACCTGGAAATCCGAGAAAACCGGGAAATAATCGAGAATTTAATTTAACCGGGATTTTTATAAAAAAAAACCGGGAATTTTTTCACCAAAATTAAAAAAAGTTTTATTATTTTAATTTGTTTTTAAAAAAATTACTTTTTATTTCAATTTTTATAGATATTTATACTCTTCTCTAACTTTGAATTAGTTAAAAAAAATTAATTTGATAGTAAAAGTCAGGCACTAATTCAAACAGATTATGTAAATAAATTTCAAAAAATTATGGAGTTAATAGAAATATTGTGAAATTCGACTGAAAATATGTAATTGAATTTGTTAAAGAATTTCTTTAGAAACTTTTTAACAAATAAAATTTTCAAAGTATTTTAATTTAATAATTATTAATTGGATTTTATAGTCGCATTTTAATGAATTCATGTTTCTTAGTGCGAAGATTAATAATTAAAATGTTTATTAGTTAATTTAAAAAAAACCATATGTAATTCAAATTTTTTATTAAAATTTAATTCACGCAAAATTTTTTTTTAATTCTGAAAAATAAAATTGTTGAAATTTTTCAATTCCATTGTTTCAAGATAATTTAATTTTTCTAAACAAATAATTGAAAATTTTTGAAATATTTGAAATTTCTTTACATTTTTTCTAAATAATTTAATTCTTTGAAAGAATTTTAATTAAACTTTTTCGAAAATAATGTTAGTTGTCGTAATTATAATTTTATTTTTAAAATACAAAGTCCCTCTTAAAGTTTTAAATCAATTTTTTGCTTTTAAAAATTCTATTATTCTATTATTATTCAATAGTTATAATTATTGAACTTCTCTTACATTTTTAAAATTTCAAATTTCTGAATGTTCAAATAAATTTATTTGAACATTCAGAAATTTGAAATATAATATAATATAATAAAAAAATATTATTATAAAAATATTAAAAAAAATAAAATAAAAATAAAATAAAAAAAAAATAATATTAATAATATTAATATTATATAAATATTTTATGAATATTTTATAAAATATTATTAATATTATTATTATTATATATTATATTATATATTTTTATATATATATATTATATATATAATATATATATTATATATATAATTATATATATATATTATTATATTTATCATTTCTTAAGCAAATTTAATGTTTATTACTTATTAAGTAAATAATTAATTATCACTGCTTTTTTAAAATTGTAATAAAATTCTTCACAGGAATTAAATTATTTTCATAAATAATATCATTGTTTGGAAGGATTTCAATTATTTTTGTAAATAGTACAATTTTTTGCAGACATTCAATTATTATCAATAGAATTGTAATAAACTTGAAAAAGAAAATTTCCAATTATAATTATAAGAAGACATGATTATTTTTAAAAAATTAAAAAAATTATTTTCCAAATTTTCAATTAAAATTATTATTTCTTTATGTTCGAAATGAAATTTAAATTTAAATTTTATGAGAAAAGAAAACCGGGAAAGAATTAGGCCATAACCGGGAAAAACCGGGAAATAACCGGAAATTTTGTTGAATGAAAATAGTAGACACCCTGTTTTTCCAAATCTCAATTCCTATAGAAATATAATAATGATTAAATATTTATTTAAAAATGAAGTTACTGATGTTTTCGAATAATTTTACGATTAAAGAAATTAGTAAATAAATGTAATAGAACATTTATTTTTGTTCTCTAATCGTTTTTAGAGTAAATTTATTTGCTTTTTTAGGGTTAGGGATAAAGAAAATTTGTTTTATGTGCTATTAATAAAATAAATAATGTAATTAAAATATTTTCAGATAATAGCAAGAATGAAAATGTGTCGAATCAGGATGAATATGAATTTGATAGTTCTGACGAGGAAGATATTCGCAATACAGTTGGTAATATACCAATGAAATGGTACGATGATTATAAACATATTGGTTACAATTGGGAGGGGAAGAAAATTTTGAAACCAGAAAAAGGCGATCAGCTCGATAATTTTCTGAAACGAATGGAGGATCCAGATTTTTGGCGAACAATTAAGGATCCACAAACTGGACAGGACGTTGTATTGAGCGAGGCTGACATTCAATTAATAACTCGTATTCAAAAGCAAAAAGTCCCTGACACTCAATTTGACGAATATGCCGTAAGAAATTTATTTAAAAAATTTTTCTTATTAGAAATTCAACTTTTTAATAATTTATTAATTTTTTTTTCCTCCGACTTTTATATTTAGCCATGGGTCGAGTGGTTCACGTCAGAAGTGATGAAAACACCATTGAGAAAATTCCCAGAGCACAAGAGATCTTTTGTGCCATCAAAAGTTGAGGCGAAAAAAGTTTCAAAATTAGTGCACGCATTAAAAATGGGTTGGATAAAATCAAGCGCCGAAATGGAAAAGGAACGTCAACAAGCAAAAAATGATCCACAATTTTATATGCTCTGGCAAACTGATGATCAGGCCGAGGAAATGCGACGTATACATAAACATATACAAGCGCCAAAAAGATTTTTACCAGGTCATGCCGAGAGTTATAATCCACCGGCTGAATATTTATTCGACGCTAAGGAAATGAAGGCATTTAATAAATATAAGAATACACCGTGGAAGAGGAAATTACATTTTGTACCGCAAAAATATGAATCATTGAGAAATGTACCGGCATATTCAAAATATATTAAAGAAAGATTTCAAAGATGTTTGGATCTTTATCTTTGTCCGCGTGCAATTAAAATGAAATTGACAATACAACCGGAAGACTTGGTACCACAATTACCGAGTCCCAAGGATTTACAACCATTCCCAACGACAATGTCGATGATTTTTAAGGGACATACGGATATGGTGAGAAGTATCAGTTCCGAATGGAAGGGACAATATTTTGCCTCTGGCGGCGATGACATGACATTGAGAAGTAATATTTTCGAAAATTTTTATATATTCCACACCTCCTTCTATAATTTTAATTTTTCTCTCCATATTTTCTTTTTGAGAAATTTCATTTTCGAATTTACAGTTTATAAAAATTTCATAAAATTTATAATAATTGAGGAACATTTGAATTACAGTTTGGGAGATAGCAACTGGTCGTTGCGTAAAAGTTGTTCCCTGCGGTGGAGTTGTGAGGAGCGTCGCTTGGTGTCCAAATCAAGCGATCTCGTTAATTGCCGTCGCGGCTGATAGAAAAGTTCTCCTAATTAATCCCGAAGTTGGAGATCACGTCATAACAAAAAAAACCGATCAACTCCTTGAAATTATCCCTCAAAGTGATGTCATAGGTAAATTATTTTATTTTATTAACAAACTAGCAAAAGTTATGCGCGGAACGTGTTATTCAATTTGTTGTTGTTTAATTTTCTAAAATTTTAATAAATCCTTCTAAACAATTCAATTATTTTTTTAAGTAGTAAAATCTTTTTAAAAAAATTCAATTATTTTTAAAACAATTTTAATTGAATTCCTCAGAAGAGATTTTTATACATATTTTTGACACTTCGTAAAAATTCAATTTTTTTCTAAAATTTTAATAAATCCTTCGAAATAATTAAATTATTCTTATAAATATAGTAAAATTCTTCGCAAAAATTCCATTAATTTTATAAATAGTAAAATTTTTGCAGGAGTTCAATTATTTTCAAAACAATTTTAATTAAATTTCTCTGATGAATTCAAATATTTTGAAATATTTTCATAAATTTTATTTACTTCCTAAAATTTAAATAAATTCTTCGAAACAATTCAATTATTTTTATAAATACTACAATTCCTTGAAGGAGTTAAATTATTTTCAATCCAATTTAAATATAATGACACGAAAGAATTTAATTATTTTCAAAAATTTCCATAAAATTCTATTTCAACAAGAATTTTAAATTCTTTAAAAATAATCCAATTATTGTCAAAATATTTATAAAAAAAACAAAATTTAATTATTTTCAATTATTTCTATAAAATTCTTCATACTAATTCAATTATTTCTCGCAATATTTTAATAAATTCTTCGAAACATTTCAATTATTTTTATAAATAGTAAAATTCTTTGCAATAATTAATTAGTTTATAAATCGTAAAATCCTTTGCAGAAGTTTAATTATTTTCAAAACAATTTTAATAGAATTTCTCGAAAGAATTTTAATCTTCAAATATTAACTTAAAATTAATTTATTTTCTAAAATTTTAATAAAATCTTCAGAACAATTCTATTATTTTTATAAATAGTAATACAATTCTTCGCAAGAATTCAATTATCTTTAATACAATTTTAATAAAATTCTCCTTCAGCAAATCCAATTGCATTCTAAAATTCCAATTAAAATTTTTAAAGAAACTCCATTAGTTTAAAAATAATTCAAAGAAATTCTTCAAAAGAATTCCACTATTCTGATAAAATTCTTCGAAAGAATTAAATTATTTTTAAAAATCGTCAAATTCTTGACAAGAATTCAATTATTTTTAAACAACTCAATTTTTCTCGAAATTTTTAAATAAAATTCTTTGTAAATTTCAATTACTTTCTAAATGTTCAAAAAAAAAATGATTTTTTAGTAAATTACATTATTTTTAAAGAAATTTAATAAAATTTTAAAAAAAATCTTTACCAAAACTTTAATAACATTGTTTAAAGGTTTTCAATTATTTGAAAAAATTTTGATATAATTCTTAAATTGAACTCAATTATATTCAATTTTTTTTTAAATTCTTAGAAAGAATTTAATGATTTTTCGTACATCGAAAATTTAATTATGTTTAAAAATAATTTGATTTTTTCAATCGAATTCTATTGAAATAATTGAATCCCCACCAAGAAATGTATTATTTTTTTCGAATAATAGGAATTTTTGCAAAGTTTTAAAAAATAATTGTATTTTTGAAAACAATTTTATAAAAATTGTGTTTAAAATAATTGAATTTTTTTCGAAAAAATGTACTATTTATTGATATAATGGAATTCTTACGTAGAATTTAAAAATAATGTAATTTCCCTGAAATTAAAAAAAATGGAAGTAAAGTATGTAATTTAATTTTAGCGAAAATTTTATTATTTATATAAAAATAATTGAATTTTCTTGGAAAATTTTTACAAGAATTTAAAAAATAATTGAAATTTTCGAAGAAATCAATTTGAATTGTATTGAAAATAAATGGAATCCTGTGAAGAATTTTATAATTTATATAAAAGAAATTAATTTTTTACGATGATTTTTATTATTTATAAAATGACTTTTTGCAATGAATTTTAATACATTTATTGAAAATAATTGATTTCTTGATACAATTCAATTATTTTCAAAGTTTTCAGTAAAAATTATTTAAAAAAAAAATCCATTATTTTCAAGAAAATTGAAATAAATTTTTTGGAATAATTCAATTATTTTAAAGAATTTCAATAAGAATTGTGCGAATAATTAAATTATTTTCAATACCTACAATTTTAATAACATTTTCTCGAAAAAATTCAATTATAGAAAAAAAGGTTGATAAAATTCTCGATGTGAATTCAATTATTTTCAAATTGTTTTTTTTAATACTTTGCAAGAATTCAATGATTTTCAGTAAATTAATTAAAAAATTTTAAACACATTTTAAAAGAAAAATTATTTTAAAAGTTGGGAAACAAAAAAGTGAATAGCAACTCAAATAGATTTTGTCCACAGTCGCTGAAAATATAAAATCGACAGTTCAGTGGGAACAGGCAGAAGGTGAGGAGAAGAAAAATGGAATTCGATTGATTTTAAATCATTTTAAAATTGTAAAGCAAGTGACGTGGCATGGAAAGGGTGATTATTTTGCAACTGTAATGCCCGAGGGACAAAATCGATCAGTTTTAATAAATCAATTATCAAAAAGAAGATCTCAACTTCCATTTAGAAGGCCCAAGGGTCTGATTCAATGTGTTCTTTTCCATCCGATTAGACCATTTTTGTTCGTCGCTGTAAGTTGTCAAATATTTTTATCTTTATATTTTTAATTTTTTTCCCGCATTAAATATGATTTTTTATTTATTTATATTTTTTTGCTTTTTCACTTTTTTTCTTATTTTCAATATATTTTGAATTAATATTGTTTGTAAATTGTTAATAAAAAATTATTAATAATTCAAACACTTACATTGAATTAATTTGAACTTTTTCAGACACAACGAAATGTACGAATTTACGATCTCGTTAAACAAGAAATGGTGAAAAAATTACTCTCAAATTCACAATGGATTTCATCAATGGCCATGCATCCAGGTAAATTTGAAATTTTCCTACTTTTTAGTCTTTACTAATTTTTCTTTTCACTTTTTACTTGGTAAAAATTGTCATTATTGTTTATTTTGATTCAGGGTTACATTTTATAAAATAAATCTGCAGAATTATTCAATTCTTTTGATAAATAATAGAATTTTCAACAAGAATTCAATTATTTAGGTAAGAATTGACATACATTTTTTCGATAACAATCAATTATTTAAAAATTTTGTGTAAAATTCTTTACAATGAGTCAATTATTTTCATAAATAATAAAATTTTTTACTGCGATTCAATTATTTTCATTAATAATAAAACTCATCGCAAAATTTCAATTATTTTTAATACAATTTTAATTTAATTCTTTCCTAAAATGTAATTATTTTTAGAAATTTTATTAACATTCGTGAAAAGAGTTTATTTCAACATTTATTTTTTATGAAATTCTTTTTGAGAATTCAATTTTAAGAAATATTCAATTATACAATAAAGTAGTTATTTTTGTTTTTAAATAATTGAATTCTCATAGAATTTTCTAATAGAAAAATTAATTTAAAAATTAATTTCATTAAAAATTTTATATAATTAAACATTAAAAGTATAAGAATTAATTTTTGTTGAAATTATTTGAAGTTTTTATTTTTTTAAATATATTTAATTGATGAAGTCTCCGAATGTAAAATTGAAATTTCGTAAAATTAATTTGTAAACAAATGAATTTGAAAGTTCTTAATGAACTTTTTCAAATATTATTTTATAAAAATATTGATTTAAAGAAGAATTTTTGTTAAAACTTTTAGAAAATAACTCAATTTAATTTCAAAAAGGTTTAAATTAATTTTTGTAAATCTTAATTCGTATGAATTAATATTTATTTAAAACTGAAGTTATTGATGTTTTCGAATAACTTTACAAATGAAAGAAATTCGTAAATAAATGAAATAGATAATTCTTTTAGGGAAAAAAGTAAAAATTTTGTCTGAAAATCAGGGAAAGAGAAAATTACATTTTTTGTAACAACCCTCTTAGTCTTTCTCAAGAGAAAATTGTAAAAAAATAATGGCGATTCTAAAAGTGAATAAAATGGAATTTTTTTCAGGTGGTGATAATATTTTAATTGGAACATACGATCGTAAAGTTGTTTGGTTTGATTTGGACTTGAGCACAAAACCATATCAAACATTAAGATTACATGGCACTGGAATAAGAAATGTTGCCTTTCACAAACGTTACCCACTCTTTGCATCAGGAGCCGATGACAGAGGTCTCATTGTCTGTCATGGAATGGTCTATAAGTGAGTTATAAATTTTATCTTATTTTCAATTCTTTGAAAACTTGTTTTTTATTATTCTCCTTCGATATCAAAGTAAATTTTTTTTAAATTGAGTCTCTCTTTTCCTTTTAATTTCAGCGATCTTTTGAAGAATCCACTAATCGTTCCACTGAAAAGATTAAGTAATCATGAGTCATTTAATGATTTTGGAATTCTTGATGTCATGTTCCATCCGATTCAGCCGTGGGTTTTCTCTGCGGGCGCTGATTCGACGATAAGAATGTACACATAGGGTTTTTTTTCTTTTTAAAAAATTTCTCAAATAGGAGAATTGTGAGTTGAAGTTTCTTTTGTTTGTAAATAAATAAAACTCCAATCAATAAATGGGAGTTTTATTTTTACACCATTTTTTTTACACATCGCGAAGGAAAAACTAATAAAAAGAACATGAAACGACAAAAGTTTATATTTATATTTTAAAGCTTTTATTGCATTTTTTCTATAGAAGTTTAATTAGTATTTAAATCACTTTCATTTTCGTTTTAACTTGAAAAACATAATCTGGTAAAATTAAATTAATATCTAATAATCAACATAGTATAATAGTAATACAATTTAAAAGCTAATTCATTTATTTTTAAAATAAATCAATTGTTACTTTATAATTTAATATAAAAATTTAGTTATAATACCAGAATTCTAAATTTATAAATCAAACCAATTATAATTGATTGTAATTAAATATAATTAATTATAATTTTATAGTTAATTTTAATTTGACATTTTTAAATTACTTCTTACTTTTACAATTCAGAAATTGTAAAATTTTATAATTATAAAATTTTTTTACAATTTAAAAACTAATAAAAACTTGATTAATATTAGAAATTGTACAAGTGCTTTATTTTTATATAAACAAATAAAAGAAAATTGTCTAATAATATAAAAAAATATTTTATATACTTAAAAACAAAATAAAAATTCGCTATTTTGTATATATCTATATATATATATATATATATTTTTTTCTCTTATTCTCTTTACAGTGAAGTAAAGAACCATGTGCGATGTAAAATATTCTCTATTGAAAGCAAACTATTGTGCATTATTAATTATATATATATAATAAAATTTTATAAATAAAGTCGAAGACTTTTTGGGAAAAAAATCACAGTAAAAAATTAAATTATTTCTACATTTATAATGTAACAATAATAATTAAAAGAATTCAATCCTAATTGATTGAATTGACTTTCAATATATATTCATTCAATCTCGCATTGAATCTCTTGAAAGCAAAATATTTAGTTGACAAAATAAAAATTATAGTTACTTTCGTCAGGTAAAAATTAAATTGAAAAAATAATTTTTAAGAATGTTCAAAACCATTGACATTGTTTTTTTAAAGGAGTATTTTAATTAATTTCGTGCAAAAAGGAGAATTAAATTAATGTCAGTGGACTAAACAAACAGAATTATCAGTTTTTCTCTTTAATCCACATTAATAATAACCTCAAAATTGCTTTATTTAATTATTTTTTATAAATAGTTAAATTTTTTTTTGCAAAAGTTCAATATTTGTTGTTTTTAACAAAAAATTTCACGAAAGAATTCAATTATTTTCTAAAATTTTTAATAAATTCTTCGAAATAATTCGATTCCTTTTTTAAATATAGTAAAATTCTTATCAAAAATTCAATTTTTTTTCAATAAAATTACACGACAGAATTCAATTATTTTCTACAATTTTAATTAAATTCTTCGAAAAAATTGAGAAAAATTGTTCAAAAGAATTGTATTATTTCTACTAATAGTTACAATTTTTGCAAAAATTCAATTATTTTTAATAAAATTTTCAAAGAAATTCAAATGTTTCCAAAAATTTTAATAATCTTTTCAAACAATTCAATTTTTTTTAGTTTTTAATAAAATTTTTTTGAAAAGAATCCAATTATTTTCTAAACTCATGAGTAATCTTTTTAAATAATTCAATTATACTTTTAGATGGTAAAATTCTTTTCAAAAATTCAATTTTTTAAAGGAATTTCAAGGAAAGAATTCAATTATTTTCTAAAATTTTAATAAATTCTTCGAAACAATTTAGAAAAATTCTTTAGAAGAATTCTATTATTTTTACAAATAGTTGCATTTACTGCAAAAATTCGATTATTTTCAATAAAATTTTCAAAAGAATTAAATTTTTTCTTAAAATTTTAATAAATTTTTTGAAAGATTTCAATTATTTTTTTAAATAGTAAAGTTCTTTGCGAAAATTCAATTTTTCTAAATACAATGCTAATTAAATTGTTCAAAAAATTAATTTAAAAAGAAATTTAATATTTTTCGAAAAAATCATAATAATTATAATAATAATATGAATAATATAGTAAAATAATAAAAATGAATAAAATTTTCATTGAATCATTTGAAACAATTCATTTTTTTTAGTTTTCAATAATATTTTTTTTGGAACAAATCAAATTATTTTCTGAAATCTTTCAAAATAATTCAATTATTCTTTAGATAGTAAAATTCTTTGGAATAATTTTTTTGCAAAGAAAAAAAGTCGGATAAAATTAAAAATTTTTTTTGCTAGAAGCGTAAGAAATGTAATTTTCTACATTTTAAACAATCTTTATAAATGTTCAAAATTAAATTCTCCCATTTTTCACCAAAAAGAGTTTAAAATTAAAATTGTCTTTTTCTTTTAATTACAAAATTATGACATTTAACTAACTTTTGATTTGACTGTCCGTCAGATGTTTCCTTGAAGCGAAAAAATGATTCATAGTCACTATAAATGTTTTAAACGTTCTAAACAAATATTACCAGTGATGCCAACATATTTCGAAAACTTGTTATTATATTTCCATTGTCGTTGTTCATGTTTAATGTTGGTATCACTGTTTTACTCAGAAATGATAGAAAGTTCTTCTCAAATACAAAAACATTGTCAATTAAGAAGAAGAAGAAGAAGAAGTTTTAAATTTTCGTACACTGATCGAAGATATGTGAAAATTTACCCATTTTCCTTTGTTGTAGATAAACAATTTTGAGGTTATATTAATTAGATTAACGGAAAGAAAATACGAAACTTTCCTAATTTAAAGGCGAATGACCCAGACATTGCCATTCGGGTTCGCCGCACTCGCACGTACGTCCCGCGTGTCTCACTTGAAAAACAGTGACGAGTTTTCTGCTATCGTAAAATCGACACGTAATATGAAGATCGTGAATTAGAAAAGTGTAAAATTGATTGCCCCATCGTTGTCGTAGATAAACAGAACGTGGATCTTCACGTAAAACATTTTCAATTGCCACCTTCTCCTCGTCGGCCTTATCGTCGAGAATTTCATTTAATTGCGCGAGCGCTCGTTCATTAAAAACCACTGACAACGTCGATAATTGCGGCCTTGAAATCCACTCGGGAACACGAATTTCCGTTGTATTTGTATTCGTCATTGTTGTCGTTGTCGTTGCAACCACAGCGGACAATGCAATCGGCTCGATAACAGACAAATTTCCCGGAACAGTTTGCGAGGGCGTGAGAATTGGCGTCTCGAAGCCTTCTTCACCATCGGGCGCCTCACGAATTCCCATTCTTATCGGCGAATTATCCAATCTCGCATTCAATGCCCTTCGTCGAATTAAATCCAAATCCGTGCCGCAAACCGTACTCGGTCCATCCGCACCCTCAAGAAGTCTCGAATTCCTCCAAGTTCGATCTTCACCACCACCACCACCACCATTATTTCTAACTCTTTCCAAAGTTTCCCCACTGTCGTTCACCTCTGTCGTTCTCGATGAACTCTCATTATTCTCTGAATTCATCAACGACACATGATTATTCCTCGCGATATTCTCCTGCTGTGGACGTAATATATGTAGAATTGCATCAGGCACGTCATTCTCAAAGTTGCCATAGTCCTGAAATTCTTGCGCCTGTAGTCGTAGGGCAATTTCCTCATCCCTCGAGACGTCCGTGTCTTCATTAACCGATGATGACGATTCTTGAGATTGGGAATTTGTAATTGTGACATTGTCATTATCGTTGGTCGGTAATTGTCCCATTGGTAAATCAGTGCCATCGCCATTTGTCAGTGTTTCGAGATTCATTAATCGGGTATTTAATTTTTCCGTGTGCAATGGATTGTCGTATTGTGGTATATAGGGTTTAATGTCAAGAACTGGCGTTTGATCGACCATATCGACGCCCTCGAAGAAAATAGTGTTGTTCTCGATTTTTATTATCTTCACGAGACTCAGACCAATGGGACATGGTCGATGGGGTGAACGCGTGGAGAAAACGCCGGTTCTTGCGCCATTCAGGCGCGGTGGCGCCACCTTCGCTCTAATGTGTGTTGATTCGTTTCTATGGAAATGGAAGAGAATCCTGAAATGGAGAATACATGAAATCACCACAAATACTAAATGGAAAATCTTAAAATTTTTTCTATTTTTAACAATAATTTCTTTTTAAATAACTTAATTCTTGAAGAACTAGGATCATAAAATTATTACTTAAAATTTTTTTAATGAATCATTATACTTTAATATGTGACGCGCTCCGAAGAAAGGTACCTAAGAAGCAAATGAATTATAGGTTTTGGGTCGCGTTAGATTTCTCTTGATTAAAAGTTTATTTTTAATTATTTGAATTTGAAACCAATTTTTATTGAATATTTTGGATATAATAAAGAATTGAAGAACAATCATTTTTAATTAATAATTGACTTTCTTTCTGTATTTTTACTTGAAAAATTAAAAACATAACCTCAAATTTTTTGCTTCTTAGGTAGGTACCTAATTTCTTCGGAGCGTGACACATATATAAAAATTATTAAATTAATTAAATTTTTCAAAGAGTTGTGTTTACAATTTTCCAAAATAGGCGAACTTGAAAAGGTTTTAATTTGAAATTTTAAAAAATTTCAATTTTAAATGACTTAGATTAAAAATTTTAAAGAAGTTAGTTTTTTGAAAAATTTTAATTAATTCAAATTCTTCTAAAATTAGTAAACTTTTTTTAATATATATATTTAATTAATTAGTAAAACTAGTGTATTTATAGAAGAATTTTAGTTTACAAAATTTTTTAAGAATGGATTTTGTAAAAGTTATAAATGATTAGAGACATTAAATTATTTCAAAAATTAATAAACTTTTCCGATAGGCTTGAATTATGATCGAAAATTAAATACAATCTGGTCAAAAGTTCAATTACTTTTCTAAATAATAAAATTCTTCTCCGAAATTCATTTATTCTCAAAAGATAATTCAATTTTTCGTACAAAATTCAATTATTTAAACAAAATTGAATTTAATTCATAATCAGAAATCAATTACTTTTAGAAACTAATAAATTTATTCACAGAAATTCAATTATTTTCCAAAAATTTTAATGAAATTTTTGGCAAAATTTCAATTAAATTTTCAAAATATTCTTCAATTCAGATATTTAAAAAAAATTTAATAAAATTCTATGAAAACAGTAAATTATTCTTATAAATAATAAAAATTTCAGAGGAATTTAAATATTTACAAATTCCCTGTAAATTATTTTCATATTATTTTCATAAACAATAAATTTTTTTACAGTGATTAAATTATTTTCATAAATAATAAAATTCTCTTTAGGTGTTCGATTATTATTTTCGTTAATAATGAAACTTTGCGCAGAATTTCAAATATTTTTTATAAAATTTTAATCGAATTCCTCGAAAAATCTAATTACTCTTCAAAATTTTAATAACATTCGTTTAAAAATTCAATTATTCAAAAAAAATTGTAATAAAATTCTACGCAATCATTTAATTATCTTCATAAATAATAAAAATTTCAGATGAATTTAATTATTTACAAATTTTATAATTTCTTCGCAATAATTCAATTATTTTCATAAACGTAATAAAACTCATCGCAGAATTTCAATTATTTTTCATATTTAATTCAATTGTATAAAAATTTGTTCATAAAATTCTTTATAAAAATTTATTTTTAAGAAACATTTAATTATTCACTACAATAATTTATTTTCGAATTATTTAAAATAATAGAATTCTTGTAGAATTTTCTAATAAAAATTGATTTAAGAACGAATTTATGTTCAAAATTTAGATAATAATTGAATATTAAAATTACTGTTGCATGAATTTTTAGAAATAATTAAATTTTGAAAAGGTTTTAAACTAAAATCTTTGAAAATTTAAATTTTTTATTCTCTTAACTAACAATTCTGCAGAATTAATTATTTTTCTTTGAAAATTTTAATTCCAAATCCTTTAAAATTATTTCAAGTTTTCTATTCTCTAATATAAACATAATTGAAAAATTTCTGAATAATGAAAAAATCATCAAATTGAATTTAAAATGGATTTGAAAATTCTTAAAGTACTTTTTCCAAAGTTTGTTAAAATAATTGATTTAAAGAAAAATTTTATTTGAAAATTCTAGAAAATAGTAACTTAATTAAAATGCTGAAAAATAATTTTGAAAAAGTTAACTAGTAAATTTTTTTAAAAAATTTCAATTTTTAGTGAATTTAATTAGAAATTTTATAAAGAACTTAGATTTAAAAAATTTTAATAAATTTAAATTCTTCTGCAATTAGTTTAATTTTTTTTTAATTTTATAAATTAATAATTAAATATAATAAATTTATAAATAAACATTTCAGTTCTGAACTGAAAATTTTTGAATTTTGAGAAAATACAAATTACAAATAATTGCAATATTTAGAAATAATTTAATTTTTGATATGGTTTCAAATTAAAATCTTTGAAAATTTTAAATTTTCATATTTTTAATTAACAATTCTGTAGAAGTAATTTTTTCGAAAAATTTTAATTCCCAATCTGTTCCAATTGGTTGAAATTTTTATTCATTTAGTAATATTTTAAAAATCTTAACTCAATTCCTGGAAAAAATTCAATTATCTTGATAAATATAACATTCTTCGCAGAAATTAATTCATTTTAAAAAAATTTAATAAAATTCTTTGCAAAATTTAATTATTTTCTTAAATAAATAACAATATTTATCATTTAAGAATTCAATTGAGGGGCTGGATGCTATAACGTGTTACGCGCCATTTACTTAACATGGCGCGTAACACATTATAGCATCCAGCCCCTCAATTATTCTCGAAAGTAATTAAATTTTTTGCAGAAATTCAATTATTTTCAAACAATAAAAAAAATTCTTGTTAAGATTTCAATCTTCTTTTTGAGTAAGTAGTAAAATTCTTTTCCAAAATTCAAATATTTTCATAAATTTTAATAACATTCTTAGTAAACTTTCAGTTATTTTCAAAAAGTTTTATCATATTAATGAATTTTAATATCTATTTTAATTAAATTTTACAAAAGAATAGAATGAAAAAAATTCCTCTAAATTTCTTTGCAAACATTCAATTAATTTCATAAAAAATAGAAATTGTACAGAAATTAAATTGTTTAAAAATATTGTGATACCTACATTTTTCCATAAAAATCAATTATTTAAAAATTTTTTACAATAATTGAATTATTTTCATAAATAATAAAACTCATTACAAAATTTCAATTTAATTAATTTTTAAAATTTTAATAAAAATCTTCGTTACAATTAAATTTTTTTGAAAAATAGAATAGACAAGCATTAATTTATTTAGTAATAGAAATTATTTATGCAAGATGTAAAATAAATTAATTAAAAAAATAGGAAAAAGAAAATTTTCTCACCACATATGTGAAAATTCGTGTAATCCTTCGAGTGCATGCTCAGGGTTATTTAAAACAGAATTAAAGAGTGTTAACTTCCCAGGAACGCGTTCACAAATTCCTGATTGTCGTGGCGTTCCTCTTTTACTTGGGAACCATGTCGATATCACTCCAATTGATTTTAATTTTAAAACATCCTCCGATTCGTGACTTGTTCCAGGTTCAGTAACCCGTGAACTTTCTGAATTCGATGACACTAGTGAAACTCCATCTGAACATAATCCAAGAAGTCGTTTTATATTATCCACGTCCTTTTCGTGAATATAACGTAAACTCTTTAACTGTTGTCTGCAATTTAAAAAAACAATTAACTGGAAGAAAATTATATATATTTTTTTAGTTTAAATATTCAAATTTGGTATTTATTGTTTCACAGGAATTAAAATTGAAAATATATTTCAAAATACTTCTGAAATTTTATTATTTCTAAAAATTAAAACTACAATCCTTCTAGAATTTAATTGTTCTCAAGAATTCTTTACTCAACTCTAATATAATTAAATGATATAATATATAATATTTATCATCGTAGTATTTCGGTTTATCTAAAATTTATTATTTACAAAAATAATTGAATTCTCGCAAAGAATTTTGTTAAAATTTTTATAAATCGTAATTAAATTCTTTTGAAGAATTTCTATTAACTTTTTTAAAATTAAATGAGTTTCTATAATTATTTATAATCGAAACTAGCAAATGATACGCGCGCTAGCGCGCGGAACGTAGTATTTAATTTGATACTGTTATACAAATTACAAAATTTTTTATTAACAAACATAAATTTTTTAAATAATTTCATAATCAAAGTTTAAAAAAAATCACTTTTTAAATACAAAATTATTTATTACTGTTCATATTGTCAAAAATTTTATTGAAATTTCACGAAAGAATTTCAATATTTCCTAAAATTTTAACAAATCTTTCCAAATAAAAATAATTAAATTATTTTAAATAGTAAAATTTTTCGCAAGAATTCAATTATTTTTAATACAATTTAAAAAAAAATTCTTCTCCATAAAATTTTAATTATTCTTAAAATGTTTAATTAAAATTATTAAAGGAACTCTATTATTTGACAAAAAAATACAAGAAATTCTGCAAAAAGAATGTAATTAGAATTTTTAAAAATTTAAACAAAATTCTCCGCGAGATTTAAGTTATTTTCCTAAATAGTGGAATTTGGTGAAGGAATTCTATTATTATTAAATTTTTTGATAACATTTTTTGCAATAATTCGATGATTTTCAATACATTAATTAAAAAATTTAAAATATTTGAAAAGAAAAATTACAAAAAAGTTAAGAAACAAAAAATCAAACAGAAAACTATAACAATTATGATTACGAATTAAAATTACAATTTATATTCTCATTCATTATAAATTAATCAATAATCTTTGCCAACTATTAAAAGAATGCAATTGATAGTTAATTAAAGATATACAATTTTTATTCTTAATTATTTTCAGTATCAAATTTAAAAAAGAAATTACAGAAAAAAAGTTAATTGAGCCAAAACATTTATCATCTATCTCTAAAAAAATTAAATTTTTATTAAAGATTATGTTTAAAAAATTAAGAAATTATTCCAGTTTTTTCATCTTTTTTTAATAACATTTAACATTTTGTTAAATAATTTTCAAATTTTGTTAGAAATAAATAAAAGAAATTATAGAAATTCGATTTGTGCGACAAAATGTTTTTGACAACACTTTATATTGTTTAATAGAAAAGAATAAAAGAAATTTTCATGATTTTGATTTGCTACCAGCACCTGCTTTGCTTAATTTTAGAAATTAAATTTAAATGTTAAATATTTTTTGTTTTAAATCCAATATCGAATTTTCAAAAATTAAGTAGGACTGGTAACTGGATGCAAGTTTCAGTTTCATAAAAATACTTAACTTTTCAAATTCTATTTCTAAAATTGATTTATTATTAAAAAATACTAAATAATTAATTCTTATTATCTATTAATCAATACTGATTAAAAATATAATATTTTGATTTTGTTAACAAAATTTTGATAATAAATAGCAATTATGCAAAAAAATACTACAAATTTTGTAAAAACAATATGATTTTCAAAACTAATTACAAAATGGAAGTTTAAAAAAAATGTTAATGGAGAAATATAAATAGTTTAAATTACTTTATTTTTTCTTCGTTTTTAAATACAGAAAAAGAAATTATGCAAATTTTTTCATTAATTTCTAGATTAAACTTAAAATAAATTGGTTTTTAGAAAGTTAAAAAATTAAATCTTATTAAAGAAATTCTTCAAATGAAATTAAATATTTTGTTCTTTAATAAAAAAATGTGAATTGTGAATAGACATGATTATTATATGAGAAAGTACACAAGCATTTTTTTAGCTAATAAAATATAAAATATCTTTATATACATAAAAAAAGAAAAATTGTAATTATTAAATACACAAATTCTTCCTACACATTTTTTGTTATTAATTTAAAATAGAAAAAACATTATTGTTAAAAATTGTAATTAAAAACGAAAATTTCATAACTTTTTATTTCAAAAGAAACTAATAATTTTTAAAATATAAACAAAAAATAATTATAAAATTTATAAATCAACATTATGAAAATTTCTTACCTTATTTTATAAAAGCAATATCTATTAACCTTTTCTCTAAATAAACAATAAAAATTGATATTGACAAATCGAAAAACCAAAGTGTTTTGAAAAAGAAAAAAAAACAAAAGCATATATACAAAAACTAACTTCATACTGCGAATAGAATGAATGAAAACCCACAGAGATTAATATAGTTAATTGTTAATAAAAGAAAATAATAAACAATTTTTTCAAGTTTTTTGAAATAATCGCTTTTTTAATAATTGAAATTAAACATTTAATAATTGAATTCTATAAAAATTTTTAGAAAATAATTCCTGAGAAGAATTTAATTATTTACAACAAATAATTTAATTCTTGCAAATGAATTTTACTACATATGAGAAAAATTGAATTTAAATGTCTTCGTTTTTCTTTCTTATTAAAAAAATTGAATTGTTTTGAAGAATTTATCAAAACTTTAGAAAACAATTGAATTCTTCCGAAAAAATAATGAAAAATTAAAAAAAATTGAATTCTTTAATGAAATTTTATCAAAATTGTATTAAAAATAATTGATTTTTTGCAATGAGTTTTACTATTTATAAAAATAATTGAATTCGTTTGAAAAAATTTAAAAACGAATTCTAAAAACAAAATTGAAAATTTTTTCGTGAAATTTGATTGAAAATAATAATTGAATTTTTGCATAAAATTTGTACTATAATAAAAATAATTGAATTCTTCCGAAAAATTTGTTCCTTGGTGATTTAATTAGTCCCAGGAGCTTTGTAATTAAATAAATAAATCTACTTTTATCTATAATTTGAAAATTAGATAAAATTAAAGGGAAAATTTACAATCAAATAGTAATTTATTGATATATTGCAAAACGGGGTTATGTTCAACTGTATAAATCAAAAGAATATCGTGCGTGAAACTCACTTTTATTTACATAAAAAAAAATCGCGAAGAAAAAATAAAATTTAATACAAACCTGAGATTATTAATTTCCTTTCGAGCCGTTGATAATTGATCAAAGAGAAATTTCATATCAGGATCGGAATTTTGACAGTTCGTATCAACCCTGTCCATGATTTTTTATGGCGTTCAGGCGTTCAGGCTTTATAAAAAAAATACAAAAAAACATAGGTTATGTTTGGGTATTTCTATTTTACCAACAGTCGTCGTCTGCAGTCGTGTGCACTATTTTACCGATTGTCTATGTGCACCTGCTTGCATTGTTTCCCTCTCTATTTATCAAATGCTTTACATTTATTTACCCTCCCACTCTTTTAGGGTCGATCATCTTTCTCATCGTCGTCGCCGTCGTCGTTCTGGTTCTATGCTCGAATGCACTCGGGGAAAAATTATTCCCATGCATTGCGAATAAAAATGACTATTTCTCGGCTTGTATTGTTTGTAATTTTGCAATAATTCCAAGAGCGTAAATTGTGTTATTTTTCTTTTCTTGAAATAATTTCCCTAAAGAAAATTGAAAAGAAAGGTTTTTAAAAATTTTTTTAATTGAATTTGTTTTAATGTAAAATCGAAATTTAAGAAGATTAATATAAGAAGTGGTGTTCTAATCCTTTTTTCTTGTTTGTTTAGAGGCGAAATATACAAACGTTCCTCGTCTCTCTTTGTAAAGAATGAAAGTGAAAACGACCGTGAAATCGATCTAAAAATACCGCGTCGCGAGTGGAAAGAGTGTTATTTATTTTTGTGAGGGTGATTGCGGCACATTGAACTCCTTTTTTTTAGGTTATATATATATTTGATATATATATTTATCTATTTTTGAGAGTTTTTTTCTTCCTTTTTAACATCAGTTGAATGTGCTCTTTTATATTTGCGGGAGAAATTCTGCTTTTAATCTATTCGGAAGAAAAAACACGGAGCGTCTTTAAAGAAATAATATTTATTTCTTGCTTTGGAAGAAGATGAATTTTATTATTTTTTGAAAAAATTAAAAGGAAAGGAAGTACAATTCGTGAGTATTGTTGTAATTTTATTTTTCAATCATTTATCTAATTTTTAATTTTCAATTTAATTAAATTTTTACACTGTCTTTTTTGTGTAAACAATTTTATTTATTTTCCTAAAGATTTTTAAAATTTTTTTCAAATAAACTGCCCCTCTGGTCTGCATTTTGTTAATAAAAATTTATTTACAGGTTTAATGAAATAATATGAGAATTTATTAAAGATAATAAACAAAAAAATTTTAAAAATGACTTCAGCCGAAATTGATGAACTTTTGTCAGGACCATTAGTCACTTGGGTAAGAAATTAATTAACTGTATGTTTAAAATTATTCATTTACAAAAAAAAATTACTCATTTAATGCGATTTTTTTTCTTAATTTAGTTCATCAGCTGTCTCGATGATTCAAATTCATTGTCAAATTACGATGATTTAGTTGACGGAGTTTTACTTCACAGCGTTTTTTTACAAATGTGAGTTAATTTTATTTTCAACTTTTTTCCAATTCAAGGGAAGAAAATTACCACTTTCAGCCCAAGAGGTTAAAATCAATAATCTTTAAATAGCAAACGAATATTAATAGGAATTTTAAATGTATTTAAAGAAAATATTTAATAAATATTAAGAAGATGTAGAATAAATATAATTATAAACAGAAATATTAAATAAAAAATATCGAAATCTATTTTTCCATGTACAATTTTTCACAATTGAATTTGAAAAAAGCAAAAACTGAAATAAATATTAATGTTAAATTACTGTTTGACAAATATTAAATAAACGGAACAAAATGTAAGTGTAGGAAAATAAATAAATGAAAGTGAAAATTTGTTAATATTCCAGAGATCCGGAGCCTTTGCACGATGGAGTTATTCCGTCGCTTGGAAATGTGTCGAAGAGAATAAAAAATTTAGAAGTAATTGTCGGCAATATGAAGCAATTTTATGAGGAAGAACTTGGACATCTTGTCCTTCGATTGCCCGATACAATGAATTTGGGAAAGGAGCCAGAATCATACATTGGCGATATGAAATTATTTCTTCTTTTATTGCTTGGCTGCGCGGTTCAATGTCCGAATAAAGAAAAATTTATTACTAAAATAAAAGCACTTGATGTCGACACGCAACTCGCAATTGTTGAATGCATCAAGCAGGTATTATATTATATTTTATTCATTCCAAGAAATTTTTTCTCATTCCTTTCTTAATCGAGATTTTCAATTGTCGTAAAATTACATTTAAAAGTTAATTAAGTTATTTTTATAACGAAATTACAATCTATTTACAAAGGTTTTATGAGATTTTTGCTTAGATATTCAGCAAATGTGAATTATAAATTTGTTTTCTTTACTTAAATACCTAGTTGAATTTTTTCTGTATATTTTATATATTTTCAAATATTAAAAAAATGTCTTTTAATTAAAAATTTAAATAGCAACATTTTTTCTGAGATTTTATCGAAAATGTGATTTTTCAGGTAACGGATCATCAGGAAATTGTTATCACTCAGGATTCGATGGATAATGTAAATATGGGAAATGTCTTTTTGGAAATTAAGAAATTAATTCAGGAGCGAAATCTCTACCGAGAGGTATTTACGAAAGATAATTTAATTAATATCAATTTAAATTTGAATTGTTTCGAATATTTGATTAAACAATTTTTCTCGTTTCTTGTCTAAATATAGAAATGGAGAAATATGTCAATAAACGAAATTGGTGAACAGAATGATTCAACGATAAGCGTAGAGGGCGAAGATTTGAATAAATCGCAACAATCAAATTCAACGTCGAAATCGGAAAAAGAGGAAAATCATCATTATGCAGTTGAATTGGCAGATTGGAAGTCTAAAGTTCGAAAACAGCGACAAGAATTGTGAGTTTGTTTCCTTTTTTTCAAATTTTAATAATAATCTCTCCTTTTAGCGAATAATCACTTGAATAAAAATTTTGTTCCTTTCTTTTGAAATTTGTTAAGTTTTTATTTTTTAAATTTACTTAATCAGGGTGTCTACTAAGCGGGAAATAACCGGGAATTTAATTTACCGGGGAAAAACTGGGAATTATCCAGAATACAAAACCGGGAATTTTTTCACCAAAATTAAAAAAAGTTTTATTATTTTAATTTGTTTTTAAAAAAATTACTTTTTATTTCAATTTTTATAGATATTTATACTCTTCTATAACTTTGAATTAGTTAAAAATATTAATTTGATAGTAAAAGTCAGGCACTAATTCAAACAGATTATGTAAATAAATTTCAAAAAATTATGGAGTTAATAGAAATATTGTGAAATTCGACTGCAAATATGTAATTGAAATTGTTAAAAAATTTCTTTAGAAACTTTTTAACAAATAAAATTTTCAAAGTGTTTTAATTTAATAATTAATTAATAATTGGATTTTATAGTCACATTTTAATGAATTCATGTTTCTTAGTGCGAAGATTAATAATTAAAATGTTTATCAGTTAATTTAAAAAAAACGATATGCACTTCAAATTTTTTATTAAAATTGAATTCTCACAAATTTTTTTTTAAATTCTGAAAAATAAAATTGTTGAAATTTTTCAATTCCATTGTTTCAAGATAATTTAATTTTTCTAAACAAATAATTGAAAATTTTTGAAATATTTGAAATTTCTTTACATTTTTTCTAAATAATTTAATTCTTTGAAAGAATTTTAATTTAAATTTTTCGAAAATAATCAAAGGAAGTTAGTGACCGTAATTATAATTTTATTTTTAACATATAACATCCCTCTTAAAGTTTTAAATCAATTTTTTGCTTCTAAAAATTATATTGTTCTATTATTATTCAATAGTTATAATTATTGAACTTCTCTTAAATTTTTATAATTTCAAATTTCTGAATATTCAAATAAATGATGTTTATCATTTCTTAAGCAAATTTAATATTTATTACTTATTAAGTAAATAATTAGTTATCACTGGTGTTTTTAAAATTGTAATAAAATTCTTCACAGGAATTAAATTATTTTCATAAATAATATCATTTTTTGGATGGATTTCAGTTATTTTTGTAAATAGTACATTTCTTTGCAGAAATTCAATTATTATCAATAGAATTGTAATAAACTTGAAAAAGAAAACTTCCAATTATTATAATAAAAAGACAAGATTATTTTTAAAAAATTGAAAAAATTATTTTCCAAATTTTCAATTAAAATTATTATTTATTTATGTTCGAAATCAAATTTGAATTTAAATTTTATGAGATAAGAAAACCGGGAAATAACCGGGAATTTTGATGAATGAAAATAGTAGACACCCTGTTAATATATTTAATTTCAAAATCACGAAATTTGTTGAATTTTTCTTTTCAATGCAAAAGGGAGGAGAAGACGGAAGCTTTACTAGAATGTAAGGAAGAATTGGAGCACAATAAAATACTTCTTTCGAAATTAAAACAAGAGGTAAGTTTGATGAATTTTTTTTATAGTAAATTTTTTTTTATCATAAATAAGTAAAAAGAAAAATACTTTGAATTAGTTAAAATACCTGAAAATTAGTAACAATGTATTTAGTTTCTTTTTATTTTGGAATTTATTTAAAAGTAATATAAATTTCTTTTTAAATTAAAGAATCAGGAACTAGTTCTTGAAGCAAGAACGGCGAAATCTTATCGAGATGAGCTCGATGCTGTGATTGAGAGAGCGGAAAGGGCAGATCGTTTAGAAATGGAAGTGTCTCGATATCGTGAAAAATTAACTGACATTGAATTTTATAAAACACGAATAGAGGAACTTCGCGATGATAATAGGTGAGAATCCTTTCAAATAAACTAAAAGGAAATTACTAATTTAATTACTTAATTTTTTACTTCGTATTAATGACAATAATAATAATAATATTAAGAATAATAAACAAATTTTAGAATAACTTAAAATTTTAAATTAAATTAGAAATTTTTTGAAAAAGAAAAAAAGAAGAATATGTAAAGTTAAAGAATTGTATTTTATTTATTAACTTGATTATTAAATTTTATTTAGAATTTTAATGGAAACGCGAGAAATGTTTGAGGAGCAATTAAATTCGTCAAGAAAACGAGCTGATAAAGTTTTGGAGCTTGAAGCTGAGATTATAAAATACAAACAAAACATCAACGACATGGCTTTGGTAATGAAATCAATTTATCCATTGGAAGATTTTTTTTAACAAATCATTCTATTCAGAATATTAGATTTACACTTCATTCATTAAATTTATATCTTTACCGTTTAATTCTAAAAAAGAAATACTTCAAATTTTTCATCAACTTTACAATTTTTTTAAATCGAAATTTTTCTTTTTATTAATTTTAGGAACGCGCGGCTGATAAGGAAAAATATCAAGAACTTTACGAGGAGAACACTCATTTGAAACGATTAACAAAAGCTGCAAACGATTCAACAATGACTGAGTCTGTCAGTGATTCCGAAGAACCAGGTGAATAAATAAATAAATAGTCATTAAGAAAAATTATTTTTACCTAAACTATAAAATTCAAAAATAGATTTTTTAAAAGAATAAAGTAAATTTTTACTATTTTAGATATGTTTATGATATTTTAAAAAGTTTTTTATATTTTAATTAAAAATATTTTCTAAAAATTGATGAAATAAAAAAAACCTTTACTTTTTCAGTGATAAACGATAATCCACTATCGGAACAATTGACAAGTAATGCTCAAACGCGTGCCTTAAAATTGGAATTAGAAAATCGACGTCTCTTAACGTTGATTGAATCATTAAAAGAAAATTCATTTCACGAAAGTTCATCGCGTGTTTTGGAATTGGAGAAAGAAAAAAAGAAGCTTTCATTAAAAGTTGAATCGCTCACGGATAATTGTGAGAGAATAACACAGCAGAATTCCGATTTGGAACTTGTTTGTAAGCAAGCTCTTGAGGAGAATAAAAAATTGCAGACATCATTGAAAAATCAGAAACTGTCGTACGAAAAGCAACAACAGGATTTACAGGCGCAACATACAAAATTAATTGATATGGAGAAGAATTATGAGACGGCGGCAAATGAAAAGAAACGTATTCAATCACTTTTAGAGAGTGTTCAAAGGCGTGCCGATGATGTTGAACGCTCATTAGAAAGTGCAAATCAAAAATTAGAAGAACTTCGTAATATTGAGAGTGAATCGAATAAAATTCACACGAAATGTCTCGAACTGGAGGGTAAAGTTTCTGGTTTAGAGAAGGAGAGAGACACTGCACAACGTGATGTTCATAAATATCGAGAGGCACTTGAGGTACAATTTTTTTTCTTAATTCCAAGACGGATTTTATTTTTTAAAGTTTATACTTTAAAATAATAATAATAAATTATTATAGTTTTTTAAAATAATAATTTATTATTATAGTTTTTTAAAGTATAAAATTACAATAATACAGTTTATAAAATTAACTCTTGAATCAAAATCATCGTTTTTACTAAATTTTTTTAAAAAGAAAAATTAAAATTTGCAATTTCAGGAAAAAGATGTCGCCTTAGATCAAGCTACAAATACGATTGAAGTTTTAGAAGGAAAAGTAGCGCAACTTGAGCAGGAAGTTGATAATTCAGCTACTCAAATTTTACGGTATGTTCAATTTATAAAGAAGTAGAAATTATTTGAAATAATACAAAATAAAAATAATGAAATAATGAATTTTCAATAATTTTCTAGATTACAAGAAGTTGAACGATCCAGCAAGGAATTGGACTCAAGAGCAGCAATTGATCGTGAAACTTTGGAAACGTTACAATCGAATTTAGTCGCTGAAAAATTAAATACACAACAATTGTATACAATTTTGGAGAAATTGGGACTCGAGGGCGATGCATTGTTATCTCTTTCGTTAGATTGCATTATCGAAAGGTAATAATTTTTTAAGTATCTTAAATTTATATTCATTCTTTTAAAATATACATGTTTTTTTTTTAATTCTAAAGTAGCGAACGTTATTTTTTTAGAAAAAAATTTTATTATTATTTCAAATCCACTTATTAAGTAAAAGATTAATTATCATTATTTTATTTTCAAAAATTTTAATAAAATTTACCGAAAGGATGCAATTATTTTTATAAATAACAAAATTATTAGTAAATTTAATTATTTCTATAGATAATGCAACTTTTTCGATAAATTTAATTTCTTTCAATGCAATTTTAATAAAATTTCTTAAAAATTCAATTATTTTGAATTTATTTTTCAAATTCAAAATTTAAAAAAATTCACTTATCGACTAATTAACTAATTATTATTATTTATTGTAATTGAAATTTAAAAATTCTTCGTAAGAATTCAATTGTTCTCACAAATATATAAATGTTTTCCCGAAATTCAATTATTTTTAATACAATTTTAATAAAATTTCTCAAAAATTAATTATTTTGAAATTCTTTTCTAAAATTTGTTTTTATAACGATTTAACTATGTCAGTTTAATTTTAAGCAAATTTATCGGAAGAATGTAATTACTTTCAAACATTCTAATAAAATTCTTCGCAATAATTAAATTATTGAAGTTATAAATAATCAAATTCTTTTAATTAAAATCATTAAAAAGATACAATTATATTTAAAAAAAACTAAAGAAATTCTTTAAAAGAATTTAATTATTTACAAAAAAGTCAAATAAAATTGTTTATAAGAAATTCATTTTCTTTCAATAATTTTAGTAGAAGTTAATAGTAAAATTATTAATGAAAATTATTAACAAAAACGATTATAATAAACAAAAATTTTTTTAAAACTTTTTGGAAGAATCCAATTATTATTGTCAAAATCTGTAATAGTGTCTATTATTCGAAAGAATTAAATTGTTTTTAATATTTTAATAAAAGTCCTTGAAAAACAATTCAATTTATTTTTAAAAAATTGTATTAATTAATTAATTAATTATTAATTTGTATTAATTGTATTAATTGTATTGTGAGAAGAATTTAATGATTTTCTAAAAATTTAAAAAAAATCAACTATCAAATGTTTAATTTCAATTTATAATAAACATAATTATTTTAAATTCTGGAAAGAAATTCTTCGTAAAATTCAATTACTTCCGAAAATTTCAATTAAAATTGTTAAAGAAACTTCATTATTTAAAACAAAATTCATACGAAATACTTCAAACGATTTTAATTAGATTTTTTAAAAATTTTAATAAAATTCTTTCCTAATATTCAATTTTTTTCATAATTAAAAAAATTCTTTACGAGAATTCAATTATTGACAAATTTTTTTATAGACTTCTTTTTAAGAATGCAATGATTTTCAAAACATATTATTTAGGAAAAGAATTTAATTTTTTAAAAATGTTTAATCTGATTTAATTAGATTTTTTCTTATTAAGAATTTTCTAGAAATGTTTCATAATTTAAAATATTTTTGGAAAATTTTATTAAACTTCATTAAAAATAATTACATATTTTATAAAATATTAAAATAATTAAAATCTTGCTAATTTTCGAAAATAATTGAATTTTTCCAGGAATCAAATTAAATTGTATTATATTTAAATTTTCATAAAGAATTAAATTAACATTTTTTGTAAAAATAAATAATACAAAAATAAAAAAAAGTCTAGCGAAGAATTTTATTAAAATTTTGTAAAATTGTTCAATTTTTGCACAAAATTTTATAAAAATTGTGAAAATATTTGAAATCTTGTTAGAAATTTTTTTTTTAATTTTCGAAAATAATTTAATTTTTTCCAGTAAATTATTAAAAATTGTATTCAAAATATTTTATTTTCGTAAAAATAAATAATAAAAAAATAATAAAAGTCTAGCGAAGAATTTTATTAAAATTTTGTTAAATTATTCAATTTTTGGCACAAAATTTTATAAAAATTGTGAAAATAACTGAAATCTTGTTAGTAATTTTATTAAAATTTTTGAAAATAATTGAATTTTTTCCAGGAATTAAATTAGAATTGTATTTGACAATATTTTAATTTTCATATAGAATTTAGTCAAAATTTTTTATAATAATTGAATTTTTGCGAAGAATTCTATCAAATTTATGAAAATAATTTTTGTTTTGAAATTTTATTGAAATATTTATATTTAATTAATTTAATTTAAAGTATTAATAATTAATTTAAATTTATTGTCGTGAAAATAATAAAAAATTTGTTTCTTTTTAAGAATCGCCGAAATACCGGAAGTTATTAATCGAATTAGAAAAGCAATTTCCGAAGAGATTTCCGAGAAGGAAAAAATGAAAATTGAAGGCGTTACAATTGTGAAAGAAGACGAGGTGAAAAGTTCAACGTTGCAAGAGGAAATGCGAATTTTGAAAGTAAGACATCTTTTTCTTTTCACAATAAATCATTATTTTTTTTGCTATTTTTAAAATTGTATTTTCATTTTTTAAAATTTTATTAAAATTATTAAATTTTAATTTTACAAAATTAAAATTTTAATTTAAATTGATGAATATATATATATATGAATATATTTAATTTATAAATTAAAAAAATTTCTAAATATTATTAATTAATAAATAATTCTAAGTAGAAAATAAAAATTAAATCTCTTTTTAAAAAGAACGAAGGGAGTATTGATTTTCTCTAAATATAAAATGTTCCATTCGCAGAAGGAGCAAGAAAATTTACAAACTAAATTAACAACGAGCCAGGCGACGTCGGAAAATCTTTTAGCCGAAAATGCGAAATTGCAGGTTTACGTAACGACCTTAGAATCTCAAAGTACATCGTTGACAACTCAACATACTGCATTGCAATTAGCAAATTCCCAATTGGTCGCTGAAAAAGAAGAGGTTTTTATTTGCTTCCATTTTTCCCCAAAAAATTCCCCTGTAAAAAATTAACAAAAAAAATTAATTAATTTAATTAATAGAAAAAAAATTGAATTTAAAATTTTGAAAATTGAATCCATTCATTTTTTAATTTCAGAATTATTTGTCATATTTTGCCTTTAAAATTAAAAAAAATACTAATTAATCGTATATTATTTTTAAAGAGTGAACAAAAATTCTGAAAAAATCTTGAGGAAAAATTATTAAAAAATTTGAGGTTAAATAATAATTATTATAATTAAAATGAATTATAGGAATAATTTTAGTTTTATTATAATTAAGAGAAATTATAAAAAATATTGATTTAGTATTATTAAAATGTTTTGAATTCTTTTTTATTTTCACAGCTATTGAAGGAGAGAGCAGTTCATCAGAGAACGCACACTCGATTAGTTCATGATCAAGTCACATTGCAATCGCTTCACGAACAATTAAGCAACGAATACGAGAATCTTCTGCAGGAACGTGAAACACTAAAGGGAAATCTAAGGGACGTTAAAAATGAAGCGAGAATTTTGCGCGAAACATGTGAGAGACTCGAGGGAAAGACCAAAGCATTACAAACCGAGCGTGATACTTTAGTGACAAATGCCAAGAGTTTAAACAATTTAAGGGTTGAACATTCAAAACTAAAGGTGAAGAATTTACTCGAAAGTCTTCTTTTTTTAAATAGATACAAAAAAATAGACTTTATTTTACTATTTTTTCTATTTTATTATTTTTCACTATTTTTTACTATTTTTTTACTTTACAACTTTTTACTATTTTTTTACTATTTTTCTAAAGCTTCTATAAAGAATTGAAAAATACACAAAATTTGCCTTTTTTGAAACATAAAAGTAAACTTTTTTTGTTAATTTTTCCTTTTAGGAGGACTTTAGAATTTTATACACCAATGTCGAGCAATTAAAAATGGAATACAAAAGTCGACACGAAGATTATTTGAAGAATAAAACTGAGGCGCATACGTTGAATAAAAAATTAATGGAAATACAGTCTGAATTAAGTACAAAAGATGAAAGATGTTCGAATTTGGAATTGCAGAACAATAAATTAAATCAACGATGTGAGGTGAGTTTAAAAAAAATACTCTAAAATACTCTATTACTAGAATTATGTAGTTTTTTATTAAAAAAATTATCAAAAAGTAGATTTAGAACTAAAATGAAGCAATAAAAAAAAGTAGCTAATATCGAAAAATTAAATTAATTATAAAATGTAGTATAAATTAAAATTTTAATTTAATTAAAAATTTTTTTAATTTAAATTAAATTAAAAAAATTAAATTATAATTTTGCTTAACTTGGAGTGATCGTTAACTTCAACACATAATTAATTTGAAAACCGAGTGATAGAATCATTATTATATCATTAAATTTAACGACAGCAAAAAATCGTTTTAGTCGACTATGAGCAAAAAAAAGTCCTCATTTCATTTCATTCAAAAAAAATTTTTAGTTAGTACAATTCTAATTTTTGAACAAATGGAGTTTCATTAAAAATTTTAATTGAAAATTTTGAAAACAATTGAATTTTATTAAAATTGTATTAAAAATAATTGAATAGAATTGAATTTTATTAATATTTATGAAAATAATTATATTGTTCCGAAGATTTTATTAAAATTTTAGAAAATAAATGAATTTTATGTTAATATTTGAAGATTAAAATTCTTTCGAGAAATTCTATTAAAATTGTTTTGAAAATAATTAAATTTCTGCAATGGATTTTACTATTTATAAACATAAATGAATTATTGCAAATAATTTTAATATTTATACAAATAATTGAAATGTTTCGAAGAATTTATTAAAATATTGCGAGAAATAATTAAATTGGTATGAAGAATTTTATAGAAATAATTGAAAATAATGAACTTTTTTTCTTCTTTTTTATAAATATTTTGCCAATAATTGAATTTAAATTGTTTTGAAAATAATTGAACTCCTGCAAAGAATTTTACTATTCATAAAATTAATTGAATTCTGGCGAAGAATTTTACTATTATATTTATAAGAATAATTTCTGCTGTAATATAATTTTGCTCTGTTTTACTTAACACTTAAATAATTATAACAATATATTTTTAAATGTAATTTAATTCATAAATACTTTCAATTATCACTGACGATAGTTATTCTGGTGTGAAAAAAAACAATTCTCTTCACTTTTACGAAGAACAATATATTTGTAAAACTATTATTTCATTGTTCATAAGCGAAAATTGTAAGTTTCCAATTCGTCATTGGATTTTTGAAATTCAAAATGGCGGATCCAGAATGGAAAAAGTTTTCTTTTAATACACCAAAATCACTTGAGATTTGTTACTCGGGGCTTTCTTTGTTCGGTGATTGCTTATTTAATATGAAATTTGGATATATTTATAATATTGTAACTGTCTGATTTTTTTTAGGCATTATTACAAATAAATTCTGGTATCGATAACGATAGACGAACATTAATGGAACATGCGAGCGCTCTTTTGAATCAATATCAAGATCTTTTTATGCACACATTGGAGGATAAAGAGCATTTCTACGCTGAGGAGAAAAATTTTGCGTAAGTTTAAGAATTTTAATTTGTACCTTTAAAATTTTTAAATGTAATTTTTTTAATTGGAAAAAAATTCTATTAACACACAAATATCGAAATTTTGTGTTTTGATCGAAACATGTTTTAACACTCTTGTGCGTTGATAAAAGAATTTTTTTCCTGTTTGCAAAAATCATGGTGTCAATATCATTTACTTTTCTTCCTCGTTGTATAATATACTAAGTTTTTCGTTTCTTCCTTTCTTTCAACGCAGAGACAAACTGAATCACATGAATAGACAGAAAGTGAAACTTGAGGAAAAAATAATGGAACACTATCGAAATATGGGCAGTTGTTCAACGAAAAAGTATGTTTTGTAATTGTAATTTTAAATAGGAAATTTTTTTTTCTTTTAGTTTCCTTTTCGTGTGTAAACCGAATTTTGTTTTTTATTTCAGAAAAGGTTTCGGCGCCAGTTTAGTACGAAAAGTGAGAAAAGCAAGTTCTGATTTGCTCAACAAGGTAAAAAATAATAATTAAAAGAATAAATAATAATAATGAAATAACAAAAATTTGACAAAATGAATAAATGAAAAATTATTTGAATAATTATTAAATAATTTATATTTTATGTTTATTTTATAATCATCATTGATAGGTATTTGAAAAAAATAAAATTTTTATTTTGTGCAATTTTTTGTTTACTTAATTTCGTAAGTTTGAAAATTAGAAATAAGATTTAATTTTTTAATTTATAATTTAAAAAAATTTTAGAATCGTCGATCATGGGCAGAGGATGTCAAACAACCGGAAGGAAAACCCTGCGAATCTGAATCCGGAGGTAACGATTCCGACGTTAGTGTTGACGATCAGGGATTATCAGGTAAGTCTCGAGTTTTTTTTCTTTTCCATAAAATAACTTTCTTAAAAATATCTTTTTATTAAATATATTAAAAATTGTTTTTTTTTAATATTCTTTGTAAATTTCGAAATATCCCTTTAATGGAATATTTTTAAAATATTTATTTAGATTATACTTTTAAAATATTTTTTTTTTCTAAACACATGGTTTTAAAAACTTTTTTTAAAAATATTCCTTTAAAACTTTTTTTTTTAAATTTACTTTTAAAATATTCTTTTTAAAAAATATTTTCATAAACATTCGTCCTAAAACATTTTGAAAAATTATAATTAATACTTTACAGGAACGAGAGAATCGGATCTCAACAGTGATCCCTTATCATTAGGACATCCAGGAACTCGAAGAACTGTTTATTACACCGACGACACACCACCAACCGCACCTTTAATGGTAAATAAATTAACTTCTTTTTGTTACTTACTTTTAAATTATCTGAAATTAAATTTCATTGATTTTTAATTCTTATCCCCTTGCAAAAATATTTTGTAAAACAAATAATTTTAGCGGGAATTTCGCCTAAATTTATAACTATATAATGAAAATATGATTTTAAATAGAATTCCATAAAATTGTTTTAATAGTAATTTTTTTTATTGAAGTTCAATAGGTCGGAAAATATTTTAATCCTTTTTGAATTTTAATTTTTAGTAAAAATTGACAGATTTTAAAATCGATTCGTAATTTTGAAAAAAAAATGTGTTTTTAATATTCGTCCAAAAAAAAATGTATTTTTATTATTTTTTCAAAATTGAGTTTTTTTTCTATTAATAATTGAATTCTAGAAGAACTTTTGGAAAGTTATTTAAATTAATTGATAATTGATTCAAAGATGAAATTTAGTTGAAAATTGTAGAAAATAATTGAATTCAGAAAGGGTTATAATTGCAATTTTTAGGGAAAATAATTTTAATGTCAGGGAAATTGATAAAATTTATTTTTGAATTTATTAAAAAAAATGTTGATTCATTAGATGATAGTTATTTTTTGCATTTCTTTTTTTTTATAGGGGGAGAAAAGACTTGATGATTCACGTGACGAAATACGAATTAATGACTCGGAACAAAATTCCCGAGTTGAAACGCCAAATGAGACGCGACCGTTTTTAATTTACAATCGTGTCTCGGCGGTGATTAATGATTCCAGTAATATCAATAATTCCGGACAGAATTCAACGCAAGAGGAAAGTTTGGTTGATTCACCGCCGAGGAAGGATAAAACGAGTCCAGTTTGGTACGAGTACGGATGCGTCTAGAGTCTTCTTCCATTTTTTTTTCCTTCTTCACTTCCTCCATTTTTAAACATAAGAAAAAGGCTTCCAGAATTTAAATACCTTTCATCAAGAATTTTTCACCGTTGTCAGTCATTTAATTATAGTTTCGTCGTCAATCGCTATTTATACAATTAATTAATTACTGTACATTCCAGTATTTACGTTCTTTTTTTATATTTTAACAATATTTTTTATATTTTTCGACTCTGCACGATTTTAGATTTTTAAAAGGAAATTTTTTCCTTATCTCTATTATTGCTTTTGTTTTTTTTCTGTACTCCGCGTAGAATTTAAATTTTTATATAGAATTTATTTTCTATATTATTGTCTCAGTTGTCTATTTATATTTTGTGTTTACTTTAATTCTCAATGTTAGTTTGTATTTTTTCCCCTGTACAATTTTTAATTTTTTCTACAACTATAGAAATTTCATTTATTTTTTATGCGCAATGTTACCAGAGATTTGCGGAGTTTTTTTTTTTTGCACATTTAACTTAATTTAACCATGATGTACAAAAGTATTTCCTTGTTACGCTTTGCAACTTGCACGATTGTGATTTTTTTAATTATAGAGAAAGTTTTCGAGAATTAGTGATTCGTTTTTTTGTAAATTCGAATTCAGCTTGATTGCATTTATGAAATATTTCATGTTAAGCTAGAATTTTTATAAAATAATGTCCGGAATTGTAAAACATAGAGAGAGAGAGAGAGAGAGCTTTATATTTAGAAAAGGGCTTTTCTTAAAAAACACAAGGTTTTCTGAAAATACATAGGAATATTCTTGCCAAATTTTTTTACCAATTTTTATTAACTAGTTGAATAAAGGCTTTTTAATGAAAATTTTGTTGAAATTTTTTATTGTAACCTTTTGTAAAAAATATTTTTCGGAATTCTTTGTTCTTTGGTACATTTTTGTTTTTTTGTATACATTATATGTATATTTAAAATATTTACAAAAATTTACACAATATTATTTTTCTAATTTCTTGATAATAAAATCGGTTTGAAAAAATATTTTAGTACGGAAAAATAATAATATGTATAAAAAAAATAAAATAAGTAATTAAAACTAATAAGTAACTATGATCAATTTGACACAGTCAAAAATTGTCAATTATTGAATTCTTTTTCAAAAATAATACTGATGAAGTAATTTAAGTGACAAAAAAAATCACCTTTGAAAAAGTGATAAAACAATTCGTGCCTTTATTTTTTAAACTTCAAGCACGAAGTTTGAAAAGAAATGTTATCTAAAAGTGGAACAAATTTCAAAAGTGGGAAATTAAAATTGATTTTTCCTTCATTGGGAAAATCCTGTCATTTTTTTTATCCTTTCGGATTTGTCATCTTCTGTTTTGGAGGAAATTTGTTTCTTATAGATACTTTCCTTGCAAATATTGAATTCAGACACCATATCCTCTAAATTTTTATCACCATTCAAAACAATTACAGGCGCCGGCAGGGGAAATAATTTTCTCTCCAAAAGCCATTCGTCGTGAATTTTATGCAATTGTTTTAAATATTCCAGAGACACGCAGTCTTCTTCTTTTCTCGCTCGTTCCCTCATTCGTTTATAAACAATTTCAGGCGATGTTCTCAAGTAAACTGTAAAATTAAATTTTTTTTTCATTAAAAACATTTTTTTCACTGAAATTGTTCAAATTTAAATAAAAAAAAATTTTTTTTTTTAAGTTATTGAGAAAAATTATATTTTTTTGAAAAAAGATTTTTTTGGAGAAGAAAAAATACTTACCAATTAGGTCGGTTTCGATATCACAGTTTTGAATGGACCAATCGTACCATGCTTCCAAAACGTATAATTCAACGTCCTTTAATGTTTTATTACGCTTCATATTTTCGATAAATAGTCGTGCACTATACGCAGATCTCTCCATTATTTTATAAGGCTGCGAAATATTTAATGCGTGCAATTGAACCATTGTTAATTGTACGTAGGACTGAAATAAACAAGCGTAACGATCCGTGTCTTTATACATTTGTTCCTAAAAGAAAAATTAAAACTTTTCTATAAACAAATATTTTTCTTATTAATTATTAAAAGTAAAACTTAATAAACTGATATAATGGTAAAAAAATCAATAAATATAATAATTAATAATAATTAATAAATATACATAATAAACCAAAAATTCATAAATAAATATTATAATAAACCTAAAATTAATAAATAAATATAATAAACAAAAAATTAACAAAGGAATCTAATAACAGGGTGTCTACTATTTTCATTCAACAAAATTCCCGGTTATTTCCCGGTTTTTCCCGGTTGTGGCCTAATTTTTTCCCGGTTTTCTTTTCTTATAAAATTTAAATTTAAATTTGATTTCGAACATAAATAAATAATAATTTTAATTGAAAATTTGGAAAATAATTTTTTCAATTTTTCAAAAATAATCTTGTCTTTTTATAATTATAATTGGAAATTTTTTTTCAAGTTTATTACAATTCTATTGATAATAATTGAATTTCTGCAAAGAAATGTACTATTTACAAAAATAACTGAAATCCATCCAAAAAATGATATTATTTATGAAAATAATTTAATTCCTGTGAAGAATTTTATTACAATTTTAAAAACACCAGTGATAACTAATTATTTACCTAATAAGAATTAAACATTAAATTTGATTAAGAAATGACAAATATTATTTATTTAAACATTTAGAAATTTAAAATTATAAAAATTTAAGAGAAGTGCAATAATTATAACTATTGAATAATAATAGAACAATATAATTTTTAGAAGCAAAAAATTGATTTAAAACTTTAAGAGGGATTTTATATGTTAAAAATAAAATTATAATTACGGTCACTAACTTCCTTTGATTATTTTCGAAAAATTTAAATTAAAATTCTTTCAAAGAATTAAATTATTTTTCAAAAAAAATGTAAAGAAATTTCAATTATTTCAAAAATTTTCAATTATTTGTTTAGAAAAATTAAATTATCTTGAAACAATGGAATTGAAAAATTTCAACAATTTTATTTTTCAGAATTAAAAAAAAAATTTCAGAAAATTTAATTTTAATAAAAAATTTGAAGTGCATATCGTTTTTTTTTAAAAGTAACTAATAGAAATTGTAATTATTAATCTTCGCACTAAGAAACATGAATTCATTAAAATGTGACTATAAAATCCAATTATTAATTATTAAATTAAAATACTTTGAAAATTTTATTTGTTAAAAAGTTTCTAAAGAAATTCTTTAACAAATTCAATTACATATTTTCAGTCGAATTTCACAATATTTCTATTAACTCCATAATTTTTAAAAATTTATTTACATAATCTGTTTGAATTAGTGCCTGACTTTTACTATCAAACTAATTTTTTTTAACTAATTCAAATTAGAGAAGAGTATAAATATCTATAAAAATTGAAATAAAAAGTAATTTTTAAAAAAACAAATTAAAATAATAAAACTTTTTTTAGTTTTGGTGAAAAAATTCCCGGTTTTGTATAAAAATTCCGGATAATTTTGGGTTATTCTCCGGTTTTCCCAAATTTCTCGGTTAGTAGACACCCTGAATAAACAACTAATAAATACAATAATAAATAAAATAAATAATAATTAAATAATCAAAATTATTAAAACATAATTAAAAACAATATTTGAATTCAGAATTTCTTTGAATTTAAAGTAACTGTTATAGTAATGTTAAAAATTTGTTTTTGAAAAAAGAGAAAACAATTTTAATCAAACTTTTAATTTAATTAAATATAAAAAACATGTTTTAGTTTTTATTTTCCATCTTTTTTTTTAAAATATGTAATTATTACCAATAAATTTTCTCCAGCAACATTGCGCCAAAGTTGAACAGGTTCTTGAAGAACGGCAGTGTTATTGTAAATTTTAAAATTATTTAAAAATGTTGTTTTTCCACTACCTATATTACCCTCGACGCAAACTGTGAATGTTCTTTTAGAATCTCGTCGAAAAACGAGATTTCTAAGAACATTCGTAAATGTTTTGTCTGCAAAAAAAAAAACTTTTAACATGAATAATAATTATTTTCAACTCCTTCATTTTTAAATTTCAAGTTTAATTTTTGAATACATCAGGATTCAAAATTTAAAAAAAATTCACAATTATCATTTTTAATCATCTATTAGTTACAATTATTAAAAAAATTGATTATATTACAAAAAAATTGTATAATTCAATTACTTTTAATATTTTAATAAAATTCCTTGCGAATAAATTCAATTGTTTCGAAATTTTGTGAAAGAAATTCCGATTATTTTTTTTTTTAATTTTAATAAAATTAAAAAATATTATTTTTGTCAATCAGGATTACTTTGATAACTGAAAAGAATTCTTTTTAAACTTCAATTACTTCCACAATTTTGAATGGAAATTATTAAAGAAATTACAATATTTTTTGAAAATCCTACTTTTCAAAAATTTTAATAAAATTTTTCGCAGCAATTTAATTATTATTTTAATAAATAATACAATTTTTCCAAGAATGAAATTATTTTCAATACAATTTCTCAAAAATTCAATCATTTTGTAATTTTTTGAAAAGAACTTGTTTATAATAATATATTAGCAAACGCGATTATTTTAAAAACTGAAAAGAAAATCTTCATATAATTCAATTCCTTTAAAAAATTCTAATTAAAATTATCAATTGACGAAACGTTATGACGTGCAATTTAAAATTTCTCTTTATAAAAATTCTTTCGTGTGTGATTTCATATCGAGTACTGATTTCGCCAATTCTCAAAATATTCGGTATTGTATATTACTAATTACTCGCTAATTAAGAGTTTATTTTACATAATTATATTAAATTCTTTTACTCTCATATTATTCGTATTTCTCATGTAGCGACAATAATAACGGAAAACGTGGTTCACGCGGAAAAAAATTCAAGGCTAACATAACCTCTTCTCACAACTATATATATAACAAAATCAATAAAATTACACACGCACAAAAAATGTCAATAATTCTCGAAATTTGTTACAATTAATAAAAGAAATGGTACTAAAATAAACTGCCTAAATCCAAAAACAATAATCAATTCTGTTCTTTAAAATCGTAATAATAAACAAAACCCTTGTTGTCAACCTAATCTCGAATGAAAAACTAGAATATATCAAAAAATAATAATTTTTTGTACTCACGTATTGAGAACATTTAGGAAGATTGTCAAAGACAATTGAGAAAAACTATTTTTTTCCAATACACCAAAAAAGGATTTTTTAAAAAAGAAAGTGAGATGAGCCGGTAAAAAATTTTTCATGCACACATAGAAGACGAAACGTCACTTTTGTTCCTTTTGTCAGTGTTAATGCGCATTTGCCAACAAAACAAAAAACAATAATTTCTTTTTGTAAAAAAATAATTCGCGTTATTTTGTTTTTCTCGTGGAAGGGAAAGGAAAATGATGTTAGCTTTGAAAATTAATATATTATAAGTATTTATTTTTACTCTCTTTTTTCAAATAGAGCAAAATATGAAGATTATTTCAAAAAGCGCGGGCAAAAGAATATACTTGCAGCGCCTTCTATTTTGCGGTGTGTAATTATCTCAACTGAAATGAGCAGCTGCGAGGAGCGAGAAGAAAGACAGACAACTTTGCAGTCAGAGACCAACAAAAATCAGCGACGAGTATAAAGTGGGCAAAAATGCTTTTTTTTAGTTGATAATTAGTCTATATTAATTAATCATGATGGATTATGAATTTAAAATGAAAACACAGAAAGATCGGACGAAGGTTGAAGATTTATTTGAATTTGAAGGATGTAAAGTGGGCCGAGGTACTTATGGACACGTCTACAAAGCTCGCAGAAAAGAAGGGTTAGTTTTTACACATTCGGCATTTTTCTAATAATCAGAAAATTTTCAGAATTAGAGTAAATTTTGTACTTTTTTTCACTTCTTTGTCTATTTTAAAGCTATGAAAAATAGACTAGATAATTGAAAAAGGAAATTTTTCTTCAGAATTACATTGGAGATGAACTGAGCTCTGAGGAATGATTTCGATTTTGGGGTTGGGCACTTTAGTTTGTGAAGGCTTTTCTTTTATTTTGAAGCCATTCGATAAAAATCACCATTTTTTTTCTCCCTCTGAACTTCCTACAATCATTGATTCATGTTTTGAGAATATTAAAAAAAAATTTTTTAAAGAACATTTTTTGTTATATTTTTGATAAAAAAAATGTTATTTGTTTCCGGATTTCTTAAATTTTCCAGTTTTACAATTAAAAAAAAATTTAATTTAAAAAACTTTGATAAATGTTACTTCAGATTTGTATTTAAACTTTTTTATTCATTAAAGCTCATTAACCAAACTGTTATTATTAATTTAATAATTTCTAATATTAAAAAAAAGAACTACTTAAAAATAAAAAAACATTTTGTTCTAAACAATGAGAATTTTCAGTTAAAAATAATTTTTTTTTGTGTTTCTTGAACACAAATTTTATTATTTTGAGTGAGAGAGTGTAAAATATAGAATATGAAGAGGAGCTTTTAAACAACGAAAGAAACATGTTGTTCTAAACGATGAGAATTTTTAGTTAAAAATAATTTTTTTTTGTGTTTCTTGAACACAAATTTTATTATTTTGAGTGAGAGAGAGAGAGAGAGAGTATAAAATATATAATATGAAGAGGAACTTTTAAACAAGGAAAGAAACATTTTGTTCTAAACGATGAGAATTTTTAGTCTTAAAATAATTTTTTTTGTGTTTCCTGGACTCAATTTTTATTATTTTGAGTGAGATAGTATAAAATATAATAAAATGAAGAGGGTCTTATAAACAACGAAAGAAACATTTCATTCTAAACGATGAGAATTTAACTAATTAATGACTAATTAATGTCAAACTATTTAAAGTTTAAAAAAATTTTCAAATTATTGTTTTATTTTAAATGAATTTGAATTTATTTAAAGAATTTCAAGTAATTTAATTAATTTATAAATTTTTTATTTATGTTTTACTTTTTAAACAGCATAAATATTTAAATTTAAAAACATATTTAAATAATTAAAAATAGAAAACTAGCGAGTGTAAACTATAAATTTTTTTATTTTATTTATCAAACAAAAATTTTTTTGTATTTATAGAGAATTGTTCAATATTATAGAGTTTGTTTCTATCTTGTTTAACGTGAAAATATGAAATGTGTTTCAAAAAGATCGTTTCAATAAACCATCAAAATCTTCAGAGTTCCAGACAGTGAACTGAAATCACGACCAGACACTAAAGATTTCGGATTAAAGCAAATTGAAGGCACGGGGCTTTCTATGTCTGCTTGTCGCGAGATCGCAGTAAGTATTTTTGTTTTTCCATTTTCGCTAATATATTTACAAAATTAAGATTCGTGTCATTTAGCAGAAAATTTTTGTATTTTGAATTTCATAAAAAATTTCCTATTTACTATAAGAAATTATAAACAATTATTGCAATAATGTCGAAAAACATTTATCTGAAATTAAAATTATATTTTCAGTTACTCAGGGAATTAAAACATATTAATGTGATAACTCTGATACGCGTATTTCTCTCACATACAGACAGAAAGGTCTGGTTACTTTTTGACTTTGCAGAGCACGATCTATGGGTATGAATTGCAAAAACTTTTTGTTTTTACACTTATAATCGACATAAATATTCAAAAATAATATTAATTCTTCTATTTTCCTTTTCTCAATTTAGCATATTATCAAATTTCATAGGGCGGCTAAGGCAAACAAGAAAACTGTCTTAGTGCCCAAGGGAATGGTGAAATCTTTACTGTATCAAATTCTAGACGGTATTCATTATTTGCATTCCAATTGGGTTCTTCACAGGGACTTGGTAATTAATAATTTTTCTAAATATTTTAAAAATAAAAGAAGGTGTGATTTATTATTATTAAATATTTTTTATTTTCACCTATTTTTTAATAAAGAGTTTTTATTTCTTTAACTTGGAAATTTTTCATAATTTCAGAAACCGGCGAATATTTTAGTAATGGGAGAAGGAAATGAACGAGGTCGTGTGAAAATTGCTGATATGGGCTTCGCAAGATTATTCAATGCGCCATTAAAGCCACTTGCCGATTTGGATCCGGTTGTTGTGACTTTTTGGTATCGAGCTCCAGAATTACTTTTGGGTGCGAGGCATTACACGAAGGCAATTGGTAATTTAAAATTTGTCCTTTTCCATTTATTTTTGTAGATGAAATAGGAAACAAACTAAAGTAAGCATTAATATATTTCTATTGTTTTAAAAATATTATTAATCACTGTTTGATTTGTCGTTAAATTAGATTTTTCTAAATAATGGAAAATAAATTTTTTTCCAGATATTTGGGCAATTGGCTGTATTTTCGCTGAATTATTAACGTCTGAACCAATATTCCACTGTAGGCAGGAAGATATTAAGACTAGCAATCCATATCATCACGATCAATTGGATAGGTAATTTGAAAGGAAACATTTTCAGGGTGTCTACTAACCGGGAATTTAATTTAACCGGAAATTAACCAGGATTTTTATACAAAACCGAGAACTTTTTCACCAAAATTAAAAAAAGTTTTATTATTTTAATTTGTTTTTAAAAAAATTACTTTTTATTTCAATTTTTATAGATATTTATACTCTTCTCTAACTTTGAATTAGTTAAAAAAAAATTAGTTTGATAGTAAAAGTCAGGCACTAATTCAAAAAGATTAAGTAAATAAATTTAAAAAAATTATGGAGTTATTAGAAATAATGTGAAATTCGACTGAAAATATGTAATTGAATTTGTTAAAGAATTTCTTTAGAAACTTTTTAACAAATAAAATTTTCAAAGTATTTTAATTTAATAATTAAGAATTGAATTTTATAGTCACATTTTAATGAATTCATGTTTCTTAGTGCCAAGATTAATAATTAAAATTATTCTTAGTTAATTTAAAAACAACGATATGCACTTCAAATTTTTTATTAAAATTGAATTCACGACATTTTTTTTTAAATTCTGAAAAATAAAATTGTTGAAATTTTTCAATTCCATTGTTTCAAGATAATTTAATTTTTCTAAACAAATAATTGAAAGTTTTGGAAATACTTGAAATTTCTTTACATTTTTTTAAAAATAATTTTATTCTTTGAAAGACTTTTAATTTAAATTTTTCGAAAAAAATGTTAGTTGTAGTAATTATATTTTTATTTTTATAACATAAAGTCCCTCTTAAAGTTTTAAATCAATTTTTTGCTTCTAAAAATTATATTATTATATTAGTTATAATTATTGAACTTCTCTTAAATTTTTATAATTTCAAATTTCTGAATGTTCAAATAAATGATATTTACCATTTCTTAAGCAAACTTAATGTTTATTACTTATTAAGTAAATAATTAGTTATCACTGGTGTTTTTAAAATTGTAATAAAATTCTTTACGGGAATTAAATTATTTTCATAAATAATATCATTTTTTGGATGGATTTCAGTTATTTTTGTAAATAGTACATTTCTTTGCAGAAATTCAATTATTATCAATGGAATTGTAATAAACTTGAAAAAGAAAACTTCCAATTATTATAATAAAAAGACAAGATTATTTTTAAAAAATTGAAAAAATTATTTTCCAAATTTTCAATTAAAATTTTTATTTATTTATGATCGAAATCAAATTTAAATTTAAATTTTATGAGAAAAGAAAACCGGGAAAAATTTGGCCATAACTGTGAAAAACCGGGAATTTTCTTGAATGAAAATAGTAGACACCCTGATTTTATACTTGACAAATATTTAATTTTCTTTTATTTCTTTCATGAGAAAGTGTAAGTGATTTTTATGATTTTATTTAATTGTTTTTTAAAATTTTTAATCAAATTATTTGAAGGAATTTAATTATCTTCATAAAATTTCCATAAAATTCTATATGCAGAAATTAAATTATTTTTGGTTCAAAATGATGAAATAGTACAAAAAGCAATCTTAATTCCTATGCGGAAAAATAATAATGATTAAATATTTAATTAAAAAAAAATTGATCTTTTGAATAGTTTTACTTTAATAAATTTTTTTATGTTTTTTCCCCTGGTAAAATTTTGTTTAAAGTTTTCAAAAATTGTAATAGAGAGAAATTTTCTTTTTAGAAAATAAATGAATGGTTCTTGTTTTAGGATATTTAATGTAATGGGGTTCCCAATGGAGAAAGATTGGGAAGATATTAAAAAAATGCCTGAACATCCAACTTTGCTGAAAGATTTTAAACGATCCAAGTAAGTTTCTCTTTACGTTTTTTTCCTGGAATTTATAAATTGTTTTTCTTGTAATCGCTGTTTTTAGTTTACTTAAGAAAAACTATTTTAGTTATTTTTTACCTCAATAATAAATTTTAATCATTTTATGTATTTACTATTTTCAGTATTTTTATCAATAAATGCTTTTTTTTTGTTATTGATTTCTGCAGCTCTTTATAAATGCTAATGAAGTAGGATTTTTTTTCTATTGTCCGCAATAATTATTTGAAAATTATTGTTCTGCTTTGTTTCCAGTTATGCAAATTGTTCGCTAACGAAATATATGGATCGTCATAAAATTAAACCCGACAGCAAAGCGTTTGCTTTGGTGAGAATTTTCTTTACTTAAACATTTTTTCACTAATTGTTTTTTTTTTATTGACAACAAAAAATTGATGATTTGTTGTTTGAATTTTCAGTTGCAAAGACTGTTAGCGATGGATCCTAATAAAAGAATCACATCCGAGCAGTCGATGCAGGACCCATATTTTTTGGAGGAACCACTACCTACTCAAGAGTAAGAAAAAGTTTCTTTTTCTCTTAGAAAATTTTGAAAAAATAAACGAATGAAAATTGTGGATATTTTTCTTGCAGTATTTTCGCCGGCTGTCCAATTCCTTATCCAAAGAGGGAATTCCTGACGGACGACGATACAGAGGAAAAGACTGAAAACAAAGCAAGGCAGAATCAGCAACAAACGGTACTTATTATGTAGTTTAAACATTCCTAATTCGTATCAGACGTGTGTAGAGATACCCAAAAAAGCGCTTGGACTTCAAGTAGGATCAGGTATGTATTTAGTGTAAGCGCCGCACAAACTTTGTCGAAAAAAAATGGGTGGCCGGGTTTTTGCGATGTTTGCCACTCAATCTTTGCATAAGAGTCGTACCGGAAGTCCAAAAGTAGTCTTTTTTAATCAGCTATCTTCTATCCTCATTTTCCTTTTACAGTATAGATTTGTAAATATTATATATATTGTACATATATGACGTTCTCTGAAGAAAGGGAAGGAAAAAATTTTGAAGTTTGTAATTCTCGGAATATAAGTAAATGATTTTTAAATCTTCACTGCATCTAAAATAAAAATTGTGTTTGGTTTTACATTATTAAATCGAAAATTTAAATTAAAATAAAAATACAAACATAATCTTCAAATATTTTATCTCTTACGTACCTGTCTTCAAAGCGCGTCACATATAATTATATATATAATACTTTTCTCGCTTAGGTGTTGCAATTTCTTCCAAATTCTTGGGCGTCTCTAATTAAAAGAGAATTCCAAATTGTCGTTGGATTTTCGATTTTTCTTTTCTGCTGAAAAATAAGCTTTTTTTTGGTGAAAATTTTAATTTTATTTCTTTTTATTGGCAAGAAAAAAAAAATAATTAAAAAATTATTACTTTCATTTCTACCAATAAAAAAACTTTTATTTCAGACATTAATTTTCTTTGGGTACTTTATTTTGCTTTTTTGGACAAGTTTTGATATTGATTCCTCTTCTATTTAATTCTTTTACGCAAAAACTAACATAAAACTTTAATATGGTTTTTTCCTTCTTTAAAAATTAATATTGTACATAGAATTAAAAAAAAATTGTTTGATTACAATTTTTGTTTTAAAACGGTTTTGATAATTTTCTCTTTTATATTTCAGTTATTAGAATCAAGGTATTTAAAATTGTTTTATTCGAGTATTTACTAAATTTCTAGCCTATTAACCAGTAAATTAATAAAAAATAATATTAAAAAAGAAAATGGAGTTTAAAAAGAAATTTTTTAAAATATTTTTTTAGTTTGTTTATTTTAATATTATTTTTATTTTCATTTATATGTTTAATAAATTTAAATATTTTTTAAATATCTATAAATAGAAAAGTTGAAATAATTTAAAAGGCACTTTAAAAATATAAATTAAATTTTTTTATTGATTTAATAAATTGATCGTCTAAAATTACTTCACAATAACAAAAAAGTCAAATACAAACTTACTTTATTTAAATTTTTTTTATATAATACGGAAAAATATATAATTTAAATATTTTTTAACCAAAGCAAGTGATTGTTTTTAGAAGAAAAAAATTTATCAATGCGCAAATATTTTTCATTATTTCTAAAAAAATTAATTCTGATATAGAGAATATAGAAAACATATTTTCAAATAACATACAATTTTCTTTGAATGATTTTCTTAATTTATAAATATTATTTATTATTTCTTTATTTGCAATAAATGAAATAGAAAAAATTATTTTCCTACACAAAAAAAACTTTCGCTTTAAAATAATATTTCAACACTACTTTTTAAGAGATTTTTCCAAACCTATTTTTATATAAAAAAACTGTCTTCAGAAGAAAAAGAAATTTCTTGAAATAAAATAGTAGAGAATAATTTTAATTAAATTGACAATAAAAAAGACTATTAAAGAGGATAAAAGATTTAACTTTTCTTTAAAATTTTTTAACACTCAAAAAGAATTGATGTTTAACAGATTCGAATAAAAAGAGAAGTCAATTTTCAATAGTTTTAGAGATTTCTCATTTATTGATGGAAAATCGAATTTTTACAACGATAAGTAAATTTGGAAGCGCTTGTAATTGAGAAGTTTCCAAAACTGTGTTTTTAAATTTCATCTCATATTAAATTTAGGAAAAATTTTGTTCTGCGATTTTTGAATTTGAAAACATACATCGAAAAGTCTTTCTATTTTACTGATTGGAGATATTTTTCTCTGAATATATACGTTATCGTTTAATTATTTGTTTATCTATTTAAATACTTTAATTAACAAAAATTTGAAATTTTATAATTTACGAAATTGTTAGTTAACTGAAAAATATGTTAGGAGTATTTAAATTTTAATGAAACGTGAGTATATTAACATTTTTATTTTTATTTGCGATTGCCTTATACTATTCATGAAAGTCTATATTTACAAGTATAAATGAATTTTTTCTATTGTTTGTGAAATTCGAGGATTTTACCCAATTTTTAAAATTGAAAACTAAAAACTTCCATATTCGTTTTTCAAGACTTCGGAAATATTTTTTTCGTTTTAAAATGAAAGGAAAAATCATTTCACAAAGTTGTTTATATTACGAAAAAAAATTATTAATGAAATAATATGAACGTTTATAAACAAAACTCGGAAATAAATGAATAAATAAATAATTAATGCGGAATGAAAGAAAAATCTTCAAATTGTTGTTCCTGTAACTTTTCGATGAAAATGTTTTGAAAAATCTAAAAGGAGAACCAAACATACATAAAACTTTAGATATATATATAGAAACGCCAATAAATTTTTTTTTCTTTTGCGTCGTTTAATTGTTGCGATGCTATTGTAATGGAAATTTTCAGCAACAAAATCAACAACCCCAAGGAGGTAATGGGGAACACAATCACGGGCAAAATCCCAAAAGAGTGAGACTGAATGGACCGCATGGAGCGCCAGAATTTCATCAGCACCAAAGTCACACAATGAATCATCAACAACCACAGGGAATGGTTTATTCGTCCACACAACCATCACAGCCTGCAAATTTTCATCAACGCTTTTAAAAAGAAAAAAAAGAAAAATTAATGAAAAAGAAAGATATATCTCGATATCATATTGAAATCGAAATTATCTAATAAAAATGACGCGTTTTTGCCTAAAGAAAAACGCGAAAGAATAATGAAATAAAAGTCCGACAAGTATTTCTCAGTGACCCATTGACTTATTGTGTATGTATGCATGTCTGAATTACGAATAATGTCAACTGTATATTATCTTCGTCCGAGACTAGAAATTTATTTATATACATAAAAAATGTTTCACGTTTTATTTTCTTTTTAACCTGAATCCTTAAAATATTCCAATGTTTTCATTTGGTGGATGACTGACTACTCTTCTAGTGATTTTTAGGCTTTCTGAGTTTTTGAACCAGCACCGCAGTGAAAGTCTCTTTGTCGGAGTCTCATCCCCGTGGTGGTCCGGGAATAGAATAGGCCATCCGTAATCTACCGCGTGTCGTAAAAGGCGACTAAAGGGGACACGGCAGACATTCTAGTTTGCTTACCAGTAGGGGAGAGGCGTTAATGTTATCATTAACGAAAAAAGGAAAAATCATTAATTCAACATTCGAACTAACTTATTGTGCAGTGAAAATCGTATTGACATTGATCAAAAAAGTTAATTATAGGTTTTAAAAAAAAGTGCTTCTGCGCCAAGTTTCCCTACCCAGGCGGGTAATACGGCGCACTCCAATCCTCAAGTATAAAAAGAAAAGCAAACTAGATTCAATGTTAAAGAAATAAAATTTTGATACAAAAATGTATTTTAATCCATAATTATACATTAAACAATTTATATATTATTATATATAATGTAATAATCAATTCTCGATAACTATTATTTCTGATTCTTAAAAAATTCTTGAATTTTTAAAACGTAAGACCATGATATTTTTTTATAATATTTTTTATTGATTAACATAAATTGACATATTTCTTAAAAATACATAAAGTTATATTAAACTAAATTTAATATATCATTAGAACGAATTTAACGACCCTTCTTTACTTCTTCCATGGCAGAAACAATGTCATTGGTTATCCAATTTCCATTCTCAGATTTTCTTTTATTTTCCCATCTATAACTAATAAACAAATTCGAAATTAATATCAATTTTACAAAAGTTCTGTCAGAATGGAAAGTGGTACCTAACCTCAAAAAATGACTTATAGAAACTTTGATACTATTTTAAAATAACTAAAAGCAGCAGCAGCAATTATAGAAAATTTATTATGCCTTATACATATTGTTAATATGGAACAGATTACTTACCTTTCAGAAAAAGTATATAAAAAAACAAAAATTTACTTATTTTAAATAAAAATTAATTTAAATTAACTGAATAAATTTTTGTAAACCATTAAACTGATATAATGTAAGAAATTCCACAAAAAACTAATTTAAAAGAAGAAATAAAAGCAATATTTTACTGCTTTTTCACTGCCATCACATTACACGCAGAACATCGAAAAACTACTTTTTATAAAAAATAATTAATTATTAGTAAAAATGGTCTAGATATCTTACATACTTTCAAGGAATACATAAATATTGAAAATAGAAATATTTTTTATTTCTAAAATCCTTTCATTTTTGTAAATGCGAGTGCGCCGTTTTACCCGCTTCTCCTCTATATGGACATATCTCTGGAACCTTCAACTTTTATGTCCCTCGCATATATTTTGATAATTTCAATAACTTTTTTACTTGGTTTTTGTCGGAAATATTACAGCTTGATGAGATGAATCAGTGCCGAAAGGCTTTATATTAATTTACTAAATGGATAAATAATCATTCCAATTTGAGTGCTAGATTTTTTAAAATATCTACTTGTCCCTAATCATACTTTTGGGTGGGTTGAAAGTTTATGATTGTTATTAAATTTTAATAAAAAGTCTTCGAAAATTGAGAGGTAAACTTTATAAATTATAATTTTATATTTTCATAATTCAGTTCATTTAAAAAATATTTTAAAAATAAAACAATTTAATTTTTTAGCAATTCAAACGCAAAATAAAAGAAAAGTAATGTTAATGATATTTTGTACAAATTTTAATTTTACAATTGAGGGTCCCTATCAAAGACCCGGTTATAACTTTTTTGAGCTCAAAATCATTGCCCTGTAAGTTAATAATTAGAATGTTTTCAATCCCAATTTTTTGAGAAACATTTTGATGATCTTTACACAAATGCAAAATGTTTTCAAGAAATTGAAATTTTAAATCCTTTTTTTATTTAGAGGTCGAGAATTTTGAGCTTAAAAATGTTATAACCGATTCTTTCATAGGGACCCTCAATTTTTCAACGGCTTGTGATTGGTTGATTCATTAATCATTCAAGTTAATCATTGATTAACTTTTAATCGTTATTGGTGAAACAAAAATTAACGTTCCTCTCACTGTAATTATACAAATTTACCAAATCAGGTATAGCTTCACTAAACGAAAGTGCGCATGCTTTCTGCCTCTATTGATAATTGGTGGAAATTTCGCGCCTTAATTTAAATTGTCTTATATAGTGAAACACGTTAAAATAAACACTTTGAGCTTAAAATATTTTTATCTCTTAAGACAAATAAACTTTTCAAATATGTATGTTTAAAATATATTTCATTTAATAAATAATAGCTAAATTGTGACAACAAAATTTACACTAAAAATGAATTTTTCTTACCTAATTTATCTTGAAATATTAACAAAAATGCGGGAAATAAATTTAATTATAGTTTCTTTGAAACTGATAAGAATACAACGGACAAAATGATAACAATTATCTGAAAGAAATTCTTTCGTTAGACTCCATTTTCCGCGCAATTAAAGTTGATAATTAAATTTTGTACAAAAAAATAAATAAATAAAATTATTTTATTTTTACGGACCAGAGTATATTAATGTTATAAATTTGTGTATAGTTACTTTAGAAGTGGAGGGGGGGTAACGTGATTTATCAAGTGCAAAAAAGTCATGTACAAAAGCCAAATGACATAAAAGAATTTATATTTGAGAATATTACACGTGACAAGATAAAAATAGATCGTTATTTAAATAAGAATACAAAAGTAATATAGTTCACTAATGTATTGGATTTAGAATAAATTTTCAGAAAACATTTATATTTATATTGTTATGAGTCAGTGTGCTATCAAAAAGCTATTACATGACCTTGATATACATAAACCATATTCTTAACGACTTTAATTAATACTTAATCATATTAATTTAAAATTCAATTTTAATGTTTTATCAATTTTGTTGCAAGTTAATTATTTTGAGAAAACAAATTTAAAAAAATTTAACTTGCATAATGTATATGACGATATAAAATCTACGTTTACAGTTAATATAAAATTTTTACTTATAATATGTAATTATAATATTGAAAAAATGTTGAGAGTAGTTTTAATAGTAAAAGAAACGAAGATATTTAGAGAAAGATTCTTTAATGTATAAAATATTACAACGTAATTAATACTCACTTAAATAATAACACTGCTTTTAATTTGAAATTTTGTTTAAATGAATCGAATTATAAATTTTAAAAGCCTAGATTTAAAAAAATTTAATAATTAGAATTTTTTGAAATTGCAGTAAACTCTTGTTATAACGAGTCCGGATATAACGAGAAGTCGGTTATAACGAACAATTTTTCGTCACTTGGTTGGTTTCAATGTTAATTAAACGTATAGAAAATCTTCTATTACGAGATGGATATAGCGAGCAAGTCGGTTGTAACAAGCAAAAATTGTAAAAACCGTAGTCAAATAAAGTCGGTTATAACGAACATACAAAATTTATTTACTTTATTGACCAGTCTGTTTCTATTCTATCTCGTGCTAACATTGCTTGTCGTTGCCAAATAGAGAATCCAAGAAAGAGAAGAATTTTATCGATTTGTGATAAAAATTAAATTTTACAAGAATTAGAAAAAGGGAAGTCGAATACATCAGTGTGTAAAAAATTTAATTTAAAATCTTTGACTGCATCCACTATATGGAAGAACAAAGAATTAAAAAATATTGTCAGTAATTATCATTTGAGGAACAATATTAAAAAACAATTTTCGATTCTTCAATATCTTCATAGGCAAACCAATAATTAAAGAAATTAAACAATATACAAAGTAGAGAGGAAAAACTTTTTCACTACAATTTAGTGCAATTTTCAACAAAGTAGTGAAAATTTTAAGTTTTTTTTTATATATTATGTTTATTATACAGTGAAGTAGATAATTTAACAGTACTTAATATAATTTTTTTATTTTATGTTTTTTAATTGTACGTATTTATTTTCTTTTTTTTATGTATTCAAATGTCTTTTGTTTAGGCTGCGTCTACAATAGAAAAAAATAATGTGTAATTTGCAGTGTAATGTGTATTGTTTTTGGCATTGACAATTGTCAGGGGCAATTACACTGTATATTACACAATTTTTTACACATTATTTTTTCTGTTGTAGACGCAGCCTTAAGAAAGTTACACGTTTCCCTCTAAATTATATAGTGTATTTTTTATTTTTTCATAAGAATAAAATTTTTTAAACTTTTTCTATTTAAAAATGTAAAAATGAAAATTTAACAATATTGATATTAAAAGAAAAATTTAAAAACAAATTATTACCACTTTTTATTAGCAATTATTGTTAAATTTTAGTTTTTACGTATTTATAATGAATTGTAAAAGATAAGTAATATTTATTATTACAGTATGTTGGTGGGCATTAATCCTCCTGAAATCAATTAACGGAAAATTAAGCAATATCTGAAGGCAATTCGTGAACCAAAAGGATAGAAATTAATTGATACCTATGTTACTGTTAAGTTCAGTGATTTTAGGGGAATATTTCTTAAGATTCTAAAGGGAAAATTTCACAAGATTTAAAAGGGAAAATTCCTCAAAATTTTGAAAAAGAAAATTCATCATGATTTGAAGGGAAAGTTCCTCAAGATTGTAAAGGGAAAATTGCCCACGATTGTGAGGGGAAAATTCCGCAAGGTTTAGAGGGAAATTTCGCATGGTTTTTTTTGGAGAAAATTCCACAAGTTTCTTAGTGGAACCTTTAATATTTTTTGGTTAAAATTGCATCACCAAGATTTTGGGGAATTTTCCCCAAAAACTCAATTAAATCCCTAAACATTTAAATCCTATGATCTTTGAAACATAATTTTTTTTGAAAAAAGTTATACCCAAAGCTTTTACGCTAGACACTCTTATAATTTCGTGAGTATTAATTTTATGAAGAAAAAGGCTTTTCATAGTCCGTTTACATATATAAATAAAGAAATAAATAGAATAAAAACTTTAATAAAAAATTAGATTAAAATTAGTTGAGTAAATAATGTAATTATAAGAAAAATAATAGTTGTGTAAATTGTTAATAGGGTTAGTTAAAAGGAGTCAGATGACAGTTACACTAACGACATTGATAATTAAATCAGCAATTCCATCTCTGCGAAACGTGAGAAGAAACGTGGTGGTACGATAAGTCTGTATAGGACTAACCTTGCCTATGCATAAATTTCATGTAATTATCTTTGAAAGAAGGAACTTGGTGAAAGTTGATAAAATGAAGTGAATCGTAAAGAATAGTTTGATTTGATTAGACGGATGTATTCTGTTGATCTATGTTAATTAGAAATATATGTCGTCGTCTATCAATGCGTTGGTAGTAAAAAATCATTTCAAAGCTATTTATAAATTCTTGACCAATTCGTTTATACCGACATTATACTTTTGATAGTGTTGCATGTTTGTCATTAGGTTTTATCGTGTAGATGATGAAAAATAGAATCATTTATTAGCTAAGAAAGTTCATTTATTTTATTCATTGAACACTGCAAGTCCTCTTCTTACAAACACCCAGGTGTAATAAATTCGAAGAATGATTTTTCCACTGTATTATAAAATAATAATAGTAATAGATAGTAAATTGTATTAAGAAAAGCGAATTTAAGATATAATAGTGAATCACGATGAATCGATAAATACACACGATATATTAAAAATACAAATTTTATGGAGTTTAAGAGAAGAATATACGTCAAAAACTGAATAGGTGAGTCAGGCGTTTTCATACAAACAGTTCATAAAAACAAGACTATCTCATTTTTGATGAGAATGTAATTATTTAAAATAAAGTAACAGGTTATTAAAATAATTAAGGCATACATTATACTTCTAGTTTTTATAACATCTCTAAATATAGACCGTCAAGAATATTATAACTGAGTTATAAGAAAAAAAAAAATAGAAACTAAACTCTTCAGAGAAAGTGGATTCTATTTTGTAAGAAAAATAAAATAAAAGAAACAAATTAAAAGAAAGTATCAAGAAATGTGTGTGAGAGGGAGAATAAAATAAAAAAATTCAAATTCAAGGAATTTCTTAAGAAATAGCAAAAGCGAATCTAATTTATATGATTGAATAAATCTGAGAAAAATAGTAGAGTATGAAATGAGAGGCTTGGAACTTAGTTTATGATAACAACATAGTGTGTGGGGGGTTGGAGGGAGTGTAGGGGGAGGTGTTTGAGGGTAAAAAAACAGGGTTGGTGAATTTTGCATTAAAGAGAAAAAGAGAGAGAGAGAGAGAGAGAGAGAGAAAGAGATTGTAGGCGAGACTGCCTGTGGCTGATCATCATCGTCTCTGGGTGGTCGGCAAATTTATTTCGCGACGAATTAAAACTAGTTTCATTCGAACGACTCATTTTACGTGCCCCTTTATAGGTACATGCTAACATTTTACCATCTCTTCTAAGGTCCTTCTATCCTATTCTATCGCATTACATTTCGGTTCCAGACGATTTAACTTGTTTCGCTTCATCCTCGCTACTATATATGCCAATAAAATTGCAGTCTAACAAGTTGCGAGAATAATTCTTTTCGATCTTGCTTTTAGCCTTTATTTTCACATTGTTTCCGAGTTTTTTTTTTGCATTTATTACCTCTGTTATCGTATATTTGTTATATGTTAAAATAATGGATCTAACCATTTTATTTTGCCTAATGTAGTTATGACCATTACAAAAAATTTGAATACTTTGGGAAAATATTCTTATATCTGTTATGGGATGGCGAAATGCATAATGATTTGTAAAAAAAATAATTACATTTTGTGTAAAAAAAATGTTTTAAATTGAGAGTACATGAAAAAAGGTTACATTGACAGACATTACAAAAAATTTAAAATAGGAGAAAATTCTTTAGGGAGCATCCATAAATAACGTTACACGATTAGGGAAGGAAGGGGGGGGGGGGTTAAAAATGCAACTGATTGGAACAAGGGGGGGTGGGTGATTTTGAAATGTAACGTTACGAATTTCTATACTCTGCTTATTATTATCATATTTATTATCTTTGACACATTACTTTAAAAAACCAGTAATAGATGTCGCTACAAAAATTGTGTAAATCATTATCAGAGTTCATTTTAATAAATATATGAGAAATAAGAAAAATTACTTCATTAATCCAGAAAAATAATATAATTCTTATTTTAGGGTGGTATAAGTCATTTTTGCAAAGTTACATTTAGGGGGGGGGGTTGTTGGTAATTTGCAACCAAATGCAACGAAGAGGGGGGGTGGGGGTCAAAAAACCCGAAAATCAGTGTAACGTTATTTATGGATGGTCCCTTAATAAATATAAAAAAGCGATAGATATTTATTTTTAAAGGTTGAATTTGTGTTTTCTAGTTGATAAAAGAATCAAATAATACATAATAAACAGTAAAATATGTTATTTAGGTTTGTGTATTAAATGTCAAAAATCGCGATAACAATTATTAATTTTTTTTTGACAAAGTAATTTAATTTTAGGAAGTCGGAATTATTTAAATAATAAGTATTTTAAATACACTTTAATGTTATTAAAATACTTTTTTGATTATTAGCTAAGAAATATAAAAGAATTTACCTTAAAAACTAACCATTCTTCATTTTATCGCGAGTTTGAATGTTTTGTAACTTCCTTGGTGAAAAATCGATTTATGCCAAATTTTTGGAGCACGTTGATTGATTGAAGCAATATCTTCTTGCTTACATAAAGATAATTTGAAACTGACTTTTAAAAAAAAGTTTTATTTCATTCCAATTAAATGTGTAGAAAACTTAATTAATTCGAATTAATTAATTACTTACTTTTATTAGTTTAATTGAAATAAATATAGGTTTTTAATTCACATAAAAATAATTTTAAACTGACTTATTCTTAAAAAATAGTTTTATTTCAATCTAATTAAAAGTATAGAAAATTTAATTAATTACTTTTATTAATTTTGTTAATAAAATTTAATTACAATAAATATATTTAAATTCACATAAATACAATTTTAAATTTCCTTTAAATAAAAACATCGTTTTATTTCGAATTTGACTTTTATCGCAAGTAGCAAACCATAACTTCAAATTAGTTATAATACTTGTCGGTAACCTTCAAAATAAACACTTATTTTGAATCAATTTCTTGCGAAGACTAGTGCAAAACCCAACGCGAAATTTTTGCAGCACGAAGATATAGCTTCAATCAACGTGTTCCAAAAATTTGGCATAAATCGATTTTTCACCAAGGAAGTTACAAAACATTCAAAATTGCGATAAAATGAAGAATGTTTAGTTTTTAAGGTAAATTCTTTTATATTTCTTAACTGATAATCAAAAAAGTTATTTAAATAATATTAAAGTGAATTTAAAATATTTATTATTTAAAAATTTCGGATTTCCTAAAATTAAATTACTTTGCCAAAATAAATTATTAAGTATTATCGATTTTTGACAGTTCATAGACAAACTTAAATAACATATTTTACTGTTTATTTTATATTATATTTGATTCTTTTATCAACTAGAAAACACAAATTTAACCTTTAAAAATAAATATCTATCGCTTTTTTATATTTATTAAAGAATTTTCTCCTTTTTAAAATTTTTTGTAATGTCGGTCAATGTAACCTTTTTTCATGTATACTCTCAATTTAAAACATTTTTTTCATACAAAATGTAATTATTTTTTACAAATCATTATGCATTTCGCCAACCCAAAGCAGATAAGAATATTTTCCCAAAGTATTCGAATTTTTTGTAATGGTCAAAAATACATTAGGCGAAATAAAATGGTTTGACTCTAATAATAATAATAAAAACTAAAAATTCCCTAAACCTGTATAGTAGTTCTCTAATGTTCTTCGATTTAACTATACATTGTTAGGAGGCTATAAATAATTTATTGACAATTTAATATTTACTATTAATAACGGAAAAATAAATTATATTGTGATTCGGAATTGTTTATATGTCTGAAACTCTAGCCATCATTTTTTATTTGACAGTTAATTCCGGTTCTTGTGCGAGGCTAGTACTACTTTAATTTTGATTGGTCTGGTGTTTGAACGAAATATGGGATTCGAATTTTATGAAGGTACTTCAATAGTTCACTCAATTTTCACCAAAACTATTTCTTAGTTTTTTAATTGCTACATTTAAAAGCTAGGTAATGATAACTAATTAGGTTATCTTAGACGTATTAAACTCAACATTCCTAAATTTTTTTCTATCATAATTGAATGAGACTTTTTCCAATAATATCTAAATCATTATTTTACTACCGGCATTGATTAATAAATAATACACTTTTTTTGTACTGACTCGTTTATTTATTGAGAGCAAACAAACTATTTGGTGTGCGCTTGTCAAAAATTATAATTGTAAATTTAACTGATTTGATTGTAAGAAACATGTGCGATATATTGAAATTCTTTAGCTTTTGTTGTAAACAATGTAGATTTAAATGAAATTAATTTTTCATGAATTTTACACTCTAGAAAATTCTTTTTGAATCTTTTTATTTAAAGGATATTTTGATTATGATGATTATCTTTTAACCTAATTTAATCTAAACTCTAACCTACATATGCAGAAACCACAGCGGAGATGGTAAGTTTTATAAGATTAATTTAACTTTTTAATTTTTATTGTCGAATTTAGAAATATTTTTCTAAAAGTATATGTTTGGAATTCTTACAAATTCTGATGGATGTTTCGAATAATAAAAGAAATATAATTAAGTATATGGTATTGTTTTGTCATTTCTTTGTTCTCCCCATTTTCCCAGACGCCAAAGTCCTGTGAAGTTCAGAGGAATGTCAATATGAAAATATCAAGAATCGACTCAAAAGCTTAACATTGCTCATACAGAATATCAAGGAGAACATAGGGTGGCCACCGACCGGGAAAACTGAGAATTAGCCTGGAATTTTTTGTACCGGGAAAAAGCCTGGAAATAGCTGGGCATTTTAACCAAAACCGGGAATTTTAACTGCATTCGTTTAGATTCCATTAAATTTGTTAAAGAGAAATTTTTGACTATTTCAAAAAAGCGCGCACTTTTTAAAGTATGTTTCTACAGAAAAACTGAAGCTGTTAGAAGACACGCGAAAAGAAATGGAAACAATTGATGCAGATTTAAAAAATTTAACATAGACAGGGTTGCCACAAGTCAGGGAATTCAGGGAAAAGTCATGGAAAATAAAATTTGTCAGGGAAAAGTCAGGGATTTTTAGTAAAAGTACTGGAAAAAAATCAAGTTTCAAAAATTCATGAAAAAACTCTAAATTTTTTTTTTGTTTACCTTGTAAATTATAAAAATAACCACAAATTTTAATACAAAACCTTGAATTTTTTCTATTTCAGATAATAATTTCTTTTTAAATAACTTAATTTTTCAAATAACTATACCATAAAATTATGACTTATAAATTAGGTAATGAATAATTTTTACAATTTTCATAAATACTAGATTGATAAAAGAATTTTAATTAAAAATACTAAAAAAATTTCATTTTGAAAAAGTTACAAATAATTACAGAAATTCAATTATTTTCAAAAGTAATAACATTTTTCGCAGAAATTCAATTATAATTAAAAATTTTTTTAAATTCTGGTCATTTCAATTATATCTTTAAAAAAAAATTCGTCTCCAAAATTCAATTCTGATTACAATTTCTTTTAAAATTCTCGTCAAAATTTCAATTACCTTTATAAATAATGCAATTCTTCTCCAAAATTCAATTAAGTTCAAAATTTTTCTAAAAATTCTCGTAAAAATTTCAATTATCTTTATAAATAATACAATTCTTCTTCGAAATTCAATTATTTTTGAAAACTTTAATAAAATTCTTGGAAAAATTTCACCGAAATTCAATTATATTTATAAACTTGAATAAAATTCGTTGGGAAAATTAAATTATTTTCAAAAGTAAATTTTGTTAAAAAATTGTTGTCAAAATTTCAATTATCCTTATAAATAATAAAATTCTTCAATATTCAATTATTTAAAAAAAAATTGTTTAATTCTCGTCAAAATTTCAATTATTGTTAAAAATAATACAATTCTTCTTCAAAATTCAAATATATTTAAAAACTTGAATAAAATTCTTGTTAAAATTTCACAGAAATTTCATACTTTATGAAATTTCTAATAGATTTCTTTGAAATAATTCAATTATTTTCATAAATAATAAAATTTTTTTGTGAGTTGAATTAATTAATATACAAAATTTTATAAATTTTTTTTGAAAAATATCAATTATTTACAAAGATTTTTATAAAATTCCTCGTATGAATAAAATATTTTAAAAAAATTTAACAAAGTTCTTTACAAGAATTGAATTATTTTTATAAATAATAAAATTCTTCACCAAAATTCAATTATTTTAGAAAAATTTTAGAAAAATTTTAATAACATTTTTGAAAATTATTTAAAAATTTTTTTCGTGAATAATAAAATTCATCGCAGGATTTAAATTAATTTTAGATACAATATTTTAATCAAATTCCTCGAAAAATGTAATTATTCTTAAAAGTTTTGTTAGAAATTGTCAAAAGAATTGAATTATTGAATAATTGAGTGTTTGTTAAAATTTAATTATCATAAAGAATTTTATCAACAAATTATTTAATAAATTATTTATTTTTCAATTTAAAAAATTGAATTTTTCAAGAATTTTCTAATAAAAATTGATTAAAATATGAAATTACCGAATAATTGATTTATTGTTTATGAAAATAATTCAATTATTTTTGCAACCAATTTTATTTCAATGTTTTCAAATAATTGAATTTTTTGGAGAAAATTTACTACTTTTAAAAATCATTGAATTCTTGCGAATGATTTTATTAGGATTTTTGTAAATAATTAAATTTTTGTTGAAAAATTTGATGGTTATTAAAAATAATAACATAACATGAAGAAGGTGACCACCTTCTTTATGTTTTTTTAATAATATTCTTAGAAATTGTTGAGTTTCAAAAAGGCTTGAATTTGAATGTTCTGAAGAATTTTAATTCCTGTGGAAAAGTAATAATCAAATACTTATTTAAAAATTTAGTTATTGATGTTTTTGAATAATTTTACAATTAATGAAATTTGTAAATAAATTTAATATAACATTTTTTTGAGTAGGGGAGAGTGGGGCAAACGGGACCGGTGGGTAAACCGGACCCCCCTCAATATTTGCGAAATGGCGAAATTGTCAAAAGTACTATTTAGAAATTTGAAACAACCATGTGTAGTATACCTTATTTTTTTCAATTAGCCATTTTTTACTTTTCTTTGTGCAACGCTGGGAGCAAAAGTTTTTTTTTTAGTTTTTTTCTACACTTTTTCAATTTTTTTCTTAAGGGAATTCTGAGAAAATCGTGTAACATTTCTATAAATATGAAGTCTTGGGTTTTGAAGGTACACACCTCAGGAATATTTACCACCAAAAACTCTGATGAATTTGCAAAGCGTTTCTTTTTGTCAAACATTTATTCTCAAAATGAGCCTGTGGGGCAAACCGGACCGTTTTCGGTGGGGCAAACCGGCTATAGGATATTTCCATTGAATTAAAGTTTCATAAAAATTATTTTTAAATAAAATGTTTCTTTTATTAAAATATTTACATACAATGAAAAATAATTGTCTTCCAATGAGAATTGGACCCTTTAATATTGTTTCTCTGATAATGACAAACATTTTTATTTTTTTATTTTAAAAAATCTTTATTTAATTAAAATTCAATCCCGAATTATTATTTTCATTACTACAACCATTGTTTGCATGATTCTTTATGTTTTTTATTATTGTAGATTATGTAAATGCAATATTATAAATAAAAAACCAAACGGTCCGGTTTGCCCCATGGGGGTCCGGTTTACCCCAGGGGGTGGGGCAAACCGGACCGTTTGCAAAATTTTTTAAAGTTAACACAGCAACTAAACAATAAAAGATAAAGTATAGGTGTCTCTGGGAAAAAGTTGCGCAATTAAATGATCTTTCAAACAAGCCCTCAAAAAATGAAATCGGTTGATTTGTTTAGTCACAAGAGTCAACAAACCGTTAGGGGGTCCGGTTTGCCCCACTCTCCCCTATCTAATAATTTTTAGAGTGAATCAGAATAATTTTTTATGGTCAGGGAAAAAGTGAAAATTTTGTCTGGAAATCAGGGAAAATTAAAATTAAATATTTGTGGCAACCCTGACAGAATGAGACTGCTTCAGAAGAAAATTGTTCAAGGTGTCATAGGTGCCTCAACTATGGTCCTATTGGTCTAGATTACTAAGCAGTAGATAGGCCGACAGTAGATAGGTCATAAGGTAGCAGATTGTATTTTTTACGCCAGGCGATGTTCGAAGGGAAAGACAAAAATTGTTGGATATTCACATGTTCCTGGATCAGGAAGGTGCAAAGTCTTCAGAACTGACCTAGAGGAAGAAAAGAAGGTTTTGTCAAGGACAAGGAGAAAATAAGATCCTAAAGAGTTGCGCCAGCGGCAAAGACCATTCATCTTCGAAGTCTGAAGCCGAAAGATAAAGTTCCCTTGGTGGATAGAATTTCGAAATCCAAAGGAATCAAGAATAGATTTTTCGTCGGTATTCGTAACTATATCTAAAGCAGGTACACAAGGTTTATTTTTTCCGCATTTTGTGCAAATGCAGATATGCGTTAAAGCATTTTTCTCTTCTCCCCCGTGAATAAAAGAAAATATTATTATTTTCATTATTCTGCATTTTATTTATAATAATACTCTTCTTGTAAAATAAACAGATGGGTACCAATTTTAAAAACATTTCTTCCATACACTGTACCATGAGGGAAGTGACAAGGAAATCAATTTTATCACTGCAGACAATTTATGAGTTACCAGTTTTCTTATGTAACTATGTAATCAAATATCATTTTTAAACTGTTCTTCATTTCTCCAATATTTTTTGTCTTTTTCCTTCGTTTATCCCTTTCGTCTTTCTTTTCTTAATCTCCATCTTCTCTCTCTCTCTCGACTCACTTCCATATATGTACGAGAGATTTTATAATATATATGTAGAGAGGTAGATGATAATATACTTCTGTGATAAATATTAAGATAACAATCAATATTTTAATGAAAATTATTTTAATAATCTTTATATTATAAAAATATTATTTTATTATCGAATTTCTTCATATTTTCCTTTATCCCAGTGGTAATAGAAAAATATGTATTTCCTACTTGAGAATAATTATTTATTAATTAATTTTAAAGTGGTCCGTACAATCTTTTTCTATTATTGAAATATTGCTAATAATATATAAATATATGTATATATAATGATAATAATATTGATGGTAATTGAATGAATTATTTAATTCTCAATGGCATTCATTGACCTTCATAGAAAATAAAAACTTTATCAATAATAATATGTAAATCGATTTTAGTTTAAATGTAAAATTTTTCATCAATTTCTATTATATCGCGTAAGTGTACGTTATTATTTTGAATGGCTTTTTATTAATTCATTTTTATTTGCTTTTAACAGAAGTTCTTTTAAATCAAGTTTACTTGGAATAAATATTATTCACAATTCTAAATTGAATATTATACGTTTATCTTTTTAAATGAAAAACATTTCAATGATGTAAATTGAGGATGCAATTTTACAAGCTTTTAGTTTTTCAAGAAGTCTGTGTCTTTTCAGTGTTGTTGTGAAGGAAAATTTTTTTAAGAGGAATAAAAAAATCCTTTTCAGGTGAAAAAATTTTAATTTCAATAGAATACATTTTTTGCCATTGTCATAAATGCAGAACTGAAAATAAGGTTAGAGAAGATAGTTATCAATTGGGTTGAATTTGATATATACATATAAGACAGAAAACAGATTTTCTAGTATCATCTCTTACAACACATATTTTGTTGAGAATTGAAAATTTTGATTTTACATTGATGGGATTTATTTTTGAGCCTTTTTTTGGATGTCCTGAAATATCTATTGCTGTTTGGAAATAAATAAATGACTATAATTAGATATCTAGATATAAGTAATTGTAAAGTCTTTGATCGCAGAAATCGAAACAACAGAATATCGATTTCATTAATCTTTTTCTCAGTTTTGGTATTTAACAGTTGTTTGATAAGAAAAGTGTCAATATAATGTTATGAGAAAATTATTTCTTCCGCGATTTCTAAGAGTACTTAAATTTTTAATGTGCGTCAACTGAAGCAAACCTTGCGTCATCAATTTCTTGTAAAACTGTATCATATCCAGCAATGTTAAATAATATATAACATTATCTTGTTTGAAAATTGCTTCTTTTATATTTTTTACTTTTCTCTGCTTATTTTTTATTGACCGGCAACTAATATTTAGAGTCTTAATTGTATGTTGACTAGAGTGGGAAACCTAGTCACATCACAAAAAATTTTAATTTAAAGGTTTTGATTACTGAACAGAGTAGAGGACACATTTCATCTATATAGTCTTTTCGTTTCTTTTACTAGCTTGATGCCATATCATTCTCTACCTTAAAACTATCTTTTCTTTTCTTAATTATTAAATTAATTAATTAGTTACTCAATTATTTGATAAATTAAATAATTACTTAATTATTTAATAATATAAACTATAAATTTAAAAATTTTAATTTTTGTAATAACTGACTGTTAATTTCCTCACTGATATGAGATTGAATATCATGAAAGTACTTAATATTGCTTGAGTTTTGCAAAAATTTATTCGATATTATTTTAAAAGTCACTAATCACAATTTTACCATGACTATCGAAAATTTAAACGCATTTCGATTTTCAAAATGGTGGATCCAATATGGTGAACCGAAATTTAAAAATCTGATGAAGTCTTAGGAAAATTTAAACGCAGGGGTATTTTGGGTTGCTGATTTCGAATGTATGACTCAATTTTCAAAATCCAAAATGGCGAATCCAATATGATAGGTCGAAATGTTTCAATTTAAAAGATTTTTGTATGAAACTTGGTACCTTCCCACACAGAACCGAAACTTTCCTAAAAATTTATTAAAGATTTACTTGCAAACTTCGAAGTATTTACTTGAAAAGTTTAGTGAAAATTTTGTAAAGATTTAAATGTCCCACTTCAATAAATGTTTAGCGTGAAACTTTCCTGAAAAGTAAATCTTTAATAAATTTTCAGGAATGTTTTAGTGCTGTGTGGGTTGGAGCTTTTTTGGATTGCTGATTGCGAATCTCGTGTTAGATTTTTATAATTCAAAATGGTGGATCCAATATGGCGGACATAGAAATTGAAAATCTACTGAATTTGCTAAAAAATAGTTACTCGCGGATTTTGTTAGGTCACTAAATTCAAATATGGGATCAATTTTTAAAAAATTCAAAATGACGGATGCAATGTATGGCTAACATGGAAATTTAAAATTGATTGTATTTGCTTGGAAATACTTACTCGTGGGTTTTTGGGGTCTTTGATGACGAATCTGGGGTTAGTTTTTAACAATTCAAAATGGCGGATCCAATATGGTGAACCAAAATTTGAAAACTTTATAGCTCGTTAAGAAACTTACTTTCTAGGGGTTTTGGGGTTCCTGATAACGAATCTGATATAAGATTTTCAAAATTAAATATGGCGGATTCACTGTGAAGGACAACAATTTTTAAATTTAATATATTTTTATGAAACTTGGTATTTTGGTGTTTTCGGGATCGCTGTTTACGAATCTGCTGTTAGATTTTCAAAATTCAACATGGCGGATTCACTGTGGAAGACGAAAACTTTTAAATTTAATATATTTTTATGACAATTGGTATTTAAGTGCGTTTTCAGGATCGCTGTTTGCGAATCTGATGTTAGGTTTTCAAAAATCAAAATGGCGGATCCAATATGGCGGACTGAAATTGTTAAGTTTAATGGATTCTTATGAAACTTGATATTTATGTGTTTTTTTGGTTTCTGTTTACGAAACTGATGTTAGATTTTCAAATTTCGAAATCTAGCCTTTGATTCGTAATCAGCGATCCAGAAAACCACTAGATATTATAAATTTTATAGTAATCCATCAAATTTTTAATTTTCATTCCGATATTTTGAATTTTGAAAATCTGACATTAGATATCACCTACGTTACAATTTAGTTTTTCTATATCTGCAAATAGGAACCTATTCGTATATGCTTCCATGTTAGTTTTAAAATTTCTTAATAGAAACACGTATGGGTACCATATATATCCATTCATATATATTGGAACCTATGTAGGTTTTTGTATTTCAAGTTTCTAATTTATAATTGGAACCTCATAAAGTTTATTATAATTTATTTAAGTGAGAATCTATGTGTGTTCCCTTAGAGGCTCTCATATGGGCTCCCATGTATGCTTTTTTATATTTTGTAGGTGAAATAATTAAAAGACAAAAAAAGAAAACCCACATGGGTTTCTATTTATTATATAATTGAAGTTTCCGAAAATTACAAAGGATCATATATATATTGAAACTAATTGGATCCCATATGGAAATTTACATATGGGTTCCTATAAATTATTTGATTATTTATAATATAAAAAAAAACTAGTAAAGTTTTTAAAATAAATAAAGTTTTATAGGAACCTACATAAATTTCTATAGGAACCTATATAAATTTCTACAGGGTCAATATAGGGTATTTTGGTAAGAATCAATGTAGGGCCAGCTAGGTTCAAGCGCAATCCTTGGTTATATTCGAACTTTTAGAAAAAAAACCACACAATCAAATAATAATTTTATTGAATCATATAAATAATTTTTTTTTTTGCCTCAACAAAACAATTTTTTAATATTAAACAAATTTTTGATTGCCTGTATTAAAAAAATTTTTCTTTCCAAACTGACGTGTAGCGTTTATGGAGGGGGGAGGGAGGGGTAGGTAAGTATAATTATTAAAACCCAAAAATGATTTTTATCTTTTGCCAAAAAAAAAAAAAAATCAACACAATTACACACAATAATAATAATAATATTTTTGTACATGTAAACATTTAAATAATAATACATGATAAGATTTCTCGACACTTTACTTTTTTTTCCTCGTCTTCTTCACGCATTCTTCGTTCTCTCGCGCCCCCTCCCCCCTCTTTTCCCTCTCCAACGTTTCGCATCCGCAGTTTAGCAGGTAATTTATCCCTTTCCTCTTATTTTCGAAAAATCAGTAGATATTAGACCCCCATCCGGAATGTTTTCGGATCAGTGCGGCAGCGAACGCTCGACGAGAAGGACTGTTCTTTCCGTTTATCGTCGAGAGAGTGAGTGAGAGAGAGAGAGAGAAAGAAAAACACACTACTATTCCTTTCTCTCCTCACTATTTCTATTGTTTATGTTGTCCTCTCTATTATAAATATTTTTTTTTGTTTAAAAAAAATTTTTTTTTGAAATTTTTTTTTTTTTTTTTTGAAAAGTAAGACTGAGTAAAATTTTTTTTATTTTGATAAGGGAGAAATTATTTTTTGTTTACTTTTAATTTTTTTTTTCTATTATTAAAATAAGGATTTTGCAGTGTACTGATAAATGTTGTTTTATCATTGTATTTGTTCCTTGGCAAATTATAAGAACGCGTTCGCGTGTCCTCTTCGTTAAAGTTGCACAGAGGAACTTTTCGGTTTTATTTGAATAAAGTGGTGAACACAACGAGGTGTTTTATATATGTGCAAAAGACAAACTCGTCTGTTGTCCTTTCCTTCGATACACTGTAAGTATACACCTTACACTAGGGTACACACCAATCTGTCAATTTTCAATTGAGTGAACACATTTTTTTTCTTATTTATTTTTATATTAATATTATTTTACATATCTTTTTAAAATTATTTTCAAAAGTATTATGCTTAATATTATTATAATTTGTTATTTATTTAGTATTTAAAAAAGACTTTCTATTGTAATTGTTATAAATATTATTAATATTATTACTATTGTTATTATTATTATTTCTATTATTAATTTTATTATTATTCATATTATTATTATTTTTGTTATTATTATTATTTTTATATTAAAAGAAAATTTCTTTGATTCCAATAATTGGTTACTTAACTATTATCAATATTAAATATTTACTTAAATCAAATAATTTTTATTTAAGTCAATTAAATGGCTCAATTCGTATTCGTTTCAAATACTGAAATTGTTTTCTTAAATGACATGTAATTGATTTAAATAAATATTATTTGATTCAAGTAAATATTTTTTTCATAATAAACAAGAAATCGGTTAATTGATTTAAATAAGTTCCTTTGCATTGTTTTAGTTAGTAGTTAGTAGTAATTTTTAATTTTTTCATTATTCTTACTGTTTTTATTAATAATAATTATTATATTTTATATGAAATTAGTATAAAAAATAAATATTATTATACTAGTTTTTCTTTATTATCAATATTTATTCCGCTATTATTATTGTTATTATTATTATTATAATTATCGTCACCATTATAATTAATTAATATAATTATTTTACCATTATCAATTACATTATTTATTGATATATTACAGTTGATTTTAATTTATTTATTTGAATGATAAACGTATTATTAACCTTTTACTGATATGAATCACTTGAAATCTGAATTAATTAAAAAAGACTGAAATTTATTTTTTTTTTAAATTGGTTCGATTTCAATAATTATGTAATCAAATACTTAAAAGGAATTTATTTATTGCGAAATAGTTTAGAACTGTAGAATATTTAACTGTATTTAACTGTCAATAACGAGAGCGCAAGCGCAGGAGTGGGGATGGTAGTGTGAGTGTGAGAGAGAAAAACTGAAACTTCTCTTTCACTCTCATTGCCCCCACCACTCGAGCTTCTACGTTTTTCGTAACTAGAGCTAAATACAGAATACTAGTTCATTTTCTATATTTAGTCGAAATTTAATAGTAAAAACTATTAGTAACATTAATATAATGTTTTTTTTTAAAATTATTTTCTCACTGTTGTAATATATTTATAAAAGAAAATAATCGGTTGGAATTTTTTTTTGGAACGAAATTTTACACTCTATTCTTATCGTTATAAGCTTAAGTCCTTAAGTCTTAAAGAGTCAAATTCATTCAATTCAAATGAAAATTAATTTTACTCGAATTGGTTGAGAAAGAGAAGAGGTGCAATTTCTAATAAAATCATTTGTTAATTAATAACAAATGACAATTAATAATAAATATAATAAATAAATTTAAAAAAATGATATCTCACTTTTTGTAATATTTATCTATTTATATATTTTTATTTATATTTACTGAGAAATTTTCTGTTTCTTTTAAGCAAAGAAAGACTTTTTTTCTTTGAGGTTTTAAATCGTGAAAAATTATTATTGTCTTAATTATACCAATCGTGGCGGTAAATATTGTAACATGCAAACTTTGAAGGCAGAGAAACAAAAAAGAATCTTTAATTTCCTCGTTAATTCCATAAAACCCTTCTTTCTCATTCATCCTTAAATTCTTCACTATATATATATATATATATATATATATATATATATATATATATATATATATATATATATATATATATATATATATATATATATATATATATATATATATATATATAAAAGAACAGATGTTCATACTTCGTGGAAGTCCAATTTTTCATTTTCTTTCATTTTATAACTTCTTTCGCACTTTTTACTTCCTTTTTCATTTCACAATTATATTTTAAAAGTACTACACACACATATATATTCTTTTTTTAAAACAATTTTTAATTTTTATAATTTTATTTTCAAAATCGAATTTTTTTCCAAAAAACTATGAAATAATTCTAGAAAGTTAATGCGCTAATAAAAATAGTGAAAATGATAAAAATAATAATATTTCATTTTTAATGTTTTATTATTTAAAATAAAAAAGATAAAATTTATAGTTTTGTGACAGTCAACAAAGATATTAGTAAAATAATATGAATAAATTTCACAATTATTACAATTGTTATTATTATATATTTGGTCATTTTTATGTTTTCTTAATTAATAGTAATTACAATTACAAAAGAAATTAATTATTAGTAATTAACTAGATAATTACTAATAATTAAACAATTAAATATTAAAATAATTATAAGTGGTGTGAGAATTTTAGTTCATGAATTAGTTTAAATTTTACTTAAATTAGTAATTTAAGAATTAGTAAATTGTTGTTAGCAATATATTATTTATAAGTATTAGTTAATTATGACTAATTATTAAAAATTGACAATAATTAGTAATTATTAGTAATAAATGGTAATAATTAGTAATTTTTAAATTAATAACCAGCTACAAATAATACAAATTTTAATTAAATGTCTTGCTAACATTTAATTATTAATTCTTACTTAATGTTACCAATTAAATGCTAATTGTTATTAGTTAATTACTAATTAGTAATTAAAAAATGTGTTTACTATAGTAATCACAATTTATTACTAATAGTTACTAATTAAATATTAATTAAAACTAATTATAATTAATAATAATAATAATTGATGACTACTAAATAAAAATTAAAATGAATATTTTCAATGAAAATTAGTCAATTTCAAGTTATTTGCAATAAATTGCAAATTACTTATTTGCTAATTATATACTATTTATAAATTGTAAATTAAAAATTAATTAGTGTTTACTAATTACTAATTCAAACTTAGTCTTTACTAATTTTTTGTTAAAAATTAGTATTTTAATAGTATTTTAATAGTATTTTAATAGTATTTTATAGTATTTTAATAGTATTTTAATGGTATTTTAATAGTATTTTAATAGTATTTTAATAGTATTTTAATAGTATTTTAATAGTATTTTAATAGTATTTTAATAGTATTTTAATTTACAAATTACTAATTAAAAATTTGTCTTTACGAATTTCTTGTTAAAAATTAGTATTTACTAGTTGCTAATTAAAAATCAGTACTTACTAATTTCTTGTTCAAAATTAATATTTACTAATTACTAATTAAAAATTAGTATTGTCTAATTTCTTGTTAAAAATTAGTAATTACTAATTACTAATTAAAAATTAGTACTTACTAATTAAAAAGTGGTATTTACCAATTACTAATTAAAATTACTACTTACTAATTAAAGAGTAGTATCTACCAATTACTAATTAAAAATTATTATTTACTAATTAAAGACTAGTATTTACTAATTTGCTATTAAATACTAGTATTTACTAATTACTAATTAAAAATGTTACAAGTTACAAATTAACAATTACAAATTAGTATTTACCAATTACTAATTAAAGTTGTGAAAATTAGTTTTAAATAATTTAGTTAAAAAATGTTGAAACTTTAATTGAAAAATGTCATTAAATTGAGTGTAATGATTGAAAAAGGAAAAGTATAATATGCGTTATATATTTATTGGCAGTCAATGAAAAGTGCCAAGTACTTGATAAAATGTAAACAGAGAAAGCATATATCCATCGAGGAGAGAATCTCCTTCTTGAGCTTTATCTATTCTCTCTGATTATGTAACTTTTATAGTCGTGCTTCTCGTTTTTCTTTCTCCTTCATCGTGAACAGGTCGGCAACCAGTTCCTCCTGGATGGCTCGCATAAATTCTTGATTAATAAAAAACAAATATAAAAACCAAAATTACGAGACAGAAATTGCCATAAAAAAAAAGAAACAAAAATTAAGAAGAAAAAAAAAGATTTTCTCGACCCTTTTTTTTGTTATATCAATTCAATATTAGTATTTTATTTCTCCCTCTAATGTCTCGTATTTTAAATCTACTAAATAAAAATATATTTAAATTTTTTTTATTTAAAAAGAAAAACGATTTTGTATTTTTTTCTGTTTGATGTCTATATTTAGTTTAAAATAAATTATTGAATAAAAATGTTGAAATTCACTTATTTTCAAATTCAATTTATCAAAAAATTGAATATATAATATTCAAATAAATTTATAATAATTAAAATTATAAAATTTCACCAAGTAAAATTTTTTATTGTTTGAATAAAATTTATTAAAATGTTAATTCAAAGAAAATTGATTATTAATTAAAAATAATAGAATCGTAAATTTCAAATAGGACTGAACTGTAATATTTTATTAATATTATTGACCTTCAGAATATGTTACTATAATAATTATATTTCATAGAACTTATAATTATTTATTTTTTTTTTTTCGTAAATCTCGTAATTTTATTCAATCTTTCGGCACATGTGATTATTTATAATAAACTTAATAATAGGACATAATGATTATTTCCTTAAATTCGAACATTTATATTTGTTTCTTTAATTAATATCTATGGGTTTTTTGAAAAATGTTAGGGAATCATTATTATTATTATTATTATTATTATTATTATTATTATTATTATTATTATTATTATTATTATATTTTTTCTTATCGTTTACTAGAATTTTTTTCAGAAATAAGTGATTTTAAAAAATATTTCTTGTAAAATATATGAAAATTTCATTTTTCAAGAAAAATACACACTTTTGTTTATCAAATGATAACAAAGCCACGTGGAGAATTTTGTTTTGTTATTCTTTATTCGATAAACAAAATATTTATATTACCTTCGGATTGTGTTGGCTCAATTAAATAACATAATTTATAAAGAGCATTTTGTCTTGTTACTTATATTTTGCGTCCAAATATAATTATATAATTTAGAAAACAAGAATTTAACTTTGTATATTATGTATATTGGAAAAATATATTTTTAAATAGGTATATATATATATATATATATGAATAATATAATATATTAATATATAATAATATAAAATATCTCGGAATTTGAATTTTTAAAATTGTCTTTCTAATTTAAATTAACGACGGACTTTTTGGTTTAAAACTAGTAAATTTTACTAATATGGTAATTTCTCCTAACTTAATAGTCAAATTTACTGATTCAAAAACAAAAAGCAGTGTTTCCCATCCACCTGTTGGCTATAGCTACAGAATTAAAATTTGGCGGTAAATTCAAATCGAAGGAAAGAAAAAAAGCAATTTTTTTAATTTTTATTCATTTTTGTCTTTTTTTTCTTTTTCGCTTTCTCAAATGAGATGTTTCTTAATAAATAAGTAAATAAATAAATTAAATTATTTAAAAAAAATTAACTCATTAAATTCTATTGTTTAAAACATAATTAAATTTTTTTCAATTAACAAATTACGTTTAATGGCAAAGAAGTAAATATGAAAATGTTCAAATGTATATATATATATATATTTAATGAAATTTTTAAACGATGTCGAATTGAGCTTGAAAAATGCCTTGTTGAGTACTTCCTCGGGTCATCGAGTTCATTATTGGTCGATGGTGTGTGCAAAAATAACGGTTCAACCGTTGTGTATGTTACAAACAGGTATATTCTCTTAAATAAAAAGAAAAAAGAATACCAGTATGCCAACCAGTAATGAAACGTTTATATGGCTATGGGAATGTTTTTGCGTTATGTATATTTATATATATATATATATATATATATATATATATATATATATATATATATATATATACGAATCTTTTAGCCATACTGGCCGCAGTATATCAGAATCGTCATCGACAAAAAAAAAATTAAAAATTTTTTAAAATTATTTTTCAAATTTTTTTTTCTTTAATAAATGCACGACTTACTATATCAAAAACAACTTCATTTCCCGTTTCGTGTTTAACATTTTTATTCCATTCATTTTTTTTCTTGTTAAATAATACTCGTTCTTTTTTTGTATTTACTTATACATTTTTTCATTTAATAAAAATATTTTTTTCCAAACCATTAATATGCTATTCTTAATAATTAAATAAAAACAATAATTAAAATTATTAATATTTAACTAATTATTCATTAATTAATTTAAATTATTTAAATTATTAACAATTAATTTTAATTAAAACGTTTGTTATCCCATAATTACTAATTATTTATAATTGTTACTAATTACAAAATCTGTTTACTAATAATTACTATTAGTTACTATTTATTATTATTATTATTATTATTATTATTATTATTATTGTTATTATTATTTATCAATATGTCGTATTTAATAAATAAATCATTTTTCTTTTATAATTATTTTGAATTTTATTATCAATATTAGTTAATATTAATATTAATAAAAAATATCAATAAAAAAATTCCACATCTTATATAACTAATATTATATTAATTATTATTAATATAATATTAGTTATGTAAGATGTGGAATTATTTTTCGCTTTTCAATCATATATTGACTTTAAATGTATTATTAAATTCTTTTTCCTAGAGGCTGTTTTTCAACAGAAATAAGAACATATTTTTTTTATTTATTTTCTGGTTTCTTTTAAACAAATAACAATCAGATATAACTGAGATAAATTGCGTGAAAGGCGCTTTTTTTTATTTGAGACAAATATTAATTTCCTTTCGTCGATAAAATTCTTTTTCGAAAAGTAAATACAAAATCAGTTCAAACGTAATAGTCCAGATGTTTCATGGCCAAGAGAAAAAAAAGAAAATTTTTCTATCAATTATATTGTAGAATAGGATAAAAAAAAGTATTTTAAAAAAATCTACTTTATTTAATTTTACTAAAAATTTTTTTTGAATAAGTGCTGTAAAATTTTTTTTTTATTTCAAAAACAAAAATAGAAACTCTTTTTTTAAATTCTAAAATAAAGATAGTAAACTTTTTTTTTAATTACAAATTATCTTAACTTAAAAATGTAAAAATGAAAAAAATTTTTGGTACTTAAAAAATATTTTGTTGGAGAAAATTAAACAACATCTTTTCCATTAGAATAATTGCAAAACATTTTCTTTTTTTTTTTGCAAATTTTTCAGTTTTATGTTAATTATTTTGTTTTTGTTTTGTATGGAGATTTTAATAATTTCATCAGAAAAAATTAGAGACACGATAATATGTCACAACGCTAAATAGAAATGAAATTCGAACGGATTTTAAATGTTGAGGAATGTGAGGATGAGACGGTTTCGGTGAAAATAATGTAGAAGGGTTGTTAAAAAAAATTAAACTGCCCAATGACCTCAATTGGAATTGAATTGAAATGTAATAATATGCAATCGTCAATAATTCACAAGTAATTAAAATGCAATTGAACTGTCTGAACTTTATGAATAATATTTATTTTTAGTTTTAACTCATCTCTGCTTGTATGTATCTCTCACGAGATCATTAATAGATGTAAGAAAAATATATATATATATATATATATATATATATAAACATAAGCGTATATATATGTTCACAATACTGATAAACTACTGACCTAATTTAAATAACTTTATTCGCTGAATATTAATTTCATAGAGAATTGTCTAAATATGAAATTTTACAAGATTTTGTTACATCGGTTTCAGTTTATACTTAATTTGTATTTCATATTTTTAGCGAATTTTTAATTTTCAAGGAAATTCAATCGATTTTTAATTTCTATATCCGCCATATTGGATCCGCCATTTTGAATTTTTTTTAAATAACCACAGATACGTATTCAGTGACTCCAAAGACACTTGAAAAACTTTTTCAAGCGAATTCTGTGAATTTTTAATTTCCATATCCGCCATTTTGAATTTTTAGAAACTAACCCCAAATTCATAATCAGTAACCCCAAAAACCCCCGAGTAACTATTTTCAAGCAAATTCAATCGATTTTCAAGTCAGCCATATTGGATCCTCCATTTTGAATTTAAAAAAAAATTGATCCTATATTTGAATGTAGCAACCCAAAAAAACTCACGACTAACCATTTTTTAAAGAGTTCAACAATTAAAAGCTACTATTTTTTTTTTGAGAATTTCCACTACTTTAAATCTTCTAATTATTAGAGATTAAAGAACTATACTCAGAAAGATTATAATAAAATTCTTAAAAATTTTTGAAAAAATTCTAATAAAAGAATTCAACTAGTTTCATAAAATATAATAAAACTCATCGAAGAATTTCAATTAATTTTAATACAATTTTAAATTAATTAAAAGAAAAAATCAATTAATTTCATATAAATAACAATATTCATCACGAGAATTCAATAATTTTTTAAATGTAATAATTTTCTTATTGGAAGATCGATTATTTTAAAAAATTCTAATAAAATCGTTCGCAAGAACGATTAAATTATTTTCCAAAATTTTAATAGAAAAAAAAATTTCAGTAAAAAAAAATTAAAAATATAGGTAATTAAATAAAATTTAATTATTTTTAAAAACTTTTCGCAATATAATGATTTTTAATATCTACCTACTTTCATAAAATTTGCAAACAGAATTCAATTATATTAAAAAAAAAATTTTCGTTAACATCTTCGTAATGATTCAATTATTTTTAAAAATAACAAAATTTTTCACAGAAAGTCAATTCTTTTGAAATATTTCAATAAAATTTTCCTTAATAATTCAATTATTATTTTCATATAAATAATAAGATTCTTCTCAGGAATTGCATTAGTTTTGAAAATTGTATAATACAATTCTTAGCAATTATTGAATTATTTTTATAAATCATAAAATTTATCGTAGGATTTGAATTATTTTTAATAAGTACTACAATTTTACAGATAATTGCTCGAATTGCTGTTTTTTCAATTCTTAGGAAAAATTCAATTATTTCGCCGAGGCATTTTCATTGAATTTTGCAAAATTCAATTATTTTCATGTAAATAACAATATTCATCACAAGAATTCAATTATTTTTGAAAAGTAATAAAATTTCTTTTTGGTAATTCAAGAATTTTCAAAAATTCTAATAAAATCGTTTGCAAGAATTCAATTATTTTTTTAAAATAAATAAATAAATAAATAAATAAAATTTAATATAAACTTTTAGTGAGGTAATGGAAGAGTTAAGTAAGGGAAGAAAAGAAGTGTAGAGACCCAGAAGAGTCCATCAGGGTTCCTGCAGAGGAACCTTAAATAGGATCCCTTTAGAAAAAAGGGATAAAAAAAGGATTTTCAGCTATATACAGTTATTTAGATTTTGTTTTTCAAAGAAAATTTAATTTATGGAATAAATTGAATTGTGAATGTTTAATAAGTAGATTTGTTAGTCTCGAACCGCGCGTTTGCAGGGAGAGTAAATATCAACTATAAATACATTAAATTTTTGTGAACATAGAAAGTGTTTATCAAAACGTTATATTATTTGTGAATAGTTGTCTAGCTGAGGCAATTAGGACAAACGTATATAACGAGATAAAGTTTTAATTTGCCATTATAACAATTCATTTCCCTTATTTTCTCTCACTTTCGAAGTAAATAGACATTTTTTTTAATTTGCCTGTACGAGTGCAAAGTTCGATAAATAAACTAATTCGAAGAACTATCATAGTGCAATTATATGAATATTATCATGCAAATAATATTAATTTGTTTAGATTTCAATTTATAGTTTGCGGCATTGAAATCATGTTTACTGACGTTGCATATATATATATATACACGATACATGAATCTAATTTATTTTTTTAAAATTTCAAATGGCGGTTGATTTTTGAAAAATATTTTAAATTCGATTGCAATTGATTCTACAGAAGCACCTATAATTATAGGATTAAAGTGGTTTTGAGGATATTTTTTTTTATACTTAATTAGCTTACAACTTGCTTCTCGGGGGTTTTTGGGTCCGTTCAATATGAATCTGGAGTCGGTTTTTGAAAATTCAAAATGGCGGACCAACATGACTGACATAAAAATTGAAAATCGATTGAATTTACTTGTAAATAGTTACTCGGTGGTTTTTGGAATTACTGATTACGAATGTGGGGTCAGTTTTTAAAAATTCAAAATGGCCGATCCTTTATGGCGGACTTTTTGTTTTAACTTCTCGAATTTATATCTAAGAATATCTTACTCTATTGTATTTTTATATGGTCTATGATTATATGCGAATTCATTGTGAGTTTTTAAAAATACTAAAATTTTTGTACCAATTATTATCGTTTTTTGCAAAAAATTAATTGCACTTTAAATATAATGATGAATTTACAAACTTAATGATAAAAGAATATTGTTTTAAAATTGCAATGAATTACAAAAAAAAAATTTTTTTTAAATTACAACCACATTTACTTCTATAAATTAATAATTATTATTTTTTTGAATAATTGAATCGCATTATATTCTGTTTTGTGTACGGATATCAAAAAATTTTGTGAATTCATTTCAATCATATTATAATTGCTTATTACGTTTGGATGTTATTTGTGGCTGGTTCGAAGGGTCACCACCGATTGTGAATAAAAAAAAATTCGTTTGTCGTTTTAAACAATGATTTACAAATAATAATTTTCAATTTCAAAATTACAAAATTGACCTTGAGCGATTAAATAATCATTCAAGTTCGTATATATGTTTTATTATCAGTAAATTTATAATTAGAGCAGGTCAGGCATTTTTTTGCGAAAAAAAAGAAAATGTTATTACATATTTTTGATAATTTGATTAAATTGACATTTTTTGTTACATATAGGTAATTCTCCTTAAAGGACCACTTCACGTGTCTCCAACGTGAGACTCAATATTTGCAATAACTTATTATTGACATTTTGTTGAGTATAAATTTCAAAAAAATTTATCCATAATCTACGAAACATTATTTATCTTTACATAATCTTGTAATGATAAAATTTAAAGTTTTTCTTAGTAAAAAAATTTATTTAATTTTGTCTTTTGGTTTTGGTTAAATATGATACATATTTTTAATTATTTTTTAATATAATTAAAAATTTTGTAATATAGTCTTAATATATATCAAATTGAAGCTTAGATTCTACCGTTTATTTTTCACTTATATTTAGTTCAATGAAAACAAAAGAAATTTTTTAAATAATTAAAAATTACTGGCAATGGGAGTAAAAATTCAAATTCATCTCCGAAGCCTCGTTTTTCAGTTAAAAACATCATATTTTTAAACTGTTTTTTAGTTATACGTAATCTATATATAAATATTTCAAGTTGTAACCCAAAAAATTTGTTAAATTATGTTTCAATATTTTTAAATTTAATAAAAATGTGAATTTTTTATTTGACAAACTATTCATCTCCGAAGCTTTTTTCATATTTGATAAGCGTTATTGTTTTGTTTTTAATTTTTTAATAATTATTTTCAAATACCTAACCCTTGAATTATAAAAAAATTTTCCGTTTTTCTAAATAAAATATTTTTAATTTTTTAAAATATAATATACTAAGTAGAAAGTTAGATAAATAAAAAAATTATAATTAAAAATAAAAATTTTTTACAGAAAATATCAATTTTGAACTTAAAATGATAAATTAAAAAATTCATTACAATTTTTTTCCGTTCAATATAAAAAAATATATATTAGTTATTTTTGAAAAGATAAAATAGTTAAAAATAAATTATTAAAAATACAATTCATTAAATTATAAATGAAAAATGTGAAAAGTTTAATAAATTAAAGAAATTAAATTTAAAAGGAATTTTTTTTACAAAAATCCCAATATTGATTACAGTATATTTAACCTTCAAAACACTTAGTATTAAAATGATGCTGGAAGGCTTATTTTTGAAAATTAATTTTGCATTTTTAAAAAATGTCATTCCGTATGTGAGTGTGTGTAAACATCACATTTTCATAAATATCTCCAAATTATGAAGAGCTTTTGGATTGAATTTTTTTTTAAATTGTAGTTCTTATCTGCAGACATAAAATGAGAGTACTTTGAGACAGATTAATAAAGTTTAACTATATGTTTTTTTGATTTTTAACTTTTCGAAAAAAAGTTTTTTGCCCATAACTTTAAAAAACTGTTAGAACAGCTATGAATTATGTTTTTCTCTAATTTTGTAGTTTTTTTAGACGCATCTTTTAAGCTCTCAATGAATATTTTTAGTCCATATTCACCGGAGATATTAAACTTTAAAAAATTAAAAATTTTGGAAAATAAGACTTTTTTGAAAATTTTGTTGAAAAATGTTAAAGTAACTTTAAAACTATCATTATCATCTTGTAGAGCATTAAAAAACGCTTCGTTTGATCTATTTTTGAAGCTAATTCGATTAGAAATAAAAAAGTTATATTCATATTTTAAAAATCAGAAATTGTGATGGAAATTAATAAAAAAATTAATTAATTATTTATGAATTATTTATGAACTTTATTAAAGTCTGTGGTTTTTCATTCTGTCCGTTCGCATTATGAAGTTAGTTTTTGTATATGCTTTTGTTTTTTTTCCGTTTTGAAAACACATTTTTCTTGATAATAAATAATGTTTGATTTATAAATTTTATAATTATATTTTGTTTATTTGTTTTAAATTATTAGTTTCTTTTGAAGTAAAAAGTTGTGAAATTTTTATTTTTTAATTACAATTTTTAACAAATTTTTTCTATTTTAAATTAATAAAAAAAATGTGTAGGAAGAATTTGTGTTTTTCATAACTACAATTTTTTTCTGTATATAAAGATATTTTTTATTTTACTAGCTAAAAAAACGCTCGTGTACTTTCTCATATAATTATTAAAAAACAAAATATTTAATTTCATTTGAAGAATTTCTTTAATAAGATTTAATTTTTTAACCTTCTAAAAATGAATTTATTTTAAGTTTTATCTAGAAATTAATGAAAAAATTTGAATAATTTCTTTTCCTTTATTTAAAATTGAAGTAAAAATAAAGTAATTTGAAGTATTATACAAAATTTGTAGTTTTTTTTTTATCAAAATCAGAAATATTATTTTTTTAAATATGTATTGATTAATAACTTCTTTCATTTTTTATACAAAAAAAAAGTTTTTAAAATTTTCTTTATTTGTTATAAAAAAAAAATTTAAATTATTTTACAAAATGTTAAATTGTATTGAGAAAAATGGAAAAAATTTGAAAAATTTCTTTTCTTAACTTTTCAATCAGGACTTTCAATAAAATTCTGATTTTTTGGAAATAAATAATATAAATTATTATAATTTCCATTTAATAATCATAATGTTTGTTATGCTATGTTTGTACTGCGGACTGACACTACGATAAAAATTGTATACTATGAAAATAACTTAATTCTCGAGGAGAATTTCGTTTAAATTTTTTAAAATATATTGTAATTAAATTCTTTTTGCAGAATGTCTGTGAATTTTTTGTCAAAAAATGGAGTTTCTTTAATAATTTTAATTAAACATTTTAAAAATAATTGAAATTTTATGGAGAAGAATTTTATTAAAATTGTATTAAAAATAATTGAATTCTTGCGAAAAATTTTACTATTTATAAAAATAATATAATTTTTACGAATTATTTAGAAAGATTTGTTAAAATTTTAGGAAATATTGGAATTCTTTGGTGAAATTTCATTAAAATTTTTGAAAATATAAACTTATGTTATTTTTTTAATTTTGTTTATGTAATTATTTAAAAAATTTATGTTTGTTAATAAAAAAATTTGTAATTTGTATGACAGTATCATATTGAATACTACGTTCCGCGCGTATCGTTTGCTAGTGTTTTTTAATGTGGAACCTGAATTTTTATTCAAATAAAGAGAAAAAAATATTACAGCAATTGAGAATAATTGTTCAAAATTTATACTTTATTATTATTAGCATCTCTATGAGGAAGCAAAGTGTTCATGAAATGAATACAATGAGTTTTGAAATGAACATCAAAATTATAACAGAAATATATAACTTGGCAGCGGTTTTTGTATATGATTTTTAAAGTCTTGCTTGTGAGGAAGTTAAATGAAAAAAAGGAGGAAAATTTTTTTTTAAGAAATAGAAAGAGAGAGATGGAGAGAAAGAGAGACGGGATATTTAGAGATAAAATTGATGTAAGGTGGGTCGAGAATGGGAAAGAGAGGAGTAAAAATAATGGAGTATGTTAATCTGAGGGACAGGCGGAAAGGAAAGAGGAGGTATACGAATAAGTAACTGAAGAAAAGGCAAAGGGAGTAGGAGAGATTGCTCTTATATATAAAGAGTTGCAGCCTCCTACGAAGCGTCCCTTGTCGTTGCAAATCTTTCTCTTTTCCTCTCTTTCTATTTTTTTTCACCTCCCTCCTCTCTTTCTCTCGTCTCCTCGCCCCCACTAATATTGTCCATGGTTTATCGCGCATCAATGAATAATAAAATACCATGACCATTGTGACTCTTGATTTTTTTATCGTTTGTCGCCTCGTTCTTGTGTAGGGGGTTCTCTCTCTCTCTCTCTCTCTCCCTCTCTCTTAAGAAAACGCATCAAAGTCCCTGACTATGGTACGATTTATTGCGAGGTTTTTTTTCTCTTTTTTTTGCATCATTTAATCGACGATTCTTCAATAGTCAAGGAAAGGGAGAAAAAGAAGAATTATTTATCTTTAAAGAATGTTTGAACTACTGATGATGTGCCTTCCGAAGACAACTTTACTGATAAGAAATATAGGTGACTTGTGTGTCGAGACTTTGCACCATCTTCTCTATCCCGGTAGATTATTATTAATAAATTTACGATAATGTTATTGTCAAGTTATATATGTATATTTATATAAAGACTAGAAATTTCTAATTTATTTTTTTTTCAAGTTTTTTTTTAACAATGCTTCTTTAATTTATTTGATTTATTTAGAAAATTTCTATGCGGTAATGGTATTGAATTATTGTAATATGAGGAAAGAGGGGCGACTCTTGGATTGAAAATGGCAGTGTTTTGCCATTAGAATTTAGAAATTTATTAAAAAATTGTATAACAATGTTAATCGCCAGTACTGGGCCAATATTGTCACGGTTTCTAAATATGTCATAAAAGGGGCAAATTATGGCTCAAAACTGGGAAGCAAATTGCTCGAGAACTCAAAATTTATTTAAGAACGATAATAAGGAACGAATATAGAAAGCACTTTTAAATTTTCAAAATGTGTCCAAACTGGGGCGAATCTTGGCACAAAACTGCAATTTTACTTTATATGGTTGCTATTCTCGCTAATATTGGCCAAATACTGACAGAGTAACAGACCTTGATAACCTTATCAAACTTCATACTTTTGCCAATATTGAGCCATGTTTAGCCATTTTTTTTATTTTTTATTTAAAATTAAAAAAAATATCTTTATATCTAAATCATTGATGGAAGATAAATAATTATTTTTAATCAGTATTGCCTGAAAAGATTCAGTAACGTCATTGTTACTTCCCTGCCAGTTCTACGCCAGTCTTAATCTTTTATATATATAAGATTCTAAAAAAAATATACTTAACTTCTAAAAAATTTTTTTTCTCTTAGAAACATTTACAATTTCTTGTCAAGTTATATTTCATACCAAGATTCTTTTCTTTCCTTGCCAACATTAAGCCTATTTTAGACCAGCTTTTATTTTATTTTATATTTTTTTCAACAAAAATTGCTTTGTTTCTCCCTAAAATATTAAAACTTCTGGTTTAGTTATATTGCATACCAAGATTCTGTGCTTACTTTGACAATAGTGAGCCTATTTTCAGCCAGTTTTTATTTCATTTTATATTTTTCCAACTAAAATTGCTGTTTTCCTCTGAAATCTTTATGACAAATATTTTAATATTTGTTTAGTTACACACTGAAAAAATGTATTTGATTCAAATAACCGATTATTTGACTATTATCAAATAAATATTTACTTGAATCAAATAATTTTTATTTGAATCAATTAAATAATATTTGCTTCAAATACTGAAATATTTGATTCAAATAAAAATTATTTGATTCAAATAAATATTTATTTGATAATAGTCAAATAATCGGTTATTTGAATCAAATAAATTTTTTTTCAGTGCATTCATATCAAAATTCTTTGTTTTCTTTGCCAATACTAAGCCTATTTTGTACCAGTTTTTAATTTAATTTTATCGTTTCCAAAAATAATTTTTTTTCATTTCAGAAAATTGGGTTAAATAAGTAGAAATTATTTAGAATTTATAATGCGTGCCACACTTCGATTCTAGAGTAATTAACACTGTGCCAGTTTTACGCCAGTTTTTACTAATAAAATTCTAAAAAAATTTACTTCTTTCTTCCGAAAATTAACAGAAAGATTGAAACTTATTTTCGTGCATTATTACTCACAAGATACAGTTATCGTCGTTGCCAATATTGAGCCCGTTTTGGTCCAAAATTTTTTCTTTCTTTCTTTCTTTATATTCCAAAAAAATTTATTTTGAAACTTAAATGATTGGAAATTGTTCACGATTACAATTCTTGACAAACATTGGTTCTACTTTTTCCAATATTCGGCCTGTTTTGCGACAGCTTTTCATCTTGCATATAAGTTTCTTTAAAAAAAGTACATTTTTTTTATATTAAAATTGAAAAATGCTAGAAATGGTAAAAAAAATAATCTTCGAGTTGTTTATTTTATGATTTTGTAATGTAACTGGCCAATACTGAGCCAGTTCAGCGTCATTTTTTTTTTATTTTTTCTCTAAGTTTCTATAAAAATTAATTCTTTTTCCTCTTGAAAATTAACGGAAAAATTAAAAACTATTTTCTTCCTTTTATTTTTCAGAAAGTTTTCAAGAATTACTTTTATCAAATTGGCTGAATTTTGTCAAACAAAATTTGTTGATCAATGCTGGAGATACTTTTAAAAAAAATTCTTTTTCATCATCATTAGAGGAATTTTTTAGATTATTTACGGAATAATTAATCCATTAATTTATCCAATTAAATTAATTCCGCCAGCGGGAAACTGGCGCTGCGTTGGCAAAGACGGCAGAAAATCGAATTTTTTTTATTTATCTAATACATTTTTCTCAAAGAAAATTCTTCTGATGATGAAAAACAAAATTGTTTCACATTGATTAATTCTATATTATATTTTTTTTGCCAAGATTCAGCCAGTTTTCAAAGAAATTCTTAAAATCTTTCCGAAAAATAGTAATAAATTTAGCTTTTTCAAATCTTGTTTACAGAAACTATGTCTCCCTCTCAACAACACTTTATCATCATCTCTAAATTTTCATTATTCTATTCTAAAACTATAGTTATAACAATATTCACTTCATTTTTCATTGATAAAACGAAGAATAAAGTTGTTATTTAAAGTAAAGAAGATAATACACGATTAATAAATTCATTATGAAAAAAAAACTTCTAGTAAAAATTTTCATGTTAAAAATTTTTTCCCCTGAAATCTCTACTTCCGGCAAAATTGTAATATATAGTCTGCAATCTCTCATTTGTTGTTGTCCATTTGATAAACAAGCACGTGCTAGAAATATACTCATCATTATCCTAAGTTTATTACTATTATTATTATTACTATTATTATTATTACTATTATTATTATTATTATTATTATTATTATTATTATTTTTATTATTATTGGTTTTTATTTTTCATTAATTGATTAACGTTTGTCAGTTTTCCTTTGTTTATCTTTTTAGTTATACTATATATAAGAATATGTTATCATTGAATAAGAGAATATGTCGTGAGCAATCGAGTTATAAATCAATTTTACTCACTCTCTGAACAATAGTTTTTTTTTTTGCTCAAATTATTCTCATTTTCCTTGTATTTATTGCTTTATATTTGTTTTCCCTTTTTTTTCCTTCTTTCTTCATTGGTGAGAAAAGGGAGTTAAGAGTAAAACTAACGGAGCTCCTTATTCAGAGAGTCCGTGGCACTACAAGTGACACGCGAGTCAGTTTCAAATTATACAATTATTGTAGTGATTGAGCTTGTGAGTGAAAGAGAAAAAGAAGAAGAAGAAAGAGAGAGAGAGAGATAAACTCTTCTCTCTCTTTTTCTCCCTCCCCCCACCACAATACAAGCACTTGACGGTTTAAAAGCATCTTCTTTCCACCTCCAACTGTCCTTTCCCCTCCCCCCTCCACTTTGCCAGTCCCGTCACTTTACCACTCGATTGTCTTCAAAGTGTAAATAATCTTCGGTATGCGAGGGGGAGGAGGAGGAAGAGGTGAATCTCTTGTTGATATTAAAAAGCGCCGTTGCTCTTGTTGTTGTAGAAACAATACACAAATTCAGATATGATGCTGATGTCCGGTGCATGGTTCGAGGTTGTTGTTGTTGCATTTTTCACTGTCCTCGTGTTGGCCTCCAGCTACAGATCATCATGGTGGTTTGTCATCAAAACACTCTGCAAGGGTGAGTTTATTTTTTTTTTTTTCTAAATAGAATATTATCATTTGCTTTGTTATTTAAATTTTCCAATTTTTTCTTTAAACTTAATTTATATTTAATTATAGAAAATATTATAAATTGGCTTATTCTAAACTTATAAATTAACAATAAATAACAAATTGTTGATTATAAACTGTAAATTATTGACTTTAAATTGCAAAATGCTAACTTTAAATTACTAATTGTTAATTACAAACTGTAACATTCCTTGTTGTAACTTATTAACTGTAAATTACAAATTGCAAATTACTAATAGTAAATTACTCATTGTTTGTTACAAACTGTAACTTTTCTTGTTGTAAATTATTAACTGTAAATTACAAATTGCAAATTACTAACTAAAAGTTAAAAATTGTTAATTACAAATTGCAAATTACTGTCTGTAAATTAAAAATTGTTATTTACAAATTGTAAATTACTAACGATAAATTACAAATTGTTAATAATAAAAAAAGGTAAATTAATTACGTGCTGTAAATTAATAGTTGTAAATTGTTAAATTGTAAATTAACAACTTTATATAAAATGCTTGCCGAAAACAACTAACTGTAAATTAAAAATTGTTAATTACAAATTGTAAAATGCTAACTATAAATTACGAATTGTTAATTACAAATGGTAAATTACTAACGATAAATTACAAATTGTTAATAATAAAAAAATGTAAATTAATAGTTGTAAATTACTAACTGTATAAATTGCTTGTTGAAAACAACTAACTGTAAATTATAAATTTTTAATTACAAATTGTAGATTACTAACTATATAATTTCCGAATTGTTAATTAAAAATGGTAAATTACTAATGATTAATAACAAATTTGTTAATAATTAAAAAATGCAAATTAATTACGTACTGTAAATTAATAGTTGTAAATTACTTACTTTATATTACTACTAAAATACAAATTACTTACTTTAAATAACAAAAATTAATAAGAATTAAAAAATGAAAATCATAAAATGTAAATTACATATTGTTAAATACGAATTTTAAATAATTGACTGTAATTTATAAATTTTTAATAAGTAAAATAATTACTTACTGTATATTAATAGATGTAAATTATTAAATGTAAATTATATTAACTGTAAAAAACTAACTGGAAATTACTAACTGTAAATTACTAAATGTAAATTACCAACTGTAAATTACTAAATGTAAATTACTAATTGTAAACTGATAAATGTAAATTACTAACTGTAAATTACTAAATATAAATTACTAACTGTAAATTGATAAATGTAAATTACTAACTGTAAATTACTATCTGTAAATTACTAAATGTAAATTACTAATTGTAAATTGATAAATGTAAATTACTTACTGTAAATTACTAAATATAAATTACTAACTGTAAATTGATAAATGTAAATTACTAACTGTAAATTACTAGATGTAAATTATTAAATGTAAATTACTAACTGTAAATTACTAAATAAATGTAAATTATTAAATGTAATTTACTAAATGTAAATTGCTAACTGTAAGTTACTGAATGTAAATTACTGACTGCAAATTATAAATTGTTATATACAAAATATTACTTACTATAGCTGTAAATTACAAAATTGCTACTTACTAACAGTAATTTACAAATTTTTAATAATTAAAAAATTAATAATTGCTGCAATTACCAACATCAAATTACTTGCTGTAAATTAATATATTTGTAAATATTACCAGTCATAAATTACTTTCTGGAAATTGTAAATTACTAACTGCGAATTAAAAATGGTTAATAATTAAAAAATTATACAAACTTATTAGTTGCTGCAATTACCAACTTCAAATTACTTGCTGTAAATTAATATATTTGTAAATTACCAGCTGTAATATACTTTCTGCAAATTGTAAATTACCAAGTGTAATTTGAAATTGTAAATAACTATAGCTATAAATTAAAAATTTTTTAATAATTAAAAATTCAAATTAAAAGTTTGTAAATGTTTATGTAAATTAAATGTTTCCTTTGTGTAAATTAATAGTTAAAAAATATTGTCTTGAAAAATTAAAAGCTGTAAATTACTGTAAATTATAAATTGCTAATTACAAACTCTAACTTTCTTGTAATAAATTATTAACTGTAAATTACAACTTGCAATTTTCATATTGCTAAAAAATATTAATAAAATTAATTAATTAAATTAATTAACTAAATTACAGTTTGCAAATTAATAACTGTAAATTACAAATTGCTCTTTGCAAATTACAAAATGAAAATTACAAATTGCAAATCTGCAAATTGCTAACCGTAAATTACACAAATTTGTCAATTCCAACTTATAAATTAATGGCACTAAATTGCAAATTGTTACTAACAAGAAAAATTGTAAAATTAAAATAATGTAAAATAATTATTTGCTGTAAATTAATAATATAGTAAATTACTTATACTGTAAACTATAAATTGTCAATAATTAAAATCTTTACATTAATTTCTGTAAATTTTATAGAATAAATAATTACTAACTGTAAAATACAAATAGTATTAGTTACTATAGCTAAATATACTTGCAGAAAAATTTTTTAAATCTCGAAATTGAATCTTCTCCTATAGTTACAACTTCTGTATACAGTTTATTTCTTATGGCACAGTTCAGTTGTTTCTAGAGATATAAAAAAAATTAATTGCAAAATTATAAAGATGACAAAGAAACTATCATAAAAAAATTGTAAAAATCTTCGTTTTAAATTTATTAACTAACAAATATTTACTCTAGATCTAATTTTTTCAAAAAAAAAAAAAAATATATTCATTAAACTAATTTTTTCGAAAACAAATGTATAGCTAAATCTTAAAAATCTTAAAAAATCTCTAAATCTTAAAAATAATAGAAAATCATTTGACGTTTCACAACGTCAAAGTTTACCTCGAATTTGATCTATTTTTCTCTTAATTTTAAATTGTTATTAAGTTTATTATTTGTTATTAATTTTTTATTATTTTAAATCAAGAATAATTAATTTTAACTTAATTTTTGACTTCTAGATTGAGTTTTTCAAGGTCATTTAAGTTAAAGGCCCCCCGAGGGGCGTTTACGTTACGTCAAAGTTTACGGCAAATTTTATTTATTTGTTACCTATAGGTCAAGTTTTATCAAGGTTATTAACCTAAGGCCCCGTAAGAGCTACTGTTACGTTAAGTCAATGTGTACATAAATTTTGACTTTTTTTATTTAAAACAAATTTTTAAAAAAATTTTTTATCTACTTACTCAAGTTCCTTAAGGTTATTTAAGCTAACGTCCCCCCAAGGAGCAGTTACGTTACGTCCAAGTTTAGGTCAACTTCGACCTATGTTTTGACCTATTTTTGTCTTAATTTTAAATTGTTATAAGGTTAATTAATTATTATTAATTTTTTATTATTTTAAATTAATTATAATTAATAGTTTTATTAATTATTAATTAATAATTTAATTAATAACTTTATTATAATAATAATAATTTATTTATTATAATAATAATAGTAATAATTTTATCATTATAATAGTTTTATTAATTTTGTTTTTCAAGGTCATCTAACCATTACCGGATGTTAACGTTTAGGTCAAACTTAAACTACTTTTGACTAATAGGTCAAGTTTTTCAAGGTTATTGAAGCTAACGGCCCCCTTAGAGACTGTTACTTTTCTTTAAAGTTTAGGTCAAATTTTGACCTATTTTTTCGGAGTAAAAAAATTATTAACTGATTTTATGCAATCTATATATCATGAGGTCAATCTCTTTTTAATCGAATAAATAATAATGTAGCAAAAAAATGATTATTATACTTACTACCTACTTACTTAGCAAATTTTGATAATACAAATTTGTTATTTAAATATAGTTTTTAATTTTCTTTTCAATTTTTTGAGAATCCTGAAAATATGATTCTGACAAATGTAACAAATTTAAGCCCACTTCTAAACAGTGTGGGCGCACAAGGAAGAAATATATAAGAATGGCAAGTTTAGTATAGCATATTTAAATTATAAAATTCCGAAGAAAGTTCTTTTTCTTTATTTCTTTAAAATTAGATAACGCTTTAAAGTATTATACTTCGTAGAATCACCTTCACTATAATTTTTTTCTTGTTCCTATATATACAAATTTATACCAAATTTTCGCATTCTGGGTCAAATAGTGTAGGCGCGCTAGTGATGCGTAAAAGAAGCGCAGTGGTGGGGAAGTTTTGCTGCAGGTTTTTAACAGGTTTTTATTAACACACACAGAATTAATAAAAATTAATTATAAAATGTAATATAATAAATAATTTTTATATTTTATATATTAATTATATACATTAATAATAGTGATTTTTATTATTAAACTTATTATTTACTGTTCATTCAGCATCATTTATTTTTATTTTCTTATTTATTTACTTACTTCTCTAATAGCAATAATTCTATATAATATAATTAATATAATTATAATTATTAATATATTAATATAATTAAGAAAAAATTTTTTAAGTAAATAAAAATTTCGCCTTTAAAAAAATCTAGTAAATTTTTATTTAAAAAGGTTAAAAAATTCTTTTTTTTTAATAAAAAAATTTTTTTTTGTCAAAACTGCAATTATTGAGCAAAAAAATAGTATACCTTTATGTTCTAGATTTTCTTATATTTCTATAATGGAAATTTTACTTTCTAAAAATAACGATGATTGGAAAAAAAATGATAACTGCAATAATGATAAAAGTTTCAAAGAAGTTCGAGAATCGATAAGGTAAAAAAAAACTGATGAATTATAATAATCTTCATCGTCTGAGAAATTACGCATAATAAACATTAGGACATTAAAAAATTATATTAATTTCCGGATTACAATCGTTATATTAATAAGAGGAAATTGAGAATTTTTCAACCTTAATTTTATTTTTATTCTTTATTTTCACTGTTTATTATTTTTTTCTACTGTCATTAATGCAACTATTTTTTTTTAATAAAAAATACGCAGCGAGAAATAAAAAAATTCCGTTTTTTATTGTTGCTAGAGAATATTTTTTCTTGTAATAAATAATTTTTGTAATAAATAATTTATTTTTAAGAATATTTAAAAAAAATTTTTTTTAGTAAAAATTTCCAAAAATAAACAATTGGGATATATATGGGAAAAAAAGTTTTTTTTTCTTGAACGAAATATAAAGACATATAGTAGATCATCTTGAATACATTCTGGTAGAAAGTGGGATCATAAATATTAAAATTCCAACCTCTGGTGGGCAATTCTAAAAAAAGCAGAAATCATAAATTTCAGTGAAACTCTGCAGATTTTAGGATTTTGATTATAATTACACGAGTATGCGACAAAAAACAAATTATGTACCTATTTTTTGTCGCTCTTGATATTTAAAAAAAAATTTATTAACCGCAGTGTACTTTTTGAATTTTATTTTTTATTTTAATTAAACAAGACCGTTTTATTTATTCATTATTTATTTAGATCTGATTAAATATTGTTCTTAATTATTTTTACAAATGTTTTGTGTTTTCAGATGAAAAAGAATATAATTTATTTTTTTTCTTCAAAAATGTTTATTTTTTTCTACGAAAAAATTGTTAATTATTTTTTCTAGAAAATAAATTTACGATGTAGCTTGAAAGAGAAATAATTTTATATACACTTTTCGATATGTATTATATTTTTATATAGTTTAATAAGAATTTAACAATTTTTTTATTTCAATTTTGTTCCTTTCATTTTTCTTTTCAAGAAGTTTCATCAAATTCAACACAACCTAGAAGACGAAGAACGGCGAAAAATGTCCCCGGACCGTATCCATTGCCATTTTATGGGACAATGTGGATTTACTCCTGTTTTGGATATTACGATATGAATAAAATTCACGACGCTTACAAAGGTAGGAATTCTCCAAATTTATATATAATTAAAATTATAATTATTAACGACTTGGTGTTTTGAAAACCATTTTAAATATAGACAATTTACTCAAATATCAGAAGAGTATTTATAGAAATATTTTTTCTTATATAATTAATTAAAAACTGAAGCCATTATTATTTTTTATATGTTTTTAAAGAAATTTAAAAGAGAAGTCTCGAATATAAATTGTTGATAAAAAATTTAAGTCTTCGACTTTTTCTTCTTCTTTTTATTGGTTCAAATATGTAAAATTCAATTAGGCTTAAAAATAAAAAAAAATCTATTCGGTTCAACAAAAATATTTTAGATATGAAAATGAAAGTTTTATTTTCAAAATCTGTTAATTAAGATAATTCGTCTTCTAAATGGAAAATAATTGATAGAAAATCGAAAAATACCATGTTATGATTTTTTTTGAATATTTTAGATAAAAATGTAAACAAATAAATAAGGTCGTTAAAAATGTATATGAAATGGAATGTCAGAAACAATTAAAACAGTAATTTAAAAAACATATTTTACATGTTTGCATTTTACGAAAAAATTTGTTTTTCTTGACACTGAAATTTTGATGAGAAACGACTGATAATAATTATGTTTGAATTATACAATATTAAAAAATAAAATAATGAATTATTAATATATATATATATATATATCCCATATATATATATATATATACCCATATATAATTATATATATCTTCGGTATAATTTGTTTGTGTGTAAATGAAAAAATAACGATAGTTGATAATATATTTATGACTTAAAAAAAAAAACTTATCACTAAGTAATACATGTTGTCATAATTAGATAATCTGTAAAGTTATTTAATGAATGGTATAATGAGCTTCTTTTTTTTAGTGCATTTCCTTAATCGGTCACTGGTCAATTAATTTGATTTAAAAATCCGAGAGAAAACAAATTAAACATAATTTTTTTTTAATATCCAACATTGTATTTGGAATCAGGGGAAAACCGCGGGAATTTTATTTAACCGGGAAAACCCCGGGATTTTTTCACCAAAATTAAAAAAGTTTTATTATTTTACTTTGTTTTTAAAGAATTACTTTTTATTTCAATTTTAATAGACATTTACACTGTTCTCTAACTTTGTATTCGTTAAAAACAATTAATTTGATAGTAAAAAAATAGTCCCCAATTCAAACATATGTAAATAAATTTTTTAAAAATTATGCTATACAATTATTTTCAAAAAATATTCGAAATTCAATTATTTTCAATAATTACAGTACTTTCTTAAAATTTAACAAACGAATTAAATTATATTAAAAAAAATTGATAAACTTCAGCCATATTTCAATTATTTTTTATAAAAAATAAAATTTTAACACGAATTCAATTAATATAGATTAGCATTTTCGAAAAATCCAATTATTTAACAAAACTTTTATTCGATTCTTTAAAATAATTCAAATACTTTCACTAATAATAACATTTTTCAAGGATATATTCAATTTTCAAAAAAAATTTTTGATAAAATTCCAAGTAAAAATTCAATTTTTTCTTTTTGAAAAATAAACTTTTCCACATGAATTCAATTATTTAAAGAAAGTTTTTCATAATTTTCACTATGTATCGAAAAAATTAATTATATTTAAAAAATGTTTAAAAAATTTTTTATATGAAGAATTCAATTAAAATTCAATAAAATTTTCCACAATAATTCAATTATTTTGATTAATAAAAAAATTCTTCTCGTGGATTCAATTATTTTTGAAAATTTTAATAAAATTCTTAGCAATTAATATTCAATTATTTTCATAAATAATAAAATTCATCGCTGGTTTTTAATATTATTTTTAATACAATTTTAATAAAATTTTCAGCAACTGTTCAATTATTATTTTTGTAAATAATAAAATTCATCGCAGGATTTGAATTATTTTTGAAACAAATTGTAACTGAACTCTTTGGAAAATTAAATTATTCTTATAAATTTAATATCAATATCTTTTCAAAAATCCATTATTTAGAAAATATATCTTTTTCCATTATTTGGAAGAATTCAATATTATTTACAAAAATATCAGAATTTTTCACAGAATTTCAATTATGTATTTTCAAATATTTGAATAAAATTGTTCAAAAGAAATCTATTATTTTAAGTACAATTTTAATTAAATTTTTTTGAAATAATTGAATTATTATTTTAAAATTAAATTATTTTTATAAAGAATTCAAGAATTCAAGAATTTAATTATTGTTAAATATTTCAATACAATTCTATGTGGAATTTAATTATTTTTAAAAACTTTTCGCAATTCAATGATTATTCACATTTTTTCAAAAATAAGAAAAATATTTTTGGAATTAAATTATTTGAATTACAAATTACATAATTTGTTGAAAAAAATTTGTTGAAGAAAAGCAATTTTAAAAAATTTTTTTATAAAATTCTTCGCATGAAAATTAAATCATTTTTATAAATATTTTAAAATTCTTCATTCAATTCATTAGCTCGATAAGAAGTAAATATTTTTGATAAAAATTCGGAAAAAGTCACATAAAATTAAAAAAAATGTAATGAAATTTTTGTCAGTATTGTGAATTGTCTAAAACAAGTTTTTTTTGGTCGTCAAGTTTAATTTTTTTAATAGCTACTTTTTTACTTTTTTTTTTAGTTTGAAAAAATTAGTTATCGAGTGCGAAGTCTGCTATTATTATTATTATTATTATTATTATTATTATTATTATTATTATTATTATTATTATTATTATTATTATTATTATTATTATTATTATTATTATTATTATTATTATTATTATTATTATTATTATTATTCAATAATTATAATTAATGAACTTCTTTGAAATTTTTATAATTTGAGCAAATTTAATTTTTATTACTTATTTAGCAAATAATTCATTATTACTGCTAATTATTTTCAAAAATTTTAATAAAAAAATTTCCACCACAGAGGCGCAACCTCTGAACGTTGTGAGAACTCTCATAACTCTGATCCCCCAAATGCAGGCTGATTTTAAACCCGCGTGAGGTCTCCTTATACTACTTCATGGTATAAGGAGACCTCACGCGGGTTTAAAATCAGCCTGCATTTGGGGGATCAGAGTTATGAGAGTTCTCACAACGTTCAGAGGTTGCGCCTCTGTGGTGGAAATTTGGTATTAAAATATCGTCTGCTTAGTATTTACATATTACATACAACAAGAACGTGATTTAAAGAAATTTTGAGTCAGTAAAAGGCGAAAGATTTATACGCTTTTTGAAGGGGAACCAGAGTTAACAAAGTTTTAGTGTAAATTCAAAATGTGTGGCATAAATAAGATATTAATGCAAAATATTTACGTCAAAAGTTTACAACATACCGTTTGTGGTGAAAAAAAACTTCGATATACTTGCGATTTAATTTGCTCACGACTACCCGAATTACAATTATTTATTACACAATTTGTAGGCATTTTGAGTCATAACACTATCACAACACGATAAACAAAATTTGAACCACGTGTATACGATCTTCATCAAAATATAAACCGTACATTTTTAAAACTTATTCTGTACTTTACATTTTCTCCGCATGAGCGCGCTGCCTCTGAACGTTGTGCAGATTATATTTTCTCATAGTAACTCTGATCCCCCAAAATAATGCTGATTTTTGTCACTATAACCATTGGCGTTGGGTCTCCTTATACTACTTCATGGTACCTTTCTTCAGAGCGCTTCACATATAATAATTATTTTAATAAACTTGAAAAATCGAGACAATATTATTTTTAAAAAATGGAAAACATTTTCCAAATTTTTAATTAAAATTATAAACAATAATTTAGAGATTTATTTATGAATATAGTTGTATGAAAATAGTATAGACACCCTGAAAATTCGATTTCATAAATAGATGCTTTAAAAATTTTTTATTTCTAAACTTATCAATTTTTAAAATTACATTAAATATTAAAAAAGCAAATTTTTCACTAAAGATTACTTTTTAAACACATACAAAAAAAAAATTTTTTTTAAATATGTAAATTTTTTTTCTCAAAGCATTGCAAGAGGTGATGTAAAAAAAAGTTTAATGAGAGATTAATGGATTTTATCTTTGTTTAAATCCCTGAATCAAGAGTAGATCTGAATCGACGCTATGGGCCATTGTGTAAGGAGGAGGGGCTATGGAATCATCCAATTATCTCTGTCTTCTCACGACAAGACATTGAAACAATCATCAAACGCGGCTCAAAATATCCACTTCGTCCCCCCCAGGAGATCATCTCTCATTATCGAAATTCACGTCAGGATCGTTATACAAACCTTGGACTCGTCAATGAGTAAGTAATAAATATCTATATTATATGGATATACGTAATATCCATTACTTTTTTTTTCGTGCACAATTAAGTAACATAGGATCAAGTTTGAGGCCACGTCAAGGTGAGTAACCACAAGCCGCAAAATCAGTCCTTAAATTTCTCCTCTCAGTTCGCTTTTAACACACACACACATATATCTATATACGTATAAATACATTACGAAAGAATCAATTTAAAATTCTTGTCAAAAAAAAAAAATCGACTAAATCAATTGACCAAAAGTGTAGTCAATTTTTGCAAATACAATTGGTAATTAATAAAAACAGATTATTTTAACTAAAAAAAATTCTCACTGTTTTATTTCTTATTAGCATTTTTATTATCGCATTGCTCATATGAATTTTAAGAGTATTCGGAATAGTTACTTCGATATGTAGGGAAATTTTTTCGAATATTTTAAAAACTTATAATATTATTTTGAATATAAAAAAACGAGAGGATAAATTGATAGAAAATGAGAATGTAAAAAAACAAATATTCGTAGTTAGTTAATTGACAAGATTTCAAAGGTGCCTCAGTAGCGGTGTCTTTTTTTTATTTTAAAGAGAAGAGGCGGAGTCGTGACGATAATGTCACTGATATTCTGGAATTGAATGAAAATCTATAGGCAAGGAGAAACATGGCACAAGTTGAGATCTGCCCTGACACCGGAACTAATGGGAGCCAACACTGTCCTTGGATTCTTTCCGGCCCTCAACAATGTCACCAATGAATTCATTGATCTCATCCGTAGCCGAAGAAGTGGTTCAACAATTCATGGATTTGAGGAAATTGCCTACAGAATGGGTCTTGAAAGTAGGTTCACACTTTTTTCCTCCTCGCTTTGTGTTTTTAGACAAGTTTTTAGAATTTTTATTATTAGTAACGCAATGGGAATCAATAGTCTGCTATCGAGATCAGAAAATGCGAGAAAAAAGGAATTTTTCGAAAATTCGTAGTGTTCCCCAAAATTATTTATGATTCAATTAAGTTATTTTGATTTGGAAAATTGTATTTTTGATTCAAGGTACGTGCACACTGATATTGGGACGTCATCTCGGTTTTCTGAAGCCAGGTCCATGTTCGTTGACATCGAGGTTGGCGGAAGCTGTGAGATCGCACTTCATTGCCTCGAGAGATGCCAATTATGGTTTGCCACTGTGGAAGCTGTTACCAACCACTGCCTACAAACAACTGATACAGAGCGAAGAAGCAATATACAAGTAAGTCTAGTTGACAATCAAACAAGGATATTCGAGATTAGAAATCTCTCTATTCGGAAAACAAGTCAGATTCTTGTCAGGAAAATTCTTCTTCACTACATCGTATACTGTCTCATTCAGGGAATTGACGAGGTTCACATATTTTTTTAATGCCAGTCCATACTTCGTCTTTCAAAATTTGCATCCTTGTCTTTTGCCCCATTTGACTTGTACTTAAATCCAAACTATTCAGATTCCAGGAAGAACCAATAGTTCAAATTCTCAACAATGATTCCTCCCAATCTTGAAGTGCCTTGATATCTTTTTTCAATTAATGGTAAATTTTCATTAAGATCATTGATACTGATGTGGGTATAGATCTGAAGACACATTTAGAGTGATCGAGAACAGATCTCAAATTAATAAAATATTCCTTTCTGTCATTAAATAGTTGAGGAGTAAGTTTTCAAAACCTGATAAATCCAAATTTTGTCATTTCGAGAAATTTAAACAAATGACAATTCTCACATAACCATTAAAATTATCTTTAATGTAGAAAAAATGTAATAAATTATTCATTTTTAAATATTTTTTCTATTTAAAATGCTATGTTTGTAATTAAATTCTATTGTAATAGGGAATTTAAAGGTTTTAATAATTTTTTCTAATAAAAAGATAGAAATTAAAAATCATCAAGGTTAGGATAAAATTAACTGTATTAATCTCTGTGGGTTTTCACTCATTCTGTTCGCAGTATGAAGTTAGTTTTTGTATATGCTCCTGTTTTTTTTTCAAAACACTTTGGTTTTTCGATTTGTCAATATCAATTTTTATTGTTTATTTAGAGAAAAGGTTAATAGATATTGCTTTTATAAAATAAGGTAAGAAATTTTCATAATGTTGATTTAGAAATTTTATAATTATTTTTTGTTTATATTTTAAAAATTATTAGTTTCTTTTGAAATAAAAAGTTATGAAATTTTCGTTTTTAATTACAATTTTTAACAATAATGTGTTTTTTATTTTAAATTAATAACAAAAAATGTGTAGGAAGAATTTGTGTATTTAATAATTACAATTTTTGTTTTTTTATGTATGTAAAGATATTTTATATTTTACTAGCTAAAAAAATGCTTGTGTACTTTCTCATATAATAATCATGTCTATTCACAATTCACATTTTTTTATTAAAGAACAAAATATTTAATTTCATTTGAAGAATTTCTTTAATAAGATTTAATTTTTTAACTTTCGAAAAATCAATTTATTTTAAGTTTAATCTAGAAATTAATGAAAAAATTTGCATAATTTCTTTTTCTGTATTTAAAAACGATGAAAAAATAAAGTAATTTATATTTCTCCATCAACATTTTTTTTAAACTTCCATTTTGTAATTAATTTTGAAAATCATATTGTTTTTACAAAATTTGTAGTATTTTTTTGCATAATTTCTATCTATTATCAAAATTTTTTTAACAAAATCAAAATATTATATTTTTAATCAGTATTGATTAATAGAGAATAAGAATTAATTATTTAGTATTTTTTAATAATAAATTAACTTTAGAAATAGAATTTTTAAAGTTAAGTATTTTTATGAAACTGAAACTTGCATCCAGTTACCAGTCCTACTTAATTTTTGAAAATTCTATATTGGATTTAAAACAAAAAATATTTAACATTTAAATTTAATTTCTAAAATTAAGCAAAGCAGGTGCTAGTAGCAAATCAAAATCATGAAAATTTCTTTTATTCTTTTCTATTAAACAATATAAAGTGTTGTCGAAAACATTTTGTCGGACAAATCGAATTTCTATAATTTCTTTTATTTATTTCTAACAAAATTTGAAAATTATTTAACAAAATGTTAAATGTTATTAAAAAAAGATGAAAAAACTGGAATAATTTTTTAATTATTTAAACATAATCTTTAATAAAAATTTAATTTTTTTAGAGATAGATGATAAATGTTTTGGCTCAATTAACTTTTTTTCTGTAATTTCTTTTTTAAATTTGATACTGAAAATAATTAAGAATAAAAATTGTATATCTTTAATTAACTATCAATTGTATTCTTTTAATAGTTGACAAAGATTATTGATTAATTTATAATGAATGAGAATATAAATTGTAATTTTAATTCGTAATCATAATTGTTATAGTTGCTGTTTGATTTTTTGTTTCTTAACTTTTTTGTAATTTTTCTTTTCAAATATTTAAAATTTTTTAATTAATGTATTGAAAATCATCGAATTATTGCAAAAAATTTTATCAAAAAATTTAATAATAATAGAATTCCTTCACAAAATTCCACTATTTAGTAAAATTACTTAAATCTCGCGGAGAATTTTGTTTAAATTTTTAAAAATTCTAATTAAATTCTTTTTGCAGAATTTCTTTGATTTTTTTCGTCAAATAATGGAGTTTCTTTAATAATTTTAATTAAACATTTTAAAAATAAGTAAAAGTTTATGGAGAAGAATTTTTTTTAAATTGTATTAAAAATAATTGAATTCTTGCGAAAAATTTTACTATTTAAAATAATTTAATTATTTTTATTTGGAAAGATTTGTTAAAATTTTAGGAAATATTGAAATTCTTTCGTGAAATTTCAATAAAATTTTTGACAATATGAACAGTAATAAATCATTTTGTATTTAAAAAATACATATTTTATAAATAATATAATATAATAATCAAATTTTAATTTATAATAATTTTTAATAATTAATTTAATTAATTAATTAATTAATTAATTAATTAATTAATTAATTTAATTAATTTTTAATAATTTTTTTTTAATTTTAATTTATAATATTTTATAAATACATATTTTTTTTAAAATTTTGATTATGAAATTATTTAAAAAATTTATGTATGTTAATAAAAAAATTTGTAATTTGTATAACAGTATCAAATTAAATACTACGTTCCGCGCGTACCATTTGCTAGTATTTTTTAAACTGAAAATTCTTTAATAATAAATTTTTTTCTTAAATTGAACAGTGATAAATGGATTTCTAAAGATTTTAATATTTTAAATATGTGTTTATCTCAAATAATTTTTAAAAAAATGGATTTATCAACTTTTGAAAAATTGCTCCTCAGTTATAGTAGAAGTCTCTATCTTAGTAGAAAAAGGAAGAGCACACAACTAAAATCATACGTATATTCCTTATGACAAAAACCAAACATTACAACTGATCTACTAACAGCAACTGCCTAAAAGGCATGACTACTCCCGAAATCTTATTTAACATATAATATTCATTTGGCATGAAACCATTTTACATAAAAACTATTTGTTAGAAAAAAAACATTTATTTTGAAATTTATTTGACATACATTTTATTAAACGTACAATTTTTATTCCATAAATGAAATTTTAAATGAGTAAGACTCCGTCAGAAAAAATACGATTTGCCTGGGGTCTTTGGATTAAGCTGTAATTTGGTGAAATTCTAGTATTGGATAATAGAAACTAGTGTGCCAAAAATTTTTTGAAAATTTAAAAATTTGTTAAAGTTACGCCATTTTGAATCTTTTTGTTGTAATTCTTTTAAATCTTAATATTTCCGAAAGTTTTCGAAGAAATTTAATAATATTTGGAAGGCTTATACTTGAAATCATGTTTCTTCTATCACATGGGTCATTCCAGTGAAAACCGTCTAAAGCTGTTTGCTCAATGATTTTAAAAAATTCTGTACTTAATATATAATATTCTTTAATTGAATTAGATTATATTTTAGTAGTTTATAGCCTCAAATATATTTTACATTCTTTTAAACATGTTTTTCAAATTTCTAACTGGTTATGCAGTCTAACATAACTCATTTTACGAAAACTCAGTATAAATTATTAAAAATAAAGATTTTTATTTTAAATAAATACATTTTTGCTAAATTCATCTAAATAAAAGAAAATTATTTGAAAATAACTCACCAGAACAATTTAATCAGTTTTTTTGTACTTGCACAGTATAATAAACATCAATTTCTTTTTCTTACATCTTCTGAGGAGAAAAATGAATTTTCACGAAACTTTTTCAAAATGATTTATTTTAAAATTATAAATTTATTTAAATTGAAATTTTTTTGGGACCTGTACTCATTAATTGTTTTAATAAATAGGAAAAATTTTATAAATTCAACCTGATTTTCATTGAATTTTTATTTTCATGACTGGACTGAAGTTCATTTTCTTTAAGCGAACGACAAGGTAATGAACTTCAATCCAGTCATGAAACTAAAAATTCAATGAAAATCAGGTTAAATTTATATAATTTTTCATATTTATTAAATAATTAATGAATAGAGGTCCCAAAAAATTCTAATTTAAATAAATTTATAATTTTAAAATTACTTAATATGAAAAAGTTTCTTGAAAATTCATTTTTCTCCACAGAAGATATAAGAAAAAGAAATTGATGTTATTATACTGTGAAAGTACAAAAAAATGATTTAACTGTTCTGGTGAGTTATTTTCAAATAATTTTTTTTTTATTTAGATGAATTTAGCAAAAATGTTTATTTCATAATTTTATCCGAATTTTGATGTTCTTGGTCTTAAATGAAAGGAGATAAATTTTCTAAGAGGCTAGTATGACCACCCGATAAATAATAATGCATAATTCAATTTATTTAAATGGTTGAAAAACAATGTTAATTAACAAATAGATAACTCTGGCCCTTCTTAAAAAAAATTGTATTTTTTGCAGACAAATTTATGTTTATTTAACTAATTTATGTCTATTTTGGCAAAAAATACAGTAGAGGTAAAATATCTTTAACACATGTCGTTTGACATAATATATACATTTGATATAAATTCTATGTTGTCCTAAAATTCATTTGTCATAAATTTTATTTGATATAAATTTCATTTTGTCCTATAATTTATTTGTTATAAATTTCATTTGACATAAATTTCACTATAGATGTGTTTTAGTATAATTTAAACTTTACGAGTAAATTAATTGCAACAAAAAAAAATTGTTCTAATTATTCCAATAAATATAAATTTCTTTCTCTCTCTATATAATTAAAAAGAATTTCTTTTTCTCGCGCAGCATTATTTCAGAATTGGTTGAGGAAACGTCACGGGAACAAGGACAAGATGCTCACGACGAATGCATCGAAGCTGTTTATAAATCCATCATGCGAGAGAAAAACCTCGACATCCGGGATAAGAAGGCAGCCATAATTGATTTCATCGCCGCTGGAATTCACACCGTAAATATAACAATTTCTTTATTTCTCACTGTGCGCGGATAATTTAATAGGAAATCATCGCTTATAGTAAAAAAAAAGTTTTTAATCACAAACAAGTCTAAACATAAAATCACATTATTTTTTTTGTTATACTTGATTTTTTTCCATTCGCCCTTGTTTATTTCATTTTATTCAATTCAATAAACATGGGTGAATGAATGAATTAAAATATTAATGAATGGATGAATTAAAATATAAATGAATTAATGAATTAAAATACTAATGAATAAATGAATTACTTAAAATATTAATTAATTAAAACAATTAAATTATAACATTTATTTTCAAATGACAGATGTAATGACAGATGTTATTATTTTTTGGTTTTAAATTTAAATTTTACATTTTAATTCCGAATTCATAAACATTGGAAAGATATTATTTTGATTTATTTTGAGAGACAATTTGAAATAGTATAGAATAAAAGTGTTTCTATTTTCGCAGTTAGGTAACACTTTGGTATTTCTGCTTCACATGATCGGTAGTTATCCGGAGGTTCAGAAAAAACTTTACGAAGAAGTTGCAGATTTGGCTCCCCCTGGTTGCGATCTATCCGTTGATGATCTTCGTACCGCGAAATATTTAAGAGCCTGCATCACTGAAGCTTTCAGGTTTGTTGAGTATACTTTAAGATCTTTAGTTTTTACTATACAAAAATAAAAAAAATTCGGTTGCACTTCCAAATTGTATACCCACAACTCATTTTTAATGAATAATACAAACATTACTTATGTAGGTATACATACACGGAGAAAATTTGTTCCTCATATTTTACCGAATTCTTCAGTAAAGTTGGGATATAGTAGCATAACAGTAATTTTTAATAATTTTTAAATTATTTTTTCATGAATAATATTCAAAATTTAATGTCATATCTTTATTTTTTACAAACTAGTACTGTAAAAGTTAAAACAAAATCGAAACTGAACGTTTAATAAAAATTAAATAAAATTTTAACGTTTCTTTTGAACACTTCCTTGATGGTCACTAACGTTTCAGGAACAGTTCGGTAAAACTTTCTTGACTTGACTCGAGTGTTAGTTTTCAGGAATAGTTTGGTAAAACTTCCTTGACTTGCTTGAATTGTTAATTTTCAGGATTGAAATACTTTTTTAAATGCCCCGTAGTAAAAAAAAAATTTGACGTTAATAGTTAGTTTTTTTAACTTATTTGTACTCATTAACTAATACTTAATAATTTCATTTACAGCAGAAACCGCTTCTAAAACGAAATTAAATAGAAAATGACTTTCTTAAATAATCCAAAAACAAAAGTATTTGAAACTTTTAATTTTCGTGTCGACTCAAAGCAAAAGAATGAAAAACATAATAATTTAGTGATAATCACAGAAAAATTGTTTTTATATTTTACATTTTTTAATTTACATAATTACAACAAAGTTACGTATGTGACGTAACCAGAGAAAATAACGTAAGTACAGTAACTTACGTAAATGTTCCAACTTAAGTAAGTTATGTAACTAGAATAACTTACGTAATTTATCAATTTTACGTAACTTACGTAAATAATCAAGCTAATGCAACTGACGTAAGTAATATAACTTACGTAAAAATTAAACGTACGTAACTGACGTAAGTTGGATCCTTCACGTGAGTTACGTAAGTAAAATAACTTTACAAAAATTACGAAAATAATCGAGTTTACGTAACCTACGTAAATAATCAACTTTACGTAACTTACGTATGTAATTTACGTAGAAGATCAAACTTACATAAGTCACGTAACTAGAATAACTTACGCAAGTTACGTAAATGATAAAACTTATATGTAACTTATGCAAATGATCAAAGTTGCATAACTTACGTAACTATAACACCTTACGCAATTAAAAGAATTTACGTAAGTTTTACCATTTACATAAGTTACTGTAGTTACGTTATTTAGTCTGGTTATGTAATTATTGTAATTTCCTTTAGTTATGTAAGTTACTATAGTTACGAAATTTGTTTTGGTTGCGTAATTTACATTAATTACTTAAGTTGCTCTAGTTACGTAAGTCAGGGAAAACAATTTTTTTTGTTTGACACTAAATAATTAGGTTCTTTAATCTTTTGTTTCGAGTTGTCACGAAACTAAATACACTTTATTAGTTTAGTTTCGTGTCGACTTGAAATTAAAGTCACTTTGTTAATTTAGTTTCGTGCCATCTAGAAAACTAAAACGAAACTAAACTTTCGAGGCGGTCCCTGATTTATAGTAACAATAACACTAAAATTGATTATTTTAATCTTTTTTGATAAAAATTTAGAAAAAATAAGAATTTTAATAAACTATTGTTTTATTACATAAAATACAAATTTAAACATTTTTCTTTATAACAATAAAAACATAATTTGAAACTATTTCATAAATTGACCTTAAATATAGTTAGAAATTATTCAGTAACATGGATTTAATATAGATGATTCTTTTATTTTATACAATTATTGTTTATTAATTTGAATCTTTCTCACAAGCGGTGAAATAAAATTTAGATTCATATATAAGGACAGTTGAAACTTTCTGAAGCAATAATGTAAAGCGTGCGATGTATGTATTAATTGTATGCGTTGTAGAATGTACTGTAGGCAGGTGTAATGAATAAGTATTTGTTCGTGAATAATTGTAGGGGGTTTAGGTAGTGATTAAAGTAGGTAGAATGAGATTTACGGGAGTATTGCTATAGAACTACTGCAATGACATTATTTTTTATTTTTTATTCTTCAAGTTTTACCGAACTATTCAGTAATTCAATAAATATAAATTTTACCGAACATTGTACCTTACGTTTTTATTGAACTTTCAATAAAAATAAGTGTAGTGAACACTTACCCTTACGTTTTACCGAACTATACAATAAATATAAGTTTTACCGAACACTGTGCCTTACGTTTTACCGAACTTTCAATAAAACTGAGTATAGTGTATGCTTACCCTACGTTTTACCGAACTGTAAGTGAAGGGCTAATACATGTACCGTAAGATTTATTCTTTTTACATTATTTTTCAATGCAATTGCTTTTACAGTCCTGTTCCTTAAAAATTACAGTTTTGACACTTCATCCCAGTTTTACCGAACAAAGTTCGGTAAATTTTCAGGAATAAATTTTCTCCGTGTATTTTGATGAAGCGCTGATTACGAAACTTAATAAATTTGCCTTCAATCTATTTCTTATCTATATAGTTCTTAAATGTATAGGTACAAAATGGCGGTCGATTTTTAAAAATAAAGATAAAATTTTATTATATACTTGAAGCTTTTTAGTCGAGGGTTCATTTGGTCGCTGATTACAAATTTGAAAACAGTTTTTCAAAATTAGAGGATTCAATATGGGAATCAAATTTATCGAACTTGAGCTAAAATTTCACTTTCTTTTAATTCTTCTAGATTCTATTATTAGTTCTTTTCGATTTTTCTCCTTTTTTCGACAGATCCTCAAAGTCCTTTGTGTGATTTCATGTTGGTAATCTCCTTTTTCTTATCTTTCTCTCTGTAGTCTCATCATGACATACCTGCTTATCAAGTTGAATCGTGCTTATCAACTCAATCGGTATTTCACCAGAGATCTCGGATGCTTCATCATTCACAGAATTCGCTTTATTAATTTTATATATATATATATATATATATATATATATATATATATATAAACTCACTTGTCACGAGGCTAAAATGCATTTTTACTTTACTTTATAATTATACGTTTCTTTAGGATTCTACTTCGAAATCCGTATTGAAAAAATTAAGCATAAAGAAATATGCGGGTTTTTAGTCAAAATTACATATTTAACTCTTCGTAAATCTGTATAAATTCTGCACGGTAAATCGATAGGTATTAAAATAACACAAAAATGGATTAAAATAACACTAAATTGGATTATTTTAATCCTTTTTGGTGTTATTTTAATACCTAACGATTTACCGTGTACAAAATAGAAATCCAGGGTGTCTACTAACCGGGAAATCCAGGAAAACCGGGAAATAACCGGGAATTAAATTTAACTGGGAATTAACCGAGATTTTTATACAAAACCGGGAATTTTTTCACCAAAATTAAAAAAAAAAAATTTTTTATTTTAATTTGTTTTAAAAAAATTACTTTTTATTTCAATTTTTATAGATATTTATACTCTTCTCTAATTTGAATTAGTTAAAAAAAAATTAGTTTGATAGTAAAAGTCAGGCACTAATTCAAACAGATTATGTAAATAAATTTTTTAAAATTATGGGGTTAATAGAAATATTGTGAAATTAGACTGAAAATATGTAATTGAATTTGTTAAAAAATTTCTTTAGAAACTTTTTAACAAATAAAATTTTCAAAGTATTTTAATTTAATAATTAAGAATTGAATTTTATAGTCACATTTTAATGAATTCATGTTTCTTGGGGCGAATATTAATAATTAAAATTTTTATTAGTTAATTTAAAAACAACAATATGCACTTCAAATTTTTTATTAAAATTGAATTCTCGCCATTTTTTTAAATTCTAAAAAATAAAATTGTTGAAATTTTTCAATTCCACTGTTTCAAGATAATTTAATTTTTCTAAATAAATAGTTGAAAATTTTTGAAATTTCTTTACATTTTTTTTAATAATTTAATTCTTTGAAATACTTTTAATTTAAATTTTTCGAAAAAAATGTTAGTTGTAGTAATTATAATTTTATTTTTAAAACATAAAGTCTCTCTTAAAGTTTTAAATCAATTTTTTGCTTCTAAAAATTATATTATTCTATTATTATTCAATAGTTATAATTATTGAACTTCTCTTAAATTTTTATAATTTCAAATTTCTGAATGTTCAAATAAATTATATTTATCATTTCTTAAGCAAACTTAATATTTATTCCTTATTAAGTAAATAATTAATTATCACTGCTTTTTTTCAAATTGTAATAAAATTCTTCACAGGAATTAAATTATTTTCATAAATAATATCATTCTTTGGAAGGATTTCAATTATTTTTGTAAATAGTACAATTCTTTGCAGAAATTCAATTATTATCAATAGAATTGTAATAAACTTGAAAAAGAAAATTTCCAATTATAATTATAAAAAGACAAGATTATTTTTTAAAAATTGAAAAAATTATTTTCCAAATTTTCAATTAAAATTATTATTTATTTATGTTCGAAATCAAATTTAAATTTAAATTTTATGAGAAAAGAAAACCGGGAAAAAATTAGGCCATAACCAGGAAAAACCGGGAATTTTGTTGAATGGAAATAGTAGACACCCTGAGGAAATATTTTTAATTCCTAAAAAATATGTTTTATTTAAGAATATTATTTATTCTCTCGGTCTGATTTTTCTTTGAAAGACGTTCTCTGGAAATTCGGAAACTTAACTCTTATGTATGACAAAAATTTTCGTCTACTCGAATGCACAAGTTCTGGAAATGTTATTTAATACATTATGTATATATGAAAATGCAGAGTAATTTCAAATGAATAATATACTGTCATGGAGTTTGGTTGTAATCGTGACATACACAAATTTATATTTTTCTTTTCTTAAAATTTTTAATTATTATTATTATTATTATTGTTATTGTTATTATTATTATTATTATTATTATTATTATTATTATTATTATTATTATTATTATTATTATTATTATTATTATTATTATTATTATTATTATTGTTATTATTATTATTATTATTACCATTGCTGCAATTATTATTATTAACATTGTTATTGCTGTTATTATTGTAAATAAAAAAAGATTCTTTTTTCGTCCTCCCATGAAAATCGATTAATTTTCGTTTGAAAAAATTGTTTCGTAAGATTTCAATAAAGTACCCATCAGGATCTATATAAAGTCTCTCTCTTTCTCTCTTTCGCTCTCCTGGACCCTCAAGCTCACTTATCCGGCTGGAATATTATTGTCCGCGGAATGGAGAGACGAAAGATTTCCAATGGTTAGCAAGTTGACCTTGAGCATTGCTGGTGGTCTCGTTGCTGATGGTGAATTTCATAAAGATGCAAGAACCAGAATTCGATTTTTTACAATGTTCAGAGAGAATTAGAGATTATATTCTCTTTCTTCGCTCTCTGTCTGCCTCTCTCTCTCTGTTTCTCTCGAGCACTCTGTCTCTCTCTCTCTCTCTTTCTCTCCCTGTCTCTTTCTTTAGCAAATAAAATATTTTAAAGATTTTTTTTCAATTTTTTCGTTCATTAAAACAAAAAAAAAAACATTCAATATATTTAAGGTAGAATCCGACGGACAATCGGAATAAAAGTTAGTCCAATGTAAAAATTTCGTTTTTTTAAAAAAGTCAAATTAAATTTTAAATTCCCATTGGTAGAAGCTTAAGGAATTTAATTTTCTACACTTTGAACATTTTAAAATTATATTTGAATAAAAATTATAATTTTTTGTCAATATTAAATGATTCATAACCTAAAATTTGAATGTTTCTTATTGACAGAAAATTGTAATTTTTATTCCAATGCAATTTTCAATCGTTTCAAATATTCAAAATTGAATTTTTCACCTTTCCACCAAGACGAATTTAAAATTTAATTTTGTCCCTTTTGGTTAAATTACGAAATTATGACATTCGGCTAACTTTTGACTTGACTGTACGTCAGATTCCTCTTTAAAAATTTTTTCTCTTAAATGTAGAAAAGAATTTTTTTACATTATATTTCAAGAAATTTTAAATTTTATTATAAGTAATAAAAAATAGTAATTAAATAATAATATTGTAATTTAAGGAATATCTAATTTTATTGATTAATTGATAATTAATTAAATATTTATCATAATCAATAATCATTAAAAAAAATTATAATTAATGAATAATTAGTAAAATAATATTAGTTATTTATAAACTAAATGTTGATTGTAGTAAATAATAAATTAAATATTTTTGAATTGTTATCTATTAATTAAACGATGGTAATTAATTAAATATTATCAAATAGTAATGATTAATTTTTAAAAAAATGTGTAAATTGAACACTTCATGAAAAAAAATTCAAGACATTAAAACAAGAGTCATTTATTTTCATTTTTTTTTCATACTCATGTAACTTTTAATGGACGATTAAAAAGGATAAAAAAGAAAGAAGTGAAAAAAATTGCAGATAAAAATTGAGGAAAAAAAGAAGTTAAAAAAAATATTCAAAAAAAGGAGAAATAAATCAAAAGTTGAAGGAACTTTTAAAAATGAATTCCGAGTTCAAAGAACTGAAAATAGCATTTTTATTACTTCCTTTTTCTTTTCTTTTTTTTTCTTTTTAGGTTCAATGACTTGAGGTTTTGAGTTATTTTTTTTCTTTGTTTCTTTTTAATTTGTACTTTTTTCCCGTCTTCATTCATTCAATACATTGATTCATTCATCATTTGGACATTATTCTGAGTAGATTCTGAGAAATCGAGAGTGACCCGGTCTTGGGAATTCCTGGTTATTCTGGACTCTCTGTTGACGATTACGACCCTTCGTCGATTTCATAATGAACCAAACCTGATTTTGATTTTCTTTCCTTCCTCGTTCCACTGACAAGAAGAGAAATAATATCCCATTAACATTTTCTCATTGAATGACACACACGTAAACGCACAAGCGTCTATTGAAAATATTTTCATAATATCATTTTTGCAATAAATTTTTTATTGAATGTTCCACTTTATTTAATTTGGATTTTAATAAATTTTCTACTATTTTATTTATTTTTGACAAAGTTGATTAAAAAGTTTTTTTTTCCTATGAAATTTTGACAATTATATCTTTAATGAAGAAAGAATTACAAAATTAAAAAAATTACATTTTATAAAGTTACACTTTGTACAAAAAATGAAAATTTATATATTTTAATTGTGGGGCAAAATATGGATAATAACAAAAATATTTAAAACCCTGAAAATTTCCATATTTTTGACAATGGACAAAATTTAACAAAAACCATCGCCAACGGGAAAACTAATTTAAATTTAAAAATTTATATATTTTTTTGAGTTTTTACTATGAGTATTAAATGTATTTAAATTATATTAAGTATATATTATATTATGTATTATTATATAGTATATAGTATATATTATATAGTATATATTATTATATTATGTATTATTATTATATTAGTTTAAATTATATTTGTACCTAATGAATAAAAATTCGAAATATTCGTTTGAAATTAAAATTTTGAAAAGATTAATAAAAGAACTAATTTTTTTTCTCCTATTTTTAGACTTCTTCCAACGGCTCCTTGTCTTGCAAGAATACTCGACGAACCTGCTGAACTTGATGGATATAGTCTTCAAGCCGGAGTAAGTTTGTTTCTTTTATTTATTTATTTATTTAAAAAGAAAATTTCTCATTTTTAAATTATAAATAAACTGACGATATATTTTTTTTATTTTAATTTCCATGAACTTGATTTAAACTTTTTAAATAGATATTATATAACTTCCGTGTTTTTTATTTATTCTACTTGTTTGTATTTACTTATACTTTATTTAATTTTTCTTTTTTTACATTCTCATCTCGCATGAGAAAATATTATTTAGCCAAATTGAAAAACAATTTATTATTTAATTTTCTTTCGAAATTAACAATTTTTTCCTGTTTTTTTTAAATTTTTATACGTATTTAAATATTTAATTAAAAATTAGTTTTTTTTATTCATTTAGAATGACTTTTGCATAGAATATTAAATTAATTTTAATACTAAAAAAAATTGAGAAAAAATGTATTTACTTGAAATTATTATTAAATATTAAAATGGAATTCGTGCTAAAGACTAAAAAAATGGAGAATTTTGAAAAAAATGGGGGTAAATACGAAAAAGTCATTTTTTTTTTGTTTTTGGACATTGGAGTAGTTTTCAACAAATTTTCGTCAGCTGATCACGATCTCGGGAGTCAAAATTACATAATGCCTGACGATTTTGAGAAAAGTGGGGGTAAAGGCCCAAAAAACGTGTTTTTTACTTTTTAGAGATTTTATCTCTTTAATATGAAGTGATAGAGACTTGCATAAGATTTTAAATTAAACGTTTATAACGTTCACTTTAAGCTCCTTAAGCGCAAGAGCGAAAAATCAAGAATTTTGAAAAAAGTGGGGGTAAAAACCAAAAAAATTTTGTTTTTCCTATTTTCTATATGGGAGTGGTTTTCAATGTATTTTTGTCTTCTGAACACGATCCTTTTTCTTAAAATTGTCTATCAAGTCAGTATTTTGAAAAAAGTGGGGGTAAAATTAAAAAAAAACATTTTTATATTATATTTGATATGGGAGTAGTTTTCAATGTATTTTTGTCTTCTGAACACGATCCCGCTTCTTAAAATTGCCCTTAAAGCCAGTATTTTGAAAAAAGTGGGGGTAAAAACAAAAAATTGTTGTTTTCGTTATTTTCGATATGGGAGTGGTTTTCTACATATTTCTGTCCTCTGAACACGATTCCGCTTCTTAAAATTGCCTATCAAGTCAGTATTTTGAAAAAAGTGGGGGTACAAACAAAAAAAATATATTTTTATATTATATTTGATATGGGAGTGGTTTTCAATGTATTTTTGTCTTCTGAACACGATCCCACATCCTAAAATTGCCAATCACGTGAATATTCCGAAAAAAGTGGAAATAAGGACCAACAAAAAATTTTGATTTTATAATTGAATCAAATGTTGCTCTTTAGGATAATATAAATAAATCATAAATTGTTTAATAAAATAAATGTTAATATAAATCATAATTTATTTTGATTATTTATTTGTTTTTCTGATTTTTTATTTTATTTTTTATTTTAATTTTAGACAGTGGTGGTTTTGCACACATGGATTGCGGGATTGGATGACAGTAACTTTAAAGAAGCGAATAAGTGCATTCCAGAAAGGTGGATAAACCCACCAACTCCACATTCGCCACTTCTTGTCACACCTTTTGGAGCCGGGCGTCGAATTTGTCCAGGCAAACGATTCGTTGAACAAGCCCTTCAACTTATTCTTGCAAAGGTAAAATTAACAAAAACAATTTTTCTCTCAATTCAAATTTGTATGCCAAAAAAATAGTCTATAAATTCAAAAATTTTACACATTTTGATAATTTATATATTATTTTTTCTTTAATTAAATTTACTTTTTTTGTTTTTTAAAAATGAAAATTGGATTTAAAAAAGTTTCTAATATACAATATTTTTAATTATCAATTAGAAAATGATCAAAATTTAAAAAATATTGTTGTTTATCCTCAAAATTAGAAAAAAAGAAACATCATTTTTTTCTCTGCTCTTTTGGTAAAATGATTTTTTGCATTTTTCTCTCTTTTTGTAACTGAAAAGTTTACGATCTGTCTGGATTTTTGATATTGACTTTTACGATCCCACAGATTGTACGAGATTTCAAGATCGTCGCAGAAGATGAGTTGGGTCTGCAATTTGAATTTATCCTGGCGCCAAAGGGTCCAGTGTCTCTCCACTTTCGAGATCGAATCGACTTAACGTGAAATTTTATCAACAACAACAACAACAACAATAACAAAAAAAGAAAAATTAAAAAAGACGCAGAATGCGTAAATAATAAAAATAAGAGGAAGAATTCTTCTTCTTTTTTTTCTCCAAAAGGAAAAGAAATCCTCAGAAAAAAAAGAATGATGAAAATCAAAAAAATTATTTAATAACAAAAAAAGAAATTCTTTTATAAAGAATTTTAAAACGACAAGATTTCAACTCGTATTGTTAGACAAAAAAATTTCTTATTCATAAAGAAAAATAATTTCCCGAGAAAAGCAAGAAATCTTCTATGTAAAATAATATTTTTTAAAAACAAAATTCAAAAATTCACTTATATACAGAAAAACAGAATTTTTAACGTCTCTTTAAAAATGTTTTTTAACAAAAAAAAAAAATATATATAACAATAATTCTTTTAAAAATAGACATCTTTAAAAGAAAAAATCGTTTAAAAAATTGGTTTATATACATAATTTCAAGAATTCAATAAAAGAAGAAATTTTTAAGAGAAGATACTTTTTAAGGGAAGAAAAATTTGTTTTTAAAATAAAATTTAAAAACAATTTAATAGAAAAGGAATTTCGTTTTAAATAAAGAAGTACGAAAGAGAGAAAGATAAATTATTTTTCGAAAAACGACGAAAAGACAAAAAATTAAAAGTCGTCAAAAGTGCAATTAATTAATCGATTAATTGTTAAGTTTGGAGTATAAGAAAATTAATCGTTGATTAAATTTAATAAATTGAAAAAATGCTGATAAACAATGTAACAATTATTTAGTTACTAATTAATAATAAATTAACTAGAAAACCATAAACACAAAATAGTAAATAAATAATTATTTAGTAACTGAATAAGAACTAAAAAATTAGTTAATTCCTAAACAATTAATTAGTTACTCATTATCAAAACATGAAAATTTTTAAAAACAAATTAGTAACAATATTATTAATAAGTAACTAATTAATTGCTTTATTTTTAATTAATAACTAATTAGCAGCTATTTTTTTAATTAGTAATTAATTAGTAAGTATTTAATTTATTAAAAAGTAATTAGAAATTATTTATTTAATTAGCAACTAATTAAAATTGTTTTATTAATTAGCATCTAATTAATATGTATTAGTAACAAAGTAGTTACTATTTCTTTAATTAGAATCAAATTAGTAACAATTCAAATTCTTTCAAACTAATTAGTGACAATTTAACTAATGACTTGTAATTAGTATAATTAATTGTAATTAATTAGTTGTAATTAGTAACTATTTGATTATTTCATAATTATTTTGTTAATAATTATTTACTTAATTAATTGATAACTTAGTATGTTATTAGTTACTTAGCATTAGTTATAAATACTTGATGTTAGTAACTATTAATTAAATATTTTGTTAATTACTAATTAATATTAACTAATTAACTATTTACTAAATGGTTACTAATCAATTAATAAGTAACTGCTTAGTAAACATTTGAATACTTAGAAATTAATAAGTAAATATTTGTTAATTAGTAACTACTTTTTAACAATCAGACTAATTAGTAACAAATTATTAAATATTTAATTAAGTTATTATTTAATTATTTATTATCTACAAAGGAACTATTTAATTACTTAGTATCCATTTCGTTAATTACTAATTAATTAGCAACTATTTTGTTAATTACTAATTAATTAGCTGTTACTTTGTTAATTACTAATTAATTCGCAAATATTTTGATAATTAGCAAACAAATTAGTAATTATTTTTATCAGTAGCTGTAAAATAATTAGTTACTGATTTAATAATAAATCAAATTAAAATTAAAATCAAAATTAAAATAATTAATAACTTAAAATAGTTTCCAATTTAGAAAATACTTAATAAATTAGTATCTAATTAGTTACTAAAAAATATTATTTCTTTCCAAGTATTTAAAATTTGTTTTCCTTTTGAATGTTAAATCAGATAATTTATTTAATTTAATTAAATAGTTTTTTAATTGAATTTTATTGAATTTAGCAACGAATAACTTTGTAAATTAATTTGTCTTAATTCAATAATGCAATGTTAATTAATTAATTAATTAATTAAATAAAATTAAAATAAATAAATTATCTAAATAAAAATAAATTTGATAAATTAACTGAAATTATTAACTAAATTTGCGTAAATTTTCATTAATTTTTATTTATTTTCATTAATTAAGTTATTAAATTATTTTCATTAATAATTTAAAAAATTAATTAGAGAATACATAGGAAGAAATGTGTAAAATAAACTAATTAATGTAAATTAATTCAATTTACTTTAAAATCAAATTCAATTTATTCAAATATTAAATTTCTAAATAAATACAAATTTTATTAATTAAATACAAATTTTTTATGTTTCAATTTCAATTAAATTTAATTGACGATTAATATATATATATATAATTAAATTCAAAAGATGATTTAAAGGCGCGTTATAATAAAAAGAATTTTTATTACTAAAAGCATTCCTAAATTTCGATATTGATAAATGAATTTATCATATATACATATATATTCAAATTTATATATAAATGAAAATATATTTATTTTACAAAAGTTATTATTTTTAATTATTATCTATATATAAATAATACGAGAGCGCCATAAATGTTGCGTTTTAATTTGTTCAATGAAAAATTTATTCGTCCGTCGAAGGTATTAATTTTTGTTATTTCATAATCTTGTTGCGTGTTATTTATAAATATTTCATCTCGAAATAGTGTGTAGATACAAATTTTGCTCAGTTCTTTAATTTTTAAGTTGAAAAAAAGTATATATATATATATATATATATATTTTATACAGAATGAAAAAAGAAATCGCAAATAAAATACTAAATTTTAATTATTTATTTGGAAATTGTTATAAAAGAAAAAATTTTATTCTAAAAAACTTTATTTGCAAAAAAAAGATTGAAAAAGAAATTGTAAAATTATATTGTTTTATGAAAAATTATTTTTCTTTTATAAAAAGAAAAATTGTTTTTTATTTTATATTTTTATTTGCGGTTTTTATGGTGGATGTTTATAAACAATAATTGTTTTATTTCGATTTTTAGACACTTGGACACTGAAGTTCTTGAATGTTAAACATTTTTTTTTAATTATAAATAATTCACTGATTATTCTTAATATATTGATTAAAAACTAAAAATGATATTAAAAATTTTATATTGAAATAAATATTTTAAAATCAAAAATACGTTATTAATAAAATAGTTTTAAATTCAAAGTAATATTTTTATGTTTCGAAAAAATTGTTAGTAAAAAAGAAAAATTCTCCTAAATTCCAGAAATGAAACTTCAGTGTCTAATGAATAAGACTTCACTTCTAGTTTTGTAAGTTAAATTTTTTTGTGTACAAAAAGTGACAAATTTTAAAAAGAAAATGACTAATTAGAATTATTCATTTTGTTCCCTATTTTTTGGAAATTTGTCATTTTTTCATGAACGTTAAAGAAAGAAAATATGTGTTTTGGAATATATAATATATTAATTATGGAATATTGTCGTTTACGCTTGGAGTATTTACTGATAAAATAATTTTTTTTATTTTATACACTTAAATAATAATTATGGAATTGCGATTGTTATATTTATGTGAAAAGAAATTTTAATGAAATTGTTTCCTTACGAGATTTTTTTTTTGTTTTTTTTCTATTATAATCGTCAAATTGTTGTTATTTTTTTGGATGAAAAAAATAAAAGGGCGAGGAAAATTGCAATCGCAATTCTTAGACGTACCTGAATTTAAAAAGTGCCCTTAATTCCGTAAGATTGTGTACATTATTTTGTAAATTGTAATATGAAATTGTAAAAAGTACCATTAAATTCGCAAGATTGAAAAAAATTACTGTACATTTTTTATTTTTAGTTATAGGAAAATTTTTTTTCTTTTGAAAAAAGGAGAATAAATTTGTTTAAAATAAAAAGAACAAGTTTAGTATATCTTTATTTTTATTGAAATTAGTTTAACAAATTGATCAGTATTTGTTACAAGTATAAAGGGTTTATTTTATATCCTATATATAAATTTTTTTCACTTTTGTTTCGCGAACATCGATATATTTTTTTTTATTTATTTTGACTTATTTATTTTAAACTACATTCGGTAATAATGGAAAATTTGGGTTTTAGAGAGAAAGAAAGTATAAAAAGGCCCTCTCTTTTATTTGACGAGGGTTTTTATGCTTTTGGGAAGATTAGGGATTGAACCCTTATTGACACTCGCTGTTGTTGGTCTCATGAAACTGTGATTTCTTGGACTTGGTCTTGGCTGGATCAAACGAGTTTTACTGCCTCCCAATTTATCAATATTTTGCCGGCTCGCTGCTTGTGGGCCAACGCTACTTCCACTGCTGCTACTTCGCGACGAGACGACAGCTCTACTTCGTAAATTTGTTGACGATCCTCTTGGTAACTCAGAAAGTGTCTGTTTGAATTCAAAAAAAATTACAGGTTATTGGATGGAAAGAGATATGAAATTAAAGTTATTAACGCTAAGGTCGCCATATTGGATCCGCCATTTTGAATTTTTAAAAATTGATCCCAGATTCGTGTTCAGCGACCCCAAAAACCCCCGAGTAACTAGTTTCAATTGAATTCAATCAACTTTAAATTTTTATGTCCGCCATGTTGGATCCGCCATTTTGAGTTTTCAAAAACTGATCCCCGATTCGTAATCAGCGACCCCAAAAACCCCTGAGTAACTATTTTCAATCGAATTCAACCAACTTTTAATTTCTATGTCCGCCATGTTGGACCCGCCATTTTGAATTTTTAAAAATTGATCCCAGATTCGTTTTCAGCGACCCCAAAAACCCCCGATTAACTAGTTTCAATTGAATTCTATCGACTTCTAATTTTTATGTCCGCCATGTTGGATCCGCCATTTTGAGTTTTCAAAAACTGACCCCAGATTTATGTTCAGCGACCCCAAAAACCCCCGAGTAAAACCTTTCAAGCGGATTTAGTGGATTTTAAATTTTTATCTCCGCCATATTGGATCCGCCATTTTGAATTTTTTAAAACTGACTCTAGATTCATATTCAACGACCCCAAGAACCCCAAGAATTTAGTATATAAAGAAAAATGTGTGACTAAAAGGGTGAAAACAAATCTTTATCTAGTTTAATTTTTGTCTTACGCCAACAGATTTTCTGATGTTTCTCAAAGCTGGACCAACACTGCTGCCACTGCTCGAACTCCTGCTCGCTGGAATTCTACTGACTCCAGTTCTCGGAGCAATTCTCCTCTTTTCCGCTTCCTTTGAATTCGTTGTCGCCTGAGAATTGCCCTTTCGAAGATCACTCGTCAGTGCTCGAATAGCCGAAGTATACCTAACAAAATTTTTCCACTCCTTATTCTTCAAGTATTTTTACCCAAAAATTATTTTCACAACACACATTAGAAATTCTATCCATTTTGACGTGACAATTTTTGGAAAAATAAAAAAAAAAACCTAAAACTAAAATCTCAATCCAAAGTTTAAGAGCGAGAAAGAAAATATATATAGAAAAGCATTTTACACTAACCTGTTCAGATGAGGATGATTCGATCCAAGATTCCGTACGGTATTAACGGACGTCGCACTATTGAGAGAACTCCTTGAACTTCGTAGACTACTACGTGAACCGGATCTTTCCACTTCATCTCTAGGCGGATTTCTCGACGCAAGCACATCAGATCGTTTAATTGGCTCCACTTTTCGTGGAGAATCTCTCTTCAAACTTCCAGTTCTCTTTGGAAGAAAACTCGTTGTGTCGCTCTTCAACCTCATCGAGGAATTCCTTCGATCAAATGGCTTTATTCTTGTTAAATTCGACTCTGATGTGGGAATTTCTCTAATTCTCCTCTGTCCAGTGGTAGCTGTTGAAGAAATTATTTAATATTAGTTTACTGTGTTTAATTATATGTTGTCAATAAATTCAATTACAGTCTGAAAAATTCAGTAGTTTTGGGATTAACGGATTGGATTTATAACACTAAAGTGTATGATTTAAATGATGGGAGATACGATGTCGCATAGTGTATATGTCGTACGGTGTAGTCGTTGCAGAAAGCAGAGAGGCAATGACGAAAGCGCACGCAATCCGCGCAGCCTTTCCCCCCCACCACTCGTTTTCATCATGCTGGCTCAGGAGCTTTATAACTCGCGCGTCTGGACTTTTCCAGTCAGTTCGTTCCACGGTGGGGGCACTTCCACAAAATAAAGGGAGACTATAACTATAGTTCTAGGTAAAAGGTGCAGATGTCGCTGTCATAGAATCTAAACGAATTAACGGTTATGCGCATGCGTTTACCTTGAATTTTTGAACATGATTTTTTATTCTTATATAAATATACATAATAATAATTTGGTATTCCGTGAACAGAAAGTGTCGTCTTTTGTTTTTCAATAGTAATTAATGTTTTGATAGAAATTTTGGTTATGATTACAACGTACTAATCACTGTAATGGCAAATCACTTGCAAAACTCAAAGCTTCACTAAAATAAATAAACAATAACACAGAGATAAGTGTCTAATAATTATATTTGTGCAAAGACGCACATTTACTTAAATTACACTGCTTTCAGATGTGATTTTAAAATTTAAATTATATACTTTCTAATGTAATTTTTAGGAGAAATTACAAATATATTTTATGTTTTTTTATGAAGATATATATATATATATATATATATATATATTACACTTCATAAAGATTATTTTCATATTTTAATAAAAATACAAAAAATATCATTTTATTTAAGTAAATATTTTAATATACAAAATATAATAATTATCATGTATAGTATACAATACATTTTATATAAATATAAATATATTATAAAAATTCTATTCTAATAATAGTAATATTATAATCCTGAAAATAAAAAATCATTTTCGAAAATTCAAGGTAAACGCATGCGTATAACCGTTAATTCGTTTAGCTTCTATGACAGCGACATCTGCACCTTTTACCTATAACTATAGTTATAGTCTCCCTCTCATATAATAGCACATCCTCTACTATGGTTCGTTCTCCGACTTGCTTCGAGATTCTCTTCGATTTAAACTACTCTGCAGTAACTGCTTTAGTGCTCCACAAAAATATTTAATTTGTATTAAGGGGGTTATACCTGTTTGCATTTTTTTTTATTTTTATTGGCTTAAAATATACTATGACATCCCTAAATTAATAATCAATAACGTTCTTGCATGGAAACAACTTGGAAATGATCTTAAAAATATTTTTTCTGGAGTAGTTCCAAAGAGTAAAAATACATAACATTAACTTTACACATAAGTCATCTATGCCAGAACTTGTTTTCAAAGTCATAGAACCCATATACAAAGACCTTAGTTTGGAGATCTACTGTCACGTTGCCTGGGTGGATACACGCAAAATGCGAATGAATCATTCAATTCCGTTGTGGTCCATCTCACCGAAAACTGTTTCGAGTGGCAAAAATGTGCTTGACATAGCCGTCGCAGTCTTGAATGTCAATTATGAATTATTGTCGGGCCTTTTTCCTGTTTACGATACACTCGGATTGACAGTTGGACGAAATTTATATGATTTTTGCTTGGAATAGGACAAAAATCGGATCAAAGCCGCCGAGCAGCACTTACCGATGCGGCAAAAAATAATCGGCGGAGCATTACTTCAAACAGAAAAGACCTGGAGGAGGAAACTACGGTCATTGGGGGCAATTATACAGTGCTGGGATAGCAGAGTAAAGGTAAAAAATTTTTAATGTTACAATTATTGAGATTTCTAAAAGTTATGTGAAACTTCAAACGCGTTTTTCTCGAAATCACATTTTACAAATCGGCCAGCAGTAGAACTCAAAAGAGTTTTCGTTCCATTGATCTGTGAATTTAACTGGAGCTTCTTAGATAAATTATCTAGTAAAGTACACACGATTTTTAAAATTAATGAAAATTTTTTTTTTGGAACAGTTAAAGTCGATTTTTTTTGGTCTTGAGTTACTGCAAAAAAATTCTAAAATTATATTCGTATGTACTTCACTATTGGGATCTCTTGTACCGTGAGACGCTCTCTGTTGAAAATTTTTGTAACCTTTGACAGTAGGTCGTTTTGTCTAAACTTGTCCAGCTTCCACCAACCAGAGTAGCTTTTTAACGCGGTGTCGAAAAATGGTACTACTGAGAGTAGGTCAAATTATTAAGCCACGCCCCCACTAGAGATCCCAATATAATCTTATGTAGTTTATAAAAAAAATGTATGCTTCCAGATGACCTTCCAGGGGACTTCTACTGCTCGCCGCGGAGGACTGCAAAAATAAATTGTCCTATATATGGAATAATGCAGCTGACATTTTGTACAAAAAAAATTATAATAAAATATTTTCTTACTCTTTGAAAGTTGCATAACTAAATGGTATATTAGTTTCCAACGACAATTTAAAACTACCCAAAAAAAAATCTTGAAAAACACTCTTTTTTTAGGCCTCCAAACAAGTATAATCCCTTAATTAACAACTGAAGTCAACGATTTAATATTTACACAAGCCGACAAAATTTTGGCGAATCTCAGAAACAAGAATCGAACATTACTTTGTCGAAGGTTTTTGATGTGCTGAATCCAAATCTGACCTCAGTTGTTACGAGGTCACAACATCTTTTAGAATTGATCCCAAACCGTGATTATGATTACGTTTGGTGGACCTTGTCGTGGTGGCGAGGACAACCAAACAGAAAAAGAAAATGAATTCTACAGAGAAAGTTCCCCATGTGACCAGATTGAAAACTGGTAATTAGGCCTCTAGTCCTAGCATTGGTGATCAATTGCGTGCGGATTGTGATGGGCGCACAACTTCTTGCAATGTTAGGGCTGATCGTGGAGGGATTAAATTCACAGAACATCGAGGAAAGAGAGGAAGCTCGCCAATCCTTCTGAATGTGGTCTCCTACTTTTAATCAGTGGGATTCACTGGGATCCAGTTATAAGTACCATCAGTGAGGGGTATAGTTTTAACTGAAAACCTAGTGAATTCCACTGATTGAAATTAAGAGGATGATGAGTGACGGTAGCGAAAAGACAGCACACAGAACTGTTCAGTCAGAAGTAGACGATAAATAAGATTCGTGACATATGTTTGTGGCTTAGAATAGAAGTCACTTCTACTCTTCTAAGTAGGAGGCCTGGACAAAATGGAGTTGGGGATCGCAAAGATGATGAAGTCCTGTGAAAATCAAAAGAATGTCAACAAGATTGTTAAGGGTGCTCTCAAAATCATCTAAATTCTGCTGAATGATGCTAAGGAGTCCCAAACAGCATCGAAACTTTTCCGAAAGTTGAAATTACCTTGACCAAGACCAATTACTCCTCTACCTAAGGTGACCAAAACAGTTGAAAGCAAGGTGCAGTCGATGAATCGAAGAGTTACACTCACTAAGGTTTTAGGACCCAACCCAGAAGAAGCGGACAGGGTACAGAAAATCTGTATCCGTAAAAATTAATCTTATCCGTTCCCCAATTAACAAACGGGTAATTATCATCCAGTGTCATCGATGCCTGGAATACGAATTTCTAGGAAGATAGATCGCCCCAAAAACAATAATTTTAAACTTACTGCATCCGAGATCAGCCGGTGAACATCTTGTAGAATCGTGAGTGTCCGTTTCGTAATTTCCCGACGATGTTTCCTGACTGAGTGTCTCGGACACTAAACTCTGAGTCTCCTCGAAGCCCTCGTCGTTCATTTCTTGGTCCCTGGATTTATTTACTGGCATTGAGGTGACACTTAAGTCTGGAATAAACCGACTCTTGAACATGGAATTTTGTTTTGATGTTCGATTCTTCTCTGGTGTAAAGGGACTTCCAGATTCGGTGTCCAAGTTTGAAGTCTTGTCGAGGAAGTGTCTCGACGATTCGTCGTGCAATAATGATGAATCCGTACGATCTAAATGATCGGATATGTAATTTCCCATTACTTCTGGAATCACTTGACTCGTTGAATCACCCATTACTCTTCTTGCCTCTTTAACCTGTGAAACAATTCAAAAAGAGAGGAGTCAATTATTTACATTTATCTAGTTATCGAATGTTTGTTCCCGTTTGTAATCAGTGTCCCCAAGAAACCCCTAAGTACCAAGTTTAAAATATTGACCACCTTATTAATTTTTGAAAACTAATATCAAATTCGTTGTTACGAACCCTAAAACCCTCTATTAATGATTTTAAGGCGATTTTAGTTAATTTTTTTGTCTGCCTGAGCGTTTAATGGGTAAAAGTGAAAAAATTAAGATTAAATAAAATGAATATATCTAAATTACCTGAGTGGGATCGATCATAGTTCGTCGACGTTCTCGACTTTGAATTGCCCTCTCAGTGAGAAGAAGAGGAGCATCACGGAGTTTTGATTCCTGCATAACAGGACTCAAAACAGTATTTGTCACGGCAATTACTGGCGCCAATTGTGTAACTGGAAGTCGTGAACTCCTTTGTGCCGCTGACTTGGACAGTTGTTGTAAATCCTCTTCAGCTTTAGCGATTTCCGCTAAAGCCACATCAATATCGTGAGTGACATCACGACGTTTCAATTTCTCCTGCCAAACTTGAAGCATCGCATCACCATCATTTGCATCTTTCTTTATTGATAAACTAGTTGGTCTTCTTGGTACCTCATCAGAATTTTCCAATTTACTCTCATCTTGTTTCAATAGGCCCAATTTCAATGGTGTTTCAATTTTCATTGGTTCCTCTCTCTTGAGAGGACTATCAATCTTCAATGGCATTTCATTTTTCACAGATTCCTCAATTTTCAAATCAACATTAGCAAAATTCTCTGCTTTTGCTGTTGGAAATTTATTGCAATTATCCAAAATTGGTGATGAATTATTAATATTATTATTATTGTTATTATTGATTTTCATTATTATGGCATTATCGTGACTAGTGTCTAATTTTAATGGTGAGGTATCGAGTTTTAGATTATTAATGTCCTGTTTATCGGGATCCTGATTTTTCTTATAGCGTCTCGTTCGTCTGGCAGCTGAAAATCTGTCAAAGTTACCGGAGCCAAGGTCCCCGTATGAATTGCCTGGCTTAACAGCCTCTCGTCCTTGGATTGAGTTGCTGCATCTTTCTCGTTTGCACGGCTCTTTTTCAACTGGTTTGACTTCTTTTGGTGGACTGAAGACTCTTCTCGTTGCTGGTGGTGTTTCAATATTGTCCGAGTCGATTTCGATTTTATCGCTTATCGTGTCCTCGTCGTGATTCTTTTTACCAATTTGGGATAATCTTCGTTTCACTGGTCCTTGAGAAACTGTTACTGGCTGCCGCAGATAAATTGTTAATTCATCTTGTGGTTCGGTATTAATTATCTCTGGGATTTTATTGTTCTTTTTACGTTCCTCCTCTCTGATGGCCTATTATAAAGGAAATGTTATTTTTATTTATATTTGAATTGTGAATTTTATAATAATATACTTAATAAATTTACAACAAAGTTTTTGACGGAGTGAAAGTATAAATAAATTTAAACTTAAAATACAAAATTTAACACTTTTTAGGGTGTTATCCAAATTAGTATTTGAATATAAATAATTTAAAAAATGTTTCTTTACACATATTAATAATTAATTTACAAAAAAATTATACTGGCATATTATAAAACTCAAATATAGGATATAGAAAAAAAGAATGATTTTAGAGAAGAAAATTCAAAAAATAATTAATGAAGGAATTAAATTTAAATACATTTTAGTAAATCGTGAATTACTTTAACTCAAAATTTATTTTCACTTCACATTCACTTTCACATCACTTTAATTTTCGCTCCAGTTTTTGTTACTACATTACACATTCACTCAAAATTTATTTCCACTACACTTTTACTTTTACTCAAAATATATTTTCACTCCACTTTCACTTTCACTTAAAATTTACTCTGCTTCTACTTTCACTTCATCTTAAACTTCCTTTTTCATCCACTAAAACTTTTCACTTCACTTTGACTTTCTCTCAAATTTTATTTTCACTCCACTTCCACTGTAGCATAACTTTTATTCTTACTCGACTTTCAATCAAAATTTATTTTCCCTCTACTATCGCTCAAAATTTAGTTTCAATCCACATCCACTTTCTTAAAAAATTTACTTTCAAATATCTTTCACTTTCACATCTTTTTCATTTTCGCTCAAATTTTATTGTTTCTCAATTTTCAAAAACATTTAAAATTTTTTTTGCCTCCACTTTCACAAAAAATTTATTTCCTCTTCACTTTCTCTAATAATTTATTTACACTTTACTTTTAGTTTCGCTCAAATTTAGTTTTCACTTTACTTTCACTTAAAATTTATTTACAATCGACCTTCATTTTCACATCACTTTGACATTCACTCAAATTTTATTTTCTTTCTATTTTCACTTTACCTTATAATTTATTTTCACCCTACTTCCACTTTAGCTCAAATTTTATTCTCACTGGACATTCACACAAAAATTATTTTCAATTTTCCTTTCGCATCACTTTCATTTTCACTAAAACTTTATTTTCAATCAACCTTTATTTTCAAATCACTTTCATTTTCGCTGAAAATTTATTTTTTCTCTATTTTCACATTTATTCAAATTTTTCTTTCCTTTTACTTTAACTAATAATTTATTTTTTATTTTCACTTTCACATCACTTTCGCTCAAATTTAGTTTTCACTCTACTTTCACTCAAACTTTATTTTCAATCAACCTTTATTTTCACAACACTTTCATTTTCGCTGAAATTTTATTTTCAATCCATTTTCACATTTACTCAAATTTTACTTTCTTTTCACTTTAATTAATAATTTATTTTCACTTTCACATCACTTTCACTCAAAATTTATTTTCATTCTACGTTTATTCAAATTTTTATTTTTATCTACTTAAATTTTTGAGTGTAAATGAAATTTATGTGAAACTTTTTAAATTTTAATTAATTATTTTTTTTGAAATATGCAAAAATAATGAGAAATCCCAACGAAGCTGGGTTTACGATCTTACTTTTCAAATGAAATGAAAGTTTAAAAACTAATATTTTCTTTTTCATGAAAATTTGTCTACTTTCAAAATGTTTTTGAATTAAAATTACCTGCAAAGTACTTGTGCCCAACATATTTTCTGTACTCAATCGGGAGCGAATCCTTCGAGTGTAACGAGGATCAGTTTCTTCCATACTGTTAGGAACGTTGAGACTTGATTTCCGCCAAGCTGATTTGTCCTTTTGTGACGAGAGTGGTTGAGCTTCTGGAAAATAATTTTTCTTTATTAAATAAAAAACATAATTTATATTTTAATTATAATTAAGTGTTTTTTTAAATGTTGTCTTTTTTCATTAACCCATTAACGGCAAAATGTAAAATTTTTTGGACCAAAGTTCGACACTATATTTTAACACAAAAACTCAACAGAAAAAATTCCGCAATAGTAATTTCTTATTGGCCTAAAAAAACTCTTTCGAATGGCGTTTCAAAAAATGTTATAAATTTATAAATAAACAAATTACATATGTTTTTTGAAAAAAAACATGTTTTTATATATTTTTTTATATGATGTTTTTTTAGTTTTTTCAATTTTAGTACAGGTATTCATCTTGGAATACATCTAAAAGTCCTAAATAACGTATCAAAAATATATTTCCTATTAGAAAGGGGTATTCCGAAAAAAAATTTCAAAATGGCGAACACAAAATGGCGTCTAAAGTGAATTTTTATTTACAATATCGTAGCCATGTGAACAAAATCGCAAAACTTAATAGATTTATTTAAAATTTAATAGCAAAGTGTTTTTGATGTCCTTGTTCACGAAAACAAAATCTGAGTTTAAAAATTCAATATGGCGGATACAACATGGAGGACAAATTTTTTTTTGAAAATCTGTGGATTCACTTGAAATTTGTCACTCGGGGGTTTTCAGGGTCGCTGATTACGATTCCAAAGTCAGATTTTGAAAATTCAAAATGGCGGATTCAATATGGCGGATGGCTTTTTTAAAAATGGATTGGATTTGCATTTTTTAAAAAATGGTATGAATTCTTGTATAATGTTATTAAATTTCACAGAAGTTGTTCATGTACTGAAATAGAATGTGAAATAAAGTGAAATAAAAGTTCATTGGTTATTTGAATTGTTGTTGAGTTTTTACGTTAAACTACAGTGTCAAATTTTGGTCCTAAAAATTGTACATTTGGGTGTTAATAGGTTACATGTATTTCAATTAGAGAATATAAGTTTTCTTCTTACCCTCTATTGCTTCCATGGTTCGCATTACATCCGTTTTCTCCACAGATGGACGCCAATCATAAACATCAGTTTTACTGTATCTTTCATGCAAATTCTCCTCATTTGGAATGTTTGCTAATGAATTTTTGCCTTCGCTCTCTAAAAAAATTTTAGTTACAAAATTTGAGATTATTTTATTTTGTGAAAATATTGTAAAAGTTAACAATTTTATTTTATAAAATAGTATTTCAATAAATTAACATTCTTTTCAATGTATATAATTTTTTGAAAGAGATTAATTTTTACATTCTCATCACATGAGAGGATGTTAGTTTAAAACATTTTTTTGTTTCTGAACATCGGAAAATTTTGCGAATTTACCTGAATCTTCGAACGATCTGCGATTGGCCTGCAATTGTTTAGCTTTTCGTTGCAACTCTTCGCCGGCTCGTTCTTCTTTTTCATTTTCCGAAAGCCAAGCCTCAATTTTTTGCCTCCACGCTTTGCTGTAATTTAATAATGTTTTTAAATTGATAAGCAATGGTATAAAAATAATTACAATTCGTTTGCTTTAGAGGATTATATTTTCTAATACTGACCCAGTTGGTTTTGCTTCTTCCTCTTGTAAAAATGGTTTCGTTTCAACCAGAGGAGATGGAGAATTCGGTCTTTCTCTGTCGCCTGAAAAGTCTGCGTTCAACAGATCACCCCTTCGAGGTTGACCCCTTGCCCTCTTAGCCCAAGATCGATCTGACAATGATAATAATAATTAATGATAAATTGTAAATATGACCAGAAAGAATATTTGCATCTGTAAAAGATGTAAGTAAATATAATTTGTTTGGTGAAGAGAAAAATTTTTTACCCAAACTACCCCAAGATTTTCTTTCTCTGTTATTATCTTGTCCAGTTGTTCTCAAAAAGTCCATGAGGTTACCCTCGTCATCTTCACAAGGAATACGACTTCTTCTTCGGCGAAGTGTTCCATTTGGTGTGATATCTAAAATTAATAGACAAATAAAAAAAAAATTTCCTAAAACTCTTGTCAAAAGATTTATTTATACAATTATTATAATTAAAGTTATTTTCTAGTCAGGGGGTCGATTATGTAATTTCACTTTCACTTTCACTTTCACTTTCACTTTCACTTTTACTTCACTTCCACTTCACTTCCACTTCACTTCCACTTTCACTGTCACTTGAAATTTATTTTTACTCCACCTTCACTTAAAACTCATTTTTACACCAATTTCACTTTCATTAAATTTTTTTTACTTCACTTCCACTCTACATTCATTTTACATCAAATTTAATTTTTTCTCCATTTTTCTTTACTAAAATTTTATTCTCACTCCACTATCACCACACTTTTACATTTACATCACTCACTTTTGCTCAAAATTTATTTTCCCTACTTTCACTTTCCCTCAACACTAATTCTCATTCCACTTTCACTTTCATTCAAGACTAATTCTCACACCACTTTCACACAAATTTTATTTTTATTAATTTTTACTCCGAATCTATTTTCACTCCACTTTCAGTCAAATTTTATTTTTATTCCCATTTAACATTACTTTTGCTCAAATTTAATTTCCACTTTCATATTCACTCGAAAAACTATTTTTTTACAAAAAATTACAGACATTTCACAACCCTTTAACAATAAAAGATTTTCAAAAACATTAACTCCGAAAAACAAAAAAATGTAGAGTAAAAATAAAATTTGAGGAAAAGTGAAAGTGAAGTGAAAATAAAATTTGAGTGAAAGTGAAATGAATGTAAAAGTTGAGTGAAACTGAAGTAGAAGTAAACTTTGTGTGAAAGTGAAAGTAAAAGTGGATTGAAAGTTTATTGAAAATAATATTTGAGTGAAAGTGAAAGTGGACTTAAGAATAAAATTTTGTGTGAAAGTGAAAGTAGCATGAAAATAAAGTTTGAGTGAAATTGAAGAAGAAATAAAGTTTGAGTAAAAGTGAAAGTGGAGTTAAAGAGAACTGAAAATAATATTTGAGTGAAAGCGAAAGTGTACTGAAAATAAAATTTTGTATGAAAGTGAAAGTAACATGAAAATAAAGTTTGAGTGAAATTTAAATACAAATAAAGTTTGAGTAAAAGTGAAAGAAAAAGTGGTGTAAAAGTGGACTGAAAATAATAATTGAGTGAAAGTGAATGTGTACTAAAAATAAAATTTGTGTGAAAGTGGCGTGAAAATAAAATTTGAGTGAATGTGTAAGTTAAAGTAAAGCGAAAGTGAATTTAAAAAAAAGATTTAGTAAAAAAGTGAAAGTGGAGTAGAAGTTATGTAAAACAGGACTGGAAAAAAAGTTTAAGTGAAAATGAAAGTGGTGTAAAAATAAAATTTGAGTAAAAGTGAAAGTGGAGTCGAAATATAGTTTGTGTGAAAGTAAAAGTGTAGTGAAAGTGGACTTCAAATAAAATTTGAGTAAATATCGAAGTAAAAGTGGAGTGAATGTGGACTGAAAATAAAATTTAAGTGAAAGTGAAAGTAGCGTGAAAATCAAGCTTGAGTGAAATTTAAGTGAAAATAAAACTTCAGTGAAAGCGAAAGTGGAGTTATAGTTAAGTTAACCTGGGTTCTTATTCTGAACTTTCACTTTTACTTCATTTTCACTTCACTTTCACTTCATTTTTACCCAAAAATTTAATTCATTTTTTATATTTTTCTTTTGGGTGAAGTGAAGTGAAGTGAAGTGAAAATGAAAATGAAAATGAAAGTGAAATTACAGAATAGCACCCCTGTAGCAGAAAATGTTTCGAGTAAAATTGAAAGTGGTTTGTAAATAAAATTTAAGTAGAACTGAATATGGAGTGAAAATAAAACTTAACGGAAAATGAATGTGGAGTGAAAATAATATTTAAAAAAAAGTGAAAGTCAAGTGAAGTTAAATTTCAGTAAATGCGAAATTGAAGTGAAAGTGAATTGAAAATAAAATTTGAGTAAATGTGAAAGTGAAGAAAAAGTGAAATTTGAGTGTAGGTCGAGTGTAAGAGAAGTGATTGTAGAGAGAAAATAAATTTTGAGTAAAAGTGAAGTGACAGGGAATTAAGAATAAAATTTAAGTGAAAATGAAAGTGGAGTGGAATTACATAATCAACCACCAGGAATATTTGAATAACTTCTCGATTCATTGGATCGTTTTTCTTACCAGGGGAGTAGGTGTCTTCTTTGGTAGATAGCTGTTCTGGACCACCGGAACAAGAACCCAATCTTCTTCTAATGTTGGGCGATCCGGTAGTAGAAATATCCTCATCTGACGTCACAATTCCATTTTGCAGTCTTTTGATCTAATGAATGAAAATCATTAAATTTTAATTTCCGAAAAATAGACAAATATTCATAATGTATCTTATGTACCTTAGGATCATTGCGACTATATTTTTGTGGCATCGCAATATCAAAAATTCCATAATCTATTAGATTGTATTCTGATTCTGATCCTGGTGTCTCTACTTGATTGTAAACTGGAAATAGATAAATAATTATTTTCTAATTGGAAAAAATTGGTTAAAATGTATTTTAAACTAATTAAATAACAGGATTAAATTCTTTAACTCTTTAATTCTTTCTTTTATAGATGATGAAAATAATAATTCTTTATACACTTACGAAGTCTCTTTTTAGCTAGTAATTGTTCTTCTCTCTGCTTTCTTCTGGCCAGTACTTGTTCCTCTTGCATTTTTCGCCGCTCATTTTCCGCAATTGCTTGATTAAACTTTTGACAAAAATGATGAAATACCCTGAAGCATTCCTCAATTTTAAATGTATTTGAGTCCTCGCAAAAGAATTCGGCTAGCGATTTTCTTACTCCCTCCAATTCTTCCATGTCTCTCTTTAATTGATCCATCTCTTGTTCTGCCATCTGAACAAGAACGTGAAATAATTAATATTTTTCTTATATTTTTAATTAAATTAATTAAATTAATTAAATAATTAAATTATAAAATTTGGTTACAATTATTAACAGAATTACCTGTAAAAATTGAGCCATTTGTTCTTGAATGTCAGCTTCCGTTGAAGACAATTGTATTTGGCTTTTGATTTTCTTGATTTTTGTATCAAGACAATTGAATTCATTGTTGAGTTGTTCGACAGTTGTTCTAAGAATATAAAAAAAATTCTAAAATTAGTAAATCCTATCTAACATTAGAAAAAACATTATTTTAAAAACAAACGTATTTTTAATAATAAAAGAAATTTACTTTGTTGCCGAATCTAGGGTTGTCATTCCTCGGGCAAAGCTGAGTAGGTCCTTTCGTTTTCTCTCAGCTTGCTGCAATAAGTTTAGTGCACAACTTAATTTTTACATGATTTAAATCACACTTTATTCTTTATAATTTATTTTATATTTCATACATATAAAGTAGAAAAAAATTAAAGATAAAAATTGTTTATTTAATATAAATTATTTTTATTTTACCAGAGCGACATAGTGAATGAGATTCATTCCAGGTTTATTGGCCCGGATTTCCGTTAATTTTTGCAGTGATGATAATTTCACTCCAGCTGCATTTCCTGCATATCCTCCCTGAAGGAAATTTATTTAATGAAAAATTGATATCACTGATTTCTTTATTTCTTTATTTTCTTTTGCTAATGGTTTTATTTCTTTACCGAATTCAAAAAATTCCCAGCCACCAACACCATGTAGAGAACCTCCTGTAGTGGTTTGTTTGTCATAAGATCCTCGCCAGCGAGAATCATCGAATTGATGCTGGGCTCCAAGTATCCCATATTTGCAGCAAATTCCTCTTTTAGTAGCATACACTCGATTCGTAATTTATAGCTAGCGAATGAAGAGAGAATATAATTTATATTTATTTAGCCAAAGAAGATTAGGAAAAAAATGGGTAATTTTATTTTGGGAATTCAAGCAATTAAACCAATTTTTGTGGTAATTCCCGCAGAAAATAAAACCAAACTGATCGCACAGATGGAAGAAAATTTCAACTGACAACTTACTTTGGCACCTGAATGAGTTGTAGGAAGAATTTCTCAGCATTTCCGAGTTTCGACTTGTCGCCGTCAAAACTCTTAAGCATTTCGAGTTCATCGACTTCGGGGAGTATTTTTAATAATCCACGAAGCTTCTCTGCACCAATATCGTCGTGACCACCGTCCTTTATTAATTGGATTATATCCTCGTTTGAACTTATAATCGGAAACAAAAAAATAATAATTTTAATTAAATTAATTTTTAATTAGTTTCTACATACCCATTTAACAACGGATTTTTGAACACATCGTTTTCAATGTAAAAAACTCACCTTCTAAATTGCTTCAGGAAAATATTCACATTTAAGCTTCTTTTTCCATCGAGAAGTGCAATCTGAAAAGCAAAAAGTACATACACATTAAATAATATTTATTTAATGTATTAATTTCTTTTTTATTTAATTTACTTAATGTTAATTAAAAATAATAATGTTTCTGAGACATCATACAATCATTTATTACCTCAGTGGGTTCACGACGACGTCTTTCGGCATCTAATCCTGGACCAAAATTAGAGGAGCAGGTGGTGGGTGGCAAGATTGGAGGCACTTGTTGACAAAAAAGTCCTTCCATTTCCGCCCAATCGAGATCGGCCATTGGAGAATTTTGATGCTCGTTTGCCACCAAAGACCAAATATTGCGTTTTCCAATGACCTATAATTAAAATGTAAATTAATATCGCACTCTGCGTTGAAATTTAAATGAAAAAATGTCAAATTAACTACAACCCGAAGGAATTTTGTAGCCAAAGTAATTTTTTCGTATTTCAAAAATTCAAAATGGTGGACGACTCTTGTAAAACTCATGGACTTCAGATGAAACTCGCTACTCGGATTCCGCCATTTTGAATTTTTCAAATCCGACTTCAGATTCGTAATCAGCGACGCCTAAAACCCCCGAGCAACGATTTTTAACTGAATTCTACGACTTTTACAAAACTCGTCCGCCATATTGGATCCGACATTTTGATTTTTTGAAATCCGACTTCAGCTACCCCAAGAACCTTTGAGTATAATAAGTCTTAAGTCTTATTACAATTAAAAAAAAACAATTTTAACAAAACATTACAATTTAAAAAATTTCTTTAAAACAAAGAATAGTTTTTTATTTTTTTTTAATAATCTTGTCCCTTTAAAATCATATAATCGGAAATTTAATTTTTCACGCTTATTAAAATTATATTGATAATAATTGAATTTCTGCAAAGAATTTTACTATTTATAAAAGTAATTGAATTTTTCCAAAGAATGATATCATTTACTTAATAAGTAATGAAAATTTAATTTGCTTAATAAATAAATAATTATATCATTTATTTGAACATTTAGAAATTTTGAATTATCAAAAATTTAAGAGAAGTACAATGATTATAATTATTGAGTAACAATAATATAATAATATAATTTTTAGAAGCAGAAAATTGATTTAAAACCTGAAGAGGGAGCTTATACTTTAAAAAATAAAATTATAATCACGGTCACTTTGGAAAATTAAAATAAAATTCTTTAAAAGAATTCAATTATTTCAAAAGTCCATTATTTGTTTATAAAAATCCAATTATCTTGAAACTACATGAAACGACTATTTTCAAAAAATATTCGAAATTCAATTATTTTCAATATCCAGTATTTTGATAAAATTTCTCCTAAGAATTAAATTTTGCAAAAAGAATGACAAAATTAATCCAATAAAATACAATTACTTTCATAAATAATAATATTTCCACAGAAATTCAATTAATATAAAATAATAGTTTCAAAACAATTAATTATTTAACAAATTTGTATATAATTTTTTACAATAATTCAATAATTACTTTCACTAATAATATTTTTCTTGAAAAATCCATTTTTTGATAAAATTCTGAGCCGAAAATTCAATTATTTTTATAAATACAGTTTTCTTGATGTTATCAAATTGATAGTAAAGTGAATAAAATTCAAGTTGAAAATTAGATCAATTTTTGGTTAAATCCACATCTTTGGTATCAATTCGTTGCAACTTGACACTTTTAAGTTAATAGTAAAAATTCATCAAAGAATTTCAATTATTTTTTAATAAATTAATCAAAAATTTAATTTCTTATTAAAAAATAATTAATGTTTTTCACAAAAAAATCAATTATTCAAAATAGAATTTTCATAATATTTATTATATTTCGAAAAAATTAATAATTTAAAACAATGTTTATGAAATTTTTATAAAAAAATTCAATTTTGTCGATAAATAACAAAATTATTTTTCAAAAATTCAATTATTATGAGGTTTTTAATAAAATATTAAAATCGTTTGCCAAATTCAGTTATTTTTATAAATAACAATATTCATCACAATAATTCAATAATGACTTTTAAAAGTATTCAACTTTTTCTTGGAAATTCTATTATTTTTCAAAATTCTAATAACATTCTTTGCTGGAATTCAATAATTTAAAGAATTTTTATAAAATTTTATGAAGAATTTAAATATTTTCGAAAATAACAAAATTGTTTCCAAAAATTTAATTATTTTGAGGCATTTTAATAAAATTTGTGCAAAATTCAATTATTTTTATAAATAGAATATTCATAACGAAAATTCAATTATACTTTTAAAAGTACAATCGCAACTTTTTCTAGGAAAATCAATTATTTTTAAAAATTCTAATAAAATTCTTTGCTGGAATTAAATTATTCAAAGAATGTTTATATGTGTTGAATTTAAATATTTTCCAAAATAACAAAATTGTTTCCAAAAATTCAATTATTTTCCGGGATTTTAAATAAATTTTTCGCAATAATTCAATTTTTTTCATAAATAATAAAATTTATTGCAGGATTCCAATTATTTTTAACACAATTTTACAGAAATTGTTCATAAAAATGTGATTTTTCTTAAAAATTTAATTTTAATTCTTCGAAAAAATTAACTATTTTAAAAAAATGTTTTTTTAATTGTTTGAATGAATTCAATTATTTAGAAAAATATTAAAATTTTTGCAGGAATTCAATAACTTTCAAATGTTTTATTAAAAATTGTTATAAAAAAATCAAATGATTTAAAAATAAAATTTTAGATAAAATTTTTTCATAATACTATTTTTTTGGAAATTCAATTATTTAAAAAAATTCTAATAAAATATCGTTCTCAAGAATTTAATTATTTTGAGGTTTTTAAAGAAATTCTTTGCAAATATCAATTATTTTCAATAAATAACAATATTCATCACAAGATTATGAATTATTTATTAAATTAAATGTAATCAATTTTTCATTGGAAATTATGAACAATTTTTGTCACTATTTTGATATATTTTCGATTTAGCTCAAGTAAATATGGCAATAGAAATAGTATTTGTAATTTTTCCATTTTTACGTATAACAAAAAAATAGGGGTCAGACCAGCTCAACTGTGTTAAAAAATTTTTATTGATTTTCTAAAATGTTAAAACTTTTATGAAAATCGGTAGTTCATAACAAAACAAAAAAATTCTTTTAATCGTTATTTGAAATCTTAAATCTTTGTTATTGTTTTTGCGTTAACAAAATAATACAAAATTAAAAGAAAAATTAATAACTCAAAAGCCGTTTAGAATAAATTAATAAAACTTACACTGAAAAACTTTCTTTTGTTTTCTTTGAACTAAATATAAGTGAAAAATAAACAGTAGAATCTAAATATCAATAAAAAGTTAATGCAAATATTAAGTCTCACGTTGGAGACACGTGAAGTGGTCCTTTTCAGGAAAATCACCCATATATATTGTAAAAAAAAAAAATTTTTCAACAGTTTTCAAAATTCTACCGCCACAGATCGATACTCAATTTTATAAATTTTCATTTAAAAAAAATTAATGGTTCAGAATTCGTAAAATTTTTACAGAAAACAAAAAGTTTTTTTTTTTTAATCAAAATGCTGAAAAAACATTTCTATTTGGTCTTAGAAATGTGTCCAACAAAGAACAGAAAAAAATATTATTTTCTAATAATATATTAATAAATATTAATAAATAAATAATAAATATTAATAAATAATTAATATTAAATAATAAATAAATAAATATTAATAAATATTATTTTTTTTATTGCAAAATTAATTTTTTTGCAACTATTTAAACAAAATGTTATTTCTCCTAAATGAATGAAACGATTTAAGTGAACCAAGCGGGAATATAAAGGGAATGAAAAATACTTTCGTTTAGAATTAGAAAATTATTTAAAATTTTATATTTGAATAATTATTTAATAAATTTTTTTATAAACAATTAATTTTTTTAATGTTCTGTGCCTTTTAAAAATTTTTTAAATATCATTTATTATATAAATATCATTTATTTATTAAAATTTGTTAAACTATAAGAAATCAAAATCCGTTGAGGAAATTTATGAGCGACAATTTTTTAAAAGTTATAATCATAAGTTATAATTATATTGGCGCGGTGTAGTGCGTCAACGCTGAATTTAGTTTTTGATAATTTTTATGGTTATATAATAGGCCGGATCGAAAAACAATAATTTCTTTAAAATGAGTTTGGGTAGGAACTAAAATATGTATTTACATTCTAAACTTCGAAAAATTTTTTAGTGGTTGCCAAATTCCAAGATTTTCAGCTCCGGCAAGGCTATCAAAGTTTATAATTTTGGGACAATTTATTATAAAAATTAATAAAAAGAAATTGTTTTCTCAATTAGACTTTTGGTCGTTTCTAAAGCGTTATTTTTTTAATTTTATTTTATTTTACGTGTAAAATTTATTACAATTTAAAATGTAAGTATTTGAAATATTATTATTCATAATGTTATAATGATTTTTAATACAGTACAGTATTTTAATTTAAAATTCAATACATCGGAAATCCTTTTTAGATTCAAATTTAGGCATTGCTGATCGAGATTTGATTGTAGCTTTTATAAAACTGTCTCGATTTTCGAATCCATAGACCTTTAAAGATGCTTCCGTGACTAATTTCACCATCCTCTCAACTGATTGAGTATGACAAGGAAAGTTTGAAAACTCCCATTCAATTGGTATTTCTTTTTCCTTGATCATGTCTTGAATTTCCGTGACATCCAAATAGTTTAGAACGGGTGGAACGTGAATTTCGCATGAAGACCAATCGATTATTTCATGATATACCTTTGCTTTAAAGTTGATTTTCGGTATCTTAAACTGACGAACATTTTCTGGGATTTCTTGTAATTTAGCTTTCAAAATTCTTTCCATAGCCAACCGCCTTATAGCTGTATTTTTGTCAGTTAACATAGATAGTAATATGTTTTCAGGCGAAGCAAAATATGCATTCCTTTGAATTACTTGATCAATTATGTCAAGAAATTTTTTGGGTAAATAGCGAGACGATTAAATAAAATCAAACAAATGATTTGGTCCATTTTTAACTGACTCGTGGATTTTTATTCTAAACCAAGATGGAGCATAAACTTTTACTATGAATGTAGTCAAAATTTTTAAACCATTATCAGGTTTTGGTGTTGAAATGTATAACCTTAAAATTCTATTTGCTGTTGTCAACCAACGAGAGTGATTTAAATTTCCTGGTTCAAGACTAGCAAAATCTTCAGGACATTGACCTGATTTAACTATATTGACCAATTTATATAAATACTTTTGATCTGTACTTAAGATGTCTTCATCAACAGAAGGTAAATTTGATTTAATTACTTTATATTTTACTATCGGTAAATTGACGCAGACTTTTAACATTTTACCTATTGGACCAGAATACGAATTTGGCCCCGAAGTAAGACCGTCAATTGATTGGAAAAGATGACGAAGAGGGAGTTCATTAAAATGTAATAAACAGATAAACCATTGGAGAGGTTTACCAATATGACTTTCTAATAATCTAATAACTCCAGAATTGACACCAGTATTTACAGCAGTTCCATCACAACCAACTGCACACAAATTGTTTCATATCAATTTCATCACTTAAAAAGAAATTTTCAATACTTTTCATTATGTCTCTGCTTGAACCAGATGCAGGTGTGACGTGACCAATATATTTTCCTCCGGGTTCTGCAACAAGAGAGTAATGATCCTCTTTAATTTTCGTTTGACGAAATTTATTATTAATCTTTGTTTTTGAAAGGGTTTGATCATGACGTCCATCAAAATACAAAGATTTTATTACTTTAGTATTTGAATTTTCAATATTGTTGTCATTAAGATACTTAGCATATTTTAATTTTCACGTCTAACTTTATTTCGATCAATGACATGTTTAGTGGTACCTTCAGTAACGATAGAAGCATCATTTAAAACACTCGAAGCAATTGCAGCAATTGCTCTATCAGACAACACCATATCTCTGACCCACTATAACTGTATTTTTCAAATTTATTAAAGATGAATAATTTTACACTTTGGCGACTAGTACTTGGGTAAAAAATTTCCTGTGAATCAGGTTCATTTGAACTAATTGTTTCTAAAGAAAGTGCCAGTTCTTGATCATCAGTATTACAGGATTTTACTTTATTTTCCAACCGCTTTGCTTCTTTTCTCTTTCTTTCCAGAGTTTTTTCAATTTTTTTAGTTTCGATAATATCTTTGCCTCCTAATGCCTGAAGTCTCTTCGTTCTTTGATCAACAAGAAACTCTCTGCTAGATTTTGGTACTTTCTTGTCTTTAAGACATTTGCAACTATCAAAAAATTTGCATTTACATGACGCAATATCAAAAAGTGTGTTTGATGTTTCTTTAAAATTATTTATTTGTTTTTCAGAATGCTTACTTGTATTTTGGCGTTTAATAATATTTTTAATAGCTATATATTTCTTGTTATAGATATTCAGCATATCGAGGATTCTTTTGTGACTAACGGTAGGAATGCAGGATTTCTCATATAAATTTTCAAGCTTACAACAAACATTTTCGGCAATTATTTTAAAAGATGGTTCTTTATTTGATCCTTGGTCTATTGCTATACGTTGTCTCTCATGAAGGCAGCATTTTAGAACGTCTTGATACGTTGGAAGTTGTGTTTTTAAAATCTCGAGGAAGTCCGAAAATTGGACATTGAAAATGTCGAGAAGTTATCTTCATATCTTTCGGCATTTTAAATCACTCGTAAAAAGAATATACAAAATTGCAGTATGTAATTATGCACAAAAACTTTATGCTCAGACACATTCGATTTAACTGTTTACACGGTCATAACCTCCATGACTACGAAGCAGCTGTATAAAGTATAATTCACAAGGTGTTTGCAGTGGCATTTGGTAATATTTCAAGTCCTTCAAAATGAGCGCGAAATTTAAAAGATTAATACTTTACATTATTACAAAGTGCATTGCGCCCGATTCAAATGCAATATTAATAAAATTTAATAATTTTAAATAAGTAATAATTAATATTGAATAAATTAGAGAATTGAAAAACGATGTCATAGAAAAAACGTTTTCAGAAATTCCCGAGTTTCTTTTGGAGGTAGAAGCATTATGGCACGGTCACACCTCGGCTGCCTGCCTGCCTGCCTGCAGGTCGTCATGGCAATACATAAGAGTAAGAGGGTCAGACAATTTAAATTATTCGTCTCCTCTCTCCTACTCCCGTGGCGGCTGCCTGCGCAGGCAGGCAGGCAGCTGAGGTGTGACCGTGCCATTATTTTACAATGTATATAGATATAAAAATTTTAAAATATCATTTTAGAAACTAACCAAACTTAAAGAAAAGAAATTTATTTATATTAAGTTTTATTATAAATTAGAAACTTTAATAGCCTTGCCGGAGCTGAAAATCTTGGAATTTGGCAACCACTAAAAATTTTTTCGAAGTTTAGAATGTAAATACATATTTTAGTTCCTACCCAAACTCATTTTAAAGAAATTATTGTTTTTCGATCCGGCCTATTATATAAGTGAATAAAAATGTTAATTCGACAGTGTTTTATTCATTTCGTAGTTAAAAATAATGTTTTAATTCTGAAAATCATCAAAATCGCATCTCTGTTCGATATAATTATTAACTTTATTAAATTAACTTTATTAAAGTCTGTGGTTTTTCATTCTGTCCGTTCGCAGTATGAAGTTAGTTTTTGTATATGCTTTTGTTTTTTTCGCTTTGAAAACACATTGTTCTTGATAATAAATAATGTTTGATTTATAAATTTTATAATTATGTTTTGTTTATTTGTTTTAAATTATTAGTTTCTTTTGAAATAAAAAGTTGTGATATTTTTAATTTTTAATCACAATTTTTTAACAAATTTTTTCTAATTTAAATTAATAAAAAAAATGTGTAGGAAGAATTTGTGTATTTCATAATTACAATTTTTATTTTTTTCTGTAGGTATATAAAGATATTTTATATTTTACTAGCTAAAAAAACGCTCGTGTACTTTCTCATATAATTATTAAAAAACAAAATATTTAATTTCATTTGAAGAATTTCTTTAATAAGATTTAATTTTTTAACCTTCTAAAAATGAATTTATTTTAAGTTTTATCTAGAAATTAATGAAAAAATTTGAATAATTTCTTTTTCTTTATTTTAAATTGAAGGAAAAATAAAGTAATTTGAAGTATTTTACAAAATTTGTAGTTTTTTTTTTATCAAAATCAGAAATATTATTTTTTTTTAATATGTATTGATTAATAACTTCTTTAATTTTTTATACAAAAAAAAAGTTTTTAAAATTTTCTTTATTTGTTATAAAAACAAATTTTAATTATTTTACAGAATGTTAAATTGTATTGAGAAAAAGGTAAAAAATTTGAAAAATTTCTTTTCTTAACTTTTCAATCAGGACTTTCAATAAAATTCTGATTTTTTGGAAATAAATAATATAAATTATTATAATTTCCATTTAATAATCATAATGTTTGTTATGCTATGTTTGTACTGCGTATACTGACACTACGATAAAAATTGTATACTATGAAAATAACTTAATTCTCGAGGAGAATTTCGTTTAAATTTTTTAAAATATATTGTAATTAAATTCTTTTTGCAGAATGTCTTTGAATTTTTTGTCAAAAAATGGAGTTTCTTTAAGAATTTTAATTAAACATTTTAAAAATAATTAAAATTTTATGGAGAAGAATTTTATTAAAATTGTATTAAAAATAATTGAATTCTTGGGAAAAATTTTACTATTTATAAAAATAATATCATTTTTACGAATTATTTAGAAAGATTTGTTAAAATTTTAGGAAATATTGGAATTCTTTCGTGAAATTTCATTAAAATTTTTGAAAATATAAACTTAAGTTATTTTTTTAAAATTTTGATTATGAAATTATTTAAAAAATTTATGTTTGTTAATAAAAAAATTTGTAATTTGTATAACAGTATCATATTGAATACCACGTTCCGCGCGCGTATCGTTTGCTAGTTTCCATTATAAGTTTTAAAAGAATTGTCGCTCATAAATTTTCTCAACGGATTTTGATTTCTTATAGTTTTAAGTGTATGTAGAAATTTTTTTATTAATTTTTAAAAGGCGCAGAACATTAAGAAAAATTAATTGCAAAAACAATAACAAAAATTGAAAATTTCAAAAAACGGTTAAAAGTGTTTTTTTTATTTTGTTGTGAACTACCGATTTTCATAAAAGTTTTAGCATTTTAGAAAATTAATAAAAAATTTTTTAAGCTCAACTGAGCTTGTCTGATACATGTAGAAAAATTTCCACAGTTTAATAAGGGGAAAAAATATTTAAAAATACCATAATATACAAACCTTGTGATTTGGTATTTTGTTCCAGTTAATGGTCTTCATTTTCGTCTTGGGGGTGGGAATTTCTTGTTGGGGCAGAAGTTTCGCATTGTTGCTGGGTGGGTCGGGAGTTGGGGCCCTAGCAACGGTTGGAACGTGAAGGGGCGGTGGAAGAGGTGGCTCCATAGGAACATCTGGAGGTGCTATTGGAATGAAGAGCGGGGGCGGTGGTGGAGGAGGCAATGCGAAGCTTATGGGAGGACTTGGCGGCGGTGGAGGTGCTAACGGTACCGGTGGCGCTGGGGGTGGAGGTGGTGGACTTGTCGGTACCGAGGCCTTTCTATTTGTACTGCAGGTCTGGTCGGCTGCTCGACAATGGCAACACAAATTTGTCTGTGAACAGAAAATTATAATTATTACCTTTACGTGTATTAATTATTCCACTTTTATTAATTTATCTTTCACATTGCTTTTCATGGGAAAAGGATAAATTTTGTAAATCTCAACTTTCAATTTTGTTTATAGTCTAACTTTAAAATGAAGTAAATATTTAATATAAAACTTTACTTTAATATAAAGTAAATATTTAATATAAAATTTTACTTTAATTTATAAAGTAAAACTACTATAAAACTATGACGAATGGAAAAATTCCAAAATAGTGGGGAAATAAATTTATGTTTCTTATACTATATAATACTCATTAGCAGAAAAATTAGTGCAACAGGAGTTTATTTATAAAAAAAGAAGTTTTTACCAAATTAAAGAAATTCATGGCGCTCTTCCTTAATTTCCTTCAAAGGAAGCGCTCAAGGCTTGCACATAAAAATGACTCAACTTGTATATATTTTTTTCATTGCTTTCAGTCTTGTATGGAATGAAAGGTTTTCTGGCAGCAACTTTTAAGCAGGATTCCAACATTTTACGATCGAAATTAAGTGAAATAAGTGTTCTGTTTTCTTTTCGTTAATTGACGATTACAATTTACTGGTAACCAGTGAACATTTAAGTTTCCTATACAAAGTCAAGAATAAAGACATGAAAAAATTTACTTCACTATAATGAATGTAGTAAAATTATTTTTTGACAATAAATCTTATACAATTAGTACTCGAGATACAACAGGTCTAGACAAATTATAATTTTTAAATTCTAATTTTGATCAAATTAAATTTTAATAATAAGTAATAGTGTATAAGGTGTGTGCTATAAAAATATTTTATATTCTCTAAATACTAGGAAAAAAAATGTTCTCAAAAATTATAATCAAATTCTTTGAAACGATTCAATTATTTTCGAAAAATAATCGAAATTCAATTATTTTTAATATGTACAGCATTTTCATAAAATTTTGCAAAAGGATTGAATTATTTTTTAAAAAATTGGTAAAATTCAATTCTTTTCATAAATAGTAAAATTTCCTCAGAAATTCAATTTATTTAGAATAGCATTTTCAAAAAAATTTTGAAAAAATTAACAAAATTTTTTATTCTTTATAAGAATTTAATTAATTTTACTAAAAATTATTTTGAAAATTTTTTTATAAATATTCATTTTTTTAAACTATTGAGAAATTTGTAAACAAGAATTCAATTATTTTCATAAATAATCAAAACTTATCGAAGAATTTAAATTTTTCTTACTATTTGAAATTAATTAATCGAAAAATTAAATTATTTTTACATTTTAACTTTTCTATGAGAAGTAAATAATTTAAAATACAATTCTCATAATGTTTATTGTATCTCAAAAAAAATTGATTATTTAAAACAACTTTTGTAAAATGTTCTATTAAGAATTTAATTATTTTTAACAATAATAAAATTTTTTACAGAAATTGTTCAAAAACCGTAATTACTCTTAAAAATTTAAGTTCAATTCCTCGGAAAAATGAATTATTTAAAAAAATGTTTTTTAAATCCGTGAAAGAATTCAATTATTTACAAAAATATTTGATTATTTCTTTGGAATTCAATTATTTACAAAAATATTTAATTTTTTCATAGGAATTCAATTATTTTAATAAAACGGTGTTCGAAAGAAAACAATTATTTTAAATACAATTTTAATTATATTTAAAAATTTTCTCTAAATTACTAAATATATTCTTTTTTATTTTGATAAAATTCTTCACAAGAATTCCTGGAAACTTAATTATTTTGAGGCCTTTTAATAATTTTCATTGCAAAATTAAATTATTTCCATAACTAACAATATTTATTACAAAGAATTTTATTATTTTCAATAGTAATACATTTATTTTTGTCAATTTAATTATTTAAAAAAATTCTATTAAAATCGTTTACAAGAATTCAATTATTTTCATAAATAATAAAATGCTTTTTGGGAATGTAATTATTTTTAACAAAAAAATGTATAAAATTGATGCACATAGAAATTCAATTATTTTAAAAATATGTTAATAGAATTTTTTGAGAAATTGATTTATTATTAAAACTTTTTGCAATATTATTTTCAATATCTTCTATTTTGATAAAATTTTCAAACAGAATTCAATTATATAAAAAATTTTTTGTAAAAATCTTCTTGAGAATTCAATCTTTTCAAGAATAATAAAAATTTCTCAGGTATTCAATTATTTAAATTAAAATTTGCATCAAATTATAATCGAATAAAATGAATTATTTAAAAATTTCTATGAAATTCTTCGCGAGAATTAAATTATTTTCATAAATATTTAAAGTCTTTCGTGAATAATAAAATTCGTTGCAGCAATTCAATTTTTTAGCAGGATAAGAAAGATGTAAATATTTTTTTTATTAAAATTAGGACAAAGTCGGGAAAATAAAATATAGTATGAAATTTTTGTCTCTTTTGTTAATTGTTTGTAAAAATTAGTTTTTTGTTCGTTAGGTTTAATTTTTAGATTACATTTTAATTAATTTTTTTTTTATTGAAAAGCTAATTTTTTAAAATTAATTATCGAGAGCGATGTATGTAATAGAATTAAACATTTTTCTTACTTGGAGACTAGGAGACCTCAGGAGTTTCGTAGCATCGTCCCTGTTCTCCAAAAGTGTTGCCCGATGGACCAACGTTTCGGCGGTGTCCCAAGAAAGATCACTCGCAGCTTCCTTAGGATCGAGTCGCAATAAATGTTGAAGAATACTTAGAAATGGTATTTCCTGTGGTGTGTCTGCGATCTGAATAAAGAAAAATATTTCTTCAAAATATTTTTTATAATCATCCTTATTTATCGAAATCAAAATTTATATCCCTTAGCGAATTCTGAATCAAAATTTAAAGAAAATAAATTAATTAAAATCCAATCAAAATTAAAAAAAACTAAATTAAAATCAAATCATTTTAAAATCATATCCAGAAAGAAGTATTCATAGAAATAAAAATTTATATCCCTTAGCGAATTCTGAATCATAATTTAAAAAAATAAATTAAAATCGAATCATTTTAGAATCATATCCGAAAAAAAGTATTTAGAAATAAAAATATATATCCCTAGCAAATTCTGAATAAAAATTTAAAAAAATAAATTAAAATCAAATCATTTTAAAATCATATCTTGAAAAACATATTCTACCATAAATATAATTACTGACCTGTCCAAGGATTGCGTAAAAGACGTCGACGTGAGACGAGAGATCGATTCCTGGTGGTCCCTGATTGGACAATTCTTCATCGGTCTCACGTTGATCATCGAAAACGTCCAATTGCACTCTTAGATCCGGCACGTGACTCTTCTCCTTTCTGTAATAATAACCAATTTTTGAAAATATATTCATCACCACTGTTTTTTTGGACATCGATCTCTAAATTCTTTCACACTTATTTTTTTTAACATTAAAATACAAAAAAAGTTTTTGAAAAACTATTTTCTTTTTTTTTTGATAATTTTCTTCTTCCCCATCCGTGTCAACTTCAACGAGAGATACTCAACAATTGACTATTGAATAATTCGCCTCTCGTTAATAAGTGACGTGCATGAAGCGAGCTACTTAATAATCAGGGATGACTGTTATTAAGTAACCACCGTGAACCGTTATCTCTTAAGTTCGTGACTGTTTTATTATTTGCACCTGCAATAAGCATTTTTTATAGTTTATTGATAATTATTTTTATTAATTAATAGTTTATCCTGACGATAGTTTTCTATAATAATGAAATAATAATCGATGAAGTATTCTAAATTTTGAAATTCGACATTTTGTATTAAATTAACATTTGATAATTAGACATTATTAATCATTTAGAAAAAAAATAATACTAATATAATAATAATAATATAATAATAGTAACAATAATAATAATCGTTAAAACTAAATGAAACGAATAAATAATAATAATAATAAATCATTTATTTATTTATATTTATATTTATTTTAATCATTTATTTAGAAATAATGGTTTGACAGATTTTGAAAATGGTAAAAAAAATTTTGAGGGTTTTAGATATTTTTGTCAATTTCGTTGTCAAGGAGAAACTATAAAATTTTTGGAAATACGTTTTTTCGGCTAAATTCTACATTATTTGATCTGATAGTTAAAAAAATTGAAATACTAGTTTCTTTTTACAGGCTGATAATATAAAAATTATAAAAAAATATTTGGAAACAAATTTAAAAAAAAATTTTTAAAAACATTATTTCAATCTTTTAAAAAAAAATTTCTTTTTGTTCCAAATGATTTTAATATTAGTGTACAGAACCCGCTATTTCTAGTTTCTTTTGAAAACTTTTCAAGGAAAACATTTAAGAAAAAAGAAAAACGATTTATCTTGCAAAATAATTGTTAAAACTAAATTAATTTAATAGAAAAAGATTATTATTTTAAGTTTTCCATGGAAACCGTTTAATAAATTGTTAAAAATTATAAAATAATAATTTTTTAAAAACTCAGCGGATGTCTACTATTTTCATTCAACAAAATTCACGGTTTTTCCCGGTTATGGCCTAATTTTTTTCCGGTTTTCTTTTCTCATAAAATTTAAATTTAAATTTGATTTCGAACATGAATAAATAATAATTTTAATTGAAAATTTGGAAAATACTTTTTTCAATTTTTTAAAAATAATCTTGTCTTTTTATAATTATAATTGAAAATTTTCTTTTTCAAGTTTATTACAATTCTATTGTTAATAATTGAATTTCTGCAAAGAATTCAAAATTATTATTGCAAAGAATACAAAATAATTGAAATCCTTCCAAAGAATGATATTATTTATGAAAATAATTTAATTCCTGTGAAGAATTTTATTACAATTTAAAAAAACCAGTGATAATTAATTATTTACTTTATAAGTAATAGACATTAAATTTGCTTAAGAAATGATAAATATCATTTATTTGAACATTCAGAAATTTGAAATTATAAAAATTTAAGAGAAGTTCAATAATTAAAACTATTGAATAATAATAGAATAATATAATTTTTAGAAGTAAAAAATTTATTTAAAACTTTAAGAGGGACTTTATATTTTAAAAATAAAATTATAATTACGGTCACTAACTTCCCTTGATTATTTTCGAAAAATTTAAATTAAAATTCTTTCAAAAAATTATTTTATTTCTAAAAAAATGTAAAGAAATTTCAATTATTTCAAAAATTTTAAATTATTTTTTTAGAAAAATTAAATTATCTTGAAACAATGGAATTGGAAAATTTTAACATTTTTATTTTTCAGAATTAAAAAAAAATTTACGAGAATTCAATTTTAATAAAAAATTTGAATTGAACATTGTTTTTTTAAATTAACTAATAAAAACTTTAATTATTAATCTTCGCACTAAGAAACATGAATTCATTAAAATGTGACTAAAAATCCAATTATTAATGAATTATCAAATTAAAATACTTTGAAAATTTTATTTGTTAAAAAGTTCCTAAAGAAATTTTTTATCAAATTCAATTACATATTTTAAGTCGAATTTCACAATATTTCTATTAACTCCACAATTTTTTAAAATTTATTTACATAATCTGTTTGAAATAGTTACTGACTTTTACTATCAAATTAATTTTTTTTAACTAACTGAAAGTTAGAGAAGAGTATAAATATCTAAAAAAAAATTGAAAGAAAAATAATTTTTTAAAAATCAAATTAGAATAATAAAACTTTTTTTAATTTTGGTGAAAAAATTCGCGGTTTTGTATAAAAATCCCGGTTAATTCCCAGTTAAATTAAATTCCCGGTTATTTCCCAGTTTTTCCGATTAGTAGACACCCTGAAAAACGATTTATCTTGCAAAATAATTGTGAAAATTAAATTAATTTAATAAAAAAAAAATTATTTATTAATTATATTCAGACAGACATTTTAGCAAAAAAGGAAACAAGAGAGACACGTATCCTTCCTCATGATCATAAAAGTAATAAATTATGATTAATAAGAATTTATTTTTAAAAAAATTTATTTAGCAAGCGAATTGTTAAAACTAAATTAATTTACTAAAAAACAGTATTTTTGAAGTTTCCCAGGAAAATATTTTATCAAAAAAAAATTATGAGAGGATATAATCTGTTTTTATTTATCCATTCCATCCATAAAAAATAAATTAGTATTAATAATAATTTATTTAAAATAAAAATGGTCTAGCAAAATAATTGTTAAAATTAAAGTAATTTAATAAAAAGCGATATTTTTTTAAGTTTTCCAGGAAAAAAATTTAGCAAAGCAAGAATTAGAAGAGGATATAATCTGTTATTATTTATCTTTTCTTTCTACTACTAAAATAATAAATTATTACTAATAATTAAAATTTATAATTAAAAACATTTATCTAGCAAAACAATTAAAAAGACAAAACCTTTATTATTTATACTTTTTTCTATAATAAAAAAACTAATATACTATTATTATTAAAAATAATTTATTTAAAAAAAATTATCCAGCAAAATTAGTGTTAAAACAAAATGAATTTATTAAAAATCGTTATTTTTTAAGTTTTCCAAGAAAATTTTTTTTTTAAACAAGTTAGAAAGTTATGTTATTATTCATTCTTTTTCCCTCTCGCAAAAATAATAAATTGTTATTATTAATCATAATGATTAATTTATTTAAAAATAAATTTTATTAGCAAAATAATTGTATAAAGCCAATTTTCGTCAGATTTTGTCGCACTTTTGTTTTCAAAGATCCTTTTTTAAAAATGTACGGTCTGATGATAAAAATTCAAAATGGCGACTTCAATATGGCTGAACAAATTTGAAAATTTCTTTTAATTTACCTAAAACTTGTTTTTTTGGGAACTTTTGCAGTTGATTATTTCGAATTCGAAGCATTTAGATGTTTTTAGAAATAATTTTGACTTTTAATTTATTTTTAAATTTTAAAAATTTTTGAAAATTTTTAAAAAATAGCAAAATAATTACAATTAATATTTTTTATAATTAAAAGTATTATGATTAAAAATACGCATTTATTAAATAATGTATACAAGTTTAAAAAAGTAGAAATAAAAAACAAATTTCTTTTGTTGAGTGCAAATATATACGAAAATGAATTTTGGCCACGATAATGTTTCAGTAGTAAAAGTATTTCTCAGTGTCGCCAGACGAAGAGTCTGGAAGCGCAAAACGAAAATGAAGACAGTGGAGATTCCAATTTCATGCACTGAAGGCACTATTAATAAAATTCTTAAAATGTCCCTTTAACCCTCACGAAAAGATATAAAAAATTCCATAAAAAATTCCTCAAGACTATTTCTTTCAACAATAGAAGTTCATCTTTGTTTTCATTAAATGAAACTTTCCATATTTTCCACATTATGTTATTTTCAACAAAAAAAAAAAGAAAAATTATAATTTATACTTTAAAAGAAAAGACATTTATATACTTTAGGACTTTACGCTTAAGTATAAACAAAAATAGCAATAGTAATAATTTATTATTTCTCAATTTCATTGTATATTTAACTTCCTGGGAGAAAATACTCAACAACTCTTCATTCATGGAAGAGATTCTAATTTTAAAACGTATCTAGTTTCCAAAGACAATTATACTATTTGTGAAGAGACGGAGATTATCATCGACTCGAAAATTTATTTTCATAAATTATTTTCGTAATGACTTTTTTTATTTTTTAATACCAGCTTAATTAATTAATTAATTGCTTGTACATTTGTTGAAAACGAAAAAGAAAGAAAACTTTTTCTTCCAAAAATTTATATTGTTGTTTATTGTAATTATTAAAATTAGCATAAAATTAGTATCCATAATAATATAATTAAATAATTTACTATTTAATGAGTCAATAATAATAACAAAATATTATATTTATAATTAATTTTTTTAATTTTTATTTATCATTTATCATTTATTATTATATTTAGTTATTATAATTAGAAAATTATTACTCAATAATTTCTCTTAATCAAATTCACACTTAATTTCATCACCTAAAAAATCGTTTGAAATAATTTATTATAATAAATAATTTATAAATTATTTACTATGATGAACAAACAATAAATTGTTATTAATTTTTTTTATTTTTATTTTATAGTAAAAAATATTTTTTGATATATTAATTAAGAATTAAATTAAAATTTGTTATTAGCAAAAAAAGTGGTCACAAGGAAAAGTAATTGTTCGAAAATATATTTTTAAATTTATTATTCCTAACACGTACGTTAAGTCGTTAACAAAATTTAATAAAATTAAAATTAAAGAAATTAAATTTAAAAATTGATATTCCAAATTGACGTTCAAAAATGTTAAATTAAAATTAATATAAAAATACGGAAATTTAAAAAAAATGATTTACTGATAAATTGAACAAATTTCGAAATTCTTAAAAATGTCAAAATAAATTTTAAAAATAAACCAGAGCAATATTAATTATCATAATTAATGAATTTAGTATTTAAAACCTTGTAAAAATTAAAATTACCATTTGAATTGCAGTAAAAATTTAAATTACCATTCAGATTGTAGTAAAAATTTAAATTAGGATTTCAAAGTGTTTAAAAAAATGTTCATTTGTTTAAATTAATTGACATTGTTTTAAAAAAAAAATTATTTTATACTCAAATTACAAAGAAAGTGAAAACAAAAAAGTAATTTCGAACGAATATTACAACTAGTAAAGAAAATAATAATTGCAAATGAACTTTTGTTTACGAAAAAAGTACATGTTACCAATTTTCCCCAATCATTAGATGAAAAATTTGTCAATCACACAAAATTAATATCCGCATGCATTGAAAATATTATAATTTCATTCACCACATACTTGCGATTTTCTTAAAAGACGACCAAAAATCGCGCACTAAAGAACACGTGGAGTTTATTTTTACACTAAAAATTTTATCTTCTTTTTCATTCGATTGATGTTTTAAATTTAAAAATCACAGTAGAAAAAAGAATAAAAAATTATTTTCTATATTCTATAGGGAAAAAAATTAAAATTACAGTTTTTTTTTTGAAGGGATAAAAATATTTTTTTCAACTCGCATAATATGAGAGGAGAAGTCATTAAACCGTATACAAAATATAAGCGCGAACCGGAAATATTTCTTGGCGAGACGATATAGCTATTGGGTTAAAATGGAAATGGAAACGAAGGATAGAAGTCTCAACGATAAACTGCCGGTTGTTCTTGTTCAAAAGAGAAATGTGTGTGCTTGCGGGACGCAGGTGCCATAGGAGCTTACAGTTTGAAGTTAATTTCGGCATTTGCCTCCTTCTCCTTCTCCACCCCCCCCCCTTTCTCACATCTTCCGCCCCTTTTACTACATGAACTCATGCGGTCGTCGTACAAGACGCAACTTTCTTTTCATCCGTTTTTTCTCTCTTTCTCTCTTGTGGGATTTCACTGAGAATTTGTAGAAGAAGAAGTAGAAAAAAAGAAGAAAAGAAGATACAATTTTATAAAGAGGTAGGAGAAGGGGAAGAAGGAGGGTAAAAATAACATCGAAAACAATTTTTTTAACGAAAGTTCTCAAATAGAATGGAAGCTTGTGGCAAGATTGCAATATTGTCAAGATTTCAGTGCAAGCTTGCGGCAAGATTGCAATATTGCCAAGATTTCAGTGCAAGCTTGCGGCAAGATTGTAATATTGCCAAAATTTCAGTGCAAGCTTGCAGAAAGGTTAAGGTGCAATTTTTCTAAGTTTACATTGCAAGCTTCCTGAAATGTTATCTTGCACTGTTCCCAACTTTATAGTGCAAACTTGCAAAAAGTTTATCTTGTAATGTTTCCAAGCTTATGATGAAAGCTTGCAGATAGCTCACTGTGCAATATTGCCAAGTTTATAATGCAAGCTTGCAGAAAGCTTACCATGCAATGTTGTCTCATTTATAGTGCAAACTTGCAGAAAGATTATCTCGCAATGTTTGCCAAGTTTACGGTACAAGCTTGCAAAAAGCTCACTATGCAATGTTTCCAAGCTTACAGTGAGCTTTACGTTAAAATTTATTGTATGTTTGCCATGATATTTTTCTGGAATTAAAAAATAAAAGAATGCTACAAGATTGCAAGAAATGTTTGTTGCAACCTTCCTAAAAGTAAATATTGCAAGCTTGTTACAAAAATATACAAAGGTTTCTGCAGGTTGGCCACAAGCTTTTTACAATTTTTCAAAAATGTTTTTTAAAATTTGAAACAAAATTCATTTTAATTTATTCTTTCCAGTTACTGCAAGCTTGTTTCTATTTTTGCAAGATTGTTTATAAACTTGCAACAAAACTTTTCTCAATCTTTCAAATTTTTTTTTTTAAATTTAAACAAAATTTAACTTTATTTATTATTATTTATTTATTTATTATTATTTTTTTATTATTATTTATTTATTAATATTTATTTATTAATATTTATTTATTAATATTTATTTATTAATATTTATTTATTAATATTTATTTATTATTATTCATTTATTAATATTTATTTATTATTATTTATTTATTATTATTAATCCTTTAATATTTTGTAGTAAGCTTGCAGGAATCATTTCTTGCAAACTTGTAACAATATTTCGTAGTGAGCTTGCAGGAATAATGTAAAGATATTCCTTATTTTTTTCAACATTCCCTATATAAGAATATTACTTTTTACAAATTTAAAGCTTTTTAAATTTTAAGTAACTTTTTGTAGCAGTTATAGATTTTTCAATATACATTCTAAAATATTACAAAATATTCAGTGACATATTGTGGAATATTTCAATAATATTACAGAAAAATTAAAATATTCCATCGATATAAATGTGAAAACAGAATATAGAGATTATGCCATTGGAATACTGGAGAAATATTGCAATGAAATAATAATACTGGAATATAAATAAAAGATTTGGAATATTCCATTAATATTCCATAAAAATTAAAATATTTAAAATTGTAAATATTCTTTTCTTTCGAATATAATGAATATTCCCTAAAAGAATATAACTTTTTTTACTATAAATTTCATGCTTTTTAAAATTTAAATAAATATAGTAACAGTTATATAATTTTCTATTTAAAATCCAAAATATTCCAAAATATTCAGTGAAATATTACGAATATTCAATCAGTATTAAACAGACAGTGGAATATTCCATGGTAATAAATTTTAAACCGGAATATAGAGAATATGTCATTGAAATATTAGAGAAATATTCCATTGAAATAGTAATATGAAAATACGAATGAAAGACTTGGAATATTCCATTAATATTACATGAACATTGGAATATTCTCCCTTTTAAAATATTCCCTTAGAATAATATAAAAATATTACCTTGTAATGAAATTCAAACTAGAATATGGAAAAAATCCCAACGGAATATTATTAAAATATTCCAATAAAATATTACATAAATATTTCAATGGAATGTCGTAGCAATACTCCAATGGAAAGTAAAATTTTAAGTTAAAAACTTTTACAGTTCAAAATAAATTGCAAAACTTTATGGAATATCTTCCGGAAATTCCATATTCCAGAATATTCCATTTTAAAATTGAGAATATTCTTTCAATATTTTATAGATGAATTAAAATGTCATACTGTATGAAAAATTCTTTTTTTCTCTTCTTTTTTTTTGAATTAATATTCGAATATTCCTTTGGAATATTGTGGTCATATTTCAATGGAATAATGGAATTTTTAGTAATATCTAATTGTAGTTCCTGATATGTGAATGAAATATTTCAAAAAAATTTAGTGAAAATTTCTAAAGAGAAATCTCCCAAAATATTAATGAAATATTCCAATGGAATATTCGTGACATTGGGATTGAATATTCTAAAGAAAAATTCTTAATATGGGAAAGGAATATTTAAAAGAAAAATTCTATTGATAGCGGAATGAAATATTCCAAATGTTGCAATGGAATATTCCTGGAATTCGAATGGAATATTCCCTGCTGCTAGGATATTATTTTTAAAAAATTCCTAAGTAGAAAAATTTCAATAATTCTCAAACTTAAAATAAATATTCTTTTCTAATATTTTCAATATTAGAAAAAAAATTTTAGGAATGTGAATAAAAAATAAAAAATATTTCGTTTCATTTTAAAATTTCATCTATATTCGCAATAAATTCAATTATAAAATATTAATTATTTTAAAGGCTAAATAATAATTTGTGTTTTGAATATTTATCTAAACAGAAAATAGAAGAAGAAAAAGAAAGAAAGTAAAAAGACGGCAAGAGAAATTAGAATATCGTATATGAGTCTATTTCTTGCTCACTGGCGCCAGAGAGTTTCTGCTTTCATCTTCTTCCTTCTTGTGTTCTTTTGAACTATTTTCTGAAATGGAGTCATCGGCTCAAATAGTCGATTACTTCATTTTAAGCCCTCTCATTAAATTCTCCTCTTTCTTTTCTTTACTACTATATATTGTAATAAAATAAAACACTAAATTTGTTTATATACCCTACTAAATATTACACCACAAATTTTTCATTCAAGTTTCTGGAAAATTTCTTGAAATATTCAATGCTGCATATTATAATACTGTTAAATTTTTTTTGAACATTTGAATATTATTTTGAGTTGAAATATAATTTTGGAATATTTTGAATATTCCATACGATGATACTAAGGGGAATATTATTATTATTATTATTATTAATAATAATAATAATAATAATATTATTATTAGTGGAATATCACGGGAATATCAATAATATTTTGAATTTTGGGAATATTCTGCACATCGATTCTATACATTTTATAACAATTTCGATAGAAGGGATATAACATTCCATCAATATATCTGGAATATTTCATTGTCAAACATTGGAAAGATTTTTCTGGAATATTTCATACACACTTTATAAATATTAAAATGTTTCGAACATTGGTATATTCCTTTTGATATAAATAATGGTAAGAATATTCCATCAAAATATTCTGGGAATATTCGTTTGTAATTTTGTTAAAATTTTTCTAAAAGTTTATTAAAAGTTTCTTTATTTTTTTTATAAATTTTGAAGTAAGAAATGTTAAAATTTAAACAAAAATAATATTCCTGTGAAATATTACTACAATGGAATATTTTTTTATACTTCGATTACAATATTTTCCAATAGAATGTTGATTAATTACTCTAAAGGAATATTCCAACTGTCGAGCATTTTAATATTCTTAAAATGTGGATGGAATATTCTCAATATTCCAATAGAATATTTTTAATGATTCAATGGAATATTCCAGGAATGAGTTTTGGAATGAAATAATGAAATATTCCCTTTACAAAGGGAATAAGCATTTTAATATTTCTAAAATGTAGATGGAATATTTCCAATATTCCAATAGAATATTTTTAATGATTCAATGGAATATTCCAGGAATGAGTTTGGGAATGAAATAATTAAATATTCCCTTTACAAAGGGAATAAGCATTTTAATATTTCTAAAATGTGGATGGAATATTTCCAATATTCCAATAGAATATTTTTAATGATTCAATGGAATATTCCAGGAATGAGTTTGGGAATGAAATAATTAAATATTCCCTTTACAAAGGGAATAAGCATTTTAATATTTCTAAAATGTGGATGGAATATTTCCAATATTCCAATAGAATATTCCCAATATTCCAATAGAATAATTTTAATATTCCAATAGAATGTTTTCAATATTCCAATAGAATATTTCTAATGTTTCAATGGAAAATTCCATTGTGTTGGAGGGTGATATAATTTGATATTCGCTTTAAAATATTTTGGAATATTAATTCAGCCCCAATGGCAGAGAATATTTCATTTCGAATATTAGGAATATTTCTTCGAATTATTCTAACCATATTTTTGGAATACTAAAATATTTAACCATTGGAACGATTATTTGGAATAATGTAGGAATATTTTCTTCCAAAAATATTCCAGGAACATATTCCATTGCATTATTTCCATAATTATATATATATATATATATATATATATATATATATATATATATACATATATATATTATGTGAATTAAACACTTATTCTTAACATGAAACTATAATTACTAATAAACATTATAGTTTTTTAATATTCCAAAAATATGGATGGAATATTCCAGGGAATATGGGAGGAACATTTCCTATTCTAAAGCCGGGATTTTATTTTTCCTTTTACTTAAATTGCTGTAAATGTTATATAATAATATCAAGATATAGTTGTAAATTTAGAAGAAAAAAAATTTATTCTTAATTATATTTCATTTGATTATTAACATATATAATTAGATTGTATACTGAAATTAAAATTTAAAAAAATAATAAGTGTAGAAAAAAATTCCAGTAATAGTGCGCGTTTTTTTTTTTTTTAGAAATTCTTTTTCAAATAGAATATTCATAATTTTATATTATGTGATATTAAGTGGAACTGTGGAAAATTGGATTCATGATAATTTCTAGAATTTGAATAATTCAAAAGCAATTTACAGATCGACAAGACATGTCAACACTTTTGATTCGTCAACGATTTTATTAATATATTTATTTATTACACATGACATACTTTTTTTTAAAAATTTTATTATTTAACTTGAACTCAATTAATTACATAAAGATCAAATTTCTTCACTGCGAAAATTTGAAATTCAAAAATACTTATTTTCATTTGCGTTATTTTTAATTTTAATTTTCAATCCTTCGTACTCAATTGATTGTTTTGAAATTTAACTAACGTTATTAAATAATAATAATAGTTTATAATAAGAACAATATTATTTAATTTTAAGTTTTTTTCCATTTTAACTTTTATGTTTCATAAGGAAGAAAAAATTGTAGTTTAAACTGATTTAAATGGAACATTTCCTTAAACTAATATTTATTAATGTTATTAATATTTAATAGTATTATTGTTATTATTTATTATTATTATTATTATTATTATTATTATTATTATTATTATTATTATTTATTATTAATATTATTAATATTATTATAAATTATTTTAAATAAGATAGTAGGTAAATTTTTTTTTAAATTTAATTTTTATTGAATGTTTTAATTAATTGTTTTAATTTTTATTGGTTACATTTTCTATTACATATTTTCTGAAAAGTTATATAAAAAAATGTATTTCCAACTTGTTTTTCAAAGTAAACGTATATATTATATATTATATTATATATTATTATATATATATATATATATATATATATATATATATATATATATATATATATATATATATATATATATATATAAATTTTATGGTATTCTATTATAAAAATAGTTTTCCGTTTATCTTCGCATTAAAAGCGAAACGATAAATAATAATTTATTGGAGAGGAAAAAAATCGGATTAATAAAGCCTTCGATTATTCGCTCATCAAATGTTTATTATTCCACAATGTTAGAGTGTTAATCATGTTAATATCATAATATAATGTGCGCAGGGCGAACGAGTCAGTATACTCACCGAAGATCGTTGAGAATTGAGAGCAGCTTTAAACCTTTAAAAAAACAACAGTTTATGATTAAGTAATTATCATTGGTGCAATTATTTACTTAAAAATGACGCATTTTCTTAAAAAGCTATCGTTATTTATGGAAAAAACAGATTCTATTAAGTCTTATTGAATATAAAGGGGGAAAAAAACTATTTAAATATCAATTTACATGCACAATAATTTTCACTGAGATCAAATTAAAATATATATATATATATATCAATCTACCAAATCACTTGTAAATTAAATACAACAATTTTTTATATTTTAATTTTTTAATTTTATTTTATAAATATATTTTCTAATTCAATTTTCTAATTTATTTAAGTAAGTGCAGTTATTACTCTTTTCATACATATTCAAAATTAATAAAAAAAATTGAATTTTTCCAAATAATTTTGATTTACCTTCGATCTAATTATTATTCAATTTTTAGTTAGTTTGAAAAGTCAAAAGTTTCAAAATTTACCGTTTTGAAAAAAAGAAAATTTTATTTTGAAAAAAAATTGCGAATCATAAGTTGGTCTAAATTATTGTGTCCAAAAATTAGAAATTTCAAAAAAAATAACAATGTCAACAATTAACTGAATAAAATTAACAATAAACATAAACTAGATATATTCAATAAACAAAACTTTTTAAATACTTGACTTTCAAAAATTGGCCATTTTTGGAAAAAGAAAAAAGTTTTAAAATGACTAAAAAATGAAATATAAATTATATCTAAATGTTATATTGTTTAAAGAATAATAATGTGAATATAAAATAAAAAATTAAAATACTAAAAGCACATTTTTTTTAATTTTAGAAATAATAATAATAATAATAATAATAATAATAATAATAATAATAATAATCATAATAATAACAATTTAAAAAAACAATATATTTTAAAAAATTGTTAATGTAAATTTAAAATATTCAATAAAATTATTTTTATAGTAATTTTTTGAAAGGATTTCAATGGTCATAAAAAAATTGGTCAGTAAATATTTTGACACTTTTTGAATTTTGAATTTTTCTAAAAATTGACAGATTTTGAAATCCATACGTAATTTTGTAGAAAATATGTTTTTGTATCCATAAAAAAATTGTCGAATGAAAAAATTAATGTTAACAAAAGTTGTAGCACATAAATATATAATAATTTTCAGGTTAAGAATTTAAAAAAAATATGATTATTATTAAATTTTTTTATACGGAAACTCAATTCATTTTTTAACTATACTTTCAGAGCATAAAGTTTAAAAAAATATATTTTAGTGCTAAAAATAAAATTTTGATAAAACATTTTTTCTTTTGAAAAAGTTTATGTTCTGAAATTAGTTAGAAAAACAACAAATGAGTTTTCGTACAATAAAATTTAATAATAATAATCATATTTTCTTAATTTCTTAACCTGAAAACTATTCGTTTTAAGTGCTGAAACTTTTGTAAATATTAGTTTTTGCATTCAGACATTTTTTTGTGGGTGAATTTTTAGAAGAAATAAAAATTCAAAAAGGGTCATAAAATAAAGTCGGCCAGAAAATATTGGGACCTTTTTTTTATTTTTATTTTACCTTAAATTGGATATATTTTGAAATCAATACGTAACTTTGTTAATTTTGAAAGCACAAAAAATTTTTCCATAAGAAAAAATCGATTTTCATGTTTTTGAAGTATTTTTTTGAAAAAAAACCTTTTTGAGTTTTTAACTTGCAAATTTTTTTAAAAATATCAGTTTTATCCAATTATTTATATAAAGATTCATTTGTTTATTTTTTAAAACTAATTTCATAATTTTTATATTTTAAAAAGAAAAATAAGTTTTATATTTAAAAATTGAAAATAATTTTTATTTTTAAAAGTTGAAAATAATTTTTATATTTAAAAATTGAAAATATTTTTTATATTAAAAAATTAAAAATAATTTTTATATTTTTAAATTAAAAATATTTTTTATATTAAAAAATTAAAAACAATTTAAATATTTGAAAATTAAATATAATTTTTATATTTGAAAATTGAAAATAATTTATATAATTAAAAATTAAAACTAATATTTAAAAAATGATAAAATTATGATGATAAAATTATGTTGACAAATAAAAAATTGAATAGTAATCGTTTTTTTAGCGTTTTCAATATAAAAAGAAAGATTTAAAAAAAATACTTTTCAAATTAGGGAAAATCAATTTTTTTATTTGTCAATTTTCCTTGTAAAATAGTAAAATACAAATTCAAAAAGCATAAAAATTTTTTCTGTCCGATTTTATTTTTTGACCATTCCGAATTCCTCATGAAAGTGTATATATAGCTTAAAAATAATTTTGTGGAATACATAAATTATTTTCACGATATATAATTAAAAATATCGGTGTACTCTCTCCTTAAAAGGCATATCCTTAATTGTTGATTACAAAAATTAAAAAATTAATATATATATATATATATATATATATATATATATATATATATATATATATATATATATATATATATATATATATATATATATATATATAATTATAAGATGAGTTTATAATTACCGATAAATTCATTCCGAATTCGAACGCGGTCCTTGAGGACCGGAGTGGAAATGACTATACAATTGATGAATGCCAGCAACGCTGTTTGATAGTCTTCAGCCGTTGCTTTTTGTAATTCATCGACGACGACTCGTAAACGATATCGTTCATCTTTTCGTTCCTGAAAAAATTTTTAATTCACTCGTTATTAAAATAATTCTATTTTTGATATTTTATAAAATAATAATAGTAATAATAATAGTAATAGTAGTAATAATAAGAATAATAAGAATAATAATAATAATAATAATAATAATAATAAGACTAATAATAATAATAATAAAGCGAGAAAAATTTTTAAAATTTCGAATTTTCTAACTTTCGTAATTTATAGATAGCTTGTAATCTTTCAGCAAGCTTATGGCAAGCTTGCAGCAAAATTATTATAATTTATCAAAAGTTTTACTTAAAAGAAATTATTGTGAATTTTTTTTTATTTTTTCCATTTGAAAATCTTTGCTTGACGTGTATTCTTATCACTTGCGACTTAGTTTTATTTTGGAACTCAATAGTCGTGGAAAATATTTTTGAAAATAATTTCGAGGTTACTGGGAATTGAACCCGGGTTCGACGAATGATAACTGAAGACCTTAACCAACAGGCCAAATAACTTCCAATTTTTTCTGATAGAAAAAAAATATTGATCTTAACCGGAACATGTGTTCAGAGATTGTTACCAGTTCGCTGCAATTTTCCAAAAAGATTTCTTAAATTAAAAAATAAAAATAATTTTTTTTAACTTAAAAGTTATTTTCGAAATCGAAATAATCTTATTCTCGACCAAAATTTGTCGAAACCCAGAGAAAATTTTTTTCAAGTCAAGGGTAAGATTGTTCTTTTCTCTAATGTTTGGTTGTTTAGCTCGTTGGTTAGGGTCTCTGGTTAGCACCCGTCGAAGCCGGGTTCAATTCCCAGTGCCCTCATCGAATTTATTTCCAAAAATATTTTTCACGATACTATTTAAAATCTTTTTGAAAATAAAGTAAATAAGACATCATTGTTAAGAACGGACGTAAAGAACTTTTACTTTTTCTTAACTCTTACTTATCGTGAAAAATATTACATACAAAATGTTTCGAAAATATGAAATTACAAATTTTGTTATTCTTTTATTATTTTAGCGTAACATATAGCTGTATGATGTAGAAATAAACAAGAGTGATCTGAAAGGAGAAAATAAATAAATAAATATATATATATATATATATATTTATATTTAGAGATTTGTGTGACCTTACCTGATAAATGTGAAGGGTGTCAATGGCACGTTGTCGTCCATCTTGACTGTAAACGCACAGGGCTGAGAGTAATTCGACTACTTGTTTCTTCACGGACGTGCAAGCTGTGTCTAGTGCTGAAATCGGAAGAGTCATGGTCAGTGAGCAAACGATTTCGTTTTGTTTTTTTTAACTTCTTTTTTATATCAAGGTAAAGGTGCCTCTCGAGATTAATACAAGTTTTCCTGATGCGATGGCGACTTACCTGAGGCAAGTTTGGTACAGTAATCGGGGTTATCCACAATGTAGTCAAGACCGACATTAGAATCCATATTGACTGCATTTGTGATAACACTGGTCCCAATCTAAAAATAGAAATTTACAAAAACATTATTAATCTTTCATTTTTACAATTTATTATTTATTATTAATTATTAAAATTATTTTTAGAAGGTAATCTGTCAACGTTTCGTAAAAAAATCACTAACACACTTTTCTTAAAAGTATCAAATTGATGCCAAAAATTTGCATCAATTTTACTGATTGCTATAGTAAAAAGTTACTAATTCAATTAGTAGAGCTGAGCATATTTTTTACTATTTCAAATTTGTAAATTTTCTACTAATAATTAGTAAAAAAAACTACTAAAAATGAGTAAAAATAGTTACTAATTCAATTGGTAAACGAATCCGCACTATTTCATTAGTAGAAAACTACTAATTCAGATTTAGAGAGTATTTTTAAAAAAACAGTGATAGTGCTTTTTTTAAAAATAAATTGTTAAATTAAAAAATTGTATAACATTTTTAAATTCTAAATACTAAATTTTTAAATGTAATAAGTCACGCTCTGAAGACAGGTACAAAAGAAGCAAAAATTTGAGGTTATGTTTTTAATCTTTTAAGTAGAAATCCAGAAAGAGAATCAATTATTAATTAAAAATTATTGATCTTCAAGTTTTCATTGTATCCGAAATATTCAATGAAAATTGTTTTCAAATTCAAATAATTAAAAATAAACTTTTAATCAAGATAAATATAACACGAACCTAACCTATAATTGGTTTGCTTCTTATAGGTACCTTTCTTGGGCGCGCGTCAAATTTTTTAATTAAAGAATTTAAAAATTTTTAAATTAATTTTAAAATGATAACACTTTTAAATTCAACATTTTTTAAATTTAAAACTTTTAATTTTAAAATTATGTAACATTTTAAAATTCAAAATTTTTAAATAGGTAAATATTTAAATTATGTCACATTTTTTATAATTAAACAATTTATGTTCTAAAATTATAACCTAGGGAAAATTTCTTTAGGGGTTCCTTACATATTTTTTTATCTTTAGGATACTTTACTTATAGGACTTTACATAAGATTCGATAGAATCCTCAAAAAAATTAAAGAAAATATTAAAAAATAATATTAAGAAGCTAGGACCCATTGAAAGTTATAGAATCAGTTTTATATTGTAAGTCGACCTTCACAGCAACTGTTGCGCTGCCTAATTGCATATATACTATATATATATAGTGTGAAAGTGTAATATTTTGTTGTGAAGTGCACCGAATTTTATGGGACACGATGGAAAATAGTTCTGAAACTATGCACATTTACTTTAATGTAGTACAATAAAATATTATTGTATTTCAATAAAACATTGCATAGAGACATAAACTAGTTTTTTTAAATAAAATTTTATGTTCGTTGGGAATTTCCAGTATATTTTGAAATTTAATTTTTTTTTTAAATTTTGAAAATAAGGAACATTGTGAGACGTTCCTTATTCCCAAAAACTTTTAAAAAATTACTTTTAAATTTAAAAGAAACCTTAAAAGTCTTCCAATCACTTAATATTGTGACATTAAAATTAAAAAAAAAATTGTCGGCCATATTGCATCCGACATTTTGATTTTCGTTCATTGGACTTCAGACTTACAATTATTGACCCCAAAAACCCTGCCTACCAAGTTTAAGTAAAATCCAAACCATTTATTTAAAAAGTCGTCCGCCATATTGAATCCGCCATAATGTATTTTAATATTCTTGTTTCTTAATCAGTGATTACTATAATTATTATTTATTACTATCTCTTAATAAAAAAAAAATAATAATAATAATAATAATAATAATAATAATAATAATAATAACAATAATAATAATAATAATAATAATAAAATTAATAATAATAATAATAAAATTTATAATAATAATAAAATTAATAATAAAAATAATATTAATCGAGATTAGCAGATTTTACGCTTTTCGAAAAAAATCCAAGTTTACGGACATAAGAATAACACGTGTGAAAATATAATGATATTGTATAAATTTGAGTTTTAACGATATAATCAATTTAATAATACCATTTGAAGAGAAGTAGAGAAAAAAATCGAATAATGTCAAATATAATTACTTGCATGCACGACATGCTCTTTTCTTGAAGTTGACGCTATACATTTATACATGTGCGCAATTTATATATATATATAGGGACACAACAACGTTTACTTTTAAAACTTTAAATATTTACCAACTTCTTATCATTCCCTATAATCCAACCAGAGATCTTGAAAAAATTTTTGATATAATCTCTCTATTGAACTTTTTCAATCAAATTATGCCTTTAAAACTATTACTTCACGTTTTATATATATTCGTATATATTATATATAGAGGTAGGTATACATATACATATATACATATATACATAGATGTATACATATATTATCATATAGTTATAAAGGTTGTAAAAATTCTTACAAACCATTTTTTGTAATAAACACGAAATACGTATGTATCCTAAATGGATCAATTGGACATAAATTCTGTTGTGATATTGACCTTGTAAAAATTGTATATGTATAGTAATATAATAATAATTGTAATATTTATGATTAAATATTTCGTATTATATACTATTATAATAGTAATAGGAAACAGTACAGTAATTTGCTTTTAGGAAATCAAGAGATAATATATTTGTCGCATTAGGTCATATATGTTTAGAAGTAAGTAATTATTTTTATGTTGAAATTTTAGGTTAAGTTGCTTTTATTTAGACTCTAAAATTTTCTAATGCCATTTGTATAAAACTTACATATTTCCTTTTCTGTAATAACTGAATCGAGTCAATTATTTCGAGAAGAAAAAAAAAGTCTTTTTGGAATATTTATTTTGGATATTTTGTCAATTATGGTTATTTAATTTAACCTAAAATTTGGAATCTTGTACTACATTGTTTGACGTACGTATCAATTTTTGAATTCTTAACAATAATGTCTTGTTTCTAAATGCTTTTATTGAAAGAGTAAAATAACGAATCAACATCTAGCGTCTAATTAATTAAGAAAACATATTAATTTATATAGGTAATTCTCCTGAAAGGGAGCACTTCACGTGTCTCCAACGTGAGACTCAATATTTGCATTAACTTATTATTGATATTTTGTTCAGTATAAATTTCAAAAAAAAATTTATCCATAATCTACGAAACATTATTTATCTTTACATAATCTTGTAATGCTAAAATTTAATGTTTTTGTTAGTAAAAAAATTTATTTAATTTTGTCTTTTGGTTTTGGTTAAATATGATACATATTTTTAATTATTTTTTAATATAATTAAAAATTTAGTTATATAGTCTTAATATAAATCAAATTGAAGCTTAGATTCTACCGTTTATTTTTCACTTATATTTAGTTCAAAGAAAACAAAAGAAATTTTTTAAATAAATAATTATAAATTACTGGCAATGGGAGTAAAAATTCAAATTTATCTCCAAAGCCTCGTTTTTCAGTTAATAACGTCATATTTTTAAACTTTTTTTTAGTTATACGTAATTTATATATAAATATTTGAAGTTGTAACCCAAAAAGTTTGTTAAATTATTTTTCAAAATTTTTAAATTTGATAAAAATGTGAATTTCTTATTTGACAAACAATTCATCTCCAAAGCCTTTTTCATATTTGATAAGCGTTATTGTTTTGTTTTTAATTTTTTAATCATTATTTTCAAATACCTAACCCTTGAATTATAAAAAAATTTTCCGTTTTATTTAAAATAAAATATTTTTAATTTTTTAAAATTTAATATATTAAGTAGAAAGTTTGATAAATAATAAAATTATAGTTAAAAATAAAAATTCTTTTATGGAAAATATCAATTTTGAACTTGAAATGATAAATTAAAAAATTCATTACAATTTTTTTCCGTTCAATATAAAAAAAATATATATTAGTTATTTTTGAAAAGATAAAATAGTTAAAAATTAATTATTATATATACAATTTATTAAATTACAAAAAAAAAATGTTAAAAGTTTAATAAATTAAAGAAATTAAATTTAAAATGAATTTTTTGACAAAAATCCCAACATTGATTACACACCCAGAAAAAGGATTTCTTTGAAACAAAGAAATTGTTTTTTCAAACTCTCTCTCTTTGAACCAAAGATAAAATTTGTTTGAGTAAAAAAAAGTCAGATTTTTATCTTTAGACGTATTATTGTTATTATTATTATTATTATTATTATTATTATTATTATTATTAATATTATACTAACAGGGCAGTAATAGTTAAAATATGAGACGCGCTCCCAAGAAAGGTACCTAAGAAGCAAACGAATTATAGGTTAGGTTCGTGTTAGATTTATCTTGATTAAAAGTTTATTTTTAATTATTTTAAATTGAAACCAAATTTCATTGAATATTTTGGATATAATGAACACTTGAAGACCAGTAATTTTAAATTAATAATTGATTTTCTTTCTGTATTTTTACTCAAAAAATTAAAAACATAACCTCAAATTTTTTGTTTCTTACAATTAGGTATCTTTCTTCGGAGCGTGACACATATTAATAATAATAAAATATAAAACGTAATAAAAAATAAATAAAAAAAGTATGAATCGAGTGACTAAGACCGGACCGGGGAAATTACCGCTTAGAGGGAAATACATACACTCAAGTACTGTATGTATACGCTAGAAATGTATATATAATTGAATAACTGGACCGATTCAAGTAAAATATCTACTATATACGTACGAGAAACTGGGTGTGGGATTGAATGAGAGTCCCATTCGCCTATAATGTACTATGATACATTTATATATATATATATATATATATATATATATATATATATATATATTCTACATAAAACTAAAGAAATGAAAATTTCAATGCATTAAGGTAGATCGAGAGCATGACAAAGAATGTCTTTCTCCTTAAACGGAATACATTTAAATACATCAGATACATTTCATATATTATTTATATACATAATATTTTGAAAATATTGTGGCTTTCAATTTTTCTTTCTTTTTATGCTTATATATAAATGCTTATCATATATTGTACTTATATATATATATATGCACTGAATGCTACTTTATTATAAATATCCACTTTCCTTTTTAAAATATAATACATATAATATTTTACATGCGAGAATAATGATATATTATACTAGGGGTACTTTCTGATCAAGAATTTAGAAAAAATCGATTTTTTTAAAAGTATTTCTTTAGGTAGCAAAAAAAATTAGTGTTTTAAAATATTTTTAACAAAATTTGCAATAAAAATTGTTATAACAATTTTTATGACGTTATATCATGGAATAGGTTGGTATAAAAATCTACGAATCTTAGAGCAGTTTTAAAATTTTCTTCGGACGCCCCAGTTGAGAGAACTGCCGTAACATTAGCAATATTGCCTTAATGTTACCAATGGTTCTAAAATAATATTGTAATGTTAGTAACATTACGTGCTACTGGGGCGACATATTGAATTTTCCATTTTGAATTTTTGACATTTGCCTATAGAGCATTATTCCTCATTTATTTTGGTTGAAAATTTTTTATTTAAAACAAAAATTCCAAAACAAAGGTAAATAAAATAAACAAAAATAAATAAATAAATGTAACACAATTAAAGTAAAAAAAACTTATTTCTATATAGTAAAATGAGCGACACATATAAAAATACAAAATAAATCCAGAGTCGAGTGACGATGAAAAATGAAGGAAATATAAAAAAAAAGTCAAAAGAAACTAGAAATAGAGAAAGACTATTTTACAAAAAAAAGGCCGAAAACATTTCACGAAACAAAATTCTATAAAAATATACATAAGAAACTAAAATAGATAAAAAGGAAAAAAGAGATCTTAGAGAAAGGAAAAGAAAAACAAATGAATTTTTTTCTAAATGAATAATTTTTTTCCTAATTCTTATGAATTAGGGAAAATTAGAGAAAGAAAGAAATTAAGAAAGAAGAGAAAAAAGACAGTGAAAAGGGGGGGAGTCAGATGTACTTAGAAGAAGGGAAAGGGGGAAGTATGGATAAGGAGAAAGACCATAGGATTGCGTCACAGCGCGCACGCACATTTCTCGAGTCACGTTTAAAAATAGAATGTCAGATATTAAGGACCCCCATATATACACCATCTTGACTGTTTATTTTATACGCTCCTGCATCTCTAAACCCACAATTCTCCATTCATACTTCCCATATGTGAAAGACAATTTCACTATATATGCGATTGTAAGTCCAAACAAATTCTTAACACAATGGATTCTTTCATTCGTATATATATATATATATATATATATATATATATATATACATATATATATATATATATATATATATATATATATATATATATATATACATATCGTGCGCTGGTTTTATTGTACGCACGCGTTGATAATATCAATATTATTTTTAGAATTACAAATCATTTTGGCAAAAATTTTATGCTTACGTATAAGATTAGAGAGATTGAAAAAAACATTTCTTTTCTATTATTATTATTATTATAATTGTATTTTTTTATTTGGCAAAATGGTTATTGGTTATAAATGACTGATATTGATTGTAGATTGAGTAGTGTTTGGAAACAGGCACAGAAAGGGGACCAATTATTTAAGTCATTAGAGCCAAGTGTTAATCAATTATTCCATTGATACTCAATTGGCCAAATGTGCCAAAAGAGGACATCGTCTTTATTGACAATATATTACCCCTGAAATTAATTCAGAAAGATTAAAAACTGTATTTATTTTAATTAGGCGAATTGCATTTTTAATCTTTTTTGGGCTAATTGCAGAGGTGATATTTGCACGCTTCTATTCAGTGAAATAAAGAAAAAGTGAAAGGAATCTTTGACCAAAAATGCGACATAAAAATGACCCAATTGTTTACTTTATTATAGCCAATTGTAGGGAGAATATTAGAACCGATTAACAATAAGTCGAATGTGAAATATATTATCAAGCCAAAAGCGGAACCTGCAATCATCAAAATTTACAAAAGATAAAAGCTAATTGCTTGACGAATTTCATGGAAATATTGGCACCGATTCTCAATTAGTCAAAAATACAAAAAGTGGGATCCTATTTAAACCCAAATGTGAGTAACAATTGTTAATTCTTGAGACAATTGCGGCGATAATATGAAAACGATTCTCAGTTTGTTGAGTCAATTCCAAATGACAAGAAATTTAGCTAAATGCAATCACAACAGTGGCCCAAGTTTTAAAAACCTATTAGCCAATTGAACTGATATTTTCAGACAGTTAAACATGCAAAATGTGAATTGAAACAGTAATCCCAAAAGTTATGGAAATTTATAACCAATACCGAAAGTACAATTTGGCTAAAGTGTCACATAATAGCCAATTGCAGTAATAAAATAGTCAATTTATAAAAGAATAAGTTTTTTGTATTTTAATACTAACAATGATTCTCAATCAAATATGTCAAGTGTGGACCTAATCTGAGACCAATATTCAGAACTACAATTGCCATAAATATAATAGCCAATTGCTGGACCAATTAAAGGGCAATTCTGCTACAGCTTGTCTGTAAAATTTACAAAAACGAAAACAAATCTTCGTCCCATATTGATATATAGAAATGACTAAATTGTGAAAGTTGTAATAGCCAATTGTATAGAGAATATTCGAACCGATTAAGTGTAAATAGACTAGTAAATACATTAGCTCTATATTAGAACTAAAATAGCCAAAATATAGGAGACTTGACAGCCAATAGCTGAACCGAAAAATTGGCAAAGATGCTCAATTGCTCAATAATGTTACAAGTGAACCATATTTAGTTTAAAGTGTCAGCTGTAATAGAGAATTGTTGGGCTCTAGTGCTACATAGTAGCCACTTGCAAAGATAATATTGTTAATGATTCATAATTAACGGTGAAAAATGGGTTCGAATCTATGTCCAATATTGGTACCACAATTGCAATGATTTCGGAAATATAACGGCCAATTGCAGAAGAAATTGTAGGAAAATACTGACATCGATTCTTAATCAAATATACCAAAAGTGATCCAAATCTTTCCCCAACACTGGTAAACAAGTGGTCTAACTTTTGAACCCGAAGCAGCCAATTGTAGTGCCAATGATTTAGCCGATTGAGTTAAATATTTGAAAAATCTTTGTCCAACATTTGATCTACAATGCCCCAAATGTAAGGAGACTTAATAGCTAATTGCTCCAAACGTCTTATGAATTACTTAGTAAATTAATTTTTTATTACAACCGATTTAGTTACTAATTATATGTATACAAGAAAGTTGTGAATCGATTTGATTACTGTCAAATAAAAGCCGCAATTAAAGAGTTAATATTAAACTAGTAATATTTTCAGCTAAACATGCCAAATAAGTATCGAAATTCAGACCATTACTAATGTAACACAAATGAGCAAAATGTTGAAATTATAATAGCTAATTGTACCGAAAATATAATCACTGATTAAGAGTAGAATATGAAATGATACTATCCCAATACTGGATCTACATTGGAATTAATGCCAAAAATATAACAATCATTTGATTATTATGCCGAGCCAATTGCAAAGTTATTATGTGCACCAATATCCAATAACTCGAATTTTTTAATACTCTTATAAAAATTTTAACTTCACAGAAAAAAAGTAAAACAAAAAAAGTGCAAAAAAGTTCGCAAATATTGGAGATAAAACAGCTAATTGCCTCGTCAATTGAAGGATATAATACTAACATTGACACTAATTGAATCAAATTGGGTAAACAGTTGTTAAAGATTGATTTAAATCTTTTGCAATAGTACAAATACTGTTGTATACATAATTGTCAATTGGCGCAAGAATATATGTTGACATCTATACACTGTAAAAAAGGTTCTAAATTAAATATTTACCCAATATTGGATCTAAAATGGCCTGAATGTAAGGAGAATTAATAGCTGATTGCTCCAAACGTCTTATGAATTACTTAGTAAATTAATTTTTCATTACAACCGATTTAATTAAAGTAAAATTAAAAATTTGGTTACTTTTTAATTTTATCGATTCAGGCCCAATTTTTGACTGCATGTTAAATACCGGAATCAGACAAATTGAATATAGATAAGATAAAAAAATCGCAAATATTAAGAAAAATATACGCATTTCTCGAAATTCTTTTAACTGATTAAAAGAATTCCCTCATTTATTTTATCTCACGTTTTGCAAAAAAAGTTTGTAAATTTCTTTTACAATTATTTTTTTTAATATTTCAATATTTTCCTTATACTTTTCCAAAGTTGTTTCATTTTTGTCACGTACGGACCATAAATAAATCGCGACAAAGTTTATTGGAATAACTTAATGGAAATAATTATTTTTTCCCTTATACATTATTATTTGAATTTGCTTTCACATATAGCATCGCAGGTTCACATATGCGTCTAAAATTTTACACCTGTGAATATTTTTACACATAAAGAACACATGAAATTTCACAAAAAAATATAATGAAAAATGAATGATGAAAAAAATATAATCACATATGTGAAATGTTTTCACATATGCGAAGTTCACAAATGCGTATAAAATTTTACATATGTGGAATATTTTTAAGTATGCAAAGTTCACAAGTGCATGTGAAATTCACATATACGTGTAAATATTTTTGCATACATAAAGTTCACATGTAAATATAAAATTTCACATTATAAAATTTCACATTTGTGAAATATACTTTAAGAACACATGCATATATAACATTTCACATGTATAGATATAAACTTACTGAAATGTGAAATGTATTCACGTATATAAAGTTTATATGTATAAACTTTCGCATATGTGAAATGTTTTCACACGTAATGTTCGCATTTACATTTAAACTTTCACATATGTGAGTGAAGTGTCTTTACAAATAAAGATCACATATATACATATAAAATTGCACAACCATGAAGTTCACATGTGCATGCAAAGTTTCACATATATAAAGTTCACATGTATACAATCTTTTGTATATATAAACATTCACATATACGTGTAAAATTGCACAAATATGAAGTTCACATGTACATATAAAATTTCATATATATATATATATATATATATATATATATAAAGTTTACATATACAATCTTTTATATATAAAATATATGCATATATCACATATGCATATTAAATTGCTAAAATATGAAGTTCACATGTACATATAAAATTTCATATATATAGAGTTCACATATACAATCTTTCATATATAAACGTTCACATGTGCATATTAAATTGCACAAATATGAAGTTCACATGTACATATAAAGTTTCACATATTTAAAGTTCACATGTACATATAAAGTTTCACATATTTAAAGTTCACATGTGCATATAAGCTTTCACATATAATGTTCACATATACGTATATAAAATTTCACATAAGTGAAATATTTCACATACATAAAGTTCACATATGTACACATGTGTATAGGAATGTTAGTACATAAAAATCCTTTACAAGTAGTAAGCATGTACAAGAAACTTCTCTCGATTATGAGATAGTTTCTTGTAATCGATGGTTTAACTTTGATGACAGTGATGACGAAAAAATGGGTGGGGTGATTGGTGGGTGGCGGGGGAGCGAGAAGGGCAACAGCGAAGAGAGAAAGAGAGTGGGAGATGGAAGGTGATAGAAGGAAAGGAGAAGTGAGGCGCCTGCTCTCCTTTGATGAGAGATTGAGCGAGAGAGACAAATAGAAAGAGTAAGAGTGAGAGGGAGAGAGAGAGAAAGAGATTGCATATAAAAGACAGAGAAGACAGCCGAGGTCAACAAGGTGCCCGATATGGTAACCCACGTCGGCCGTAAGTGCCGTTTTATATACCTGCTGCCTACGATTAGTTACTTCCATGGCTAAACCACCAAATGCAACTTACTTCAATTGAATATACAATATATACATACATACATATATATACATGTGAACACATATTCATAGAACGCTAACACTTGGACGATACACACGATCCTTCAACGAAATCGCGGCCTTTTCCAATAACGAGGCAAGTCCAAGGTCTCAAATAATTCTAGATATTTGTATTATATATTTATTTATAATCAAAACTAAAAATTCCATTTTCACACTACACTTGGAGGTTATTTATTGCTTTTACTACATTTTTATTCCCTATCTCATTTTTCTCTATATTTGCAAAATTTTATTCTCAGGGACGTTGCGGTATAAGATGACAAATGAATATTGGTCAGAATATTTTTAATTGCTTTGTTTTTGAATAATTTTATATTTTTTTAAGTTAAATTTAAAAAAAAATTTAATTTACTAATTAGTTCATTCTTGTTTAATTTAATATATTTTTTTCAATTTTTAAGTATTTAAACTAAATGATTTTAATTCTTTGTAATAAATACTTGAATACCTAGAGCAAACATTTTTTTTCATTCTTAAATATTTGAAGTAAGTAAACATTTTCAATTTTTTATTTCCAAATGTTTAATAAGTAAATATCTTAATTCTTTTCAAAACTTGTAAATATTTAAACTTTGTATTAAAAAAATTTGTTTTTTAACTCAAATAATTAATTTATAATTAATTCAAATTTATATACATATAAGTTTGTTTTTTTATATAAAAACCTTTAAAGTAACTTAATTTTAAGAAAAATTCAATCAATTTTAATTTAACAAGTGTGACTAGCTAAAATAATGCGCTAAAGCGCGCGTGAAGTTTCTTGTTTTATTAACATTGAAAAATTCAATTATTCAGAAGAATTCTACTCAAAATCACTGTTTTTCTAAATATATTCAGGAAAGTCGGGAAAAAGTCAGAAAATCTTGTCAAAAGTACTGAAACAATATTCAATTTCGAAAATTCATAAGAAAATTCTGAATGTTATATTTCTCATCATTGAAAAGATTTTATTTATTTCAAACTTTTTCTATTTTTAACAACAATTGATAACTTTACAGATTTTAAAGATAATTTAGGTTTATGAAAAACTTTAATAATTTAAATTCTTATAAAATTTGTTATATTTTTTAATATACATTTCATTCATTATTAATAATAATAATGGATTTATGGATGAATTTAACTTAAAACACTAAAAAAATAGAATTTTGGAAAAATTATAAATGATTACAAAATCTCAATTATGTAGAAAAGTTTTTTAATATTCTCTTTGAAATTTCAATTATTTTAAAAATTGTTAACAAAATTTTTGGCAAAATTCAAATATTTAAAAAAATTTTTAATGAAATTCTTGACAAAAATTCAATTATTTTCAAAAAATTTCCTCAATTTCATATGAATTCTATTATTATTTACAAATTTTTTATAAATTTCTTTCTTCTTAAAAATGTTATTAAAAATCGTCAAAACGAAATCAATTATTTTGTATTATTAATGTGGTAAAAAATAATGTTATTTTAAAAATCTGGAAAATTTCAATTATTTCAAATGAAAAAATCAGAAACCTTCAAATGAACAAATGTGTAACAACCACGGTAAATCGTTAGGTATTAAAATAACACCAAAATGGATTAAAATAACACTAAATTGGATTATTTTAATCCTTTTTGGTGTTATTTTAATACCTAACGATTTACCGTGACCCTGATCAAGTCTTTAATAAATTTCTCAAGCAAAACGAATAATAAAATAAAAATATTTCTGCCCAAAAGTCAGAATAATAATATAATCGTGATATTTAAATTATTTGAAAATAACTGAAAATGTTATTAAAAAATTGGGGTATTCCAAAATTGTTTTATTTATTTTTTTATTTATTACTATAATTTTGATAATATAGTATTTAACAAACAGAAATTTTGTACAAATTTTTTCCAAAATAAATATCAAATTTCTTAATCAAAATTTGATTTATTACTTTTTTTGACTTAAAAATTGTACTTTGTTTATAAATTGTCATTGAAAAGTAGAAAATGTACAAAATATTTTCTAATTTTAATTTTTTAACTGTTTTTTAATTTTTTTTAGAAAAAATTAAAGATTAATTACCTAGTACAAAAATGTTTGTTACAAAGTGCTAACTTTTCTGGAAGGAAGAGAAATATTGAAAAATAACATTCATAAGTTTCGAAGATTAATAAAAGTAGTTTTGTATTATTTGAAAGATAAAAATAATATTTCTGAACAAAATAAATAAATACCTGTTATTAAATTTAAAAAGTAAGATTGAAAAAATAAAGAAAAATAATATTATCTATCAAAAAAACATAAAAAAAACAAAAGCATAATCATGACTAACTTCAGGTGTGGACAAACTGGACAGAATGAATACGACGATTATTATAGGTAACAATAATTTTTCCTTTTTGCTTGACGTAGAATATTATTATCAATTAGCTATTAGTTTCAAGGAAAATTCAAGTTCTGTCAATTTCCGACAGTTTAAATATAAAAAACTAACTTCAAACATTTTCATTTTAAGCATTGTCATTAACCATTTTTTCGGTTTATTTACTTTAATAGAAAAATTTAAAAAATTGACCTTATTTTACAAAATTAAGAATCATTGTAAATATTTTCCCTGCGTGCAATTTGCTATTAAATGTCACTACAGCGCAGCTCTTGCGGTTTCATTATTGGGTCAAAATTGGATCCATGAATGATAATTTTGAATATAACTTAGAACACATACTGTCAAAAGAAAGTACTAAATTGTAATTTGGTTCTATTTTAATACCGCGAATACAGCTCTAATTTAGAACCTTTATTACAGTATAGATGTCAATATATATTCTTATGCCAATTGACAATTATGTATACAACAGTATTTGAACTATTGCAAAAGATTTAAATCAATCTTTAACAACTGTTTACCCAATTTGATTCAATTAGTGTCAATGTTAGTATTATATCCTTCAATTGACGCGGTAATCAGCTGTTTTATCTCCAATATTTGCGAACTTTTTCGAAATTTTTTTGTTTTACTTTTTTTCTGTGAAGTTAAAATTTTTATAAGAGTATTAAAAAATTCGAGTTATTGGATATTGGTGCACATAATAACTTTGCAATTGGCTCGGCATAATAATCAAATGATTGTTATATTTTTGGCATTAATTCTAATGTAGATCCAGTATTGGGATAGTATCATTTCACATTCTACTCTTAATCAGTGATTATATTTTCGGTACAATTAGCTATTATAATTTCAACATTTTGCTCATTTGTGTTACATTAGTAATGGTCTGAATTTCGATACTTATTTGGCATGTTTAGCTGAAAATATTACTACTTTAATATTAACTCTTCAATTGCGGCTTTTATTTGACAGTAATCAAATCGATTCACAACTTTCTTGTATACATATAATTAGTAACTAAATCGGTTGTAATAAAAAATTAATTTACTAAGTACTTCATAAGACGTTTGGAGCAATTAGCTATTAAGTCTCCTTACATTTGGGGCATTGTAGATCCAATGTTGGACAAAGATTTTTCAAATATTTAACTCAATCGGCTAAATCATTGGCACTACAATTGGCTGCTTCGGGTTCAAAATTTAGGCCACTTGTTTACCAGTGTTGGGGAAAGATTTGGATCACTTTTGGTATATTTGATTAAGAATCGATGTCAGTATTTTCCTACAATTTCTTCTGCAATTGGCCGTTATATTTCCGAAATCATTGCAATTGTGGTACCAATATTGGACATAGATTCGAACCCCATTTTTCACCGTTATTTATGAATCATTAACAATATTATCTTTGCAATTGGCTAGTATGTAGCACTAGAGCCCAACAATTCACTATTATATCTGACACTTTAAACTAAATATGGTTCACTTGTAACATTATTGAGCAATTGAGCATCTTTGCCAATTTTTCGGTTCAGCTATTGGCTGCCAAGTCTCCTATATTTTGGTTATTTTAGTTCTAATATAGAGCTAATGTATTTACTAGTCTACTTACACTTAATCGGTTCGAATATTCCCTATACAATTGGCTATTATAACTTTCACAATTTAGTCATTTCTATATATCAATATGGGACGAAGATTTGTTTTCGTTTTTGTAAATTTTACAGACAAGCTGTACCAGAATTGCCCTATAATTGGTCCAGCAATTGGCCATTATATTTATGGCAATTGTAGTTCTGAATATTGGTCTCAGATTAGGTCCACACTTGACATATTTGATTGAGAATCATTGTTAGTATTAAAATACAAAAAACTTATTCTTTTATAAATTGACTATTTTATTACTGCAATTGGCTATTATGTGACACTTTAGCCAAATTGTACTTTCGGTATTGGTTATAAATTTCCATAACTTTTGGGATTACTGTTTCAATTCACATTTTGCATGTTTAACTGTCTGAAAATATCAGTTCAATTGGCTAATAGGTTTTTAAAACTTGGGCCACTGTTGTGATTGCATTTAGCTAAATTTCTTGTCATTTGGAATTGACTCAACAAACTGAGAATCGTTTTCATATTATCGCCGCAATTGTCTCAAGAATTAACTATTGTTACTCACATTTGGGTCCAAATATGATCCACTTTTTGTATTTTTGACTAATTGAGAATCGGTGCCAATATTTGCCCTGAAATTCGTCAAGCAATTAGCTATTATGTTTTGTAAATTTTGATGTTTGTAGGTTCGCTTTTGGCTGGAGTACATTTCACATTCGACTTATTGTTAATCGGATCTAATATTCTCCCTACAATTGCGGCTATAATAAAGTAAACAATTGGGTCATTTTTATGCCGCATTTTTGGTCAAAGATTCCTTCCACTTTTTCTTTATTTTTCTAATTAGAACTACCAACATTATTACTGCAATTAGCCAGTGGCAGGGGTAATATTGTCAATAAAGACGAGGTCCTTTTTTGGCACATTTGACCAATTGAAAATCGATGGAATAATTGGTTTGCAATTGGCTCTAATGACTTAAATAGTTGGTCTCCTTCCTGTGCCAGTATTTTATATTTGACATTACTGTAAATAGGTGCATATATCGTTCCATGCAATTGGCTGTTATAACAACTTTTAAAATTGGCCATTTCTATATCATACATACGAATTCGGTCTACACTTGATTTTTTTGATTGCGTTTTTCTTTATGTGATTGTGTATCAATGACAATATTTGCAATTATTGTCCCAGAAAGTTTCAGTATTATACGAAAGATGATATCCATTTCTTGGATATTTAAGCCAATTGGGAATCGGTACAATAATTGATTAGCAATTTGCTTTAATGATTTAAATACTATGGTTATTTTTTATTGAGCGCACCAGTGTCGATATTATCCCTGCAATTGGCTATTATACCTCCGTCGTTTGGAGAATTTAATTTTAATTCCATCACTAAGCAAAAATTAGGTCTATACTTTTGATATATTTTTCTAATTGGTGCTGTAATTGATCAGCAATTGGCTAAATTACAAACATTTACTTGAAAGTTTGTCGAAATTTCGAATATTTTTTTACTGTTCTTGTAATTTATTCATTTCGATATAATAATTATTATAATTATTTATTCCTTGTGTAACAATTAAAATTCAAGAGAACTGTTTGTATATATAAAAGTACTTGTTCAAAAGAACTTGTCCCATTTGTAAATAAATGAAATAATTATATATTCTGAAATACATGTTAATGATCATAACACTTGATAATAATAATAATCAATGATTGAGACATTAAAATTTATGATAAATAAGTGTTTAAACATTTCTTTACACGGGGCGGAAAAAACGATGTGTGCGCACTTAAAATGCTACTTCGTATAAAAGTAGACATTATAGCTATTACATACTAAACTCAATAATAAAAGAGCTATAACGGTGCGGGTAAACTATACATACATAGTAAACTTTTTACAACCAATAGTGACGTTTTTTACTGACTTTTTTTGCAATCTTCATTTGCTTTACACTGAATTTCGTATTTCAGAAAATCATAATATATTATTTTCCACTAATCACTTTCATTTTTTTTTAAATTCTATACATCATGTTTCATTTTACTTTTATATAATACATTTTGTGACAAGCGCTTCCAGGAAAGGTACCAAAGAAGCTAAAATGTTTAGGTTATGTTTGTGATTTTTAGGGTAAAAATATGGAAAAAGAATAAAATACTATTAAAAATTATTGTTACTCAAGTCTTCATTATATTTATAATATTCAATAAAAATTGCTTTCAAATCTATATGATTAAAATTAAACATTTATAATCAAGATAAATGTAACACGAACACAACCCATAAAATAATAACATAACTCATTAACCTACAAATTAAAATATTTGTAGTTATCATTTTCTATTTTTTCATATTACTCTTAAAAAATTATTATTATTATTATTATTATTATTATTATTATTATTATTATTATTAATTGGTAAAAATTTAATTGAAGAAAAAAATTTATTTTTTGTACATAATTTTCATAAACAATTTTAATTTATATGTGGTGAATTAAAAATTTATTTAAATAACTTTTATTTGAAAAATGTTTCAATTTAAAATGTAAAGGATTTTTTTTTCAAGTGTTTTCTGGGAAAAAGATGAATTTACTATTCAAGGCAGTGTGTGCGAATCTGCGCAGGCGCGTTCTATCAAATCATCCCACGTGCCCATAACGACTGTCGAGAATGGCTTCTGAATGACTTTTTTTCTACGTTATTTTAGAGAAGTGAAGAGAATGGGGAAGAGAGGGGGGAAGAAGAGAAAAATACACATTTGCCTTTTTGTATAATAGCTATAAAAATTCGACTCTAATATATAATATTGAGGCACGCATGGACTTTATAGTTTGAGTGTATATATATATACATATATATATATATATATATATATATATATATATATATATATATATATATATATATACATATAGTGACGAGCGCGCTCGCGGTGAAAGCGAATGACGAAGACACGTTTTGGGGGTCATTGGTTGCGTGCGAATTTCGAAATAAAGCCATCTGCATAAACAAAACTACACTATACACAAAATTTTGACAGAAGAAATCTCTTTTGTCATAATATATTGTGTATCAAAAAATTGTTTCCATTTAAGAATATTGTAATTTTTCTCAGCATGAATTTTTCCTTGACATTCGACGATATACGAAATTATGAATATTTATTAATTTGTTTTTATTATTTTTATATTTTTATCGATAATTTTTTTTATCGATGATTATGGATATTAATTAATTACATTAATTAATTTAGTTAAACGATTAATTAGTTATGTGTTTATTTTTATGAACAAATTTATTATTTTATCCATATTAATTCATTAAATTAATTACTTTAATTAATCGACATTACGCAAATATTTATTTATTTACTTTTATTATTTATTTATATAAATGGGCTATGGATTTATTTATGTATTTTAATTTATTTTAAAAAACACAACATTATAGGTTATGTTTATTATGCTTCAGCAAAAACGCATAAAGTTGGTGAGCTCTTAATTCAAACCGATTATGTTTAAGTCTTTATTTCACTTAAAGTATTTAATAAAAATGATTTTTTAACTTAATGAATAAAAAAATAATTCTTTATTCAAAGTTAAGAGATGGCAAACATAACCTACGTGAATTTTCTTCTTAGGTTCCTTTCTTCATGAATCGTTACATACAATATTATTATTCTAATTATTTATCGAATTAATTTGTAAATATTATTATTGCTATTTATATTATTATTATTATTATTATTATTATTATTATTATCATTATTATTATTAAAATATCTTCACTAGAAAAATAATAAAAAAATATTCCAAAATTAATGAAAATATTCAAATTATTATTTTCTTTTCCACCAGAAATAATTGAATATTTGCATAATTTTATCATAAATTGTTTGCATTTTTTATTTTTTCATTAGTTTCACTAAAATTCTGCATAAAATTTTAATTTAAAAAATATAACGTAAAAAATATTTCGAATTCTAAAAAGAAAAATTATTCACTCTCTTTTCATCAAATACAGAAAATTTATAAAGTTTAAAATATCTGTAAAAAAAGTGAAATTATTTTTAATATTATAAAAAAAAATTATTTATAAATTATTCATAATCTAATATATAATTATATAAGTCTAGTTTTTTCTTTTAGTATACAGATTTTCTCTCTTGAAAAACGATTTTAGAATAGTAATAATTTTAGATTAGAACAATAAAAATTAATAAGAAAATAATTAAAGAATGCAAAATAAATAAATAGTAAATATATAATGAAAAATATATAACTAATAAATTAAAAATAAAATGTAAATATTATAACACTAAAACAATTTTAGTATTCCAACGGCCTCATTTTTGACTCGGAAATAAATGTCTTCTATATACGCTAATTTTAATGCAGCTGTGCAGTTGTCGAGAAAATTTCAACTCACTTTAGAAAAGATTTGTTATACACTAAAATCAATTAACTAAACGACATAAAGTGCTCGACAAAATTTATGTTATTCTTCTTCCTATTTTTTTTTCTTTTCTCCACTTGTTTTTAAAATGCTTTAAATTTATAACACACTTTATATATACAATATAAAAATTTTAAACATTATACTTCCTTATAGTCTAATGAAAAAATTTTCACATTCTTCATTTCTCTTAAAGACACATCTAAACTTTAATAAAAAATTTTACAACTAAAAATGGTTTTTATTTTTTAAATAAAACAAAATTTTGTTTGGTAATTATTATTATTATTATTTATATTATTATGATTATTATTTATATTTGTTGCCAATTAGATTAAATTATCATTACATTTTTATAACATTACTATATTTTTAACTTTAATTATTTATATTAATTAATTTCCATTGTTATATTTCCATTGTTGTATTTCTAGCCTTAATTTATGATAAAAGTTATAATTATTTAATCAACAATTTATATTAAATATTAGAAAAACATTTTTTATTATAAAAATTAATAGTGTCGTAAATTTGAGAAAAAATACATTAAATGTGATGTACAATTTCGAATTTATAATTTTTTTCTGGATCCACAAAAAATACTAGATACAAATTTATATATTTTGTTATTACGACACTTTTGGTATTCAGATTAAAGGCCATTTTTAATTCTCATTTAAAACATATTGTTCCATAAGTTTTTTCTTCATTTACTTCTTTTTTAATTATTTTTAATTAATAATTAATTTAATTTAATTAATTTTACAATTTATTTAATATTCTAAGTATTTGTAATTCAATTTCAATAAATAATATAATATGTTTATTATTATTATTTTGACTTTTGGAAATCTCACTTCAAATTCGTAATTAGCGATGACCCCAAGAACTTTCGGGGAACGTATTTTAAGTGAATTGAATAAATTTGTTTATTACATAAAATCTGATATTTTCGGAGATTAGAAAAAAATATAATTTATTTATTTTTTACTAGTAGTGATTGTAATAGTAAAAAACTAATAATTTATTATTAATTACTATTTTTAAATAATAGTAATAACAACAATAATAATAATTATAATAATATTAACTTGTTTACCGTCTCACGGAATTTATTGTTTAATTTTAATAATAGCAGTTAGTAATTAATTAATTATTAATTGCTTATAATCTTGTTTTTTATTCTTTAAAATTTGTACTTTGTACGAAAGGGCGAGTTTCTTTTCTAAACCCCTTAATACTTAAATAAATAAATAATTTAATGTATTATTATCGTTTTATTTTTTAATAAAAATTACCTATTCTTACGTTTTGTTATTATTATTATTATTTTAAATTATCATTACATTTTTATAACGTTACTATATTTTTAACATTAATTATTTATATTAATTAATTTTCATTGTTTTTATTTATTATATTATCGACCCCGCTTATAATTTTTAGAGTTTGAAAATAATTATAATTATAACGTTTAGGCCGCGCGTGTCCTCTTTGCGAAAATGGGGAATCACCAGGTCACGTGACGCGCCCTATTAACGCGGCGCCGCGCGGGAATTTTAAATTCAAAATACTAAAAATGAGTCTTACACGGTCGTTAGTATCGAGTCATTTGCGTCACCATCGGCGCTGGTTACCTTGTCGCAAGGTGGTCATGGTCCCGACGGCCTAGTCGCCCAGTCCCACACTCGGAGAAAATTATCGTTGATTCAACCGAATACACACACACATATATATATATTTTGTTATTACAACACTTTTTGTATTCAGATTAAAGACCATTTTTAATTCTCATTTAAAAAATATTGTTCCACAATTTTTTTCTTCATTTGCTTCTTTTTTTAATTACTTTTAATTAATTTTACTGTTTATTTAATATTCTAAGTATTTTTAATTCAATTTCAATAAATAATATAATATTTTTATTATTATTGTTATTACACTACTTATTAAAATTAAATTAATAATAAAAGTAATAATTAATGGTAATAATAAAAATAGTAATAAAAAAATGAATATTAATAATATTAATAAAAATAATAATAATAATACTCTCTAAATGTAAATTAGTAAATTTTATTAATAAATTAGTAGACATTACTATTTATTAGTAAAGTTTACTAATTTTAAAGCAAAAGTAAGTCAACAATTTTAATTATTAAACATTTTTACTAATTCAAATTTAAAGATTAACAATGAAAATAACAACAATAAGTAATGTCAGTTAACATTATGATTATATATTTTTAAAAAATATGTAAACAATAAAAATATAAATAAGAAGAAGCAAAATTTACGAATTTATTTTTTTAATGTAAATGTAAATTTTTAAAAATAGTATTTTTTATAAGAATATAATTATTAAAAATAGTATTTTTTATAAGAATATAATTATTAAAAATAGTATTTTTTATAAGAATATAATTATTCGACAATTTTTGCTGATTGGTAATTTTATATTCAGATATAAATCTGCCTAACTACAAAGAATCTTTATTTCATTTTTTTTGTATTCAATTATTAAATCCAAAAACATCTTTAATTAATAACAATTATACTTAATCTAATCTTTATTATATTACATAGTAACAAATTATTTAAATAAGATTTTAATATTTGAATAAAATTTAATAAAAAAATTATATTCTTCTGCTCGAAATAATTTTTACTTATTTTATACTTTTTTCGTACATTTTCCTTTTTTTTATTTAATAACACTTACATTTAATTTAATCATTATTATATTACATAGTAGCAAATTATTTAAATAAAATTGTAATTTTTTAATAAACTTTAATAAAAAAAATTATATTCTTCTATTCAAAAAATTTTCTACTTATTTCATACTTTTTTGGTACTTTAATTTTTTTTTTAAATTTTAATAATAGTTTAATGTGAAAAAATTGTTAAGTTATAAAAAAATACTTTTTTGGTACTTTAATTTTTTTTTTAAATTTTAATAATAGTTTAATGTGAAAAAATTGTTAAGTGATAAAAAAAATATTTATCTCTGAGAAATTTGTTTAAAGATTAGATTTATACGCAGTCAGTGTGTGTGTGTTTGTGTATTTGTGTGTACGCTGAAGAAACAGAGAATTTGTGTAAATAAAATAAAAAAAATTTCGTGTGTTTGTTTTATAATGAAAATAAGGTGGAAGTGTATATAATGTACGACTTATCGATAATACTTATGCAACAGAAGGAAATAATCCACAGCCTCCGGAATATATAATCCAATCGTCTCACTTTTTTCTCCATTCAGAAAAAAAAATTTACTTTTCTTTAATATTTTGCACCACTTTAATTATTTATTTCGTTCCATGTTGAATAATTTAGAACATAAAGGTATATATCTAAAATTTATGCTCCGGGAATGTTTTTAATTAATAACTAGAAAAATTCATTAATAAAACAAAGTTTATAAAGAAGAAGAAAATTTTCTACTTCTTAATTAAGAAAAAGCATTTATTATAATAATGAAAATAATAAATTATTCTGTATTTTGTACACTAAATTATATTAACTTTGTTTTTTATACTTTTTTATTTTAATTCAACCTTTTTCGTGAATATATTTTTATAAACATTTTTTTTCAAAATCGAAACAATAAAAACTTTTTATAAAATATTCAAATAGATTTGAATATATTTTTCATTTATAATATTTACGAGGATTTGAATTTTTGTTGATTTATTATTATTTTTATTTATTTTTTAATTTACTTTTTAATATTTTAGATTTTAATATATTATTATTTAAATATTTAAAAAAGAAAGAGCTTTAAAATTTAAAAATTTATACATTTTAAAATGTTAAACGTTAAAAATAATAATAGAACTGTTTATATTATAAAAGTGAGAGTATAAAGGAACGAAGGTCGTGAGTGAAAAGTATCACTTTGACAGGTGTCAATAATTTAATGAAAAATTGAAAAAAAGTTTTGTAAATAATGAAAAAAAAAATGAAAAGAAAGAATTTTTTTTTTGGGTCCGACGAACACATACACCAATAACGGGAGGGGCCCTCTCACCTTCCTCCTATTTTCATTTGTTCAGGCAATTTTTTCGCCGGACTGCAAAGCACGACATCGCAGCGCGGACTTTTTTCGTCGAGCACCGATTCGCGGAAACTGCGCGTTTCAGAACACGCGAAGAAACGGGCCTCAGACGTTCGCTTCGCGTAATAATAATGAGCGCATGCGCGCAAACTCTCCCTTCCCCCTTTCTTTTTGAGCGGAAATCCCCGCTCTGGGTCCCAACACTCTAATCCCCCACCCCACCTCTTCACAACTCTATTCTCTATTCATATCATCAATCAACATTTCCCCGTATGGAATATATATTGGGCCCAATAACAACAATTCTCTAGAAGACATGTTTTTTTTTAAAGAAAGCACCCTAAGAAATATAAGTTTTTTTTTATTTAACTCAGTTTTATAATTTTTTATTATTTTAATTTTTTAGATAATTTTTAATTTTTTTCATTCATGAACTACGATAGGATTTTTTTTACTAATTTTCACCCCCTTCCTCCTACCATCATCATATTTTCTTTATAAAAAATAAACAAATTCTAAAAAAATATTTTGATTCACTCTAAAAATGATTCGATACTAAAAAAAGGTGTTTTGAAATTTTTAAATTATTCAAAAACATCAAAACTTCATTTGTTAATAAATATTTTATTTTTATTATTAAAAAAATAATTTTAAAGCAAAGAAAAAAAAGTTTTCGTGAAAAATTCTGGGGAAAATTTAAATAATAATAATTATTATTATTCGATGTGAAATAAGATTTAAAAAATTCAAAACTTTTTGAAATTCAATAACATACAAGAATATTATTATAAAACGCATGAATACATCGATATGTTATGTTATATATTCATGTTTTATAATAATTAAAGTTGATTAATTAATGATAAAATTTTATTTTATAATTTAAAAAAATAATTGAATTATGACGAAGAGATTTTGAAAATAATTTAAAAAATTTTCAAGAATTTTATTAAACATTTTTAAAAAACTGTTTTCGGAGGAGCTCGATTAAAATTGCATTAAAATTAATTCAAATCCTGCGATGCGAGTTTTTATTTCTATGAAAATTATTAAATTCTTGTAAAAAAAATGTATTATCTATAAAAGTAATGTAATTATTGGGAAAAAAAATTCATGCGAAAAATTTTTAAAAAATTTGTAAATAATTACATTTTTACCTAAAATTTTTATTAATTATAAAAGTAATTAAATGTTAGCGTATAGAATTTCTATTAAAAATGCTTAGATAGAATATTGAACATCATTGAATTGAGAAAAATTTTTCAAAATAATTGAATTTCTCCGAGAAATTTATAAATGATTTTAAAAATATAATTATACTAACGAAAATTTAATTATTTAAATTTAAAAAAAGAAATAATTAAAAAAATTTTACAAATGAGTTTTTAAACAATTGATTTCTTTTGATGAATTTTAATAAAAATTTTGCAAATAACTACATTTTTCGAGGAATTTGATTAAAATTATTGTATTGAAAAAAATAATTATTATTATATAATTATATAAAAATAATTGAATCCTAGTAAAAATATTTATTATTTATATAATTATATAAAAATAATTGAATCCTAGTAAAAATATTTATTATTTATATTGAAAATAATTGAACACCAGTAAAAAAATTTTATTATTTACGAAAATAATTGAATTATTGCGAAGTATTTTCCACAAAAATTTTATATAATCAATTTTTATCGAAAAAATAGGTTGCAATTCTTTTTTTAAAAAATTAAATTTCTATGAAATTTCTACTATTTATAAAAATAATTGAACATGTTTGCATAGAAATTGAGAAAAATTTTTTTTTAAGTAATTAAATTCTTTTGGTAATTGAATTGAATAATTTTCAAAAATTTTTGAAATGAGAAAAATTTTTTAAAATCATTGAATTTCTGAAAAAAATTGTAATAAAATATATATTTAAAAAATTCAACTGATTTTAACAGAATTGAAATTAAAAGTTTTTAAAAAGAAATCCTACAGAATTATTAATTAAAATTATGCGCAAAATTCATATCTTCCAAAGATTTTTATTTTGAAACATTTTTAAAGTTCAATTATTATTTCGAAAATTATAACTATAATTTGTTTTTAAATCAAAATTTGTATTAAAGAATTCAACGAGAATTGAAGTTTTTTAAATAGAAAAATAAATAATATTTTGAATGTTTAAATATTTCTCGTTATTAAATTCTTCTAAAGACGTTTTTTAGCAAATTTTTAAATAAGTAAATTCTTTCGATCAATTTTAAGAAAATTTTTAATAATAATTATACAGTTTTCCAGGAGTTCAATTTTCTTGTAAAAAATTTTTTTATTTATAAAAATGATTGAATTTATGGAATCAAATTTATAAAAAAAATGAATAATTAAAATTTTGTGAAATTTTTAATATTTATGAAAATAATTAAATGTTTGCATAACATTTTCTAAACATTTTTTCTTAAATAATTAAAATATTGAATTGAATGTTCCCGTAGAATTTTACAAAAAATGTTGTTTATTAATTGAATTCTTTTGTGGGAAATTTTATTAAAATAGTAGATTTTGAAAATCATTGAATAAAGTGAAATTTTTTTAAATAATTGAAATTTTGACATAAAATTTATTAAAATTTTTCAAAATAATTTAATTTTATTGCTTCTTAAAAAAAATTAATACTTGTAATGAATATAATTATTGTTATTTATGTAAATAATTGAATTTTGCATTAAATTTTATAAAAATTGCTGAATATGATTAAATTTCTGTAAAGAATTTTAATATATTTATTAAGATAGTTGAATTTTTTCAAAGAATTACGTTAAAATTTGTAAAATTGTAACTAATTTCAACAGAATTGAAATTAATATTTTCAAAAAAAACTTTATTCATTACGAAAACGTCCAAATGCAAAATTCAAAATGGCGAATCCAATATGGCGGAAGTTGTTTTTTAATTAAGAGGATTCGCTTGAAACATGTTTTGGTCGCTGATTACAAATTTGCAGTTAAAAATAATCGTGATTACAGTAAAAAAAGGTACTAATTAAAATATTACAAGAAGGTTTTTGGGTAATATAGGAAAAATAAACTCAATATTTTTTTTTATTACAATGTCGATATATTTATGTACAAAAAAATTTCAATGCATTATACAATTATTAACTCTCCGTTATCATCGATTCGTAAAAATAATTACCTTTCTTATTTAAATTAATTAAAATATTAAGTCATGGTGCAACTTAACCGTCATAGTGAAGGTAGATATTGACTATTTCCTTCTTCAAAAATTAGAAAAAAATCGCTCTCTGGTTTCTATAATACATAGTTCTAAAGTTTAATTATAAGACAGATCTTTGATTAGAACCACTTCAAATTTCCAAAAAGCAATTTTCAATTATATATATTTTTTTTGCACTAAAATTTATATTCACATTCATCATCAATGTTTTTCTTTTCTCATAAAATTTTAATATTTCACAAAATTATTTTCATATATATATATATATTTATCCTATTTTTATACTTTGATTTTTTCCAAAGATTTTTTTTTGCGCTTCATTCAATTAACTGATTTTCGAATTTTCTGTTTTTCAATCAAAAGAAACAAATTTATTTTTATAAAAATACTTTCAATACTTTAAAGCTTTACATTTCTATCTTAAAAAATTTGTTGTTCCAAAAGAAATGATTTTGTAAACATTTTTATTTCACTAAAAAAATTTATTCAGAATTCAAAACATCAAAAACATGAACGAGGGGACAATTTTTTTATCCGAAACAATTGGAACAAATTTTTGAAAATTGTTTTTGTTCTGAAAATATCGCCGTTCTTCGAATTATTTATTTTTCAATATTTCTCATAAATATTCGACAATTTTTTCTAATATTATCAGTCGAGAGAAAATTAATTTTTTTCTCTGTTTTTCATTTTTTTTTCAAAAACACTTTCTTTTGCAGTAAAACTTTGTCAAAAAATGATCTTTGATGAAAAAATCAACTGATAATTTAAAGACTAGAAATTCTAATGATAAAATTGCCTTAATAGAGGAAAAAAAATTTTTTTTAATATATTTATTTTAATTACTAATTTTTCAAAAATTTGACGTGGTCCCTTTTTTTTAAATACCACTCTTAGAGACTAAATTTTTGTATACAATGACTTTGTATAAAGTAGTTTTTGTCTACGGCTTACGACGACAAATTAAAAGTAGATTTATTTATTTTTTTTAAGATTTAAAGAACAAAAATGAAAATTAAAACAAAAATTACAACTTTTTACATTTAGAGGTACGATTCGGCCTAAGGACACTTATTTCATTAAATTAAGTATCGTCTTTAGAATTCATTTGTATATATATTTATATATATGTATATGTATATATAAAATTATATTATCTACGCAGACATAAATACAAATTTACAATTCTTAAATACATTATTAAAAATCGAGGAGAATTCATGGAATAAATAATAAATATATTTGAAATTACATTTACTCGAGTCACAATCATTCATTAATGTTGGCATATAATAAATAAGGTGCTACATTTTTTCTATTTTCTCATAATCCGGTCACTTAATGGCATTTTTCTTTAGTCATTATTCCTTTTTTTCTTTCTTCTTTTTTTTTGTTTTTTCTTCTTTAAAATCTTGTTTTATTTCTTTTCACATCTTATAATACAAGCTTTGCATTTTTAACGCTTTTTTTGTAATTAAAAAAAAAGAAAAAGTATTCTTTGTCAATGAAAACGCAAATTTAAAACAGAAGAAAAGTTTTTTTTTAATTTGAAAATTTCTCTATTTATAAAATTTATTTATTATCATGATTATAATTTACAATGACCAAATTTTACTATCATTTTAAGTTTGACGTTCATTTTTCTTTCAATTTTCTATTTAAATTATTATTAATTAATTATTAATTTTAATTTTAATCCTTTTTTAATTCAATCCTTTTTTAGATTTTCGTTTTCTTGTGATTGTTCTGAAAAAAGTGTTATTTAAGAAAGTGAAAAATAAATTTTTTTGGCAAATATAAAAAATAAATTTTTAATCGGTTTTAAGTTTGGAAATATTTTTTTTAACAAATTTCTATATTCTACCCTGAAGTCCTTGAAAAGAAACTCGATACTGCCATTGGTAACAAAAAAAAAATTTTTTTACTAGTTTCGCACCTCTTTCTAAATTTTAAAATATATATTTACATTTCTCAACCTCACAAGGCCTTCGTTGACATAAAACTATCTTTAAGATTCAGAAATTTACAGAAAAGATTCAAAAGAAAACGTTCATTTCTTTACGAAAAAAATCAATTTTACAGAATTTAAAAATTAGCAATATACTTCAAATTCTTGTTAATACGAAGAAGAAACCTTTTTTTCTTAAATGAAAAATCTGAAATTAAAAAAATTTTCTTCTATAAACAATTTTTTTTAAAATTTATCTTCTTTTTACAATTTTTGAATTAAATTTTTTTTAAATTAAAAAATTTTAATTAAAAACAGACTTTTTCCTTTAAATTAAAAAAAAAACAATTTCTATTTTCTTTTGTCAAAAAAATATAAACACTCGTTAACGAGAATTTGATTAAAAGGGAAAGAAGAAAAAATTCCCATTAACTGCAACAATTGATTTTTGAAATAAAATTAAAATCACGTGACGAGAGAGAGAATTGCGTAGTTTTTTCGTCACGTGATGATCGTGCGCAGGAAATGGCCGCCGTCAGTATGAACAGCTGATCTCACATTTTTCAACAATCGAAGAATATAACGACGCTTTTTTAGCATTTCCAGAAAATTATTAAATTTCGAAACATTTATTTGTGTTTTCGTTCATTTAGTTGACAAAATAAAAAAAATATTTCACTTCTTTTTTTGAAACATTATTTTAAAGCTTCTTTTTGTCTAAGAAGAAAAACGGTTTTTTCTTTTATTAAAAAATACGTCAATTTCTTTACAAGCTTCTTACTCTTTATAAGAAAAACACTTTCACTCTATGCAAAAAGTTTTTTAAAAAAGTGTTCTTTTACAACATTTGTTTTTTGAAAGTATCTTTTTTAAAATTTATCCTTTTTCAAAAAAAAATTATTTTTCAATTGTTTAAAGAAGCTTTTTGTTAAACATTCTTTTCACAAGTTTAAAACAACTCCCATATATATTTACTGTGAGAAAGAAAAGGAATTTTTTTCCCTTTCTTCCATTGAAATAATACTTTTTTGTTTTTATTTTCGCTTCGAACAAAGCGAAATTTCGTCGAATTACTTAATAAAGTGATTATTTTTAGTACTTTATTTATAATTATAATTATTAAAAATCTAACCTAATCAGCCTTCTGTGTGTTCTCGCTTTGCGTGGTACTTGAGCAGTAGCTGCCGATCGTTTCTAGTGTTTATTGTTTGAGCTAAAGTCAGAATCATGCTCGGAACTTGAACTGGAAGATTCCGCAGTAAGATTCGTAGTAAAGCGAGCGCCCCTTCGGCTGGAACTTGAGTGTCGACACTTGTCTCCACGATCAATTCCACCTACAACAGTGGTTTAAATAAATAATTAGTAAGACAATTTTTTGTTTTTGAAATTATCAACTCGAATTGCGAGAAATTTTGTAATTTTAAACTAGCTGCCTGGTTGTCAATTTTTTATTTTGAAATTAGGTTACAAACGTGTTAGTGAACAAAAAAACTAATGCAGGAAACGTGCACTGGCTATTTTCAGTCCTGAGACAATGTTAGGTTAAGTTGACATTGCTGTAAAAATAATCGTTTGTAATAATTCCTTTTAGTTTATTTATTCTTCAGTCAGAAAAAGGAATAATTTGATGAATTACAATCGAAACAGTTAGCGAAATGCAATAGTTGATTAAATTTATTAAAAATTTTGATATAGTAAATAAATATGAGGAAAATGTAGTGTTCTTGTTTACCGACAGTGCATTAATGTTTGACGACGTTTTAAAAAGAAGTGGCAGATCTATCAAAATGTCGTTAGTTCGTGACATAAAAGTTCGTTCGTCACGAACAAACAACATTTCGTTAGATGTGTCACGACTTTTCAAAATGTCGTCGAACCGTAAGGAAAATATAAAATTTAGTGTCAATTGACAACCAAGTTTTTGAAAAATTTTCTTCAGAATTAATACTCACTGGTGTGAAGTTCAACTTTGATGTTGGCAGTGGCAGTGACTTTAGTTGTGATATGTGACGTTGATGGCATAGATGACGCATTTGACCCATTCGGATCAGATCCGCTACAGTTCTGTTAGTCAAGACAAAAAAACGCACTCGTTAGACATGCAAACTTTTCAAAAATCTTCAGCCGAAAAGTTTGCTACAAACTTTTTAGCTGTTTAGAATGTGAGAAATACTCCCAAAGTAATAAAGTCCGTAGATTTAATTTGCTTTTCAGATTGACTTTAGAACCAAAAAAAAAAAACAAAGAATGCTCCTTACCTGATTATTGCATATCGACGACGTCGTTGTCTCAACTGTGACTTCAGGTTGAACGATAATATTACACGACTCCTGTGTACTGTGCCATGAATTTGGTTCCTCCGTGATGGTGGTCAATGAAGGTTCATTATGTACCCTTGTGTTTTCAATTTTATGTGGACGTCGCGGCGCACTCGGTGCTTTAATTCTTCTAATAATTGGCGTCGCTGGTGGCGTTGGCGTCGATATCCTCTCGGGATGTTCATTTGGAATTATCTCCGCCTGCGGTCCAATTAGTGAGAGTAGAATTGGAAAGAAAAAGAAACCATTCACCATACCGACAATAACGGCACTGAATAATATCAAAAAGAAATAACGCACAACAAAGTCAAATTCAGAGAAGGCCAACATCATCACGGACAATAGTGTCGTCATACCACCGTGTAATACCGGAGCAAATGAATATTCGAGAGCAAGTTTTGTTCGTCTATCACGACCACCGATACTTGTCACGAAACCCAAACAGAAATGAACAACAAATGGAATTGAAATACCAACGCTTACTATTAAAAGAACAGCTGGTACGGCACTTAGATTTATGTTAAATAGTCCCATGATGCCGAGGAGTTGAATAACAACTCCGGCCAGGTAAAATTGCACGAGTACAACCGCCCAGAGATTCATTAGGAGAATTGATGTAATTATGGTAATTACGAATAGAGCTGCGCCTAGGGCGTAGGCCAGACACGCTCTCAAGTCCATATATTGTTCCCAAAACAAAAATGGAATTCCAGAGGGGAAATTTGGTAGACCACGTTCCTCGAAGCGTTTCGATATTTTTCTCACACTGTGTATCATTTGGGTGATTTCAACAGTGTCGGTGAGCTTGTGCAGATAGAAGGGCATTTGAGCGTAAACAATTGACATACTTTTGGGAATTTTCAATTCATGATCGATACTGAAGAACCATTCCCTAGGCATTGGACGAATATTGGCTTGAGAAGCGCCATAAGCAAGAGCATCGTTCGAAGCCCAAGCACTGAGGTAATTGTAAAATCCTCTGGGATTTATTATCCCTTCGGAGCTAACTAGACGGACTTGATTTATCAACGATTTATCAATGGGATTATCAACGTGCCCGGTTTGAACGAGGAGTTTATAAGCCATTATTGTATCGTGTGAGGCGTTCTTATTCCATCCCTCGACGTTCACGTACCCTTTCTTATAGTCCTTGTCAAAGGCTGCTTGCAAACCTTGCAGCCATTTTCTAAAGAGACTGAGCCAAAATTCCGGTAGACCACCATTGTCGTTTTTGATGATGTTCTTCACTCGCATGAACGCATCGTGATAATCTTGGAGTAGTTTCTGTTTATAAGGATACTCGATATCGCTGCCGGTTACAGCGAACATACTGTAGAAACCAAAGTGTTTCGTCTGTGCGGTGAGAAAAGCGTGCTCGTCGGAATTTTGCGGTGCAATGTCAGCGAGATCCAAGCCATCCTTAACTCGCGTCGCTTGCCAAAGACTCACCGTTAGGATCAGTCCGAGAAGAACCATTCCCACTACTTTCGTGATTGGTTTCGTTAGGAATGGAGCATAGATCTCTCTAACCCAACACGTTAACGAGAATCTAAGACAATTATCCTGCGAGCATCCCGTCAAGGTGTCCTCCTCGGAGCATTTATCGTCCTCAACCACATTCCCACCGACCCAATACTCATTCTGTTGATTGTCCGAAGTCAAAATTTGCGTACAAGTCTCACGTCGTTCCGGTGGTATCGCTCTGGTCACAGCCTGCTTTGCTTTGACGTTGCACAATTTATTGTTGTGAATTTTAATTTCCGTCGACACTGAGGGAACGCAACAGCAGAATATATCCGAACGTCCGGAACGTCTGCGTCGTAAATCGAGACTCATCATTGCCGGGAAGATGAGCATTATCGCCGCCAGTCCAAAGAGATTCAAAATACCCGCTTGGAGGGCGAATATCCTCAAAGCTGGAATTGGAATTAGCCAGGATGAGAAGAATGCAACACCAGAGCAAAGTCGAGTTAGAAAAACCACGAGTCCGGTACGTTTGAGAATGACACCCGTTTGTTCACTGCGATGCACGCCAGTCATTGATAATTCACTGTAAGTGTGAGTTAAGAGAAAAATATCCGAAACAGCAAGCACGACATTGAGGAAGGGCAATGTTTGCGTTGTCACTGCATTAAAGGGTGTTCCAATGATGGCGCAAAAACCCAGACCCGATGCTTCCGCAGCGTACACGAGGATCACGCCTCCAATTCCAATTCCCGATTGGGAACGCACTGGATCACCTCGTCGATAGAGAACCACTCCGACATAGAGGAACTGTAAAAGAAAATTTCAAATATTAGTATCAAGTTGAAAATACTATTGAGGAATTTCTATTGAAAAATGCAAGTGTAGATGAGAAAATTATTACTTACAATAATTGCTCCACCGATAATGACAGCAGTGTAATTGACTTCACTGTACTTTTTGAGAATATCGTTTAGAGTAATTGTACTAAATGCGTAATGATTGTAGTCCTCGGTGATGTTTAGATGAAGACGTTGTTGTACAACTTGGCTAAAAGCTCGTTGCCAAGTTTCTAGGATCTTTGTGGCCTTCTCCTGTGACCAATCGATGTGACGAACTTTCGCGTCGTTATTCATGTAGTCGTAGAATTCTCTTTCGCCCATCAATTGAACGACTGTTTGTAAAGCCTCTGCCTTCGTGATGTGTCCGGTTTTGTTGTGTTTCGCCCCACCGACGACTAATTCCTCTGGCCAGTGCATGTGCTTTGCCGCAAATCCGTAACAACCGCCAGTCAATTCCGTTCCAACATCCGGGGGCTAGAAAAATAAATCATTATTTAGTAAGGATTTTACTGTTGAGTATGGTAAACAAAATATGTTAGCCATTATAGCAGCCGTTTGGAATCACAACTCTATCAAACTATTTGCAAAAAAATCCAGACTTTGTTCTGATGACATTTTTAGAAGTTTCTTTGATGATATTTTTAGGGTAAGTTGTTTTGGAGACTTTGTAGTTTTAGGGTAAGTCTTTTTGGTGATACTTGTAGGGTAAATGTTCTTAGTCGCTTTGTCACACTGCATTGTTTAAATGGCAATCTTAGGGTAAGTGTTTTTGGTGACATTCTTGGTGTTTAATTATTATGATTTAGGTGTAGTCTTTTCGATGACATTTTTGGGGTAGATCTTTTTGGTGTCATTACCGGCGTATTTGATTTTGATGATAGTTTTCGGGTATTTCATCTTTAATATAATCAAGACTGCCGTTAGTTTAGAACATCAGCTTCTTGAATTACCTCACCAATGTTCAACAATAAATTTGATGGTCAAAAGATGACGGTTTCAGTTTACACCAGTTACTGACTTCCTGATATCTAGTAGCAGTTTGCTGACTTAAAAAACGGTAATCAATTAAAAGATTATAATTATTTTCTTGAATGAAGCTTGTCTGGAATTTGACAACAATATTAAATTCAATTTGAATGAAGGGATGATGTGAAATTTTTAAGTGAAAAGTTTGACGAGGTGACAGCTTGGAATGTGCGACTTGAGATGATGTGTTTATTTACCGAGAGAAAGAGAAATAGAGAGAGAGAGAGATACAAAACTACCGCTCAAGAGCGAAGACTGGATCCTGAATCCAATCGGTTACAATGGAAAGACTCTCGCGGGGTGACACCCGCATGCCAGAGAGTAGACTGAAAGCACCGACATGGCCCACCCAACTTGATTATCCTGCGGCTTATGCATCAACCACTGGCGTAAGATTCAAAAATCTTGCCACATTCCACAGCTCTCGTAATGTAATCCAAATCCATATCCTTGGACTTTTTTTATCCGCCGCAAAAATTACAGACGTCAAAGAAAAACCAAAAGACAACGACACATTCAAACCAGGAAATTCGAAAACCGAACACCAAGTCATAATTCAAGCATATACCGGTAGCCGTAAGTTTAACCATATAGTTAATAAGATTAACTTTTTTGGACATTTTTTGATAACCGCAAAAGAGTATTGAATGACTAATGAGACACTAGATGTCTTGACAGGCGAACATTGAGTTGAGTTTACAGCTACCGAAACTAGTTTTTAATTGATCATCCAAGCAATTAAGTAGCTAGGACTTAGGGTCATTATAAGGCGCTTGGATTGCACGATTGAAGAGGCATTCTCCGCAGGGGAAAGGTGCTCGATAGCAGGGAGAGAGAGAAAAGAGAGGACAGAATTGCCCTGGAGCAAAAAAGAAGGCAAAAAAATGAAACAAAAAAAAAAGAAAGAAACAGAAAATGAGGCAAGAGGAGAAAGATGAACTACCCTTTAGGCAAAAAGGTTTGCAGCTGTTTCCTCTGATAACTTCATTCCAAGATGAGAGCACACATCACAAGTAAAAAACAGTGACACATAGTGTAGATACTTAGTATATGAATCAACGACAGGTGCACACGAACTAATGATCGAGTTAAACTTGTTACGTTCAGCGCCATTGATTCTTATTCCACCCAGAACTTTATGGCTAATACAATAAACAATAACATCTATTATGTTGAATCTATAATAATCTCATTTCTACATAATGTTGAACCTATAAACCTTTCCAGTTAATTATAAGAGCTTTTCAAGCAAAATCTTTCATTTTTCATTTCATGGAAGTGGTTTTACAAAAGAATATTGCGGGGGCAAACAAAATAAAGAATGTCTAGTATTTATTAAATAGTATTATTTAGAAATTTATGAGCAATTACTTTTCGTGAAACTGCTTCACAGAATTAAAACCAAAAAACGGATTCTTCTAGGAATGCTTAGCAGGAGAAATTATTTTGAGAGATGAATTAATATACTTCTCTAGTTGTTATTCTTCGGATTATTTTAACTCTTATGTTGTAGATTTTCAATTGTTCTATATCGAAATGAAAGGTAACATATATTTATGGAATTAGGCTTTTTGATGATATTTTTGGGATAAGTTTTTAAGGTAACATGGTTACATAGTAAGTATTTTTGATGATATTGTTGTGATATATCATTTTGATGACATTTTTAAGGTCAGTCCTATTAACAATATTTTTTTAATACGGCTTTTTGATACTACTTTTAGGGTAAGTCTTTTTGATGATATGTTTGGGGTAAGTCTTCTTGATGATAATAAGGATTTTTGATGAGAGTTTTAGGGTAAGTCTTTTTGATGATATGTTTGAGGTAAGTCTTCTTGATGATATTAAAGACGTTAATTGTTTAAATGACGTTTTCAGAATAAGTCTTTTTGATATTTTTAGGGTAAGTGTTTTAGTGACATTGTTGTGATATATCATTTTGATGACATTTTTAAGGTCAGTCCTATTAAAAATATTTTTTTAATACGGCTTTTTGATAATATTTTTAGGGTAAGTCTTTTTGATGATATGTTTGGGGTAAGTCTTCTTGATGATAATAAGGATTTTTTATGAGAGTTTTACGGGAAGTCTTTTTGATGATTTGTTTGAGGTAAGTCTTCTTGATGACATTAAAGACGTTAATTGTTTAAATGACGTTTTCAGAATAAGTCTTTTTGATGAAATTTTTAGGGCAAGTGTTTTTAATGACATTGTTGTGATACATCATTTAGATGAAATTCTTAGGGTGAGTCCTTTAGATAATATTTTTAGAATAAGGCTTTTTGATTACATATTAGGGTAAGTCTTTTGATGAAATTTTTGGGTTTGTCTTCTGAATGATATTTTTGTTGTAAGATTTCTTGCTGACATTACAAGTGTTAATTGTTTTGATAAGAGTTATAAAGTAAATCTTTTTGATATGTTTGGGGCAAGTCTTCTTGGTGACATTACAGGCATTAATTGTTTTGATGACGGTTTTAGGGTAAAGCTTTTTAACGAAATTTTTGTGTTAAGTCTTCTTGATGATAGTTTTGTAGTATGCCTTCTTGATAATATTTTTGGGGTAAAACTTTTTTGGTGATATTGTTGTGGTACATCATTTTGATAACATTTTCAGGGTAAGACTTTTTGAAGATATTTTTGGGTTTATCTTCTTGGTGAAATTACAGGCATTTATTGTTTTAATGCAGGTTTTAGATTAGGTCTTTTTGATGATATTTTTAGAGGTAAGTTTGTTTGATTTTCAAGGGCATTACAGACGTCTATTGTTTCCATGACTGTATGATGGTATTTTTAAAATAAATCTTCTTTTCGTCATTGTCAACGTTTATTATATTTTGATTAAATTCTTAACTCTTTTTAATGATAGTGAAAATTATAAAAGTGATCGTTTATCGAGGGACTACTGTAAAATTTCACATCATTGGGAGGATGATAATCTGGGAATACAATCAGTGGCTCGAATCGACGATTATTTTTTGAATGCCAAGTGACCACTTGGAATTCTCCCGATGAAATCGATGTGCCTTGCGTGCGCGAGTAGTTTTCGCTTAGCGCTTTGATGTTTAACTTTCTCTCTCTCTCTCTCTCTCTCTCTCTCTCTCTCTCTCTCTCTCTCTCTCTCTCTCTCTGGATCTCCACAAGGGAAGCGAGTAATAAATATTTAATTAAACCTTCACGAAAATATTCCCGAGAACGATGCTGCAATTAAGATTTCGTAAATAATCTTTCGCCAATCCAGAATCGAAATTTGAACAATCATGACTCGCGATTACGATAAAAATTAAGTTACAATTTTTTGGTTTTGAAAAGTTTATCTAATTTTTCTCATAAATCGATGAAGATAAATCGTTTTGTCGCTTTAGAGTTAATAAATTTCTGCCAAGTCAATCCTAAGGGGAAAATTGAATTCCTAAAATTCAAAATGGAGGGTCCAATATGGCGGTTGAGGTTAAGCAGATATTGAAACATGTGCCTGGGGGATTTTGGACGTTGCAGAAAAAAATCAAATAGAAATGGAAAAGAAGAAGAAGAAGAAGAAAAAGAAAAGGGAAATAATTGCAAAAGTGGAATGAAATGTGAGGACTGTTAAATGAAGAGATTAACTGGTTGAAAAATTGGAATGGGTGGTCGATATTATATTCCTGGTTTGGGTTTTTGGCTTTTCTACTCTCTCTTTTTCTCATTGTATTTAATGTGGCCGTCTGGAAACGCAACCCCCGGGCGAATTTGGCGTATGAGTATGCGAGTCGCGTGGGTCGCCGGTTGAGCATTAAAATAATAAAATCGAGAGATGTGCGTCATTATTGCGCTACGCCGGTGGTCGGGTGCGCACACCGCCAGCATATTACGCACCCGTCATTTCACTTGCATTAACATATATATGTATATACGAAAACAAATACTCGCAAACTTTTCAAATACACTTCTCTCGTGTCATTACACCGCTAACACATGTATATAATATATTCTTTTACTCCAATTGAGCTTGAAAACCGAAACAAGCACCAATGGTGCACGCATACGTAAGAATTGTTATCGTCAGTTTCATAACCACAACGCAAAAACAGTGTGAAATTTTAATCTTTTATCTTGATTTGCTAAATTTGTTAAGGGAAACAGAAGGTGGAAAAATATCGCATCAAAACGATATATAGTTCGACAACTACGCACTAAGAAGATTTAGAAAAAAAATTCATCAAAATAAATGCTAAAAAAGGCGTCCCTAGGGGCTAAAGTGACTATTTTCAAGAACTTGTCTACAACCCTACGGGGTAAAACGCCTACTTTCATATGAGAAAAATAACTCTTTTAAAAAACCTAGGGGCTAAAATAACTGCATTCAACCCTAGGGACTAAAATAACTACTTTCATATGGGAAAAAGAACTCTTTTTAATAAACCTATGGTCTAAAATAACTACATTCAACCCTAGAGCCTAAAATAACTACATTCAACCCTAGAAGCTAAAATGACTACTTTCATATGGGAAAAAGGAACTCTTTTAATAAACCTATGGTCTAAAATAACTACATTCAACCCTAGAGCCTAAAATAACTACATTCAACCCTAGAACCTAAAATGACTACTTTAACATGGAAAAAATAACTCTTTTAAAAAACATATGGTTAAAGAAAAATTATTTTCTGAATAAGTTGGTTGCTTTTTTAAATTATTTTTTTTCTCCAAAATTATGACATAGATATATATATTGCTTTGACTTACGATTAGTGTTTCTTTATTTGGCGCCGATTGAGGACAATCGCTGTCCTCGGGATTCAAGCACGGTTTTTCTTGATATCCATACGTAATGCCCGCCCTCTTCATGTAGATTTCCAATGTATCGAAATCGAAAACTACATTCATTTTTTTGATCTCCTTCAATAAACGTGTAGGATTCAAATGTGTCCATTTAAGAACATTTGTCGTTGGAAATCCTCTAAAATCACAAGGAAAGCATTTATTATTGTTATGAATTACGTTCCAATAATCTAATACAAATAATTATTTTTAATTAAAACACATTATCTTTTTTAAATAAAGGTAATTTTTTTGTAATTTTTGCTATTTAAAAAAAATTTAATAAAAATCACAAAATAAAGATAATAATAATAATAATTAGTGCTATATTATTTATTAAAATTATTTAATAGTAATTATTTTTTATTAGTTTTTAATTAATTGTTAACAAATTATTGTTTTCCTTTTGAATATTTATTTACTAATTTATAATTTTACTTTTTAGCATTTTTTTTTATTCACATTATTTAGTTATTTTTTTAGTTTTATTATTTATTGTTTTTTAAAAATTTTTTTTCATTATATTTAATATTTATTATTAATTTACATTGTAACTGGATTGGTGGGTCCCAAAAGTTTGCTTCCCTCCCAAAAACAGTCCAGTGGTGTGATTATCGAACAAGGAACAATTCGCTCAAAAATCTGTAACACAAAATACTATTTTTTATTATTAATTTTAATCCTAGCATTCCTAACTAAGTAATTTTGTCAATAATAATATTTCACATCAAAACAAGTTTGATGGAAGAATATATACATAATATTATATAATTTTACAAGCATTAAATAAAATGTCAATTTATATATATAAATATTGTTTCGTTTGCTATAAAATTAATTTCTTTCTTCCATTTTCTGCTGTAAATAAAGAAAAGAGAATGCAAAGAAATAATAAAAATGACAAAAAAGAAGGGGTGGAAAAAATAAAAACAAAATGTAAAAAAAAATAAGAAGGACGTATTTACTCATCGACTCGAAGCGATTTTTCATGTTAATGTGGATCTTAAATTTACTCTCCGACTCCATTCTTTTATAAGGTCCATAAAAGGACTGTTTCGATGCGTCAAGTTGCATAAATTTGAAAAAGCAGGCCCTCGTCAGAGCCATTTCGGAAGCGCGTGGCAGCCGAACCGAGAGGGTATCCTCCAGGGCTGGGCTATAAAGTCGTTTCGGGTTTTCTGGTCACGACAGGCCCAGGATGGGGGGACCACCTGCGCGTTCTTGGAATGGGGAATAGGGCGCCTCATCCTCACATTCCCGTCTTATTCCAAAACGATAACTCCACTTTTCTTATAACGACACGCCCAAATAACAATTTCTAGCCTCTAGGAATCATTTTTCAAACAAAAAAAAAAAAGAAAAAAAATTATATAAATACATAATCAGGAATTGAAAAAAAAGTGTAAGAGAGAGAGAAAGAGAGAGAAACGACTTTCAGAAATATTATAACGATCCACTCAATATCATTTTGATTTGCATATTTTACTTAAATCCCCTTCAGGATATGAAATATCGTTTTCCATAAAAATAAATGGTAATTGCCAAAATTTTCATATTTGTCGGCTCTTTTTTTTCTTAATAAACACATTACATCTTTCAATAGTGATGACAATTATAAAATTGACAAGGGAAAAATAGTGGAGTAAGTTTCTCCTGCTTTGAGCCACTTCTAAATATTATAGTATTGACAAACTGAATTCGTCAGTTTGAATTTTGAAAATCTGACATTAGATTCGTCATCAACGACCCCAAAAACCCCTGAATAATAATTTTCAAACGAATCCATTGATTTTTAAAAAGTCAACCGCCATCTTGAATCCGCCATTTAGAATTTTGAAAATCTGACATTAGATTCGTCATCAACGACCCCAAAAACCCCTGAGTGATAATTTTCAAATGAATCCATTGATTATTAAAAAGTCGACCGCCATCTTGAATCCGCCATTTAGAATTTTGAAAATCTGACATTAGATTTATCGTCAAAAAAAAGCCCTCGAGTAACAATTTTTCGAACGAATTCGTTGATTATATTTTAGGAGGAATCTGGCATAGAGTCAAACCAAAAGTTACTCCAATATGTCATAATTTTGTAATTTAACCAAAAAGGACAAATTAAATCTTAAATTCGTCTCGACGGAAATGTGAAGAGTTTAATTTCGAATATTTGAAACGATTAAAATTTGCATTTGAAAAAAATCCAATTTTCTGTCAATAAGAAACATTCAAATTTTAGGTTATGAATCATATTTATTATTGACAAAAAATTATAATTTTTATACGAATTTGACTTAAAAATGCTCAAAATGTAGAAAATTTAATTCCTTACGCTTTTAGCAAAAGGAATTTAAAATTTAATTTAACTTATTGTAAAAAAACGAAATTATAACATTGGACTAACTTTTGTTCCGATTGTTTGTCGGATTCCTCCGCTATATTAAATCCGAATAGGCAAGCGTTTCAATTGCGCATGCGTTACATATGGAATTGAACTTCCGATTCATGTTTCGGCCCTGTGTACAGTTTGTGTATTATTCAGAAAATGTGAAAGAAATTATAAATTCAGTGTTAATAAAAATAATATGTGTGTCACGCTCTGAAGAAAGGTATACCTAAGAAGCAAAAAATTTAAGGTTATGTTTTTAATTTTTCAAGTAAAAATACAGAAAGAAAATTAATTATTAATTAAAAATTATTGATCTACAAGTCTTCATTATATTCAAAGTTAAAAATAAAAATTGGTTTCCAATTCAAATAATTAATATAAACTTTTAATCAAGAGAAATCTAACACGATTCTAACCTATAATTCGTTTGCTTCTTAGGTACCTTTCTTCGGAGCGCGTCACATGTATGTAAGAGCTAAATATTGTATTTCTGACATTTCATCAAGGTAAACATAACCTCACCGTGCATACCGGTGTTTTCTTTCTTCACTGCAGCCGCAACTTTTTAATTGCACTAGACTCAGTTTTTTCTCTACATTTAAATTTAACCCTAACTTTTCTCTTAAGGTTATGTTATTCAGTGGTCACGTGTCCCATATTCTTTACTATGGAAAAACGTCACACTGAAAAACATGACCTTAAGCACATATTTTTTCCTCAAAAATAACACGAGGCGCATTCGCGACTTCCGAATTGAAATGAAGTGGTCTATATCCCTCCTACCCACCTCCCCCTCCTCACTCCATTCATTTTGATGTCTCTATCGATAAATCGTTGTATCGTTCGAAAGCACGACAAAATGGTCAATACATATATCGATTCCCGAGGTCTTTGAAAAAGAGTGAGAGAGAGAGAGAGAGAGAAGAGCGGGTCCCTTTGGATCTTTGGAGTATCCGGAGGGCGCCTCCTCCTCCTCTTTGGTTTGTAATGCCCTTGAATTCGTCGAACTCTGGTATCCGCGCGCGCTCCTTCGCTCGCCGCTCACGCGTTTCATCCGGAATGATAGATGGAGTCCCGGGAGGGCAGTGCAGCCAACCGTATCACGTGGGCGCGCACTCTATACACAAGTTACATTCATACATATTCGTCTCTACCCCCACCCCACCACTCCGAATCTCGATTGGGCAAGAGGACTTCATCTTTTCTTTTTTCAATTTTTTTTTTTAATTTCTATTACTGAATCGCAAAATTTTTTTTTTTTTGTGTCGAGAATTAGGCACTTGGGAAAAGTAGAAGAGTGGGGGAATAGATGTTGGTGTTTTTTTGTCGAGAGGACGCGAAGAGAGTGTTTCTCTGACTAAAAATAATTGAGTAGGCAATTAGTTCTGGATAATTGCATGTTGCCTCGGAATCATGGTTGCGTCTTGCCCCGTGTCATGTGTGGTCCCGTCATTATACGCAAATTGTGGAACGTTAGTAAATATACCTGGGGGCCCCTCGTGTTTCAAGCAGACGGCCAGGAGCGACTCTTTAATCTGCTACTTCCGGTTTCCCGTGACGCGATCCAAACGAACGCGAAATTGTGGATTAGTCTCTCTTAACACCTCCCACCCCTCTCTATGCCTTCTCTTTCTCTGTTTTGCAAGTTGCAACTGTTTTTATACAAAAACTTTCATAAATAGAAAATCATATAATTTTTAACGAAATTAACTGAAATGTGAATTGTACTTTACTTAAAATGTTGGTCAATAGTGAACCAAGCTTAATGCTTGTAAACATAACCTGATTCGGTCATACTGTCAGTCAAGCTGCTTCTTGACCAATTTTTTTTCATCGACATAAAATGATGCGCGCGCAATTATTTTGCGTAGCTTTAACAGTATCTTTTGTTCGTGTCGATGAAGAAAAAGTTGTTGTAGAAGTAGCATCGTACTTGTAACGAAAATCTTTTATAAAGTATTGTAAAATTATGTTATTATATATACATTTCTTTCTTTATTTATATTTTCGTAACACTTATATAACTTAATATAATAATATTTATGATATATTATATTATATTTGTTTTCAAAAAATGAACTTGGAAGAAAGTAATGAACTGATTCATTATAGCTACATATTCTCAGAAAAATGTGACGATTTGTTTTCTTTTCTTTTAATTTAAATATTTTCAGCGACACTAGCGCTATGACGGGGAAAATGTTGCAACTCAGGTGAGAGAATGGCTCGAAGTTTTTTTTTATTTGTTCCAAAAAAAAAGAGTTAGAAAATTTACCTCGTCAACGAAATGTTCCTCAAAGTTTGGTATACTTGGAGCGTAGCAAAAGTCAGTCAGCTTCCACGTTCTGTAAATAGAAAACATCTTCAATAATTTAAGCCTTTTTAAAAAAAACTCCCCTCTTTCCAATTTTTTTTTTATTCTAATTACATCATAATTTCAATAATTGTGACGCGCTCCGAAGAAAGGTACCTAAGAAGCAATCGAATTATAGGTTAGGATCGTGTTAGATTTCTCTTGATTAAAAGTTTATTTTTTATTATTTGAATTTGACACTAATTTTTATTGAATATTTTTGATATAATGAAGACTTGAAGATGAATAATTTTAAATTAATAATTGATTTTCTTTGTTTATTTTTACTTGAAAAATTAAAAACATAACCCCAAATTTTTTGCTTCTTAGGTACCTTTCTTCGGAGCGCGTCACAATTATCTATTGAATATTTAACGTTACTTGAATATTACTGAATGCAAAAAAGTATTTTATTTACTAAACAATAATTACTCCGTTTATTGACTAAATATTATTAATACACTAATAATTTTTTTTTATTTTTAACTTAAATTAATTAAAACTACTTTAGTGTTAATTTATAGAAATTTTAAAGTTGTTAATTTTAATTTTTTAATATTTTAATTTTTTAATATTTTAATTTTTTATTATTTTAATTTTTTTTTGTCCTCAATTTATAGTATTTTTAAATTGTCAATAAATAAATTCTAATCGACAAGAATTTCTTGAGAGAAATTTCTCTTTTTTAAGAAAACTTACAGTTCGTATAATTCGACAGTGACTTGTGTCGCTACTTGGAGCACCTCTAAATGTTCTAACAGGGCCGCAGGTTGTAAAACATTTGCCCCTGGCACCCGGGGCGTTTGAATAACCAGCTGTTGTGTCGACGTTGTCGCTTCTCCGAGAATTTCTGCCGCATACAACATTTCCTTTTCCAATCTTCCACCCTCTGAAAACAGAAAAATAAATTTATTTTCTTCTTACTTTTCAACGAAAACATTCTTTTAATAATTTTATATTAAAGGAATAAATTTAATAAATTTAATTATTAAGTAATTAAGTTTAATATTAAATAATAATAATGATAATAATAATGATAATAAAAATAATAATAATAATAATAATAATAATAATAATAATAATAATAATAATAATAATAATAATAATCATCTTGTAAATTAAATATTAAAAAATTAATTAAATTTACTATATTATATAATCGATTTTATTTTATACTCCAATGTTACATAATTTAAAATTTAATCTAATGGTAAATTTTTCTTGAGAAAGATGAGAATAGAAGATGTTTTTGTTCTCTTTTCTCTAGTTTTTTTTTAAGGATTAAGGAGCGTTCACAATAGGTTCGCACTGGCTCTTGCGCCTTTTTACAGCTATTGCAGACGTACCTTAAAAAGTCATTTTTTAGGGGTAATCATTGGGTAGTGTACGTAATTTTTCCTATATTAATGATAATAATATTATTATTAATTATAAAAATGATAAATTCTGTAATAATTTTCTCATAAATGAAAAATTATTACGTCAAACTGATGGGGAATGAAAAGTAAAATGTCCATGATGGCTTATGGGCTGGGGGAAAAATCGGAAATGCAGTAATTCCGAGGCAAAGTTGGTATAAAGTGAGTTACAGCTGAGTACAATCGAAGGTTGGACCCCACCTAGTTGGATTTCACTGTCAAAAATGCCGACGGCGTATTTGCTTGTTTCGCTACGGCGCGGCTCTCGGGACCACCGGAGTTGCGCGGTTCCCCCAAAGGTTCTCAACTCGCTCTCACAAAATATATTTTCATACCACTTTAAGCATCTATCCTTGTTTTTCTTCGTTTATTAAAAAAAATTTCTTTTCTTTATCCATAACAATAGTTTTCCTCTAATAATAATAATAATATAATATAACAATATTATATTATTATATATTTGTTATATAATATGATATATAATATTACAGTAATATTATATATAGTATAACTATATATAATATAGTACTATGTATATATTATAATATATATTAATATATATATATATATATATATATATATATATATATATATATATATATATATATATATATATATATATATACCTTATTGTGGCCTTTGCTCTATTGAATAAGAGGACGATAGTTTGTTTATAAAATTATTATATCACTATTATTATTATTATTATATAATAATATCGTAATTATAATATTAATATTTTGATTTTCATAATAAAAAATGTTGTAAGCTATAATATTTCTACAGTAGGCGCATAGTGGATGAGAGTGAAGGTCAAAATCTCATGGTAGTTCATCTTTCGAAAATATTCAACCTGCATGGACCAGGATGTCACTAGCTCTCTGCAGGTTTCAGAATGGCTCGTCGAAAAATCTCCAAAGAGAGAAAGAATGGCGTGAAAAGAAAATTTTTCAAGGGTTTTTCTTGCCAAAAGCAAGTCGACCTCCACCATGTATAAACGACATTCCTTGTAGAAAAAAAAATGTGAAAATCTCATCAGGGGGTCACAAAACAAGAGAGACTTTATTATACGTCTCTATATACATGGATAGTGAAGAAAAAAATCAAAATTATAAAAACATGGAGAGTTTCCCTTGTCAAAAAAAAGATATCTTGTCTCGAGGTCATTAGTTTAGAAAAAAAAAACGTGGGGGTTCGTCGTGGAATTTTCTCTCCCCCCATCCTTTTTTTTCTCTATTATATCTATTTTCATACTGTACTTCATTCTGAATGTCAAAATCAAATCATCAAAATTCAAAAAGCAAGAATAAATGCACATCAGGCTCGAAATCTGATAAAAATACAAATTCGACGGTATAATAGAGACATTCTTATTTATATACTACTCTTCACACACTGTTGGGGAAAAAATACAGAAGACAGAAAAGACAAGGATAGTGTATGAAGATATAAAATGATGTAGAGAAGAAAAAAAATGTAGAAAAGAGATACAAAATGGTTCAGAGAGAGAAAGAGAGAATATTAGTAGGTGGGGAGAGAAAAAAAAACTTAGAAGAGAGAGAAAGAATGAGATCTCTTGATTTATCGCCGGGGCGTCTCTGTAATTATTTCTTCGTCCCTGTCCCTCGCGAATGGCGTAAGAGAGAACCGTGTACCCCTTTCTGTATAGCCTTCCGGCTACCGTAATTGCCCGTAAGACTGGGTCCGTCTCTATTGCTCCAGGGCCTCACTGAATGGCGGTCTCTCTGTCGGGTGCCTCGCCATTCAGCACAGGCGGTCCTATGCATTGGCTCCATTGTTTCGTCAAGTTATCCTCGTCCCTTGCCTTCTCCAAGTGATTTTTTTTCTCTCCTTTTTGGCCATCTCTACTATATGCCTTACTCTTCCAATACTCGAATTTTTTCCACTAATTTTTTCACTAACACTTCATGCACCATTACTATTAAAACTACTGTGTACTATACTACCAGTTGAACTATTATTCTTACTATTTAATATTGCTATTTCTATTGCCATTACTTAATAGTAATAGAAATTGTAATCTACTTCTATTACTATTTTTTTCCTATTACTTTGCTTTTTGACAAAAAAATTGATTATTATATGTGACGCGCTCCCAACAAAGGTACCTAAGAAGCAAACGAATTGTAGGTTAGGTTCGTGTTATAGCTTTATTTTGAATAAAAGTTTAATTTCAATTATTTGAATTCGAAGTCAATTTTCAATGAATATTTTGAATATAATGAAGACTTGAAGATCAATAATTTTTAATTAATATTTGATTCTCTTTCTGCATTTTTACTTGAAAAATTAAAAACATAACCTCAACTTTTTTGCTTCTTAGGTACTTTTCTTCGTAGCGTGACACATATTGAAATTTACTATGAAATTAAATTAAATTTACGCATATAATTGTCGTTAAATAACCTTTTTTTAATTACAGATGAAGAAGTGGATCCTAATAAGGAGCAATATTGAGAAGAAAGTTCGATATGCGTGTTCTATTCGGTAAGATAACCAATTTCAAAAAAATTTTATTTAACAAAGTGTCTATTTCCAGGTAATGTTTGAGGAAATTCATACAATGAGTCCGTTGAAAATCCTCAAAAGATTCGAAAAAGCAAATGTCCCAATTTGTTTATGCGTGTACTAATTGATACGCAGTTCTGCAAAATTGTATTATTATTTAATGATGAATAATCTCCTTGCTTTTTGTTTTCAAAAAAAATGAAATTACACAGACCTCGGATATTACGACTTTGTCGAATAATAACTATATACAAATTATTAACTATTTTAAATCATTAAAAAATTATTTTTCAATTCTTCTAATTAATATTTTTTAAATATACAATGAAAAAGATTTTGAACAATTAAAATTCTGTAAAATTCAATTGAAAGTAATTGATTTTTTTCAAGTTTTTGATCATATAAAAATTATTTTTAGATTTTTTCTAATTTATATCTTGTAATGTTCAATAAAAAGGTTTTGAATGATTGAAATTCTGTAAAATTTTAATTATGAAAATAATTTACTTTTTCAAGTATTTTAGTACAATTTTAAAAAATAAAATTTTGAAGAATTTTATTATTGCAAATTTTGAATATAATTGAATTCTCAAACATTTTGAAGAAGAACCTTCCAAGGGTAAATACATAAAAATTTATTTATTTCATGTACCAACGGGCTAAAAATGAAAAATATAATGTAAATTAGCCTCTAAAAATTATAGTAAAATATTTTAAATAAGTATTTCTTGGAATTTTTTAAAATTCAATTATTTTTTAATTACATATTTCCAATAATTCAAATACAGACAGAAAACAGTAACATTAAGATTTTTTAGAATATTTTTATTACATTTTAGAGAAAACAATTAAATTGAAAAACTTGTACTTATAAAATTCTTGAAAAAATTAATTAGTTTATTTTTTAAATTATATAAAAACTTTTTTAAGGCATTCAAATATTTTCGATAAATTATATTAGAATATTTAAAAGAAACTAATTCTTAGAATTGTTTTATTATAATTTTTAATGATACATAATTATTTTTAAACAAGGTGATAAATTAAGTATTGAAAAATTACTTTTTTTAAATTTCTTAAAATTTTAAAGAAATCGTGTTTCATATTTGAAATTAAAATTCTTCTGAAATTTTTACTTTTCAAAAATTCAATTATTTTTTTAAAGATTTTACAATATTTCAATTGTTCAGAATTTTTTTAATTATACAAGGGAGCGTTTGTAAATGATGTCACGCTTTTGGGACAAGTTTCTACTAAACATGACACAATGTATTTTTCTAATTTCAAAACTATTATCTTATAAAAACTATTTTAAAATATGCTTAAGAAATTAATTTTAAGAAATTTTTTACTACAATTTTTTGAAAATACTATACTGTAATAACTTAAAAAAAATATGGACAGTAGCTACAGTTACAATTATTATAGAAATAAAAAATATTAAAATATTTGAATTCTTGAAAAACTTTCAGAAAATTATTAAAAATACATAATAGATAATAATTGATTTAGGAAATGAAGTTCATGTACAAAATTATGGAAAAGAATTGAAGTTTGGATCGTTTAACACATAGCGCATGAGATTGTAACCCCAAAGTATGCCATTCAGACAATATTGAAATTTTTCAATATTTACTCGAGCCAATATTTAAATATTCCATATATTGTATATAGATATAGTAGGTAGATTGTAATAAAGTACAAATAACTTCCGAAAATTTTCACACTTATGCGTATTCGTCAATAGAATAGATCCATTCGTCAATAAAAGAGAAACTAGATACTTGTTTGTCTTTAGAATTCCCCAAATTTTACAAGCGAAGAATATATAAGAAACAATTTTATAAGTTCAACAGAAGCAACGGTTATATATACCATAGATAAATATATATATAAAATAAATGTGTAAAAATATACGTAGATCTAAGTGGACTACTAGCCATGTGTGCGTGTTTGCTCAAGAGTTTTTCAAAACGAAATACGAAAGAAGACAGGTGCACAATGTGAGTTTAGGTTTTTAGGACTTATATATATACGTGTACCATATACACAAAGGCTTATAACCCGCACCTCTTCAAACTTTATACCAAAAGGGAATGAAAAATAACCGTACCTACAAAACTTAAAAACTAAATCCATCTATTTCAAATGTTCCGATTACTACATCAATTTCTTTGAAGGACTAAAAAAAAACACGAAAACCGGATCCTTAAAAAATGACCCTAAAGATCTATCAAAAGTTCCTTTCTCTATTAATATGAATCAATAAGAGACGAGGAAGAATAAATCGAAAGAAATCTCCTGAGGCTGATGATAATGATGCGATGATGAAGGCAAGTCCTTATTTGTTTTTTAACCCACAATCCAGTTTTCAGATTCCTCTCGCAGAGAAAAAAAGAAAATAAAAATGACAAATTACATTTAAAGCTCTTGTTTAGTTTACTTTATTTAGTTCTGGTTTTCCTTTAATAAGCGCAAAATAAGAAAAATCAAGCGTCTACATGTGGACAAGAGTGTTTTCAATGGTTACTTCCGTTAGGGAGATGTGAAAACTTCCCTTTTTCCTTGAAAATCTATGGAAATAGAGGAAGAGAACACACATGTTTCTTAAGTGACAGTTTCCCATGCAGAGAAGATTGATTTCTCACTCTCTGACATTTCTATTTTCGACTAAAACTAACGCCCCCCATTGGAAAGAATACACATTCATTGAGAAAAGGAAATTTTTCTTTGGAAAATCACCGCGGGAATTTTATTCTTTTTCCATCCATTGCAAGAATAATATAAGAGAGTATATAAAGAATTTCTCTTCTTTTTCTCTTTATCTACAGTTGACACTCGATTCCCTCACACACATGTTGTATATATATGACACATAAAAAAATTCAAATCTCATTCCCCCAAAAATATTTTTTTTTATTGATTTTCTTAATCTCAAAGTCAAAATTTATTAAATATTAAAATAATTCACTGTCATTTTTATATTTTTTAATTCAAATGAGTCAAAACTTTTTTTAATTGAAAAATAAATTAAAACTATAGAAAATAAGAAAATTCACATTTTTTTCAAATTTATCAAAATTTGTTAAGTAACTATGTTTGTAAATTTATAATATTTAAAATTTTTTGTATTAAATGTTTCTTTCAGTGTATATTTTCCGTGTTAATAAACGTATAGGCATAATATACAATTCCCAAAGCGCCGCTCATAATTTTAAAGTTGCCCCCCTTTAATTAGAAACTATACGCGCTACCAATTAGAGCTCAAAAGTTATTGATTATACTCGGAGAGAAGATTTTAGGCGCACAAGGAAAATCATCCCAAAAATATATTTCCTCTCTTTTTTTCCACCCCAATAATATACCTGTGGGTCTAAAAAATTATTTTCTCCTTTAATTACATTCGTCTGGGAACATCCATCCCTGGTGTGGAGGAATTTTTTTTTTTTTTGGTTTCAACCCAGACAGCAAAATAAAAAAATATTGCTGCAAATTTCCTGCAAGCATAGGTATTTTGGTTTATAAATTTCGGTCAAAATATGAATATTTTTAAAGAAATGTTTTTGCAATTTTTTAAGGCAAAGGTACATCTATATTTTAGAAAAAATAAAAATTCAAAAATGGTCAAAATATTTTGAATTCCTCTTAAAAAATTACTATAAAAATAATTTTGTTGAATATATAGGTGTACCCTCCCTTTAAGATAATTTTTCTAAACGTTGAAAGGGATATTTTTTTTTGATTCGCACTTTTTTTATCTTTATACTTTTGCATTCAATACGGGGCTTGAAAGTAATATATTTTTCGAAATCCAACAACTTTGAAGCAATTTCAAATATTTTGGCTCGTGTCCAGAAAGAAGACAATTCCATAAATGGTGGATCCAGTTTCTCTGTCTCTTCTTAAGCGATGAAATTATGAATCAGGGTCATTTGGATTTTTTTTATTCTGCTTCTGGAATCTATGAAAATTTTTAAAACTTTCATTTATTTTCTTTCCTCTCGTTTCTTTCACTGCTTTATACTGTTTCACTTTTAGCATTTTAAATCGACACATATTTACCCTACGAAAAATGTATATGGGTGATTAAATTCAAAGTGTCATTTTTGATGCTTCTAACTTTGATTTTTCGATGTTGGATTTTGAACTTAACGATATACTCTGTTTTGGTTGACTAAAACATATATGTGACGCGCTCCGAAGAAAGATACCTAAGAAGAAAACGAATTATAGGTTAGGGTCGTGTTAGATTTCTTTTGATTAAAAGTTTATTTTTAATTATTTGAACTTGAAACAAACTTTTATTCAATATTTTGGATATAATGAAGACTTGATGATCAATAATTTTTAATTGATAATTGATTTTCTTTCTGTATTTTTACTTGAAAAATTGAAAACATAACCTCAAATTTTTTACTTCTTAGGTACCTTTCCTCGGAGCGTGACACATATTGGACGAAAATAATAGTGGTCGAGCAGGTGGAAGCAAATTTTAATTTTCATCAGGTGAAAAACGATAGGCAGAAATTATAAGAAATTTTCTGATTTTGTTTATTATTTTCTGAAATAAATTCTCACAACTTTGAAAAGTTGAAATATTTAAAATTACAATAATGAACGTTTCAACATGACTTGAAAAATATTTGTAATGAGCTTTGCTATAAATTATATACTTTTGAAGACGAAAAAAACATATGAAATTTGAGGAACACCACTGCCATTTTTGAAAGATTTCACTGATAATCTTTTTTGAATGATGAGAATAAAATCAGCTTATAAATTACAAACCAATATCAAATTTTCATTAACTGCATATAAGATAAAAATTTAAGACAAATTTATTAAAAATAAAATAAAATAATATGTTGCAAGAAACAATCCTTCGATTTTAAAAGACTCGGGTAATTTCGATTTTATTAGTAGAATAAGAAGTGAAATAAATTTGGTCAGCTATAAAGCTATGGCTGGATTTGTATATTTTCTCTATGTAGAATATAGAAATGAATTGTCAAGGGGGAAAAAAACGTAAGATGGCGCTGTGACCTTACGGTGTTCGCGTTCCGGACTGTGTCACGGTATTGCGATCATCATTATCTTGTAAAAGACTTTTTAAAGAGAGTTAGCCAGGGTTCCTCTTCTTCTTCTTCTTCGTCTTAAGATCTCGGCGGAGACTTGGCTGAGGCGCTCAGGCACGCAGCAGGCCCACCGTTGCTTGGCTGGCGCGCACACACAGAGAGCTGAGCGGGCCACCCACCGAGACCATTCACCGGAACCGAGACCCATCCAATGCCAGTGATCCTCAATTTTTCCACAAATCCAATTTCCAGCATACGTTTTCATATATTGTCTCAATTTTAACATTTCAATTCTCCCAAATGATGTGAATTTTTCCGTTTTCTTCAAAAATTAATCAAAAAGGGAACTCTATTTTTTCAAATGAATTTACATGTTCTCCTTTGATTAGTTAATTATCACAAACGCATGTGCATTTGTGCTGAATGAAACTGTTCTTATGTCTACCAGAGTAGAAAGGGGTTTTTTTCTTAGGGTTCATTTTTGCTTGATACGTGCGGGAAAAGCGACCTTATCGGTTACCTTATTCGGTTTGTTGACGTTTCGTAAGTAAGAGTAATAAGTCAAGAGAAGGTAGAGAACCAATTATTAAGTAAGAATACTAACTTACGGGACGAATTGGAACCAAATATGAAGAATTGCCTCTTTTCCTTAATATTTGGTTCAATTTAGAATAGAAATAATCAATGTTTTGAAAATAGAAATGGAACTAAATATTAAGTTAGAGCTGCTATTAAACTTTGATTCTATTTGTTTAGGAGGGAAGCAAATATTAAGTAGGAATTGGAAAATAGTATTTGGTTCTTAAAAATTTTGGGTAAGAAAATTTTTAATTAAGAAAAGAAGCAAATATTAAGGTAGTTGTGAAGACGTTATAAGATAGGAGAAAACTGGAGGGACGACGGTATTGTTTGTGTGAATTTTAACAATTGTGTTTTGGAAGTAAACAGAAAATGAGATCCTCTGGTTATGCGCGGCCGTCCATCCGTCCGTCGGTGCAACAACAGCAGATTCCCGGTGGGTCTTTGGACGAAGACGGTCTTCTGACTCTCTTATCCCCGTTTCGAGTCTCTTCCTATCCCCACCCAACTCTCTCTTTTATTCTTCTCCTCTCACCAACCTCTTCGCTCCATCTCACTTCAACTCATTTTCGAACAACCATTCGCACTCTCTCTTTCTCTCATCTCTTTTTCCTTCTTTTTCCCTCTCTTTCTCTCTCACTCTCTTTTGTGTCTTCCTCTCTTTTTACTTTTCTCTCTCTTTCGCTAGTTTCATCTCTTTCTCTCATTTTCTCTTTTTCTCTCCTTCTCTCTCCTTACCGAGGCAAGGAGGCTTAATGAAGATGTAAGCAGTCGGACGGCCCTCGTGCACGATTGTACCCTTCGTCCTCTCTCCATCATCATGCCATCCCGATCACGTCTTCCTTTTCTACACAGGCCAATTCAAATTTTACTTTTCTCAACCGCAAGAAAGAGAGGAATTTTCCCCCCACTGAGAAAATACACATTTTCCAAAAAGAAACTTTTCTAGTAAAAGAACATTCTTTACGTTTAATTTCTCAAAATAGTAATAAAAAAAAGCCATAGTCAAAATATATAAATTTTCGGCTTTTAAACTATTTCTATCGTTGACCATGTTGAAAAAATTACCAGATTTACTGTCGTTAAATAACCGTTTCTTTTTAATTTCAGACGAAGAACTGGACTCAAATAAGAAGCAACAATGGACAGCAAATATGTGCGTTCTATTCGGTAAGATAACTAATTTCCAAAAATTTTTACTTAACCAAGTCTCTATTTCCAGGTGCGCAGTTATGCAAAATTATATTATTATTTAATGATGAATAATCTCCCTGCTTTTTTGTTTTTTAAAAAATGAAATTGCACAAACCTTAAATATTCCGACTGCATAAATTGCACAATCACGCAAAATTGTATTAATATTTAATGATGAATAATCTCCCTGCTTTTTTGTTTTCGAAAAAAATGAAATAGCACAAACCTCGGATATTCTGACTTATGCCAAAAATAACTAATCAAATTTATTCAATATTTCAAATCATCAAAAAATCATTTTTCGATATTTCTAATTAAATTTTTGAAATGTACAATTAAAAAGATTTTGAATAATAAAAAGTTCTGTAAAGTTTTAAAAACAATGTTTACCATTTTGGAGAAAAGAATGATATTGAATATTTGAACATAAAATTTTTCGAAAAATGAATTAGTTTCTCTTTAAATGTATAGAAAAATTCTTTTAACCCTCCGTTACACACCTAGGTTTCAGTATTTTTTAAATAACTTTCATTTTCCTCATTGCAAAATAAAATCAATTTATATACCTTTCGACAGTTTCTTCCTCAACACATTTCTAAAAAAATGTAGAAAAAATGTAGTTTAAACGTAATTAATCTTTAATAATGAGGCTTCAAAGCCAGAAAAAACTCGAAAAAGTGAGGTTATGTAAGATAAAAAATAAAGTTTTCAAAACATTTTTTGTTCCACTGTTGGTTAATGAGAAAATTATATATTATAAATATGATTAAAATGAATTGTTTAATGATTTTTTGCTTATTTGTTAATGTTACATTATTTTTACATATCAAGTAGAATTCATTCAAAGATACGTGCATTCGTGTATTTAATTTTTATTTTTGACACCGAAAATTAAGTTTATTAATTTTATAATTTAGAATAATTTACTACATATTTGTAAGATTGTGTTAAAATTAAATTTTTGTTGATTTCTTTGATTATGTTGTAATGTCGCTTGTTTCATTAAAATTTTTTAATGATGCAGGGAATTTTACCCCAAAGTAAGTTCAAAATTTATCCTTTTTTTCTTGTGAAACAAAGATATTTTGAGAGTTTAAAATATTTGAATTGTTTGTCATGTTTCACTAGATTTCAAACCATAGACGAAATATATAAATTTCTAGGATTTAAACTATTTTTGTTATTGACCATATGATTTGCTGAATTTTAGACTTTTCCATTTGGAAAATTTATTATTTTTAAACAGTGGCGGATCCAGGGGGGTCATGACCTCCCCCCCCTGAGGCAAACAATTTACATAAAAAAAGGTCAGCTAATTATGGTCGTTGTTCGCCGAATCTATAAATGACCCCCCCCCCCCCTCCCTGGAATAAATTCTGGAACCGCCACTGATTTTAAAAAATAGTTTTTTTCTGGATTGAAATGCAAAAAAAAAAAAACATGAAGACAGAAGTAGAGTGATAGTTTTTACGAAATTCAGTGTTCATTTGGTATGTGTTCGAATACGAAACATTGTATAGAATGTTTTTACCACTTTTTCGAAAGTTTTGTTCAACATTGTTTTTCATTTTTTTTTCTTTCTTTCTTTTTTTTTTTGACAAGAATGAGGATCGCTGGGACTCACGAAATTCCATTTATAATCGAAATGCCTAAAGAGCGCGTGCTGCGCCTGCTGGAAAGGTTCGTCCGCTGTTCCTGGAATGGCCTGTTCATTGTCGACCAACGACTCTTGTGTGTAGGTAAAGGCGATCGGAGGCTACTCTTACTCTCCCGTCCTCCCCCTCATTCTCTGTCTCTTCTTTTCTCTCTCGTTCACTCTTATTGCTCCAAGAAGTCGGGCCTTGCCTTGTATGCGGATGTCCAGGAAGGAGAAAGATATCGCCGCGTGTCATTCACATCTGGTGAGCGGTGTTTTGTAAATTGAGCTATCTCCACTCCCTTCTATATATATATACACACAATATACATATAAAACGAAAAAGGCAATTCACGCGGAAAAACAAGAACAATTCATAAATTTTATATTTCTCCGCATCTCTCTCTCTCTCTCTCTCTCTTTTCAAATTTCTTCCTTAAGTTTTTTTAAAATCGAAATAGAGTTGAAAAATTAGATTCAAACATCGGAATAATCTCAATTTGGTTCATACATCAAGTACAACTGTCTCCAACATCGATTCGCTTTAAGGTCGTTTTTCCCATGATAAAGCAAGCTAAAATCGATCTTAAAAAAGTTAAATGTTATTTTTTTCACTTTGTACGGCAGAGTTATATAGTTCCTTCTGCAAAAATTTACAGTAAGAAATTGTTTCCACGTATTATGATGAAAACTGTATTTTCCTACAAATAACAAGCAGGAGAGAAAAAAAATTCTGTTATTTTTTCTTTTCTAAAATCTCCGACTATGTGAGAAAGCTAATCCGATGGTGAGACGAAAGTGGACGGAAATACCAGTGGATAAAAGAAGAGATATGATGGTACATATATGGAGGTAGCGCCACGTCTTGAGAGACGATTTTCAAGATCACAAAATATACTTTATAATGGTTAGTGTAATAATTTTTGCTTGCAAGAGAACAGGGAGCCCGCATCCTCGCGCGAACCAGTCGCCTCACGGATATCCGGTGCCGATCTAGGCACGCACAACTCCGATTAGTATCCTCTCACGTATAGCCCGGTAAACATTGACAAAAAAAAAATCTTTAGTCTTATTCTTCTTTTGGTAACACATTTTGGCGGAATAATAATATTAATAATATTAATAATAATATTAATAATATTAATAATATTAATAATATTAATAATATTAATAATATTAATAATAATAATTATCACAATGTTAATGACAATAATAATATAGTAATAACTCTTTCTTTGCTATGCGAGAAAATTTTCATTTGCTTTAAAATCGATTTTCCCGTAACCGAACAAGGAAAAATGAAACTAAAAGTAAATGTCGCAATTTTTACTTTGAATTGACTTTTTTGACTTACTTTATTAAGAATAATTATTGTAGAATAACCACCGAAAAAAGTATAGCCATTCTTAAAAATTTCTAATTTTTAAAATTTTTTAATTCTAAGACAACAAAGAATATGAAAAAAAATCAAATGATAATTTAATAGCAAAAAAGAAAAATATACTTTTTTCAAAATTTTCAATTCATTAAAAATTAATCATTTTTTTTTGCTATAATGGTAGAAGAATATGTTCAATAATAGATGAAAAACTGCATTTGTAAAAAATTCTGTAAAATTCAAGAAAAACCGACATAGTATCGAGATATTTGGAATATTTTAAAAGTATCTTTGACGCGCTCCCAAGAAAGGTGCCTAAGAAGAAAACCATTTATAAGTTAGGTTAGTGTTAAATTTATCTTGATTAAAACTTTATTTCTAATTATTTGGAATTTAAAAACCAATTTTCATAGAAAATCCTGGATATAGCAAAGAATTGCAGATCAATTTTTTTTATTTAATAATAATTGATTCTCTTTCTGTATTTTTATTCAAAAAATGAAAAACATAACCTTAAGGGGACACCCAAGTCACCTAAAAACAATGCAAGAAGAGTCAACTTTCGGTACACTTTTTTCGAAAACTATTATTCCAATTGCGTTCGCCCTTTTTGCATTCGATTACAAATATGTGACGCGCTCCGAAGAAAGGAACCTAAGAAGCAAACAAATTATAGGTTAGAGTCGTGATAGATTTCTCTTGATTAAAAGTTTATTTTTAATTATTTGAATTTGAAACCAATTTTTATTCAATATTTTGGATATAATGAAGACTTGAAGATAAATAATTTTTAATTATTATTTTATTTTCTTTTCTTATTTTTACTGGAAAAATTAAAAACATAACCTCAAATTTTTTGCTTCTTCGGTCGCTGATTACGAATCTAAAGTCGGTTTTCAAAAATTCAAAATGTCGGATTCAATATGGCGAACGTGTTTTCAAAAATTGACTGAATTTTAATGAAACTTGACATATTTGGGTTTTTGGGGACGCCATATTGAATTTTTGAATCATGTAGAGATATGGAGTCGTGAATTATTCATTTTTAGTATAAAAATACAACATTTGAGTAAAATATAAAAATTTATAAATGATTCATTGATGAATTTCAAGAAATATTATTTTCAAGACAAAGTATCTAATTTTGAAAATTTATCAAAGATACTTCTACTCTTCAGAAAAGGTTTTAAAAAGTCTTGTTCTATTCCTAATTGAGTCTTCCTTTAGAAAATCAATTTAACCCTCCGTCACACACCTTGGAAAAAATTACGACTTTACACACGTTTAGAGGGAATCCCTCACCACATTGTAAAATAAGCGACATTATAACATAAACAAAGAAATCAACAAAAATTTAATTTTAAAACAAACTTACAAATATGTAGTAAATTATTCTAAATTATAAAATTAATAAAATTAACTTTCGGCCTCAAAAATAAAAATTAATTACACGAATGCACATCTTCAATTACACTTTACACTAATTACACTTTACATGTAAAAATAATGTAACATTAACAAATAAGCAAAAAAAATCATTAAATAATTTATTTTAATTATATTTATAATATAATTTTGTCATTAACCAACAGTGGAACAAAAAATGTTTTGAAAACTTTATTTTTTAGCTTACATAACCTCACTTTTTCGAGTTTTTTCTGGCTTTGAAGCCTCATTATTAAAGATTAATTGCGTTTAAACTACATTTTTTCTACATTTTTTTAGAAATGTGTTGAGGAAGAAACTGTCGAAAGGTATATAAATTGATTTTATTTTGCAATTAGGAAAACAAAAGTTATTTAAAAAATACTGAAACCATAGAGGGAATCCCTCCCTAGGTGTGTGACGGAGGGTTAAAAAAATCGATTTTTTTGTCATTTTTCCACTTAGGTGTCTCCCATTAAAAGTTTTTGCTTCTAAGGTACCTTTCTTCAAAGCGTGTCACATTTGCAAAAAAAAAAATTAATTGATTTTCATTCTGCATTTTTTCTCAAAAAATTAAAAACATAACCGTAAAAGTTTTTGCTTCCAAGGTACCTTTCTTCAGAGCGCGACACATTTGCTAAAAAGGAGGAATTTTTAAGGATAATCACGTAAGTTTTGTATAAAAATATTAAAAAAAAAACAAGAAGTAAAACTAACAGTTACTTTGAGTTCATTATTTCCATGACAAGATAACCAAAAATGAACCTAAAAACAAATGAAAATTTTACCTGATACATAATCATATTTTTGTATAAATGCTGTTCGAAAACTTATAAAGTCAATCGTCAATAAAGGAGGAAAAAAATTTTTGGGGTGAGGGAGGGGAAATTTTCCGATAAGATGCGTATAGTTTTCCCGTAGTTGCGGGATTCCAGTAAAATCTTAACGGTCGAATTCCTGAACGTATATATATATTTCTCCGCAAGTGAATGCAACATAGCAAACGTTTACGTATAGGTCGTACGTTGCAACGAGCTTTTGAATTAACATCGAGCCGCAGATAAATATAGAGGGCCACCCAGCGTGCAACTAATGTACTTGGGGGGGATAAAAGTAGTGAGGGAAAAAGAGGTGGAGGAGGAGGAAGAGGGTGATGATCTTCTTTTTGTCGCGTCGCTCTTCTCTCTCTTTTCTTCATCTTCCCGCACTCTTTTACTTTCCATTTCCTATTTTTTCATAAAATAATTTTGATTTTTTCTTGTTCTTTCTTCTTCTTTTAATTTCATGTGCTTTATGTATTTGTACTAATGTTTTGGTTTCATTTATCTTTTTTTAAAGCATAATGTTTTGGTTCCTTTTATGGTTTTCGGGATTCACCTTTTTTTTGGTTCTTCTTCTGCTCTATTTCTTTCTGCTTTATTTTTTCTGTTTTATTCTTTTTGTTTTGATCCTTCTTTTTCGTTCTTTAACTCTTTTTTTCCCCTCTTAATGTGTTTTTCCTTTGCTACCAGGAATACATCTCGAAGGCACGCACATCTTCCTTGCCTCGGTTTCGTTGACTGACAGGCGCCTTTAGGTCCAGACACAGTTTCTCTAACCAACATTTCTCTCTATCTCTCTCTCGCAGGTTAAAGATGATCCTCAATTACTAATCGTCCACCATACTAATCATCCCATTGCTGATGGCCCTAACGATCGGTAGTTATTGATGCTAAGGATTTCTAGTCAAACTCAACAAGATTATAACTAGTTAATTATTATTATCATCATCCCCCTCCTCTCAAACCACCTAATATTTCTCAAATTTGTCAGGACTTACGGACAAAAGTCCTTTGAAGCATTTCTGTCCTTGCAATATTTGTAACTTATTTTAACAGTAGGTGGAATAATTTTTGGAGAACCATAGGAGGACCTCTAGAGGATATTAGTTTAGTAAACTAAATTGAAATGTTCAGAAATAGTTGAAATGTTTAGAGACTTTTAGAGACTGTTAGTGACTTTTAGTGACTTTTAGAGACTTTTAGTGACTTTCAAAGAACTCTGAGACAACATTCAAAACACTTGTGGAATATTTTTAGCAGTACCTATTTTAGAGCACTTTTGCAAGTACTTTTAGAAGTATGCGCTTATTCGGATTATGATTTAAGAAAGATGTTTATAAATAGAATAATACAGTACTCTCAAGATGAGATCAAAGGCATTTGATGGTTTTTGAGAACAAATTAGTGCCTCTTTACAGAGATCGTATAATTGTCAACGATCTTGTCACCAGGTTTATAATTAGGATGGCTTTCAATTTCGAGACACATGTCCTAGTTTATAAGCATAATGTTTATTCACCGAAAGAAATTTCTCCGGACTTCGAGATGTTTTTCAAGGGAGAGAGAACGAAAGAATAAAAAGAAAAAGATCACGAAGAAGAAGTAGAAACATCTCGAAGTCTCTTGGAGAATCCAACAAAGAAGGAGGAGAAGAAGAAGAAAAAGCAAAAGTGCCTCTGCGGACGAAATTAGTTTCAAAGGTGTTTCCAATTGTTTCACTCGTAGCTAACAAAAGTGGTAACAAACAAAAATTACTTCCAAACAAAAAATAGTGTAAAACAAAAGTGCTGGATATCAGAAATGGTAACAAACAGAATTGTTGGCTATCGAAAATAGGTAACAATCAGAAGTGTTGGCTATCGAAAAATGGTAACAATTAGAAGTGTTGGCTATCAAAAAAAGTTAGCAGAACAGAATCGTTGGCTAGGAAGAGTCTAATAATTTTAAGGACGCAGGAATTTTAATAGAAAGGTGAAAGAATTCTTTGTACATACGAACTAAAGGAGCAATGCAAAAGGAATGAGGAGAAAAAGGAGTTGTTTATAACGACAAGATTAAAAAGCTATTCTCGAACACTTACGTGGTATCCATAGTTGCTCGACCTTGTGGTGAATCTGGCTGGATTTAATGCCCACAAAGAAAACTGTCAGCGCCACAATCGCGACAAAAATGACCTTGCCCGCATGCTTGTGCTCGAACCTACCCAGCTGACTCAGCTCCTTTTGAAAGTAGGCCCGGAACCAAATTTTCGATTTTTCACCTTCCGCCTTGCCCTGAAATACAGAAGACACTGAGTATTCCAAAAAAAACAAATTCACAACATTTGTTCAATTCAATATGATTATTACATCAATACTGATCATCATTTATCATTAGTTATCAATAATAAACTATTGACGTATTATCATTATTATGTCAACATTATTATTGATAGCTAATGATAAATGATGACCAGTAAGGTTCTCCAAAAAAACAAAAAAATTAACCCACCAATAGGGGGTTAGTTAATAATACATGTATTCTTTAATATAGATCCCACATCCTATAATATGTGTGTGTTTGTATTTAAACAAGGACCTGAACATAAAAGCGGAGCATTAAAAGGGCCCTTATTTAATGACCAGGTCAAACAGCATCATGGATAATGAGGGACGAGTATACGAGCATTAGTTTGCAGAAACAATTCACCTTCTATATACAACAGGATCATAAGTATCGAGCAATCTCTTAATCTCCCACTGGCATCTTTCATTATTATTTTATTAGAGGTTGTTTTATGGGGTTCATGGAGCCAATGTTGTGGATCTCTCTCTTTCTCTCTCACTCACTTTAGAAAGAGAGTCATACAATTCTGGTAGACACGCGATCATCCAAGGTATTAAAAGACGAGAGCCAAAGAGTGTGTATTCTTCTTCTTCTTCTTCGAAACAGTGTGTGTGTATATATGATGAAAGATAAAGATGGAAAGGAGAAAGGAAAGAAATGAGGAGAGTAACATTGCCGTTGCACAATAACTATATGGTGGGGTCATTCTGACAATATGCTCCTTAGACCACCCATAAGTACCCGTAAGTATCTCTTTAGCTCTCACAAGGAAAAAGCGAGAATAGAAACGAGGAGGAGACACAATTCTTTGATCCCCTTAAGTTCTTAAAAAAAAGTGTCCTCGATTTTTTCTTTATAAATGGATCTACGATTGTTGTACATACAATAAAGGTAATGGGATTAATTTTATACTTGATTTACGCTTGGAAATGGACAAATGGTAGAAATTCCATGTGACCAAAAAACTCTAAACAAATTCTGTGCCATATTTTGAAACATTGATCAATAACTGAAAATTTATGACCGTATACAACGAAATAATGTGTGTACTCAAATCTAGCAAATAACCATAGGCGATGGTGAAAATAATTGTCATATTTTGATGAGGGACAAAAGCAGAAATCTGGATTGTCAATAAGAAAAGTAGTTTACACCAGGTGGCTTACACTGTAAAAAAAGGTTCTAAATTAGAGCTGATTTCGGTTCTAAAATAGAACAAAATTACGATTTAGTACCAAAATTGGTTCTAAATTAGTACCTTTCTTTTTACAGCGTAAAAATGGAAAAATTCTACATTTTGACTATGGTCACCATGGCGAATGATAAAACAATTTAAAAAATGCAAAATTTAATATATTTTAAATAAGAATAACATATTTTCCTGAACTTTTCTGATGTTTAAACGAATTTTTAAGAATGTAAACAAAAGTTAATGACGTGAAGGAAAATGATGACAAAAAGTGAAGTGAAGTGATTTTTAATGAAAATCTGAATTCATACGCTCACGTATCGCGAAGCGGTAGCAGAGTATCGGATAGCGAGGGTTTTCCAACCAATTAACTCTGCGAGTTTCGAGAACATATATATATAGAAGCACGGGTAACCTTATACCGCAGGAGTTGGAAGACTCCTATATCCCGTTCACCACATGTCACACACAAACTTCGTATCACCCCATCCTAAGAGAAACTTTTTTGCCAATTTCTGCTGATACGCTGCCGGAACTTTAGCACTCCTCATCAAGTAGATTGCAAAAAAAAAAACTTGTCCTCCTTGCCCAATCGATCATCATAATCGATTTACTCGATCGTATTCCTTGTTTACTCAACTATCAAAGTACAAACAACCTCTAACAATACTCACACCTTTCTTTGTTTTTTTTACTAAAGAATTTTTTTTCTCAAAATTACACAACTTCGTCAGTTTGAAGAGTTGAATTCTTCTTTTTTGTTTACGAACAACAATTTTTCCTAAGAAACATATATGAAAGACGTCATTTCTATATAAAAGCGCGGGAAAATTCTATAGTAAACGAATTTATTTGGAATCATGAAATCGTGACTCTAGTGTCGCAATGAAATCATGATGAAAAATCTTGATTCCTTGTATATATAACTAGGTTCTCGCGGAGGGGGAGAATTTTTATGTTTATCGCGCGAGGATTATTTCATGCCAGCATTGCATTCGTCCTCTAAAAATGTTTTTCGTCCTTTTAATGTATTTTATGGCGAAAGTCAAGACTGCGTTCAGATAGCAGACAGCATAACAGGATCTTATGTCAACGGAGGTGGTCCCACTCACGAGGTTGTAATATGTAGATACTACCCACCTCGAGAAACCCCATAAGACCCACGACTACTTACGGGAAAGGAGAGAGACCCCCCACCCCTTCTACTGCGCGGCCTCCTACTCTGATCGTTCAGTTTAAGTGTCTCTCGTTTCCTCTGAACATAACTTCTAAGAAGAAGAAGAAGAAGAAGAAAAAAAATCTCTCTCCCTTATTAAGCAAAATACTAATATGTTAATAAACTAAGGAGCAACTAACAATAAGCTATAACGTTATTAGCAGAGGGAGAAAAATTTGTTATAACCAGTAGCAGTTTGGATGATGAAGGTAAAAAAAAAAACTACGACCTTATCCTTGACCTTGTTATAAAAGAGCTTCCTGATGCGAGGGGGATCTATACGCGTAACGTTACATGGCAAAATCTATTTATTTTATTTTTTTTTTTTCATTTCCTGCTTGCGAATGAAGCTATCAACGTCAAAAGACGATTGAGACGCGCGCACTTGTTAGAATGGTAGTGAGGGGAGTGGGGGGAAGAATGAAGAGGCCGGTTCTTGGGGCCTGAAGTCAGGTAAGGCCGCTAAGAGACCTGTGATGTGTGTGTGTGTGTGTGTGTGTGTAGAAGAAGACTTTCGAGCAAGTGGTGGGGGGAGGAGGGAGGCGTATTATCCCTCCAGGATGAAATCGCCCCCCTTCCCTTATTTCAAGACTTGAAAACTTTCGGCTACCTTTGCTCACTTTATTCTGCTGCTGTTACCGCTCAACTCTCTGGCTCTTTCCAGCAAATTCGCGCGGCTACTTAGAAATCCCTTTTGGGATAAAACTCTCTATTGCCCAAATTTTTCACGGGCTACCGAACAACCCGCTGTTGCTCGCATCTACTTTCATCTTTGCCACCTGCCGAATTTATTACGCCATCCCACTGTTCCCCTTCTGTTCCCGCACTCTCTCACTCTCTTTTTCTCTGCGATTCTTTAAAAAAAAAAAAAAAATTCTTCTAGAAGAATCGACTGATCATCGAACTTGTCTCTGATGAGCCATTGTTGGTAAACAAAAGGCCACCTAGAAATTGAGGAATCTATCATGTGGATAATAGATTGTCTAGATCATCATCATCATTACAATTATAGTGATTAATCCAAAGTCTTTTTTTAAATAAATATTTTTTATTTTATAAACAAAATTTTGGTCAAAAATCAATACCCCCCGCTTTCAAAAGGCGCCATTGATTAATATTTTTATTCCATCGATTAACGACATGATAATCATAATTATATTAAGGGAAATTTTGTTGTTCTTTAACTGTGAGGCGAGTCTGAAGAAAGGGACCTTAGAAGCAATAATCACTTTGAGGTTATGTTAGTGTTACTTTTTTGTTGATTAAAAGTTTCTTTTTACTTTTTGTAAATTGAAATCAGTTTTTAATAAATATTTCAGTTGTACTGAAGACTTAAACGTTAATGAATCGAATTGACAGTTGATTCTTTTTTTGTATTTTTTTTCAAAAATTGCAAACATAACCTATAATTTTTTGCTTCTAAGGTCCCTTTCTTCAGATAGCGTCACATTTATATATTTTGACTACGGTCACAATCTGACGGTCCATTGAAAGATATGCCCTGCTCTCGGGGAGCTACCGCAAATTCTGTTTTTACAAGAATTAAAAAAAAATTATTTTTATAAATAAAATGTGTCAAAGTAAAGTTCAAAGTACTCTTTTATAAATGAGGTCTTTAATTTTTAAATTGAAACACCAAATAATTTTTTCAAAATTGTTTGGTGAAAAAATTCCAAAAATATGGACTTTCTTCGGCTGTCTAACTGGTTGTAACCCCTTAAATAGTTAAAATTTTGAAAATTTACATATTTTGACAATTTAGGAAACAATGGCCAACGAAAAAACTATTTGTAAAAAATAATATATTTTCGAAATTTTATTTATATGTCAAACATGGTTTATATCTGACAAATCATGGCTAACGACAAAAATATTCAAAAACATGAAAATTTATACACGGAGAGAGAATATATATTAAATTTTGTAAAAATATTTTCAAATTGTGGAAAAAGTGCAACAAAGCGGAATTTTGATATTGAAAATAATAAACTTTAAAAATAGTTTTGTGAAAATGAAAGTTATTCTAGAATTTAATTAACATTCTTGATATTTGATATATAATTATAGTAAATTTCACATAAGTTTTTTTTAAAGTTTAGTATTTTTTATATCAAAACTTCGCTTTGTCGCACTTTTTCCCCAATTTGAAAATATTTTTACAAAATTTAATATATATTCTCTCTCCGTGTATATTTTAAGTATGATCAACATGTGTCGAACCATGATTGATGACAAAAATATTTTTAAACCATATAATTTACTTATTTTTACTCCGTTGAAAAACTAGCGAATCATGATCATGAAGTAAATTATTTTAAACTCACAAAATTTTTCTATTTTTGCCAATGGCAAAATTCTGGAAAACCATGGTCAACGGAAAAAATAGTTTAAAACTGAAAAAAATTTATATTTTGATAATATACAATATTCAGGAAACAATTTCCAACGAGAAAAATATTTAAAAACATAAAAAAATTTTATATTTGTGACGCGCTTCCAAGAAAGGTACCTAAGAAGCAAACGGATTGTAGGTTAGGTTCGTGTTAGATTTATTTTGAATAAAAGTTTATTTTCATTTATTTGTATTTGAAACCAATTTTCATTGAATATTTTGAATATAACGAAGACTTGAAGATCAATAATTTTTAATTAGTATTTGATTCTGTTTCTGTAATTTTACTTGAAAAATTAAAAACATAACCTCAAAATTTTCTGCTTCTTATAGGTAACTTTCTTCAGAGCGTGACACATTTTAACTTCGGTCAAAATCAGGAAACAATACGGTCAATGACTAAAATATTTAAATCTCCGATTCCTATATTTTTGACCGTAAACAAAGTCTATAGAAAATCATGGCCAATATGGGAAAACAAGTTGGTAACTCGAACATTTGTATATTTTGACTATGGTCAAAATTTAATTAACCATGGGCTAAAAATACATTTTTAGAAATATATTTTTAAAAATATATTTTCAACTCACAAAATTGACATATTTTGACTATGGGATAAAAATTAGAGAATCATGGTCAAGGACTAAAATATTTCAAATATATTTTAGAAATCAAAAATGTAAGAAGTTTTTTTTTGTTTGAAAAGAAGTAGCATAACAAAGTTAAGATTTATGTGTCTGCTAAATCCGGCATAGTGTAATATTACTAAAGAATGAAATAAAAAGATATTAAAAAAAAAAACAGTAAAATAAGATCCGTAAAGTATTTTGCCGGATCTGGCGCAAAACGTCCTTATTCAATTCTCCACCCCTCTCCTTCCTCTTCTTCCTTTTGTGGTTATTTTACGCAATTGCGCAATTGCTCGGACCATCCAGACAAGTCAGGCAAAAGTTGAAGACAATTGAAAAAAATAAAAAAAAGAGAGAGAGAGAGAGAGAGATGTATTTCGTCGGTCGGGGTCGGTGCTCCACTTTTCTCTTGAAAGTGCCGCGTCCGCGAGCAGCGCGTTCATGCAAGATGAGTCAGTCGCTCGCGGGCAGTGGCCTCGTGTTTATACCACAAAGATGCAAGCGAGCGGAAAAAATAATCACCGAATCAAAAAAAAAAAAAAAAAATTAAGAAAAGGGAAAAATCAACATGTGTGATTTAATTCTAGATTGGGTCTTTGCATACATTCTGATGCAATCGGTCTTGATGAATTTTTCCTTCATCATAATGACAAGACTTTTTTCCTATTTTAATAGAATATTAAAATTAAATCGAAAAATAAAAATATAAATAAAAATTGATACCAGGTTTCGCCCATATACTTCGCCAAAGTCTTCCTCTGGGTCAGAAAGTTAAAATAAAATTGAATTGAAAAGTAAATTATTTGGTGGAAATATAGTCTAACGATTGCCCATACTTTGGCAGATTTTTTCAATATTTTTTTTTTATTTCTCTATATTCTTTGTCCTCAAATTCAAAAGAACTATTTTTTTAAAAAAATATTTATCCAATGCTTAAATGACCTTGAGAATAAAATTTAAGAATCTAACGTACAGTCAAAGCAAAAGTTAGTTTCGTAATTTAAAAGAAAAAGACAAATTAAATTTGAAATTCGTCTCGGTGGAAAGGTGAAGTATTTAATTTTACACATTTAAAACAATCGAAAGTTGCATTTGAACATAAAAATTACAATTTTGTCAATAAAAAATATTTTACAAATTTTAGGTTATGTTACTTAAATCATTTACTAAAAAAAGTATAATTTGTATTCAAATATAACTTGAAAATGTTCAAAGTGAGGAAAATTACATTCCTCACGCTTCTACCGAAAAGAATTTCAAAATTTAATATGGCCTTCTTTTTTAAAATATAAAATTATGACATTGGACTAACTTTTAATCCAATTGTTTGTCAGATCCTTGCTTAAAATTCGATCAAAAATACTAAAAAAAAATGTTGAATGCTCTTTATTTTTTGAAAATTGAGAACGAGTAACACAGGTAGCTCGAAATCGGTATATACCTATATATATAAATGTATAAAGTATGTTGTATACATATACATATATACGTATATACTGAATCGAGACATGAAGCGTGACTCGTTGGGCTTTTAACTAGCCGGAATTCTTTAGAGTGTCGGCAAGATTTAACGAGACGACACGATCCCGAATCGAATTTCGAATCAGAGTGAAAGTCATTGCGAACGTAAGATCGTTTAGATTTAGAAGCAGGGAGAAGAAATGAAGAAAGAAAAAAAAACCGGTTTCTAAATAACAATTCCTAACGCGAAGATCCTTTTTTAAATATGCGCAGAGAGGGGAGAAAAAAAAATAAATTTCATCGTGACAAAAAAAGGAAAGTCTATATATATAAATACAAGAATATTGCACTTTAACGATGGGAAAAAAGACATTTTTTACACGATCTACATAATCTTTCTTCACTGACTTAATTCTATTCCAATTCTATTCTTTTTCACATTTCTATTTTTAGGTCTGCATTTTTTTTTTTAATATGTGACGCGATCTTTGCTTTTTTGCTTCTATAGAAGGAAAAAATTATAGGTTATGTTTACTATTTTTTAAATGAAAATACAGAAAAGGATCAACTGTCAATTCGATTCATTAACTTTTGAGTCTTCACTACAACTAAAATATTTAGTAAAAACTTATTTTCATTTGCAACAAGTAAAAAGAAACTTTCAAACAAGAAAAAACTGAGGCTAACATAACCTTAGAAGGAAAAAATTAGAGGTTATGTTTGCAATTTTTTAAGTTAAAATACAAAAAAGGATCAATTGACAATGTGACTTATTAATGTTTAAGTCTTCGTTAAAACTAAATTATTTAGTAAAGACTGCTTTCAATTTGCAAAAAGTAAAAAGAAACTTTCAAACAAGAAAAAACTGAAGCTAACATAACCTTAAAGTGATTCGCTTTTACGGTCCCTTTCTTCAGATCGCGTCACATATAATCTTTTCTTCTTTTACTTCTTTCTGAAAAAAGCTAATAATTATTTGGAAAATTAAATGAAAATTCTAAAAAAAATTCGTTTAGAAACATCGAAAGAAATTGAAAAAAAACATAGAAAATAAAATAGAAATCAACTTTTTTCTGCTTGGGAAAAATTGAAAAATTAAATGGTAGTTGGAGATTTGAGAGTTTTTGAAAGTTGCTTTAAGGACACATGGGATTTAATATAAAAATATAAAGAAAAAAATATATATAAAGTGAAGGCGAGTTGTCTCTGACGTTTCCTAATCGTGGCTTAATTTCTGGCAGCTGAACTGAGTCCGTACAATGCCGAGTATTCATGCACACACACATTGTGACTTGTGTATCGTTTCATGTGTGTTGGTAACGAGATTAAAGGGCGCCGACACATCGTGTGAGGCTTCCATACTAATAATACCGGGAGGAACCATTGCAGAGGGTGAAGAAGTCGAAGGAAAAGAAGAAGAAGAAGAAGAAGGAGAATACGACGACAAACGAAGAAGACGAAGGAGAAGAAGATGCTTTTACGCGCGGCGCGAAGGAAATCGAAAATTCATGGTCGGTCGCACAATACCACATAGATTCATCGATACCTCCCCTTCAATGACTTCTTTTCAACGCGTGTTTTTTTTTATTTCTTCTTCTTCTTCTCCTACTTCTTCTTTTTTTATTCATGTAGGAGAAAACACTATAAATATTGTTTACTATTGAGTTGTGTTTTGCTTTCTTTACAAATATATGTGGTCAATGAATTTTTGCCGCGCTCGACACCTCATGGGAATTCAAACCTTAAAATTCATACATATATATATACAATATAACCTTAAAATTTAGATATATGGGTGATTCTTCTGAAAAGCACCTGTTTTTTTCCAAAAACTTAAAAAAAATTAATTTTTACATTTTCTGAATTTTTTTCTCATGGTAGGTTTTAAATACATTTAAAGATAAAAATCTGAGTTGCGCAAAATTAATTTTCAAAAATAAGCCTTCCAGCATCATTTTAATATTAAGTGTTTTGAAGGTTAAATATACTGTAGGTAATCAATATTAAGCATTTTGGAAAAAATTCCTTTTAAATTTAATTTCTTTAATTTATCAAACTTTTAACATTATTCATTTACAATTTAATAATTTATTTTATTATAATAATATAATTTGTATTTAATAATTTATTTTTAACTATTTTATCTTTTCAAAAATAACTAATATATATCTTTTTATATTGAACGGAAAAAAATTGTAATGGATTTTTTAATTTATCATTTTAAGTTCAAAATTGATATTTTCTGTAAAAAATTTTTATTTTTAACTATAATTTTATTATTTATCAAACTTTCTACTTAATACATTATATTTAAAAAAATTAAAAATATTTTATTTTAAATAAAATAGAAAATTTTCTTATAATTCAAGGTTAGGTATTTGAAAATAATTATTAAACAATTAAAAACAAAACAATAACGCTTATCAAATATGAAAAAGGCTTTGGAGATGAATAGTTTTTCAAATAAAAAATTCACGTTTCTATTACATTTAAAAATATTGAAACATAATTTAACAAATTTTTTGGGCTACAACTTTAAATATTTATATATAGATTACGAATGACTAAAAACAGTCTAAAAATATGATGTTTTTAACTGATAAACAAGGCTTCGGAGATGAATTTGAATTTTTACTCCCATTACCAGTAATTTTTAATCAATTATTTTAAAAAATTTCTTTTGTTTTCTTTGGATTAAATATAAGTGAAAAATAAACGGCAGAATCTAAGCTTCAATTTGATATATTTTGACCATTAGAAAAAAAAAAAATATTTTTTAACCATTAGTTAAAAAAATATATTTTGACCATTAGTTAAAAAAATATATTTTGACCATTAGTAAAAAAATAGATTTTGCCCAGTACAAAAAAATAGATTTGGACCAGTAGTAAAGATATAAAAATATACTTTGACCATTAGTAAAAACTAAAAATATGAAAATATTTTTTAACCACTACTAAAATAAAAACTAAAAATATGAAAATATATTTTGACCATTTCCAAAATAAAAAATTAAGAATATATTTTAAACATTATTAAAAAAAATAGATTTTGACCATTTCTAAAATCTAACAAAATCAAAATATATCAATTTTTAGATTTTAAACATTGTTTGGTCCTAAACTGATTTGTCCTTTGACCATGGTTCTGTTAGATTTTGACCATTAGTAGAAATATAATAATATATTTTGACCATTAAAAAAAATATAAAAATATATTTTGATCAGTAGTAAAAATATATTTTGACCATTAGTAACAACTAAAAATATGAAAATATATTCTAACCATTTCCAAAATAAAAGCGAAAAATATAAAAATATATTTTGAATATTTCCAAAATAAAAAATTAAGTATATATTTTGACCATTAGTAAAAAAATATATATTTTGAACATTAGTAAAAAAAAAAGATTTTGACCTGTAATAAAAAAATAGATTTGGACCAGTAGTAAAAATATAAAAATTTATTTTGACCATTTCCAAAATAAAAAATTAAGCATATATTTTGATCATTAGTAAAAAAATTGATTTTGACCAGTTGTAAAAAAATTGATTTTGACCAGTAGTAAAAAAATAGATTTGGACCAGTTGTAAAAATATAAAAATATATTTTGACCATTAGTAAAAAATAGATTTTGACCAGTAGTAGAAAAATAGATTTGGACCAGTTGTAAAAATATAAAAATATATTTTGACCATTAGTAAAAAATAGATTTTGACCAGTAGTAGAAAAATAGATTTGGACCAGTAGTAAAAATATAAAAATATATTTTGATCATTAGTAAAAAAATTGATTTTGACCAGTAGTAGAAAAATAGATTTGGACCAGTTGTAAAAATATAAAAATATATTTTGACCATTAGTAAAAAATAGATTTTGACCAGTAGTAAAAAAATAGATTTGGACCAGTAGTAAAAATATAAAAATATATTTTGACCATTAGTAGGAAACTAAAAATATGAAAATATTTTTAACCACTATTAAAATAAAAACTAGAAATATGAAAATATATTGTGACCATTTTCAAAATAAGAAATTAAGAATATATTTTGACCATTATTAAGAAAAAATAGATTTTGACCAGTAGTAAAATTATTAAAGTATATTTCAACCATGAGTAAAAATATATTTTGACCATTTCCAAAATCTAACAAAATCAAAATGTATTAATTTTTAGATTTTAAACTATTTTTTATATTGACCACAGCTTGCTAGAGTTTCATTGTGGTCAAATAATAATATAAATTTTGAGGGTTTTAAATTAATATTTCTATTGGCCATGATTTGCTAGTTTTTGACCGTATAGTCAAAATACAGAAATTTTTTGGGTTTTAAAGTACATTTGTCATTGACCATGGTTCGTAAGATTTTGACCACGCAGTTAAAATATATAAATTGGTAGATTTTAAACTATTTTCAAATAGAAAAAAAAATTTTTTTGACCATGATTTGCTATAATACTGATTATGATAAAAAAATATAAATTTTGATGATTTTAAATATTTCTTTAATTGCTTACGATTCGCTAATTTTTTGACCATGGTCCAGATATAGAAATTTGGTGGATTTAAGATATCTTTGTCTGTGACCATGGTTCGCTACTTTTTGACCATTAGTTAAAAAATAGAAATTTTGGGGGTTTAAACTATTTTTAACGTTGACCATGGCTTGCTAGATTTTGGTCATGATGAAGAATATGTAAATTTTAAGGGTTTTAATATTGTTTACGGTTCTCTAGTTTTTTACCAAGGTCAAAATATAGAAATTTGTTGGATTTAAAATATTTTTGTCACTGACCATAAATCGCTAGTTTTTGACCACAGTGAGAGTATATAAATTTTTAAGTTCTTAAATATTTTTATTGTTATTTAAGTTTTTCTAAATTTTAAAATAATGTTTAAAATATATAATAAATTTTCAGCTTTTTAAATATGTTTGAAGTATAATTTATTTTATTAAAGGTTTCTTTTCAATATTTTTCAATATATATATATATATATATATATATATATATATATATATACATGTAGTTGCATTTAAAGGGCTCGACAAGAGTCAAAAGGAATGCAAGAACCTTGGACCGTGTTCTCGGGGATTCTAGAAGGTGATCGAAGAATCCAATCTTTCGGGAAGTATCCAAATGTCTCTATACCATTATAGAGAGAGAAGGGTCGCGCACATCAAGGCAAAATGTTCTTCTTTTCAATTTAAAGGGATGCTGAGCCAAGTTTTAAATACATTGAAAAATATTCGATTAATTTAAAATGTAAAATTTTAATTATTTATTTATAATTATTGAAAAAATTTATTTAAATTTGTTACATATACTAAACTACTGGAACCTGATATTTAATTTTTTATAAGATTTACAAGAATTATCTTTGAATTAAACATAATAATTTTGATTCAAATACATAGTAAATTTGATTCAATAAAAATTATGTTTAATTCAAATATAAAATATGTTTAATTCAAAAATATTTTTTTTTGTTTAATTACTTATTTTTAAATTAAAAAAAAAATTTCTCAGTGTGACGGAATCAAATTATTTTTGATTTATTATGAAATCAAAAGAAATGAAAAATTATTATAGAGACATTTTGAATATTGATGTGAAAAAAGAATTCAGAGAGCAGAGATAAAGGATCCATTTTTAACTATTATTATTATTAATAGTATCAAGGGGGATGATTCCTCTTTGGTATTCCTGGAATTTTTTGGTATGTATTAGAAATACGAGAAAGGGATTTGAAACCTTATAAGATTTCAAAACCAAATTCCCTGAAGAGTTTCTCTATATATTTATATATACATATATATATATCTATGTTGGCACGACTCAAGTGGTCAACAGATTTTTCGGCTGTTTTCAAAAGGGACTCACGTATTATTTTCTTCAAAAATTTGAAGGTTTTCACAGATGATGAGGGAGGAGCTGAGAAAAACAATAGTTTCGAAATTCAAAACCATCAGTTTTAGCTTAAGACTTCAACCATCTATCTAATTATATCTATAGATTTATCTATTTGTTCAGGTTTTAGTAATTTTTTATGTATATTTTTTTAAATCAAAATTGAAAATTGTTGATATTTTGATAGAATAATTGATAGAATTAAATTCTATACAAATTATTTAATTTGACAATAATTTAATTGAAAAATTTCGAAAATAGTTTTAAAAATCGTAAGAATCATTTTTACTATCAATTGTCATTTGAAAATAACTCTTCAAAAATGCAATTATTTTCTTCAATTCTTACATAAATTACATGTATAAACCAATTTTTTAAAATAACTTTTTAAATATTCTCCGAGAATTCAATTATTTATTTAAAAACAAAAATTCAATTTTTTACAATAATTGTAACGGAAATTGTCCACTTTTTTTAAAGTTATTGAAGTTTAACAGTTACAAAATTTAATAATAAAATTCTTAAAATGAATTTATAAAAAAAAAAGATTTTAAATATTTTTTGTAAGATAATAATTTTTCAACTATACATATATACATTTGAAAAATGGCCAAACAATTAAAAATTTAGTAAACCTTTTAAAAATACATGAATTTTTGAAAAATAATCAAATTCTTAAAGAGAGTTAATTATAAAAATGAATATGAATTCTTAAAAATTTTGATAAGTTTAAAAAAGTAAATTTTAAAAACTCGAAATTTAAAAATTTATCTAAACTTTAATTAATTATTTTTAATAATTTTCAGAATATTTTTCGAGGAATCAATTATTTAAATACAAAACTTAATTTTTTTTTATAAATAATAACTGTATATATTTTTTTAAATTTCTTGATATTTTCAAAAAAAAAGAATAAATAAATAATAAAGAAATTCTTGAAATCCAGTTTTTGAAAATAGTTTTGAATACTTTCTGAAAGACAATAGTTTTTCAATATTATATTTGCAATTAAAAAATTACCTAAAAATTAAAATTTGGAGAAATTTGAAAATTTTTAAAAATTTTATTCTACCTTGTTTCAAGATTATCGAATGTTAAAAAAATAATTATGAAGCAACAGTAAGAATTTTTTTTTTAAATATTGTGATGTATTTTTTGAAAATTATTCAATTTATTAGAAGCATTTTTGTATAATTGAAAAAATACTAATTTATTTTTTAAAGAATTTTAATTAAAAACTCTCAACATACTTGGCTTTCTCCAAAATATGTTAAAAATATTTAGAGAAAATTTTAATATTATTATTATTATTATTATTATTGTTTGTATGTATAAAAATTTTAGGAATAATGTAATTGAAAATAGTGAAAATAATTGTTTTTTAAAAAGTTTAAGTATAAAAAATCATAAAAATAACTTTTTCTAAAACTATTTTCTATAGAATTTTTATTAGTTTTCACTTTTGAATATTTACACTTGAAGATTTTTCATTAAAATTTTGGAGAATTCAATTATTTTTCCCAAATTTGCAATAAAAATTCTTCAAAAGTTAATTTTAAAAAATTATAATAAAATACATGAAAACTAAAATCAAGTATTTTCAATTAAATTTTACGAAAATTTCAATTATTCAAATCTTTTTTTTAATGTATATATTTCGAAAATTTAATCATAAGAATAATTTAAAAATATTTTTTTGAATGATTTGCCTATAATTATTTGTCACACCATAAAAATCGAAATTAGTTGCAGAATTATATACTAAAACTGCGTAATATTTCGTGAAGCAAAATATTTGAGAAAAAAAAGTCGAAAAAAGTCGCAAATTTTCAAAATAAGACGCAAAAATTGAATTTTTTAAAACAAAATAGTCGGAAATTAAAAAATTAAAAAATGTTTTAAAAATTCAAGGCCTCGATTTATTTATATCAATTAAGGTTGATTTTCCTGTGTCATGATACGGGAAAAGCAACCTTATAGAATTCCTTTAAAAAAAATGTATAATTTAAAAAAAATAATATAAGTGTGACGCGATCTGAAGAAAGGGACCTTAGAAGCAAATCACATTAAGATTATGTTATTACTACTTTTTTGTTGATTAAAAGTTTTCTTTTACTTTTAGCAAATTACAATCAGTGTTTTTTAATTTTTTTAGTTGTAATGAAAACTTAAACATTAATGATTCATATTGACAGTTGATCCTTTTTTTATATTTTCATTTTAAAAATTGCAAACATAACCTATAATTTTTTTCTTCTAAGGTCCCTTTCTTCGGATCGCGTCACAAGTTTTATTTGAATTTAGGTGGATTTTTGTTTGGAATATTACGGGAAAAGCAACCTTATATAACACACAGTAAATTATCTCTTTACTATTTACAACATTGCGATAAATTTACGAGCTTTAAAAATTTTATATATATATATATATATATATATATATATATATGGTTCCCTTTAGATATAATTATATATCTATATATATTTAAAACAGTTATTCTCTTCTTTCTTAAATCTTTCTTTGATTACGTGGTGTAGATATATAATGAAAGATTATTTTTCCCTCCTTTTGTGACTTACTGTCATTTATCATTGTTAAAAAAAAGAAAAAAAATTCGTTTCACTGTTAAATAAACACATAAGTGAGGACCACCCACGTGTGTGAAAGTTTACAGTTCTTTTAATACATATATATATATCTAATGTACATGTATGTGCATGAGAATAAGAGAAGTATATAAATATGCGGGTCCTAAAGTCATGCCAGCTGTTTAGATTACATTACGGATAACGAGCAAAAAATAACCCAGTTCGTTCGTTCGTTATTTTCAGGTAAAATTGTTTCTTTGAATTAAAGCAAGCAATATTCTTTAAATATAGTCGCGCATCGTAAAAAAGCAAGTTCCTTGAACTTTGATGAGATGATTTTTGTTTGAATGAGAGGGAATGTTAAATCACTTCTAGGAGGTGAAAACATATAGTATGCATAATATATTTTAATCATCGTGTTTATATACCTATATATATAATTATATCTAAAGGGAACCATAGCATTATTTTCCAAAATCTTTAGTTTAGAATCTTTTCCTTATGAATGCTTAGTTTGAAATGTCTGCATATTTTATTTTATTTTTATTTCGTGAAAAATAGTAAATAATAGTTTATAATAAATTTATTTAGTAAATAATAATTATTATAACGTATTGTATAGAATAGACATTAAAGTATGTACCTATGTGACGAGCACTGAAGAAAGGTACCCAAGAAGAAAAAAATTTTAGGTTATGTCTTACACTGTTAACTTAATAGTATAACCAAATTGCAACGACTTGATGCTAAAAATGTGGATCAAATAAAAAATTAACCCAAATTTTTCGCATTATAATGATCCACTTTACACTTTACTGTTAATTGGATAATTTAAAGAAAAATGTGATTAGAATTCTTAAGTGAAGATATAGTAAAATACAGGAACCAACTTTCAAAACTAATATAACGATTCGTCTTCGTAATATTGAAAATATTTGAAAAAAAATACTAATTTTGATTTCATATATAAACAGAAATAATAAAATAAGTAAAATTATCGTCAACATAACCTATAATTAGCTTCCTGGGTACCTGCCCTTTCTTCATCGGAGCATAATGAAATATTATTTACTATATGTATTACAATTATTATAATTATTATTAAAATTATTATTAAAATTATTATTACAATTTATATATTACTTACTATTGCTTTCAATAAGATTGAGAACAATTTTTAGACGGCAAAAAAAGTTAGAAACGAAATTTTTTTAAAGAACATTCAAGAAAATGTGTCTCTATAATCCAATGGAAAAGCGGAGACAGCAATGCTGACAATTTCAGAACGCAGTGTGTTTTATCGATTACAAATATATACCTGCGAGTATATAGGAATGTGGCGGGCGATTTAAATGCTCGTACTAACGGTATTTCAATAAGGAAGAAAGTACAATCGTTAAGAAATATATTCGTTAGAAAATAGTTAAGAATTTTAATTTATTGAATATAAATTATAAAAAAATATAAGTTATGAGTAAATAGAAATTTTACACTATCTGTACATTGAAAACAAAATAAAAATTAAAAACAAATGCAAATTATAAAAAAAATGCATCACAGTTCGTCTCTATTTTATATCTAATCGCCTTTTCCCCTTTTTACACCCTTAAGTTATTAAAATCTCCTAAATACCTACAAGCATATTATTATTATATATATACATTATCTTCCCATTTCCTCTTATTTTTATGAAAATTTTCTAAAAATTACCTACTTTTTTTTAAAGTTAGGAAAATTTTTCGTTATGCTTGAAGAAAGAATTCTTACTTTTCGCAAAATATAAAATTTTCCAATTTTTTTTTTGTTTGTAAACGAAACTTATAGATTTTAATTTGGAATAGAAAAAAATATTGACAACATGAATCTTGCATTCTATAAGAATTATTTAATTGAAATTTCTTTTTTTTTGCAATGTCATCATCGGTGGATGATACTACAATTTTATTCACATACAAAAACATTCTTATTGATATTGTAAACACATGGTAATAATTGATATAAAGTTACTGATTGTGTATTAAAGTAATAATTACAAGATGTTATCACCGCACCCACCTTTTTCTTCATGTAATTCATAATGAAACATCGTCAAGATTTATACATATAAATGTAAATATAAATATAAATATAAATAAAAATATAAATAAATATAAGTAAATATAAGTAAATATTAATAAATATAATTATATAAATATAAACAAATATAAATAAATAAAAATATATATTTTATTATTTTTGTTTCAATTTGATACCCTTAGAAACTTTTGAATGTTTTTCCAATATCAACGGATTGATACCTAAAAATGTTTGTCACATTAAAATTGATTCAAACTTTTGGTATCAATTTGACATTGTCATCAATTTGATACATTCAAGGAAAGTGTGATACTCAATTTTGCAATTTGGACTTTAGATATTAGAGACGCCATTTTGGATTTTGAAAATCCGACTTTAGATTTGTAAACAGCGATCCCGAAAACTTTGGGGTAAGAAATATGAAGAGAATAGGAACTTTCAAAGCCATCTTCCGTCATCCTCAATTTGTCATTTTTAATTTTGAAAATTCAAAATTTTCAAATTTTCAAAATTATTATTGAACGTTTTATGCTTTCCTCAAAAGTCGCTCAAAAAATTCCATATATCTGTTAACAATTTATACAAAAAGTTCATGGACAATGATTCTGGAAATCAATTCTACATTTACTTTTTTTTAAAATCATAAGTTAAGAAATATGAGAAACAGGAAATGAAGAGTTTGATTTTTGGATTGTATAAAGTTGTCTGTGATTTTTGACATTAGTGGTAATCCACACCCCTCAAATCTTTAAAGTTCGAAATTTTCCTTTTCTTTACACAGAAAGAAATTCTTCTCAATTTCATTGTCTTCTTGAAGATATAAAATTGACACTAAAAGTATTTCAATTTGATGGAACAATTTAGATCAATTTTCCTTTTGATCCACATTTTGGTGTCAAATTAATACATCCAAGAAAAGTGTGAACTTTTACAATATCCTCTTTTTTCGATGATTCAAAGAAATTGAATTTCTAACTTAAAATAACGAAATTCGATAAGAAGAAGTAAGAAGAATTTTTGAATAAGTCAAAAAACTCACCTTCTCAAGCTGATCCAAGGCAACGTTTGCATCGGTCCAACTTGTCCTGACATAAAGGTCCGAATTGTGTCTAATTTTATCGCTTTTGAGAATTGCCAATTTTTTGCTATTAATGTTATTATTGTTGTTGTTGTTATTATTGGTCTTAGTGTCAGTGGCATTTTGCGACTGGCTCTGACAAACAGAAGGGCGTCCCGCTAGGATCCCTGTTGGGCCGGACGCAGCGGTCATGATCCGTCATGCATCTGCCTCAAGCGCCTTGTTTATCGACAATTTTTTTTTCAAATTTTTCAAAAAAAAAAAAGAATGAATTAAGTTTTCTCTTCAAGCAATTATAATTGTGCTAAAAAAATCCTCTTCTTTTTCTTGATCCAAAACTTTAAAAAAAAAATAATTCACCTCGTAATCCAGAAATCGAAAATAAGACTTCGGTCAGAATAATTGACCCACACCACTCTCACTCCCTTACACTTAAATTGCATGTAAACACCGAAAAAAACAAATTGCCAGATTCGAGAGAAAAGATGGGGAAAAAACACTATGGACTCAGTCTTGATTTGGAAATCCACACAAGGAAACTGACCAAATGGCTCATGATTGGTTACGCACTACTTCCCGGCATGCACTTAGAATTCCCGGCACACAGAATTTGGCGCGAAAATCGCGCTTTTTCTTCTTGAATTTTCAAAACACGGAGAAAAACTCGTGAATAGGGAATAGTTTTACTGGCCTCGCGATTAATCCAAAGAGGCTGTCGAATTGGCACTTGAAACAAAAAAAAAAAAAATATGGGACTGGGTATCCTTTTGAGGGGCAAAGGGGGAAATTTTCTCCTTTTAATTAGAAAAACCGAAAGTGTCGTTGATGAAGAGTAAACGCGTCTATGGGTCCGCCGATGGCATCCGGTTACCCACGATAAATACGTAGGCGGTGGACCGCAGTTGATCCGTTTTCATGCGATGCCGAGAAAGAAACTGAAATTCTCTTCTTCACGAAGAGGACGCGCTTCACCATTTCACATAAAATGCAGCATTAAAACGATGAAAACTACAATATTTCTTTTATCAACTTCTTTCCTGTTTTCTCCCTATATTTCTCTATTATTCATTTATATATTTATATATATTTAATATTTCTTTGAAACATTAAAAATTTTTCAAAAATAATTCACACGACTCGTTCTATTGAGAATGAAAACATTGAAACCCGGCTCTTCTTCTTCTTCTTTTGAATGCATTTAAAAAACAAAAATTTCAAAACTAACAATTAAAAACACGGACCACCACCGTTCTCTGGTTGTGGCTAAGTCAGTACTAAAGCGAAACGCGCTGCCACATTTCTTTCGTGGCCTCCTGCCTTCTGCACGCCGGCCATAGTTGACGGATACGCCCCACCACTCTCGATCTCAACATCACCCGTATAGAGAGGATCCCTGTCCCCGAGAGTTCTCCGCACAAACAACAATCAGTAACGTCTCAAGGATTTTTCGATTCCCTGGCACAATATTTGATTTTCGAAATTTTTCCCCTGAACTGAAGAGTCACTTTTTCTGGAAAATTACGAGGAAAAATGATTTTCCAGTGTTCATTAATTTTATCTCTCTACATATTGAAAGTAGAGTTGATTTTTAGAAATTTTTAAAAATTATTGTCAAATTCATGATCAGCGACCCCGAAAACCCCCGAGTAACTTGTAACGATCGAATTTATTCGAATTCAAATATTTTGCCTCCATTTTGGATACGCCATTTTGAATTTTTAAAAAATAATACCAAATTCGTGATCAGCGACCCCGAAAACCCCCGAGTAACTTGTAACGATCGAATTTAGTCGATTTAAAATATTTTGCAGCTATTCTCGATCCGCCATTTTGAATTTTTAAAAACAAACGTCTATTTCGTGATCAGCGACCCCTAAAACCCCCGAGACACCAATTTCAAGAGAATTTGTTTGATTTTTAGAAAACTATCTACCATATTGTATCCGCCATTTTGAATTTTTTAAAAATAATACCAAATTCGTGATCAGCGACCCCGAAAACCCCCGAGTAACTTGTAACGATCGAATTTATTCGATTTTAAATATTTTGCCGCCATTTTCGATCCGCCATTTTGAATTTTTGAAAAATAATACCAAATTCGTTATCAGCGACCCCGAAAACCCCCGAGTAACTTTTAACGCTCGAATTTAGTCGATTTCAAATATTTTGCAGCTATTCTCGATCTGCCATTTTGAATTTTTAAAAAGAAACGTCTATTTCGTAATCAGCGACCCCAAAAACCCCCAAGGAGCCAGTTTTAAGAGGATTTAAAAAAAACTATCTGCCATATTGGATCCACCATCTTGGATTTTTAAAAGACTTTATTGAATTCATAATTAGCGACCCGAAAATTCTCGAGTAAGTTATTACAATCGAATTTAGTCGATTTCAATTTTTTTCTGCCATATTGCATCCGCCATTTTGAATTTTGATAAACTAATATTGAATTCGTAATCAGCGACCCCAGAAACCCCAGAGTAAATTTTGACGATTGAATTTAGTCAATTAAAATTTTTTTCTGCCATATTGCACCCGCCATTTTGAAAAACTAATATTGAATTTGTAATCAACGACCCCAAAAACCCCTGTGTAACTTGTAGCGATCGAATTCACTCGATTTCAAATATTTGTCTGACATATTCTATCCGCCATTTTGAATTTTGAAAAAGTAATATCGAATTGGCAATCAGTGACCTTAAAAACCCTTGAGTAGTAACTTTCAATCCAATTCCAGCAATTTCAAATTTCTTTTGTCAGCCATTTTGGAACCGACATTTTGAATTTTTCAGAAATTAATGTCAAATTTGTAGTGATGCACTTCGAGCGAGTCTCGTCTCGAAAAACCGAGAATCTCGCGAGAAAAACAATGAAAACAATTGAATGTGATATTTTCATCTCTTTTCATTTATGAAAGGATAGAGTCTCGTCGTGCATCACTACAAATTTGTAAGCACCCACCACGAAAATAAAAATTTTATCCTATTTTAACAATATTCAGTGAGTTTAAAGTTCTGTTTGCTGTATGACAATTGAATATTATTACTTTGAATGTTATTGCACTGTAGTTGCGTATGCGCACTACCGTTCTATCTTTATTACACATGCGCAGTAGTGTTCTATGGTAATAACACATGCGCAGTAGTGTCCTATAGTAGTTACACATGCGCAGTAGTGTTTTATGGTACTTACACATGCGCAGTAGTGTTCTATGGTATTTATACATGCGCAGTAGTATCATATCGTAGTTAGACGTGCGCAGTAGTGTTCTATGGTATTTATACATGCGCAGTAGTATCATATCGTAGTTAGACGTGCGCAGTAGTGTCCTATTGTATCTGCTCATGTTTTATATTGATATTATCACACTTAAGCATTCCTACTATTGCTGTATCATAGTAAAAAATGCACAGAACTAACTTTAAGTTTAAAATTAATTCCAGACATGCATTTCCATAACTATTAACTCAATTTTCCCGAATTATTTTACTTTTCAATTGAATTTTATTCTTTTTTCGAAATATGAAAAAGTATGGACAACGGCTAGAGTTAATTTTTTCACTATTCTGTTCCAGTTCATTAATTTTCCAAACTAAGCGAAAGTATGGGCAACGACAAGAGTCAATTTTTGTTAAATTTTTTTTACATTTCCATTCAATTTTAATAATTTTCCAAAATATGGGAAGAGTCTTTGCAAATATAGGCAATAACTTGACTCATTTTTTTTCTCCATTTTCGATTAAGATTTTTACTTTTTCCGAACTGTGGGGTGACTTTGGCAAAAAAATAGCTTCATCCATTAGGCTTTTGATTATTATTATTCATTATGTAATCGTTATTTTTCATGTAACACAATAATTGAGTAACACTTAATAATTAAGTTAGACATTCAACAAAATTCATTAATTACTAAAAATCTAGTAAAATAACAAATAACTTGTGTGTAGAAATTTTTGCAAGTGAAGAAAGCGCGGGGCGAAAGTAAATTCTAATCACGTCATTGCTGTGTACCGCTTACGTCAAAACCGAAATGTGTCGAGGTGAGCCGAAGTTGGAATCAGTTGCCGGTGATTGGAGGAGAAGATCGGCGTCTCTCGTTGCTAGGATACCGACAATCGGGTACCAGCCAGGGATGGGGGCAAGAGCGCCTGGACCACACACGCGGCAACCATTTCCCCTCGAGCAAAAACATTACCACTACTAATGCATACCCGGTCATAAGGAACACAAACACACACACACACAGACGAAAATACATTCACGCATTGTGTATAGTTTACCCTCAGCGCCCACACCGTCCCAAGAAACTTTACGTGCGCGCACACGACCGAATACGCTTTTACTTGACAGATATCTGTGATGCAAGAATCGAGGATCTGCTTTCAGCTGTCTGCACAAACCTAAGCGACGTTTGACGCGCTCTCAAAATATCCTTTTCCCGCTCTCACTTGTTTATAACAATAAATGTGGAACACAAAAATTATCGGTATTTCTATTTTTAAAATCTATTCGTTGCGGATTTCATTTTTTTTTTTTTGTTCTTGAGAACTTTTCTTATCAAAAAGAGATATATAATAGTGTAAATTTAGGAAAAAAGAGCAATTTTATCGAATATCCTTTTCTATCTCAAGTAACAATTTTCTATTCGATTCTTATGTCACTTTGCACATTGGTGATGCATAAGGTAAAAAATCTCAAGTAGAAATTTTTTCCTTCTTTCTCGCATACAAAGAAAAAATTAAGATATATTAATTCTAAGGAGGAGTCTGATGTACAGTCAAATCAAAAGTTAGTCCAATGTCATAATTTCCTAATTTAAAAGAAAAAGACAAATTGAATTTTAAATGCGTCTGGGTGGAAAGGTGGAGAATTTAACTTTGAATATTTGAAACGAGTAATAGTTGCATTTGAATAAAAATTACAATTTTGTCAATAAAAAACATTTTTCAAAGCTTAGGTTATGTTACATAAATAATTTATTATTGACAAAACATTATAATTTTTATTCAAATATAACTTTAAACTGTGGAAAATTTAAATTCACACACTTTTACCAAAAAGAATTTAAAATTTAATTTGAATTTTAAAATAAACGAAATTATGCCATTGGACTAACTTTTGTTCCGATTGTTTGACGGATTCTTTAGCAGTTTTCTTAAAAAATTGATACAAAAGTGAATCAGAATTGACATACCAAAAGTTTAGATCAATTTTTAATTTCGTTAATATATTTTTGCTATATCAATTCGTTTTATAGAACCCTGAACACGTACAGTTTCATAAATAGTAAATCATCTTTTTCACACTTGAAGGGGCATTTTTCATTTGTGTTGCACGCTTTCATCTCTTGATTATTGCCACCGTTATATATATATAAAGGAACCGCTTTTGTTCACGACTGGAACCAAAACGACAATTTCACACTAATGGAGAAATATCGGTAACCCTCGAAAATTATTGTCGAAGCTTTTCTGAGAATTTTTAAGGGAAGTGTTTTCGCTGACAGTGCGACAGCGTTAATGATGAAATTTGGTATAGGTGCATATAAAAAAAAATTACTACACTTCTAAGTTTTTCTCGCATTGACTATCCGGATATTCAATTTTTCCGAATTTTTTAACTTTTCTATCAAATTTTATTAATTTTTCGAAATATGGGTCATTTTAGAAGAATTTAAAGAAGTTTGTTTAAAAAGTTCGAAGACAATTTTAAAACTTGATAATAACTATATACCTATTTGATATATTTGAGAAAATTTTGCTCATGAAAAATTTTTTTTTTTTTTGAAATTTCGAAAAAAAACTTTCGAGAAGAAGATAATTTTTTGAAAAACGGTCAAAACAATATTTAGACATATTTAACAAACAAACAAACAAAAATTCCCTATTAACAATATAATAACAAAAATAGAAATAAGTCACAAAAAAAATTCCACCCCCCCCCCCCTTATTTTTTAGACGCAGTTTCCCTACTCTCTAAATCTGAATTAGTAGAAAGTTACTAATGAAATGGTGAAAAGTCGTCCACTAAATGATTTAGTAATAATTCTACTAACAATTAGTAAAATTTTACTAATTGTTAGTAGAGCGTTACTAATTGATTAGTAGAATTCTACTAACAATTAGTAGAACTGTTTTATTAATAGTCGATAAAACAGTTTCACTAATTCATTTAGTGAAAAAGTGACTTTCAATTAGTAATATTCTACTAATTAAAAAGGTGAAAAGTCGTTCATGAAAACTACTAAAAATTAGTAAAATTTTACTAATTCTTAGTAGAATTCTACTAATTCAGATTTAGAGAGTACGAAATACAGTGGGGAACCTCCTTATGGAAATGGAACTTTTTATATATAGGCATACGAAATGAAAAAAGAACAAAAACGTTTAAAAATAAATAAGAGGCAATTTGACGATTAATTTATTTTATTTATTTATTTTTTTTAATTGGATTCAAGTTAGACTCGCACGTGCGACAAAGAGAGAAAGAGAGAGAGAGAAAGGGAGGGAGTGAGAAAGGCGGTGAGGAGGGGGAGGTTAGAAGATTGAAAAAAAAGTCAGTGAGAAGGAAGGCAAAGACTGAGATGGACAATCAACTTGGTGGAGTGAGGAAAGTGAGGGGTGGGAGAGAGGAGGAGGGGGACAGGTAGACAGAAAGAGAAGTTGTACGAATACGAAGACCACCCACCACGATGCCTCGCTCCACATCGTCGGCTTTGCGCGCGAAACTACAAAAAGAATATACAGAATATAACAATTTTTTTTTGTTTTTTTTAAATCGATTTCACAAACTTGAATGAGACAATTTAACTTCCATTTTTTTATTTAAACAAAATTCATATATATATATATATATATATATATATAAATCTTTAATAGAATGTATTTTCTCTCTTCTGCAGGTCTAATTACTTTTACAATTTTTTGTACAGTCCTATTGACAGTACTGTTATTATTGCGGTTATAATAATATTAATATTAATAATAATAATTATTATTATTATTAACTTTATGATTATTATTATACATATTAGTTAGGTTAAGTGCACCAATTACCTACTGCATATTCGATACAGTTACTGCAGTAACTTTTGGAAAATTTTACTATTGTTCATTATACCAGAAAAATCAATTATTGTGTCTACAGATACGTAGAATTTAGTTTATTTCGATTTATTTTTTTTTATTTATAAGGTTTAAAATTTTAATTTTATTTATGAAAAGTTATAGTTTTTTACTCCTTCGATGTTATGTTGAATATAATAGTTAATATAAAAATAGAAAATATAAATATTAAAAAATTTTACTTCTGAAAAATTATAGTTATTTTTACTTTTTCAATTTTATGTTAAATATATAATAGTTAACATAAAATTAGAAAATATGTGACGCGCTCCCAAGAAAGGTATACCTAAGAAGCAAATGAATTGTAGGTTAGGTTCGTGTTAGTTTTATTTTGAATAAAAGTTTATTTTCAATTATTTGAATTTGAAACCAATTTTCAATTGGTTTCAATTTCAATATAATGAAGACTTAAAGATCAACAATTTTTAATTAATATTTGATTCTCTTTCTGTATTTTTATTTGAAAAATTAAAAACATAACCTCAAATTTTTTGCTTCTTAGGCACCTTTCTTCGGAGCGTGACACATATTTGAAAATTTTAATTTTATTTATGAAAAGTTATAGTTGTTTTACTTTTTTAATTTTATGTTAAATATATAATTTTATGTTATATATATAATTTTATGTTATATATATATTAATCTAAAATTAGAAACTGTAAATATTTAGGATTATAGAAGAGGGGTATGATGAAAAAAAAGAGTTGAATGAAGTATGAAACATACGTATATGATATGTAAGAAGTCATCCCGTAAATGAATATATATATATATATATATATATATATATATATATATATATATATATATTTCCTTCTTGATGCGTCAATATTTCTCTTGAATGAAATGGAAAGACTAAATAATATATAACGAAGATGCGATAAGAATATTTAAAAAGCAAATGCTACAACCATAAAAATATTTGTCATCTCTCACATAATCACACTGTTGTTGTTGTTGTCGTAAGTCTTTGGAATTTCATTCATGAATACGCGAAATTAGATTTATGTAAATTTAATACTTCAATGACTATATTATGATTAATAATAACTTGAATAATTCTTGTGTTCATAATTTATGCTTTATTATAATTATTATCATTACATATATATGTAATAATTGTATGTATTATTACATATATAATAATAATAATAATAATAATAATAACAATTATTATTATTATTATTATTATTATATTAATATCAATTTAAATGTGTAGAAGATTTTCAAGTTTGTCTGCCATGTTGTATCCGCCATTTTCAATTTTGCAATGTTTACAAATCTGACTTTAGATTCGTAATCAATGACCATGTTTACCATATGTGACGCGATCCGAAGAAAGGGTTCTTAGAAGCAAATCACTTTAAGGTTATGTTACCTTTACTTTTTTGTTTGTTTGAAAGTTCCTATTTACTAATTGCAGATTAAAATCAGTTTTTATTAGATATTTCAGTTTTAGTGAATACTTGAACATTAACGTTTACAATTGACAGTTGATTCTTTTCTTGTATTTTCATTTAAAAAATTGCAAACATAACCTACAATTTTTTACTTAAGGTCCCCTTTTTAGAATGCGTCACATATGATGTAAGTATTAGTTTTTAAGGGGATATTCCAGTTCAAAATGTCAAAAAAATCGATTTTTTGTTTTTATTTTCAGATTTCTTATACCCTGATATATATAGTGTCAAGAATACTCTCCGAAAATGTTATTGCAAAATTCAAAGTAAAACAAAAGTTATACATTCTTATTCTTCGCCATGTCAAAGATGATTTTGTATGCGGATAAGCAATCGAATGATTTCAATGTTTTCTCATTTGCATTAAAAAAAAAAAAAATGTATTTGGTGTTGCTGATCACAAATTAGGTATCAAATTTTCCAAATTCAAAATGGCGGATCCAACATGTCAGAAAAGAAAAATTTTTTTTTATTTTAATTTTTTTTTCATCTACCATATTGCATCTGCCATTTTTAATTTTGAAAAAATAATGTCATATTAGTAATTAGCGATCAAACGGCTTTTAATTCAGCGTTATCATGCCCATAAGTGGAACCTCAAAAACTGGAAAATTTCCAATTCCTCTTTTTTTATAAGAGAAATTCTGAACAAAAACACCTTTTTTTTGCATATTTTTGGGGAGAAAGTACTCTGAAAAAAGCGGGAGGATGAAAATTCTACTTTTTTGAGGTTCCACACCTAAAGAAATATCAAACGAAGAGAATGTCACTTTGTTTTTGGTCTTATCTGTTTTTTTCGAAAATGGCGTATATCGCCGCCATTTTGAAATAAAAAATTTTTTTTTTACAAATTCTTAAATAATTTATTTATTACATGTAAAAGAAATTTTTTAAATAAATATCATAGTTATTTTAATCAGAGATGTTAACTATTTCAAATAAATCTGTTTCAAATGCAAAATAGAAAATGCAAAATGCCTATTTTCATTTTACATTTTAAATGCATTTGCCAAAAACCATTTTGCATTTTGATTTGAAATAGTTTTTTTCATTATTTTGTATTTGAAAATGCAGAATACAAGCAAATTTTTTTAAATTGTAGCAATTTTTTCTTTTAAGATTCCCCGGCAAATGAATTTTCTTTGACATTTTACCAAACTTTAGGAAAATATTCATTTTTGAATGCTAAATAAGGAAATTTTCAGATTCAAAATTTTAAAATTTACATAGGATTCCATATCATAAGTATTAGAAAATGAGACATTTTATTTAATTGCTGACAAAGTTTTTCTACAATTGTGACGCGCTCTGAAGAAAGGTACCTAAGAAGAAAAAAATTTGAAGTTATGTTTTTAATTTTTCAAGAAAAAAAAACAGAAAGAAAATCAATTATTAATTAAAAATTATTTATCTTCAAGTCTTCATTATATCAAAAATATTCAATAATAATTAGTTTCAAATTCAAATAATTAAAAATAAACTTTTAATCAAGAGAAATCTAACACGACCCTAACCTATAATTCGTTTGCTTCTTAGGTACCTTTCTTCGGAACGCGTCACAATTAAAAAAAAACTAGTTTATTGTATAGAGTCAAATTAATAGTATAATATAAAACAGTTTTACAAGGGGTTACTATGTTCACTTTTTTAATATAGCATTTTGACTTTTCTCTTTTGGAGGAATGATCACAAGACATTTTAAAAGCCTTTTAAATTTTAAGTGTTTTGACATTATGTATTCTGATTTAACCTACAATTTTATTTTATGAAAAAGTTAAATAGTTGTATGTACTCTCAAAATATGATCCAGTTAAAAATAACTGATTTATATGTAAAAAGTCAATTACTAACTTAAAATAGTTAATTAGTTAAAAATAACACATTGTCCGTTAAAAATAATTAATGATTCAGTAAATTTATTTGATCGATTCAATTAGTCAAATTTAACTAATTTTTCAGTTATTTTTAACTGATTCAGAAGCAAAAAGTCAGTCACTGATAGTCAGTTAAAACCGTGATTTTTGACTGATTTAAATTAAGAGAGTAAAAATAAATTTCCTTTAACGAGAAAAGCATTTTATTTTGTAAAACCGTTTTGAAAATAAGTATTTTCTACTTTACATTTGAAATAACTTTTTAAAAATTATTTTATATTTGAAATACCTTTTTGAGAAACCATTTAGTATTTAGCATTTCAAATAGGTTTTGAGACCCATTTCTAACGTCTCTGATTTTAATAATATACACTAAGAAGGCCTTCTTTTTGCGTGTTTTGAACTGGAGTGTCCCCTTAATAAATGTTTTGCCTACTATCCTAATTGTAATTGTGATATAAAGATTTAATTTTAATGAAGATTTAATTTTTATTTATGAATGAAAAAAGTTTTTATACCCTACTAACATATAGTTGACACTTTGCTGATGCTAACGATCGTTATAAAAAAAAATACATTTTCTGCTTAGAAGACCAAAAAATAAAATTGATAAAAATTTGAAATATTTAGCATATGTATATGTATATATATATGTATATATATATATATAATTTTGTGGTCCAGTGTGTTTTAATGTGCAGAGGATTTTTCGAAATGTGACGGCTACCGCGCGCCCGCGATTATAAAGCTAAGTCGCATTTCCGGCGTAAGAGAGAAGCGCGTACGGCTCATGTTAGTATTATTAACTGCTAAACGCGATACTCAAGCTGCGTGGGAGGATACACGAAACACGATAATGTCCAATCATATAATATCTCCCGGGATGATTTTATTACCCCACCGCGCTAAGAAAGTTAAAAGATAACAATGCATATGGTATATGTATGTATATATATAATATTTATATGAATTTAGTAGTAAATAATTCCGTAAAAAATGATACCTATATAGTAATAAAGTATCATCTGTTTAAAATTTTATAACACCCCTCGTGGAATTATATAAAAATGGATGCAAATTTTAAAGCTATAACTATATATCGAAAGTAAATAAGATTAATTTTTTAATTTTCTACATATTTTAATCTACATGTGACGCGATCTGCAGAAAGGGACCTTAGAAGCATAAAATTCTAGGTTATGTTTGCAATTTTTGAAATAAAAAAAGCAAATAGAGAATCAACTGAAAATCTAAATCATTGGTGTTTAGGTCTTCATTGCAACTGAAATATTTAATAAATACTGATTTTAATTTACAGTTAGTAAAAAGAAACTTTTAATTAATAAAAAAGTAACACTAACATAACCTTACAGTGATTTGCTTCTAAGGTCCCTTTCTTCAGATCGCGTCACATATTTAATCTATATTTAATCAATATTTAATCTATAATTCAATATTTTCATCTGTCCCAATTTAAGAAATCATATGGCCAACGATTAAAATATAACCTAAAAATTTATAATATTTGAAACATGACTAAAATCTAGCAGGCTAGTGGACAACGATAATTTTTTTTCTTAATTACACCCATTTATTTACCATTATTTAGCTTCAATTATAAAATGTTTCAATTTTAAAATTTTCACTATTAATATAATTAATGTCTACAAACAAAACCAAAAAGATTAGTTATTTGAAAGAGAGATGATGATGATGATGATGAAGAAGAAGAAGAAGAAGACGAAGAAAAAGAAGAAGAAAATAACAAAAGCGGCTTTTATACAAAGTATATTGTGCGATTTTTCAATGAAGAAATTCGTTAACTCCCGAGTTGTTTATATAAACGGAGTTAAAAGGAGCAAGAGTTGGGACACGCGATCTGCCATTTACGCAACATTCGAGATTAAGGACGAGGCAAAAGGAGTGCCCGCAGAAGATCGTGTAAAGGTACGCGCAAATTAGAGTTCGTGTGCTCGAGTTCGTGATCAAAGTGTATATAAGCATGGAAAGGTCATTGGAACGAGCAACGAGAACCGTTACATAAAATAAAGAAAGCCTATGAGTGTTCAAACTCACGACTTGAGTAATTAACGTCGCACTCATAATCAATGTGATTAAATCATTTCTATATAGAACCCATTTAATATTTAATAGTCTTCTATATATAAGTATATATACTCCCATATGGGAACCCATAAGAACCCATATTGGAATCCAAAACTAATTCTCTATGGGAACCCATAAGAACCCATATTGGAACCCAAAACTAATTCTCTATGGGAACCCATAAGAGCCCATGTTGGAATCCAAAACTCATTCCTATGGGAACCCATAAGAGCCCATGTTGGAATCCAAAACTCATTCCCTATGGAAACCCATAAGATTAAAGTTTTTACATGAAAACTTTTGTATGGGTTCCTATATAATGATCCACGTGGACTTACATGTAAAACCTGACAATAATTTACATCGGAACCCATATTTCCTTGAAATTTATATATGGGTTCCTATAAATAATGACTCATATATGGATTCGTATGTCAAACCAAACAATAATTTATATCGGAATCCATATTTCATATATGAACTTATATATGGGTTCTCATATACCCACATAGATTTGCATTTATAAAACCTGACGCAGTAATTGATATCGGAACCCATATTTCATTATGGGAGCTTATACATGGACTCCTTTATAATAACCCACATGGGTTCGCATTTAAAACCTGTCATTAATTTATATAAGAAGCTTTTTTATTAGAACTGACTATTTGACACCCTACATACGTGATTTCCCACTTGAGAACCCATGTGGTGTATCTTCTGGATTCCCATCGGAAAATAAAATCAGCTCTCAAATAGGAACCCATACATGTTTTCATGTTAATTTTACAGTTTGTACATGGCAATCCACCTGAGTTCCTATATGTAAAATAGAGACTGTTCTCAAGTGGGAACCCATATGTATTTCCTTTTAGATTAAAAGAAGTTTTTAAATGGTAATCCACATATGGGTTCCTATTTAAATTCAAAGCAGTTTTCACGTGTAAATTCCTATAGGTTCTTCTATTGGTTCTATGGGTTCTTATATTGGTTTCTAAATGAATTATATGGTGTTAAACGTTATAGGATTCCATATGGTTTCCGATCTTTTTCCCTACGGGTTCCTATATGGGTTCCTATATGGATTCCTATGGGGTAAATTTTTCAAAATCTTAATTGACAATTTTCAAAAGAAATGAATTTGAAACTTATTGAATCCTTAATTAAGGACTTAATTTGAAATTAATCTGAATCGTTAAACAAATTAATCTATGAAGTTGATTTGAATTGTGAACTAAATATAGTCGAATGCGCACAATTTAATCCTACTTATTGGGCATAAAAAAGTTTATTAAGAGAAATAAAAATCGGTCATTATCATAATATTAATGTAAAATAAGAAATTACCAAACAATATCAAAATATTTTTAATATGAAACATAATACTCAAAAATACTCAAAAAAAACAACAAAATGAAATTAATATTCAACTTCGATTTGTTCTTTCTCTAAAAATGAAAATACACGATACATATGTCGGAACTTCAAATAAAATTTCCACAAAAGAATCTTTTTTCTGGAACGAATTTTTTTTTTCTATTCATCGCAAAATCGATTTTCCACCTTTCATCGTTCGAAGTTGGCTTTATGCCGCCCGTATATATCTATTTATGTATTAAGGGTCATTCTCTGTATTTCAACTGACTTAATCCAAAAATGATTTCTTTTGGTTTCTTTTTATATTTAAAAAACTTGAAATTCTTGCGGTTAAAATACAATATTCAGGAAAAAATTTTCTAATTCAATTAGAGAAGGATTTCAAAAATTGTATAATGAATTAAATAAAGTTTATCAGCTTTTCAAGTCAATCACGAAAATGTTTTTTTTTATGACTATAGGACAGTTAGGAAGGAATTCTTTATAAGTGTGCCGCTCTTCTCACAGCATTTAAATACGAAAATAAATTTATCTATAGAATGGAATATTAATAATAATAATAACATAGATAATTTAATATATGATAATTAGTATAATTAATAATGTAATTAGTATAATGAGGAATATAATTAGTGTATATAATTCTAGGAATAAAACACGAAAAAATCATTTTTTTGGCAAAATTTTTATTTCTTTTCTAATTCAATTAAAAAATTTAAAATGTCGATCAAAAAAATTTTTAATTTATCGAATCTGACCATTTTGAACCCGTCATTCTGAATTTATAGATTCTGATCAAAAATTCGGATTCACGGACCCTAAAACCCCGTAAAAGTGCGCATTTTCGGACAAATTTTGTCAACTTTTAAATTTCTCGGTCGTCATGTTAAAGCCGCCATTTTGCATTTTTAATTGTCATTTATAATGCATTAATTTGTTTTAAGGGGACATTTCAGTTCAAAGCAGGAAAAAATAAGGCTTTTTTAGTATATATTATTAAAATAACTATGACATTTATTTATAACATTTCTTTTACATGGAATAAATAATTTATTTAAGAATTTGTAAGAACATTTTTTATACTTTTATTCAAAATGGCGGCAATATACGCAATTTTCGAAAATGCCCATTTTCGGTTTTAAGATCGATTCCAAACTTTCTAAAACAGATAAAGACAAGAAAAAAGTCACATTCTCTTCGTTAGATATTTCTTTAGGTGTGGAACCTCAAAAAACATTTTGAGAAAAACTCATTTAAAGTTTTTGTTCATAAGTTTCGAATTTTTTTTTTTAAATCATCGGATTTGCTTGAAAATCGTTACTCGGGGGTTTATGAGGTCGCTAATTACGAATATGGAATCAAATTCTGAAAATTCAAAATGGTGGATCCAATATGGCGGACAATTGTTTTCAAAATCATTATGGATTTGTTTAAAAATCGCGTTACTGGGGGGTTTTGGAGGTCGTTAATTATGAATATGATATTCGCTATTTTGAATTTTGGAAAAATGATGTCAGTTTCGTAATTAGCGAACCCAAAAACTCCCGGGTAACAATTTTTAAGCAAATCCACTTGATTTTGAATTTTCTCTTCTGGCAAATTGGATCCGCAATTTTGAATTTTGCAATAATATTTTAGGAGAGTATTCTTGGCACTATATAGAAGATCCGAAAATAAAAATAAAAAAAATCGATTTTTTTGACATTTTGAACTGGAATGTCCCCTTAATAAAATTACTTGATAATGATAGTAGACAAAGTTATCGAACAATCGTCGTTATAAGTGAAAAAAAATATTTTTCGTCTTTTCATCTGCGTCTTTTAAAAATAAAAAGGAAACCATATTTTTACCTAAAAATCCTGAGAAAATAAGAGAAGAGAAAAAAATATAAAGTATACAGAATGGTAAAAATTTAATATATATATATATACGTGTATGATGCTTGGAAAAGTATAAAAGTTGCCGCGCGCATCCTTCTTTCCTTGACGAATGAACTATTTCTCCTGACTCCTTCGATCGACGATAAACACCGCATGGAGACCGTTAATAATCTTTACGACACTTTTAACTCGCCACCCGGTATTAAGCGGATCCTCTCGCGAGACGGTCTTTGATCTTTGCCGACAGTCCATCTACTTAATGAGCGGGAAAGAGGGAGAGAGAGAGAGAGAGAGATGGAAAGAAGAAGAAAAAAAAAGAGAGAGAGAGAGTCTCAACTCTCTTGATTTCTATATAACAGGCGCCTGTGGTAGCTCTACACAGAATGCAATATGCAACAAAGTCATTCGGGATGCACACATCAAGGAGTGCAACTTGTCAAAATCTTATTCCCTGCTTCTTTGTGTGAGTGTATTTTCACAGAACTGCATATAAAGAGACTTAATTTAAGGTCATGCGTAACCAACTTATCCGTGAAAAAAATATTGGTCAAAGCGGGTCAACGTGAGTCAAAGTGTGGTGTACAGGTATCGATATAGATTTACGAACGCTCAACAATAACAATTGAAAAAGAATATTTAAATGGATTTCTGATTTTTTTTCCGTCAAATGCTTGTATTTTGCGTTCATGAACGGTTTTCACTAGTTTATTTACTGTAATAACAATTACAATATTGGATATATTTATAACAGTAAAGTAGCTTCGATCATTTTAGAAGAGTTTTTGATAATGTATTTTTTTCGTAGGTCAATCATAAAAGTCAAGGTAAAATACTAAATTATGTTCAATCGATAAAGTACCATTGATTTTTTAACATATCTGTAAAAATATAGACTACATATGGGTGATTCTCCTTGAAAAGCACCTGTTTTTTTCCAAAAACTAAAAAAAAAATTAATTTTACATTTTCTGAATTTTTTTTATCATGGGTAGGTTTTGAATACGTTTAAAGATAAAAATCTGAGTTGCGCAAACTTAATTTTCAAAAATAAGCCTTCCAGAATCATTTTAATATTAAGTGTTTTGAAGGTTAAATCACAGAAAAAAAGGTGGTATAAATTTTGTTGCGGGTAATTTTAACCAATGCTAAGTCACATAGACAGTGGCGCCCTCACCTAGGTGAAATTTTGTTGCAGCGAATTTTTACCCCAAAATCAGGTTAAAATTTAAACTTTTTTTTTCTTGTGATATACTGTAGGTAATCAATATTGGGCTTTTTGGAAAAAATTCCTCTTAAATTTAATTTCTTAAATTTATTAAACTTTTAACATTATTCAATTATAATTTAACGAATTGTGTATTTAATTCAAATATTTATATATAGATTACGTGTAACTAACAACAATTTAAAAATTTGATGTTTTTAACTGAAAAACAAGGCTTCGGAGACGAATTTGAATTTTTATTCCCATGGCCAGTAATTTTTAATTAATTATTTAAAAAATTTCTTTTGTTTTCTTTGTACTAAATATAAGTGAAAAATAAACGGTAGAATCTAAGCTTCAATTGGATATATATTAAGACTATATTACAAAATTTTGAGTTACATTAAAAAATAATTAAAAATATGTATCATATTTAACCAAAACCAAAAGACGAAATTAAATATATTTTTCTACTAAGAAAACCTTTAAATTTTAGCATTACAAGATTATGTAAAGATAAATAATGTTTCGTAGATTACGGAATAAATTTTTTTTTTAATTTATACTGAACAAAATATCAATAATAAGTTAATGCAAATACTGCGTCTCACGTTGGAGACACGTGAAGTGCTCCCTTTCAGGAGAATCACCCATATAGTACGCTTGTATTTGTTAGAACAAAAGAAAATCAATAGTATAGGTATTATTTTCTAATATTACATAGAAAAAATATTTGCTGCAAATTTTTTTCGCAAAAATTCAAAATGATAGCTACTGTTGTCTGCAAATGTGATTTTAAAGGATCTTCCCGAGAATGGATTGTAGTAAAATGCAGATTGATAATTTGACACGCATGGCTACACCCGAAATCTTAATTTGAAATAACAGAAAAAAGTAGTATAAATTTTGTTGCGGGTAATTTTAACTAATTCTAACTCACATAGACAGTGGCGCCCTCACATAGGTGAAATTTTGTTGCAGTGAATTTTTACCCCAAAATCAGGTTTAAATTTATACTTTGTTTTTCTTGTAATATTAACTCATTTGGCATAAACCAAAAATAAAATAAAACCATTAAACATAAATCTTGACATAAAATCTATTTGGTAAAAAAAATTTAATTTGAAATTTATTTGACATACATTTTATTAAGCATACAATTTTTATTGCATAAATAACATTTTTTATGCTATTTATTTGAAATATATTTCATTAAACATAAAATTTATAAAACATTTCATGTCATTTGACATAGAATCAATGCAACATATATTTTCTTTGATATAACAGTCATTTAGTAGGATAATTTCAATTTAAAGTAAAAATACAATTGATTTTACTTTTATTTCACATGAAAATCACTTGACATATATTTCAATTGACATAAGTTTTACTTAACAGAAAATTCATTTCAAGGTAAAAATTGTTTAACATATTTTATCTGACATAATAATTTGATATAAATTTTAATTTGTCCTAAAATTCATTTGTCATAAATAAAAAATAAATGTCATTTAATATAATTCTCATTTGACACCAATTTCATTTGACATAAAGTTCATTTATTTGACATAAATGTCATGTGACATTAAAATTATTTAACAATCATTCATCATTTGACATGTAGTTCATTTAACATAAAGGACATTTAACAGAATTTTTATTTGTTTATATATAGTGTTTGACATAAATTTCATTTGGCATAATATAATATTATATTTTAATATAATTCTTATTTGACTTAAATTTAATTTGATATAAAGTTCATTTAATATAAAAAACATGTAACATAATTTTTATTTGACAGAAAAGTCATTCAACAAAATTTTCATTTGACATAAAATTCATTTAACACATAATTACATTTTGCATAAGAATATCAGCGCGAATTTTAAAGTAACCAATTAGATAAATTATAAACAACATTGTGATTCGGCAATTTTGAAATTCGCGCCTATATTTTCATATCAAATGAACTCCATGTAAAATATAATCTATGTCAACTGAATTTTATGTCAAATGAGAATTATGTGTAATGACTTATCTGTTAAATTGATAAGAAAAAATATAAAAAAGATTCAAATTTACATTTTTATTTTATCTTTTTATATATTTTTTTTAATATGTCAAGTGGATTTTATGTAAAATGATATTTATGCTAAATGGTTTTTTATGTGCAATGAAATTCATGACAAATAATGTTTATTTTATGTGAAGCAGGAACTCGGTAGGAAATTAGAAATATTTTGTGTTAAATAATAAATTCTTATGTTTTAATATTTATGTTACAGTTTTTGCTTGAATATTAAATTTTTGCTTATAAATAAGAAATTTAATTTGTAGGTTTGATATTTTAACACAACGATTAAGAAATTAAATTCAAAACGAATATCAAATAAAAAAATGGGAGATGAATTTGAATTTTTACTCGCATTGGTATTATTTTAATTAATAATTTCAATAAATTTTTTAAATCTTACTTCAAACAAATATAATTGAATAATAAATGTTAGGTTCTGAACTTAAATTCGATTTATATATTATAAATATGTTGAAATTATTTTTTAAACAAGGAGAACAATTTTTTCTAAAAATTAAAAATGTCAAACTTTCGTGAAAATAAAATTTTTTGAAAATAAATTTATTTTAGTTTATACATTTTAACTAGAATTAAATTTTGTTTACCAACTAAAAATCGGTTGCTTATAAACTATACTATATTTACATATTGCAGATTTAAGTGAAGGTAATTCATAAAAAAGTTTGAAAATCGAATTTTTAAAAATAAAATAAAAATAATTAAATTTTCAAAAATTTCAATAAAAATCTTCAACTAAAAACTTGAAAATAAAGAATTTATTGAAAGCTATCTTCAAAAATTTAATTTAAGTTTCAACTCCTTTACAACTCAAAAATTAAAATTCCAAATTAAATTAAAAAAATCTTTGAAAATAATTATCAAAAATGTATTCTACAGATTGACCCAAATACTTTTGTAATTTGAAACATTTTTTTATCTGATGCTGTTTGTGAAGATTAGAAGTAATTCGAGAAATATTTTTTGATCGTCTTCTTTTCTTTCAAGTATAGACTTCATTTTCACTTTGACATTCATTTTTTACTTTTGCACTTTAAATGTATTTTTACTTTTAAATTTTTTTCAAAGTTGACTATTTTTAATAACTATTATTTTACAGTTTAGGCCAAGAGAATAAAAGATAGTTGACATAAAGTTAAATATAAAAATTCAAAAATTTAACTCAATAAAATTTAAATAAAAAATTTTTACAAAACAAATTAAACTTTTAAGAATTTGTAGCTTGTACTATAAATTTTCTGCAAGCTTACAGGTTAATTAAGTATTTTTTTAAAAAATAAAACAAATTTTCCAGTCGAAATTCCAACACTACAATATTATATATAAGGAACGTGTGAATAGTCTTCAGGTATAGTGCGTATATGTAAAGAAAAGGAAAATATTTTCTTTGGTTCAAAAAGTCGCGTCATTTTGAAAAATATATCCAAAATTTTGACAAATGATCTTTCGAGGAAAACAAAAACCAAGAGCTAAAATTTCTCAAATAACCGAAAAAGAAACAGGAAGCATTCTGAAAAAGAAAAATCGACCATATAATATGTTTTCTGAAAATTGTCCATTTAAATTCTACATTTAACCTATTGTGAAAGCTATAATCGAGAAAAGAGTGTAGATAAATTTACACGTCAAGTGTCAAGGAAGAAAAAATTCACTTATTGGAAATTTTCCACATTACCATGAATATATAAAAACAAGTCATTCCTCATTGTGTAGAATTGCATTTCTCGACTTTAACTTCTATTTTCACTAAAAATAAAAATGATAAACGTCAATTCTCAGTTGGTCTGATTTTTACATTCCAACTGGGAATTGACGTTTGTATTTTTTATTTTTGTTTTGCAGAGCAGAAAAATTTTTTTTTAAATAATTAATTAAAAATTACTGGCAATGGGAGTAAAAATTCAAATTCATCTCCGAAGCCTCGTTTTTCAGTTAAAAACATCATATTTTTAAACTGTTTTTTAGTCATTCGTAATCTATATATAAATATTTAAAGTTGTAGCCCAAAAAATTTGTTAAATTATGTTTCCATATTTTTAAATTTAATAAAAACGTGAATTTTTTATTTGACAAACTATTCATCTCCAAAAGCCTTTTTCATATTTGATAAGCGTTATTGTTTTGTTTTTAATTGTTTAATAATTATTTTCAAATACCTAACCCTCGAAATATAATATTTTTATAAATATGAAAAATATCCGTTTTATTTAAAATAAAATATTTTTAATTTTTTTAAATATAATATATTAAGTAGAAAGTTTGATAAATAATAAAATTAAAGTTAAAAATAAAAATTTTTTACAGAAAATGTCAATTTTGAACTTAAAATGATAAATTAAAAAATTCATTACAATTTTTTTCCGTTCAATATAAAAAGATATATATTAGTTATTTTTGAAAAGATAAAATAGTTAAAAATAAATTATTAAATACACAATTCATTAAATTGTAAATGAATAATGTTCAAAGTTTGATAAATTAAGGAAATTAAATTTAAAAGGAATTTTTTCCAAAAAGCTTAATATTGATTACCTACAGTATATTTAACCTTCAAAACACTTAATATTAAAATGATGCTGGAAGGCTTATTTTTGAAAATTAATTTTGCGCAACTGAGATTTTTATCTTTAAACGTATTTAAAACCTACCCGTGACAAAAATATTCAGAAAATGTAAAAATTAATTTTTTTAGTTTTTGGAAAAAACAGAGGCCTTTCAGAAGAATCACCCAATATAATGTTGGACCTATTTTATATTTTGATACTTATTTTTAAAAAGGTAGCAAATTTTTTATTTTATCAAAAATATATTCAAACTAAACCTTCACTGCAAAAAGAAGTATCTTAATTAAGATGTTTTGGTAGTCATTTCTAAGATGTTATTGTAGTCACTTTTTAGTCATTTAAAATATCTTAATTTAAGATGTTTAAAGTATCTTCGTACACATTTTCCAACCTATTTTTTGGGGAAAAAGTTTTGAGGTTAACTATGGGCTTATATGTAAGATATTTTATGCATCTTAGGTTTTAGTAACTTAAATTTTTTTCGCATGTTACAATTCACAAGTAACTTATCGCTAAACATTTTATTGAGACAGAAACATCTTAATTTAAGATACTTTAAAAAACTTACAGAAGTATCTTACTTTTTTAAGATAGAAAAAATATCTAAGACGTATAAAGCATCTTAAAAATCTGTAAGATACTTTCGAAAACATCTTATTTTAAGATGTAAGATACCATTTTTCCATCTTACATCTTATGTTAAGATATCAAATAAGATACTTATTTTTGCAGTGTTAACGACAATCATTGAACATTTTTTTCATTTTTTCAGGAACCAAACTAGTGGATTTTGGTATGAATCTCGTTACTTAAGATTTCTTGAAGTCGCTATGATTACGAATCTAAAGTTAGATTTTCAAACTTTCCAAAAAAACAAAATGGCGGATTCAATATGGCGGAATTTTTTTAAAAAATGCTGAAACTGGCTTGAAACTTTGTTTCGCGGTAATTTTGGAATTGCTGATTACGAATCTGAAGTTAGATTTTCAAAATTCAAAATGAGGATCCCGAAAAACACCGAGTAACAAGTTTACAGTAAATTTGAAGAATTTGGAAAAAAATTTCAGTGACCCTGGAAACTTTTAATCCTTCTGCAAGAAAAAGGAATATGTTTCAAGAAGGAGGGGAGATACTCTCTTTTTCTTCTTCCTTATTCTTTCTCACTTCAACCATTCCCCTCCTAATTTCTCTCTCTCTCTCTCTCTTCCTCATTTCTTGTCTCTCTTTCCATCATCTACATTAAAACGTGCGCTATTTCCTGGTTGATAATTTACGTAATAAAAGCGATTTAACACCGTCGTATGTTCGCACTGAATAAGGATGGAGTAGATGAGATATTGTTAGGTGAAAGAGAGAAGGAAAGAGGCGCTTTAGCTCTTTTACAGACGACAGATACTTGTATCTAATTACTGACTCGGATAGTTTTCAACGTACATATAAGAGAGAAGTGCGCTTGGTCGTTACTGCGGCGTTTCTTATAGATCATTAATTCTAAAACAGACGCCTGGACGGCCAACGTATACACACGTGGAAGAACCGACTTACTAATTGCGACGACGTCGGTGGTCCCGACCGTGCCTATAATGAAAAGCAATATGGGCAGCCGACAATGCTTGTCTGATATGGGATTCTCTCTCTCTCTCTCTCTCTCTCTCTTTCTCTCTCTCCAAATCGAAATCATAACTCTTTTCTTTCTCCCCCCCTCCTCCAACGTACTATCCGCCAATGGCTCCTGTCACTAACCCTCTTCTCAACACTCCATCAATCCATTCTCTCCTTCTCATTCACATATCTCAGAGTACTTCTCCCTTTTTATCTTTTCAATTTTCTGTATAAAGAGCAGTCTATGGTAGGTTACATAATAATAAAACAGGTAACAAAATTATTATCATTAACTAGCTAAAATAACGCGCGCGTGAAGTTTCTTATGTATCATAAACATTGAAAAATTCAATTATTCAGAAGAATTCTACTCAAAATCACTATTTTTCTAAATATATTCAGGAAAGTCGGGAAAAAGTCAGAAAACTTTATCAAAAGTATACTGAAACAATATTCAATTTCGAAAATTCATAAGAAAATTCTGAATGCTATCTTCCTCATCATTGAAAAGATTTTATTTATTTCAAACTTTTCCTATTTGTAACAAAAATTGAACTTTACAGATTTTTATCAACTAGCCAAAATATCCGCGCGCAAGCGCGCGGGAATATTGTGCTACAATGTTTATTGTAAACAATTTCAAGTCATTTTAATTTAAATAATATTTAAAGAAATAATTATTATGAAACATAACTGAAAAACTAATTGGAATAAAATTTTCAAAATATATTATATTTTTAAATCTTAAAGTATATAAAAAAAACTTTAACAAATTTCGATACTAATTTCAAATTTAACATCAGATTTTCAAAATTGAAAATAATTAAACTTTCTTGTACGAGGAAAATTGAATTTTACAAAAATTGTTATCTGATACCTAAATTAAAAAAAACTTCATTACGAAAATTTTAATTATTTTAAAGAATAGAGAAGTTACTTTCACAAATAAAATTTTTGACAAGAATTCAATTATTTAAACTAATAAAATTTTCATAACATTTAAAAATTCATTATTTAAACCAATGTTCATAAAATTCATATGAAGATTTCAATTCCTTTCAAAAGTAATAAAATTTTCAACAGAAATTCAATTCTTTTTAAACATTTTAATAAACTTTATCGCAATAATTCAATGATTTTCAAAAATTTAATAAAATTATTCGAAAGAAATTAATTGTTTTAATATAATTTTAATAAAAATTTGTTTTTAAATAAAAAAAAAAATTGCTCCCGAAAATTCAATTATTTTGAGGTATTTCAATAAAATTCTTTTCAAAATTCAATTATTTTCATAAATAACAATATTCATAACAATAATACAATTACTATTAGAAGTAATAAATTTCTTCTTGGAAATTCCATTATTTTAAAAAATTCTAATAAATCGTTCGCAAGAATTCAATTATTTTCATAAATAATAAAATGTTTTTTTGGAAAATCCAATTATTTTCAAAAAAATTTAATAAAATTTCCCACCGACATTCAATTATTGCCAAATTTTTTAATAGAATTATTTGTAAAATTTAATTATCTTTAAAAACCTTTCACATTTCAATGATTTTTTTAATATCTACTATTTTTATAAGATAACCAAACAGAATTCAATTATTCAAAAAAATTTATAATAAAATTCTAGGAAAAAATTCAATTATTTTCATCAATTTTAATAAAATTCGACGCAAGAATTTAATCATTTACCTAATTAATAAAATTCTTTGAAAGAATTAAATTATTTTCATAAATTACAAAATCCTTTGAAACAATGTAATTCTTCAAAAAATTCAATTTTTCTCAAAATTTATAAAGTTTTTCAGAAAAATTCAATTATTTTTCAAAATTTTTTTAAAATTCTTTCCAAGAATTTAATTATTTTCCAAATTTAAAAAAAAAATTCTTCGCAAGAATTTAATTATTTTAATGAATAATAAAATATTTCAAGAAAATTCAATTATTTTCAGAAATAACCAAATTTGCCTAAAGAAATCAATTATTTTTGTAAATAATTTGAGTTATTGAATTTTTAATAATTGAATTTTTCTTCTGAAAAATTCAATTATTATTATACATAATAACATTTATAATTGAAAATTCAATTATTTTCAAATATTTTTTTTAAATTCTTCTCAAGAATTAAATTATTTTAAATTCTTTTATGAATAATAAAATTCGTAGCATAAATTCAATTCATTAGCAGGATAAGAAAAAAGTAAATATCTTTGATGAAAATTAGGAAAAAGTTAGGAAAATAAAAAGTATAGAATGGAATTTTTTGTCAATTTTGTGAAGTGAATAAAACGAGTTTTTTTTGGTTTCTTTCTGACATTAAAAAAATGACAATAACCCACAAAAATGAATTTAAAAAAAAACAAACAAACGAATACAGATAATTTGCTAACGGAAAGAAAAATTACGATTGTTATGTATATGTATTCTATTTTCTATGAAAACGTATAAAAAACAAAAGAATTACTATAACTAACTTCAAGTGTGGACAGAGATCCGGAAATCTGGAATCACGACGATTATTATATATAATAATTAACAATTACAACTTAACTGATTACTATGATACTTATGTCAAAGAAAATCGTTGCCATTAAAATTGTTATGATTTTTATAAGTTTCTCTTTGTAATTTAGAGATATAAAGATTCTTTTGTTGAGATTTTTTTCTAAGTACATACGTCGTTCGGTAAGCAAATCAGTATAGTTTTAGAAAAGTAGTCCAATTTTCTCATACGAACAGAAACATTTCCTTCGTTAGAGTTAATAAAAAAGTATATATCAGTATAGTTTCTTTAAAAAACCATTTAGTAGAATTTAATTCAATAGCAAAATTTCTTTCGTCAAAAGTAATGTTAGGTGTTTTGTACGCAGACTTGACTCGAAATTTTTTAGCTCTAGAGTTACACATTTGTTAATCTAAGTTGAATTTGATTTGTCGAGAGTGAATGGTTCGCAGAATTGAATGACAGAGAAGAACTACTTCCTTACGCGAAGGCATACTACAATTCTTGATGATGTTGTGGGCCTCCACTCTTGTTTTGTCTGGTGTTGTCACGGTCAACGATGCGTGCAGGACACGAAAGATGTTATCGGAAAACGAGCTCTGTGGTGGATTTACTAAGGGACCACCCACCATGTAAATAATAAACACGGTATGCGCCCTACACGTCCCACCGTTTGTTCTATTTCGCTGATATTCATCGCCCCATGCCAGCAGTCCATCAGTCCTCATGCCAAGGACATGGATCATTGGCTGATGTTGCGAAATATATTTTTAAATTTTTAGTGGAGCAACTCTATATTCTATAAATATAAGCCTTCTAGCAAATGTCACAAATGATAAATATTTTCTATACATTCTTTATTCGATGAGGTTTCGAAATTTCGTTGACTACTTTATTTTGTTAGTAAATGAGTCCAAGTTTAATTTAATTTAATGCATTGACAAATCTAAAATAGATGAATAGGAACATCTAATTGTTTCTTGTTTCGATTAAACAAAGTTAAACATTAAAATATCTGAATCCTTCGATTACATTCTAGTTGTTTATTTGGAAGTAGGTTTCCCATGGTGGTCTAGTAAACTTTTGCCCTGAAGTAAATAACTGACTTGTCAACCAGATAGGTTTGACTGATAGGGTTTTTCAGCGCTTTCTTTTCGATATTCGAGTCTCAGGTAAACTATCTATTAAATTACAGATTTTGTTATCAGCGTTCGGTTATTATCCGTGGTCGATAAAACAGAACACCAATTTATCGTAGACTATCAACTGTCTTCTGACTTTCGCGTTGGTATTAAATTTTAATTTGTGACGAATAAGGGGCATGATTTAATAATGCAGAATTATTGTTTTATCATTAAACTTCTTAATACATTTTTTATTATTACACAATACAATTCTAGAAATTGATTTTCCTGAACCGTTAAATGTCAAAATCGTTACATTGATACAATAAAAAATCGTATTCTGAATTTTTTTAGTATTTAGGCAAAAAAAATTCACATTCAACATTATAAATAAAAGAATTATGAGAAGTTTTAATCTACACTTTTCGTATATATATATGGGGCAAAATTCCTCAATTGTCCTAACTTAAAATTGAAAGTCTTCAAATCGGGTTGATTTTTGCACAAACTTTAGTACTATAGGGGAGTACTTTATCCACAAAATATTAAAATATTTTATTAAAAATTGTAGAGGGGGGAGGGGGTTAAAGTTTTTGGTAACGTGTTAACAGTGGATTCTTATAGCTAATGTAGCTAAAAAACAGTAGAGTGGACAAAATTTTGCCCTATATGTTTTCGAAAGGTTTTTTCCTCCTCTTTCGAATGGTGTAAAAAAAAAATTTTTATTAACAATTTAAGTTAATTTTTTCAAAATTAAAAATATTTTTGACTTTTTTTTGAAAATCGGCATTTTTTTTTCTTTTTTTTTTTGCCTTAAAATAAAGCTTATTATATGTACTTTCCATACCCCTTTAGTAAAAAATGCCGTTTTTTTTTGTTTTCGAATTATTAATTAATTAATTAATAAAAATTTGTTAAAAATTATTAAAAAATGAAATACTTTTTAAGCAAATAAACTTTTTTTAATTATGAGCTTATCATCGTAAAGCTGCTTAAATTCCGCATCCAACAAGTATAAATACATCTATTTTTATAAATAATTGTTTAATAAACAAATAATTGAAAATTTAATTTATTAATTTTTGAAAAAAAAACAATTTCTTTTCTTCATTTTTGCTTTAAAATACAGATCAATATGTGTACATTCAATACCGTTTAGGAAAAAATGACGCTTGATTAGTTTTCAAATAATTAATCATTTAATTAGTTAATTAACTCATTAATAGTAGTAAAAAATTACTAAAAAATTAAATATTTTTCAAGAAAATAAACTTTTCTTAATTACGAGTTTGTCATCGGAAAGCTTACCAAATTCTGCATCCAACAATCATAAACTCAACTGTTTTTTATAAATAATTATTAATTAAATAAATAATTTATTATTTATTTATTAATTTTTTTGAAAAAGGGATATTTTTTTATTTTTCCTTTAAAATAAGGCTTAATATATTTACTTTCGATACCCGATTAGGAAAAGTTACAATATTTTTTGTTTTCGTATTATTTATTAATTAATTAATAAAAATTAGTAAAAAAAAATTAATATTTAAAAAAAAAACTTTACTTAATTTTGAGCTTTCCAACGTAAAGCTTAACAAATTCCCGCACCCAACATGTCTATTTTTTATTAATTAATTAATAAATAATACGAAAACAAAAAATATTGTAACTTTTTCCTAATCGGGTATCGAAAGTAAATATATTAAGCCTTATTTTAAAGGAAAAATAAAAAAATATCCCTTTTTCAAAAAATTAATAAATAAATAATAAATTATTTATTTAATTAATAATTATTTATAAAAAACAGTTGAGTTTATGATTGTTGGATGCAGAATTTGGTAAGCTTTCCGATGACAAACTCGTAATTAAGAAAAGTTTTATTTTCTTGAAAAATATTTAATTTTTTTAGTAATTTTTTACTACTATTAATGAGTTAATTAACTAATTAAATGATTAATTATTTGAAAACTAATCAAGCGTCATTTTTTCCTAAACCGGTATTGAATGTAACACATATTGATCTGTATTTTAAAGCAAAAATGAAGAAAGAAATTGTTTTTTTTCAAAAATTAATAAATAAATTTTCAATTATTTGTTTATTAAACAATTAATTTATAAAAATAGATGTATTTTATACTTGTTGGATGCGGAATTTAAAGCAGCTTTACGATGATAAGCTCATAATTAAAAAAAGTTTATTTGCTTAAAAAGTATTTCATTTTTTAATAATTTTTTAACAAATTTTTTATTAATTAATTAATTAATAATTCGAAAACAAAAAAAAACGGCATTTTTTACTAAAGGGGTATGGAAAGTACATATAATAAGCTTTATTTTAAGGCAAAAAAAAAAAGAAAAAAAAATGCCGATTTTCAAAAAAAAGTCAAAAATATTTTTAATTTTGAAAAAATTAACTTAAATTGTTAATAAAAATTTTTTTTTTACACCATTCGAAAGAGGAGGAAAAAACCTTTCGAAAACATATAGGGCAAAATTTTGTCCACTCTACTGTTTTTTAGCTACATTAGCTATAAGAATCCACTGTTAACACGTTACCAAAAACTTTAACCCCCTCCCCCCTCTACAATTTTTAATAAAATATTTTAATATTTTGTGGATAAAGTACTCCCCTATAGTACTAAAGTTTGTGCAAAAATCAACCCGATTTGAAGACTTTCAATTTTAAGTTAGGACAATTGAGGAATTTTGCCCCATATACAACTTGTAAAAAGTCATATGTTGTAAATTGACAAATCATCATCGTAAATGTAATCATAAAATTTAAAAATACAATATTCCTGGAATTAATGAGCCGTTTCGTTATGTATATGAGAATTAAGGAGAATATCATCAGTTTGTATGCCATTTCTCGATGATAAAGAGTGAAGAAGAAATAAATTCACCTTTTTTTCTAAAAAAAAGCGTTACCTCCAAATTAAGTGAATCACCATATCGTCATAAATTACCGATGTATGAATTTGTTTCTTGTTATAGAAGAAATAACTCTTTCTCTCCTCTATTGGAGCTCATCAAAAACGAGACTCCTTTTTCCTATCCCAAAAATTCAAAGAACTAACCGATCAATCGCAGCGCACAACTTAAGTGGAGCTTTGACATCAAAAAAATAAAATAAAATAGTCTCTTGATTAGCGAACCGAGATAAAATGTCTTGAGAAATCAATGATTGATTTTTTCCTTGATGGATCCATAGAACCAAATTGAGTGATGAGAGGCAATTTCTATTGTACCCCTTTAAAAAAAAACCCGCCTAAATATTTCGTACCTTAAAAAAATAATAATTCTTCAAAATAATTTAACTTGAAGTTAAAAAATTGATCGTTAAAGAATTTGCTTTCTAACAAAGAAAGGAATTCTTCTTTTTTTTTAATCAATCTCAAAATGTTTCATTATATACTCTAAAAAATATTTTAGTTTCAACACTGAAATTCTTGTTTATATTGTTTCCTGCGATGAGGAATGAATTTATATTTCAAAATGCCGGATTAGAGGATTTCTTTGAAACCGCTTTTCAAAACGACTTCGTTTTACTATTTATTTTCCTGTGCGAGTAAAATAACGGATCCCCGTAAAATAACAGGAAATTAATTTAATAAGAAAAGTGTAATAGAAATTTTAATAATAAAAAAATAGCAAATGATTTGAAAACAGACATAATCTTTAGAAGAAAATTGCAATCTCTTGGGAAAAAAAGAATTTGATCCCTTGATGATTTTATCCTTAATTCACCCTTTTTTCCTATATATATTTACGCTGGAGGAGATGAAAAGATATAAATTAAAAAAACAGTAGTTAAAGAGATAGGATATATTATAGAAGGACCGGAGAACGTGTCAAGGTGTTTTACCCACAATCTACATCGAGACCATTCATCCGAGAGCACGTGGGTTGAATAATTTGCTTCATTCAATGCAAAAGAACCTGATTTACGAGACCTCCATGAATTTGTACAATTAGTTTTCTTCATGAGTCTTATGTATCATATATTTTTTTGGCAAAAGGAAATGCTTTTTTTCATTTTACACATTTGGTTTAAATTGCGACTATATATATATATATATAAAATAAAAAAATTTTATATGTTTATATTATTATTTATTATTTATATGTTTATTTTTTTTTGTTAAAATTTTAGATTAACTTTTATAAAATTCTAATTTTAAATCATTAAAAACTAGCAGCTATCTGATATTAGCTTCGTGTTAAGTGGTCGTAAAAACCCCCGAGGGATAAGTTTTAAGCGAATTCAATCATTTTTATGTACTTTACCCTTCATTTTGAATTCGCCATGTTTGATTTTCTATTTTGCTACTTTGCATTTTAAAGTGAATATAATGTTACGTCGTAACAATTATTATGTTTTGTCAATTGTCTTTATTTAAACAGGGTGCGTCTACTTTTTTTCATTTAACAAAATTCCCGGTTATGACACCTAATTTTTTCCCGGTTTTCTTTTCTCATAAAATTTAAATTTTATTTCGATCATAAATAAATAATAATTTTAATTGAAAATTTGGCAAATAATTTTTTCAATTTTTTAAAAATAATCTTGTCTTTTTATAATTATAATTGGAAATTTTCTTTTTCAAGTTTATTACAATTCTATTGATAATAATTGAATTTCTGCAAAGAATTGCACTATTTACAAAAATAATTGAAATCCTTCCAAAGAATGATATTATTTATGAAAATAATTTAACTCCTGTGAAGAATTTTATTACAATTTAAAAAAAGCAGTTATAATTATTTACCTAATAAGAATTAAACATTAAATTTACTTAAGAAATGATAAATATCATTTATTTGAACATTCAGAAATTTAAAATTTTTTAAATTTAAGAGAAGTTCAATAATTATAACTATTGATAATAATAATAATAATATAATAATAGAATAATGTAATTTTAAGAAGAAAACAATTGATTTAAAACTTTAAGAGGAACTTTATATTTTAAAAATAAAATTATAATTACGGTCACTAACTTCCCTAGATTATTTTCGAAAAGTTTAAATTAAAATTCTTTCAAAGAATTAAATTATTTAAAAAAGAATGTTAAGAAATTTTAATTATTTCAAAATTTTTCAAATATTTGTTTAAAAAATTAAATTATCTTATAACAATGGAATTGAAAATTTTCAACAATTTTATTTTTCAGAATTAAAAAAAAATTTGCGAGAATTCAATTTTAATAAACAATTTGAAGTGCATATCGTTTTTTTAAATTAACTAATAAAATTTTTCCAAAAGAGACCTCAAAAAAGGGTGTGTCAATGTTTCTCACCTCATCTGGAAGGAACCAATCACCTTAGATTGAACCCCCATTATTTTTTGTAACAACCCCCACAACGGAGAATTGCAATATAATAAAATTTGACAAGACAGACACAAATCCACTGCTAACACGAAAAGTTGTATAAGCAAAGTTTCGCAGAAGTTAACAAACTTATCTTTTAAAACTCGACTCTTTCTTTCGCAGTGTATTAAATTAATTAATTAAATACATTTGTTAATGTAAAATGAATTCCCTGTGTTTCATTTTTCTATGCAAACCCAATATTAAAAATAATTGATTAATTACAAACTATTTATGTTCCCGCTAAACATATAATTACCTAAAATTAAGCTATAGAACATTTTTTAATAACAATGTTTTCTATTTAAATCTCTGTATGGATTGGAAATAAAATCTCTAATTGAAATTTAAAAAACGAACTAATAAGTGATACTCTAAATAAATAAGTTGCTCAGCGGGAAAGAGAGAATCCGCCTAGTCAAGCTATATAATGATTATATTCCACTTTTTGTTTCGCTGTTTATTTTATTTAAAAATGAAATGAAGTGTAGAACAATTAATGAGTTGAAAGCAGGGAACGAAGGGAGATAAGAGCGGTGGTTTTTGGTCGTCGAAAAGAAGAACCGGAAGTTGGCTGTCGCCAGTTGTCTGTCGGGATAACTGCGCGCCCCATGGATCATTGATAATGTGTATATATACCTATACAGCTTTAGAAGAGGAGTTCCAGTAGCAGTTGTAGATGTAGATAAGCTTTGAACAATCTTCTTTGGCTATGAAACAATCTCGAGTGGAGGTAGACTGCGAATAATGTATATTATATATGTGTATATTATAAACTCTAGATGGATACGTGTCCAAACGACTTGCCATTAGTCATCCGTTTCTAACGATCCCATCAAAGATACCTATACATATGTGTATAGGTAGATGATAGATGAACGATATGATACAAGATTTCTAAAAAAAATGTCATTGTTCATTCTCACAAATTCCAATTTTTTTTTTCTCTTCTAAGATTATAATTATTTATTCTTCGTAGAGGCTGAAGAAATATAGAAAAATTTCTGATTTTTAAAGTGGGCGTCTTATGTTTCTTGAAAAATTATTGCTTTCAGAAAATGATGAAAATAAAAGCAGATTTTATTACTACCTTTGCTTCGATAAATGATAATCCTCTATATTTCATAAGTTTTAATTTCGAATTCAAAATTGCGAATCCAATGTGGCGGATGAATTTATGAAAAATTGATCCAACTGTCCTGAAAAATTCAAATATACATTTTATTTAATGACATTCTTTAACGTTTCCCTTCTTTCACTGACCTTGCGATTTAACCTCTAGTCTTTTCTAGAAATTAAAAATAAAATAATTACCTTCTATCTATACGTTCAGATCAAATTTTCCTTATGTTAAGATCGATTTTTAAAAATTCTACTTCTGTTAATATTAGTGTTCAGTTTTGTTCCGTCTAGAGTGAGAATATGTGAGAATTTAAGTCATGCCATATTTTGATTTTTAGAGAAGAAATAAATTCTAAATGGTAAATATATAAAATAGTTTTGCTACATAAATACCCGTGTGGAAATCTGCCCAAGTTAGTCCAGTTAAAAAGTGGAGGCCAGCTGGGCCCCACCTGAATTTCCCATTTTTTAAAAATTATTAGTATTATAATAAAAAAGTCTTATAATTAAATATAATTATTGATAATAAATCATTCTACAATGAATTAATAACAATAATAATTATTATTTGTTTAAACAGTTTATTGTTAACAATTATAAACTTTTATTGTTGTACACTAACAGACATATAGTTTTAACGAAATTTTAAACTTTATCTAGCTGAATTTATTTATTTTATACTTAAACTCATCAATGACATGAAATAAAGATAATTTATGGTTTTAACAACTCTGAAATTGTTACAACAAACAATTGTTGTTATTTATTAACTTTTGATATACATAACTTAGAAACTTGCAGTTTTCTTCTAATACTACTATTTTGCAATTAACTAATCTAAGTAGTAAATCATTCAGATGTTTTATGATTTCAACAATTATTCATCAAATGTTTAAACAAATAATTGTTTTTATTTACTAACTCTTGACACACAGCATGATCTAGAAAGATGCAGTTTTTTCGTATTTTGCAATTAGCTAATCAGAGTAGTGGTAGTAATTGTAAAATTAGAAAAAAACTGCAAGTTTCTAGGTTGTTTGGATCAAATGTTAATAACAACAATTATTTGTTTAAACAATTTCTGAATGGTTTAAATCATAAAATGTTTTTATTTCATACTTTTCAGATTAGTTAAATGCAAAATCAAATAGAAATTGCATGTTTTTAGGTGCTTTGTGTAACGTATGACTTCGTAACTATTTTTAATTTTTTTATTAATTAAAAATTTGTTATATTGTATAATTTAATTAAAAATTTGGGACTTTTGTAAATAGAATTAAGTACTCAATAGACATATTATCAGGACATAAAAAGATTTTTACATAATTAACTCATTAATTAATTTGTCTTAAAACTATTTTTTCATAATTAAATTATATGCATACTTAAAAAATAATGATAATCATTCTTCAATTGTTTTCATTCCCAATAATATTCAATATTATTTTTAAAATTATAATTCTAAAATTGATTAAAAGAATATGGACATCGCTCTTATTTCAAAAGGAATGTGTCTACTTTGTTATAAGTTACTTTCCACAGAAAAGACTTTTAATTGTATTGGTAAAATACCAACAAATGTATGCACTCAAACATTGGCAATAGAGGATACAGAGCATCGAACTATATCACGTTATTTTAAGGAATTTGCAAGCTTGCAAAAAGCTTCCCTGGCAACAACGAAGTTTAGCGAGCCGTGTGCACCGGCATCCCCACTCTATCGTTTTATATTAATTTCAAGGTGTGATCCATACTTTCGATCGTTTTAACTAATGAGTCCGAATTTATTACTTCCGCAGTAAAGCTGCGTAGAATTAAGTGTTCTTTCCGAAAGTCGGTAGAGTGTTAATTTGTTTTTTCCCGTAAAGCGGATGATTTTATACTTTTGAGTTTTATTTCCCGCAAAAGGCGGAGGTTATTTATTTTGTCCCCAAAATAAGGGTTGATTTTGATCGAATTGAAGTGAATTGATAATTTATATGATTTTTTTAATTATATATGAAAAATAAGTAATTTTAAAGAAATAAAGTGAGAAAAGTGATTTACCATATCATTGAAAAGGAATTAAAGTTAAAAAGAAGTTAAATTTAAAAAAAGAATTGTTTAAAGAAAATATTACTATAAAATAGTGATTATTAAAAAATAAATAAAAGTGATTCATTTAAAAGGGAAGACAGGGTGTTTAATTTCAAACCTCTATCTCGTGATTATAAAAGCATTTTTTTGTAATTGTCTTTACTGCAAATATCAGAGTTGATTATTAATTATTATTACATACTATACACATTTATACACTTTCACACATTACGATTTATATTAAGGCATAACAATTATTATTTTATATACAAAAAAATAACTATTGGATATCATTATTGTTATATTATGATTACGCATAAAAAGAAATTTTTTATTAAATTTTATAAAAGGAATATTTCACAATACTAACTATTATACATTAATAAACAAAAAGAATTTAGAATCTAGTAAAAATTCTAGTCAGTTGTATCATTTTTTAAAATGAATATTTTAATCATTAAAAATTGAATAAGAGAGCATTCTATATTGAATTATATTGCAAGTAGTGTTTTATTACGGTTTTCTAACTGTTGTCACCTAATCCTTTTTTTTTACTTCTTTCAATTAAAATACCGTCTAACCGAGGTTATTGAATTAATAATAAACATAAAAGGGGATTTACTAACTTTTGGAACTAAATTTTGTTCCCGAAAAGCAATAACGTTTACCTCGGGATGATAAATTTTGAGTTTAATTCTATTTAAGCTGTTGAAATTATCTTCATTACAGTTAAAGTTGAATTTGCTCAAAATAAAGATTTGTTATTATTGAATAATTAATCGAATTTATCTTTAACACTTTGTATCAGAAGTTAGTAAATAACAACAATCATTTATTTAAACAAACAAAAGACTTCAATATAACATTAGTAAAATTTATCAATAACAAATAATTATTAGAAACATAAAATTTAAATTTCTTTTTTTTAATGTTCTATTACAAATTTTTTAATCTTTTAGAATTTCGAACTGGAGAAGAAGAGGCAATAAAGAAATATGAAGCTACAAATAATTTTAAATACGTTGATAACTATTCAATGTGTACGTTATTGCTACGGCAGAAAAGAATTAAAAGCAAACCACACTTGGCCACATCTAGCGAATATTCTAAGAGAAGAAATTAAACTGAACCAAGTGCTTCTATTGCATGAACAAAACCCCACCAAGAAGGAAATTTTACTGTTTGGAAAAGAAATTTTAAAAACGATACCGACTCAATTTGCTGATTTACAGAATGTAAAAGATCCACACAATCTGATGACACTGTCTAAGTGCCACTTTCAGACAACTACACTCGTTGTCATTTCAAGTCAAAACGATTACGAAATGTCAGCAAACTTATCAAAGCTAATGATGACAATTGCCGAATTATCAAATCCAAAATCACGTCCAAGAGTTCTGATTGTTACTCAAGTCACAAAACGGGTAAAGTATGGAAAGCTTTTTAAATCCATGTGGTCCAGACTATACCTCGATGTTACTGTTCTTGAACTTCAAGAGCAGGAAGATTGCAAGCAAACGTTTTCAGAATGCTTTCAAACAAAAACAGTCAAATTGCATTACTACAATCCATTCACTGGAAGATCTTACAAAAGCCTATTTACAGACAACAGCAAATTGTTTCCAAACAAACTCCATGACTTGAAAGGGTACAAGATGAAAGTTTACTTCTTTCACTATCCACCTTATGTCTATGTTAAACGTAACTCTTCTGGTAACGCAGTTAAAATCTACGGACCTGACATGAATCTAATCCAAATCTTCTCAAAAGTGATGAATTTCACTATAGTGAGAAATATAAGCAAGGCAATAAACTGGTTTAAAATAAATTGTACAGATACCAACTTCGTTAAAAAATTCAGCAATACAGAAATTATTGGCATTCAATCTGCTTTGATAAAAACATGCTGGGATAAATATGTTGGATCTAGTAAAGGTACGCGGATGCTGAATTACGTATTCCTGGTTCCAATTTTACCCAACGAGTCAAATACAAAAACAGAATGGAATTTAATAAAAGTGGTGAAAATTATTTGCCTCATGTCCATGCCTTGGTTGGTTGGCAGATTCTTAAATTTCGACCGTCGCTATTGGAAATTAATGTACACTATTCAAATGATTTTCGGTATGTCAACTCCAAACGAGCCCAGAAAGAATTTTGAGAGAATAATCTTTATAATAATCCAAGCATTCTTTTTTCTGCAATCCTCGTACATTTTTACTGCATTTACAGAGTTGCAAATACAAAAGACAACTTTTAAGACAATGGAAACACTTGCAGATGTAGTCGCTGCAAATTTGACTCTCATTAGACATGGAAATGATCCAATTTTGAAACAATTCGCTACTAATGATTCATTTGAAATATTCCAAAGAAAAGCAGTATATTCCCATGAATCGATTCAAATGTGTGCAAAAAAAGTAATCGATTATCAAAATGTTACATGCAGAGGAAGAGAAAATATTGCACGTATAATTTTACAGAAAATTCAAAATGTAAATAATAAGTCGAGAATAAAAATTTTGAACGATTGGTCTACTTTACTGCCGAGTGTATTTTTTATCAGGGGTGGATCACCTTATAAAAAGCGATTTGAGAGTATCACGTCAATTCTTATTGAATCTGGTATCAGCGACAAGTGGGATGCTTCCTATATTCCTAAAGTATCCTATCTGCAAAATCAAGCGGATCTATTTAAACAGGAAAGTTTACTATCATCTGAAACCATCTATGTAATGTTTTATATCCTTTTAGTTGGATATTTATGTTCATTTATTGTTTTTGCTGCTGAAATGATTATTCACAAATTTTTTTAATCAACTATGTACTTTGTTGTAACTGTGGAAAAACAACAACAGAAAATGTCTTTAAAAAAGAAAGTAAGAGAAACCATAAGTGCTTCTGTTATATGAATACAAGTATATGACCAAGTATGTTATATCTCTCGGGAGGATCACCCTATAGAAGGCGATTTGAGAGTATTACGACAAATCTCATTGAATCTGGTATCCGTAACATGAGGGATGCTTCATACATTCCTAAGGAATCATTTCCGTTAAGGCAAGAGGATCTTTTTAAATAGGAAAGTTTATTATCATCTGAGGCTTTTTCTTTAATGATTTGCTGCCTCTTAATTAGGTACTTACTTGCATTTCTTGTCTTTTCTGCTGAAATAATTATTCACAAATGTTTAAAATGTAAATAAATTTTAACGTACTTATAACAAGCAATCGACTTTTATAACTCCCTGCAAGCTTTTCTTTGTATTGTCATAATCTTGGTAATGTTTATTCGTAGTGATCTTAACTGTTCTACTAATTTATTATATTTTGTCTTTTAATGACTCTATTATCTATTGGATTCATATTTATCTGCACATATAAATCTGGTAGTATCATCTACCAGATTCAATGAATATTTGCTTACCGTCTCTTTCAATTTTTTTTGTTATTGTAGTATCATCGTTATTTAGTTTTAGAATTAAGCCATAAATTTTGATATTTGTTGCTTGTATTTATTTCTTAGTGAAATGTTTTTTAAAAAGTTTTGAATTGAACTTCATAATGTTGACATATGTGTTAAAAAATCGATGTTTTTCTGTATTGATTTGTTATTATTGGCTATTTTTACTTGACCGTATTGTGCTTGACAACTTCTGTAAAGTAATATTCAAAATTTATCTACGGCTATAGATATATAGTGTGAAAGCTGAAGAAAATTGAAATGCTAATAATACGTTCGTATATTAATTTTCATTCACACTTCGTTTATAATAATTTCAATAAAAATTAAGGATCATATCCTAAAATTTAAAAAGTTTAAACGGCCGTTTTCGAAATTTAATAAAATTTTACTTAATGTGTACATGAATTTATGTATGTATGCAAAGTATTTTATCATAAAATAAAAGTTTGTAATCCATTATATACTTTATTACTCGAATATTTTTATCATAGAACTAAGATTCCTGATAACAAATAATTTCAACATTTACAGAGAATATTATATTTTCTTTGCGTATGTCATCTTGTTAATATTAGCCTTGTCTCCATATTCCTTTCATATCATAAATGGATTTGTAAAATTGAAAAATGAATTTCTTACATTTTTTCACATTTATAGATCAAATTTTCTAAAGAATGGTATTGATTTTTAAGAAACTTCTTTTTTTACCTAACAGTTCAGGTTTGTTTCGTCTAAAAGGAGGCAACGGTGTAAAGTTTACTTTTTCTTAAATAGTGAATTATTTATTTTATGTTTAAAACGGTATGTATAATTAGAAAGATTATCTATTTATTTACTTTCCTTTTTAGTACATAATAATTTAAACATTAACATATCTTTCAGAATTTCAAAATAAACAAGAAGTGGCAATAGCAAAACATGAAGGCACGACAAAAGTTAGAAATTGTTCTAATATTTCTATGTATACTTCACTGCAACTGCATAAAAGAAATGACAGCGACCTTTAATTGGTCTCATTTAGCAAATGCTTTAAAAGATGAAACGAAAGGAAACCAAGTGCTTTTGATACATGAATACAAATATAGCAACAAAGAAGTTTCGCAGTTTGAAAGAAAAATTGTAACAAGGATACCAACAAGAATTGCTGACATTAAGAATGTAACAGAAGCTCACAAGCAAAAGATACCACTACCTGAGAATCACTTTGGGACGACGACAGTTATTGTCATTTCAAGTCAGAATGATTACGGAAATTCATCAAACTTATTAAAACTTATAACCTCAATTGCCAAATTATCAAATCCAAAACCACGTCCAAGAATTCTAATTATAACTCAAGTCACAAAACAGAAAAAGTATAAAATTTTTTTTAAGTTATTGTGGTCTAAGCAGTTTTTGGATGTCACTATTCTTGAGTTTCGATTGCAAGAAAACTGTAAGCAGAAGTTTACAAAATGCTTTCAAACGGAAAATGTTAATCTGCACTATCACAATCCTTTTACTAGGAAATCTTACAAAAATACTTTAAAAGAAAAGAGTATATTCTTTCCAAATAAGCTCTTGGACTTATATGGACACAGTGTGAAAACTTACTTCTTTGACTATCAACCTTACGTCTTTTATGACCGTAATTCTTCTGGCGCAGTAGTCAATATCTATGGACCTGACGCAAATTTAGCGTACACTTACTCAAAAATAATGAATTTCACTCTAAAGAGTAGAATAGCAACCACAAAAAGCTGGATTCATGCAACCTGCGATGAGAAGATTTTTTTAAAGGCATTTGCTGATATCGATTTCCTAGCCATTCAAACTGGATTGATTGAATCATGCTGGAATAATTTTGTTGACACTAGTAAAGGTACGAGAATGATTAGTTTAGCTATACTAGTGCCAATATTATTTGACGAAATCAAAATTGAAGCTGAATGGGATTTAATTAAAGTTGTAAGCATTATTTGCATGGTGTTCATGCCTTGGTTTTTGAGTAGATTCTTAAAATTTGATCGTCGCTACTGGAAGTTAATGTACACTATCAGGATGGTGCTTGGTTATGGGAATCCACAAGAGCCCAGAAGAAGCGTTGAAAGAATAATGTTTATATTAATATGGGCTTTCTATTTTCTCCAGTCGTCGTTTATTTTCACAACATTATCCAGCCTTCAATTGAGACAGGTAACATTTAAAAAAATGGAAACACTCAAAGATATTATGGACAATAATTTGACTCTTATTTTGCATGGAAATATTGAACCTGATAATGAAGACTTTCTAAAACTAATGAAGAGTGGAAAGTTTTCTACAGAGTCGTTTGAGAAATGTGCAGAAATTTTGATAAATCATCAAAATGTCACTTGTTATGGAAGAGAAGACTTATCACGTTCGATTATTTTTAACAATAAAAATGCAAATAAAGAGTCAGGACTCAAAATTTTAAAGGAATGGACTAAAGTACTGCCAAGTGTATTGTTTCTCAAGAGTGGATCACCCTATAAAAGACAATTTGAAAGTATTACCTCAACTCTTATTGAGTCTGGTATCAGTAACATGTGGGATGTTACATACATTCCGAAAGAATCATATTTGCAAAATCAAGCAGCTCATTTTCAACAGGAAAGTTTACTGTCATCAAAGACCTTCTATTTAATGACCTACTGCTTACTATTTGGATGTTTAGTTTCCTTTCTAGTCTTTGCTACTGAAATAATTATTCACAAATTAATGTTTCTAAATGTTTGTCAGTACCAAAATTAAAGATATTCAATCTGGTTTGAGAAAAATCATGCTATAAAGATAAATGGAAAAACATAATTTTTGGTGAGTAAGCTGTATTTTCAGAAGTTTAAACTAGAACTTTTGGATAAATTAATAATTCAATTGGAGCTACATTTTTCTGATATTATAATAGAATATTCATTCTATCGACTTCTGTATTTAAAAAAAATGTAAACGTAGTAGTAATTCGTCAATAGTGACATGTGTGTAAAAAAGTCGATGTTTTTCTATATTGATTTTACATTATTCGCTATATATTTACGCTTGACCTTCGTTTCTTGCTAACTTTCATAAAAATTTACCTATGACATTGAAAATGTTGAATACATTTGGTTATTGATTGGACTTCATTACCTGAATGTTTTTATCAATTTGTATTTTGTAACCTTGATAAAATAAATTACTTACGTTTTATCACACTTACACCCTTAGTTTGAATCAATCAGAATTTCATTAATTCAATCAGTCAAACATATTTTCACTAATAAATCATTGATTTCAATTGACACAATAATCATTTTTACTGGTAAATCTGCCAAAGATTGTCACTAATACAATACTGGCCACCAATCAATTGAATTATTTAACTGTTTTGTCTGTCGATTATTTAAACTGACTTACATCAGTGCTTTTAACAAACATACCTGTTATTTTTAAAATATTGAAATAAATTATACTTATCTGTAATATAGAAAAAATAACTTTAGTTTATGATATAAATATTTGTTAATTTGAATTTTCACATTGAATGCAATATTATTATGATTTTTTTAACAAATATATTGTTTATTGAACAACAAAAACTTTGTTTTTTTAACAAAAAAAATATAAGCAACTATTTCTCTGTTATTTATAAAATACATAGCTATGCATGTTTTGTAAAATATTTGTAGTTTATATTTCATATTATATTAAATAAAATTAAAATGTTTAAAAAGTTTCCTTGGTTTTGTAAGACTTGCCACATCTAGTTTGTCTTAGAATGGCGAACTATAGGTTTCTCGAGAACGTATTTTTTGAGTTTTTCGGAAAACTTTTTTTTCTACGAATTTATTGAGGTAGAAAGATTGTGAACTTTCTTGTATTTTGAAATATAAGATGAAAGTATACGAAAATTGCATACATTTTTTATGAAATTTTCCTTGAAATGATTTTTAAGATGCTTTTCAGCAGAGAAAAAATATTTAAAGTTTAAGTGATTAACTAATGACCGATATTTCTTCCTTTCATCCTGATTATTTAAAGATGTCTAATATGTATAGTGATTGTAATATTCTGAAGTGATTGTGCAGTGATTCAATTCAATTATTAATTTCTTTATTCATATCAGTGAAAGCAGAGTTCGATGATCCGAATACAATTTGTTATTTAGACCTGTATTAGTTTAGAAAACTAAATTTTGCAATACTTTTTGTATTAGTTGGTTCAACCTTATTGGTTCTTTAATTATATTATAAGTTAACAAGTTATTTACATAATAAATTTTAAAGTAAAAAAGAAAAGGCTAAAGCAAACATGAAGTTAATACTGATTTTCGAAATTGTAGTAATTTTATGTCTATTTTACTGTAACTGCAAAAATACAATAAAAGTAAAGAACAGATGGTCTCATGTAGCAAACGTTTTAAGAGAAGAAAATAAAGGAAATCAAGTTCTTCTGTTGCATGAAAACAAATTCATCAACGAAGAAATTTCACAGTTTGTAAAGAAAATTGTTATAACGATACCGACACGAATTGCTGATTTTGAAAATGATACAGAAGAGCAGAGGCAAAAGATAATACTACCGGAAGATCGCTTTCAGACAACGACAGTTGTTTTCATTTTAAGTCAGAATGATTACGGAAAGTCATCAAAGTTATCAAAGCTGTTGACTTCCATTGCCAAAGCATCGAATCCACAACAGCGTCCAAAAGTTCTTATTGTTACTCATGTCACAAAACGGAGCAAATATGAATTTTTTTTTAAATTTTTGTGGTCGAAATTGTTTCTAGATGTAACTATTCTGGAAGGTCAATTGGAAGATGGTTATAAGCAACTATTTGCAGAGGGTTTTCAAACGACAATGATCTCCCTGCACAATTATAATCCATTCACTGGAATATGTTTTGAAACTACATTATTAGAAAACAGTACACTGCATCCTAATAAGCTACGTGACTTAAATGGATATAGGATTAATGCTTTCTATTTTAACTATCCACCTTATGCTTACATTAAGCGAAATTCTTCTGGAAATGTAGTTGATACCTACGGACTAGATGCAAACATAGTAAACACCTATTCAAATGTAATGAATTTTACAATAAGAAAAATAATTGGAAAATCAGGGAACTGGATGCAAGTAAAATGCAGCGAGGACACTTTTTACAAGGCATTTGCAGGAATCGATTTTGTAGCTCTTCAATCCAGCTTAGTAAAAACATGCTGGGATAACTATATTGGCACAAGTAAAGGTACGCGAATGATTAGTTTTGTTATGTTAGCGCCAATTGTATTAGTTGAAATGAAAAGCATAACTGAATGGGATTTAAAGCAACTAGTGATCATTGTTGGCTTGATAATTATGCCTTGGTTGTTAAGTAGATTATTAAAATTTGACCGTCGCTACTGGAAATTTGTGTATACAATTGCAATGGTGCTTGGTCTCTCAACTCCAGAAGAGCCGAGAAGAAAAGTTGAAAGATTTATCTTTATATTATTTTGGGTTTTCTATTTTCTGCAGTCGTCGTTTATTTTTACAATATTCTCAAGCCTACAATGGCAAAAGGTAATGTTTAAAGAAATGGAAACACTAGATGATCTCATTGCCGCTAATTTGACTCCTATTGTGCACGGGAATATTCCACCTGATAGTGAACTGTTTGAGAAATTGTCAAAGTATGGAATTTATTCTACAGAGTCGTTTGACAAATGTGCTGAAATTTTAATTGATTATCAAAATGTTAGTTGCTGGGGAAGAGAAGACTCTGCACGTTTGATTATAAAGAAATATAGAAATGCTAATAATCGAACAAAAGTCAAAATTTTAAGTACAATTTCCATTTCACTTCCAAGTGTATTATTTCTTATGGGAGGATCGCCCTATAAAAAGCGATTTGAGAGCATTACGTCAAGCCTAATTGAATCCGGTATCAGTGACTTTTGGTATGTTTCGTATATTCCAAAGGAATCCTTTCTGCTAAATCAAGCTCATCTGTTTGAACAGGAAAGTTTATTATCATCTGAGGCATTTTATTTAATGATTTACTTTCTTCTACTTGGATGTGCAGGTTCATTTATTGCCTTTGCTGTTGAAATATTTATTCACAAAAATTTTTAACAGTTAACCTTTTCGCTATGGAAGTTTTGGTGTTGTTGGCAAGAAACGAAAGCTTATTAAATTTTTGAAAAATGCGATCGTCAAACTTCTATACTTATAACGATTTAAAGCTGAAGATGGTATAAGAACAAAGTGGGACTAACTAAGTGACAATAAATGACTAAAGACAAGGTTTCTTTAACTTGAATTTGATATACATTTAGACAGGTTTAGTACCAGAGAATAATAATTATTCTCTTGTTAAGGTCTACTGATGAAGATAAAATAATAAAAACAACAACAACAATCAGTCTAAAACCTTTTTAGAAAACTTCCTTGATTCATAATGAAAGACTTTGTCACTGAAAGTTTATTAAACTCAAAAGTTCCCCACAGACTTTTTGTCGTCGAAACATAGGATGCGTCGTTACCGACACTCCCCTATTTATAATTAAATGTTGTTTTAAAAAAGCCACTTTTCATGTTTTTATTATTTTATCTTCATCAGTAGACCTTAACAGGATTGATTATTGATTTTGGACGAAATCCGTCAATATTTGTCCGAGTTATGACGATTTATGTTTTAAAATTCAATGAAATTGTGTAACAAAAAATTTCTAGTTTTTTGTATCTACTGTCAACAATATTCACTTTACAAAAAAATTTTAAAGAGAAAAAAGTTGCGCATTTTCATTTTTTAAAAGATAGTCTTTTTAAAAATATTTATTTTTAACTTTTAATTTTTTTCATACTTTCGCCCTTCTGACTGCCTTTACGCTGATCGTTCGAGCGCAGATCGAGTTATAGAATTGAGAGGTTCAAATATACTTATTGTATAACTGAAGACTTCCACGGAATAACGACCTATGGCACATTTAAAAATGCTTACAATTTTCAAGTTTGAATAGACATAAATCGTTATTGTAACGACAATATATAACGAATACAAATAAATTATATTATCTGCTTATTTAATTACACGTTGTCATTCATTTAGGCTCAAAATTAATTAATACGTGCACATATTTTCATAATTACATTTGCATTAATGTCAAAATGTGCTATAGATCGTTATTCCGTGGAGGTTTTCAATTGTCCACACTTTTCTTTTTTGGTTTGTTTTTAAGTAAAACATTCTCTTGCAATATATAGCAGGCTCATTGACTCATCCTTATCCGAAATTAGATTCAATTCTGAATCAGTATTATTATATTTCTTTGATATACTTTCTTTGAATATTAAGCAAATCTAAACTTTTTAGGAAATAGTGTGTATGACCTAATTTTCATTTTTCTTCAATGTAATTACAAGCTGACTCTATAGTAGTTTGTTATTTAAAAAGAACAAAACAATTACATCTTATCTCACTCATATATCAAAGTTTCTACAGAAAGATATTGATTCTTTAAAAATTTTTACTATTTTACTTTACACGTCAGTTTTGCAGCAACTAAAAGGAGAGAATGATGGAAAATTTTGTTTGTTCTTATACAGTTGAAACCAATTATTGTTATTGTCATTAGGTTTCGCCAAATGTAACAGGTTGATCACAGATTTGTGAGAGTCTTTAAAAGAAGAACAGAAAGATCCGAATAAGGGGGTAAGTGGTATAAAATTGCATATTTGCACTAAGTCAAACGTAATTTGAAAATTGAAGTAGTACGTATTAAGCACATACATACACATTCTTCTACATCCTGAATAAATGTAGCAGAATATTATCTAATCTTTAAAACCAAATTCTAAGAATTTTAATAATTAAAAGTGACCATAATTCTTTTACTGCTTTACAATTTAATGAGAAACCTTCCTTTTAGAATTTCAAAATACCGAAGAAAAAGCTGAAGCAAACATGAAGTTACGTCAAAATTTAAAAATTGTAGTACTAAATCTATGTATACTTTACTGTAACTGCAGTAAAGCAATAACCAGTAACAACGCTTGGTCTCGTGTAGCAAATGCTTTAAAAGAAGAAAGTAAGGGAAATCAAGTTCTTCTCTTGCATGAAGAACAATTCAACAAGGATGAAATTTCGCAATTTGTAAAGCAAATTACAATAAAGATACAAACAAGAATGGTTGATTTTGAAAATGAGACAGAAGAGCACATGCAGAGAGTACTACAATCAGAGCGACACTTTCAGAAAACGACAGTTGTTGTCTTTTCGAGTCACAATGATCATGGAAAATCATCAAAGTTATCGAAACTAATGATATCAATTGCTAAATTATCAAATCCAAAACCACGTCCGAAAGTTCTGATTATCACGCAAGTCACAAAACAAATCAAGTATAATAAATTTTTAAAATTTTTGTGGTTCAAAATGTTTCTTGATGTCACTGTTCTGGAACGTCAATTAGAAGATGGTTGTAAGCAACTATTTGCAGAATGCATTCCAATGGAAACTCTTATTCGGCATTACTACAATCCATTTACTAAAAGATCTTATAAAAGCGAATTTGATGTCAATAGTAGATTGTTTCCAAATAAACTCCATGACATGAAAGGATACAAGATGAACGTATATTATTTTGACTTTGCACCGTACGTAAACTATGAGCGCAATTCTTCTGGATATGTAGTTGATGTGTACGGACCTGACGCAAATTTAATGGATACGTACTCAAAAGTACTGAATTACACAATAAAGAGATATATAAAAAATGACAAATCCTGGCTGGTTGCAACTTGTAATGAGAGTATTTTTCTCAAGACATTTGGATATATCGATGTTTTAGCCATTCAATCTGGTGGAATGCAACCTTGCTTGTGGAACTTTATTCTTACTAGTAAAGGTACGCGAATGATTAATTTTGTTATGCTAGTACCAATTGTATCAGATCAAATGAAAATTACAACTGACTGGAATTTTAAGCAACTAGTGATAATTGTTGGATTGATGATTATGCCTTGGCTGCTGAGTAGATTCTTAAAATTTGACCATCATTACTGGAAATTTATGTACACAATTGCAATGGTGCTCGGGTTTTCAACTCCACGAGAGCCCAGAAAAAAAATTGAAAGAATAATTTTTATATTACTTTGGGTTTTCTATTTTCTGCAAGCGTCGTTTATTTTTACTACATTGTCAAGCCTGCAATTGAGAAAGGTAACATTTAAGAAAATGGAGACACTTGAAGATGTAGTTGATGCTAATTTAACTCTTATTATACATGGAAATGTTCAACCTGATAGTGAAAGCTTTCAAAAGCTATTGAAGAGTAGCGAATTTTCAACAGAGCCATTGGAAAAATGTGCAGAAATGTTGATAAATTATCAAAACGTCACTTGTTATGGAAGAGAAGATATAGCACGTTCGATTATTAGGAAGAATAGAAATGCAAATGGGGAGTCAAGACTCAAAATTTTGAAGGAATGGTCGTATGTACAGCAAAGTATATTATTTCTTAAAAGAGGATCACCCTATAAGCAGCGATTTGAGACCATTTCGTCAAGGCTGGTTGAATCTGGTATTAGTGGCAAATGGGATGCTTCATACATTGGGAATGAACCTTCTATGCGCAATCGAGCTGATCTTTTCAAACAGGAAAGTTTACTATCGTATAATTCTCTATTTTCAATGATTTACTTCTTTTTAGTTGGATGTTTATGTTCATTTCTTGTCTTTGCTGCAGAAATAATTATTCACAAATGTTTGAAGTGCGATTGACTTTACCGTTCTTATAATAAGCAACCGATTTTCTTGTGGGAAGTTTAAACTTGAACTTAATAAATAAATGATTCCATTTCAGCAATATTATTTTGATATTATAATAAAATAATCATACTATTGACTTCTGTATTTCAAAAAATTTTAGCGTAGTAGTAACTCGTTAACCCTTTGCTGTGGATAAGTATTCCCCTCCTCGGAGAGATGCAGTTTGACAGTTAAATCACGTGGATAATGTAAATGCCGGATATAAGTTTGATTTTGAGTTTATGTTTGCATTGGTTATTTATATTGGATAAAAGTCTTTAACAATCAAATTTACCGTTTTTGAATAGTAATAAATTGCAAATGCATTCTTACTTTATAAAAAATCTTATTTTTAGTTATTATATAGTATAATTAATATAATTTATTGCAAAATATAAATGGGTTTCAACTGAAACAAGGTACGATCCTGCAAATTCAGACTCTTATATTCTCCCTCATAACTAACTTATCAACACAAGTATAACGCCTCTTCTTATTGGTTGTTATCTAGAAAGGACTCTAAACATTTCGTAACACATCAACAGCAAAGGGTTAATGCTATGGCAAATGTATTTAAAAAATGGTTGTATTTCTTTATTGATTTAACGTTATTGTCAATATATTTACACTTGGCCTTCGTTCCTAGTTAACTTTCATAAAGAATTACTCAATATTCATCAAGGATCATAGAAATGTTGTATGACAGGTGAAGAAAATTGGAATGATAATTATGTTAACATATTAATTTTGTACTAGCGTCGTTGTCCTCGCTCGCTCGGAACACATTTTACTTGTTTATTCACACTTATATAAATTTATTTAATAGCATCTCTATTGATAATGTATATAATAAAAATATTTTTATTTTTATATATATATATATATATATATATATATATATATATATATATATATATATATATATATGCTGATTTTAGTCACTTATACATATTATTAGTATAAAAAATGAATACAAATTATTAATATTTTGATCATTGCATTTATTAATATTAAAATACTTTCATTAGACTATAATTTAGCAAGTAACTTTTCTTTCAGAAATTTTCAGTGAAAAGGAATTGGTAAATGAGAACATAAAGGTATAACAAATTATTATAGTTCTACGAATAATTCTATGCATACTTTATTGGAATTGCAAAAAGCAACAAGTACAAGGGTAACTTGGTCACACGTAGCAAATGCCTTAAAAGAAGAAAGTAATGGAAACCCAGTGCTTTTGTTGCATGAACACAAATCTGACCATCAAAAAATTTCAAAAATTAAAAAAAAATTGTAAAAATGATACCGACTCGAATTGTTAATTTATAAGAACGAAACAGAGGAGCAGATGCAAAAGTTTCTCCTTACGGAGCAACAATTGACAAACCTGAATAAACTTCCAAAAGTTCTGATTATCAGTCAAGTCACAAAACAAATAAAATGTGAACAACTTTTTAAATTCTTCTGGTCCAAATTGTTTCTAGATGTAACGATTCTGGAACATCAATTGGAAGATGGCTGTAAGCAACTATTAACAGGATGCAATCTACTGGAAACATTTAACCGCGTTACTGCAATCCATTTACTAGAAGATTTTATAAAAGCACATTCTTTTTAAACAGTAGATTGTTTCCAAATAAACTCCATGACATGGAAGGATACAAAATGAACGTTTATTATTTTAAGTTTCCATCATATGTCTACTATAAGGGTTATTCATCTAAAGATGTAGTTGATATTTATGGACCTGACGCAAATTTAATGAATACATTCTCAGAAGTATTAAATTACATTCAAGGTAGCTTATTGAATCCTTGCTGGCGATAATTTATTCTTACTAGTAAAGGTACGCAAATGATTAGTTTTGTTATCTTAGTGCCAATCGTATTCAATAAAATACAAATAGAAACAGAATTGAATTTAATGAAAATAGTGGCCATTATTTGCTTGTTGTTTATACTTTGGGTGTTCGGTAGATTCTTAAAATTTGAACGTCGCTACTGGAAATCTTTTTAATGGGTTTTTGGGAATGCTAATTACAAATCTGACTTCAGAAAAACATCTCCATCAATAAAATTTTATTCATTGAAAACAGACACGTGGAGGATGAAAAGAAAATTATTTTAAAGTCAGATTTGTAATGAGTGTCCATTCGAGGATGCAACATTTTAGGCTTTTGAGACCATATTCTTTAGTTTTCCGTGTCAAAATATTAATTAAAAAAAAATTTTCCGTAAAAAATGTGTTTTCTGGCAATGAAATTGTTATGAATTTTTAAAAAATAAATATAAACCATTTTCCCTTCATATTCTGAAAGACCGATAAATTTTTCGTCGAAAATTGTATTTTTTAACTAATTATTTTATAGAAAATAAGAGTCGCGAGATCAAGATACATTTTGAGACCTGGTAGGCGTTAATGGGTTAATTTAAAATATTTAATCTTGACGTCGGATTTGTAACAAGCAGAAAAACTTTCTTTCGAATAAGTTCCGATCGTTTTGATGAATCGACCTTTAAAGAATATTTGCCGGTCATCTAGTAAATCAAATTTTTATTTTATTCTTTTGTCTGAAAAGTATGTTAGGAAATGATTTTAAAACAAATTGCTCTTTATGTGTTTGGAGTAGCTGGTTACGATGCAAGTATCCGTATGACTTAATTACGTCAGCGTCAAGGTTAAACGGAGGTTAAAACCTTATTTTAAAATATTTAATTTTTTAAACCTATTTTGAAGTAAAAACTTACACTCCTTCTAAATACAGTGTGAAAAATGAAATATTTCAAGTTAAGACTTTTGACCTTGGTGTTGACGTGATAGAGACATACGGACACTGGAATCGTAATCATCAACCTTAAGAACATAAGAGTCACCTTCCCTTGTTACATGTTATCACCTCAATTTCTTTTTGTAGTCCTGTGTAATTTTTATTTTATATATTTTTTCAGTAAATAAATTAAAGTTGCAACATTCAATTATGAATATTTTGTATTTTTTATAAATACATGTTATTTGCATAAAAAACTAAAAGAAATAATACGATTCCAATTGCTGACCCTGGTACTAGGCAGCTTATCGTACTAGAAGTTAACCAGTAAATTCTAGTAAAATAGATAACATCCAGTTTACATTTAATACAGCAGACGTATCGTGAAGAGCATGTCTGATAATTTTTGTCATCCACACAGTTTCACATAAAAAGCTTTATTCGATTATAAGAAAAATAATTTTTATATATTACTTACTACGTCTTATTTAATCGAAATCTACAAAAATTAAAAGAAATACATTTTTCAATAAATTGTCGAGAGCTTGTGTCCCCATCCAGAGCAGTTATAATCTGTAATACTACATTATCAAAAATTTAATGATTTTTTATTCAGATTAAAATCCTTTTTTAGATTATAATTTAACAAGTAACTTTTCATTCAGAAATTTTCGGTCAAGAGGAATTGGTAGAAGCGAACATGAAGGCTCAACAAATTATAATAATTTTACGAATAATACTATACATTCTTCATTGGAATTGCAAAAAAGCAATAACATCAACGATCACTTGGTCACACGTAGCAAATGTCTTAAAAGAAGAAAGTAATGGAAACCCAGTGCTTTTGTTGCATGAACAAAAATCCGACAATCAAGAAATTTCAAAGGTTGCAAAAGAAATTGTAACAATGATGCCGACTCGAATTGTTAATTACAAAAATGAAACAGAGGAGCAGATCCAAAAGATTCTACTGCCGGAGCAACAATTTCTGGAAACGACACTTGTTTTCATTTTAAATCAGAATGTCTACAGAAATTCATCAAAGTTGTCGAAAATACTGAAATCAGTTGTCATATTGACACATCCGAAAGAGCTTCCAAAACTTCTGATTATCAGTCAAGTCACAAAACGAATAAAAAGTGAACAAATTTTTAAATTCTTGTGGTCCAAACTGTTTCTAGATGTCACGATTCTGGAACATCAATTGGAAGATGGCTGTAAGCAACTATTAACAGGATGCAATCCACTGGAAACACTTAAACTGCGTTACTACAATCCATTTACTAGAAGATTTTATAGAAGCACATTCTTTGTCAACAGCAAATTGTTTCCAAATAAACTCCATGACATGAATGGATACAAGATGAACGTATATTATTTTGACTTTCCACCGTACATAAACTATAAGCGCAATTCTTCTGGATATGTAGTTGATGTGTCCGGACCTGACGCAAATTTAATGGATACGTACTCACAAGTACTGAATTACACTGTAAAGAAATGGATACAAAATGAAAAATCCTGGATGGTTGCAACTTGTAATGAGAGTATCTTTCTCGAAGCATTTGGATATGTCGATGTTTTAGCCATTCAATCTGGTGGAGTAAATCCTTGCTGGCGAAAATTTATTCTTACTAGTAAAGGTACGCGAATGATAAATTTTGTCATGTTAGTGCCAATTATAGCTGATGAAATGAAAATAAAAACAGAATGGAATTTAATAAAATTAATACACGTTATTTACTTGCTGTTCATGCCTTGGCTGTTAAGTAGAATCTTAAAATTTGAACGTCGCTATTGGAAGTTATTAGACACCATTAGATTAGTGCTTGGTTATGTATTGCCAGAAGAGCCAAGAAGAAGCAATGAAAGAATATCGTTTATAGCAATTTTTATGTTCTATTTTCTGCAATCGTCTTTTATTTTTACCACATTGTCAAGCCTGCAATTGCGTCAAGTTATATTTAAGGAAATGGAAACACTTGAAGATGTAATTAATGCTAATTTAACTATTATTATACATGGACATGTTGAATCCTATTATGAAAACTTTCAAAAGCTATTGAAGAGTAGCGAATTTTCAACAGAGCCATTGGAAAAATGTGCAGAAATGTTGATAAATTATCAAAACGTCACTTGTTATGGAAGAGAAGATATAGCACGTTCGATTATTAGGAATAATAGAAATGCAAATGGGCAGTCAAGACTCAAAATTTTGAAGGAATGGTCGATTGTACAACAAAGTATATTATTTCTCAAGAGAGGATCACCCTATATAAGGCGACTTGAGACCATTTCAACCATTCTCTTTGAATCTGGTATTAGTGACAAATGGGATGATTTTTACATTGGGAAAGAATCTTCTGTGCAGAATCAAGCTGATGGTTTTAAGGATGAAAGTTTACTATCAGCTAATTTCATATTTTTCATGATTTTTTGCTATTTAGTTGCATGTTTATGTTCATTTTTTGCATTTGCTGCAGAAATAATTATTCATAAATCTTTAAAACGTTAATTTGATTTAAAATCTCTATTTTTGCCTAAATTCAAAGTTTAAGTAGATGAACATCTAAGAGCGTTGAAAGCAAAAAGAGGTGACATACATTTTACTTTGGGAAAAGAATTCTTTTAATAAGAAATTGATGATTAATTAAAAATGGTGAAAAAATTTCAAGGCATGACATTTTAAAAACTATTTAACTGGTTTGTTTATAAATTAGAACTCAATTTATAACTTTTTGAATAAAATATTTGATTATTTATCTGTTTCAGATAACAACTGTTATTTGCCGTATTTATATGTATTTGTCGATATTAATGAAGTGCATAGCTAGCGAAATCTTTTACTCGAGTCAGGCAGTGAACGTCTAAATAAGCAACCGATTTTTTTATGGGAAGTTGAAACCTGAACTCCATAAATAAATGATAGTAGTAGTAATTAATCAAGAGGGACATACTTTTTTAATTTGAATCAGTAAAATGCACTGAGAAAAAGTATGCTATTTTAACTGGTTTTCCAGTGAATTTGAACTGATTACTACGTAAAAAGTGGATAACTTAAATCTGTTTCGGAGTTAATTCTACTGATTAAAAATAAGAGAGCACACGGAAAGAATAAATACACGAAAGAATACTTGACAGTACTTGACTTTTGGATGGGACACCATTCTGTTAATATTTCATAGACAGTCCTAGAATTTTTCATTCAATTTCATCAATTGAATATTTTAAATATTCTAGCACTGCTCATGATTACCTAAAATAAATTAAAGAAAAATTCTAGGACTATCTATGAAATATTTACAAAATGTCGCCCCATACAAAAGTCAAGTATTGTCAAGTTATCTTTCATGTACTTATTTTTTCCGTGTATGTGTTTCAAAATCGATGTTTTTCTATATCGATTTGTTATTATAGGCTATTTTCACTTGACCTTTTTGTTCTTGACAATTTCTGTATAATAAAATTTAAAGTTTATCTAGAACCATAGAAATATAGTATGAAAGCTGGAGAAAATAGAAATGCTAATTACGTTCACATATTAATTTTGAATTATACTTCGTTTTTAACAATTTTAATAAAAAGTAAGGATCATATCCAAAATTTTAAATAGTTTAAACAGTCGTTTTCGAAATTTAACAAAATTTTACTTAATGTGTACATGAATTTGTATATGGGTGCAAAGTATTTGATCATAAAATAAAAGTTTGTAATTCATTGTGTACTTTATTACTCGAATATTTTTATCATCAAATAAAGATTTTCTGATGACAAAGGACTTTAACATTTACTGAGTATATTATTTTGTTTACATAGCATGTCGCCCTGTTATTGTTAAGCTTGTCTTCATATTCCATTTATGCTATAAGTGAATTTGTAATATTGAAAAAAATTCCTTACATTTTATTACACATGTAGATCAAATTACCTAAATAATGGTATTGATTTGTAATAAACAATTCGTTTAAACACTCCAAAAGTTGAGTATTTTTTATCGATAAGTTGCTAACTTGCTCAGGGTTGATAAATATTTGTACAGGTAAATATTTATTCTTTGCTTTTTATTCCATTTACAACTATTTGCAGAATGAATACCAATGGAAACTCTTCATCGGCACTACTACAATCATTTTACTAGAAGATCTTATAAAAACACATTCGCTGTCAACAGTAAATTGTTTCCAAGTAAACTCCATGTCATGAAAAGATACGAGATGATCTTTTACTATTTTGAATTTCCACCGTATGTCGACTTTAAGCGGAATTCATTTGTAAATGTAGTTGATGTTTACGGACCTGACGCAAATTTAGTGAATGCGTACTTCAATTTAATGAATTACACAATAAAGAAAAGGATACACAATGAAAAATCCTCGATGAAAGAACGGTGTGATGAGAGCCTCTATCGCAAGGAATATGTAAGTATCGATCTTCTAGCTGTTCAATCTGGTGGAACACTAATTTGCTATCGGAAACTTATTCTTACTAATAAAGGTACGCGATTAATTAAATTTCTTATGCTAGTACCAATTCAGATCGAATGAAAATCACAACTGAATGTGAACATAAAGGTATAACAAATTATTATAGTTCTACGAATAATTCTATGCATACTTTATTGGAATTGCAAAAAGCAACAAGTACAAGGGTAACTTGGTCACACGTAGCAAATGTTTTAAAAGAAGAAAGTAATGGAAACCCAGTGCTTTTGTTGCATGAACACAAATCTGACAATCAAAAAATTTCAAAAATTAAAAAAAAATTGTAAAAATGATACCGACTCGAATGGTTAATTTATAAGAACGAAACAGAGGAGCAGATGCAAAAGTTTCTCCTTACGGAGCAACAATTGACAAACCTGAAAAAACTTCCAAAAGTTCTGATTATCAGTCAAGTCACAAAACAAATAAAATGTGAACAACTTTTTAAATTCTTCTGGTCCAAATTGTTTCTAGATGTAACGATTCTGGAACATCAATTGGAAGATGGCTGTAAGCAACTATTAACAGGATGCAATCTACTGGAAACATTTAACCGCGTTACTGCAATCCATTTACTAGAAGATTTTATAAAAGCACATTCTTTTTAAACAGTAGATTGTTTCCAAATAAACTCCATGACATGGAAGGATACAAAATGAACGTTTATTATTTTAAGTTTCCATCATATGTCTACTATAAGGGTTATTCATCTAAAGATGTAGTTGATATTTATGGACCTGACGCAAATTTAATGAATACGTTCTCAGAAGTATTAAATTCCATTCAAGGTAGCTTATTGAATCCTTGCTGGCGATAATTTATTCTTACTAGTAAAGGTACGCGAATGATTAGTTTTGTTATCTTAGTGCCAATCGTATTCAATAAAATACAAATAGAAACAGAATTGAATTTAATGAAAATACTGGCCATTATTTGCTTGTTGTTTATACTTTGGGTGTTCGGTAGATTCTTAAAATTTGAACGTCGCTACTGGAAATCTTTTTAATGGGTTTTTGGGAATGCTAATTACAAATCTGACTTCAGAAAAACATCTCCATCAATAAAATTTTATTCATTGAAAACAGACACGTGGAGGATGAAAAGAAAATTATTTTAAAGTCAGATTCGTAATGAGTGTCCATTCGAGGATGCAACATTTTAGGCTTTTGAGACCATATTCTTTAGTTTTCCGTGTCAAAATATTAATTAAAAAAAAATTTTCCGTAAAAAATGTGTTTTCTGGCAATGAAATTGTTATGAATTTTTAAAAAATAAATATAAACCATTTTCCCTTCATATTCTGAAAGACCGATAAATTTTTCGTCGAAAATTGTATTTTTTAACTAATTATTTTATAGAAAATAAGAGTCGCGAGATCAAGATACATTTTGAGACCTGGTAGGCGTTAATGGGTTAATTTAAAATATTTAATCTTGACGTCGGATTTGTAACAAGCAGAAAAACTTTCTTTCGAATAAGTTCCGATCGTTTTGATGAATCGACCTTTAAAGAATATTTGCCGGTCATCTAGTAAATCAAATTTTTATTTTATTCTTTTGTCTGAAAAGTATGTTAGGAAATGATTTTAAAACAAATTGCTCTTTATGTGTTTGGAGTAGCTGGTTACGATGCAAGTATCCGTATGACTTAATTACGTCAGCGTCAAGGTTAAACGGAGGTTAAAACCTTATTTTAAAATATTTAATTTTTTAAACCTATTTTGAAGTAAAAACTTACACTCCTTCTAAATACAGTGTGAAAAATGAAATATTTCAAGTTAAGACTTTTGACCTTGGTGTTGACGTGATAGAGACATACGGACACTGGAATCGTAATCATCAACCTTAAGAACATAAGAGTCACCTTCCCTTGTTACATGTTATCACCTCAATTTCTTTTTGTAGTCCTGTGTAATTTTTATTTTATATATTTTTTCAGTAAATAAATTAAAGTTGCAACATTCAATTATGAATATTTTGTATTTTTTATAAATACATGTTATTTGCATAAAAAACTAAAAGAAATAATACGATTCCAATTGCTGACCCTGGTACTAGGCAGCTTATCGTACTAGAAGTTAACCAGTAAATTCTAGTAAAATAGATAACATCCAGTTTACATTTAATACAGCAGACGTATCGTGAAGAGCATGTCTGATAATTTTTGTCATCCACACAGTTTCACATAAAAAGCTTTATTCGATTATAAGAAAAATAATTTTTATATATTACTTACTACGTCTTATTTAATCGAAATCTACAAAAATTAAAAGAAATACATTTTTCAATAAATTGTCGAGAGCTTGTGTCCCCATCCAGAGCAGTTATAATCTGTAATACTACATTATCAAAAATTTAATGATTTTTTATTCAGATTAAAATCCTTTTTTAGATTATAATTTAACAAGTAACTTTTCATTCAGAAATTTTCGGTCAAGAGGAATTGGTAGAAGCGAACATGAAGGCTCAACAAATTATAATAATTTTACGAATAATACTATACATTCTTCATTGGAATTGCAAAAAAGCAATAACATCAACGATCACTTGGTCACACGTAGCAAATGTCTTAAAAGAAGAAAGTAATGGAAACCCAGTGCTTTTGTTGCATGAACAAAAATCCGACAATCAAGAAATTTCAAAGGTTGCAAAAGAAATTGTAACAATGATGCCGACTCGAATTGTTAATTACAAAAATGAAACAGAGGAGCAGATCCAAAAGATTCTACTGCCGGAGCAACAATTTCTGGAAACGACACTTGTTTTCATTTTAAATCAGAATGTCTACAGAAATTCATCAAAGTTGTCGAAAATACTGAAATCAGTTGTCATATTGACACATCCGAAAGAGCTTCCAAAACTTCTGATTATCAGTCAAGTCACAAAACGAATAAAAAGTGAACAAATTTTTAAATTCTTGTGGTCCAAACTGTTTCTAGATGTCACGATTCTGGAACATCAATTGGAAGATGGCTGTAAGCAACTATTAACAGGATGCAATCCACTGGAAACACTTAAACTGCGTTACTACAATCCATTTACTAGAAGATTTTATAGAAGCACATTCTTTGTCAACAGCAAATTGTTTCCAAATAAACTCCATGACATGAATGGATACAAGATGAACGTATATTATTTTGACTTTCCACCGTACATAAACTATAAGCGCAATTCTTCTGGATATGTAGTTGATGTGTCCGGACCTGACGCAAATTTAATGGATACGTACTCACAAGTACTGAATTACACTGTAAAGAAATGGATACAAAATGAAAAATCCTGGATGGTTGCAACTTGTAATGAGAGTATCTTTCTCGAAGCATTTGGATATGTCGATGTTTTAGCCATTCAATCTGGTGGAGTAAATCCTTGCTGGCGAAAATTTATTCTTACTAGTAAAGGTACGCGAATGATAAATTTTGTCATGTTAGTGCCAATTATAGCTGATGAAATGAAAATAAAAACAGAATGGAATTTAATAAAATTAATACACGTTATTTACTTGCTGTTCATGCCTTGGCTGTTAAGTAGAATCTTAAAATTTGAACGTCGCTATTGGAAGTTATTAGACACCATTAGATTAGTGCTTGGTTATGTATTGCCAGAAGAGCCAAGAAGAAGCAATGAAAGAATATCGTTTATAGCAATTTTTATGTTCTATTTTCTGCAATCGTCTTTTATTTTTACCACATTGTCAAGCCTGCAATTGCGTCAAGTTATATTTAAGGAAATGGAAACACTTGAAGATGTAATTAATGCTAATTTAACTATTATTATACATGGACATGTTGAATCCTATTATGAAAACTTTCAAAAGCTATTGAAGAGTAGCGAATTTTCAACAGAGCCATTGGAAAAATGTGCAGAAATGTTGATAAATTATCAAAACGTCACTTGTTATGGAAGAGAAGATATAGCACGTTCGATTATTAGGAATAATAGAAATGCAAATGGGCAGTCAAGACTCAAAATTTTGAAGGAATGGTCGATTGTACAACAAAGTATATTATTTCTCAAGAGAGGATCACCCTATATAAGGCGACTTGAGACCATTTCAACCATTCTCTTTGAATCTGGTATTAGTGACAAATGGGATGATTTTTACATTGGGAAAGAATCTTCTGTGCAGAATCAAGCTGATGGTTTTAAGGATGAAAGTTTACTATCAGCTAATTTCATATTTTTCATGATTTTTTGCTATTTAGTTGCATGTTTATGTTCATTTTTTGCATTTGCTGCAGAAATAATTATTCATAAATCTTTAAAACGTTAATTTGATTTAAAATCTCTATTTTTGCCTAAATTCAAAGTTTAAGTAGATGAACATCTAAGAGCGTTGAAAGCAAAAAGAGGTGACATACATTTTACTTTGGGAAAAGAATTCTTTTAATAAGAAATTGATGATTAATTAAAAATGGTGAAAAAATTTCAAGGCATGACATTTTAAAAACTATTTAACTGGTTTGTTTATAAATTAGAACTCAATTTATAACTTTTTGAATAAAATATTTGATTATTTATCTGTTTCAGATAACAACTGTTATTTGCCGTATTTATATGTATTTGTCGATATTAATGAAGTGCATAGCTAGCGAAATCTTTTACTCGAGTCAGGCAGTGAACGTCTAAATAAGCAACCGATTTTTTTATGGGAAGTTGAAACCTGAACTCCATAAATAAATGATAGTAGTAGTAATTAATCAAGAGGGACATACTTTTTTAATTTGAATCAGTAAAATGCACTGAGAAAAAGTATGCTATTTTAACTGGTTTTCCAGTGAATTTGAACTGATTACTACGTAAAAAGTGGATAACTTAAATCTGTTTCGGAGTTAATTCTACTGATTAAAAATAAGAGAGCACACGGAAAGAATAAATACACGAAAGAATACTTGACAGTACTTGACTTTTGGATGGGACACCATTCTGTTAATATTTCATAGACAGTCCTAGAATTTTTCATTCAATTTCATCAATTGAATATTTTAAATATTCTAGCACTGCTCATGATTACCTAAAATAAATTAAAGAAAAATTCTAGGACTATCTATGAAATATTTACAAAATGTCGCCCCATACAAAAGTCAAGTATTGTCAAGTTATCTTTCATGTACTTATTTTTTCCGTGTATGTGTTTCAAAATCGATGTTTTTCTATATCGATTTGTTATTATAGGCTATTTTCACTTGACCTTTTTGTTCTTGACAATTTCTGTATAATAAAATTTAAAGTTTATCTAGAACCATAGAAATATAGTATGAAAGCTGGAGAAAATAGAAATGCTAATTACGTTCACATATTAATTTTGAATTATACTTCGTTTTTAACAATTTTAATAAAAAGTAAGGATCATATCCAAAATTTTAAATAGTTTAAACAGTCGTTTTCGAAATTTAACAAAATTTTACTTAATGTGTACATGAATTTGTATATGGGTGCAAAGTATTTGATCATAAAATAAAAGTTTGTAATTCATTGTGTACTTTATTACTCGAATATTTTTATCATCAAATAAAGATTTTCTGATGACAAAGGACTTTAACATTTACTGAGTATATTATTTTGTTTACATAGCATGTCGCCCTGTTATTGTTAAGCTTGTCTTCATATTCCATTTATGCTATAAGTGAATTTGTAATATTGAAAAAAATTCCTTACATTTTATTACACATGTAGATCAAATTACCTAAATAATGGTATTGATTTGTAATAAACAATTCGTTTAAACACTCCAAAAGTTGAGTATTTTTTATCGATAAGTTGCTAACTTGCTCAGGGTTGATAAATATTTGTACAGGTAAATATTTATTCTTTGCTTTTTATTCCATTTACAACTATTTGCAGAATGAATACCAATGGAAACTCTTCATCGGCACTACTACAATCATTTTACTAGAAGATCTTATAAAAACACATTCGCTGTCAACAGTAAATTGTTTCCAAGTAAACTCCATGTCATGAAAAGATACGAGATGATCTTTTACTATTTTGAATTTCCACCGTATGTCGACTTTAAGCGGAATTCATTTGTAAATGTAGTTGATGTTTACGGACCTGACGCAAATTTAGTGAATGCGTACTTCAATTTAATGAATTACACAATAAAGAAAAGGATACACAATGAAAAATCCTCGATGAAAGAACGGTGTGATGAGAGCCTCTATCGCAAGGAATATGTAAGTATCGATCTTCTAGCTGTTCAATCTGGTGGAACACTAATTTGCTATCGGAAACTTATTCTTACTAATAAAGGTACGCGATTAATTAAATTTCTTATGCTAGTACCAATTCAGATCGAATGAAAATCACAACTGAATGTGAACATAAAGGTATAACAAATTATTATAGTTCTACGAATAATTCTATGCATACTTTATTGGAATTGCAAAAAGCAACAAGTACAAGGGTAACTTGGTCACACGTAGCAAATGTTTTAAAAGAAGAAAGTAATGGAAACCCAGTGCTTTTGTTGCATGAACACAAATCTGACAATCAAAAAATTTCAAAAATTAAAAAAAAATTGTAAAAATGATACCGACTCGAATGGTTAATTTATAAGAACGAAACAGAGGAGCAGATGCAAAAGTTTCTCCTTACGGAGCAACAATTGACAAACCTGAAAAAACTTCCAAAAGTTCTGATTATCAGTCAAGTCACAAAACAAATAAAATGTGAACAACTTTTTAAATTCTTCTGGTCCAAATTGTTTCTAGATGTAACGATTCTGGAACATCAATTGGAAGATGGCTGTAAGCAACTATTAACAGGATGCAATCTACTGGAAACATTTAACCGCGTTACTGCAATCCATTTACTAGAAGATTTTATAAAAGCACATTCTTTTTAAACAGTAGATTGTTTCCAAATAAACTCCATGACATGGAAGGATACAAAATGAACGTTTATTATTTTAAGTTTCCATCATATGTCTACTATAAGGGTTATTCATCTAAAGATGTAGTTGATATTTATGGACCTGACGCAAATTTAATGAATACGTTCTCAGAAGTATTAAATTCCATTCAAGGTAGCTTATTGAATCCTTGCTGGCGATAATTTATTCTTACTAGTAAAGGTACGCGAATGATTAGTTTTGTTATCTTAGTGCCAATCGTATTCAATAAAATACAAATAGAAACAGAATTGAATTTAATGAAAATACTGGCCATTATTTGCTTGTTGTTTATACTTTGGGTGTTCGGTAGATTCTTAAAATTTGAACGTCGCTACTGGAAATCTTTTTAATGGGTTTTTGGGAATGCTAATTACAAATCTGACTTCAGAAAAACATCTCCATCAATAAAATTTTATTCATTGAAAACAGACACGTGGAGGATGAAAAGAAAATTATTTTAAAGTCAGATTCGTAATGAGTGTCCATTCGAGGATGCAACATTTTAGGCTTTTGAGACCATATTCTTTAGTTTTCCGTATCAAAATATTAATTAAAAAAAAATTTTCCGTAAAAAATGTGTTTTCTGGCAATGAAATTGTTATGAATTTTTAAAAAATAAATATAAACCATTTTCCCTTCATATTCTGAAAGACCGATAAATTTTTCGTCGAAAATTGTATTTTTTAACTAATTATTTTATAGAAAATAAGAGTCGCGAGATCAAGATACATTTTGAGACCTGGTAGGCGTTAATGGGTTAATTTAAAATATTTAATCTTGACGTCGGATTTGTAACAAGCAGAAAAACTTTCTTTCGAATAAGTTCCGATCGTTTTGATGAATCGACCTTTAAAGAATAATTGCCGGTCATCTAGTAAATCAAATTTTTATTTTATTCTTTTGTCTGAAAAGTATGTTAGGAAATGATTTTAAAACAAATTGCTCTTTATGTGTTTGGAGTAGCTGGTTACGATGCAAGTATCCGTATGACTTAATTACGTCAGCGTCAAGGTTAAACGGAGGTTAAAACCTTATTTTAAAATATTTAATTTTTTAAACCTATTTTGAAGTAAAAACTTACACTCCTTCTAAATACAGTGTGAAAAATGAAATATTTCAAGTTAAGACTTTTGACCTTGGTGTTGACGTGATAGAGACATACGGACACTGGAATCGTAATCATCAACCTTAAGAACATAAGAGTCACCTTCCCTTGTTACATGTTATCACCTCAATTTCTTTTTGTAGTCCTGTGTAATTTTTTATTTTACATATTTTTTCAGTAAATAAATTAAAGTTACAACATTCAATTTTGAATATTTTGTCTTTTTTATAAATACATGTTATTTGCACGAAAAAATTAAAAGAAATAATATTTTTATTTTATTTTATTTTACATGTAAACGGGCTACAAATGAAAACGCCCTTTAGTACAATACTCATTTTAAATTTATAATATAAAAAAATATATGTATAATAACTTTTTATACGAAAAAGTGCACTCATTCAAATGCATAATTGCTATTATAGAGTAAAGTACGCAGTTCAGCGGAAAATCTTTCGATTGAGTGCGAAAAAAAATCAAGTCTATCAGAAACAGAATTCGCTTCTCTAAAAATTCTAGAGTACAAACAATTTTCAGCGAAATCAGTACTTGCTGACCCTAAAAGTTAACCAGTAAATTCTAGTTAAATAGATAACATCCAGTTTACATTAATACAGCAGACGTATCGTGAAGAGCATGTCTGACAATTTTTGTCATCCGCACTTACTACGTCTTATTTAATCGAAATCTACAAAAATTAAAAGAAATACATTTTTTAATAAATTGTCGAGAGCTTGTATCCCCATCCAGAGCAGATATAATCTGTAATACTACATTATCAAAAATTTAATGATTTTTTATTAAGAGTAGAGCCAAAATAAGTGAAACCGGCCACTTGAAAAATTTTTGTCTCAAATTTTCAAGTAATCTATAATTTTTGGTAGATATATGAGAACACTTTTTCCACATAAATTTTTTTCAAATTCAATTGTTAATCAAACAATTGAGGGGCTGGATGCTATAAGGGGATACGCGTGAACACACGTCCAGTCAGTTAGATCCTGGAGATAAAATTTTGAAGTTGTTCAAAGTGAATTTAAAATTATTGTTTCTTATTCAGAATTTCAAGGCGAAACTTTGTTTCTAATAAAATTTTTTTATATAATTTTTTGTTTTTAAGTAAATTGAGAAAAATGTGATTTTTTAACCCAAGAAATTTTAATAAATTTTTGACTTCAACTCGTGATTACTTCGTTAAATATTAATATTTTTCCACAAAATTTACACACAATATTCATCAAACTATACCAAAAGTTAAACAATATTTAGTATTTTTTCAAAAAATTCTGTGTCAAGGTAAATAATTATTTAAACAATTTTGCCGGAAAAATGATTCTCATATTTTCAATTGAAAAAGTTGAGTGACAAATTTTCGTTTTCAGAAAACTTCCAGTAACAAAAATGTTCATCAATATGTTAGGAAGTTTTTTGGAAAATTTTTCGTCATTTGATTAATAAATTAAAGAAAATAGAGCAATTTTAATAGCGTCGTGCTATGCTGTAAACGTAAACAATGTCTAACTGTATACATTGGTCTTGTAATGGCGGCCATTCTACACGTGCGCGGCCACGCCGTAATTTTACAGCGTAGCACGACGCTATTAAAATTGCTCTATTTTCTTTAATTTATTAATCAAATGACGAAAAATTTTCCAAAAAACTTCCTAACATATTGATGAACATTTTTGTTACTGGAAGTTTTCTGTAAACGAAAATTCGTCACTCAACTTTTTCAATTGAAAATAGGAGAATCATTTTTCCGGCAAAATTGTTTAAATAATTATTTACTTAGACACAGAATTCTTTGAAAAAATACTAAATATTGTTTAACTTTTGGTATAGTTTGAAGAATATTGTGTGTTAATTTCGTGGAAAAATATTAATATTTAACGAAGTAATCACGAGTTAAAGTCAAAAAATCATTAAAATTTCTTAGGTTAAAAAATCATTTTTTTCTCAATTTACTTAAAAACAAAAAATTATATAAAAAAATTTTATTAGAAAAAAAGTTTCGCCTTGAAATTCTGAACAAGAAACAATAATTTTAAATTCATTTTGAACAACTTCAAAATTTTATCTCTACGTCCGAACTGACTGGCCGTGTGTTCAAGCGTATCCTCTTATAGCATTCAGCCCCTCAATTGTTAATAACAATTATAAATTTTCATGTTTTAGCAATTGCTATATTTAATCCTTAAAGTATAGATTTTAAGCTTTAATTTTAAAAAAATTCAATTAATTATCTTCATTTGTTTCAAAGTAATAATAAAATGAAAATAAAATGACCCAAAACTTTAACACCTGATTACTTCAAAAATAAAAATTTTTTTTGAACAAAAATTTAGGGGGAAAAAGTGTACTCATATATCTAAAAAATCATAGATAACTTGAAAATTGGAGACAAACATTTTTCAAGTGGCCGGTTTTACTTACTTTGACTCATTAAAATCCTTTTTTAGATTATAATTTAGCAAGTAACTAGAATTGGTAGAAGCGAACATGAAGGCTCAACAAATTATAATAATTCTACGAATAATACTATACATACTTTATTGGAATTGCAAAAAAACAACATCAACGGTCACTTGGTCACACGTAGCAAATGTCTTAAAAGAAGAAAGTAATGGAAACCCAGTGCTTTTGTTGCATGAACAAAAATCCGACAATCAAGAAATTTCAAAGGTTGCAAAAGAAATTGTAACAATGATGCCGACTCGAATTGTTAATTACAAAAATGAAACAGAGGAGCAGATCCAAAAGATTCTACTGCCGGAGCAACAATTTCTGGAAACGACACTTGTTTTCATTTTAAATCAGAATGTCTACAGAAATTCATCAAAGTTGTCGAAAATACTGAAATCAGTTCTCATATTGACAAATCCGAAAGAGCTTCCAAAAGTTCTGATTATCAGTCAGGTCACAAAACGAATAAAGTGTGAACAACTGTTTAAATTTTTGTGGTCCAAACTGTTTCTAGATGTAACGATTCTGGAACATCAATTGCAAGATGGCTGTAAGCAACTATTAACAGGATGCAATCCACTGGAAACACTTAAACTGCGTTACTACAATCCATTTACTAGAAGATTTTATAGAAGCACATTCTTTGTCAACAGCAAATTGTTTCCAAATAAACTCTATGACATGAATGGATACAATATGAACGTATATTATTTTCTAGATGAAAGTTTTTAAAATTTGGAAATAATTAATAATTACCAATAATAATAATAACGAAAGAATAGAAGTTACTGCATCAGGCACTGAGGACAATCTACATGAAAATGTAGAAACTGTTGATAGGAATTCAATCGAAAGTACGGAAAATAATTTAGAAGAAGTTTTATCAGGAAATTAAGAAAATTTAGATACTGGAAATTCAAATTCATTAAATAATCAAGGTATAGCTGCTGCAAATACTGTGACAGATTTAGAATCAATATTTCTGCTATTTGAAATAAAATGGGAAATTATAACTCCAGAAAAGATCAAATTATTCGAAAATAAGGACAAGTCACAAAGATATATATTATTAATGAAATTACCGATTAACTCAGAAATTTATCGAAACAAATTCCTTTTTCAGTATGTAAAGCACCTGTAAAAATATTAACGGATAAATACCTAATTACCTTTAAAGATGTAAATGAAAAAGGAGAATCTTTTGGCAGTGGAAACAGCTACACAGCAGACGAGATTAGAAATCGAAATAATCATTTGAATAAGTAAAAGTCGTGCCCTTCGTTATCAATTTCTCTCGGAATTAATTTTAGTACCATTCAACTGTCATAAATGGCACAAGCTGGTTGTCTCAGATGGAAGCCAGAACGACTGTTGTCTCCGGATGTTGCTGAAAAAATTTCTTTTCTTGTTCAGTACGGAAGTTCAGTACTAAGAAGTATTACAAATATTACGCGATTATTTCCAATTAATGGAATATAATTCGAAATCAAAAAAATTAGTTTTAAACTAATAATTTAAATTAATCTTTAAATATATGTTGTTTTTTTATCGTTAACATTTATAATACTATTAAGAATTTAACATTTTATGTTAATTTCATTTGCTGGAAGTAAGGCTGAGAAAGTGCCAAATAAAAAGTATTATTTTATCAATAAATAGAAAAATTTCATGTTCTTCTAAATTAATTGAAATTTTATTCTCTCACTCCTTTAGTATTTCCTTTTTATTTTAACTTAACATTTAATATTAATTTTATTATATTTTAATTAATTATTTTTCTTTTAATAATTGAATATTTTACTATAAATTGTAATTAAATCTTCAGAAATATATATAAAATAACATTTAAATTCTAAATATGCATTAAATTTACAAGTGAGTGGTATAAATGCTCATTTTGTAGGCTATACTACGCACGTTAGTAAATTTACATTCCGAATGTTTTTCATAAATCCGTAAATGTCGGTATTCAATATATTTACCACGAGTGTGTAGATGACACAATTTTGGCTGTAAGAAAGGAACACGTTGATCTTGTCATTGACACATTCAATTCTTACAATCCAATGTTACAGTTTAGTATGGAAAGGGAAAAAATAACTCTATTAATTTTCTTGACTATATACTCATTAGAGATAACAATCATATAATCACTGACTGATATCGAAAACCTACTTCTTCTGACAGACTTATTAACTACTTTTCAGATCATCCAACTCAACAAAAAAGAACATTGTGTACAACTTAGTTAATAGAGCCATTTCATTGTCCAATAAAAAATTCCATTTCGACAACTTGACAAAAATTAAAACAAGTTTTAAAAATAATAATTATCCTATAGATTTTAACGAAAAACATGTTGACATTAGAATGAGCAAGTTAAAATATTCTAATGAAAGTAATATTAATCAAAATCGTGTCAATATTTATAGCCAAATTCCCAAGGTCTCTTTGCCTTTTAACGAAAAATATTTCTTCAAATTATCCAATGTTCTTAGAGAGTTTAACCGTACCTCTATTCCCATTGTAAATGAAAACTCTAGTTCCATCATAAGGTTAGGAAAAGATGTGACTAAAAATGGAATAAAACGAATGTCGTATATAAATTTAATTGTAAAAACTGCCCAGCAACGTACATAGGAGAGACAAAACTATCTCTACAAACGCGCATTAACGAGCATAAAAAAGTGAATGATAACTCTGTAGTTTATCGACATCGCTTAAATTTTAATCGTGATTTTGACTGGGAAAATGCAAAAATATTGGACAATGTACCTAAATTTAAAAAAAGACGAATATCTGAAATGCTTCATATAAAAACAAGTCGTTCTACTGTCAACAGAAAGAAAGTTATATTCACCTTAAACAAAACATTCTTTCCTGTACTTAGGCACATGGGCTCGTGTCCATGAAGAAAATAATAAAATCAATATATCTTGTACCACATCTAAGACTGTGTTTGTGTTTTAGTTCATTGATTTCTTTTACGTATTCACTATTTTAACTTTATAAGATAAGTAAGTCCCCTTTTAGTTGACAGTGAACTGCTTAACAGCCAAGGTATAAACATCAAGTGAATAATGCCCAATACTTTTATTAAATCCCATTCTGTTTCTATTTTTATTTTATCAGACACAATTGGCACTAGCATAACAAAATTAATCATTCACGAACCTTTAGTAGTAAGAATAAATTTCCGCCAGCAAGGTTGTATTCCACTAGATTGAATGGCTAAAACATCGACATATCCAAATGTTTCGAGAAAGATAGATACTTTCATTACAAGTTGCAACCATTCAGGATTTTTCATTTCGTATCCATCTCTTTATTGTGTAATTTAGTACTTTTGAGTACGTATCAATTACATTTGTGTCAGGTTCGTGAACATCAAGTATATATCTAGAAGAATTGCGCTTATAACTAACATACGGTGGAAAGTCAAAATTTTGTATACTTCCGTGTCATGGAGTTTATTTGGAAACAATTTGCTGTTGACATAGAATGTTCTTCTATAAAATCTTCTAGTAAATGGGTTGTAGTAACGGAGTTTAAGAGTTTCCAGTGAAATGCATCCTGCTAATAGTTGCTTACAGCAGTCTGCCAATTGATGTTCCAGAATCGTGACATCTAGAAACAGTTTGGACCACAAGAATTTAAAAAATTGTTCACACTTTATTCGTTTTGTGACTTGACTGATAATTAGAACTTTTGGAAGCTTTTTCGGATTTGTCAATATGACAACTGATTTCAGTATTTTCGACAACTTTGATGAATTTCTGTAGACATTCTGATTTGAAATGAAAACAAGTGTCGTTTCCAGAAATTGTTGCTCCAGCAGTAGAATCTTTTGTATTTGCTCCTCTGTTTCATTCTTGTAATTAACAATTCGAGTCGGCATCATTGTTACAATTTCTTTTGCAACCTTTGAAATTTCTTGATTGTCGGATTTTTGTTCATGCAACAAAAGCACTGGGTTTCCATTACTTTCTTCTTTTAAGACATTTGCTACGTTTGACCAAGTGACCGTTGATGTTGTTGCTTTTTTGCAATTCCAATAAAGTATCCATAGAATCATTCGCAGAATTATTATAATTTGTTGTATCTTCATCGTCGCTTCTATCTATTGATCTTTACACTCGATTCTCGTTATAACAACGATCTCGGAACTTCAAAATCTCGATATTACGACGGAAGGAGAAAATTCTACTTCATGTTCTATTACAACGCATGAATTTATCCGTGATTAACAGTACAAAACGTCAAATACGTGCAAAATTTTTCGTAAAGTATGTTTATTTATATTAAAAGTTTCTGAATTATGGAGTTAGTTAAATGAAAAAGTAAGTAGTTTTAATAATAATCGGATCACTAGATTCTTTAGGTTAAATAAAGTTAATGGTTGATTACCTTTGTCGTTTTTTTTGAGTTAACCAAAATTTTGGTTACATTAAACTCTTAAATTCGTTTCTTGTTTTTTTTTGTCGTTGTATCGAGAGTTTTAATGTTCGTTATAACGAGAGAACGTTGTAACGAGATTCGTTATAACAAGAATCGAGTGTACTTTGATATTCTGAAAGAAAAATTAATTTATATATAATAATCTAATGAAACAATTTTAAATTTATTAAAAGTAATCCTTTAAATATGTCTTGATACCCAGGTAAGAATGATTCGTATAAATTGCGTTCAAAAATGAGACCAAACTCGTATCCTATCGAATTCATGAGAAATGATTTGTAAAATTCGTAAGTCGTTTTAAAACGTTTTTTCTCACGAATATTTAATTATACGAATTATACCTAAATTTTTAATATGGATTGTTAATTATCTGGGTAATGTATAGTATTATATAGATATAACTGATCTGGATGGGGATATGAGATCCTTATCCTCTGGATATTTTGTTTAGTACTTAATCTCTTCTAATTTTTTAAAAATAGAATTTAATGATACTTGATAAAAAATGTATATAGGAGAGTGGGGCGAACTGGACCGTTTGCAAAAATTTTTAAAGTTAACACAGCAACTAAACAATAAACAATGAAGTATAGGTGTCTCTAAGAAAAGTTGCGCAATTAAATGATCTTTCAAACAAGCCCTCGAAAAATAAAATCGGTTGATTCGTTTAGTCACAAGAGTCAAAAAACCGTTAGTGGGTCCGGTTTGTCCCACTCTCCTCTATATATGAACATATTTTAAAAAAATTATTTTCTGTAGAGCCTTTAAATAGATTTATATCGTAGGCTTGTTACTCTAGGCTAATAAAAATGCTTTGAGAGAAGTATAAATTTGCTTTTAAAGTATGAAACGGTTTGAGTAAAGTATTTCTTTCGAATGTGTATTTTTCTTGTTGAAAAATAAATTATTTGTATGTTTTAGACAATATTATATTTTGATTTCTAATTTCTATTTTAGATGTAAGAATATTCCATCATAAAACTTACTCTTTATAAATCCGGATTAAAAGGTTCGTATATTAGTACGAAGACTGGTATTTTTTCTGGGTCGGGATGTGGGAAAAGGAAAGAAGGAAATGGAAAATTTAAAAAGTTACTGTTAAATATATTTTGCCAGAAAGTTCGAAAATCCCCAGTTCTGCGTTCTCAACAATTTCATTTTCTTTTCCAATAAAGAAAAAATCTTTAAACCTTGTTCAACTAAAGTGTAATTAATTCTGCAGATTTTGTAATTTCTGTTACTATATTTTTCAACAAAATGCAATCATTATTCTGGTAAAAGATTCCTCTAAACTTAACTTTACTTGCACCGAGAAAACCAAAATTATTTTTGATTTCAGATAATTTTTTATAATTAAGAATTACTACAGCTGATTCTTTAAATTCATGCAAGGAGTCACTCATTTGATGCTTTTCGGCTAATGATAAAGTGATATTTTTTAAAATTGAGCAAGTGCTTTACATGATTTTAAAAAAACGATGTTTACTTTCATTTCTCGATGTTATCAAAAACTTCAATGTACGAAATTCCTCAATTAAATCAGTATAATGAACAAAGAAATGGTGTTTAGGACGTAATTTAACAGTTGGAAAACATTTTACTCTTAGCTGTAGGTAATCGTGAATTGCTTCTTTCAATTGATCTAATTGGTCAAAAGATAAGACTAGAGAATTTGCAACTGAATCGATTTTGCGAAGTCTGAGAATCATTCGCCACACTGGATCATCAGCATCTTTAATAGAATTAGCTACTGCAATTGGCAAAACTATAAGTAGCTTCCTAATCTGACTTGCAATTCCTTTTATTTTTGGCTCACTCAAGTTAATAATTGGAGGCTTTTCAGAAATTGCTTTCGTTGATAAAACAGCCACACAAAAAAAATTTTTGGTTTGACCTGGAGGTCTCACTATGTGTACCTTACGTTTTTGGGATCTCTAAATCCGAATCCGAGGTCCATTTAACCTCATCAGATCAGGGTTTTTATAACCCTAGAAAACCAACATGGCCGACACCTTTTAAAAAAATTCATCGGATTCGCTGGAAAACCGTTACTCGGGGTTTTAGGGGTCTCTGAATCCGAATTTGATGTGTTTTTTTTAAAATTCAAAATGGCAGATCCAATATGGTTGACATTTTTTTGTTCCTTCTTTTGAATTTTTAAAAACTGACATCAAATTCGGATTCAACGACCCCAAAAACGTAAGGTACACATAGTGAGACCTCCAGATCAAACCAAAAAATTTTTTTGTGTGGCTGTGTAATTTAACATTTTTAACTTTTAAATTGAAATCATTTATTTTAAACCATTTTTTAGGAATTAAGTTTTTAATGCATTGCATCAAATCGAAAGGAGCAATTCCCTCTTCAATGTCGTGCTCACCACAGGGTGGTAATCCTGGGTTGCACGTGTTATAATTTTTTAAAGAATTTAAAGGCGAATTCTTTCTAATTCCTTTGCAAATTTTTCCTTTATTTTCTACGTCATTTGCTACATCTCCATAATTTTTTGGATTCCTCAAACCCTTAGCATTATAGTCATTTGAATTTAAATTGGACCTTTTTATGAAACAAAGACGACAAAAAAAATTGACTTACTGAAATTTCGTACAAAACCCCCTATATCATGACTACCCAAATGATCACCTAACATGGCTAAGAGACTACCCTTAAAATTGAAATCAACCCAATGAATATTTACGTCAACTCCTACAGTTTCCAGAATCTTTAGATCACTAATAATCTTTTGTGGAAATAAATCCCAACCAAATTTTTGAATCAACTGTTCTATACATAATGCAATTAGTTTTATTGTTTCAATTTTCGATCCCATATATGGCGGCAAATTTCCTAAACTCATATAAACACCTATCAATTTACGCTATTTTTGCTGATCCTAGTGGGTTACATATTTCAAAAGCAAATTGAAATAAAAATATCTGAAGGGAATTATTTTTAAAAAATGCATTGTTTTGTACAATTTTGCCATCAGAAAAATCAGAATAACCTTTAGGGTTTCGCGCTAACTCGTGGATACAACAATATTTACGTACCACATTATTTTTCATTAATGCTTCAACAGTTTTTAAAATGGGAATATAGTAATAAATAGATTTATTTCTTCCATCAATAGAAAATACTACTTCTTCGGGTTTTAAATAATTAAAATTTTTTCGTAATAAAGTTTTCTATTCTATGGATTTCGAAGGACACCCTTACTTTTATTATGAGCGCTATTAAAACTCTTAAAACTATCTTCCAATATGTTTAAAATCACACATTTACTTTCTGCAGAAAAATTTGCAGCTTGTATAGAAGAATGACACACTTTCAAACAATTACTAACGATTTGAGAAACTCCTTGTACAAACATTTGAATAATTATTTCTGATGGACAATGTTTAGCGGAAAGAGTTACATATAACTTTACTAATTTCTCTGTTTCATCTTTAGAATTTAAACTGTTTACACTATCGACAGGGTGCAAGTCGTATTCAACATTAACATTTTTGATTGTAATGAAGGTTCATTATCATTATTAATATTATCATTATTATCATCATGATTATGATCATTAATATCATCATTATTTTCATTGCTAACAGCTGCATCTTCGAAAGTATTGTCTATTAATTTTTTCTTGAAATCTGTAATATCTGGATACATGAATACGAAATGCATTTCGTGTGTTGAAAAATTTTGAAGATCTTTTGCAAGAAGAAAAATAACACTGAATTTTATTGCCATTTCGTAAATATTTTTCTAAATGGTTTTTAAGAAAAAGGACAATTTTACTTTTAAATTGACACTGACTACAAAATTAAATGGTTGCTACATTTCTTTCTGAATTTTGTAGTAAATTTCTAAGATTTTGATCTTACTTTTAATCGACTGTCTGATATAATTGTTGATCATTTTTTATAACCTGTGCCGGTAGTACTTCAGGATGTTCTTCGGCAGTTCTTTTTAGACTTTCCTGCAAAATCTCGGCCTTGGCTTCTTTTGGGTCGACAGGGTAAGAATGTTCACTCTCGCGTGTAACAACTAATCCATCGGCACCTGCTATAGTCACGCATCGATCATTGCACTCCTTGCGGCGTAATTTTCGACAAGCCCAATTAAATTTTCCATTATTCCCTACTTTTGATCTTACGTACACAAAAACCTTTATGAATTAAAAAAAATTTTTGAGTTGACAGAAAGACAGAGACTGAGAATTTTGTTTGTTATAATGTGAAGTTATTGACAAAAAAGACGATCGTTGTATTTGAAATACGTATGAATTATATTTTTATTTCATTTAATTTATTTTTCCTTGCAATCAATATTAATAATAAAAATAAATTACATAAATTATTTAATTTCATATTATTTTATAATCGGGCAAAAGGTTCAGTCGGGCGAATAGAATCGAGTTTTTGGTATCGGGCAAAATGTTCTGTCGGATGGTAGGAATCGAGGAAAAAACAGGGCAAATGTTCTGTCAGGATAATTTAATATCGGGCGAATGAAGTCGGGCAAGTGAGCCGCAACCAAAATAACGTTTTGAAATTTCACTTCAAATTGTGTGAACTGCAACAAATTGCTTTTGTCATGTACAATTCATAATTATATACATATTTGCTTATTATTAAGTTTGAAAGTAACATTAATGCATAAAAGCTGAATTACATTACACAAATAAGCCGCAAAATTTTGTTTTTTTTCTTATAATCAAAGTATAATTAATATTTTATTTTAAAGATGAAATTTTTGTGAAATAATTTATAAATATTTCATATTTATGCTTTTTAAAGAAAAAAATTCGTTTCATTATTGTTTAAAAAATATTAATTTTGTCTTTTTATAATCATTTGAATATTTTTGTATAGCGCATATAATTTGTTTATTTTTGGTTATATATAAAAGACTATAAGTTTTGTACAAAAAAATTCAATTTTATACACATTTAAAATTTTTTAAAGACATATTAATTGAACAAAAAAAAATACATTTTAAAATAGAATTTACCACAATGTGGATTAAATAGAATAAAACATTGAAAAACGTTATGTTATCGAAGCAATAGTTTAAGAAAAATATAATTATTTATTTATTCACTTACCTTTGTATTTTAGTATTAGACTTTTATATAAAAATCACAACTTTAATTAAATCAAACAACTTTTCTACTTTTTACATACAATATCGACAATATGCATAAAACAGCAAACGGCGATTTAAAAGCAAATCAAACTAAAATTCGGTAGTATTACATTCCGTATGTTATTTTACTATTGGCAACAAAGTAAAAATACATGCCGGTAAGTAACATAACCTAGCTCTTCACTCACTAACGCTCACCATGTAATTTAAAAAAGGAATGCTTTTCTACTATTCTATGTTAAATTACTCGTTAGACGTGGTGTAACGTATTTCCCACGCACGTGAGACTTGGTAAATTTACACAGAGATGGTAAAACTACTACGCAGTACAATGTAAGCTTGCTACCGTTGGTAAAAGTATCTTGTTTAACGTAGTAATTTAACTTGTGAGACATAGTATTTCGATATGTTTAATTACATACAGTGCCGCTCAATAACTTTTGCCCACCCTACAGCGACTGAAGACTTTACAAAAAGCTGGATAACAACGGAGCTTCACAACGTGTTATTTGTCCCTGATCAGACAATCAACCTCTTTTCTTTAAGCAAAGCAGTGGATAAAGGTTATAGAATGCGTTCAGATAAATTAAAGTGTGAGTTATTAAATAAAAAGGACGAAATTGCATCCGTAGCCTAGAGACAATGTAACCTTTATAAAATTAACTTTAAAACAATAGTCAAACCTGTCATTAAAAATTTTACAAACTCTTGTTGTAATATTGTCTTTAGTCATACAGAATGGCACACAAAATTAGCTCATGTCAACTTTGAACAAGTAAAAAATTTACTAAATCAAAATAAGATAAAATTCAAGGATGAATGAGAACCAAAATGTATAGAATGTTTAAAGGGTAAACAACACAGACTTCCCTTTGCGTCAAGTAAATTAAGAGCGATTATAACATGTGAGCTGATTCATGCAGATTTGTGTGGCCCATTCGAAGTAGAATCCTTGGGCGGTGCAAAATATTTTTTTCTCTTTAAGGACGATCATTCAGGTTTTAGACAAGTTTATTTTCTTAAAAACAAATTCGAGGTGAAAAATAAATTTAAACTTTTTATCCGATTAGCTAAAAATATAACCGGCAATCGTATAAAAACTATTCGAACAGATAACGGATTGGAGATGGTCAACACGGATATTTCTACGAAACTTAATAAATATAGAATTCGATATGAAAGGACCTGTTCGTATACACCCGAGCAGAATGGACGAGCTGAACGGAAAATGAGAACCATTGTACAAAATTAAGTCAGAAAAATTACTTAATAGAAACACTCAAAAAATTTGGAATACCTATGAGTACTCCACTGGATGCTAATTTTAATCAAGAATTAGTAACAAATTGCAAAAATGATTCTAAACTACAATCTCTAAGTAGACAAATAATTGGCAGATTAATGTACGCAATTCAAGGAAGTAGACCAGATTTGTACTAGTGTAAATTCGTTAAGTCGTTTTCAAGACTTTGCAAATAACAATCTGATTGTAGCATTAAAACAAATACTACGTTACATAAAGGGATCCATCGATTTTAAATTGATTTTGAAACCTGGTATTAATGAACATTTATTGTGTTGTTTTGTTGAATCTGATTGGGGAGGGGATTTAAGAGATAGAAAATTAACGACTGGTTCTGCTTTAAAGTTATTCAATTGTTTAATTTCTTAGACCAGTAAGGAACAACAAAATGTTTCAATCTCTTCTACTGAATCGGAATTCACAGCTTCTAGTTTAGCAGGAACTGTAGCCTGTTGGCTAAAGAAAATTATTAATTATTATGATTTATTCAAGAAAGATAATGCAGTGATAATCTTTAAAGACAATCAGTCAGTAATTAAAATTGCAAATAACCCCGAAAACAGTAAGCGATTGAAACATGTTGATATAAAATTGCATTTTGTCAAAGAGAAAATTGTAAATTGTATCGTCAACATAATGTACATAAAAACTAAAATTCAACGTGCTGATGTTTTCACGAAACTCTTAAACAAAATTAAAATCGAAAAATTTAGAAACGAATTAGGACTGTTTAAAAAATAAAGTAATTTAATTTAAGGGTGGAGGGGGTGTCAAAAGCAAAGTAATTATTTTGATATATTAGGTTACTATCTATCATGAAAATATAAAAGTCACTACGACTTTCATTTAGTAATTTCAATATGGCGATATTGTCAGGCCACGTTTTTGGTTCAGTTCTAAATTTGATCTCGAACTAATCTTTATATACTCACTTTTGGTTTCGTAATAAACTACTTTAAATATTATCATACAGTTATAATTATTCACCACATATAAATTTCTTCAATTTAATAGCATTGTTAAACGAAAGTGATTAAGTGAAAGTGTCAAGTAACAAAGTAGCAAAATTGAAATCAAAGTTTGTGAAATTCTGTCTTCGCTTTTACAGATAACCTTATAGATTATGAAACAGTATTATCTCTTAAAGACAATATGATTTTGATAAATTGATTTATTTGTGACGCTCCACGATGAGGTACACCACCGGCAGAAATTGTCCGTACGAACGACGGGCGAGCTAAGAAAAGTTGCTGCCGAAATTATATTAACATATTTTATTATTGAAAAATGGTAAAAACTTGGTTCTTGGATTGTTCGAAAACCAATTAAATTCTGCGTCGTTTGATATATAAATAAAAATTATTTTATATTTTTAAGAGATTTTATCACCTAAGAGATTTTGAAAAAAAATCGATTATTTTGTCTATTTTTGTGCACCATGTTTGTGTGGCTGCACATTCTAGAAAAATTTTAAACTCTTGAAACATAATCTTTAAAGTCTCAGCTTTTATTTAAGCCTTGGAAACAGAAAATCCGTTCAACAGTTTTTGAAATATCTAAAAAAATGTCCAAGCAAGTTTTTCTATAATTTAGGCGGTAATACACACTTATTGCACTCTCGCTGCTCACCTGGTTCGTTGCGGCAGGGCCGAATAAGCGGAATATAGAGTAATGTAATCTAATGTTCATTAAAAATTTGATAATTGTTAAAGTTAATTATTAAGAATATAGATAAATACGTTATCATTTTACAAACGTTCATGATCAAAGAACCGTTTATTTTGGGAAAAAAGTTTAGTTTTCAGTTTTTTTCGACGTAAAAATTTACTTATACTTATTTATTTAAAAATTATATTCTTACTTAAATTTCTTTTAACTTACAATTATGTCTTCTTTTCAGAAAATTAATGTTAATAAAGAAGTGAAGATTTGTACGTTTCTATCATTTTTCAATTAAAAAATATGTTAATTTAATTTCGGCAGCAACTTTTCTTAACTCGCCCGTCGTTCGTACCGACAATTTCTGCCGGTAGTGCATACCTAACGCGGAAAATTTTTTTAGGTTATCTGTGTTAATTGTAAAGTAAAAAAATCATAAAGAGAATTAATTTCCATTAATAACTAATGATATTTAAATCTTAATTATATTTAAAACATTCAATAAGAATTAATTTTGGTTTTACAGAATACAAAAATGCTTTTTAATCAAGATAAAACGATCACAATCACTACCTGAAGTTTTTTCCGCGTTAGGCGTCTTTCACCATGGAGCGTCACATTTATAGATTAATGTAACATAAAAAAGGTAAAATTAAATAAACAAATAATTTTATTAATATTCATGTGTAAATTTAAGTAAATATGTAAAATATAAATAGTTATTTCACTATTAGAAAATAATTGCATCATCCAACTTAAAAGTAGTGAAAACCAAAAAAGAGACAGTTCGCAAAACAAAATGGCCCCCCTATCCATCAGAATTGGATAGTACATCCAACATCTAAGAATCCAATTAAATTAGTTGTCCTGTCCAACTAAATAGATTGCGCTCCAGACACTATCTAAAATAGCTGTGGATAATGTGAAATGGAATTTCGGACAAATAGATTTGATGTTAAATGGTTATTCGAATAAATGAAAATTATGACAAATAAAATTTTGATAAATGAAATTTATGGATCAATCCATTTTATTTCAACTAAAGTGGTTGTCGACTAATTTTAAAAAATTGTAATATTCTGCAGGAATGATACTGATGTTACTAAAATCACAAAATAAAAATATTTTTTTAAATATAATTTTATATCTTTTGTAAAATATGAATTTTAAATATTAGAAATGCTGAAAACTGTCAGTTTTCTGACAGTAGAAAATAATTAAAAGAAACACAATTCAGTAAAAATATGTAACAAATTATTGGCATTTGTTAAGAATGTCCAAATTTATTAAGGGAGATTGGGGAATTGTGGGCCGCAGTATGTATTGTACTTTTTGGCGGTATAATTACACTATTGTATTAATGCAGGTATGTATTATTAAAATCATTCATAACTATAGTAATTTTCTTGTTTCTGATTAAAAATCTGACATCAGATCTTCAAAATTAAAAATGACAGATTAAATATGGCGGACGAAGAAATTTAAATTTGTTGAATTTAATTGAGTCTTGTTACATGGAGGTTTTCAAGGTAACTAATTACTTTTCTGTCATTCGGAATTCCCTGTTGCACAGGGATTTCCGGACCGCTAATTACGAATTTGACATCACATTTTTCAAATTAAACGTTTCAGACAAAAATTTAAAAATTAATCAGATTTAGTTAGAGAAGATGCAAAATATGAGGAAAAAATTAACCAAAAACAATTCTATTCATTGTAACTCATGTGACAGATCAGATTACTTAAAGTGTGTAATCAATGAAGCCTATTTTACTTGCCCCAATTGCGATTCAGATTACTTTCATTTTCTTGTTCTTCAATTTTCAAATTTTAAACTGATAATAATATCATTTATAAAATTTCTAACCATTTAATAAATATATTTCATCAATATTTTTGGTTTTGAACATAATTTAGGCAGTGGCCCACAATTCCTTAACATTTTTAAAAATCACAAAAGTGCACTTTTTGGTAAAACTTAAAGTTCTTTTAGGTAAGTGATAATGTTAAGAAACTAACTATGATATATGTTAGGTTATACAGAAATTTTTTTGCTGAAGATATTGAGCTTAAAAAAAGTGTGGCCTACAATTTCTCAATCTTCCCTATAGTTTAATATAAGCAATTAAAAATATCAAATAATAAATAAAATATTATTACAAAGTTCATCATTAAAGTAACCTATTTTTGGGTTCCTTATTAACAAATAAAGGAAAATTAGGATTATAAAATCATGTAAAAACTTACAGAATATTAAGAATTTGTGATGAACTTTCAGTTTTTGTTAATATATTTCTTCCATTTTCTCGCAAAATAAAAAAATATTTATAAAATAAAATTGCTACTTTGCATATTTTCACGATTTTCAATTGTGTCCAACTTCTCTAGAGAAGATCAGAAAAATATGAGATTTTTAGGAATAATTAAATTTTCACCTAATTAAACGCAAACTATAACTTTCTCTTTTGTCCTGGGTACAGTTTAGAAATTATAAATTGTTTAAAAATAGTACGTTTTTAAAGGTTAATGAATGTAACTTAATAAAAAATACATTCATTGACCTTTAAAAATGTATTATTTTTAAGAAATTTATAATTTCTAAACAAAGCCCAGGACCAAAGTGAAAGTCATAGTGTGTGCTTATAGTGATAATTTAATTATTCATGAAAATCCCATATTTTTCCGATTTTCTCTAAAGAAGTTAGACACACTTGAAAACCGTGAAAATGGGCAAAGTAGCAATTTTATTTTATAAATATTTTTTTATTTTGGGAGAAAATGGAAGAAATATTTGAACAAAGACAATTAAAGACAAGTTAATCGCAAATTCTTAATATTCCGTAACTTTTTACATAATTTTATAATCCTAATTCCCCAGTATTTGTTAATAAAAAACCCAAAAATAGGATACTTTAATGATGAACTTTGGAATAATATTTTATTTATTATTTTATATTTTTAAATGCTTATACTCACATAACACAACATTTCGCAAGAAGTTCGCAGGAGTTCGCAATGCGAAGTTCGAAAGTTCGCATTGCAAACTCGCTGCAAACTTCAGGCGAAAACTGAATGTCCGCCCTTTTGCGAGTTCGCAGAGCGAAGTCGCTGAAAAGTTAAAACGTTAATTCGCAGCGAATTATCTGGTAGTTATCCGCGATAAGTTCGAAAATTAACTCTAATAATTTTAGATAGGTTATAGATGTAAGTTTGCTCAAAAAAATAAGACAATTATTTGTTAAATAATAAAAATAGTTTTATAATAAAAGAAAAGAATTTATTTTGCTTATTTTATTTTTTCATTATTATTCTAATTCATTTTTGAAAGTTATGAATTTTGGAAAAAGTTTTTTTTATTGTGAAAAACAATTTGGAGGGACTGGGGATTGAACGCGGGTTTGACGGACGAAAGCGAAAACAATCAATCTAACCAACTGAGCTAAACGACCAACTACTGGAACAAAAAAAGTCTTTCTCTTCAGTTACATGTGATTTTATTGGTTGACAGAAGAAAGGCAGGTTTATTTAAAAATCTTTTTTTGCATTTCTCGTATAATCAAAATATTTTTATTATTGTTGCGAATGATATTCTTAATATAAATAAAAATTTAAAGTATTTAGTATTCAAATAAGACTGATAAAATAAACAAGTTAACTAATTAAATTAAATAAATCAATTTTTTACAGTATTTATGTCAATGCTTTGATTTCCAATTAAATTTGTCTTTAATTTATAATTATGTTACTTAATAATTACTGTAAAAGAGGCTAAATTCGCTCATGTAGGGTAAATTCGCTCAACAGATATCTATTTTTTAAAATTCGATTAATATACTTTTCAGAGAGAAATATTTAAGATTTACGTTTGTTTTGGTTAATATAAATAGTAAACTTTAATTTAAAATTTATTTGCAGCAGATTCATTGATAACTTTCAATAAAAATTATATTTAAACCACAAGTTAGTAATTTTCGTACTGAACAGGTAGTATAAAAACGAAGGTAATAAAGCTTTACTTGAAAATTTTTAAGTTGAATCCTTCTGAATATTACATTTCCTGTATCGCCAACATGATTTTCATAAAACACAAAACTGAAAGTAATAAATAGATTCTGCAAAAAATTAATATAAAAAAAAATTCAAATTTGTAGTGCAAATTCGCTCAGGAAATAAGTCTACAAAAAAGATGTTTGGTCCTGGATATTTTAAGTATGTTAATTATTTTAATTTATAATTCGATTTTTTAATGATAGTACTCTTATAACTGAAAATTAAACGATTTAAAACGGTTTGAGCACTAAATTGTCAAACTTAACCTTATTTTTTATGGTTATGAGTACGTTTAGCTGAATGATTGAATATAATTACATATTGATAAAACAATATTAAATATTTATTCCAATAACTTTGGACATTGTTCTTAATTGTTTTCTTTATTGATTCGAAAGAATATTTAGTTTTATTTTTGCAGATTATAATATATTTAGCCAGAATAAGAATGGTGAGCGAATTTACCCTCATTTTAAGGCGAAGTCGCTCACAACAAAACGGCTTATAAATAGTTTTCTGTTACATAATTTAATTTATTTATGCTGTAATAGGAAAGGAGCCAAAATAAGTGAAACCGGCCACTTGAAAAATTTTTGTCTCTTCAATTTTCAAGTTATCTATGATTTTTGGTAGATATGTGGTTACACTTTTTCCCCCTAAATTTAAAAAAAAATTTATTTTTGAAGTAATCAGGTGTTGAAGTTTTGGGTCGTTTTATTTTCATTTTATTATTACTTTGAAACAAATAAAGATAATTAAGTGAATTTTTTTTAAATTAAAGCTTAAAGTCTATACTTTAAGGATTAAATAAAGCGATTGCTAAAAAATGAAAATTTATAATTGTTATTAACAATTCTTTTAAACAATTGCAAATTGAAGAATGTTCTCAATTTTTTTCAAAAATTATATTACGATGTATTGATGCGTAAAACTCCTATCATTTGCCCACAATCAGACAAGGATTAAAAATTCTTAAATTAGTTCTAGTTTCTTACAAAATTTTTTTGAAAAAATCGATCGATACATACATTCTTAAATACAAAAATTTTATTTTTAAAATTAAATTTTTTTTTGAAAATTAAAAAAAATATTTTTTACATTTTTATTAAAAACTACGTGAAAAAACAAAAATTGTCATTATAAGAACGTCCAATTTCATCAATTTTTGTCCGAGTTATAAGCATTTAAAAAAATTACTTGAAAAACGTGTTTTTTCAAAAACCTGTAACTCTTAAATCACATAATGAAAAAATTTGAAAAAATCATGGTAACTAACTTCAACGAGCATCAAAAGAAAAAAAATATTTGAAAAACATTTGAGGTGCAAAAGTAAAATAATTTCCGATTTGGTGCAGAACGCTCCATGTACAGGTATCAATGTGAGCAAAATATTTTATTGTAAAATAAAAGATAGTATTTCATTATATAGGTGTTTTATTACTCAAATATTTTTATCAGCGAATAAAGATTTCCTGATGACAAAGGACTTTCAACATTTACTGAGTATATTATTATGTTTACATAGCATGTCGCCCTGTTAATGTTAACCTTGTCTTCCTATTCCTTTTATGCCATAAATGGATTTGTAATATCGAAAAATAAATTCCTTACATTTTATCACACTTATAGATCAAATTTTTTTAAAGAATCGTATTGATTTTTAAAAAACTCCTTTTTTTACTTAACAGTTCAGTTATGTTTTGTCTACAAGGAAGAAGTGGTGTAGTTATATTTGTTCTTAAACAGTGAATAATAATTTATTACAAATTTGGAATTGTGGTGTATGATTAACAGAACTGTATAAGTTTATATTTACTCTTCTTTTTCAAATCATTGCTTCTTTTTTTCCAAAGTACTGAACTCTAAAAGTCCAGTACTTCTTCTATCGGTAAGTTGCTAACTTGCTCAGGGTTGATAAATATTTCTACAGATGGGTATTGATTCTTTGCTCTTTATCCCATTTGCATTTATCATTTAGGCCCAACTTGTAATTGCTCTAATAATTAAGCCACTTTAATGCATATAGTTTCTTTTGCACATATAACATAGTCTGTACCTTTCTTCAAGTCAATTTTAAAAAGTATAAAGATCTCATAACGGGTATCAAATGTCATTCTTTTGATTCAGCAACATTGTATTTCTTAGCGAAAAATAATTTATTAATCTTAATTATTCTTTTACTACATAATAATTTAAAAAGTAACTTATTTTTCAGAATTTCAAAATAAAGAAGAAAAGGCTGCCAGTGAACAAATAATTGGACGGGAAGAACATATAAATAATCCAAATTGTGTATCCAAAGGCAAACTTTGAATTTATGTGGACCTGTTAAAAATAAATAAAGCTGCAGTGAATTAAAATTTTTAAATAAAGAACAAATAGTAACAGCGAAAATGAAGTTAAGACTAATTTTCGAAATTTTGGTAGTAATTCCATGTTTACTTTATTGTAACTGCAAAGAAGCAGTAACACCAAATAAAAGTTGGTCTCATATAGCAACCATTTTAAGAGAAGAAAGTATAGGAAATCAAGTACTTTTGTTGCATGACCAAAAATCAAGCAAACAAGAAATTTCGAAGCTTGAAAAAGAAATTGTATCAAGGATACCGACTCGAATTGCTAATTTTGAGAATGACACAGAAGATCACAGGCAAAAGATACTACTACCAGAATATCGTTTTCAGACAACGACAGTGGTTGTCATTTTAAGTCAGAATGATTACGGAAATTCATCAAAATTATCAGAAATACTGATTTCAGTTGCCATATTCTCAAAGCCGGAACAACTTCCAAAAGTTCTGATTATCACACAAGTCACAAAACGAATAAAGTATGAATTTTTTTTAAAATTTTTGTGGTCTAAACTATTTCTAGATGTCACTATTCTGGAATATCAATTCGAAGATCGCTGTAAGAAACTATTTGCAGGATGCGTTCCCAAGGAAACTCTTAATCGGCATTACTACAATCCATATACTGAAAGATCTTATAAATGTAAATTCGTTCTCAAGAGTAGATTGTTTCCAAATAAACTACATGACATGAAAGGATACATGATAAACGTTTACTATTTTCACTATCCACCGTATGTCTTCTATAAGCGTAATTCATCTAGTCATGTAGTTAATGTTTACGGACCTGACACAAATTTAGTAAATACGTACTCAAACGTAATGAATTTCACAGTAAAGAAAGAATTAAACGATTTAAGAAGCTGGGTTAAAGGAAATTGTGATGAAGGCCTCTATCTCAAGCAATATGGAGATATTGATTTGCTGGGCATTCAATCTGGTGGAATACAATTTTGCCGCCGGAAATTTATTCTTACTAGTAAAGGTACGCGAATAATTAATTTTGTCATGCTAGTACCAATTGTATCTGATGAAATGAAAATAAAAACAGAATGGAATTTTAAGCAACTTTTGATCGTTTTTGGCATGATTACTATGCCTTGGTTGTTGAGTAGATTATTACAACTTGACCGACGCTACTGGAAATTTATGTACACAATTGCAATGATGCTCGGTTTCCCAACTCCACGAGAACCCAGAAAAAAAATTGAAAGAATAATTTTTATATTGCTTTGGGTTTTCTATTTTCTGCAAACGTCGTTTATTTTTACGACATTGTCAAGCCTGCAATTGCGTCAAGTTACATTTAAAAAAATGGAAACACTTGATGATGTAATTGATGCCAATTTAACACTTATTTTACATGGAAATATTCAACCTGATAGTGAAAACTTTCGAAAACTAATAAAGAATGGAAAATTTTCAACACAGCCATTAGAAAAATGTGCAGAAATGTTGATAAATTATCAAAACGTCACTTGTTATGGTAGGGAAGATGTATCACGTTTGATTATTAGGAATTATAGAAAGGTAAATAAGGAGTCAGGACTTAAAATTTTGAAGAATTTTTCGTATGAACAGCAAAGTATATTACTTCTCAAGAAAGGATCACCCTATAAACGTCGATTTGACACCATTGCGTCTATTCTCATTGAATCTGGTATCAGTGACAAATGGGATGCTTCGTACGTTGGGAAAGATTTTTTTCTACACAATCAAGCCAATCTTTTTAAAGAGAAAAGTTTACTGACATCTAATGCCTTCTGTTTAATGATTTACTGCTTTTTAGTTGGATGTTTATGTTCATCTCTTATCTTTGCTGCAGAAATAATTATTCAAAAATATTTAAAGAAAATTACCCAGATAAGAAATATGCGTCGCACAAAGTAACGCACGCTTTGTATATGATGTTTACCAAAATTATACATGATAAAATTGAATGCTCATTAAATATATGTAACTAATGTAAATTATTCACTAAAAGCGAAATAAAAATTGTTTACATTGCATAATTTGTAAGCAGTATAATAAAGGTTGCCGTTCAAAATCATTGTATTATTCTAACACTTCCATTCAACATTGCAAGTAAGTATATTGTTTTCAAAATTGTAGTTAAAATGATAGTTTATTGTTAAACAGAAAATCTGCATTAAATATATAATAAAAATTCATAAACTTAATATTCTAAACACGTACTAAATTTTTATCAAAGTTAAAGATAATTTTTAATACATATATACATAATACTTTTTAGTCAAAAAAGTAAAGTTGAAACATTTAATTTTGAATATTTTGTATTTTATTTTTGATTATATGCTAATTTTTAGAGCTGTGCAAAAAGCTCGAAGCTCGATCGAGTATTTTCGAGCTTTTCATTTTTCGAGCCGAGCCTCATCAAAAGCTCGAATAATTTCGAGTACTCGAATTTTTCGGGTACTCGAAGTTTTTGAGTACTCTATTGGAAACGAGTACTCGAAATTATTCGAGGTTTTAATTTACAAAAAAACTATTAATAAGTAGAAAATTTCGAATTTAAGGGATTTACTGATCGTAGATAATCGTTAGGTGTTAAAATAATTAACCTACTAACTAACTTAAGAGATTTAGGGAGAATTCGATATTTTTTACTTATTATTATTTTTTTAATCATTTATAAGCTCGTAAAATTCGAGTACTCGATACATCGAGTCAAGCTCGGGCACGGCTCGGCTCGAAAAAATTGAAGCTCGGCTAGGCTTTTCGAGCTTTTTGCACAGCTCTACTAATTTTATTTATCAATACGTATTATAAGTATAAAAAATAGATAGAAATAATATGTAGCCAAATGATGCCTATAAAACTAGCCAGCTTGACCTTCTAGAAGTTAACCAGTAGATGCTAGTTAAATAGGTTGCCTGCAATTTGCACTCAGTGTAGCGAACATATCGTACAGAGCTAGCCTAATGTTTTTTGTTAGCTGGACTGCTTCACAAAAGAGCTTCATTCGATTACTTTAAAAATTAAGTTAGTATTATTTATAGTATCATAATACCATACAGATCAGTCATAATCATTAATATTACATTATCAATATTTTAATCATTACTTTTATTAAGATTATTAAGATTAAAATACTTTCATTGGACTATCATCTAGCAAGTGACTTTACTTTCAGGAATTTCCAGTCAAGAAGAATTAGTAGAAGCGAACACGAAGGTACAACATATTATAATTGTCCTACGAATAATTCTATGCATACTTTATTGGAATTGCAAAAAGGCAACAACCTCAAGGGTCACTTGGTCACACGTAGCAAATGCCATAAAAGAAGAAAGTGAGGGAAAACAAGTGCTTTTGTTGCATGAACACAAATCCGTTAATCAAGAAATTTCAAAGATAGGAAAAGAAATTGTAACAAAGATACCGACTCGAATTGTTAATTACAAGAATGAAGCAGAGGAGCCGATGCAAAAGATTCTATGTCTATGTCACATGAGAATTCAAATAAATGCGTTTTATGTCATTTAATAGTTCGAGTAAATAAACATTATGACAATTAAATTTTCGATAAACGAAATTTATGTAGCAAAATATTTCAAAGGTTTGAAAATTATGTCAAATGGCAATTCGGAGGATTACTAATTATATAAAATAGTTATTCGAAAAAACAAAATGAATGTCAAAGAGTTTTTCGTCTACGTTAAATATTCTATTAAAAAACAATTTGGCTATTTTAATATTAGGATAAAGAATAATTCGATAAATTAAAAATTGTATTGAATAAATTTTCGAAGTTTGAAAATTATGCGATATGAAGTTTCGATGATGAGAATTTCGATATTTTAAAACTAGGAATTTGAAATTTGGGTTTTAAAACCACATTCTTTAGTTTTCCGTGTCAAAATATTAATTGAAAAAAAAATTTCGTAAAAAAATGTGTTTTCTTACAATTAAATTGTTATCAATTTCTAAAAAAATAAACATAAACCAAATTTCCCTTTATAATTCGAAAGAACAATACATTTTTTGTCGAAAATGGTATTTTCTAACAAATTATTTTATAGAAAATAAGAATCGCAAAATGAAGGTACGTTTTGCGACCTGCTAGGCGTTAATGGGTTAATTAAAAATATTTAATTTTGACCTTGGATTTGAAACAAGCAAAAAATTTTATGTTCGAATAAGTTCTGACCATTCTGACGAATCGATCTATAAAGATTAAGTGCAGGTAATCTAGCAGATTAAATTTTTATTTCATTCTTTTGTCTGGAAATTAAGTTAGGAAATGATATTAAAACAAATTGCTCTTTATGTGTTTAGAGTAGCTGGTTGCGATACAAGGGTCCGTATAACTTAATGTTATGTTGACGTGATAGAGATATACGGACACTGGAGAAGTAATCAGCGACCTTAAGAATATAAAGGTCACCTACGCTTGATACATGTCATCATTTCAATTTTTTGTGGTCCTGTATAATTTTCATTTTATATATTTTTTCAGTAAATAAATTAAAGTTCCAACATTCAATTTTCAATATTTTTTTTATTTTATTTCTGATTATATACTGATTTTTTCCATAAATACATGTTATTTGCATAAAAAAATGAGAGAAATAATATGATTCCAATTGCTGACCTTGGTACTAGGCAGCTTTTCGTACTAGATGTGAACCAGTAAATTCTAGTTAACTAGACATACAGTTTACACTCAATACAGCAGACGTATCGTGAAGAGCATGTCTAATATTTTTTGTTATCTGGACAGTTTCACGTAAAAAGGCCTATTCAATTATTTCAAAAATAATTTTTTTAACACTTACTATGTCTTATTTAATCGAAATATAAAAAATTGAAAGCCATATATTTTTTAATAAATTGTCGAGAGGATCAGGAGCTTACATTCCCATCCAGAGCAGTTATAATCTGTAATACTACATTATCAATAATTTAATGTTAATTAATCCTTTTTAGATTATAATTTAGCAAGTAACTTTTCTTTCATAAATTTTTAGTCAAGAGGAATTGGTAGAAGCGAACATGAAGGCACAACAAATTATAATAGTTCTACGAATAATTCTATGCATACTTTATTGGAATTGCAAAAAAGCAACAACATCAAGGGTCACTTGGTCACACGTAGCAAATGTCTTAAAAGAAGAAAGTAATGAAAACCCAGTGCTTTTGTTGCATGAGCACAAATCCGACAATCAAGAAATTTCAAAAATTAAAAAAGAAATTGTAACAATGATACCGACTCGAATTGTTAATTACAAGAATGAAACAGAGGAGCAGATGCAAAAGATTCTACTACCGGAGCAACATTTTCTGGAAACGACACTTGTTTTTATTTCAAATCAGAATGCCTACAGCAATTCATCAAAGTTGTCGAAAATACTGAAATCAGTTGTCATATTGACACATCCGAAAGAGCTTCCAAAAGTTCTGATTATCAGTCAAGTCACAAAACGAATAAAAAGTGAACAAATTTTTAAATTCTTGTGGTCCAAACTGTTTCTAGATGTCACGATTCTGGAACATCAATTGGAAGATGGCTGTAAGCAACTATTAACAGGATGCAATCCACTGGAAACACTTAAACTGCGTTACTACAATCCATTTACTAGAAGATTTTATAGAAGCACATTCTTTGTCAACAGCAAATTGTTTCCAAATAAAATCCATGACATGAATGGATACAAGATGAACGTTTATTATTTCGACTATCCACCGTACGTAAATTATAAGCGCAATTCTTCTGGATATGTAGTTGATGTTTACGGACCTGACGCAAATTTAATGGATGCGTACTCAGAAGTACTGAATTACACTGTAAAGAAATGGATACAAAATGAAAAATCCTGGATGGTTGCAACTTGTAATGAGAGTATCTTTCTCGAAACATTTGGATATGTCGATGTTTTAGCCATTCAATCTGGTGGAATAACTCCTTGCTGGCGAAAATTTATTCTTACTAGTAAAGGTACGCGAATGATAAATTTTGTCATGTTAGTGCCAATTATAGCTGATGAAATGAAAATAGAAAAAGAATGGAATTTAATAAAATTAATGGGCGTTATTTACTTGCTGTTCATGCCATATCTGTTAAGTAGAATCTTAAAATTTGAACGTCGCTATTGGAAGTTATTAGACACCATAGAAATGGTGCTTGGATATGGATTGCCAGAAGAGCCCAGAAGAAACAATGAACGAGTATTGTTTATAGCAATTTTAATCTTCTATTTTCTGCAGGAGTCGTTTATTTTTACATCATTATCAAGCCTTCAATTGCTTAAAGCTACATTTAAGGAAATGGAAACACTTGATGATGTAATTAATGCTAATTTAACTCTTAGTGTACATGGACATATTGAATCCCATAATGAAAAGTTTCAAAAGCTAATGAAGAGTGGAAAATTTTCAACACAGCCATTAGAAAAATGTGCAGAAATGTTGATAAATTATCAAAACGTCACTTGTTATGGAAGGGAAGATATAGCAGGTTTGATTATTAGGAATAATAGAAATGCAAATGGGGAGTCAAGACTCAAAATTTTGAAGGAATGGTCGATTGTACAACAAAGTATATTATTTCTCAAGAGAGGATCACCCTATATAAGGCGACTTGAGACCATTTCAACCATTCTCTTTGAATCTGGTATTAGTGACAAATGGGATGATTTTTACATTGGGAAAGAATCTTCTGTGCAGAATCAAGCTGATGGTTTTAAGGATGAAAGTTTACTATCAGCTAATTTTATATTTTTCATGATTTTTTGCTATTTAGTTGCATGTTTATGTTCATTTTTTGCATTTGTTGCAGAAATAATTATTCATAAATCTTTAAAACGTTAATTTGATTTAAAATCTCTATTTTTGCCTAAATTCAAAGTTTAAGTAGATGAACATCTGAGAGCGTTGAAATCAAAAAGAGGTGACGTACATTTTACTTTGGGAAAAGAATTCTTTTAATAAGAAATTGATGACTAATTAAGAATAATGAAAAAATTTCAAGGTATGACATTTTAAAAACTATTTAACTGGTTTGTTTATAAATTAGAACTCAATTTATAACTTTTTGAATAAAATATTTGATTATTTACCTGTTTCAGATAACAACTGGTATTTGCCGTGTAAATATTTTTTTTCTCGATATTAATGAAGTGCATAGCTAGCGAAATCTTTCATTGGAGTCAAGTGGTGAACGTTTTAATAAGTAACCGATGTTCTTATGGGAAGTTGAAACTTGAACTCAATAAATAAATGATTTAAAAGTGGATAACTTAGAACTGTTTCGGAGTTAATTCTACTCATTTAAAATAAGACGGAACACGGAAAAATAAATATACGAAAGATTACTTGACAATACTTAACTTTTGGATGGGATACCATCCTGTAAATTTTTCATAGAGTGTCCTAAAATTTTTCATTCAATTTAATCAATTAAATATTTTAAATATTCAGCACTACTCGTAATTATTTAACATAAATCAAAGAAAAATTCTAGGACTGTCTATGAAATATTTGCAAAATGTTACCCCATACAAAAGTCAAGTACTGTCAAGTAATGTTTCATGTACTTATTTTTCCGTGTATGTGTTACAAAATCGATGTTTTTCTATATCGATTTGTTATGATTGGCTATTTTCACTTGACCTTATTGTACTTGACAATTTCTGTAAAGTAAAATTTTAAATTTATCTAGAACCATAGAAATATAGTATGAAAGCTGAAATAAATTGAAATGCTAATTACGTTCACGTATTAATAAAATTCTGAATTGTACTTTGTTTGTAACAATTTCAACGAAAAGTAAGGATCATATCCTAAATTTGAGAAAGTTCAAACAGTCGTTTTTGAAATTTAACAAAATTTTACTTAAAGTGTACATAAATTTATGTATGTGTGCAAAGTATTTTATCATAAAATAAAAGTTTGTAATTCAACACGGAGAGAAGGGCGTAGTCAGATTAATTACTTGCGCAGTTAAATATACTAAACAGAATAGTCGATTTTGGACTGACTAAACTAGTAGTAGGATTTACTAAACAGGCGTTTAGTCATTGTGACTACTTAAGAAAAAGTTAATTCAACTGCACAGAAAGTCAAATAGATTAAACTGTTCAGTATAAAATATTAAAATATTGTTTTCTACATTTAATTTTGCAATAATTTCAATAGTAGTAGAAAGTCAACGTGGAATTTTTATATTTCAACAGAAAACAAAAACAATTATTACAAAAATTTTAAGCAGTTAATTTGCATATTTTTAAAAGGTTAGGTTTACTGCGAATGATACAAAATACAGAAAAAGGATACAAATATTATAGGAATATTCACCAGTAGTTTTCATTTAATTTCATTCTGTAAATTTCAATTTTTGTAATGTTCACTATTTGCTTATATATAAATATAAAAATTTTGAGGTTAGAAAATTTGGTTTTGAGCAATCCTATTTGCAGTTATTTGATTTTTTTATGAAACGTTCCTTAAAATTTTTCGTTAGGATTAGATTCGAAAACGTTTGCTCCTTGTTGTTATTCTCTTTAAAAGAGGAATATTTCGTACTGCGAAAATCCCCAATTACACAATAATTCCTTGACGTTCATTTCCTAACCAATTATTACTTTTCACAATTCCGCTATTTTGAAAAAACAGTGTACTACGCAGTGTTCAGTGACTTTAACTAAACATTCAGTGTCTTCGACAACACTGTTTAGTAAAATCGACAAAACGAAACTAAACGATGTTTTTTAAATGTAACTAAATATTCAGTTATTATTACTAAATACTGACTTACTAAACGTGTTAAGTAGAATTAACTACAACTTTTCTCTCCGTGAATATATGGGTAGTTCTACAAACGAAGGAATTTTTGATGTTCAAGGTTGTTTCTTACATTAAATTTGAAAAAAATAAAATTATTATTAATGGGAATTGTAAAACTTAATGGTTTCTATTATTTCACAAAACGTAACCCGATTTTGAAAAGTTTTTTTTGGCAAAAATGAGCATTCAAGTGCTAAATTGTGCTAAATTCTTAGTTTCCTAGCATGTCCCAATGGGAAAATGAAAGTTAAAAATAGTATAAATATTATTTTGAAGCATTTAAATACAAATGAACACTTGGATAATAATAATTTCAAATAGTTGTACTTTACAAACATTTAAATCATTGTTACATTAGTTTAAATTTTATTTAAAGAATTTTATCTTGAATGTTAGTCTTCGAATTCATTCTCAGTTTTCTGGTACAATAAAAAACGTTAAAATTATTAAGAAGTTTTATTCCGATTAATTCACTATTTTTCATAGTGATTTGTAAAGGTTAACTTAAGATGATAACACATGAATTGTACCTAATTTGCAGTTCAATTAACTAAAATTATGTCTTTTCTGGTCAGACAAATTCTCAGTTTCCTGGCACGAATTTAAAAAAATATATTTTATATTTTTATAATTTTATTTCTCTAGGTGTCGTAGAACCTTATTCTCTTTTGACCAGTAAGCTGAAATTCGTTATTAAACTTTATTTTTCAATTTTTTAGACGAAATATGACAAAAATTCTCAGTTTCCTGTCAGATTCTACCAGAATACACACGTGCTTATGTTTAAAATAACGTAAAGCCAACAATTTTGAATCCTTTAAAAGAAATTTTTTTAAAATAACTCTAATTAAATTTGTAAAAGGTTAGTAAAAACTAATACTTAATTTTTACTTTGCATAAATATTTATATTGTTATTAACAAATGAAAAAAATACTTTTTTCATGTATAACGTTTATTTTAATGAATGTAAAATTTTTTTTTCGTTAAGTACTTAAATTCACTTTTATGGATAATTTAAATTATGGAATTGTGCTATTAAGCAAACGCAATTGGTTATAAAAAAATTTCATAAACAATTTATTAATTTAGACTTTATCATTAATGAATCTCTATAACTTTTTTTACTCGGGGGTTTTCGAGGTCGATGATTACGAATCTGGTGTCAGATTTGCTAAATTCAAAATGGCGGATTCAATATGGCTGTCAAATTTTGAAAAATTGCATGCAATTTAAACTTTGGACTTGATTTTAAAAGAATTATACTACACGGAAAAAAAAGTACAACTGAAATGGAGAAATTTTTCGCTATAACAGCCAAACATTTCGTCAAAAACGAGCGAGCGATATTGGCATTATCGTTAGAATGGCGATATTGAATTTTACTTGAAAACAACCTATGACAGAACCAATTTTAATTGCGTAAAAAGTAAAATTAAATGCTCATTTTAATTTTTTTCAATCGTATGTTTCAAATTACAAAAATTTTAAAGCATATTATTGAAATTAATACTATGTTTTAAAACTGAAAACTCAAAAGATGATGTTTATGCTGTCAGAAATTCCAATATGGCTGACGAATTGCACTCAACCAAAGCTCACTATCACTGAATTGGCTAAACTTTTGTCTAATGTAGTTAAGTTTAATTCACAACATTGGTTATGTTGTTCTTTATTTTAATTATATTCCCAATATTGCTCGTTCGCGTCCTGAAATTTTTTTCCGTGTATGTAGTACAAAGTATATTATTTCTCAAGAAAGGATCACCCTATAAAAAACGTTTTGAGACTATTTCATCCATTCTCATTGAATCGGGTATCAGTGAAAAATGAGATGCTTTATATATTGAGAAAAAGTCTTATCTGCACAATCAAGCTGATTGTTTCAAAGACAAAAGTCTACTGTCATCTAATGCCTTCTTTTTAATGATTTACTGTTTTTTAATTGTATGTTTATGTTCATTCCTTACATTTGCTTCAGAAATAATTATTCACAAATGGTTTTATTAATTCACAGTTAATCCTTTTTTTTATATCTTATTGAGATTGTATTTGGATGTGATTAATAAATTTATAGTTAATTTAAAATCACTAATGTTGTAATCAGTTTGCTATTCTCTATAAGGAAGCGGAAACCCTGATGAAATTGGGGCTCCTAAAGATAGGATTATTTTATGTTCTGCTTAATAAAAAAAATGTTGAATAAATCAATATCGAAAATATATCTAGATATTCCAAAGGTATAAAAACGTTTTTCTAAGGCGGTAATTTTAAGGTATAAAACTGATATAATTTTTTAAATTTATATTTTATATTTTGACACCGTAAAAAATATTGAAATATTTGTGAATTTACATGCTACTATTGACATGTGACTACATAATCTACATTGTATCTACTATTTTTTATACATCTGTATGAAAATTGACGTTTTTATTAAACTTGTAAAGTACGTAAAATGTAGGTAAAAAATTGAAAGCTATAAAAACGTCAATATTTTTTCGATTTTGAAACTATTCGAGTTTATATTTTATTAGATATGTAGTCACTTGTCCAACAAAGCTAAATTGATTCGTTAAATGTAGTACTGCGTTAAATTCATACAAACAGTTCACTTTGAGGTAAGACACATACAATACTTTTTTTATCATACTTTTTACAGAGAAAATTGTGCCTTTATTAGATTATAATATAAGTATTTTGTCTTTTAGAATTTTGAAATAGAGAAGAATAGGCACACACGAAAATGAAGTTAAAACAAATTTTAAAAATTCTGCTCGTACTTCTTTGTATACTTTATTGTAATTGCAAAACGGCAACAACTGGCAGGCTTTCTTGGTCTCATACGTCAAATGTCTTAAAAGAAGAAAGTAAAGGAAACAAAGTGCTATTTTTGCATGAACACAAATCCATCAACAAAGAAATTTCGCACTTTTTAAAGGAAATCGTAAGAAGGATACCAACAAGAATTGCTGACTTCGAGAATATAACAGAAGCTCACAAGCAGAAGATACCACTACCTGAGGATCATTTAGAGACGACGACAGTTATTGTCATTTCAAGTCAGAATGATTACGGAAATTCATCAAACTTATCAAAACTAATGACTTCCATTGCCAAATTGGCAAATCCGAAACCACATCCAAAAGTTTTGATTGTTACTCAAGTCACAAACGCAACAAAGTATGAAATTTTTTTTAAATCTTTGTGGTCAGAACAGTTCCTGGATGTCACTATTCTTGAGTTGCAATTGCAAGATGGATGTGAGTTGATGTTCAAAGAATGCTCTCTAACAGAGGTTAATCTGCATTATTACAATCCATTCACCAAACGATCTTATAAAAGCGTATTCGTCGACAACAGTAGATTGTTTCCTAATAAACTCCTTGACTTAAATGGGTATAAGATACATGTTTCCTTCTTTGACTATCAACCTTATGTCTACGTTAGACGAAATTCTACTAGACATCCAATCGATATCCACGGTACTGACGCTAATTTAGCCTATGTCTACTCAAATAAAATGAATTTCACATTAGTGAAAAACATAAGTCATGGAAGTAACTGGTTAAAGGTAGTATGTGACGAAAAGTATTTTCGGAAGGTTTACAAAGGTTTGGATTATATAGGAGTTCAATCTGGTTTAGCAAAAACATGCTGGGATGCTTTTTATTACAGCAGTCAAGGTACGAGAATGATTAATTTTGCTATGCTAGTTCCAACTTTAACTGATGAAATGAAAATAAATACCGAATGGAATTTAGGGAATGTTGTGAATATTATTTCCTTGATTTCAATGCCTTGGCTGTTGAGTAGATTCTTAAAATTTGAACGTCGCTACTGGAAATTTATGTACACAATTGCAATGGTCATTAATTTCTCAACTCCACAAGAGCCCAGGAGAAAAGTTGAAAGATTAATTTTTGTATTACTTTGGGTTTTCTATTTTCTCCAGTCGTCGTTTATTTTTACGACTTTATCAAGCTTTCAAATGCAGAAGATTACATTTAAGAAAATTGAAACATTTGAAGATATAGTTGCCGCAAATTTGACTGTTATTATTCATGGAAATGCTGTATCTAGTAATGATCTTACGGAAAAACTGATGAAAACTGCAAAGTATTCTTCTCAGCCATTTGGAAAATGTACGGAAATGCTAATGAAGTATCAAAATATTTCTTGCATTGGAAGAAAAGATTTTGGACTATTGAGTATTAAGGAAAATAAAAATAAATACAACGATTCAAGAGTTGAAATTTTTAAGGGATATACCAGTATACGGCCAAGTGTATTGTATCACATGGGAGGATCACCCTACAAAAGGCGATTTGAGTTTATTACTTCAGTTCTCATTGAATCTGGTATCAGTGACATGTGGGATGATACATACATTCCAAAAGAATCATCTTTGCAAAATCAAGCAGATGTCTTTAAAGATGAAAGTTTATTATCATCCAGTGCCTTCTTTTTAATGATTTACTGCTTTTTAGTTGGATGTTTAGTTTCATTCTTTGCTTTAGCTGTTGAAATAATTATTCACAAGTATTTAAAGAAAATTAAGCGAATGTTTTATAGTTTCTAGAGAAATTTATTAAAATTCGCTTCTACAAGGACTGAGTTGAAAATTATTTTATTAGAGGGTCAATTTTCAAATTTAATCTCACTTTTATTTTGAATGGACGTTGATATCAAATTCATTTAAATTTACAATTTTTATTAACTTTTGCACCAAAGTCACTTTGTATTTTAATTAGAATGGACGATAAAATAAATTTGCCTCTAAATTTATTCAAAGATTGCACACGAAACACCATTTAACGAAAATATCATTTGTCATAAGATTCATTTAACATTAATTTTATTAATTTTTACGTAAAACTTATATAACATAATTCCTATTCGACATAAAAAATCATGTAACATAAATTTTGTTTGACAACAAAATCATTTAACGTAAATTTTAATTGTTATAAAATTTATTTCACACAAAATTCATAGTTGTCAACAATTTTATTTGGTATAAAAGCTATTTATCGTCATTCTTATTTGACTCACGATCCATTTGAGATAAAATTCACCTGACATAAATTTCATTTAACGTAAATATCATTTAACATAATTCTTATTTAACACAAAATTCACTTGACATAAATTTCATTTGGCATAAATTAGATCTAACATAATTATAATTTGACATAAAATTTACTTTACATAAATTTCATTTAGTATAAATCCCATTTAACGTAATTCTCTTTTGACATAAAATCGACTTGACATATTAAAAAAATATATAAAACGATAAAATAAAAATTTAATTCTTTTTTGTATTTCTTTATCCATTTAACGGATAAGTCATTATACATATAATTCTCATTTGACATCAAATTCAATTGACATAGATCACATTTTATATTCAAATCATTTGATATGAAAATATAGGCGCGAATTTCAGAATTGCCGAATCACAATGTTGTTTTTAATATCTAAATTCTAATTCATTGCTTTTAAAATTCGCGCCGATATTCTTATGTAAAATGTAATTATGTGTAAAATAAATTTGATGTCGAATGAGAATTTCGTTGAATGACTTTTTTGTCAAATGACATTTATGTCAAATAAAAATTATGTTAAATGAACTTTATGTCAAATGAAATTTATGACATTTATGCCAAATGAAATTTATGACATTTATGCCAAATGAAATTTATGACAAATGAATTTTAGGACAAATTAAAATTTATATCAAATTATTATGTCAAATGAAATATGGTAAACAATTTTTACCTTGAAATAAATTTCCTGTTAAATAAAACTTATGATAATTGAAATTTATGTCAATTGATTTTCAAGTGTAATAAAAGTCAAATCAATTGTATTTTTACTTTAAATCAAAATTATGCTAAAATATTTTTATATCAAATAAAATATATATGTTGTATTAATTCTATGTCAAATGACATTTAAATGTTATATAAATTTGATGTTTAATGAAATATATGTCAAATGGGTATCATATGTAAAATGACATTTATGCAATAAAAGTTGTATGTTAAATAAAATGTATAGCAAATAAATTTCAAATTAAATGTTTTTTATACCAAATAGATTTTATGTCAAATGATATTTATGTTAAATGTTTTTATGTCAAATGAGTATTATGTGAAATAAAATTTCAGAAGTAGTCATGCGTCTCACTAAAATTGAAAATATAAATGAATAAAAGTGACTAATTTTCTTTAGTATAGTATATAGTATCATAGCTAAAAATTTCCCTTTTTTATTTTAAATCGATTTTTCATCAGTTTTTGAATTTATCTCAAAATTTTTTAGCAATTCTCTTAATTTTGATATCGAATTCGGATTCAGTGGAAAAAACCACATAGAAATATACTACTGTAGTGTTAATATCATATTTTTTAAATATTTTAATTTTAATTCGGTTTTTTGAGTTTATCTCCAAATTTTGAGCAAATCTATTAATTCTGACGTCGAATTCGGATTTAGCGTAAAAAAAATGCATGGAAAAATACTACTGTAGTGTCATAAAAAAATTTGATTTTTTTTATTTTGATTTGAATTTTGAGTCGTTTTTTGAGAATAACTCAAAGAAGACCGAATTTGGCAATTCTGACTTCGAATTCAGATTCAGCGGGACAAAATACATGGGAATAGACTATTGCAGTGTCTCGGCCAAAAAACTTTTTTATTTTTGTGTGCCTGTGTAGTTTATTCTTTATTATATGGGCATATCTCTAGAAGCTTTAACTTTTCAATGAGAAAAATTTTTTTAATTTTTGTTAGCACAGTTTTGAAACTTTTTCTACATAAACTTTATGAAATAAGTTTTCAAAATATGCAAGTGGACAGATAAAATAATTCGTCTGCAAAAAATTATAAACTTTTTAAAATTGCGAATTATTTTTAACGTGCAACAAAAAAATATTTAACAAGTGCTAGTTTTTTAAATCGAAAACAGTTGAAAGTAATTAACTAAGGGGTTATAATTTATGATAATAATTATATTGTTATTAATTTTCTCTTTTGTTTGAATTACTAAAAAATTAAAATTCTTTTTATTTTAAAAATAGATTTTATTTGATTTTCGTGGAGTATCACTCCAATTACAATCGTTTTCAAATGTTGTACGCCCGTGTTTCTGTTATTTAAATTACAACAGTTTTTCGAAGGCACAAGGCACATCAATTTACTATGTTTCAAAATAATTCTAATAATTTGAACTTTTATTTTCCGTAAGTCATTTTAAAAAAAAAATCAAAAAGTTTAAAAGTGAGGGACAACTTTTAAAAGCTTATAACTCTTTTCACAATTAACAAATTTTTTATTTTCATACGGAAAACTGTTCACTGTTTAATTAACTTTAAAAAGATGCGTGTTAGAATTAGTGATTCTTATCCATTACAAAGTATGGTTAGGGACAAGTAGATATTGTAAAAAATCGTACACTCAAATTGAAATAATTATGGATCTGTTTAATAAATAAATGTAAAACCTTTTGGAACTGATTCATCTTATCAAGCTTTAATATTTCCAAGTAAAATAAAGTAACAAGTTATTGAAATTATCGAAATATATGCGAGGGACATGAACGTTAAAGGTTCCAGAAATATGCCCATATGCACAATATTTGCAGTAAAATATTCTTCTAATGTTAAACAATCAATAATAAATGTCTAATAAAGAAAACTACTATAAACATAACCTAAAATTTTAAGCAACTAAGATCTCTTTCACCGTAGAACGTCACATATATTACAAAATCGTATAAAGAAAGTCATCTTTCTTTATAAGGGAGAAAGAGAAAGAGGAGTTTTGCGGTCACGACAAATCTATCGAGAATAAAGGATAAATATATTGGCGCGACGTTATTTATTGTATTGCAGCGTTAACTGAAGAAAGATCAGTACAGTGGTTAGATGGATCTTCTCAAAGAGAAGAAAAAAAGGAAAGAAGAAGAAAAGAGACTTAGAGCGGGAAAAATTTTTCAAGAAAGCCCCCGCATAGTCACTTGTTTGTGTATATATCTATGGGTGTGTGTGAGTGTAGAGAATTTTTCACCAGCATCATAGTAACTATATACCTGTTTCGTCACGTTAACCTTGTCTTGTTTGCGAATAGGGCAAGACAGGACCACCCAAGTTGAAAACGCCTCTGCCGTTCGCCAATGAGATTGACTTGGCGGAATTTCTACAGCATCCGCAAAGGGCCCGGGTTATATACAGCGGGAGCCGCACAACTCAACTTAACCCGATGGCCCCTTATGGGCTCCCCATTTGGTTTCATCTTTTTGGGGGCCTTCATTTTTCAGGCCCATTGTCCCCCCAAGCGAAAGAGAAGCTCCTGTGGAGTAAACGGCCCTTTTTCAAATATCACATGCAGAGCAAAGATGTTATTCTCCCTCGACAATTCGCAGAATGTCAAAATACAGAAGGAAAAGAAATAAAAGGGGGTCAAATTTTTTTTAATGGAGATGAAAGTTATACACGCAGCACTGTTTTGATGGAATGTCGATGGAGAAAATGGGAGAAAAAAACATGTTTATTATCCTATATTTTTCCTTTATGAAAATTTTTCAAGAATGATTTCGGCTTTTTTTAAAGAGCTTCTAATTGATGATGCTGCTTTGAATAATTTCTCCCCTCTTTTATTTCCAACTTTGAAGCTTTTTAATAAACTCACTCTAACTGTCAAACATCTCTATTGACTAATTTTTGGAAAAATTTCAAAAAATTTAAAAATTAAAAAAAAATTAATTTCTAATGCATTAGGATTAAAAAAAAGATCCGTAAATCTTGAAAACGTTCATAAACTTTCTTAAAATTAAATTACTTACTTTCCTATTTAAAAAATTGAATACTTGTAGAAATGATTTAAAAATTGATTTAAAAATAAATTACAGTTGAAATTTTAGTAATTGAATATTAAATTTATTATAGCGTGAATATCTGGAAATAATTGAATTTTGAAGAGGTTTCAAATATTAAATTTTTGAAAATCTTAATTTTTATACTTTTAATTAACACTTCTGTAGATTTAAATTTTTCCTGTGAAAAAGATCAATTTAAATTTTTTTAAATTATCCGAATTTCTATTGTTACAAAAATTCAATTATTTTCAAAAGTAATGTAATTCTTGGCAAAAATTCAATTATATGTACAAAAATTTCTCAAATTCTAATTAAAATTTTGAATTATCTTTATGTATTTAAAGCTAATAGAATTCATTTCCGGACTTTCACCCCTTTAAATTTGAATTATTAATATATAGGTTATATTTTTTTTCTTGCACCATTTTTAACTCTAAAATATCAAAAATTTGAAATTTTAATTTTTGAAGAGGTTAGAATTTTTATCTTTTAACTAATTGCATATTTTTGCAAAGCCATGCGAGAGGTTGTTTAAAACTATAAAATAAGTTAAGAAAAAAATTTGCATTAAAAAATATTGAAAATTGTAAGAGAAGATTTATTTCATTTTTTGAATAATAATAATTCAATAAATTATTTGAATTATTGAAAAAAAATTTTTGACGGTATAGTTACACTTTTCGAGGAATTTATTAAAAACAATTGAAATCTTATGAAAAATGTTATTATATGGGTGATTTTCCTGAAAGGCACCTATTTTTTTCCAAATGTCATGGGTGAGTTTTAAATACGTTTAAAGATACAAATCTGAGTTGCGCAAAATTAATTTTTAAAAATAAGCCTTCCAGCATCATTTTAATATTAAGTATTTTAAAGGTTAAATATACTGTAATCAATATTGGGGTTTTTGTAAAAAAATCCTTTTAAATTTAATTTCTTTAATTTATTAAACTTTTAACATTATTCATTTATAATTTAATGAATTGTGTATTTAATAATTTATTTTTAACTATTTTATCTTTTTTAAAATAACTAATATATGGGACATTCCATTTAAAAACGAACCACCTTATAAACAATTGCTATGTAAAGCAATTTTAAAAAAATTATTTTTCCCATTTATTAAAGCCAAACTTTATTTACTATTAGTGATTTTAAAATAAAAATTTCTCAATTTTATGATGGTAAACAATTTTTTTTTTAAATAATAGAATTTATGGAAAAAATTAAGTTTAAAACATAACCTTTTGAATATCTCAAAACATGTCGTGTCCGATTTTCTTAAAATTTATGTCAAAATGAAGCTTAAAAATTCTAGTTTCATTTTATGTAAACATTACAATGGGCAATTCGCGGAAATTAAGAACCAATTAAATTTTATGAAGCAGTCAAAGATTAAACAGTGTAAAAATTTGAAAAAAACAAATTCCTCTCGGTACATACATTATAACCTTAGAAATTCTTGTAAAATTTAATTAATTTCTCAAATTTCCGCGAATTGCCCATTATAATGTTTACATAGAATAAAACTTGAATTTTTAAGCTATATTTTGATATAAATTTTAAGAAAATCGGACACGACATGTTTTGAGATATTCAAAAGGTTATCTTTCAAACTTAATTTTTTCCATAAATTCTATTATTTTTTTAAAAAAAATTTTTACCATCATGAAATTGAGAAATTTTTATTTTAAAATCACTAATAATGAATAAAGTTTTGCTTTAATAAATGGGAGAAATAATTTTTTAAAAATTGCTTTACAATGGCAATTGTTTATAAGGTGGTTCGTTTTGAAATGGAATGTCCCATATATTTTTTATATTGAACGGAAAAAAATTGTAATAAATTTTTTAATTTATCATTTTAAGCTCTAAATTGATATTTTCTGTAAAAATTTTTTAGTTTTATTTCTTCTACTTAATATATTATATATTTTAAAAAATTAAAAATATTTTATTTTAAATAAAACGGAAAATTTTTTTTCAATTCAAGAGTTAGGTATTTGAAAATATTTATTAAAAAATTAAAAACAAAACAATAATGCTTACCAAATATGAAAAAGCGCTTCGGAGATGAATAGTTTGTCAAATAAAAAATTCACATTTTTATTAAATTTAAAAATATTGAAAACTAATTTAACAAATTTTTTGGGTTACAACTTCAAATATTTTTATATAGATTACGTATAACAGTTAATGCAAATATTGAGTCTCACGTTGAAGTCATGTGAAGTGGTCCTTTTCAGGAGAATCATCCGTATATGATCATGAAAATAGTTGAATTTTTACAACGAATTTTATTATACATTTTTTTTAAATAACTTAATTTATTTTTAAATTTTATGGAATTTTTACAAAAATAAATTTTTTTTAAATTGTTAAAAGTGGTTAAGTTCCATAAAGGCTTGAGTTTGAATTTTTTTTTTTTTTTTGGAGAATCTGATTCAAAATTTTTTTAAGAAAAGAATTGATTGCAGTTTTTTGTTACTAGCATTTTTGAAAGATAAATTCTTGAACTTTAATGATGATATAAGCTTTTTTTTAAACAAATAACGTAATTCTATGAAAAACCTGTTAAAATTTATGTGAAAATAAAGCATAAATATACTATTTTTATATTCATGCAAAAAATATCTTGGACATCTCAGTAGATTTTGAGAAATTAATTAAAACCCACAATCGTTTCAATAAAAGTTAAAACACAGAAAAAACAAAGTCTGAAACCGTTTACATCTTAAAACCAAAATGATTGAAAAATAGCCTATTTTTAAGCTGAAAACCAGATTAAGTCAATTTTTTGGCTTTAAATAATACTCTCAAGGCTAAGACTTAGTTAAAAATGTTTCTAATGTAAACGGTTTTAGTCAAAAAGAGACTGAAAGTAAGATTTATTTTTTACAGTGAATGTGTTCAAATTGAGAGAATCACTTATTAAATAAAGCATTACTATTTTTTATTAATCTAAAATTGTTAATTATTAATTATTTTATTATTTATAAAATTTTAAATCATTGATGGATATAAGCTGCATTTTTAACAAAATTTAGAACAAAAATTTGTTTATTTAAATAGGAGAAATGTTGATTTAAAAATTGCCTTAGAGTGTCAATTGTTTACTGGGGGGTCGTCTTCAAATAGAATGCCTCATACAATAATGTAATTATACAAACTTTGTGGAGTATGACTAAGTGTGTATGTCTTTTAAAAAATAACCGCAGCTACTGTTCTGTTGTTGATCTTTTATACAATTCTTTTTTCCCCTTTCGCAAAAATTGAAATTCTGTATATACATGTCTACATGTTTGAAATTCTAGTGTGTTTTTTCTCTTTAAACACAAAAAGTGATAACGTTATATGTATGTACCCATGTCTCGTTCGAGTGACAAGAGAAGATAATTCCACTTGTGTGGGACGCGTTAACACCGTCAAGGAATGTATTTGAAGATAGTCGCTTTAATGGTGGGGGGTAAAGAGAAAGAAAGAGAAAGACGAAAAGGATTAAGTTTAAGAACAACTTTGCCTGGAGATGATCGAATTAGGCAAATCCATCGCGCGAATTCGTGAGATAGAATCATGTCGATTGTATCGAGCAATTCGATATATATATATATACGAAACGTGCGTGCGTCTAAAAAAAATCTCTCTTTCAAGATAGCATTCACTTTTTCCATATATTTTACGATCCGCCATGTCCAATACGATTTCGTTGTCTCGTGGGTGGAAGAGGCCTTCGAAATAAAATTTACTGCTTGTTTCACGATAGAGGCTCATGTCTGATTTTTGTATTGTGATCATTCTCGCAGTTTAAAATCATTGTAAATTTCGGTATTCGTGATTTTTTTTTTTTTTTGAGCGACGTATTTTATGTACTTGTACCGATTTATAATATAGATCTACATGTGTTATCATTGAATAACCATTTCAAATTTTTGAACCCATTCGATTGGAGCATTCAAGCAATTTTTGTATATCATTCAAGTCCTCTATTATAAAAAAACAATGTAAAATGAATTGAAAAATAAAATGTTAAATTTTTTGGAATTTCTATTTTTTTAGTACATGCGTAATGAGTGTATAGTTTTCTCACAAAAGTGAAATTTTGACATGATTTTTATTATTTATAAAAATGAATTGAATTCCTAAAAATTATTTGAAGAATTAATTTTTATTAAAAAAAATGTATATTAAATTTTTTGGAATTTCTATTTTTTTAGTACATGCGTAATGAGTGTATAGTTTTCTCACAAAAGTGAAATTTTGACATGATTTTTATTATTTATAAAAATGAATTGAATTCCGAATTTTAATACAAATTTTTTTAGAATATAATATAACATTTTTCGAGTAATTTGATTTATATTATATATTACAAATAATTGAAATTCTCCGATTAATTTGTATATTTATGAAAAATAATTTAATTTTTGCGAAGAAATTTATAAAAAATTTTGTAAATACAGAGGAGCCTCAATTATCCCAACTAACCTACACAAGGTCGGATTCGGATAATCGAAAGTTCAGATAATAGAAATTTTAATTTTTTCCATAATTAAAGTAAAAAAATTGATCAGTTGAACTATATATATATATATATATATATATATATATATATATATATATATATATATATATATATATATATAATAAATACATTTTTAAAAATATTCATAAGTATATATAAATGTAAATATATATTAATTCGTAATAATATTTTAATAAAGCAGAAAATTCAGGATTTTAAAAAAAAATTTGGCATAAATTTCGTCATTTTGCTTTGAAAGATTCGAGAGGCCAAAAAAAGTACGGAGAACAGAAGTTCGGTTAAAATGATTTCCGGTTCGGATAATCGAGGTTCCACTGTAATTGACATTATGTGAAGTTATTGAATTATTTATAAAAATAATTAAATGTTTGTTTTTTAAACTGAATTTTTTTTGAATTTTTTTTTTAATAGTAAATAATAAAACTCATTGCGTTCTTGTAATGAATATTCTTATTTTATGAAAATAATTAAATGTTTGTTTTTTAAACTGAATTTTTTTAAAATTTTTTTTTTAATAGTGAATAATAAAACTCATTGCATTCTTGTAATGAATATTCTTATTTTATGAAAATAATTAAATGTTTGTTTTTTAAACTGAATTTTTTTAAAATTTTTTTTAATAGTTTTTTTTTATTTTTTATTTTTTTTTAATAAAACTCATTGCATTCTTGTAATGAATATTCTTATTTAATGAAAATAATTGAATTTTGCAAAATTTTTTATTAATATTCCGAAAAATAATTAAAATTTTAAGATGAATTTTGTTAATTATTATGAACAGAATTGAAATTTTGACGAGAATTTAAAAAAATGTTTGAACGTAATAGAATTTATACAAAGAATTTTATTAAAATTTTTGAAAATAACTGAATCTCTGCAAGATGTTATAGTTTTTGAAAATAATTGAATTTTGGAGAAAAGCATTTTTTACATATTTATAATGATAATTGAAATTTTGACGCAAAATTAAACAAATTTTTCAAAATAATTGAATATTAAACAATTGCATTCTTTTACTGTTAAAGTTTCTTCAAAAATAGTGGGTATTAAAAATCATTGAATTAGAGAAATTTTTTAAAAATATTTAGAATTTTGCCAACAATTTTATTGGAATTTTTAAAATACATCATTGAATTTTGGAGAAGAATTTTATTATTTTTAATGATAATTGAAATCTTGATCACAATATTTGAAAAATTTTGAACATAATTTAATTTTTGCGTAGAATTTTATTACTTTTGAATCCGATTGAATTTCAGCAATAATTTTCAGTAACTTTTATAGAATTCATTTTTTTTCAATATTTTAATAAAAATCTCCGACTTTTCTTTGACTTCCCTGACTTTTTTTTCACCTGTGCGGCAACCCTGTAACATAAAGCTTCTTATGCTCTTTTAACACTTAGCATATGAAATATGGTTTAAGATTTTTAAAATATTTTTAAATTATAATGATAAATATATATTTATAAAATTTTTTAATAAATATAAATAATAAATAGTTAATTAATCTTTTAATTTTTTCTAAAAAAAAATTAAAAAACAGTTAGAAAATTAAAATTAGAAAATATTATGGACATTTTCTGCTTCTCAATGACAATTTATAAACAAATTACAAGTTTTAAGTAGAAAAAAATTATAAATCAAATTTTGTTTAAGAAATTTGATATTTAATTTGGAAAAAATATTAACAGAATTTCTGTTTGTTAAAAACTATATTATCGAAATTATAATAAGAAATAAATAAATAAAACAATTTTTATTTTATAAAACAATTTTTGGTTACCCCAATTTTTAATAATATTTTAAATTACTTTCAAATAATTTAAATATATTACGATGATTCGTATTCTGACTTTTGAGCAGAAATATTTTTCTTTTATTATTTGTTTTATTGCTTGAGAAATTTATTGAACACTTGATCAGGGTTGTCACGCATTTGTTCATTTGAAAGTTCCTGATTTTTTCAGTTTAAAAAATGGAAATTTTCCATGGTTTCTAAAATAACATTATTTTGTACCACATTAATAATACGAAGTTAGTGATTTCGTTTGACGACTTTTAATAACATTTTTAAGAAGAAAGAAATTTATAAAAAATTTATAAATAATAGAATTTATATGAAATTGAGAAAAATTTTGGAAAATAATTCAATTTTGTCAAGAAATTTATTAAAAAATTTTTAAATAATTGAATTATTTTGCAAAAAATAATTAATAATTAAATTTTGCAATCATTTATAATTTTTCCAAAGTTTAAAATTGTTTTAGTGTTTTAAGTAAAATTCATCCATAAATCCATTGTTGTTTTTAATAATGATTCGAATGTATATTAAAAAATATAACAAATTTTATAAGAATTTGAATTATTAAAGTTTTTCATAAACCTAAATTATCTTTAAAATTTCAAATGAAATTAATTAAAAATTTAAATTTTATAAAATTCCAATTAAAATTAAAACCAAAATTTTACAAAACTCAATTATTTTTTGAATTTTTAAATAAAAAATTATTCCAAAATAATTGATAAAAATCTGTAAAGTTCAATTGTTGTTAAAAATAGGAAAAGTTTGAAATGAATAAAATCTTTTCAACGATGAGAATGATGAGAAACATTGAGAATTTTCTTACGAATTTTCGAAATTGAATATTGTTTCAGTACTTTTGACAAAATTTTCTGACTTTTTTCTGACTTTCCTGAATATATTTAGAAAAACAGTGATTTTGAGTAGAATTCTTCTGAATAGTTGAATTTTTCAATGCTAATAAAAGAAGAAACTTCACGCGCACTTTAGCGCAAGTTATTTTAGCTAGTCAATAATAATTAATAAATAATAAAGAAATTTTTAAATAAATATATAAATTTCTTTCCAAATTTGTTTACAGAATAAAAATTTCCGTATGAGAATTGCGTACATACATCATTTCTAATTATATGATCAAAAAAAGAATTAACCTCACAAAAAGCTTGCCCTTTTAAAAAATTTCCCTTTTTTATAATTCAATTCGAAAGTGGTTTTCAAAAGAAGATTGTCGCTATCGCGAATGAATAAACTGTATAAAAGTGTTATCGGACATTTTAGGCCGAGCAAGACGTGTACATGTACACCTTGAAATATACGCGTCCTTTTGTAGGCGTGTGTGCGCGACAACTCGCAGCTTGCAGTTTCGATTGGACCACCCAGCTAGTCATCGCGGAAGTTGCTCACAGTCCTCAACTATGTTACTCGCATACCAACGATCCACTTTTTTTTCTCATCTTCCGTTTTCTTCTTCTTTTTCTCCACTCCTTCAAAATATAGAAACTTCATTTAACTAATATCTAATCCCCTATAACTAAATTTAACAATAATATCAATCAATTTGTTTTATTCAATCATGTTTATCCTATATTACATAAAAAATTTCGACTATTTGAAATAAGTTAACGTCGATTTTCCTTAGCACTTTTAGTTGAAATGTTCCAAATAATATTCCAAGGAAGCTTCCAGGAAGAAATAATAAGAAAAAAAGGAAACAAACAAAGTTTTTTTTTTAGAGATTTGTTATGGAAATGTTGCAGAAGATTTGGAAAAAGCAAAGGATCTTTTATTATGGCATAATTTTAATGGTCAAACTTTTCCTTTTTTTTATTGCAGACGAGGACAAGGACGGTGCCGTAAGGCCAGAGCAGAGTATGCGCAAGATAAACCGTGAAGTGGAGACGACGGTCCTTTTAGCTTTAGCTTATAGCAGCGAGACGCGTTGGGTGGTCTCTGCCACGCCGTGGGTGGTCACTCACTAACACCATTTTCATATTAAACAACTAGTTTCTGTTTGTGTATATATTTTTTGTGTGTGTTTGTGTGCACCAGAATTTATCCATGTGTACATATTATCATGTGTGTTTGCACGCACGATCGCACACGCACTTTGCGGCGATATATCATATTAGTGCGAGCTCTCTGCGAAGCACCTATCAACATCCACTTTGAAATGAACCTATCTTTCTGCTATTTAAAATCTTGGCAGACACGAAACCCATATTGACCCCCTTCATTTAGAATATTTATCTTCACGATTCCAATAATAATTCACGTTACATTCAATCTATTAATATATTCCGTTTATAATATGCCCACTGAATAACATAACCTTAAGGTAATTCTTCGACTGCTACTCTTGTAAATATTGATTTTCCATATAGATTTTCTTCATATTTTGAGAAAATGTTTCTTCGGGTGCCCTTTAAATGTGGTAAAAATTTCAAAACCCTTTACCACGTCAAAAAACAAGATTTTGTATATTGGCGTGTACGTTTCTCACGTAATAGTCACGTAATAGAGTGTAATAGATCATTATTACGTCAGTGTAATACCACATAATATAGAAGTAATACCATGTAATAATTGATAATACCATGTAATAATCGATAATACCATGTAATAATCGATAATACCATGTAATAATCGATAATACCATGTAATAGTTATGTAATAGCTGAAAAATTTGGTGTATTAAAGTGTACAACTTTTTAACCAGTAATTACCCCCTCGACATAAATATCATTTGACATAAAATCTATTTGGTATAAAAAACATTTAATTTGAAATTTATTTGACATACATTTCACTAAACATATAATTTTTATTGCATAAATGACATTTTAAATGATATCCATTTGACATATTATATTTCATTAAACATAAAATTTATGTAACAAATATATGTCATTTGACATAGAATTAATGCAACATATATTTTATTTGATATAAAAATCATTTAGAACATAGTTTTCTTAAAAGTATCAAATTGATACTAAAGTGGATCAAATTGATGCCAAAAATATGGATCAATTTTTTATTTGATCCACATTTTTGGTATCAATTCGTTGCGATTTGATACTTTTGAGTTAACAGTGAATGATTTCAATTTAAAGTAAAAATACAATTGATTTCTCTCTAAATCTGAATTAGTAGAATTCTTTTAAGAATTAGTCAAATGTTACTAATTTTTAGTATTTTTCATGAACGACTTTTCATCTTTTTAATTAGTAGAATATCACTAATTTTTAGTAAAATTCTACTAATGTTTTAGTAGAATTCTACTAATTAAAAGTCACTTTTTCGCTAAATGAATTAGTGAAACTGTTTTATCGACTATTAATAAAACAGTTCTACTAATTGTTAGTAATAATTATTAGTAATAATTGTTAGTAAATTAACTAATCAACTAGTAACGCTCTACTAACAATTAGTAAAATTTTACTAATTGTTAGTAGAATTATTACTAAATTATTTAGTGTACGACTTTCCACCATTTTATTAGTAACTTTCTACTAATTCAGATTAGAGAGTTGACTTTTATTTCACATGAAATCTCTAAATTATACTAAATTCCACATAATTTTTGTTTAAAGTTTGGTTGTTTTTTATATCAAAATTTCGATTTGTTGCACTTTTTTGTCAAATTGTAAAATACTTTTACAAAATTTAATATACATTTTCTTTCAGTGTAGAATGGCTGATTCTCCTGAAAGGCACCTATTTTTTTCCAAAAGCTAAAAAAAAATAATTTTTACATTTTCTGAATTTTTTTGTCATGGGTAGGTTTTAAATACGTTTAAAGATACAAATCTCAGTTGCGCAAAATTAATTTTCAAAAATAAGTCTTCCAGTATCATTTTAATATTAAGTGTTTTGAAGGTTAAATATACTGTAATGAATATTGGGGTTTTTGTAAAAAAATTTCTTTTAAACTTAATTTCTTTAATTTATTAAACTTTTAACATTATTCATTTATAATTTAATGAATTGTGTATTTAATAATTTATTTTTAACTATTTTATCTTCTAAAAAATAACTAATATATATTTTTTATATTGAACGGAAAAAAAATTGTAATAAATTTTTTAATTTATCATTTTAAGTTCAAAATTGATATATTTTGTAAAAAAATTTTATTTTTAATTTATAATTTTATTATTTATCTAACTTTCTACTTAATATATTATATTAAAAAAAATTAAAAATATTTTATTTTAAATAAAACCGAAAATTTGTTTATAATTCAAGGGTTGGTAATTGAAAATAATTATTAAAAACAAAACAATAACGCTTACTAAATATAAAAAAGGTTTCGGAGATGAATAGTTTGTCAAATAAAAAATTCACATTTTTATTAAATTTAAAAATATTGAAACATAATTTAACAAATTTTTTGTGTTACAACTTCAAATATTTTTATATGAGCGATTCCACGTCAAGTGATCAAAAGGGGTGTAATGTTTATTTTGATAATTTTTTACTCTTAAACTATTAAACATAAAAATATGGCAAAGTACATTTTGGAAAGGTTTTTTCATATGTTCTTTCGATTGAAAATAAGCATTTTGAAAAAAAATTTTTTTGACCCAAAAAACTCAAAATGGGATTTTTACCAAATGAAATTTATGTAAAGTAAATTTTTTGTCAAATAAAAATTATGTTAAATGGAATTTATGCCAAATGAAATTGATATCAAGTGAAATTTTATGTTAAATAAGAATTATGTTAAATGTAATTTAATTTAAAATGTAAAATGATATTTAAGTCAAATCGATTGTGTGTCAAATGAGAATCACGTTAAATGGCTTTTATATAATGAAATATAGTTGATGTCAATTGAATTTTATGCAAAATAAATTTTATAATAATTAAAACATTCGCTAAATGAATTTTTCGTCAAAAAAGGTGAGTTAAATGACTTTTATGCCAAAGGAAAGTTATATTTTTCTAAAATTTCATTCTGAAAATTCAATTTTTTTGTGTTTCGATATTAAAAATCTCATGTTTTCAAGTTGGTATTGTACAAATTATTGATTTAATATTTTTAGTTCTTACAGTTGGAATAATCAATATGACATTTCAACATTTTAGTTTCTTCTGGTCAATATTTTCCTTTGCATAATTTTAAAATTATTATACCACAGCCGATAATCAGCAGAGGATGAGAAATTAATTTCTAATCGAACTTAATATTTTGTTTAATAATAATTGTTAATAAAAAAAATCGTTTGTTAGAAGTTATTAAAAACAAGCAAATATCCAGAAATGTTTTTAAATTCCATACTATTTCCATGTTTCTCATACTCTTTTCTAAATTTCATAACTTTTTCAGGCTTTTCAAGCTTGCTATATAAGATTACGTATATATGCTTTATCTGGAGTAACAACACCGTCATGATAGACTTCCGTAACCGGAGTGCAACACTTTATTGATATCTTGATTTAAAACAAATGTCGATGACATAATTCAATAAGTCAAGTAGTTTTCCTTATCCGTTACAATATATATATATATATATATATATATATTAATAATGTAGTATTTAATGCCACACACACGCGAAGTCTCTCATTACACACCTCTGATATTTTTAAACAGAAATCAGAATCTTTTGTGATGCCTACATATTATAATCAATATTTTGACATTGCTGTAATAAATTTCAGAAATATTTATTATTTACAAGTAAAGATTTATGAGGCTTTCTATATAATTTATGAAAAAAATTAAGTTTCAAAGACAACCTTCTTGATATTATTTTTTAAATATCTCAAAACATAATGTTACCTGCGATTTTTTTTAATCTTTATCCCAGAGGAAAGCTTAAATATTCTATTTTTATTCCTTGTAAATATAATGGGCAACTAGGACCACTTTATATATATATTTATTTATTTATTTATTTATTTATTTATTTAAAGTTCAATTTGATTTTTCGAGAAAAGTATTAAAAAGAAATATAGAAAAGCACAAGTTTAAAGAAGACATCGTCGTAATTATATTTAACGGACGCAAGAACATAATTCTTTTGAAAGGCAAATTTCTCTTGAAAATTGTGGACAAAATGTAAAACGATTATTAATTTAGCTCGGTTACATTTAACCATATACAATGTGCACCTGTAGAACATGCTATTTGTTGCGGGATTTGATGAAGTCACACGCAAAGCCTTTAGGGCAAATTACGAATAAGAGATTTCCGCCCTTGAGCGGAAGATGGAGATTTGAATATTACGTGTGAAACGCTTATTCTATACACACATATATATATATGCGAAAAAGGAAGAATTCTTTTTTCGGTTTTGAAAATTAAAGAGGTCCTCAAGAAATCAGACCTAAGGCGATCAATTATCAGCGATAAATTACCCTCGATCAAAAACTCTTTTTCTCTCTCTCTCTCTTTCTTTTTCTCTCTTATTCTCTTCTTCTCATATAAAATATATATATAGTGTGTGTGTGTGCCATACGTTCACGATAAATCGCGTCCAGTTTGCTTCCAATGCGACGTATAATTGATTCGTTTCTCTTCTTTTCGAAAAAGAGATAAATTTTTCCTATCATTAAGAGACAAACTATGCGGCGATTAATTGATCAGATTTGTCATTGTGACATTCTTGCCATCTTTCAAGTTTTATATCATCAATGCGGTAATGATATCTCAATATTGCAATACGAACTAACGAAAAAAATAAATAATTCCGAAATTTTTATTATTATTATTAACTATCATAATCGTCGTATTCATTCTGTCCCGTCTGTCCACACCTGAAGTTATTGTCATGATTTTGTTTTTTTATATGTTCTGATAGATAATATTATTTTTCTTTATTTTTTCACTCTTACTTTTTAAATTTAATAATAGGTATTTATTTATTTATTTATTTTATTTAGAAATATTATTTCTATTTTTCAAATAATACAAAACTATTTTTATTAATCTACAAAAATTATTAATGTTATTTCTCAATATTTCTCTTCTAGTTCAAGAATTTTTCTAAAAAAAAAAAAATTAAAAAACAGTTGGACAATTAAAATTAGAAAATATTTTGCATATTTCCTGCTTCTCAATGACAATTTATAAACAAATTACAAGTTTTAAGAAGCAAAAAAGTTATAAATCAAATTTTGATTATGAAATTTGATATTTATTTTAGAAAAAATATTTACAGAATTTCTATTCGTTAAAAACTATATTATCGAAATTATAATAAGAAATAAATAAATAAAACAATTTTTGAAATTTTCGTCCACCATATTTGATCCGCCATTTTGAATTTTGGAAAACTAATATCAGATTCATAATCAACGACCCCAAAAATCCCCGAATACAGATTTGTAAGAGAATCCCACCAATTTTTGAAATTTTCGTCTACCATATTGGATCCGACATTTTGAATTTTGGAAAACTAATATCTGATTTGTAACCAGCGACTCCGAAAACCCCCGAGTAAACATTTTGAAGCCAAAGTTTAAAAAAAATGTATATCGACCATCAAATTTCAAATTTTCAAAAAATTTTGAGTTTTTAGGCGCCATTTTGAAAAATCAAATGTTTAAATTCAAAAAGTCAATATATTTTTTGAAAGTATAACAATCGAGTGCACGATTTATGGTAATATTAGCTGTCAAAAAAATTTTTTGACTTTAAAATTTAAGAATTTTTTGAAAAATTGTAATTTAAATTTTTCAAGTAAAGGGACATGAATTCATAATAATAATTTTAACAAATTAAAACAATTGGAAATTCTGTAAAAATTTTATATTTTAAAGAATTTTATTTTTTTCCTCTTTAAAAATTGTGTATAAATATAATTATATTTTTGAAATTATATCATTTTATGAATTTACAAAAATTATTCAATTTAAATAATTCAGTTCTCGTATTTGAAGTCTGATAGGAATTGATTTAACGAACATTTCAGTTAACATTTTAAAAAACCGCTGCCAAGTTGTATATTTTTGTTATAATTTTGGTGATCATTTCATGAACACTTTGCTTCCTCATAGAGATGTTAATGATAATAAAATATAAATTTTGAACAATTATTCTCAATTGTTGTAATAATTTTTTCTCTTTATTTGATTAAAAATTCAAGTTCCACATTACAAAATTTTTTTTTAAGTTTCCATCACAATTTCTGTTTATTAAAATATGAATAACTTCTTTATTTCTAATCGAATTAGCTTCAAAAATAGATCAATCGAAGCGTTTTTTAATGCTCTGCAAGATGATAATGACAGTTTTAAAGTTATTTCTACATTTTTCAACAAAATATTCAAAGAAGTCTTAATTTCCAAAATTTTTGATTTTTAAAAGTTTAATATCTCTGGTAAATATGGACGAAAAATTTTCATTGAGGGCTCAAAAGATGCGTCTAAAAAAACTCTACAAAATTACAGAAAAACATTCATAGGTGTCCTAACATTTTTTTTAAGTTATGGGCAAAAAACGTTTTTTTTGAAAAATTAAAAATAAAAAAAATATATAGTTAAACTTTATTAATCTGTCTCAAAGTACTCTCATTGTATGTCCGCAGATGAGACCTACAATTTAAAAAAAAAATTCAGTCCAAAAGCTCTTCATAGTTTAGAGATATTTATGAAAATGTGATGTTTACACACACACACACACACACACACACATACGGAATTTTTGAACTCCTGAGGTCAAATAACATAAAGATATGTCAAAAAATAGAAGTCGAAAAATTTTGGTATTACAATACTTCCTCAGTATGAGGAAGCAAAATAATTAAATATTTAAACCATTATAACAGGAATTTTAGAAATTAATTAAATTTTAAAAGGTTTTTAAATTAAATTCCTTAAAAATTTAAAGGAAGCAAAAGTTTAAAAATTTTTTAATTTTTGTTTTAAAAAATTATTAATAACATTATTTTTCTTTAAAAATTATTAAAGTTTTTCAATAATTTTATTTAAAAATTCTAAAAAAATAATTGAATTTTGGATGAATTACTGTTGCAAATTTTAGAAATAATTATATTTCATGAGGTTTTTCATTGAAATTACTAGAAATTTTAATTCCTCAGGAAAAATAAATATGAATAAGTTTTTTAATTTTTGTTTGACAAAAAGTATTAATTTCTACAAAGCATTTTCAGTAACTTTTCCAAAATTCAATTTTTTCAAATATATTTTAATAAAAATTCCTGAATAGAATTGAATTGTAGTGAAAAATTTTGCTATATCTAGAAAGAATAGTTGAAATGTAAACGAGAATTTTTTCTTAATTTTGCAGATTAATTGAATTTTTGAAATGAAAAAATAAATAAAATAATTTATGAATAAATAAATGAATTTTCCGCATATAAAAATCATAAAATTAAGAAAATTTTTTGAAAAGAATTAAAAGTTTGCAATTAATTTTATAGAAATTCTCGAAAATGATTGAATTTAAAAAAAAATTATATTTATTTTATGAAGATGATATTGTAATATTGCCGATCATTTTTTTTAGATTATTTTTTTAAAAAAATGAATTTCTGCGAAGAATTTTATTAATTCTACAGTAATTGAATTCTTGAGATGAATATTTTTTATATTTATATAATTGATGAATTTTTAGAGAAAATGTAATTATTACATTTATTTTGACAAATTAACTATATGTGACGCGACACGAGAAAAGGGACCTATCGCCTCAAAAGAGAATTTTACAGGGGGGGCGTTTAAAGTGACGCCATGAGCAGAAAACCCGTGTATTTACGCGGACACGTTCAACTTTCGGGCTTTATATTAATTAAACTATTTCAGATTTTTAATTTCTGATTTTTTTACGTGAAAGAGCGACTCAAAATCTATGGAATACGACTAGAAACTCAAAAATGATTTTTTTATCGATAGGTCCCTTTTCTCGTGTCGCGTCACATATAAAATTTCAAAAAGAATTCGAATTATTTACATTTTGCAAAAATCTAAATTTTTTAATATTTATAATTTAATTCACTCAAAATTGAAATTTTCTAAAATTTCAAATTTAATTCATTGAAAATTTAAATTTTCCAAAATTTCAAATTCAAACCTTTTCAGGTTCATCTATTTATTTATAAAAATTTTAAACGTAACTCTCCTAAACTTGTTGCTAGTGGTATAAATTAGAATCGAATTTAATTCAAAAACAACTGTTATAACTTATCAAATTGCATCGCATTGATGTCAAAAATGTGGATCAAATCAAAATTGATCCTAATTTTTGGTATTAATTGGATCCACTTTGGAATCAATATGATATACTTAATAAAAAAAAACGGTAATGTTAAAAAAACTATTTCGTCTTTTTCTCTGTATGAAAAATATAAAAATAAACTTTTAAAAAAGTAAATTTGAGAATTTTGTCCGATTTTGAAGAATTATGAAAAAAAGATGCAAAGGGAATGCTTAAAAAAAAATATATATAGGAGCATAAAAGTGTGGACTACGGACACGCGAGTGGAAACTATATAGGTATATAAGTGTTCCGTTTTGTTTACTTGATGAACTGAACCATAGTAGTTAGTCTGTCTCATGTGTCAAGAAAAAAATCTCTTTTACACGATCAAAGAAATCTTGATCCATAAATTGTAGTATGCAAATTTTTATTTATAGAGAAAAAAAAGAAGAGTTAATAATACAGCTTGGTATGTAAGCATCATGAGACTTTGTATTTAAATATGTCTTAACGTGTTACCAATAAAGAGTTGCTTTCATTAAAATTTCAAAAAGTATATTTTTGAAAGTAATGCGCGCGATATATTTAAATTCTATGCAAAGCCCTGGGGCTGAAAATTTATATTTTTTTAGTAAGGATGGGGGGTAAGGTTAATTCGGTGAAAAAAGACATGTTTCTAAGAATTTTTCTTCTATTTCCGTTCAGTAACGCATATGATCGATTTTACAACACCTTATAACAAATTATGACCATTTTATACAAAAATTTCTAAAAATATATATTACAAAAACTTAAAAACTATTAAAAAAAATGAAAATTGGCATAAATTATTTTGCTTTTAGCTTTTGCTAAACTGAAAAAATTAACAAAAATTAATTTTACCCGTTGCCTTATGATTTTTCAGACATTTAAACTGTTTTAATTTTCTAAACGTTATAGCGGGATTGAAAAATTTTAGTTTTAAATAAATATACAATATATGATACATTTAGACTGTAGGATAAATGTGCGAGTCTTCTGTTTTGGAATATGGAAGGAAAGAGAGAGAGAGAGAGAGAGAGAATTGATGTTTATTTAGTGAGGATGGAAATATGGTAAACAAATAAATAATGTGGGTGAATGAGTGTACGAATTGTATAGAAACTAAGTAATATATAAACATATATATGTATATATATTGGAGCGGCATGAAATAAGCCAGGCACGGGGTGGAGAAGTGGGCCCACAGCACGATGTGGGTGGTCACATAGAGATTTGCCTTCCGCTAAATATCGCCTTTGCGCCCTCAACGTGGGTGGTCCACAAAGCAGAAGCTCTTTCTCTCTATTTCTCTTTCTCCATATTTCCATCTCATTCTCACTTCTCTCTCTCTCTCTCTCTTTCTTCCTCTCTCCTTATTCCCTTATTTTTGACAAATTTTATACTCTTTCCTAAATTTTTCTACCTTTTAATGTTTTTTATTTAATTTCATTTAGTTTAATATTAATTTTATACTCTTTCCAAAATTTTTCTTCCTTTTAATTTTTTAGTTCATTTAATTTAATTTAAGGGGGATTCCACGGATAAATCACACAGTTGTACGTAAAAAGTTACCGATTTGTCCTAAAGTTTTTAGGCGTACTCTACCTTCAAATATAGTGAACTAGCCAAAATTTCAAGTTCCTATCTCGTAAAGAACGCTCACAATCGTCAATTTCGTGAAAAGTGCCATTTTTCAAAACTAAGATAGAAAAATCCATTTTTGCGTGAAAAAGAGTCAATTTTGGTCTAAAAAAATAATTGGAAAAGTACTAGTCGATGGGAAATTTTCCAAAGAATCCAATGCCGTTGGAATTTTTCAGAAATTTCTAAACGCATGCGCAGTAGATTAAAAAAACTGTTTTTTTTCAAAAAAATGTTTAACTCAAAAACACCTTTTTCGATTTGGCTCAAATTTTCAGGACACATAGTTGAAAAGCCATACTTTAAAGTGATTATTCCGAAAAATCTCGGTATTTTGAGTTTTTAACCATATCTTTGCAAAATAGTGAAATAATTCGACTTTTTTCAATGTTTTATTACCGTTTTTGCCTTTTTGTGCCCATACGCGCAGCTATTTTGAAAAAATTTGAGCCAAAATTTACAATCCTCGGAAAATTTCTAATCAGGTTTTCTATATATTGAAACTTATTCTTTTTTATAAATAACCTAATTTTTAAAGAACTATCATAAAATTAATACTTATAAATTATTTAACGAGTAAATTAGTTTAAATATTTTTAAATTGATTTCATTTTAAAGGAGTTGCGTTTAAAATTTTTATAAATAGATGAACTTGATAAGGATACCATTTGAAATTTTAGAAAATTGAAATTTTCAATTAATTTAATTACAAAATTTTTAAAAAATTAGATTTTTGCAAAATGTTAATAATAAAAATTCTTCTTGAAATTTTATATATTAGTTAAATTTGTCAAAATAAATTTAATTAATTATTTTTAAAAAATGATTAATTTTTATGGAAAATATTTATATAGTGAAAAACAATTTGAAAAATCGAATTCTAGAGAACTTACATAAATGATTACAGAAAATTAATTACTTTTAAAACTAGTAAAATTTGAAAACTTTTCAATTTGAAATTTTAGAAAATTGAAATTTACAATGAATTTAAGTAGAAAATAATATCAATTTTAAAAAATTTAATTTTTGTAAACTGGTAATAATCCAAAGTCTTTTTAAAATTATAGTTAAAATATATAAATTTAATTATTTATTTTTAAAAAAATATGAATTTTTATAGAAAGTATTTAGTTAAAAACAATTTAAAAAATTTAATTTTGCGGAAATTAGAAATGATTGATAAGAATTAATTATTTTTAAAAGTAATAAAATTCTTAATTCTACTATTTTAATAAACCCAAGAGAGTTCAATTATTTAAAAACAATTTTGACAAAGTTCTACACGAATATTCAGTTATTAAAAAAAGTTAAAATTAACAATAGCAATTTAATTATTTAAAATACAATTTGCATAAATTGTTTTGAAAAAAATTGAATGTTTTAAAATTTGACATTAAATTCTCCGCAGTAATTCAATATTATATTTATGAATTTAAAAATTCTTTTAAGATAATTTTTTTAATTTGATTTTTATTCGTTATTTTTTTACGTTCCTTCAATGAGGTTATTGATTTTCAAACGTTTTGAATTTTTTTTAAGTATATTGTTTTGTCGCACTTTTTCCCCAATTTGTAAAATACTTTTACAAAATTAAATTTTTCTTTTATTGACTTTTCGTTTCAAGATTCATATGATTTTACAGCTTTTTAATATTTTTTCCTTTCAGTATACCTTTACACTCAAGAGATCTTCTACTTTTTCAAGACATTTTATATATATATATATATATATATATATATATATATATATATATATATATATATATATATATATATATATATATATATATATATATATATATATATATATATATATATATATATATATATATATATATATATATATATATATATATATGTAATTTCACCAAACCGATTATTTATAACCTATTTTAAAAATAGTTGAGAGTCGAAAAGAAGTAGATTCTTCTTCTAGGTATTATAATTAAACAATTATTATTGCAGAATTTCTAAAAAGATATAATTATATACATATGTAATAGAGTCTATATTTTTCTACACAGTTAATTAATTTTTCGAGTAATTAGTTCAATTTATTTTCGGCTCTAGTTTTTGGTCTCATAAAATGTTTGAGAAATTAATTGATTGATTGAGAGTGAAAAGAAAGCGAAAAGTTAGTGAAGGAAGTGGTAAAAAAAGGGGAAAGGAGAAGAAAATGACGAATTCAACGTGTGTGGTCCGAGGCGAACGACAAACTCAGAACTGAAAGAGGACAACAACACGTCTCTAAATACATACATAACTTCAGTTTATATGTATACATTTCTTTATGTAGCTGTATTCAAGCAAAATATTTCTTGATGTATTGTCGAGTCTCCTTACAAGAATCGATTCAATTATATGTGTTCTCTATATCTATATATTGTATATCCGGTAATCATCACAAGTTACTTTAGTACCATATATATTAGAAATACTCATAAGAAAAAAATTTCCGTTTAACATTATTTCCTTCAAAATTCAATCATTAATTAAATTTTAGGTTATGTTACAAGAATCATTTATTATTTAGGGTTGCCACAAATATTTAATTTTATTTTTCCCTAACTTTTTCCTGATTTCCAGACAAAATTTTCACTTTTTCACTGACCCAAAAGAATATTCTGATTCACTCTAAAAATTAAAAAATTTAAAAAACGTATTATTAAGTTGTTTATTTAATATTAATTATTTTACAGGATCACAGAAACAAATTACATATTTTTTTTGCACTTTGTCCTTTCGTCAAAAATGATACTTTTTGTGTATGCATTAGACACATAAAATTTTGAAAATAATTCTATTTCATTATTATTCATCATAAAACTTAAAAATTGATAAAATTCACATTCACAGTGATAAATGTTGATAAATATAGCGTATAAACACATTTTCATAAAAAATCAAAAGTGACCACCTTGTGGACAAAAAAGTGTCCACCTTAGGGCCAAGACACAATTTTTTAAACGTTAATGAAAAAAATTGTTTAAAGCACAATATTAATTATATTCATTTGGAATATTATTGTACGCTATATAAGGATAATTATAACGATTTTTACTAATTTAAAATGGTTAATTTCGATGATTTTAACACCCTGAGAAAAAAATTTCTCGATCATTTAAAAACAGAAATTTTACAACATTCACGTTACAAAGAGACTCATACGACTATTTAACTCAAAACTTTACTAAAATCTTTGTCTTCTCAAATAATAACATTAACAGAAAACATTTGAAGATACTAACTAATATACAAAAATTTTCTTAGGGTGACCACCTTAGGGCCCTGATCACCTTGGGGCCCTCTCCCCTACATTTATTTATAAATTTCATCAATTGTAAAATTATTCAAAAACATCAATAACTTCTTTTTTAAATAAATATTTAATCATTATTATTTTTCTGTAGGAATTAAAATTCTTCAACACATTCAAATTCAAACCTTTTTAAATTGAATTCATTTTTAAATCAATTTTTATTAGAAAATTCTAGAAAAATTCAATTATTTAAATTAAAAAATAAATAATTTATTGAATAATAGAATGTTCATTATTAAAATTTAATTCTCATAAAGAATTTTATCAATAAATTTTTTAATACATGAATTTAATTTGACAAATTTTAATAAAATTTTTAAGAATAATTACATTTTGCGAGGAATTTGATTAAATATTTATATTGTATAAAAAATCATTAAAATTCTGCGATGAGCTTTATTACTTATGAAAATAATTTAAATTTTCTTAAAATTTCCATAAAATAATTGAATTTTGGAGAAGAATTTTATTATTTATAAAGTTTCTTGGAATTTTAACAATCATTTTTTTTTTAATTTTCGAACACAATTGGATTTCTGCGAAGAATTTTATTACGTTTTAAAAATAATTTAATTCTTCCAACGAATTTTATTCAAATTTAGAAAAATAACTGTATTTATGTGAAGAATTTTATTATTTATATAAATAATTGAATTCTTACAAAGAATTTTATTACCGTTTCTAAAAATAATTGAATTTCGATGAAGAATTTTTTAAATAATTTATATTTTTCGAAAAATTTTATGAAATTTTGTATTTTAAATAATTGAATTCCTGTGAAAATTTTATTACTTATGAAAATAATGGAATTATTTTGAATTAATTCATTAAAATTGAATTCCTACAAAATTTTGCCAAGAATTTTATTAAAATTTTTAAATATAATTGAATTTAGATGAATTTTTTTATTTATAAATATAATTGAAAGTTTGAAAAAAAATTTTTTTTTAATTTTTGAGAATAATTGAATTTTGTGAAGAATTTTATTAATTTTGAAAATAATTTAATTCTTCCAATGAATTTTATTCAAGTTTATATAAATAATTGAATTCTTAAAACGAATTTTATTCAAGTTTATAAAAGTAATTGAATTTCGGTGAAAAATTTTATTATTTATAAAAATATTTTTATATAATTGATATTTTTCGAAAAATTTTATTAAATTTTGTATTTTAAATAATTGAATATCTGTGAAAAATTTTATTACTACTTATGAAAATAATTGAATTATTTTGAAGAAATTTATTAAAAATTGAATAACTTAATTTTTGTAGAATTTAGTCAAGAATTTTATTAAAATTTTTAAAAATAATTGAATTTTAATGAAGCATTTTTTTATTTATAAAAATAATTGTAATTTTGACGAGAATTGTTTTTAAATTTTTGAACATAATTGAAATTCTGCTGAGAATTTTTGTAACTTTTGAAAATAATTGAATTTCTGTAATCATTTGTAACTTTTCCAAAATCTAATTTTTTTAGTATTTTTAACTAAAATTCTTTTATCAATCTAGTATTTATGAAAATTGTAAAAATTATTCATAAAATAATTTATAAGTCATAATTTATGATAGTTAAATTATTAATTTTATTTCATTATTATTTATTATTATTATTATTATTTATTTATGATTTTATGATTAAAGGTTTTGTGTTAAAATGTTCAAAATGCAGAAAATTAAATTTCTTACACTTATTATACCAAAAAGAGATTTAAAATTTAATTAGACTTTTAAAAAAATGAAATTAAGACATTGGACTAACTTTTGTTGCGATTGTGTGTCGAATTCTTCCATAAAAAAATTGTTTTTTATTTGAATGAAAATTGTGACCTCTAGACTAATTTTGACACAAAAAGTATACATTTGGTGCCGCACTGTGAGACGTACGCTATTAGCAGAAGATCGACATTCATTTTTTGACACAAAATGCCAATCATTGATTTAAAGTTACAGAAACCTTGAATACTAATATTGTCCTTTAAAAAAACACTTTTTATCTTGATTTAAAAAAATCCATGTTTGTAGAGTGAAGAAAATTGAAACTTGTACGAGAACTATAAATAAAATTGATATTTGATCAACATTTGAAGAATTATATGTACTTATTGAATCCCTCTAGTAATGGGATATTACAAATGTTTTATTTGTTTTTACCGACAAATATATCGACATTTGTCAGTTCATAAGTAAAAAAAGAAATTATAGGTACATCAGTTCGATTAGTGCCCCGCAGTGAAAATTCAATGTAGATCCAAAACCTTAGCATCAATTTTCCAACTTTAATACTGTTGATAACTTCCAAAAGACAGAAAATGATTTTAAAAAAGTATTTGCAATTTTGGTTTATGAATCGATATTATATTCTTATTCTGCTTTCATTTCAAGAAGGCATCGGTACTAAAATACAAGAACTATCCGATAATTTCATAAGAAACGTCATCGAGGAAGGAGAAACTCATCAAATAATTCAAATAGTCGACGAAGAATTGAAAAATGACAATTTTCTCCAATTCATAGCCGAAGTGCAAAAGAATTACCCCTGTTTGTTGATCGATAAAGGGAGAATCAAAGAAGAGAATAACGATTTCATGCCACCTTTGTCTGAAAGTCGAGCTTCTATTTTCGTCATCTTTGTCTCGAGTCAAAATTTCACAACACTATCAAAAACAATAAAATTTATCGAATACCTCTGCCAGTCGAATGCACGTTCTAAAGTTTTAATTATTCATCAAAGTGTCAACGATGGAACAAAGGAGAAACTTGGCATTAATAATTCAAGCGGCAATTCAAACAGTAGTGGCGAACAATATCTCCAATTCTTCGAGACCGTGTGGTTAGAACAATTTCTCGATGTCACTGTTCTGGAACTACTTCCCAAGAGAATTGGAAACTATTTATTAAATTTATCCACAAGTGACGTGGTAATTCACTATTACAATCCATTTACGAAAACGTATTTTAGAAACAAACTCACTAGCGACTGTATATTCCATCACAATTCCACTAACCGAAAAGAACACAAATTTCTAAACAAATTTCAAAGTTGCAATTTTTTTCCAAACAAAGTTCAAAATTTACACAAATATCCACTTATAATGGGAGTCTTTAATTACCCACCCTACGTGATTATAAAACAAAATTCAACAGGTCACGTGGTTTCCGTCACGGGACCTGACATAAAGGCCCTAAACGTCCTCTCTGAAAGTGTGTCCTTCACAATACGCTACAAATTCTCAAATCAAACGAATTGGGACAAATTCAGTTGCATAAAGACCGACAATATTGGCATCACTAATCAGACCATATACAATAAGGTGCAAATGATTGCCCTTGAGGGTATCAATTTTGCGAGTTGCCTGGGCACTTACACAGTGACCGGAAGAGGAATACGTCTCTTCAGATACATTCACTTGGTACCAATTCTTCCTGGTCCACCGGAACCATTCTCCGGAAGTTGGCAAGTGCTAAATCTTCTCAGTGTTATAATGCTTCTCCTACTACCTTGGATAACAGCCAAGCTACTTCATTTCGATATTCACAATTGGCAGATAATCAACATTCTTCAAATGGTCCTCGGTATGTCAGCACCTAGAGAACCATCGTTCACTGTCGAACGAATTATCTTCGCGTGTCTACTAATCTCCTGCTTTCTTGAGTCCAGCTACATATTCTCAGCCATCTCGAGTTCACAATTACAAATGGAATCGTTCTTAAAATTGGAAACATTTGGCGATATACTCAAGACATCTTTAACGCCAATGATTGCTGTTAATCTTCTAAAACCAGTGACTAATGTGACTGATGATTTTGACAGACTGTTCAATAGAACACTTCCTTATGATAGCGCGCCGGATTATTGTGTAAATATCCTCAAGAATTATAAAAACGTTTCTTGCGTTATGCGAGAAACACAGGCACAATTATTTGTTTATAACGATAAAGATAAGACGGGACGTTCGAGTATGAAGATATTGAATAAGGAAATTATGTGGTTGTATTCAAGTGCGATGGTTCTTGCCGGCGGTTCACCTTTCAGAGAGAGATTTGATGGAATTATACTTCGTTTAGTTCAATCGGGTATTGGGAAAAAATGGGACGATGATCAGTTTCAGAGACATGATCGTGGACCAAGTCAATTGGATTTATTTCAATTGGAAAGTTCTCAAACGTCGAGTATTATGATGCAATTGTTGGAATTACTGATTTTTGGCTGGGTTTGTTCGATTATTGCCTTCTTTGCCGAATTGGCTGTTCATTTGTGTCGCATAAGAAATTGGAGGGAAAAAACTATTAAACACTGAAGTTCTCTTGTCACTGATGCAAAAATTCTAATCATAAGTGATAAATATTTATAGAGAAGTTCCTTAAAAGTAATTAACGAATACAATTCTTTGCAGTGTTGATGTGAATCATTTTGAATTGTCATCAAAAAAGTATATAATTTGCTTCTCTACTAAGACTATTAATTAAGCCAGAAGAAGAAAATCCAGACTAGAAAAATTGGGATACAAAATTGATTTTATTAAGTAAAGGGTAACGGACATCGTAATTACTGCACTGAATCTTTTCCATCATTATTGACATTATTCATTAAAAAACAAATCCCACTCTGCAACTTACTTTCTGAAATCACTTTAGCAAACAAATTTAAGTATTATTCAAACATTTAACGTAACTTCGACGATAAATATAAGACAAAAAACAATTGCTCCGCGAAAATATCTTTAATTTTTAAATATTTCGTTGGTTGATATTTATTTAGTATCTTAATTACTTAGTTCATATATTTTTCCCTGTGGCATGTTCCTAAATTAATTTCAATATCTTCTATTAATATAAACAATTTTTTTGAAAATATTTTCCTTCTCGCTAAATTAGAGTAACGTTACGTCACCGAAGCATATTTTCAATAACCAATAATAATATGTATAATTAATAATAATAGGGATAATGTTAATAACAATATCAATATTAATATGTAAAATAATAATAATAATAATAATAATAATAATAATAATAATAATAATAATAATAATAATAATAATAATAATAATAATAATAATAATAATAATAATGATGATGATGATAGTAATAATAAAAGTAATATACACGGAGAAAAATAGTTAGCTATTTCAGCTAATTTTTAGCTACCTTAGCTAACCTTAATTGCTATTATATGGATAGCAATTATTGTTAGCTAATGCAGCTAATAATTAGCTAAAATAGCTAATTTATTTTGCTAAAACAGCTAATTATTAGTTGTAATAGCTAAAAATTCGCTATCCATATAACAGCAAACTCACTTTTCTCCGTGTAACTAACAAATAATTGTTATTAATATATTATTAATTTTAACAATCATTAATAACAATTGATAATAACAAATAATTATTAATAAAGAATTGTAATAACAAAGTAATAATAAATTGTAACAGTAACATAAAATAATATTACTACAGAATAAATAATTTCATTATTATCCCATTTATAACTATATTTTAATTTTTTTTTAAATTTTACTTCTATAATTTATAGGTGAAACATCCGTACGAAGAGAATCTTTGCTATACAATATTAAATTTGTTTTTATTGACGCCACTTGAGAATTTTATATCAAGAATAGAACATTATTTTTAAAAAAACAAAAAAAAAACACTTGTCAATGGCTTTTGAACGGAATTTTCCAATGTAAAACACAACAAACTATGAGATAATAAAACTGCAAATAATAAACAAACTGTGACGTAGAATGCAACTAAGTGCTTTATTTACCCATGAAGATGATCATCAGGTGTCAGTTCTATATTTAAAATCGGTGTATAATGTAATATAATAATTTTTCTCAAAAAAAACCTTATCAAGCAATTTTTTTCTCAAAAATATCACACTACATGACAAAATAATAAAAAAATTCTCAACAATTGTAAAAAAAGTTAAAGTATCTAAAAAATTACCAATTAATAGTTTTTATCTAGGAGGAATGTTTCGTGGCAAACCTACTTTTAGCCTTTATAAACATCAAAGAATCAAGGATCAATATAAAAAAATTGTAAAAATTCCCATTATTTTGATCTAAAAATTATTTATTTCATAATTTTTAATTTCAAGAAGGAAAAGAAAATCTATTTTTTTTTTAATTTTACAGGAAAAATAAGGGAAAAAGGAAAAGGGAGAAAATATATTTTTTTGAGACAACAAAACTGTGAATAAAGTTTCAAGTTCAAGTTTATTTGGAAAAAATTTATTTTCCATTAAATTGAATTTTAATTAAATCTTTAGTTGTCAAAGTGTAAAAAAAATTAACTCCTACTTAACAAATGGGCATTTTCAGCAAATTATTTGGTAAGCAATAACATTTTTAATAAAAATTTTTCACGCGAAATATAAGTTGTTGAATTAATTATTAAAAATTTACATGTTTAGAAAATGTATTTATCTTCTCCAATTAAGAACATATTTTCTATTGATATAAATAAAATTATTTGTAAAATGTGAAATATGAAATTTTACAAGTACAAAATGGCGGACAAAATTTTTAAAAATTAACTGATTTCGGTATAAATTGGTCTCAACGGGTTTTAGAGGTCGCTGATTACGAAACTGAACTTAAAATTCAAAATGTCGAAAAAATTTTAAAAATCCGATTGGATTTTTATGAAACTTGAGATTAAGAGTTTTTTTAGGGTCTTTGATTACAAATCTAAAGTTAGATTTTCAAAATTAAAAATGTAACGAATATAAAATATAAAAATGGAATATTTAATATGAAACTAATAATTTAAAATAAAAACTTATTTTTCAAGCTGAATTTTATAAAGAAATTAATTAATTAAAAAAACAATAAGTCTTTTCAATCAAAGCCAAGTAAAGAAAATAAATTTTTTATTTCAGGAAAATATCTTTTACTCACAAATACAGCGAGTTGTGGATTAATGATGGCAATTGCAGATGTGATTCATCAACAAGGAGAAAAATTGAGACAAAATAATTCGTTAAAATTAAAATCCCAAAGTGCAAATGAAATTCAAAGAAAAACTGAAAATAAAATTCAAACAAAATTGAAAACTGAATATTATGATAAGAATAAAATTTCCAATAAAAACACAAATCAAAATGAAAGTAGAGAAAGAAACTATCGCGAAAATCAATATCAGAGGGAAATTGTCATGATACCTTGCAAGACTGATTATGATTTTAATCGGACAAAAAATATGTTAACAGTTGGCCTTTTACAGGGACCATTTCATCATTATTTCTATCGTTTTCTTGACAAAAATTTCCCAGGCAAGAAAATATTTTCCATTTTCAAGAAAACAATGCTCGATCAAATGATATCGAGTCCTTCGTGTCTTACAATATTTTTCTGTGGTCATGGACTACTTGAGCGGAAAAGTCTCACTGAAATCAACATGGAAATGAGGCAAAAATTTTTTCACACCTGGAAGGTTTGACTGAATTTCTAATTTTTTAAAAAAATATTGAAACTTTTGAAAATTTAAATTTTTATCAAAAATATTATTATATTTTATTTTTTTTTAGGTAGATTGGTGTTTTTTTCCACCCGCACAGATTGTAAATTTCTTATTTGTTCCTCTACAATATCGTGTGCTATACATCAATGCAATTACTGTGATCTTCGATATTTTCCTGTCTTACATTAAATACGTAAATATAATTTTTCTCGCTTTTTATTTTTAATATTCATTTTGACTTTCGAATAATTTTTCTTTTCAAAAATTCATTTATTTTCTAAAGAGTATTTTTATAATTAAATACCGTATGTATAGTGTAAAATTTAAGTAACCGATACTCTGATTTTTGTTTCGACTTTTTTTCCTTTGGAATTTAAATTGAAAGATGGAATTGAGTTTATAAATTATTAAATGAAAGTCAAAATATTTTTTTGCTCCCTTTCTTCGAAGCACGTCACAATTAAATAAAATACAAATTATAAATGTATATATTTCTTGCAGGAAGCAGATTTTGGCTTACCGACGTAACTAAGGAAACTTATTTTCTTAAAATAACTCTTCAAAGAATCGTTTTATTAGTATATAAGGTTTGTAATTTTTTTTAAAGTTCATTGTAAGATCTTTTTTTAAATTAAATGCAAATATTTTAATTATTCTTATATAGAAAATAGAAATAATTAAACTTTTATAATTTATTGTGATTATGATTATTATTGTTATTATTAATTTTATTATTAGAATATTAATTTTTTACTAGTATTAATATTAATTATTGTAATTGCTATTTATATAAAAAATAAATTTCCCTCTTATCTTGTGTTAACATAGGCAACCCTTCACGACAAGTGAGAAGAAGGAAATATCATTCTACAGGCGCCGATTTGGTAACAAGTATAAAATTGAAAAGAGTTTCAAGAAAATAATCTCTTTTAAATTGTAATACTCTGTTTTTCCTCTGTATCCGCACGTATAGAATAAAAATTACATTTGCACATAAACATAAAAACAAAAATTTCCATCTTTTTTTCTAATTGAGAAATTTGACGCACTGAAAGTTTTTTCGTAAAAAAGAAAAATTTGTAGGTTGTGTTTGTAATTTTTTGAGTGAAAATACCCAAAAGAAGGTGAACTCTCGATATAAATCAATGATGTTTAAGTCATTATGACATTAAGATAATGAATAAAAACTGATTTTAGTGTTACATAATTAAGCAGAAACTTTTAACTATGGTAAAAATAACATAAACATAACCTTAAAATATTTTGCTTCTGAAGTACTTTTCTTCGGAGCGCGTCTCAAATTTTTAAAATAACAATGGCGAAAAACAGGGCAATTTTTTAATGAAATTTAATTAATTTAAAAAAAGGCAAAAAGAAGGACAGAAAAAAAGTTGTAAAAAAGTAAATATTGAAAAAGTTACCTTGACGACTAAAATAATACTTCAATATTTTTTTAAATTTGAATACTTATAAAGAAATTTATCAACAGTTTTTAAAATAATTAAATTTTTATGAAGAATCGCATTGCAATTTTTGACAATAATTATATTCATTCAAGGAACATATTAAAAAACGATATTCAAATAATTATTTCACTCCAAGAAAGAAACTATATCAATTTTTTTTAAATAATTGAATTTTTTCGAAGAATTTTGTTTTAGTTTATATTTTATTATATTTATTTTATTTTTATTATTTTATTTTATTATATTTTGTTTTGTTTTAGTGAAATTTTTAGTTTTTAGTTATAATTATACATTTTTATGTGAGTTCACTTATTTTTTTGTAAATTTACACATTTTCTGTACTTTTACATTCTTCTGTAATTTTACAATTCGCTTGTCAATTCACATAACCTCAATCTCAAGTTACTGTATCGTGTAAAAATAACACACAGCATAGGTTTTTTTCCTCGCATACGCAGCCAGTAAAATTACAAAAATTTTTTTCTGAATTGAATTTAATTGAAAATTGTATATTAATAATGAAAATAATTGAATGTTTGTGAAGAATTTCATAAATATTTTCTTTTAAATTAGTCAATTATATTCAAAATTACAAGTAATATAATTTAATGGACCCAGATTTACGCAATCTGTTTAATAATAATAACAAAGCCTATAATGTTTACTTTATTGCTTAAAACTTAAATACTTTTAGTACTTTATGTACAAATGGAACTCAATGCCCGTATATAAATAAATAAACAAAATTCTTTTGGAAATTTTGTTATTAAAATTGTAGATATTAATAATTATTGAACGAAAAAAATTGAAAAGATTTTCCCTTTGTTACCAAAGACAAATTTTTTCAACCAAACCCAGTTCGATCACAATAGGAATACGGACTATTTTTTGCGTGTATCAAAATACCTGCTTTTTGACGATTTTCAATCACTGAAAATAGTCAATTTGTTTGTTGCGAATCAAAAAAAGTTGGAATTATAAAAATAGCAATAAAAAAACCAGTAACTTTAACTGCAAAAATACTTTTAAAATAGCTCTCGAAAATTTCCAGTGGGTACAAACAGAAGATGAAAACAGCTGAGTACAGAGGTGGGTTGTGAGTTGTGACACGTCACCACAACAACCCATAGTTTCGATTCGACCTTCAACTATTCGAGACTTCGATAATCAATATTAAGGGGAGCCGTGGAGGGAGGCAACCTAACAAAGTTGAGAACCTTCAAATACAAAACACTCATGTTAATTTTCTGATTTCTGTCACTTTTTTTTGTATAAAAATTGTAACATAAATAAAAGAATACTATAAGTTTTCCTTTTAGTCTCGATTTAATTAAAGTTACAAAGAGTATTAATTCTTCCTTTAAAAAAATGGCTGGAAAACCAACGAAACAGTAAGTTATTCTTTATTTTTCATTTGTCAATCAAACTTGTCTGTAAATATAAATTTGTTTTTAAAATATATGTTTATCTCATTTTATTTTAGTTTACCCATAAATTAGAGAATGTTAATTTATAAAGAAGTTGATTATTATTACTTTTCTTTATATTACAAACTTCATGTTTATTTTCGTTTCTAAATAGAAACATAACCTATAAATTTATTTTGATCTGAAATTGTCGCACAAAAAAATATTTTTAAATCTATATCATAAAATATTTTAAGTTAAAAATAAAAAATAATTATCATTGCAAATTTAAGAGTTGATTTAAGAATCTCAATTATTTTATGTTACATTCAAAAAATTAATTTGAATATTTGTAATTCTAATTTAATGTTGATTTGACAGTTTACACATGTTTTTATTTATTTATTTAGTGATGAATTATTGTAAAATCTTATTTGTTTATTTACTTATTTATTTTGTGTTTTTCTTATTTTTCAATTGTCATCAATAATGGATTATTTTTATCTTGCTTCTAATTTCAAACTGTTAACTTTCAAAGTTTGGTTTTCATTTTAATTCCCTCGACTTGTAATGTCAAACATTTTACTTTTTGAGTCCCTGAAGAGGATATCGTATTGATTTTTAGAAGCACTGGAAAATTTTATACTAAAAACTTTTTTAGTTTTTAAATTTCAATTTTGAATTAATTTAATTAAATTATTTACATTATTTTCAAAAGTATAATAAAATTATTGGTAGAAATTCAATTATGTTCTAAAATTTTTTTTAATTCTGCTCAAAATTTCAATTGTCTTTATAAATAATAAACTTTTTCTCTGTAATTCAATTATTTTCAATAATTTTAATGAAATTCTTACCAAGATTTTATTTATTTTCTAAAGTTTTCTTCAATTTAATGATTTTCAATATTTACTTCCTATTTTAATAAAATTTTCAAAAAGAATTCATTTACAATTTCTTTTTATTTACATTTTTGTTATAAATTTCTACGCAATAATTTAATTATTTTCATGAATAATACAATTCTTTTTAGAGATTCAGGAATTTCTAATATAAAATAATGATTTTATCACTCGGCGATGTTTTATAAAATTTTGACAAGTTGTTGAATTCAAAATTTGAAATTTTTGAAAATCCTAATTTCTATGGAAAAATAATAACGATTAAACATTTATTTTAGAATTAAGTTATTGACGTTTTCGAATAATTTTACAATCAAATAAATTCGTAAATAAATGTAATAGGACATTTTTTTGTATCAACACGTTTTTAGAGTGAATCGCAGAATATTATTTGGAGTTAGAAAAAAAATCAATGTCCGGAAATCAGGGAAAAATAAAATAAATTTGTTATATAGCAACCTCGAAAATGAATAAATAATTTATCGAAATAATAATAAATTTACATTATTTCAGGTTCGGATTAATAATGCCGAAGAAAACTCAACTTTCAGCGCCAAGAGCAGTGAATGTTTTTGGCAATGACAGCGATCAGGACGATGACGATGGCATCGAGAGAATTCAAAAAAGTTGGAGAGCCGAAAGTGGAAAGAGTCAAATAAAAAAGCAAGCACTCATTAATGCCGAGCGCGCATTAGAGGAGGATCCAACAATATTTCAATACGATGAAATTTATTCTGAAATTCATGTCGACACAGAAAAGAAAAAGGAGGAGAAAAAGAAGCAGGAGCCAAAGTATATTAAAAAATTATTGCAAAATGCTGAAAAGCGAAAACGTGAAAATGAACTGAGAATTGAGAGAAGTGTACAAAAGGAAAGAGAAGCCGAGGGCGATATGTTTAAGGATAAGGAAAAATTTGTCACCGCCTCCTATCGTAAGAAACTCGAGGAAAATAAAAAACTCGAGGAAGAAGAGAAAGAAGAGGAAAGACTCGAGGCCATTGGCGATGTTACAAAACAAGTTAATATCGATGGTATTTATCGTCATCTTTTCAGTCAGAGATTTGAAATTTCACCAAAAACAGGAGTCCTACAAAAATTCGATAATTCAAAGAAAGAAAATTCCACAGAAGCGAAAAATAAAACAAATATCGACGCAGACGATTCTTCTGTAAACGATTCGAGTTCTGATTCTGAGAAAACAAAAGCAGAAGCATTGAAGATTGTTTCGAAAAATAGAAAGGGTAAACAATATCGTAAACGGGACACGAGATCAGAATCTGATGAAGAGGTGCGTGAAGAAGAAGAAAAAGAAGATGAAGACTTAGTGAAAGTAGAAAAGAAGGAAAGTAGAGAAAAAATAAATGAGCCGAAAGAGAAAAAAGAGGAAACAGTGGTGAAGAATAAAGAACCCGAGAAAATAATTTCAAATCTTGAAATTGGCGAATCTTCAAAATCGGGCGTGAAACGAAAAGAAAGAGATGAGGAGAAAGAAGGACGAACTCAGGAGGAAGTATCGAATAGTCCGAATAAGAGAAAAAAGGATGAAGTTAAACAAAAGTCGAAAAAGCCAGAAAGAAATGTAACAATTTGGATAAAACGAACTGTTGGACCAATTTTCGACGCCGCTTTACAGAGATATTACGACCGTCAAGCAGCAAAAACATCCATCTCTTAATTTCTATTACTACTTCTATATTATTGTAAATAGATTATTTTTATAATAATTAAAATTGTTCTAGATAAAAAAAAATTCAACTCGTGAATTTTTAAAAGTCAAGAATCTATCCTTACTTGTAAACAGCAACAATGTGAAAATCCTGGAAACTATAATCCTGAGAAAGTAAAAAAAGAATATTTTTTTTCAAAAATTTTCAGGTTTTCAAGAAAAATAATATTTTTTCGAAATATTTGAAATTTCAAGTTTTTCAAAAAAATAATTCTTTTTCTAAAAACATTGGAAACATGATTTAAATTAGTCCTAAAATCTGTCATTCTGAGATAGTTTTAAAAAACTAAACGAAAAGTCAGGAACTTTTTCCAAAAGTATGAAAAAATATTAAATTTTAAGAATTCGTAAACAAATTCTAGATTTTTGTGTCCAAAAATCAATGAAAAAGAATGTTCAATTCTTCTTGAATTTTTTTTATATCCTTTAAATCAACTCCACGAATTTTAATACAAAAATTTTAATTTTTTTATAATTATTATTGTGCAAGCTGTGTAATTATTTTATTTTAAAATCTTTTTTGAATAATTTTTTTCAACAAAATTAAAAAAAAATTTTTTGCAAAATTCAATTATTATCTAAAATTTTAACAAAATTCTTAACATAAATTCAATTATTTAAAAAATATTAATAAGATTCCTATCAAGAATTATAAAATTTTAATAAATCTTTGAAAACAGTTTAATTATTTTTTTAAATAGTAAAATTATTGCAAAAATTCAATTATTTTCGCAATAAATATTCACTGTAGAATTAAATCAATCAATTAAATTCTTTTGAAATAATTAAATTATTTAAAATTTTTAAAAAACTTTCACAACCATTTAATAATTTTTAATAGCAAAATTCGGTGAAAAAATTTTATTTCGATTTTTTCTATTTTCTTCAATTTTTGATTTTTTCTGGTTTTTTTAATTTTCTATTTTTTCTGCTTCTTTCAATTTTCTATTTCCTTCAATTTTTTATTTTTTCTATATCCTTCAATTTTTTATTTTTTCTATTTTTCCCACTTCCTTCAATTCTTGATTTTTTCTAGTTTTTTTAATTTTTTCTATTTCCTTCAATTCTTGATTTTTTCTAGTTTTTTCAATTTTCAATTTTTTCTATTTTCTTCAATTTTCTATTTCCTTCAATTGTCGATTTTTTCTAGTTTTTTCAATTTTCGATTTTTTCTGGTTTTTTCAATTTTCTATTTTTTCTACTTCTTTCAATTTTCTATTTTCTTCATTTTTCTATTTTTTTCAATTTTCGATTTTTTCTGGTTTTTTCAATTTTCTATTTTTTCTACTTCTTTCAATTTTCTATTTTTTCTATTATCTTCATTTTTCTATTTTTTTCAATTTTCTATTTCTTTCAATTTTCTAGTTTTTTCAATTTTCAAGTTTTTCTATTTTCTTCAATTTTCATTTTTTTTTATTTTCAATTGTCTATTTTTTCTATTTTCTTCAATTTTCTATTTCCTTCAATTGTCGATTTTTTCTACTTCTTTCAGTTTTCGATTTTTTCTACTTCTTTCGATTTTCTATTTTTCCAATTTCTTTCATTTATTTTTATTTTCAATTTCTATGAATTTTCTATTTTCTCTACAATAGTTATTGTAGAAAAAATTACTACTATTTTTGCTATTTAGCCTGAAAAATTTTATTATTTTTGAATTTTTAATAAAATTAATTGAAAACTCTCAATTATTTTCTAAAATTTTTAACAAATTCTTTAATTATTTTTAATTAAATTTTAATATACTTCAATGTTTAAATATTTAATTAAAATTTTTGACAGACACGATTATTTCAAAAGGTTGAAGAAAATTCTTTGTTTAATTAAATTATTTTCAAAATTTTCAATTATTTAAATTATTTTAAAAAAAACTTGAAGAAATTCTGTAGAAGAATTTAATTTTCTATCACGAATTTTAATAAAAAGTAGTAAAATTATTAATTACAATTATTAACAAAATCGATTATATTCAATAAATTAAGTAAATTTTTTTTAAAAAATTCAATAATTACCAAAAATTTTAAGTGTCTATTTTCCTTGAATGAATTAAATAATTTTTGAAAATTGAATTAAAATTCAATAATGAAATGTTTAATTTCAATTTTTTTGAAATATAATTATTTTTTAAATTGTCATACAAATTGTTCTTAAAATTCAATTATTTTCTAAATTTTTATTTAAAATTATTTTAACTATTAATTTAAAAAAAAGTTCAAAGAAATTCTTCAAAAAAATTTAATTTTAAGATTTTAAAAAATTTTAATACAAATTTTCGCGAGAATTCAATTTTTTTTGTAACTAATAAAATTTTTCGAAGGAATCCAATTATTTAAAAATTCTTTTGATAAAATTCTTTGCAAGAATTCAATGATTTTCAATACATTAATTATAAAATTAAAAATATTCAAGAAAAACAATTTTTTATTATTAAAAAGAGTTATAAAACAAAAAAGCAAACAACTAACTTAAAACTACTGTTTTTTATTATTTTAAAATTTTTTGTCATCTTGATAAGAATTCGATATTTTCATAAATAATCAAATTTCTCTGAAAAATTAAATTTAAAAATTTTCAATAAAATTCATCGCAGAAATTCAATTATTTTAAAAACAATTTTAATAAATTTCTTCGAAACGATTCAATTATTTTTATACAAAAGTAGTAAATTTTTTTTGAATTTTTCTCAAAGGATTTAAATTATAAAGAAACACAAATTTATTTTGTTTGAAAATACTTTTATTTGTTCAAGTATTTTTAGCACTATTCTCTCTTTCCCGCACTCTCTCATTCTTTCATTCTTTCATTTATTCATTCTCTCCCTCTCTCACACACAATCATTGACTCCAATGGTCTAACGTTACTTTATACATATTGATTTATTTGAAATTATCCTTGAATAATTCATTCAACACTTTGACAACAAAAAAAATTGGTCGCTATATCGACTTACAAAATATAAAAACATAATTCAGTTTATGCTAAGAGAATTAAAAATAGATAAATCCATTAAACACTGAAGTCGACACTTGCCCTTCGATATTAATTTACTTGATAGACTTCATCTCTTATTTACAGAGTTTCTCGTCCAAATTTCAAAAACATTTTTTTTTCTATTTTCAAAAGAAAAAATAATATATATATATAATCGTTTTTAACATTCAAGAAAAAAAATGATTAGCGTAAAAAGAATATTTTATTTTTTCCTTTCAAGACAATTCTCGGCTAATAACAATTGAATTGTCAGTTTTATCAAAAACCCTTAATAAAAATTAACAACCATAATAAGCTATAATAAAGTAAATCGCGTCTTCAAGAAATAACATACATTCTTAGCAAAAAAAAAATGAAAATCTTTGAAAAAAGAAGAAACGGCCGTCGAATCATCATTATTTTTAAACTATCGTATCAAAATTTCAATAACTAACAAAACTAATTTAATACTTATATATATAATCAGTGTGGAAAAAAAATTAAAAATAACTATTGCCCTTCTTTTTTTTACAGTTTATACATAATTAACATAAATCAGCGATGAATGAATGAAGAAAAAAATAATTGTAAGAAAAACAAAAGTCAGCTCGTTTTTTCCAAAATCGAAGAGTCTCTTTGATAAACTTATTATCTAATTGGTGTGGAATATTTACATTTACGTTTCAAGCCACGTCTTAAATTGCTCCTTACTTCTGGACATGCTTTAATTTCCTCTCTATTTGTATCAATATTCTCGATACTCTTATTTTCGCAGACTAAATTTTTCGATTCTAAATTATCATAAAAATTATTTTCATTTTGACTATCCATTAAAAGCAATTTTTTCTTCCATTTACAAACATTCGTTAAATTTATTTCGTGCGCTTTTAACGTATTATTACATTTAGGCTCATCGTATTTGGAAAAAAGATGCGGTTGGGATTCAACGAGGTCCCAAATTTTTTTCAAATCAATACTGACTTTACAATTAATACAAGTGTCGTCGACAGTTGTTTTTGTTATTGCTGCTGCTGTTGTTGTTGTTGTTGTTGTTCTAGTATTCGCCGAATTGTTACTATGATGATGCAAGAGTGGTAAGTCGTCATTAAAAGTTGATGATGATGATGTTAAAGAATTATTTTCATTAACATCAATATCATCAATTATTGATTGTAATGGATGAAAATTTTCTTTGGCAACTTTTGGCGATATCTCCCTGGCAATCATTCCATTAAATGATAGTGTATTATTTAAAAAACTGCCATCTTTCGATGTGGCTGGAAATTCTTGCAATGTATTTTCTTCAAATTCAAAATCACGTATTCGTTTTCTTGGCAATTCGTAGCCAGATTCATGCGAATCATCAAACTCATCGGTGAAACTAGGACAAGGCAGTGGTGATGAATCGGAATCGCGAGGACTTCTTGAACCAGAATTGTCCATCTTGATGTCGATTCTATATTTATCGTATAAAATCACCTGAAAACAAAATTTGATCTATTTAAAAAACATTTTTTTTTACTTTTTAATTACTATTAGCTAATTATAATTACAGCTTTTTTCTTATATTACATTGCAAAGAATTCAAATTGTAAATTTTGAAAATAATTTAGTTTAGACTCGAATTGATCGATTTCTTCATGTTTCATAATAATTAAAGATAACCAAGTAGTGAAATCATAATTTAATATTATAAGAATATTGTTTCCGTACCTAACATTTTAAAAATTATTTTCATCATTTCAATTTAATTATTATTTTTTATTTTTAATAATTTCTAAAAAAAATTCTTTAAAAATCTTCAAGTCCATTTGTTTATAATTCAATGTTATGAAATTTTTATTCTTGGGAAATTATTTAATTAAATATTCGAAAAATAAAAAATTCTAATCAGTTAAAAAAAATCAAATAAACTTTTTCAAAACAAGACTTTCTCATTTTTGAAGAGAATGTAAAAATTAATTCTACACAATTTTTAGTTAAACGTATGGAAAATTCGGATTTTCCAAAATTTTAATTTGAAACCTTTTTAAAATTCAATTATTTCTAATAACGCTGTTATATTCTATTATTTAAAATTTAACATAAAATTCAATTTTAAATAAATTTTTATCGCAGATAATTCTACAAGAATTCAATTATTTGAATAAAACAGAAAAATAATTTAATTTTTCTTAAAATCAAATTCTCGTAAAGAATTTTATCAACAAATTTTTAAATAATTGAATTCTTGAGAACAATTTTATTTATATTTTTTAAATAATTAAATTAAACTAAAAATTTTTATTACTTGTTAATATTATTGTTAATATTATATCAAATTTGAAAAAAAATAATTGCTAGGTTTTTAATTTTTAACGCGCTTTTAGTTTATGAAAGTACAGTTTTTTTTTAATTATTGAATTTGTGAGAAGATTTTCATTAAAATTTTTGAAAATAATTGAATTTCTGACAAGAATTTTAAGACTATCGAAAATAATTGAATTCTAATAATGAATTTTTTTACTTATGACAATAATTGAATTTTGCAAAAATTTTTTATTAATATTCCTGAAAATAATTGATGTTCTGGGAATTACAATTATTATCACAAATTTTAACTGATAATCATTTTTAGAAGAAAATTCTACAAGAATTCAATTATTACTTAAATACTAAAATAATTGATGTTTTAAATAATTAAAATTTTTTAAAATAGAATTCTCATAAAGAATGTTATCACTAAATTTTTAAATAATTGAAATTCAGAGATGAATTTTATTATTAAAAAAATACTTGAATCCAAAAAACAAATTTTTTAATTTATGAAAATAATTGAATTCCTCTTTAATTTGTACTTGCTTATAAAAATAATTAAATCTTTGGGTAGAATATTATTAGAAATTTTCTTAAATAATTGAATTTCTGAGAAAAATTTTGTTACTTTTGAAAATAATTGAACTTCTGGAATTATTTGTAAATATTATTCAAAATAATCGAATAGTTGAAAAATCCTTTAAAAAATATTCGAGTTTTTAGAGAAATTTAATCACAAAAAAGAAGAAAAACTTGTTTTATCCAAAACTCTAGTAACAATTCTAAAAAAGTAATTTTTTTCTTAATTATAAGAATTATAGAACCACAAAAAGTTTAGATTTTACTCTATATGAATACAGTAAACATTAATTTACTTGTTTTTTACAGTAAAAATAATGATAATGAATATACATACTTGAACTATGTCTGATCCACAGACTCGGAATTTGACGTCACTTAATGACACATTATCCGGAATCAATCCAGTTGAATCACAGGAGCTTGAGTTTTCGTAGAGTTCATGATTGCCTTCTGAGTTGTTACACTGTATGCCGCTAAATTTGCTGCAATTAGAAAAAAATATTTTATTAATTTAATAAACAAATTTTCTCACACATCTTCATTTTATTTTTCTAAATTCTATTAAAATAATTTAATAATTTTTTCCTTATTAAGAAACTAAAATAAAACATTTAAAAAACTAAAGAGAAGAAACACAACTAAACTTAAACAATAAACACATTTTTCCAAAAAAAAAGATGAAAAATCTCTTTTAACTTCATTATAAATTAATAAAAATAATAAAAAAATGGACATGCATATTAGGTCTGTGCGAATACCAAAGTATTGGAATAATTGCTAACGAATGAAATAAAAATCAATTAAAATATATATAACATTTTAATTAACTCAACCATAAGGAGAAGGAGGAGTTAATAAACAATTATTAAAGAACAACAATTTATAAATAATATTTGATATTAAAAATAATAATTCATCTGTAACAATTAAAAACTTCACAACATTAAAATTCAATAATAATAATAATAATAATAATAATAATAATAATAATAATAAACTCCAAAAGTAGACAAAACAATAATCTCAATACATAAAATTAATCTGTAACAATAAATAAAAACTTACAAATTAATTTTCCAAAGAAGAATAGAAAATAATAATCAATGAAAAAACAAATCAATTAAATCATTCAAACATTATTTATAATATTAATAATTTGAATCATCCAACACTAAAAAAATTGTCATCCAACATTAGTAAATTATCATTCAACATTAATAAATTTTCATTCAACATTAATAAATTATCATCGATTATTAATAAATTATCATCAAAGATTAATAAATTATTATTTAACATTAATAAACTAAATGCCATTCGACTAAAATAAATTAAAGCAATTAATATATTAATATATTAATTATATGTAAATTAGACCATTCAGCGACAAATAAAACTGAAAATTAACAAAATGCACATTAAATAAAAAATAACAAATACGACACAACAATTTCAAAAATAAACATTGAAATTACTCTGAAACATTAATATAGTTAATTTATTTCACAGTCATTGTTATTGTATCGTTTCAAACGTTTCACAGCTATATTTTAATTTTAATAGTTTCATTTCAACAACGAAACAAATAAAATGTTTTATTTCTGAAACTTTAGTTGTATATTAATTCAAGAATGAAACATTTAATGGAAAAATATTATTCATCGAAACAATTATCAATTTTCTGTTTTTAAGTAAGAACAAAATTATTCATAATAAAAATTTTAATTCAATATAACAGAGATCTAAGAATCAGAATTTGTTTTTAATTTTCAAAAATTTTTAGAATCTAAAGTTTTGTTTAAAGAAATCTTTGGAAAATTGACAAAATAGATGAAATACGTTGCGAAATTTGGAAAAGAAAGAAGAGAAAGGATACAATAACAGTAAATGTTTCACGATAATAATCTATTAGAATTAACTAATAGTTTTTTTTCAAATAAAAAATATTAAAAAATTGAAAATTAAATCAAACTGAAAGAAGAAAATTTAGATAATTTTTCTAATTAGGACAAAGGTTCCAATATAGGAAAGTTCCAATATACAAAATGTCCAATTTAAAAAAATTAAATAGTAAATAGCAATTTACTAATTACTAATTTACTAATTAATAGTAATTAAATAGTAAAATTCTTCGGAAAACTTCAATTATTTTCTAAAAATTTCATATAACCTTCGAAACAATTTAATTATTTTCTATATTTTAAACAAATTCTGAGAAGAATTTATTTTCTAAAATTTTTCTAAAATTCAATAATTAAATGTTTAATTTCAATTATTAAGAAACACGATTATTTAAAAACTTGAAAGAAATTGTTCATAAAATTAAAGTATTTTTAAAAATTTTTCAAGAAACTCCAATATTAAAAAAAAATCTAAAGAAATTCTTCAAAAGAATTTAACTAGGATTTTCAAAAAAATTTCGCTAGAATTCAATTATCTTCATTAATTATAAAATTCTTCAAAGGAATTAAATTTTTCTTAATTTTTTGGTAAAGTTCTAAATGATTTTCAATACACTAATTTTAAAATTGAAAATATTTAAAAAGAAAAATGATTAAAAGTGTTCGAACTAACTTCAAACTGCGAACAGATTACCCGAGTACAACAATTGTTAATATAGATTATTTCAATGAATAATAATTAAATAATATTATTTACATACAAAATTACATTCTTGCCGTTGGGGGGAATTGTTTTAAAAAAATATCATCATTTAATTCCATTTAATTTGAAATTTAGATAAATTCTAAAATTTCAAGTGGATCAGCTGTTCTATTTGTCCGCCGACATTTTGTTTCTCGTAATTCTTAGAAGAGACGGAATATAGTGCAAAAAAGTTTCTAAAGAAAAATTGTTGGACCTCTTGGTATTTGAAACAAATAATCATTGAACCTTTTGATTTTTCAACAAAGAATTATTGGAACTTTCGTCCTCCAACCAATTCAATGTATTTTACGTAAAAGTCCTCGTGGTCTGTTTTTAGAAAAATCTGATATTAAACCTAATTTTTAGAAATTAAGAGATTTTTCTAAAAAAAAAATAGACCGCAAGGATTGTAGGCGAAATTACAATGGATTGACCCTATGAATATTTTAATAATAATGTAATTTTTTTTCTTTTTTTTTTCTTTGTAGGGGACTTACAAGTCTTCGATTGTGTCGTTTCCGAATTGTGAGTCTGCTTTAGTGGTGATTTGATTTTCTGCATGGAATCCGACTTTGCCGATGGCACTGATTGTGGTAAGACAATGCTTTGGGGAAATAGTCGGACTGGTGACTGCATCCCTTTGACACTGTTAGAAGAATCCCAAGAGATACACTGTCGAGGACGTTAAGGGACAACATTTATAGACACTTATTTTTTTCCAGCCATACATCTAAGAATTTTCTTTAATTCAATTGTATAATTATTTTTTTCTTTTTTTCTCCCTCTCTCGTTATTTTTTATCAAGATAGACAAAAAAAAGTCACCGTTATCTTCGTCAGTAAATTTTTTTTTCCTCTCTCGCACTTTTATTTTCTTTCTTTCTCCCTTCTTCAAAAATTATGTTATCCAACAATATTTTAATTAGAGAAAAAAAATTAAACTTCTTCGTTAATATTAAAATTAGAAAAAAATTTCTATTTTTTAATTGGAATTTTAAATAATCAATTTAAAGTTAATTTTTTTTAATTTTCCCTTTTTTATCTTTTTATTTACTTATTATTTTGATAGACGATTGAAATTGAATTGAAGAATGTAGATTGCAGGAGCTTGAAAAAAAGTGTTTAACAAGCTTGCAAAGTGCAAATATTGCATTTTTAATTGCCATAAACAATATTTATTAAATTTTTTTATTGCTGCCGTTGCATTATGTTTTTTTTTAATAATAAGAAGTGCAACATTTTGTGAGACAATTAATTGAGAAGTAAGTGACTTGAATTCCTTCTTGATTAATAACATCGAAATTATCAATAAAATGAACGATTGAAATTTATTTGCTGAAAAAACAAATTATACTCAATCGCATTTTATTGATGAGCCTTTTTTTCTATAAAAAGACTTTTTTTTAATTTTCCGCATTGAATAAAATCGGAGTTACATTAATTATCAGATAAATTTATTAACATTTTTTATAATATTCCTCCTGTGTTTAATAAAAATTTAATTAAAAATTTTCCCATCCCTTCCTCCTTTTTTTTGAAAAAGAAAATAAAATCCTTTTTTTACGATTTCAAGTAAAAAATAAATTAGGTGCTTTAAAAGAATTATTTATTTCATAGTTCATTTCAATCATATGTAAATGTAATTAAACTTCTCTATCAATTGAAATTTTCAAAACTCTCTAAATTAAAACTTCTGAATTTCATAATTATTTCTTAAATAATTGCAACTGTAACTTCTCCAAAATTTAATTAATTCTTAATTTTGTAACTCAAACTCTTTTGAAAATCAATTACTTTTTAATAACTATGTATAATTTCTTTAAGAATTAAATTATTTAAGAAGAAAAATGCACTTTAAAAAACATGAAGAGTTCAATATTTTTACGAAATTTCGACTATTTGAAAATTTTTCAAATATATTCTAGAATTCAAATTACTTAAAAAAATGTATTTTGCTTTTCTCGAAGACTAAAACCTTTTCAAAATTCAATTAGTTCTAAAAATTCACGATATAATGCTTTGAATATTCAATTCTTATTTAAAATTTTACATGAAATTCATTTTTAAATCAATTTTTATTAGAAAATTCTACAGAGTTCAAATGTTCAAAACGGAAGAATAAATCATTTTTGGATTAATTAAATATTTCTTAAACTTGAATTCTCATAAAGAATTTTATCCATAATTTTTTCAATAATTGAATTCTTTGGATAATTTTAGTGAAATTTTTACGAACAATTAAATTTTTCGAGGAATTCGATTAAAATTGGATAAAAAATAATCGAAATTTTGCAACAAGTTTTATTATTCACTAAAATAATTGAGTTCCTAAAACGAATTTTAGCATATATGAAAGTAATTAGATTATTACTCAGAAATTCATAAAAAAAAATTGTAAATTATTGAATTATTGGAAAATTTTTGAAAATAATTTAATTTCAGAGAATTTTTCTTATTCATAATGATGATTGGAATTTGGATACGAATTTTAAAAAAATTTGTATACGTAATCAAATTTCTGCGTAGAGTTTTATTACTTTTGAAAATAATTGAATTTCTACAAACATTTGTAATTTCCTCCGAAATTAAATTTTTTTATTCTTTTTAACTGAAATTCTTCCATTATGTTTAATAATAAATAAAATATATATTAAAAAATGTAACTATTTTTAAAAGAATTGAAAAAATATTTTTAAATCATTGAAATGTTTCAAAAAACTAAGTTTTTTAAAAAAAATTTTTGTTAAATTTATTCAAAATTGAAGTTTTAAAAAATTTCCAATTTAAAATCTTTTAAAATTAATATAATTATGAAAATTGTAAAATTTGTCCAGCACTTTTAATAAAAATCCCTGACTTTTTCCTGAATTCCCTGAACTGTGGCAACCCTGCAATATATATTTTTTACATTAGAAAGAAATATTATTGAAAACTGATAAAAAAAAGAGAAAGAGAGGAAACAAGAATAATACCAAACTTTTTCAAAAGATATTATCTGTTTTTATTTTTGAATTTAAATACGAATTCGATGAATATTAGATAAAAGTTGAATGAACACGAGATAAATAATATAAAATCTAAGTCAAATTAAACTTTCCTTTTTTCTAAACAATTTCGTAATTTTAAGATTATAAAAATATCTGTCGACTTTTAACATGAAAAAAAGAATATTTTCCATAGAATTTTAATGAACTCCGAATTCAATTCAAAAATGTGTGCGTGACATATATTACAACTAATAATGATACCAATAATAACATATAATATTATTAATAATAATAGAAATCAATAAAAGTATCAATGTACTCACGGCACCATTATTTCCTCCAACTTTTAAAACATCTTGCGATTTTCCTCTATCGACGTAAAAACCAGCATTATTAGAAGGAGGCGTCGTGACATTCATGTTCTTCTGAATATTACTCGTCGACGGTTGTTCTTCCCCAATTAAATTATTATAATTCATAATCGTTCCTTTAGTAATTGTCTGCTCCATTAGGCTTTTTAAAATCGGATGTTTCACTTTTTCCCCATTATTATCCTGATCATGAACAATAACATCATTAGAATTAACTTCCTTTTTCTCTTTCCATATTGTTTTCGTCTCCTTCCAAATTTCCATAGTTTTCCTCCAATCATGCGTAGTTTGTCTATTTGCTTGCATAAATTCTTCGATATTCATTTCCCTATCAATGATATTCGTTGTATCATTAGAATTTTTATTTTTACTCTTAATCAATGCTTCTCGATTTCTCAATTTTTCCCGCCATTCATTGAGATAAGTTAATGCCGGTTCATCGTCATTTCTATCAGAGAGTCTCGTTCGTTTCACTTCCACTGAATTATTAACATCAAAGCTTGATTGCGATGTTCCCGGTGTTGTTTCGGCTTTTCTCTTTAAACTTGTCCCCTCGTCTTGTGATTCGATTTTTTCAAATAAATCCGGCGCCAATGAGCAAACATTCAATATTTTAATTCCCATTGAATCATTTTCGTTGGTGGAAATTTTTGGTATATTTGACATTAAATTATCGTTCATTATTGGGGGGTAATTTTTATTTTGCTCATTACTATTCGAGGGGAAGGACATTTGATTTGATGAATTTTGCGCTATCATACTGCGTGGCATTAGACTAAGTGGTGGACAATTTTTTAATTTCATTGATTCTCTACTTGATGGAATTCTATTATTCAATCCATGTGGTCCAATACTTCGTAGGTGAAAAATTTGCGGTGTCAAGTTATTATTTATATTATTATTATTATTGTTACTGCCACGTGAAGTAAAATATTGTTGTTGATTAAAATTTTCCATTATTTTCTCTTGTGATGATGAATTTATCGTGACTTTTTGATTAAAATTACCCGTAAATTGACTTATTTCTTGCACATTACTTCCTGACATTGTTAATTGCGAACGATATTGATTGTTTATTATTTGTGAATTGTTATTTGAATTTTGTGAATTTTGAGAAAATTCAAACTGCTCCTTAGATTTGTTTTGTGCTGATTTATTGATGATTGGCGTGAGTGGTGGCATTTGAGTGGGATACTTTTGATTGAGAACATTATTCACTGTTTGAATACTGGTGATAGTTGGCTTTGAATCCTTAGACAATAATTTCGACGATTCATCAAGTTTTTCATTATTTGTTGTTGCGAGTTTATCAATTTCTCTCTTCTCGAGAATTTCAATTTTTTTACCATCGTTCGTTGCTAACATTTTGGGACTCTGTTTTTCGCTTATAATCTGTCGTACAGGAAATGAAAAAAAAATATTCGATATTTTTAAATTTCCCTTGACACTCGACAACGCACTTAATTATCAGAAATTAATTTTCCGTCATTTTTATTTTTATTGACAAAATTTACAATTTTATTTGAAAAATCTATTCAATTATTATTCAAACAATTTTTTTTCATTTTTTTTAGACAATAAAAACTAAATCTAAAATTAAAACAACTAATTGGGTTTAAATTTTTTTTAATTTCGCCATTAAATAACTCCAAGAAATAAACCGTTTTAAAAATCAAAGAAAACTATGAATTCAAAATGAAAATTAAGTTGAATTAAAAATAAATTAAAATCGTAAAAAATTTTATAACAAATTAGGAAAAAATTCATTCTTTCTTGATATTTTACTGAAAACACTTCAATTTTTGCAAAGATTTTTATTCTATTTAAAAAAAATAATTTAATTTGTTTGAAACATTTTATAACAAAATAGAAGAAACAATTGAAATCTTTTATAAAGTTTTATTTAAAATAATTGAAATTTTTTGCGAAGAATTATATTCAAATTTTCGTTGTGAAAAAATGAATAATTATGAGAAGAAGCTTCATATTTTTTTGGGGAAAAGAGAATTCAGGAGGAAAATCAATTTCTGACAATTGAATGAGAGTGCAGAGTCGAAAAAAAGGTATGACGTACCTCAATAACATCCGCTTCCTCGTCACTGTCAATTAAAATCACTGTTTTTGGATCCTTGCTGTTTTTATTATCATTTTCACATTTCGGCAAGCTGCTCGACGAATTCGTCCCCTCGAGACTACTCGAAGAGCCTTTCGTCTTTGGTTGACTGCAATCAATCAAACTCAGTTAAAATGACTCATTATTCCTGTAATTCATTCTTGTTACCAAATCGCAATTTATATAATTTTTCTTTTTTTTCATTTCATTTCTTTTTTTTTTTTTTTTTTTTGATAATCAAAACATTTTTTTTGTCACTATATGAAATTTTTCTGACTCTCGTTCTCTGTCTCTTTTCTTTCTTCAAAACCTGCTAAATTTCTAGTCCAAGTTGGACTTGAGACTAAAAAAAGCTGAAGCAAAGAGCCAAAAACGAAGGTATTTGCACAGGCCTAAAAAAAAGGATTTTCCCCACGCCCCCCGAAAAAAAGGTATTTATAGAAGAAAAATCACTTTCACGATGAGTGACACATTTTTCTCTTTTCTTTCATTATTCACTGGTCCATTTAAATTTTTCTACTTTCGCGGGTTTCTTTTCATTCTTTTAAGTTTTTGAATAATTATTTTTTTATTTATGAGAAAATTGTATGCTAATTAACTAACCTTTGAGCGACTTTCATGACTTCTTTCATTTTGTAAGAAAGAGGACCGGGACGTACTCTAACAATTGGAATATTCGTTTCGAGAATTGAAGACTTTTCAGATTGATCGTGTGAATCGTGTCCAACGGAGAGATCGCTATCGCTGTCAACATCCTTTGTGATCGCTCGATTTCCAGTATTTCTGTTAATTAGGAAAATTGTCAATTTTAAAAATAATTTAACATTTTTTTCAAAGAAAACAATTAAACTTTTACTAAAAAAAAAACTATAAAATTTAAATTAAAAAATTAGAAAAAAGGTTTTAATAATTTATTAATTGATTAGTTTGAATACAGTTGAAAAAAGAAAACAATCGAAAATTAAAATTACGAATGAAAATATAAAATAATTTGTAAAAAATATATTAAATAATAAATTTTGTTTACCCTCCAGCACCATCAGATTGGTTTTGTCTATTTACAAGAGAAGATTTATCTGAAAAATTTACCAAAAATTATTTATTCAAATAATTAAAAAAAAACACTCTTCGAAAATTGTTTCAAATTACTTTTAAATTTTAATTAGTAAAAATGTTTAAAAATTTTAATTAGTGTTGCTGACTTTTAGCTTCTGAAATAGTACATTTTATTGATAAAATAATAATTCCTACTAATTCATTAGTAAAATTTACTAATCCAGAAGCAAAAATTCAGTTAACAATTTAAATGTTTAAACATTTTTACAAATTCAAATTTAGAGAGTAAGAAACTGAAGAAGAAAATTTATTTTTTCTGAATAATTTCTCACCTAGAATTAATCGACAATCGTCACATTCCCACAGCGATGTTGTCCACTTCAAATGTCCGCAATGCCTGTGAATTCCTTGTGAGCCACACATTTGACAAAGAACCAATTCCCATTTACTGAAATTTTAAATTTTAAGTGAAAGTGTCGATTTTTTCTGTAAAATCTTACTTTTCCTACTCGTGTAAGAATTTAACAAAAAAAGAAAATAAAACAAAATATTTTTTTATGAGAAAAATAAAATAGAAAATTTAATATAATTAATTTATTGAAAGAATTTAAAGAATTTGAGTTAAAAAAAATTGTTCTTTTCTAAATTATGACCAAATGTTTTGTGAGATATATTTCTTCTTTTTGTATATCCTTACTTTGACTGCGCCCTAAAACATGAAAGCGATAATTACACTAAATTTTTTATTTCTATAAACACATCACATATATATTGAAAAATAAAAAAATGTAATTTAAATTACATTTTAAACTAAAATAAGAGAATTTTAAAATAATAATTAAAAAATTTAATAATATTTCTGATTATATGAAGAAAAAGAAATTATTTCTTTGTTGCATACAAAATATTTAATAAAAATATTAAAATTAAAATAAGTTGAAAAGATAATTTAAAATTTTAATGAACTAAATTTAAAATCGATTACAATTTTTAATTAAATAAATAAATAAATAACCAAGAAATTAAATAATTGCAAAGTTTGAACAATTTTTGTAGTCCAGTTTCTGAAATATTTGCAATCATAAATTAACATTGAATCTTATACAGTTAAACTCCAAAAATCCACGAATATAATAACCATATATTCCTAAAAATATAAATTAATGATAAATTAAACCTTCAAAATGACAGTAATAATTTTTAAATCACGCCTCACTGCCAAACTATATGATGAAAAAATTATAATTTTTTAAAAATTGAATCGTGCAGAATTAGAAATTTACTGAATAAAAGCTTTAGATTAATTGATTTTTTGCAAAAAAAATAAATCTTTTTTCATAAAATAAAGAAAATTTTCAAAAATATTTTTAGGAACTGAGATTTTCTTCATTTCTATAAACTTAACTTCTCAATAAAGATGATTAACATTCAAATTTCATATTATAAGAATATTGTTCCTGTAACTACTTTAAAACTATTTTTATCATTTTAATTAAATTATTATTTTCTAGAATTTTTAATCTTCTTTAAATCAATTATTTTTAAAAATTTTTGAAAAAGTTCTTTGAGAATTTTAAAATAAATTTGTTTACAATTAAGTTTTATGAAATGTCGATTATTCGATAAATTTTCAATTTAATATTAGAAAATAAATACTTTAAATAACTTTAAAAAAATTCAATTAAACTTTAAAAAAAACAATTCTTGAGAAGATTTTTATTGATATTTTTTAAATAATTAAATTAAAGTGGAAATTTTTATTATTTCTTGAAATAATTGAATTCGTGCGACAAATTTCATTAAAATCTTTTAAAGTAATTGAATTTCCGCGAAAAAGAATTTTAATAATTTTCAAAATAATTGAAATCTTACGGAGAATATTCTCATTTTTGACAATAATTGATTTTTGCAAAAAATTTTATTAATAATTCTAAAATAATTGAATTTTTAATCATATTTTGCAATTTCTTCGGAATTTAAATTATTTAAACACAAATATTATTATTTCTTCTTTCTTCGAAAATGTTAAAAATAATTTTGAAAAATTTTAATTTTATTGTTTTGCGTATGAATTTTAATTTCCGGAAATATTAAAAAATGTTGAATATCGAAAATATTGAAACTAATTGAATTCAGTATTATTTCCAAAATTTTCAATTAACCATTGGAAAATAAATTTTTAAAGATTTGTCTATAGTTATGGGAAATAATTAAAATTTTTTATTTACAAAATAGTTTTATACTTACGCATTGCTGCCCGAATGACTCCTTCCCTTAGGACAAACACAAGTTTCTGCATCACATTTATTATGGCGATAGAGTAACTCTTGAAAAGCGTTCGGAACTAATTCCCAAGACGCGTCCCTAAACAAAACAAAGAAATGTTATTAAATCCTGAAAACTTATTTTTAGTACTAAATAAAATGAAAATGCTGTTTTTTAAACAAATTAATTTTTAAAATAAATAGAAATTAATTTTCATAATTTTATTTTATCGAAGCAGAAAATTTTCCAACTTAAATTACTTAAAATTAAGTTAATTATAACTTACTGAGAAGGAATGAATATTCCATGTTCTAGCATCGCTTCCTGGAATTCCTTTTTATTGTTACAAAGTGGACACTTGAAGAAATATCCCGAACTGTTTGCCAATTGCTAATGGAAAAGAATTTTATTTACAATTATAAAAATATTTAAACAATTATAAATTATAAATAATTCTTTTTTTTAACTTTATTTTATTTATAAAGATAAAGTTTATGATTTTAATTTTTAATTTTATTTAAAATCAATTATGGAAAATACTAATGCGGAAATTTTTATTTTTGCATTTTATTTATTTTTTGTAAGCCGATTTATCACGTAAGTAAATAATAAAATTTAAGGTCTTAAGAACAGAAAAATTAGTAAATAAACAAATATTGATTGGTAGCTTACTTGAACACATTTACGATGGAAAAAGGCATTTTTCTTACAGCAAGGAGCCCATAACATTGCCAAAATATCGCGATAGTTAACATTATCGTAGCAAATGTAGCACAATGTGGTTTCTGCATTTTGAACTTCCTCCAATACTCGGCCATCGATTAACTGTTTTGGACGATGATTTATACAATAGGATCTAAAATTAAATTCCCTTTCTTTCAGATATATTTATATATTTATATATATTCTTATTTATTTCCAAAATAATCAACGCTTATTCGGTTAATTAACAACAATAATTTAATGATCGATTTAAAAGTTTGAATTCGATAACCTAATAAATAAATAAAAAAATAAATTCCTACCTAAATTCACTATAAAATTGATGTAATGATCCTGCTTTCAAACCACAGGGAAGATGAAATATTCGTTTGCATTTCGTGTTACAGCATCCTAAAGTTGCGCCATTCTTTTTACAATGATAGCAAACCTAAAAGTAAGAATAAAAAAATAGACAATTAAAAAAGGATTTTATTAAAATTTTATTAAAATATATGTTGAAATAAAAAATTCAACAAGAAAAAACCTAAAATCGAAATTTTAACATTTAAAAAAAATGTAATTTCTAGAGTATTAAAATTAAAAATTAATAATTTATGAGACTTACAAGTCTTTTTCCTCTTTTCACTTCTTTTTCAATGTCTCCCGATAAAAAACCTAAAATTCCTTGATCATCGCGTCCTTTTTGTTGCATCATCGAGGACAAAAGCTTTGAGAAAAAAACAAAAAAGAAGTAAATAAAGATTGTTTTTTTCTAACAAAAATAATTTAACACATTTTTTTCTCATTTAGAAAATTAGAATATTTTTCCCATTAAGAAAATGAAAATCTTTTTCTTTCTTTGAGAAAAGTTTTTTAAATGTACATATTTCCTAAAAAGAAACTTTACAAAAAAAAATGTATTTTTCTTTCTAAACTTACTAGACAGTAATAATGTGTGACGATATTTCCAAGTTCGTAAATTTTTCCATAGTCGAGTTCATTGATGTCGGCAAGACCACAGAAACAACAAACTTTGCCGGGAGTTGCAACTCGGCAAGAAGTAGCTTGTGATCTCCTTCGAGACATTTTCAATCTCTGATAAGAATAATTGCAAAATTAAAATATATTAGCATTAAGAATAAAAATAAAAATAATTAAAATAATTAATTTAAAAATATTTATGTTTGTGTAAGATTTATCTTGAATTAAAGTTCCTTTTTAATTGTAACAATTTTAAACCACTTTTAATTAAATATTTTACGTGTAATGAAAAACTCAACATAAATGATGTTTTTTAATTTTATAATAATAAAAATTATTTTTATTATAATTGATTTTATTTCTGTACTTTTACTTCAAAAACCATAAACATAACCTAACATTTTTTGTGTCTTAGTATTCATTTTGCTATTTTTTTAAAATTCAACCACTTCTAATAATGATAAGAAAATTCCTGAAAATAATTGAATTTCAGCGAAGAATTTTGTTATTTATCAAGATTATTGAATTCTTTGAAAAAATTACGTTGAAACTTTTTTTAAATAATTGCATATAATTAAAAAAAATTCAACTAATTTCAACAGAATTGAAATTCAAATTTTTCTTAAAAATTAATTTTACAAAATTGATAGTTAAAAACTTTTAAAAATTTAAATTTCCAAAGATTTTAGTTTGAAACCTTCTTAAAACTTAATTACTTCTAAAAATTCACGATAATATTGAATAATATTGAATGCTTTTAATATTGAATTATCTTAAATTTTAACGAAAATTAATTTTTTAATCAAATTTTATTAAAAAATTCTAGGAAAATTCAATTATTCAAATGCAAAAATAAAAAATTTATTGAATAATTAATTTTTTTTTAAATATTTTAATTGTTTTGAAAAAATTTATTAATATAGTAGATATTAAAAATCTTTTAATTGAGGAAAATTTTTTTAAATAATTAAAATTTTGCCAAGAATTTTAGTAAAAAAAAATTGAAAATAATAATTGAATTTCGAAAATGAATTTTATTATTTATAAATATAATTCATTGAAATTTTGACGAGATATTGAAATTTTTTTTTGGAAAATAATTGAATTTTTGAAAAGAAATTTATTACTTCACAAAATAATGAAATTTGTTTTCGATTTTTATTATGTATCCATTATTTTCAATGATTAATTTAATATATATTAAAAACTGTAACAAATTTCTGAAGCATTTGAATTATTAAAATTTTTTAAAAATCTAAGTTCTTTAAAATTTCCAATTAAATTCATTCAAATTGAAATATTCTAAAATTTCAAATTAAAACAGAATTTTTAATCTATGAAGTAAAAATAGATTATTTTATTTTTATTCCTATATACAGATACAAAATTATATAGCGATGATGTAATCAACAATCAAAATTAATAACATTTCGATAAATAATTATACAATTCTTCTGAGTAAATATATGTTTTTAAACATACACATATTTAATATTTTCAATTTTAATTAAAATAAAGTTACAAAAAACTCTTTCTTTTTATTATACTTTTTTTTCATAAATTAAAAAATCAGACGAACATAAATTTTTAAATTAACAGAAAATAAATTGCAAACAAAAATCAACAATTGTTGAATAATTGAACTAGCAAAAATGCTATTTTAAAAATACAAGACGTGTTGAACATTACGATCTATACCCTCAAGAAAAAGAACTGATCAATACATGATTTTTCCTCAAGAATATGAAATAAAAGAACAACGAATAAATTGAAAAAATTTTCCTTAAACAAAAACAAAGAAAAACATCTATTTTATCAAAAATAAAAAAAATACTCATTTTAAAAATAGACATTTAATGAAAAAAAACTCCAATATCTGTTCTAGAGATAAGTTAAAATAAAAATATGTAATATTCCGCGAAAATTTAGCCAACAAGTCATCAATAACAATACATCCCAACGTGCGTGTATGTAATCACAAGAAAACAAAAATAAGACCCTCATATCTAAAGAAACAATTTTACATAAATATCATTTAAATTTTTCCATTTTATGAGAAATAGTTTTTAAGAAACAATTAAATAAATAAAATATTACAAGACACATACTGACGGACACGAGAGAAAAATTAAGAATCTGACATTCCAATGAAATAGGTTGGAAAGGAAAATAGATATTTAAATAATATTACTTACAGTTTACATTACTGTCAAATTGTCACGACCTCCGCTTTGATAATCAACACTAAATTCACTGAATTTTTAATAACACCTTACACTTAGCATTAAGAACGCTAACAAGTTGATAAATTTCGGCAAAAATCGGCTTTTGACTCTCACCACTTATAGCCTCCTCCGACGACGCCATAATACGCCTCCATTTTGTATCGAAACTTCGTGCAATCGAAGTAGAGTTCGATATTCATTTACGATAATTCTCAACAAGTGTCAACGCGCATTATTTGAAATCATTCATTATTCTTCTAATAATTATTAAAAAAAAAATTATAAATTAAAAATAAAATTTATAAATTATTATTCTATATTCATTTATGCATTTATTATTCTCAACTGATAATAGAAATACAATTTTTATAATAACTTTAACACCTCTTTTAAACTTTCCAATGGCTTTTTTTCGAAAAACTTTAACCGAAATTGCAAATTTCAACAAATATTTACAAAAATCTTTGTTTTTAACTTTATGTCACATTAAAATGTTTTTTTCTAAATATTTATGGGGGAAAAATCCGACTGATGACTTAAAAATGATTTTTTAACCGACTTTTTAAAGAGAAATAGTGATTATACAAATTAAATGAAAGTAAATTTATCGACTTCATTATTTATAAAGTGGGAATAATTATTTATTTTACGAATAAAAATTACTGACACGAAAGATATTCAAAAATGGCGGTTTTACATCCTCGGCTATTGACGAATCAGAAACACAACATGTTTCCCGCCAATGAAAATCGATTCTCGTTTCGAGATCTCTCTTCTTTTTTTCTCACATTGTGAGGAATTCCGAGAAAATTTCAATTTAGCTTGTTACGGCAATCAGTAAAATAAATTTTTAAAGTAGGAAAAACATTTTCTTTACATTTTTAACAAGAAATGACAATAAAATAATTTATAATTTATTGTTTCCTGATAAATTGTTCGCACTTTTTATAAATATTTGCCTGTATTTGTTTGTATGCGCAGTAAAGTTGCGCACAAAAATGATATTGTTTTTGAATACCAATACTCTCTTTCTCTCCGTTGTGTCGTGTTTATGTATTTATTGTGTTAAATCTTGTTAAAAATTTTGTTCATATTACATTAAAACCTGATGACAAATATGTCAAAAAAAATGAAACTTCTGTTTAAAAGACCGGATGGATGTTCGATGAAATTTCATTTGGCAAAATTGAGTGATTATGATTTATATAAATACTCAAAACTAATCACAGTAAGTAAATAACCTCAAAATTATTATTTTTTTTTGTCAACTGATGAAAATAAGAATTTTTTATTTCGCTTGTCAGAAGAATATACGCAGAAAAAAATGTGACACAATTTATATAGAATAATGGATTAATTATAAGAAAATTATTTCATAAATAATTAATATTATAAACTCCAATTTATGATAATTTACAAAAGCGCGGGAATTAAATTGAAATTCGATGCTCTATTTGCAATTTCTAAAATTTAACGTTAAATTCGTCATTAAAAGGGAATTTAAAGTAAATCCGTTAAATTTTATGAAATATATTACATATTATAATTAAATAATTAATGCAAGTTTGATTTAGTTCTTTTACAACAGATATTTTTGTTTTTCAAATAATTATTTTACTTTTACTCCAAAATCTATTTATATAATTTGTTATTCTTTAATCAAGAGTTAAAAAAATTTTGATTGTTTATAAGTACATGGAAAAAATAATTGTTTGTTATTTTATGTTAATTTTTTTAAATTATTTTTTGATGCGTAATAATAGGACATAAATAAATTGTAAAGTATTAGTTAATGATAAATTTAATTTTTTTAATAATTGAATTTAAAATATGTTAATATAATTCATTAACTTCTTCTTTATTTTATTTAATATTTTATAATATTAAAAAGTGAATAATATAATATTAAATAAAATTTTCAGTTGAATGGTGGTGAGATTGAAGAACGAGCTAAACCTGACGTTCTTACGTTTGCGCCTGCAATTCCATATCTTGAATACGAATACCTTTTTGACATAAAATTTATTGATGATTGTATAAAATACAAAAAAATTTTAGACGTTGATAGTTATTAGTGAGTAATTTTAAAATTAAATTTTTCTTTATAAAAATTGTTCTTAATATCTAATTTTATTTATAATATAATTATTAATTAATAAGTAAACAAAAGGAAATTATTTTTATTAACATTATTATTTTATTTATTTATTTATTTTAGTATACAAACAGACAGTAATTTGCATTATTATTATTATTTTTAATGTAACAAAAAAATCAAATATAAAATAAAAGTACAATTTATTATTATACACACGAAAAAATCTCCTGTTTAATTTTGTTAAATTTAGAAAAAAAATGTAATTTTCTTCTTCAGTATCGGTGATTCGCGATTCTACAGAAGTTGCCCAATGAGCAAATTAATTATGCAAACAAAATCTTGTCTATTGTAAGTATTTATAATTATTCGATTATTATTAAACAACAATTAATTAAAAAGCCGCTGAAAGTATTTTTTTATTGTTTTTAAATTAAAATGTACCTCTTGAATTTCCCGAGGTAAAGAAACGTGAAAATTAAAAATGAAAAATTTTCAAATAAAAAATACTTTCATAAAGAAACAATATTATATTTCTATTGCAAAATAGTTTAAATTGTTTTTCACCTTTTTCAGAAATGAAATACTATTATGTCCAAATAACAAGGAAATTATTGTCACAACTTTCGATGACATTTTGAAAAGAGAAAGTCAACTTCAGAATGAGGTAATTTATATGTATAAAAAATAAATCGAAAAATAAAACAAATTCCATCGATTTTAATATTAAAAATTAAATTTTCATACTTTTTTGGTTTTTTTGTCTTCTTCCAGACACTAGAAAATAATTTACCATTACCAGAAATCGCTGGCGAAATTCAATTATCTGATGAAGAAATCCAAAGGATGGAGAATAGTTCAGATGAATCTTTAGAAACCCATAACAGTGGAAAGAGAAATTATAATAATTCTGATCGGAATTCACCTGTAGGTTTGGGTACAAGCAGAAGGAAAAGTAGAGAAGCGAATGAAAGTGATAATGATAATGATAATGAAATTATGGAAAATAATGAAATTGATGAAGTTGTGGATATCAACTCTTCAGATAATGAAAACCGTTCTGATTATGAAGTTGATGAAGGTTACCACAAATTAACGAAGATTGAATGGTTGTAAGCATTGATAAAAGTTCTTATTTACTTTTTTTCTGAACATATCTTCAATTACTCCAATTTTATTTATGGGCGATTCTCCCGAAATACTCCTTTTCGAGAGTTACAAACAGAAAAGAAAAAAAATTATTATTTATGGATTATTGAGCTTTCAAAAATCTACCACCTCTATAGCATGATCATGATAACTTTTAGCTTTTAAAGTATATATTTTAAATTAAAATTTACAAAAAAATTAAGAGTTTAAAATTTGGCGCCGGCGTTTTTTATTATATATGTTTTTCTATTTACAAAAAATTATTTAATAATTATAATTTATTAATATTATCTATAAATTTTATAGATTTTGAAATACTAACAGTTATCAAAAATCTCTTTTAACAATTGTCAAAAATTATTTTTCATACATTTTAGGTTCACTTTTCACTGGCAGTTTGTGAACAATCGACAATCATATCAATTTTTAATTTTTATTCCAAAAAGTGAAAGGAATGACAATTTCAACATTTTTTAATTTTATTTAATTGACAAATAATTTTCCTCCAGCTTAGAATGCCCTATCATGACTACATGACAAATTTCATTTTCTATATTTAAAAAAACTACACGACATATTTTATTCATATCTTAGAAAACTATTCTTAAATATCATAACTTTTAGAAAAATTGATAAAGTACCTATTTTCATGTTTTAAATAATTGTTTTACGTATTGAAAAAATGAAAAACACTTAGATGACAGGTTAGAAAATGGATTTTGAGGTGGTAAAATATTTTAAAAACGTATTAAAGAATAAAATTTTACAACTTTTTCTTGCAGAACATTTAGAAAAAGTGATAAAATAGGGAAATATGACTTGGTATTTTTCCAAATGATTATAATTATTTAGAAAATCTTGACTACATGCAAAATGAGGTTTTTTGGAGAAAAAATATTATATTTTTATAAAATAAATATTATATTTAATTATATAATATATATTATATATATTATATATTATTATATTATTATTATATTTTTTCAAAATTATCTATAAATTGCATTCAATTGTTTTTATTTTTTTCATATACTTTTAAATTTTAATTACATTTTCCTTGTTAAAAAAAATTATAATTTTATTTTATAACTTTTTAAAAATAATATAATCCTTTTTTTGCAGGACAAGTTCAAAAATTAAAAATTTGTTTTCCAAATTCGATTTAGATAATTGGATAGACGAATTAAATAAAAGCAGGGTAAAAGATGAGTACGGATATCCAAAAAAATTTGGGTTAGTTTAATTTATCTAATATAACAAATTCAAGATTTTTATAAATAAGCAATATTTGAATTTTGATAATTTTCCGTTTTAATAATTATTTCGTTTTTCCCCCATTTTAGTCGTACTTACAGTTCATGGGAAACCAGAAATCTAATTTTGCTAATAGTTAAAACTGAATCATACAAATACATGTATAGTATGGTTCTTTGGAAACATGTATCAACTTTAAAAGTAAGTTTCCTTCATTTTTCCTTACAACTTAAACTTAGAATTGAAATGGAAATGAAAAGTTAATCAATATACCATTTTTAAAAATTTTAAGATAGTGGATAGGAGCAGAAATCCTAAATCATTGTACAAACACATGTTTCTGAGAGTTTTAAAAAAAATTGAAACGATAAAATTCATAAGTACGCAAGTAAAGGAAAAATTCATCGATGCCCGGAACCAGGCGAAGAAACGAATGAAAAAGTACTAGTATCCTTAAATGTGGTTAAACAAATATTTTTTGGGAATTCACACATTTTTTCATCATCTTACAGAATTACTTAGGTTATTATAAGTGATTATTTCCATACATTCAATCTGAAGATCAATATTTTGTTTAAAAAAAATAAACTTTTGAAAAAAACAACTTTTTGTTATATAATAAGAAATTAGAAATTATATTAAATGTTAATAAGTGTAATAAAATATTTTTATATTCTCCAATTTTTAAAAAATATTTTTTATGTCTTAACTTTTATTAAACAATTAACTATAGTCGCTATCTCTTAAGTAAAATTTTTTACTCTAAAAAAATTCATATGCTTTTATTGAATTGATTCGAATTATAGTTGAGTAAAGGAATAGAGCAATTTTGATAAACATCTAAATGTTCGTTGCTAAGAAACAATGTGAAACTTAAAAACACAAAACATACCGAAAAGTAGTCGAAGAAATTGTACAGAATATTGATAAGTTACAACATATATGAATGAATATAAAAAGAAAAGAGCAAAGAATTAAGTAAGTTAAATTTATTTTAAATAAAATCGATTGCCTCCGCAGAGGTTAATAAAATCTCCATTATTGCTCTAGGGTTAGAATGAGTACTTCATTTACCTATAAACAATCAATAAAGAACACTTTATTGCTCTAGGGCAATAATGGTCAATAATACATTTAAAAAAAGTCGTTGGATAGTAAAACTTTCACAAAACAATTTTTTCAGGCGAAAAATATTACAATGAAATTCTACATTATTTTTTACTATTGCTTCGTAAGTATCGTGATTGGTGAAATTCTTCAAAATTACGAAACAAAAAAATCAAGTGTACCTCTAGAGATAATACAATCAATAAAACGGGATCATAATTATCATCAGATTATGTTGATCACAAAAAATAATAATTACAAAAATTCAACCCTAATTCAAGAATTTTTCAAAAATCTACCAATCTTGCATTTTAATTCCTCTGTTTTAACTCAACAACTTGATCATTTAAATCAAATGAATTCCTTCAAAAATCCACGAACCACTACACTGTTTCTAATTATCGAAACATTGACAAATAGCAACTACCAATGGACTCAAGAAGCGATGAATTTGGTCCAAAAATTATCAAAGGTTAAAATTCGACCTAAATGTTTAATTCTTCATTTATTGGAGGAAGAAAAATTAGAGAAAAACGTTGAAATACGAAATGATGGGCAATTTTTGAGAAAAATGTGGAAATCACTATTTCTTGATGTCACTATTATGAAAGTTGTGAAGGAAAATTTTACTGTTTATCAACTGAATCCTTTTGTTTCGAAAAGAGGAAAAATGTCCGAAAACATGTTTTCGGCAAAATGTCCTCTATTTCCGGATAAATTGCGAAACCTTCATGACTATAAATTAGAAATTGGCATTTTCGAAAGGTCACCTATCACTCGAGTGAATCGGAATTCAACAAAACATCCTATTAAAATTTTTGGACCAGATGCAATTACAATGAAGATTTTCTCCCAATTGATGAGGTTCCAATTAAGTTTTCCAGCATCCGATGTGGAGCTTTTTGGGACATTCTCCTGTTTGCCAAGTAAAAGATCTGGATTTCTGAAACAATTACTGGAAAATCGAATAAACCTGATTGGAGTTACTGCCACTGCAACATTTTCTCTTTGTCCACAACAAATCAACGAGCATGTAGTTATTGGACTAGATCATTATGTGGCCGTAATTCCTATTCAAAAATCTGAATCATCTGGAGTCATTCTTTTATTTGGACATAACTTTTATACTACAATTCTGTGGACAATTGTCATTATGCTGTTAACTTGGATGATGAAGAATCGTTTGCGGTTCGATAAACGAATTTGGAATTTCACAATGACTGTTCAAATAATTTTCGGTGCAACCGTACCCCAACAGCCGCAAGAACTAAAGGAACGAATACTCTTTGTACTCTTACTGATCATCAACATTTTCTATTCAACCAACATTTTTACGGCTTTAACAGAAATTTATCTCATTCCCAGCAAAAATGAAGTTCAAATCAACACCTTACGTGAATTGAGTGAATCGAATTTTAATTTAGCTGTCGAAGTTAATTTCCCAATGGTCTTAGAATCATCAGGAGAGGAAAATATATTGCGAATGTGGAGAAGAAAAGAACATACAATACTTGTCGTGGATTTATGTCTTAGGAGTCTGATTCAAATAAAGGATAGAAGTTGTTTTGTAAAAAAATCAATAGCCGATTGGTTTGTGAACAATCTTCTGGATGAAAATGGTGATTCATTGATTAAAATTGTACCAGAGTATTTGAATACAAATGTTAATGCATTTCTTCTTGAGCCTGGATCGCCGTATGTTGAGAAATTTCAGAGAATATTTCAATTATTGGTTCAGTCTGGAATCAGAAGTCAAATTGTGAGAGAACTTTCACTACAGAATAAAAGTCAATTATATGAGGAAATGGAGAATGACGACAAAGTTATGAGTGGATTTGTAATTTTTGGATTTCTTATATTTGGATTGGTTTTATCGATTTTTGCATTTATTGGGGAATTGTTGATGGCGACGTTCTACAAGAGATGCAGTTTAAAACGGCTATAAGAAATTTAATTTTTTTAAATTGCATTAAAGATCCCACAAATAGCTACAATTTACAATTTTAAGTCCTTACCTCGCAAAGTGATTATTTCCACACACTCGATGTGATGATCAATATTTTATTAGAAAATGAGTTTAGAAAGAAATTATATTAAAAATTATTATAATAAATTATTTTTATATTCGCTGTTATTTTATAAATATTTGTTACGCATGAACCTTTTTTTAACTATTAACTATAATCCCCATTTCTTAAGTAAAATTTTCTACTTTGAAAAAGTTCACATACTTCTATTGAATTGATTCGAATTATAGTTTAAAGGAATGGAGCAATTTTGATAAAAATCAAAATGTTCGTTGCTAAGAAACAATGTGGAATTTAAAAACGCAAAACAAGGAAAAGTTGTCGATGAAATTGTACAGAATATTGATAAGTTACTGTTTATATGAACGAATATAAAAAAGAGAAGAGCTAAGAATTTGGTAAGTTACATTTATTTTGGGGGTCAAACCATTATATTTCGTATAAAGTCGATGCAGCCTAATTTTAAAAAAAATTGATACTTTTAGAAATGAATCTGTATTATCTCTGAAGAACGAAATGAAAAGAATTATATTAAAATATTTATTACTTTTCTTAAAATATGGGTGTAAATTGGAGACTGTGTGAAAAAATGGAACTTTTTAGAAATTTTGAAAATATTTAAAAAATTATTGAAAAATTCTTATAAGTGCAAAAAGATTTATTCATTCATGTTTAAAAATAGTTGATTAATTATTCTTGAATAAAAAAACTAGTAAAAATATATAAATAATAGATAAAATATGTTTTTAAAGTCGATCCGCCAAATAACCTAATTTTGTCCTATTTTTGTCAATTAATTACGAGAAGGGAGAATTATTGAATTAAATAAAAACTCTCCGAATATAAAGTATTTTTGATGAGTTGAAACTACGCGATTTCCGAATAGTTGCGTACTTTACAACTCAATAACTTTGTTAAAGAAAAATAAAAAAATTTGGCACTTTCACAACTTCTAAATCACAACGATATCAATACACTCAAAAATTTTCGTTTTGGTCCCGAGTCTAATTTAAAAAATACAAAGGTTTGAAAATTGCACACTTTTTCAGGCTAAAACTATTTATATTCTTTTCATTGAAATTGGTTTTTTGTTGTTATAATCACGTTCCGATCATTGTATTTAAATTAAAAGCCAACTTCAATGTTAAGAATACTTTCAACTCATCAAAAATACTCTATATCCGATGAGTTTTTATTTAATTCAATAATTCCCCCTTCTCGTAATTAATTGATAAAAACGTTAAAATTAGGCCGCAACGACTTTATTCAAAATATAATGGTTTGATCTTTAGATAAAATTGTTTGTATCTACACTACCGTCCGAAATTATGCGAACGCTAACATTTCGAGCTATTAAAAAACACACCCGCACAGAAACAGTGATAACTCGGTTAAAAATGAAGCTAGATGGTTTTTTTAAATTGCATTGGAAAGCTTATTAAATTTCCAATGAAATGCCACTATTTTAAGTTATATTGCATAAATAGAAAGAGAGATATCGTGTTATGAAGACAAAAAAATAATTCTATTTTTTTCGGAATTTCTTACTCTGACTTTGACTCCTGGCACAGTTTAGCAAAGTTTATGAAAAAAATTGTTACTTTTACAGACTATTCCTTGTAACCTAAGCTTTTAATAGAGATCAAGAACAGCAAAAAATATTTACGGGTTCCCGAGATATTACAAAAAGAGTCGGACCGTGCCAAGCAGAATTTTCAATCATCGATTTCTCTAATTCGCCGTTGAGTCAATTACTTGTCTGTGAAAAAAGTGTTGAAAATTAATTTTACCAAGTACATTCTTACTGGGATCCACTTTTTAAATATCGATATATAATAAATTAAATTAAAAAGTGGATCCCAGTAAGAATTTACTTGGTAAAATAATTTTCGACACTTTTTTCACAGACAAGTAATTGACTCAACGGCGAAATAGAGAAATCGATGATTGAAAATTCTGCTTGGCACGGTCCAAATCTTTTTGTAATATCTCGGGAACCCGTAAATATTTTTTGCTGTTCTTGATCTCTATTAAAAGCTTAGGTTACAAGGAATAGTCTGTAAAAGTAACAATTTTTTTCATAAACTTTGCTAAACTGTGCCAGGAGTCAAAGTCAGAGTAAGAAATTCCGAAAAAAATAGAATTATTTTTTTGTCTTCATAACATGATATCTCGCTTCCTATTTATACAATACAACTTAAAATAGTGGCATTTCATTGGAAATTTAATAAGCTTTCCAATGCAATTTAAAAAAACCATCTAGCTTCATTTTTAACCGAGTTATTACTGTTTCTGTGCGGTTGTGTTTTTTAATAGCTCGAGATGTTAGCGTTCGCACAATTTCGGACGGTAGTGTATATAATAATTTGACCATTATTATCCTATGGAATTAATAAGTAAATATTACACAGGCTGACAAAATTTTTGCGAATCTCAGAACCAAGAGCCGGACAGTACTTTTCCGAAGGCATTTGACGTGATGAATCCAAATGTGAAATCAGAATTGCCTCATCACGTCAGGTTTTTGAGATATTCTTACCTAAAAATGCCAAAAACACGATTTTTGTCCTTTATTGAATTTATGTACAAAAAAAATTCGTAAACTGATTAGTATCTAATTCAGCTTCCCAAAAAAGCATAAAATAACTACAAACACGTAATATTAGGGTGGTTTTTTTTAGATTTCCTGTGTCAGCGCTTAAATATTTGAAATCAGAATTTAAAAAATTCAAAATGCCGAATCCAATATGGCCGTTGAATTTTATGAAGCTCAATGGATTCGCTTTAAATTTGTTACTTGGGGGTTCCCGGGGTCACTGATTATGAATTGAGTATCAGATTTTTAAAATTCAAAATGGCGTATCCAATATGAATTGGATATTAGTCAGTTTACGTGTTTTCAAGTTTCAAAAAGCATTTTAAAGGGTAAGAATAGTACTTTCAGATGTCGTAAAAAATATTTTACTTCATTGTACATGACTTCAAAAAAGCCAAAAATCCTATTTTTGGCACCTTTAGGTTAGAATATCTCAGCAACCTGACGTGACAATTCTGAGGTCAGATTTAAATTCAGCACGTCAAAAGCCTTAGGAAAAGTATTGTACGGTTCTAAGTTCTGAGATTCGCCAAAATTTCATTGGCCTGTGTTATTGGTCGCTGAATGCTCAGCGGTCAATAAAAAGTCCCAATATCCCAATCAGCATATAAGCTTCACACAAACTTGCATTAAGCTTACTGCGCAAGGTGTGCAAGCTTACAGAGTAAGCAATCTTGCTACAGGATTAAGATATAAGTTTGCTGCAAGCTTTTGAGGCAAGTGTACGACAAGCTTAGTTGGCAAACTTGTTACAAGTTTGTAGTGTCAGTTTGCAGTAAGCTTATTTTAAGTATGCTGCACAAGCACATACAATTTAATTAAATTAATTTTAACTGTTTCTGGAGATTTTATTATAAATTTTACAATATACACTCAGCTACATAGCTAGGTGGCAAAAAAATTTACTGCGCAGCCGTAAATTCCATAGAATTTAACTGCGCGTCATGCCCAGTTTTTTAATTTATCCGGCAGCTTGCATCAACTTTGAGGCAAGTTTATCCAATAAACTTGTAGCAAGTTTGCCAAATAATCTTGTTTGTAGCAAGCTTACGTGCTGAAATGCGATTGCTCGATGGTTATGTTGAGTTCTTTATTTACCTACAAGTAGTCAATAATTAACACTTTACTGCCCTAGGGCAATAATGGTCAATAATAAATGTAAAAAAATTGAAAAAAGGTCGTTGGATAGTAAAACTTTCACAAAATCATTTTTTCAGGTAAAAAAATATCAAAATGAAATTCCACATTATTTTTTACTATTGCTTTATAAGCATCGCGATTGGTGAAATTCTTCAAAATTACGAAACAAAAAAATCAACTGTACCTCTAGAGATAATACAGTCAATAAAACGGGATCATAATTATCATCAAATTATGTTGATCACAAAAAATAATAATTACAAAAATTCAACCCTAATTCAAGAATTTTTCAAAAATCTACCAATCTTGCATTTTAATTCCTCTGTTTTAACTCAACAACTTGATCATTTAAATCAAATGAATTCCTTCAAAAATCCACGAACCACTACACTGTTTCTAATTATCGAAACATTGACAAATAGCAACTACCAATGGACTCAAGAAGCGATGAATTTGGTCCAAAAATTATCAAAGGTTAAAATTCGACCTAAATGTTTAATTCTTCATTTATTGGAGGAAGAAAAATTAGAGAAAAACGTTGAAATACGAAATGATGGGCAATTTTTGAGAAAAATGTGGAAATCACTATTTCTTGATGTCACTATTATGAAAGTTGTGAAGGAAAGTTTTACTGTTTATCAACTGAATCCTTTTGTTTCGAAAAGAGGAAAAATGTCCGAAAACATGTTTTCGGCAAAATGTCCTCTATTTCCGGATAAATTGCGAAACCTTCATGACTATAAATTGGAAATTGGCATTTTCGAAAGGTCACCTATCACTCGAGTGAATCGGAATTCAACAAAACATCCTATTGAAATTTTTGGTCTAGATGCAATTACAGTGAAAATTTTCTCAGAATTCATGAGATTCCAATTAAGTTTTCCAGCATCCGATGAGGAATTTTTTGGGAAATATTCCTGTTTGCCAAATAAAACAACTGGATTTGTAAAACAATTACTCGAGAATCGAATAAATTTCATTGCAGTTACTTCAATTTCATCAGTTGCTGCTTGCCCACAAGAAACCAACGAGCATGTGTTTCTTGAACTAGATCATTTTGTAGCCGTAATTCCTATTCAAGAATCTGAATTTTCTGGAGTCATTCTTTTATTCGGACATAAGTTTTATTCTACTATTCTATGGACAATTGTTATTATGCTGTTAAGTTGGATGATAAAGAGTCGATTACGGTTTGATAAACGAATTTGGAATTTCACAATGACTGTTCAAATAATTTTCGGTGTAACCGTATCCCAACAGCCGTGGATACTAAAGGAACGAATACTCTTTGGACTCTTACTGATCATCAACATTTTCTATTCAACCAAAATTTTTACGGCTTTAACAGAAATTAATCTTATTCCCAGCAGAAATGAAGTTCAAATCAACACCTTACGTGAATTGAGTGAATCGAATTTGAATTTAGCTGTCGAAGTTAATTTTCCAATGATCTTAGAATCATCAGGAGAGGAAAATATATTGCGAATGTGGAGAAGAAAAGATCATACAATCATTGTAGGGGATTTATGTCTTAAAAGTCTGATTCAAATAAAGAATAGAAGTTGTTTTGTAAAGAAATCAATAGCCGATTGGTTTGTGAATAATCTTCTGGATGAAAATGGTGATTCATTGATTAAAATTGTACCAGAGTATTTGAATACAAATGTTAATGCATTTCTTCTTGAGCCTGGATCGCCGTATGTTGAGAAATTTCAGAGAATATTTCAATTATTGGTTCAGTCTGGAATCAGAAGTCAAATTGTGAGAGAACTTTCACTACAGAATAAAAGTCAATTATATGAGGAAATGGAGAATGACGACACAGTTATGAGTGGATTTGTAATTTTTGGATTTCTTATATTTGGATTTATTGTATCGATTTTTACATTTATTGGGGAATTGTTGATGGCGATGTTCTACAAGAGTCGCAGCTCAAAGCGGCTATAAGAAATTTATATCTTTTAAAAAGACATTTAGTTTTCTTTAAACATGCGAAGCATTTTTTAGTTATTATTTAAATCAATTTTTTTTAAATTACATTAAAGATCCCACGAATAGCAACAATTTACAATTTTAAGCCTTTTACTTCGCAAAGTGATTATTTCCACACATTCAATGTGAAGATCAATATTCTTAAGTAAAATTTTCTACTTTAAAAAAGTTCACATACTTCTATTGAATTGATTCGAATTATAGTTGAGTAAAAGAGTGAAGCAATTTTGATAAAAATCTAAATGTTCGTTGCTAAGAAACAACGTGGAACATAAAAACACAAAACAAGGAGAAGTTGTCGAAGAAATTGTACAGAAAATTGATAACTTACTGCATATATGAACGAAAATAAAAAAGAGAAGAGCTAAGAATTTGGTAAGTTACATCTATTTTAGATAAAATTGTTTGTCTCTATGTGGGCATTTTCATTAAAACACGTACATAGAGTTGAAAATTTAAATTCGGTTATGGGAGATAAATAAATTAATCTCACTGAACATAATACATCTAATTTAATTATCCAAAAAAGATTTTCAAAATAAATAATTAAAAACGATATTTTAAGACCTTTTTATACATTATGAGTACAAGTGTAAATTCACCGCATATAGAAAGAGTTACTTTAGGAATATATATCAATGGCTTACGCTCAAAATATAAATAATTTATCACTTTTATCATGTAGTAGAGGAGACCGGAGCGTCATGGACCACTTTTCACTTTTTGTTGCTTAACTTCGTCATTCTTGCTTTGGGGCCGTTCAAAAAATACGTAACGCCATTTTTCGGAAATTTTGACCCCTCCCCTCCCCACACGTAACACAATGTTATATACATTAGCGCCATTTTTTCTACTTACCGTAACAAATTGCTAGACCCCCCCTTCCCCCCAAAATGCGTTAGCCTAACATTTCAGCTTTCAATTAAAAAAAGTACGCCCTAATATCACTTATACTTTTTTTCTAGAACAATGTTTTTGGAGAAATGCAAGGTGAGAAATCGCGGGGCGTAATGGATCAGCAATGAAATTATAATTTAGATTATCAAATATTATTACGGTATTGCCAATTTTGATTTCTATTGTATATTTATAACAAAGAATATGGAAAATGAAACATATTTAATTTAAACTTTAAATATTTTCATGAAATTTTCAAATTTCAAAAAGTTGTAGTGAAATGCAAAATCCATTTACTTAAAAACATCTATTCTCCAGTTATTTTTTTTATAAAGGGTTAAAATTGGTTATCATTTTGTTAATATTTTAAATATAATAGATTTTTCTTAATAAAAAATGTGAGCCAAAACCGGCCAAAGTTTTTGTTGAAAATTTTGTTATTTGTTATCAATACCGTAAGTATTAAACAAAAATTGTTCTATATGAATAAATGTTTAAAGCTCTAAACCTGATAAACAAAAATTTTTTACAAGTAATTTTGAAAAAGGTATAACAAAAAAACAAAGATTTCAAAAATTTATTTTCGAGCGTCAAAATTACTTTTTCTACCATATTTTTAACAATAATAAATGAATAACGATGAAACTTGGTACAAACTTACAGTATACCATGGTACATTATTTTGATCAAAAATCGAAATTACTTTGATTTACCACTTTTAAATTAATTGAAGTGATCCATTTCGCCCCTGATCCATTACGCCCCGGTCTCCCTTAAGTGTATAAAAGAACTCTATAACATAGTTTTTAAATATTTTTTCTGTAAATTTCCTATGATTTAAAATTATTAAAAACTTTTAGATTATTATGTCCGTGCGTAACGTAAAAATATGCATTTATTTACTTACAGATAAAACAACTAATTCTTATAACTTCAAACCTCGCATACAAAGCTAATTTTTATTACTAACTTTTATTTAAGCTAATTTTTATGAACATTTTCTTGATTAAACATCAATTATATCTGTTGTCACAGTGTAGAATAGACAAAAAATGTTCAGATGTAGAGAAACCAAAAACTATTGTTAAAGTAGATTTTAGAATGATCTACTAATTAAATTTAAGGTATACAATTTTATTTTGTATTTTAAGTATGTCTGAAAGTCTCAGAAAGGCTAGAACATTAAAAAGTGTCGTACAAACGTCCATGCGTCACACATGGAAATGCCCATATAATAAAGTGATCATTATTATTCTAAGGAATTAATAAGTACATTACTCAGGCCAACAAAATTTTGGCGAATCTCATATTCAAGAGCCGGACAGTATTTTTCCGAAGGCATTTGACGTGCTGAATCCAAATCTGACCTCAGAATTGCCCCATCACGTCAGGTTTTTGAGATATTCTAACCTAGTTAAAAGTGACAAAAACACCCCAAGTAGCACGTAACATTACTGGAATGTTGCAGCAATGTTACATGTAATGTTAGTAACATTACAGTGTAACATTGCAGTAATATTAAATTGTCCGCCTAAAGGCAATATTACATGTAATGTTACATCAATATTACATGTAATGTTACATCAACATTACATGGTAATGTTACTGTAATGTTACAAAGAAAGTTTATAAAATTACTGTTATAAGGAATTTTGCGATCTTTCTTTGTAAGATTACAGTGACATTGTAGTAACATTACCATGTAATGTTGATGTAACATTAGATGTAATATTGCCTTGGGGCGGACATTTTAATATTACTGCAATGTTACACTGTAATGTTACTAACATTACATGTAACATTGCTGCAACATTCCAGTAATATTACGTGCTACTTGGGACGATTTTTAGCCTTTTTTGCAGTCATGTACAATCAAGTGAAAATTTTTTGCGGCATCTTAAAATACTATTCTTTTCTTTTAAAAAACCTTTTGAAATTAGCAAAGTCTTTATTTGCAAAAATTCAGATATCGGCATTTAAAGTTTTTTTTTAATCTGTTAAAGGACCCCGCACCAAATACATGGAAATAGAGGTCAAGGTGAAATTTTTTTATACTTTGTAGTTTTGTAGTTTATGACCTACAAGTACCAAAACTGTTAATGCCAAAATTTTAAAAATAGACAGTTTTTGAATTACACAACTCAAAAGTCACCAACAACACAAGAAATAAAAATATACATTGAAAAGGAAAATAATGTTTAATAAGAGCAATCTATGAAATTATTTCATGACTGTTAGCATATAAAACCAAAAACATGTAAACTGATATGTTAAAAGCTTGCATATTCTGATTATGGTTGTGACAAACAACCATAGATGAAAAGAATAATTAACCAGTTCATAAAGATTTCCATAAATCCATGATTTTTATAAAATAATGTTTCACAAGCATTTAACATATAACTGCAAATGTTCCGAGTTCTTCAATAGTGATTATGGTTACTACCAAGAACCATTAAACAACCATTGTAGAACAAAAACTTCTCTTATAATTGCAGATTAAACTCTAGCAATCTAAAAATCTATATGTATACACGGAAAAAAAGTACGTGAATCATTCCTTGAAAGTGCTTGACTTTCGGATAGGACGCAAAATACAAGGCGGTATTATATGGGTTATTTTCAAATAACTGTCATATTTGCATGTCCCCATAGATAAATGACTAATAAAATTATTATTTTTTGCCACTCACTTCCTAAATCACTTAATAGAAGTCTCTTCTTAAAGATACTTAATATTCAGTTTGTTAACATTAACATTATCATAGTTAAAATTAAGAAAATAGGGTTAAATTGTCAGGTCCGTGGCATACGTTTTTTTTAAATTTTGTTCTGAAATTTTCACGTAAGCAAATATTAAAACTATCTTTTAAGTACTTTATAGGCCAAATCTAACCAGATGTTTTACATATAAAAATATTTTTATTACAATGATATTCTACGTACACGAGCACTTTTTTCATGTTTTAAATTGTTAATTACTTTCTACCAACACATGTTAACGTCATCGTGATTTTATTACTCAATTTTATGTTTAATTGACTTCTACTGGTATTATTTTGAAGTGCGAACATTGAAAAGAAAATATTTATTCGATTTTTTATTTCTTTACGTGTTTTAACTGTGACACACATGTCAGGACCGTGGAAAAATGTCAGGTCCGTGGCATGTAACTTTTGCATTTTCTTTGCGATTACCATCGTAACTTTAGAAATATTTAAAATCTTGTAGTTTTCATTTGAACATATACTTTAATAACAAAAATGTACTGGAATATGTAATAAATTTCAAATTTGGTTCACTATTTTAGCAGAAAAATGTCTTATTAAAAAAAATCACAGTTATTTGAAAATCACCCATATACTTTTTATTAGAAAATATAAGAAAGTCCTAGAATTATTCTAGTACTAGTATGGGCCACAGTGTTTTTTAAATTTTAACCAAAAGATCCAAGGTAAATGACAGCTGATCGTCTGTTTCCATTTGTGCGGTTATTTCACATGTGAATATACTATTATTTTATGAAAAACAAATAGTGTTAATATATATTTGTCTTCATGAATTAACTTTCAAAAAAATATTTTTTATGTTGTGTTTCTCACAAAACAGAACGTTATGTAATTCTCAGTTTTTAGTGAAATAGCATGTCTCTCAAGTCGTGAAAAATATCACCATGTGGTATATAAGAACAATTCGATACGTACTGTCAAGTGTTAAGTGTGTGTGTTTATATTTAAGTTATACGCGAATATATGTATGTGTGTTATAGGTTAGTTTATAAGTGTATTGATAAACGTCGAAAAGTGATACAATAATAATTGTTCTTTGTTTGTGTGATTAATTATCCAAATATGTGAATGAATGAGTGAATTTCAGAAAAACTGTGAACAAGTGGAAATTATATTTTTTATTTTACAGAAATATACTATTTTTTTGAAAGTCAATAAAATTCTCAAGCAATAAGGTACTAGAAATTTTCATTGACTGCTTTTGAAACTCTCATGCAAAAGTACTAGACTATTTCTAGTATCTTGTGTCGCATCCAAAAGTCAAGTACCAAGTCAATGAAAATTTCACGTACTTTTTTTTCCGTGAATAGTTCTTTTATATGTAAAAAAATTTCTACTTGATTGTACATGACTTCAAAAAGGCCAACAATTGTATTTTTGGCACCTTTAAGTTAGATTATCTCAGCAACCTGACGTGACAATTCTGAGGTCAGATTTAAATTCAGCACGTCAAAAGCCTTCGGAAAAGTATTGTCTGCTTCTAGGTTCTGAGATTCGCCAAAATTTCATCGCCCTGTGTTATTGACCAATGATCAGCGGCCAATAAAAGGTCCCATATTGCTCAATAGTTATATTGAGTTCTTTATTTACCTACAAGTAGTCAATAATTAACACTTTATTGCCCTAGGGCAATAATGGTCAATAATGAATAACAAAAAATTGAAAAAAGTCGTTGGATAGTAAAACTTTCACAAAATTTTTTTTTCAGGCAAAAAAATATCAAAATGAAATTCTACATTATTTTTTACTATTGCTTCCTAAGCATCGTGATTGGTGAAATTCTTCAAAATTACGAAACAAAAAAATCAAATGTACATCTAGAGATAATACAATCAATAAAACGGGATCATAATTATCATCAGATTATGTTGATCACAAAAAATGATAATCACAAAAATTCACCTCTTATTGAAGAATTTTTCAAAAATCTACCAATCTTGCACTTTAATTCATCTGTTTTAACTCAACAACTTGATCATTTAAACCAAATGGATTCCTTTAAAAATCCACGATCTACGACACTGTTTCTAATTATCGAAACATTGACAAATAGCAACTACCAATGGACTCAAGAAGCGATGAATTTGGTCCAAAAATTATCAAAGGTTAAAATTCGACCTAAATGTTTAATTCTTCATTTATTGGAGAAAGAAGAATTAGAGAAAAACGTTGAAATACGAAATGATGGGCAATTTTTGAGAAAAATGTGGAAATCACTATTTCTTGATGTCACTATTATGAAAGTTGTGAAGGAAAATTTTACTATTCATCATCTGAATCCTTTTGTTTCCAAAAGAAGAAAAATGTCAGAAAACTTCTTTTCGGCGAAATGTCCTCTATTTCCGGATAAATTGCGAAACCTTCATGACTATCGATTGGAAATTGGCATTTTTCAAAGGCCACCTTTTACTCAAGTGAATCGGAATTCAACAAAACATCCTATTGAAATTTTTGGTCTAGATGCAATTACAGTGAAAATTTTCTCAGAATTCATGAGATTCCAATTAAGTTTTCCAGCATCCGATGAGGAATTTTTTGGGAAATATTCCTGTTTGCCAAATAAAACAACTGGATTTGTAAAACAATTACTCGAGAATCAAATAAATCTGATTGGAGTTAGTTCAACTGCAACATTTTCTCTTTGTCCACAAGAAACTAACGAGCATGTAGTTATTGGACTAGATCATTATGTGGCCGTAATTCCTATTCAAGAATCTGAATCATCTGGAGTTATTCTTTTATTTGGACATAAGTTCTATACTACGATTCTATGGACAATTGTCATAATCCTATTAAGTTGGATGATGAAGAGTCGTTTGCGGTTTGATAAACGAATTTGGAATTTCGCAATGACTGTTCAAATAATTTTCGGTGTAACCGTACCCCAACAACCGTGGATACTAAAGGAACGAATACTCTTTGGACTCTTACTGATCATCAACATTTTCTATTCAACCAATATTTTTACGGCTTTAACAGAAATTTATCTCATTCCCAGCAAAAATGAAGTTCAAATCAACACCTTACGTGAATTGAGTGAATCGAATTTGAATTTAGCTGTCGAAGTTAATTTCCCAATGATCTTAGAATCATCAGGAGAGGAAAATATATTGCGAATGTGGAGAAGAAAAGATCATACAATCATTTTTGGGGATTTATGTCTTAAAAGTCTGATTCAAATAAAGAATAGAAGTTGTTTTGTAAAAAAATCAATAGCCGATTGGTTTGTGAATAATCTTATGGATGAAAATGGCGATTCATTGGTCAAAATTGTACCAGAGTATTTGAATACAAATGTTAATACATTTCTTCTCGAGCCTGGATCGCCGTATGTTGAGAAACTTCAAACAATATTTCAATTTTTGGTTCAGTCTGGAATCAAAAGTCAAATTGGGAGAGAATTTTCACTAGAGAATAAAAGTCAATTATATGAGAAAAAGGAGAATGACGACAAAGTTACAAGTGGATTTGTAATTTTTGGATTTCTTATATTTGGATTTATTGTATCGATTTTTACATTTATTGGGGAATTGTTGATGGCGCTGTTCTACAAGAGATGCTGTTCAAAACGACTTTAAGATTGCCGAAATGTAACGATTATTATTTATATATAGATTAATATAATTTTTGGTGTTAATTCAGTAACTATATTACAATTTTTTTAATTGTCAACTACAATTCATTGTAATTTTTTTTTTTTGGTAATTATGCAGAAGAAGGACTTTTCTCAATTTTGAAGAAAAACGGTTAATTCTTTTTGGAAAAGCTTTCATTTGATTAAAGAATGAAATATCAGATGGGGGAAGATAAAAAAAGGTGATTTTAAGAATGCCAGAGATGGGAAACAGAATTAAAATTTTCGTTTTTTGCATATAACTTTCTCAAAACTAATAATATCAAAAAATTTCTTTTATAAAAGTTGTAGATCATGTCAAAATACATCTTTTTTATCCCACAACCCAAGGTGGATGACTGCTTCCTCCTCTAAATAAAAAGGAAAAGAATATCAATTTGACTCTCTTTCTGCATTAGAAAAGGAAAGAAGAAAGGTTGCAGCGGGCTTCGTCCGCCTTTATTGTGATAAAAAATCGTAATTTTAATTTTTTTTCCCATCCCTGGCATTCCTAAAATCGACTTTTTCGTCTTCCCCCACAGAATTCTTCAAAAACTAGCCAAATAAAAGCTTTTCCAAAAAGAATTAACCGCCTTTCTTCAAAATTAAGAAAAGTCCTTCTTCTGCATAATTACCTTTTGCATTTCTTGAGATTGTTAAAATTTTGCTTTAAAATAATTACTATTTAATAAAAGATTAAGAAATTATTGTATATTATATTGAATGAACAACTTGTTTTGTGTGCCTGTGTTATTTACGGTGTAATAAAGACTTGAACATTGCAGTGATTTTTATTGTTAGGAATATGTCACACTATAGTTTTTAAACAAATAATAATTTATTCAAACAGTTAAATAAAATGTTACTTTGAAAGGTTAAAAATAGAATATGTTATGGACAAAGTGTTATTGTCGAAAGACTCCAGAAAATGAACTGAATTCTACACAGAAGATCGGTACTTCTTATTGTAGAAAAGTAAATTAAGAAACTACTGATATTATTAAAAAATAATTTTACAGTCTAGACTGTTATGACATAAAGATCGATTCATATTCGTAATTGTTAAGCAAAGTTGGAGACAGTGAGTCTGAGTGTAAGGATAATAAAGGTAGTGTGTTAAAAGTCATTAGGAACAAAGAAAAGGGCTCGACTGTATATAGACTTTGGAACTCAAAGATTTGATTTTACGAAAAACTAAATTTTAATAAAGAAAATTGTAACGTTATATTTTATTAGAAAATATTAAAAATTAAATCAAATATATATTGTAGAGTCGCTACAATATATTAAGAGTTGATCTGTTTTGTGTATTGTCATTACTAAAATTACAAATATAAACTAAAATTTTTTGCTTCCTAAAGGTGCCTTTCTTGAAAAGCGTAAAAACACAAATACTTCATGTAAATTAATATTAGCGTACGTTTATTCAGAATCATTATTATCAAAATATTCATTGAAATTCAATTATATTAATTTATGGGTGATTCTTCTAAAAGTGACACTTTTAAATTTCATTTTTTCAATTTTTTGAAATGTTTTTGAAAACATATTTTAAAATTTTTAATAGTTTGTCGTGTCCGAAATTTCGATTATCCGAGGCTGACATCTACATCTATATTGGGTCCCCACTTTTCTGATACAGGATTTCAAAATAAATCAATAGTAGGGTAGAGCGGGGCTAGTTGAGCATAGGGGTAATTTGAGCAACCGAAATATCTCAGGCTCTATAAATTGTCCACTAAATTTTTTCAATGCCAGAAAGTAGCAGACACTTGCGCAGTTATATTCCCTCCTGCGCCTGCTTCTTTCTGCCATTGAAAAAATTAGCGGCCAATTTATAGAGCCTGAAATATTTCGGTTGCTCAACTTACCCCTATGCTCAACTAGCCCCGCTCTACCCTAAAAAACTGACTCAAAAAGCAATAAAAGTGCGCGGTATGACGTTGTATTCACTTGTAAAAGGAACCTATAAAAGATGCCACCCATCCCGAATTTTTTATTTCCTAAGGACTGCAATGCATCAACATCAAATAAATAATTTGGTCACTCCTAAGCTGAGGAGTGTTTAATCTAATTTACATCGACACTTGAACTCCGAAACTTTCACTTCTTTGGCTGTCCCGAAAACGATTTGAAGGAAATTTACTGCATTTTTTGTTTCCGCTAGTTAATGTCTTTTTCGTCCTCACACTTAAAGAGGTATATTTTCATAAGCCTAAGACTGTAACAATAACTTAATAGGTATATTACTAATACTTTAAATTTGTTCCAATTTAAATTGTATAGGTATATTACTAATACTTTAAATTTGTTCCAATTTAAATTCTCTTTATCTTTCATTCTAATTGCAAAGTATTCAAATAAAACTTAAATCATTTAAATTCGATTGAACTTTTCCTCTTTTATACAACTTATAAATCAGGTATGAATCTTAAATTTTGTACAATTGAAAAAATATATATATATCATTTTGTATATATCTAGTTTCCTTCTGAAACATTACACATATTATTTTTCTATATTGTGAATTTAAAAATTTCTTACTAATCGTGTTTTGTAACGATATCGAAAACTCTTCTCTTCCTGTTCCTGTAGAATTCAATAAACAGCTCTCCAAAAAATGCAATAATTGAAATCACATAGCTAAAACAAAGAATCCAGATTAGTGAGTCCAATAGAGTTGATTGATCTTGCATGAGACTGATTTCTGTTGTTTTTGTTTTAACCGACGAGAATAATTCTCTGAACCATTTTTCTTTGAGACCAGTTTGAGTGAGACGATTCATGTTCTTTTCAAAAGAAAAAGCACTGGGAAAATTGGGTTCCATCATTATTGTTTTTGGTGTTTCCATAAAAACTTCAGGCACTATTTTTACCATTGCAAAACCATCACTAGTGACATATTGTGACACAGCAATTTTTGCGATTAATTCTTTTAGAATACAGGTGACATTTTTATGCATTGCAACCATTCGTATGCAATTTTGTTCATTTGAGAAAATATGTGTTTTTTTCAATAAATCCTCTATTAGTTTATCATTGTCAAGTGCAGCTGCAGCTTCAATACCATTTGGGCTGAAAAATACAGTGAGATCCGATTTATTCACATCGTTTAGATTCGAGAGAGCATTTTCTTTTTGCACCATAATTTCGATGTCAGTCAGCAGGGAAAATACTTCTGATGAAAGAATCATAAAGCCGACAAAAATAAATGGAAAGAGAATTCGATCTAAATTGTTCTTTGGATCTGTTGAAATGCCAATTCCTAATAGCATTTGAAAAATACTAAAAAAACTCCAAAATTGAGAGTCGACTGGCAGAATTTTGACGGAAATGCAGAGAAATATTATCAGACATATGGTTAGTGAGCCTAAAATTAGAGATGTTGTTATTGAGAAGGATTTGTTCGATGTCCTTGTAATTGGTACGAGCATAAAGTAACGAAGATTTTCGTTTTCGAAGGCAAAAGTGTTGGCATAATTATTGTTGCAACCGGACGGTATTACTAGAGATGTGGTGAAAAAATGGAATTCGTTATGGTAGAGTTTGTAAAGTATACCAGTAGATTTATTCCGTTGACAGGAAGCTCTACCTAGTTGAATTCCTGGATAGGAAACTTCAGAAACGACGAAATTCTGTATTTTTGCTAGAACTTGACGAAGATTCACCTGCAGTCCGGAAACTTTGACGGTATGACCGGAGGAATTTTTTTGGAGATTGACGTACGGCCAACTGTGCGCTGAGGAAACTTTCATCACGAATTTCTCTAGATTAGCCAATTTGTTGGGAAAAATTATTTCTCTGGCGGAGAATTTCTTGCGGGTGTAAATTCTTTTGTAGGGATTAAAACAATGCATCGTTAGATATTCTTCTCGACTTAGAAATTCTTTCTGAATTAGATTCGTCTTTAAATTCCAAGTAGAATTTAGTGGCGAAATCTCCATCAGTTCTAGAATTGTTAGGTCTAGTATTCTTTTGGACCAGGCGAAATGAAGCAATTTCTCAGGATTTATTATTTTCTGTTGGAGGATTAACAAACAGCGGGGATGAATTGCCCCACCGGAAATTTCTGCCATGTACTCTAAAGTTTCCTTTGGATCCGTTTCTTCCGGCAAAATTATTAAAAATCGAGTCGTTATTTGAATACTTCTAGAAGATACAAAATTTTTAAGCAACTCTGCTTTAGTTTCGAGAAAATTGATCAATTTTAATGAAACCTTTGCTGCTAAACTTTGCAAAACTTGTTGAAGAACTTTATCGTTTGCTTTTCCGTTAATCATCACTATTGTCTGGAATGTGTCGAATTCTCGTCTCCAGATCGTGTCAAGATCTTGCACCCATTTGCTCGCTTTGGTTCTCTCTCCCCTACTGATTGTAAATACGAACAGGAGGATTAAAATTCTAATTAAAGGATAATTACTCACATACATTTTTTTAAAACTTCGTAAATTGGAATAATTTTGGTAATCTCTAGAAAAAACTTGTAGGTAAATTTAAGCTGCTGTCTTCGGTTTGTTGTGAAATTTTCCATTCCCTAGGCAACTGTATAAATATTTAAAATAGATACTTAACTGTATTATTACATTGTTTGAAGCAAACATTGCAGACAGCGATGTGCATATATATTGTCGAGTATTACTTGTGGGAAGATTGTAATTTCTATAACAATTTTTGCAACTAGTGTTAATTTTTAATATAATATGTGATTAAGGGTGTTTTTGGTATGTCCACAGATCATGATCCGGATCACTCCGTGGTGTTCACTTGTATTAAATTTCGAAAATCCGATAGTATATGAAAAGAGGTTTATGTTCTAGATACTTAGGGTGCAGTCACATAAATTTTGTAAAAACCGTTCTTGTATCTCTCTCTCTCCTACGACAGATGCATAAGGGTCTATTTATAGTTAAGCTTATACAAAAAAATTGTAGAATTTGTTCTGCTAGCGCTATTTTTCTATAAATTTGTGTATCACCTACATGTTCAATTAAAAGTTTCCTTTTTACTTTCCCTGTAAAAAAAAGTATTGGGAGGTACGGGATTCCGCATTGCAAGTACCTACCTGTCAATGCGGTATTCGCGAAATTGCGCATTGGGTGTCGTGGTGAATGCGGTATTCAAGGGGTCCCAATGCGGTGCAAGTTTTAAGCTTTAAAAAAAAAGAAAATACGTGACAGGAGTAAATAATTAGTGTCAGTGGATCAAAATACCAGTTAAGGATTATTGACCCAGGTACACACAATCAAAAGTTAGTGACATAGGAGTGTTAAATAACACTAATTCGGAGTCATTTTAATATGTCAAACAATTACTTTCTTTAAAGATATAAATATTTTTAATAGTTTTTAGAAAAATTTATAATTGTAAAATGTATATATCTACATTTATAATATTTATTTTAAGGAATAAACTTTTGTCAGGGAGTGTACGACAACTTAACAAACAAAAATAATAATATTTTAGAAACAGGATTAATAAATTTAGAAAGCATTCTTTTATGAACGGTGTATAGGAAATCATAAAAAATATTGTTACATGCAAAAAAAAAGAGTTAAATTATTTTTAAACATTATTTTTGGATATTGAAAAAGTCAGAGAAAGACGTGACAACATATCATTTCCTTCTTTTTGTATTTCAAGGGTGGTAAACCTGACTACAAATGCTATATACATATATATGTATATAGTTAAAAACAAATAATGGCGTCTGGTAACGTCTGAGTCCTGTCAGCTGCATTATTTTTCTTAAATACACAAATTTAATATGAGTGAGAATACACTACGAAAATTTTGGTGGAAAGGTAAACGAGTTACCGAAAAAGTATATAAGGATCGAATACGCATGGTGGAAGCAGGGAAACAATTACGTGAAAGACGTCGTCAAAATAATGTTTTATCCAACATAAAAACTGTCGTTGCCAAGAATCTTTCCGGTCCTGCCATTTCAAATCCCGAAGGAAGACGTATTGTCCATTTAAAACATTTAGCGAACAATTTAATTTGTAAAGAATGTGCTGCAATTTTGTCTTTGCAAAATATAGTGACTGAAAAGCAGTGTGGTGCAGCTTCTATGTTTGTTGTCAAGTGTCGAAATTGTTTAGCTGACAATACTGTCACAACAGACAAAATGCATTTTTCTGAAAAAAGAAATACACATTTTGATGTGAACTCTAAACTATTACTTGGTAATTATAACTATAATTTTAATAATACTATTAAAAAATTAGTCTTGCTTTATTTACAAAAACATAACCTCAAAAGTCATGTATTCTTTTTTCGTAGGAACTCTGCACTCAGGACAAGGATGCAGTCATATTAATAAATTATTTAGTGCTTTAAATATTCCACCTATCAATACAAAGCTTTTCAAGAGACACGAGAGAGAGATTGGCCTTGCTGTGGAGGATGTGGCAAAAAAATCGTGTGAGGAAGCTGCTATTGCGGAAAGGAAACTAACCATTCAAAATTCGAAGGAAATTGAGAAACTTATGTAAGAGAAATATGCTTTTAGTATATTTCTTCTAATTCTTTTAACGTTTAAGAACATTTACGCTAAAAAATTATGATCAATTCATTAACATTTACAGGTTAATTATTTACATGCTATTAATTTCACATATCTAAAATTTTTACATCTAATTATTTATAGTAAATGAAAAGGAATTTTATACTTTTATTTTTTTTATAAATATTGATTAATTAAATTATGTTTAAAAACAATATAATGATCTATATGGGTGATTTTCAAATAACTGTGATTTTTTTGAATAAGACATTTTTCTGCTAAAATAGTGAATCAAATTTGACTTTCATTACATATTCCAGTACATTTTTGTTATTAAAGTATATGTTCAAAAGGAAACTACAAGATTTTGAATTTTTCCAAAGTTACGATGGAAAACGCAAAGAAAATGCAAAAGTTACATGCCACGGACCTGACATTTTTCCACGGTCCTGACATGTGTGTCACAGTTAAAACACGTAAAAAAATTAAAAAATGAATAAATATTTTCTTTTCAATGTTTGCACTTCAAAATAATGCCAGTAGAAGTCAATTAAAAATAAAATTGAGTAATAAAATCACGATGACGTTACCATGTGTCGGTAGAAGTTAATTAACAATTTAAAACATGAAAAAAGTGCTCGTGTACGTGGAATATCATTATAATAAAAATATATTTTTATGTAAAACATCTGGTTAGATTTGGCCTACAAAGTACTTAAAAGATAGTTTCAATATTTGCTCACGTGAAAATATCAGAACAAAATTTTAAAAAAACTTGTGCCACGGACCTGACAATTCAACCCTATTTTCTTAATTTCAACTATGATAATGTAAGTATTAATGAACTGAATATTAAGTATCTTTAAGAAGAGACTTCTATTAAGTGATTTATGAAGTGAGTGGCAAAAAATAATAATTTTATTAGACATTTATCTATGGGAACATGCAAATATGACAGTTATTTGAAAATCACCCATATATTCTTCGAAAGATATGTTATTTTTATCTGTATCAATTATAATAGGAAGTTAAAATAAAATGTAAATCGAAAAAATGAAGTATCTTAATGATATTCAATTTTGTGATCAACCCATTTGAACTAATTTTAATTGCACTAAAATATGTTTCTGAAAAGTTTGATTTTTATAGCGTTATTTTTTAAAAGGCACAGTTTATTTCGATAAGTTTTATACAAATAAATGACGATCAATATTAATCGTTATCATATGAAGCTTTTAGTTTATTAGTTTATTTATTTATTTTTTAGGCCTGAGCATTTGCAAAATGGTTTCATTATACCGAAAAAAGATTCTTCAAGAGTTTCGAATGAAGACCTAATACGCTTTTCTGCTTCCATCGATATGGGTTGGTCAAAGAGAGGAACTGGTCGCAATTACGACAGTCTTAATGGTCAAAGTGCATTAATTGGAACCCAGAGTGGTTTAATTATGGGATACTGTTCTAAAATTAAAATATATTATTGTTATATATTATTATTATTGTTATTATTGTTCTAAAGCCAAAAGCTGCAGTTGATCTGATTACAAAAAATTCAATTTTAAAAAAAAATAATTTACAGTTAGGAGTTTTAGTAGGTGACGAGGATTCGTCAACTATAGCTCATGTACGCAGTGCAGCAGAAAATGAAATTGTTAAACACTCCGACAAAAACCATGTGAATAAAGGTGTTACAAGTAAACTATACAAATTACAAACGAAGTACAAAGAACTCACCAAAGATTTTATAACCTCGATACAAAGAAGTTTCAGTTTTGCAATATCTCAAAATAAAGGAAAAAATACTTTAATGTCAACAGCTATAAAAAATATTCCTTTCCACTACTTCAATAAGCATGATAATTGTGGTTCATGGTGTACAAGCCGCTTAGAAAATGATGAATCTTTAAGTGTCACTTGTGGAACGGACTATCTAAAAAATTCCAAATTGTTTGAAGAACTACAGGAATTATTCGATGACTTGGCTAAAAACACACACAGATTTGCAGCTTGTGCATCTTCTCAAGCAAATGAGAGTTTTAATGCAATGGTTGCTAGTAAAGCACCAAAATCTCGAAGTTACAGTACATCGAAATCATTTGACTATAGACTAGCATGCGCCGTGAGTCAAAAAAACTGTGGAGAAAAATATATGCTGTCCGTAATGAAGAAATTACAACTGTCGCCAGGACATCACACTAAACAACATGTAAAGAAAGTTAAGCATGAGAAGAAAAAACACTCTACATTAATAAATAAACCCGAGTTCAAAAAACGACGTTTGTTTTTAAAAAAACAGAGGACACTTTTACGTAAGAAAAAGGAAACTTCTGAAGGCAACATGTACGAATCTAATATGGGATTATTGAATTCATCTCAAGAGGACGAGGTTAATAAAAAGTTTCATCAATTGAAAACAATAGATACAGCATTACCATTAAAAATGGTCTACTTTGATCTTGAAACATCTGGCTTAAGCGCGAAAGCAGATATTCTGCAAATTGCAGCAATTTGCAATGATGTATCTTTCTCTGTTTATTTGAATCCGACACAAGAAATTTCTCAGAAAGCCTCAGAAGTAACTGGTTTACAAAATGTTGAGGGAAATTTGCTTTTAAATGGAAGAAAAGTTCAATCATTTCCCTTATCAACTGCAATGAAAAAATTCTTCCTTTTTCTTGGTGACTTGGAATGTAGATGCATTTAGTTGCGCACAATGCTATATTTGATTGTCCTCGATTGATGCTAGCAATAAAAAATGCAAGAATGATGGATCACTTTCAACTTGTTGTCCAAGGATTTACAGACACTTTACCTATTATAATACTCTAATAAATTGTCAAAAAAGTTGGCAAAATTTTATAAACGAACAAATTTCCAAAGAGAATAATTCTGCAGCAGCCAAGAAACTCTTGATTCTTCGTGATTGTACCACAAGTCAAATGCGAAAAAAATAGCAGAAGGAGGGATTACATACGAAATGATTTGTGATGCGTTTCGTGAAAATAAAATTAATGGCTTAGAAAAACTATTCGCCAGAGATGAGAATGGAAATACAGTCACAAAGTCAAAATCTGTAATAAAAAAAATTTTGGATTACTTAGAGAAAAATTGTTTGTAAAAGTTTAGAATTGTAGTATCGATGAAAATTGTGGAAGCAAAAGGTCTGAAAAATACCAAAAACTATACTTTTATTTAAGAGTTTTTTTAAATTAGGTGTTGTCTAACATTGTTAATTTTATGCTTGTTAATTTTATATTAATATATTAATTAAATATATAATAAACATTGGTATTAATTGATAATTACCAAGTAATATATTAATAACAGATCAAAGATTTATTTAACTTCATATTAATCAAATAATACAAAAACTATTTAAGACTCAAATTTTGCGGCTTTGTCGAATTTCTTAATAGAAAATAAGACTGATTTTTGAGATGTAAAAATATGACAAACTAGTGTAAATTGGATTTTTTATGGTAAATAAAAACATGATCAAAATCATCCCAATTTTAAACAGTGTTTGGAAATTTAATTTTAAATTGGACACATTTTGAATATTTTTAAAATTTTCCTAAATTAAAATTGAAAGTAAATAATTAAAATGTTTAAAACATTTTTTAAAAATGTTGACAATTTTTTCTGACAAATTCTACAAATTGTTAAATATACTTTTTTAAAAAATATATTTATTGCGCAATTTCAAACAGTGGCCGCCTTATAAAAATAGCTGCTTGAACGCGTAAAGTAATTTAAAAACGATATTTCTTCCAATTTGAACAGTTATTGTCAAGTCGGGAATAATATTAGTAATCTTGAATTTTTGTTGTTTTATTTTCGCAAAGAAATTGAAACTCCAATGTAATACACGACTAGAGGAAGTAAAATGTGAAAATTTGATGTGCCCATTAGGTGCTGCCCTCTGGTGGTAATTTTATGTACCGCGCATTTGTTTAATTTTTTCTCTATTTTACTTCCTAACAATGTGAATGTAAATAAATAATTTACTTCTTGTGCGAAAATAAAAAATAAAATATTCAGGATATCTGGTATTTTCTCCGATTTTCCAATATCTGTCCGGAATTGGGGGACAAATCATTTTCAAATTAGTTATACATCTCAGCAGACATTTTTAAAAGGCGAAACATCATCAGTAAAAAATTTTATTTAAGTAAATCTGACTTTTCTAATATCTTGATAGCTCATTCATTTGTAGGTTATATTTTAGAAAAAGCATAATACACTAAACAAACATATTTTGAACTTTAATTTATTAGATTTTGATGTTTAGGTTAAATTTTAGTTTAGATGTAATTTTTTTTTAAATGGATTTATGATCTTTATAAAAATGTTTTAAGCTTTAGCTGGCTGACAGCAAGCCCCCTACAAATGTTGATGTTAAGTGTTTATAATTATAAGCAATTATTTTATTGTATAATAATAATCATAGTATTTGGCATTTTTTTAGGACATAGATACAATATGAAATATTCAAATTTACGTTTCGAAACCGGTACCGGTCTCCTCATCAGAATTTATTAAATCATATAATTATGCAAAATTTTACTGAAAGTGGAATAAATCCAAATGCAAAAATAACTAACATTTATATAAGCTGGTCATAATTAAAGAAACAGATCTTTTTTTTTTATTTTATTGTATATATTTTTGTCAAAGTAGGGAATTTCATAAAAGAAAAACACGAAACATATTTTCCCGCCTTTTTTTCGCGTTTTTCACTCCTTTCATATTCTCACACATGCAGACTTTGTGTATGTTCGTAAAGCGATGTTGCCAAATCTATACATTTCAAAGTTCTTATTTTCCTAATTAATAATTATTTTCAAACTTTCGTGTCTTTTTTCTCAAGAGCTAGATTCTGAATTACAATGAAATTCACCATAATTAAACTTTAAGAATCAAAGAATATCATACTAAAATTATGTATAAATCTGCTCATTTTTTTCGTCAAAATTGATAAAAGTGTTTAAGAAGACATGTAATTATTTTTTATTACCATTGAAAGCTATGTTAATATTAATGTTTATAACTTTTAAACCACGTTCTGAAAGTTAATCAAATTTTACAGGAATATTTCTACAAATATTATCTTTTAATTTTCAAAATATGAACCAATTCTGCTCATTTTGAAAATAGGGTCAATAATCCTTAAAGGAATGAAAAAATACTAATAGTGAGTGTGAAAATGAAGTTTAAAGAAAATAAGGTAAGATTAACTGTTAAATGTAAGTCCAATGCGGCTTAGGCTTTTTTCAATGCGGCGCATAATCTGTATATAGTTCGCGCAGTGCAGCTGCGCTCTCTTCTTTACCAAAAGCGGATTCTTTCTATTCAAATGGTAATTTTGAAAATAATGAAAAATAATATTAACTAAAAGTTGATAATGTATTTCAATCAATAAAAAAATGTGTTTCTGTATGGATTAACAAAATATTTTCAATTTCAATTTCAATTCATTTTTTTTAAAGCTTAAAACTTGCACCCCATTGAGGCCCCTTGAATACCGCATTCACCACGACACCCAATGCGCTATTTCGCGAATATGTCTATGGGAGCTTGCTACCAGAGACTTCTTTTTGCGTCTTACCGTCAGCTACAACTTTGCTGTTGACAACTTTTCACTAAACTTAAAACTTTTCGCCTTATTTGCAAAAAACTAATTTTTATTACATTCTCATCACATGAGAAAATTAAAAAAATATTATATTATATATATATTATATTATTATATTATTTTTTTAATTTTATTTTTGGTCGAAAAATGACTTTCGCTAATTTCATGAAATCTCGACGTTTTGGGGTCTCCTGAGTCTGAAAAAAATTGTTTAGAAAAAGTGTCTGCCAAAAATTCTTATTTCGTTTTAAAAAAGAACGTGTCTTGCATAGGAATCCACTATCGTTACTGAATTTTTAATTTTATATTATTTTAGGTTAGAACAAGACAAAGAACTTTTTCACGACATTTTTTCTTTAAAATTTTTTTGTTTTTTTAAGTTTTTGGGTCCGACCAACTGTCTGTCAGCATAGCTTTCAGAACTGACAGTACTTGCGCAATACTTCGATAGTTGTAAAGTTCCCAATGGGAAGACGGCATGTTTGTATTCTTATGTATTCAGAAATGAAATTTTGTATGGACTTCCATGCTAGAAATTTTATTTAATATAGAGTATTAATTCACATGTAGTACCGCAACTTGTTGCCAGGTGACGCCACAGTTTAGAGTTAGAAAGAAAAATCTGTTTTTATCTCTGTCTAGCTATCTCTCTTCCTTGTCGTTTCCCGCCGTTTACATCCTACCTTCATTTAGTTTAGAGCAATAATAACTTTTAATTAATTAATTTTAGGGAGGGAATTAGGGGGGATCTATATCTTCGAACAAGTTATTCATATAATTATGATCGAACTTCACAAGTTCGTTTACTCATATATTATATTTCATTAAGATATATATATTCACATGCAGAAGTTTAGAGTTAATAAAAGATAATTTTTGAAGTAACTTTTAATTCGTTCTTCTCGTAAATAACTTTGTGCAGGCTTATTAAATATTAATATATTTTAGATGAATCTTACAATATTGACATATTCTAGTATCACAACTCCTTTTGTTAAATATTATAGTAAAAAAGAAAAATAAACAAATAAAACTTTTTTTAAATGAAAAAAGTCTCTGTAAATTTGTTATCCAAATCTTTGATTGGCCTTTTATAAAATTTAGCAAAAGTTGTCGAGTTTCTCGACCAACTTGCTGTTTCGTTAATTATATTTATATCTAAGCCCTTGCTTGATGCTTTAGAGGTTGAAGCGTGCCTCGTACTAAGGGCTTTAAATTCCTCTTCAACCCCTGCTTCCTTCATTACCTCCTTAATCCATCTACTAATTGACTGTGTCCCTACTGCTTTAAAAGGATTTTTAACAGAAATAAATAAATTTTTAATATCGCCTCTAATATCTTTCGTCGCTTGAGTATAACATAATATTGTTTCTGTTTTCTAAAGAAAAAGGAAAAAATACATAAGGTTGATTTGAACCTGGTTTTGATGTCTTAATTAATTTATCTACACGTATCTCTATGCCTCGTTTTAAAATATTAATTTTGTCAATCTCGATAGAAGCAACCCAGCGGGCACAAAGACAAAAAACGTTCTTTGAACGTCTGTAGAACGTTTAATGTCTGCCAATTTAAGTTTTAAGAACGTCCGAGCGTTCCAAAAATATTTCAGAACGTTCGGACATTCTTAGAACGTAAATTGGCAGACATTAAACGTTCTACAGACGTTCAAAGAATATTTTTTGCCTTTGTGCCCGCTGGGAATAGTTTGGACTCTAAAGGCTGAACCCAAGGCGTTAAGCATGACTGTTTTTTAAGGTAATCTCTGAACTTAAAGAAACTTTTTTTTAAGTTCAGAGATTCGTTCGGATTCCAATCTCTTAACAACTTTAGGACGATACTTGCATCCCTGGGTCTAGAAGGTCTTAGGTTGAAAATACCTTTAAAAAAGCGTTGAAGTAATAAACTATTCGAAGTGTCTCTGGCGTTCATCAAGGCGACTGCTGATCTCATCGTGTTTAGTGTTCCAAAAGAGGCTCCATCCTTGAACTTTTTCGTTAGGCATGTAAGAATCTGTTGCTCGTCCGCTTCTAAGGGATCCCATGACCTTTCTATGCAAAGGGATCACCAATACTTCAGGACAGTATTGTATTGTTTAGCCGAATTTGCAGTAATTGACGCCATCATTATTTCCGTTGTGTCTTCCTACAGGTTCTTTTTTGCGCACGCCTCCCTGATACAACCCCACACACCAGGGTAAGACTCCTTGACAGCGGATGAGAAATTTCTCTACAAGGTAAAAGTAGAAGATTAGAATCTTGTTGAAAAACTATTAAGTCGGATATAAGAAGCCTGCTGAATTTAGGGCACACTTGAATCCAACGATGCCTTCTCTCAGGGAAGGCACTAATTTTACGAAGTTCTATATTGTCTAAAAAATTATCCAATGAAAAAGCAGAATTCCGTTGACATTAGTTACACGAACTATAAAGAATATAGAAAGTGGGCAAAACTCGTCAAATTAGTGCCCTACCTGAGAGAAGGCATCGTTGGATTCAAGTGTACCACGGTTGTACGGTCCAGAAGGGAACCACTAAAATTCCCTTTGATTCTTCGTCTCTTATTTTTTTTATATTCTAGTGATTAATGAGAAAGAGGGGGAGCGTACCAATAATCATTTTTCCAATTAATTATTAAGGCATTAATCGCGACGGCCTCCGGGTCTCGATCCCAAGAGCAATATTTACAGCATTTGGAATTTATACGGAAAAAAATTGTGCAAATCAATTGTGGGTGTCCGAACCTTTTTACTATTTCGTTATAAGCATATGAAGCTAGTTTCCATTCGGTGTCCAAATTATTTATTCTCGAGCCCTCTTCCGCAAAGTTCTCCTTTGACGCTACGTATTCTGAAAAAATCCAGAGATTTCTCCTTCTACACCATTCTTAAATTTCCTTAGCAATACTCTGCAGATTTTCAAATCTAGTTCCCCCCATCTTATTTATATATGCTAAGGCTGTAAAATTATCGATTCTTAATAGAATTTGCTTATTAACGCATTTTGAAGCGAAACATTTTAGAGCAAGGAAAGCAACTTTAAGTTCTAAATAATTAATGTGATTATTTCCTTCAGATCTACTCCAAAACCCATTAGCTCTTTCCCGTCCACAGGTGGCTCCCCACCCTATCCTTGATGCATCCGAAAAAATCTCAAGGTCAAATATGTTCGACCTGATTTTATTCCTATCTGTCAACACATAAGATTCCCACCAAGCAAGTTCTTTTTTCGCTTCGACTGATAATTTTATAAATATGTTTGGGTTATTTCTATGTAGACAAAACGCTTTTTTGTTATTTTCAATTCGGTATAGCATAGCCAACTGTAGGCTATCGCAGGACAATCGGCAATTAGGGTTCCTATACAAATCTCTAATTATTCTAACTTTATTTCCCTCAATCCCAATATCTTTACCATGCTATTTATTTTCAATCTTTTTTCATCGGATACATGGACTGTCATCTCTACTGAATTTAAGATCATTCCTTGAAATTTACATTATTTTTTAGGGGTCAACTCGCTTGTCTCCCAATTTATAAGGAAACCTAATGATTCTGATACAGAAATTGTGTAATTTGTATTTTCATAACATTCTTTGCTTGAGGTGCCGAAGATTAAAAATCGTCTCAATAAATAACTAAGCTAATTCCCATCTTTCTCAGATGATAAGCTATAGGTTTGATTATTTTTGTACACTCAGATGCATTAATGCTGTCCTTCCGGTTTGACGTTCTTTTGCAAAGTCGTATGATTTCTATCAAAATGTTTTTAGTTCATGACATATGAGAACATTCGTATGTCACGAACTAAGAATATTTGATAGAAATGACACGACTTTTCAAAATTCCTTTAAACCGGAAGGACAGCATTAATGCATCTAAGTGTAAATAAAAGACCTTCGTGGGTCGTGGTAATATTACGTATCGGGTCGTATGAATCTTACCGTAAGAGTCTATGTAAAATCCATCATGAAATCTTAATGGAATGAATTTTCATTCAAAAAATAAAATTTATAAGGAAGTATGAAATTTCAAACACAAGAATATATTTTGAGGTTAAGGTTTGATCATGAGACATGAATTATTAAAATATCATTTAACATACTTTTTAAGTTAAGCATATTAATATTAATTAATTTAATTATATATACTAATAAATATAATTATTTAAGTACAAATTGATTAATTAGTTTTAAGGTTTTTCTTTTGAACGAAAACATAATCGAAAATAAACACAGAAACTATAGCCCAACGCAGAATAAAACAGTAACGGGAACGTAAGTTTGCGATAGAAAAGGACAAACCTATTTCTGTCCTTTTCTATCTCATTCTTGCGTTTCGTTCCCGTTTTATTATGCTCAGGGCTTTCATTGTTGTCAAACTTGATAATAACTAACAGCTTTAAGGCGGTGTCAAAGTCGATGCGTTTTCCCATTGAAACCCAATGCAAAAATCCAATCGACTTTGACATCCCCAAATTGAAAGTTTTTCTAATTTCACCATGAAGTGTCACATTTATGTCGGTTATTAAAAGTAGTTTCAAGTATATAACTGTTTAGCTCATCAGAAACGTGCTCGTCTGTTCCCATCAGAAACTCAAATATCTCTATGTTTCGAATCCTGCCACTTATAAATTTTCTGTTTCAGGTTATCAGAAAAACCATTTTTTCCTCGCATGAAAAGAATTTCAATTTTTGAATGAAATTTTCATTTTTTATGGAAAATCTCATCTTGAGATTTGAGAGGGTCTTTTATTTACAACGTGCGTCGTTGTAAAATTCATCAGATTTTTTTTACAGTGTACACTCAGATGCATTTTAAAGAAATTTTGAAAAGACGTGTCATTTCCATCAAATATTCTTAGTTCGTGACATACGAATGTTCTCATATGTCATGAACTAAAAACATTTTGATAGAAATCATACGACTTTGCAAAAGAACGTCAAACCGGAAGGACAGTATTAATGCATCTGAGTGTACAAACGTATGGAGCAGATGACAGACAAAAAGAAAGTGAGTTAGATTGACATAATTGATATCTGTATTTAAATCTGAGGTGTTTTTTTATCGTTGTCATTTATAGGTACAAGGAGGTACGCGTCTTTTAAATTTAATCAGCACATATAATCTCCTTCGTTTAAAATGTTCAGTTTTTACAAAATAATTGAATTTCTTTAAATTTAAGAGAAATCTATCTGAGCCGTCAGATTTTGGGGTTAAGAAAAAGGACGAGATAAATTATATATTGACCTGGTACAAAAACACATTTTTCAACTGCATTAAAATTAAAAAGAAGGTTCTTTCATTTGAATAACTTTACAGTTTAAATTTATTTTATAATCTGCAATTGTTTACAAGACAAATTCATCTTTGGTAAATATTTTCCAATTATCCATAAAGAATTTTAATCTGGCTGTTGATCTTACCTTATCTGTCCTTAACGACGTTTCTGCTGAGGTTGGGTCTGAGTATAAACCTTGCGAGCCGGGTATGGTTTTGTCCTGGTTGAGTTGTAATTGTGACTGTAGTTCTTCCAGGTTGTCCTGCTGGAGTTGCTCCTGAAGTCCTCTCGAGTCTCGTTCCTGGCGAAGAGGGTTCTCCAGTTTAAACCATTGTTTTGTCTCAAGAGTGGTTTATTCTGTTTTCGCCTAAGGTATCGCGAAACTTTTTCCATGGCTTTCGAAGATTCTATTACCGCCTTCGAATTGTCCTCAAACAGATAATTAGTCGGTTCGATTTTTAAAGATTTGTTGTATCTTCTCTACGTATTTTCCGATTAAAAATGATTCTCGAGCCAGTGTTAACAAGTGAAAAAGCTGTGATAGTAATTTTACTGCATCTGAAAGATTTTTCAAAATGAGATTTCTATTTAAGGCGACCTCTTCATCATTCATGATTGAATTAAGAACCGATGCAGCAGCCAATAAGGCAGATCCCGTGCGATTCTAGTAATCTCTGAAGTATTCATCTCGAGCTAAAGATTTTGGATGAAGGTCTACCACTATATCATCATTTAGGGATTGGGGATTCTAAGTCCAATTGACCCTTCTTTGGAATTGATTTCAAAATATTTTCTTTTTCCTTCTTTTCTGGCAAACCATTTTTAAACCAAGCCTTGATACGATCGGCTACCTCCTCTTTTAAATCAATTAGATCGTCAGTTTGCCCCAAGGATTTTGATCTTAAAAACATCTGTGTTTCATCCATCTCCTCATTATCAGGAGCCTGGAATTGGGACGGGTCATTCTCGCTTCTCCTGTCGTCCGCCATTTATATATCTTGCCAAGTCAATGTTTCTGCAATAAAAAGAATTTTCTTTTGAAATAAAAGCTTTTTTTTGCTTTGGCTATTGCCTCTGATTTTAGATCGGAAATCAGCCTAAATATTAATTATGACTCTGATTTTAACTCTGGGTTGAAACTTAACCTAGAGAATATATCTTAGTGTAGCGTAGGTACGAGGAATCTGAAACAAACTAAGATTTATGAATGAGATTTACCTTCAGGTTCCTGATCTCCTGTTGGATTTTCCGCTAATGCTGCTAGATTTCCAAGGCACTTGTTCGTCTCACACTCGTGGAGGGCTAACTTTTCTCCATTTAGTTTTTCACTCATAATGGAAATTTCAATTAGTCTTAAGAACGATGTGTTGTCACCTAGCACCAAGAAACGAATGAAGGTAGGATGTCAAGTAAATATACGTCACTAATACTAAAGTCACCGTTACGCTAGACGCAAGTAGTTTTTACTTGAAAAACCAGTAAAATCTTCTTGTAGGTATAGAAACGCCACCTGATGGATTAGAGTAACATTACAGCAGTAAGTAGATTCTACTGCTCTCTCAAGTTAAAACTACTTGGGTCTAGCGTAACGGTGAGTTTAGCATTAGTTACGTATATTTACTTGACAGTCTTAAGTAAGAGGAACTTGTTTTTTCTTTCCGTGTATAGTATCTATTCATTTGTTTGTGTGATATAATCTCAATTCAAGTTAAGTACATGAAAGGGTAAATTTAATTTTTAATTCCAAATGACAGATATTTAATATTTTTAATTTTTCGAAAATGTTTTGTAAAAAAAATTACATTTAATTGATAAAATTATTTTGCACAATTGATTGAATATTAGCATCATATGGACTTTAAAAAATTAAATTAACCCTTTTTTGAAATCACTGTGAATTAAGACTATGTTGTACAAACAATTGAATAGATACCATATAGCATAATTTTTGAATTAATGCTTTGTTGTACTGGAGTTCGAATAAGCACTATATTGACGGGGGCGTCGCTATATTGTTTAATTAATAATTACACTAACTTGCAATTACAGATAATTATAAATTTACTCATTCGTCATTATTGGATCTTGTTCCATATCTTGAATGTTTAAAGGTAAAGTTTTAATTTATCTTCGAGAGAGCTTAAGGTTTGAGGATGAAAAGCTGTCGATTTTATTTGTTCGATTTTAAATATTTTACAGAGTGTTTTCATAATACATGATGTGAAATTGCTCCCTTGATCTGTCTAAATTACACGTGGGCAACCGTGTCTAGATATAAATTCTTCTGCTAAAGCATAAGCAATTGAGACTGAGGTAATGATTGGGAGAGGTAATATTTTGAAAAGTTATCTTGAATCGTAAGAATATACTTATTTCCCTATTTAGTTTCCGGAAGTGGTCCGACGATGTCAATTTGAATTTTATCGAAAGGTTGAGTCAGGGTGTCGGTAATTCTCATCGGTTGACGGTTTTTAACACGAACTTGTTTGTTTCCCTGACATTTCCGACATACTCTTATGAAATTTTCAACGTCCGTTTTTAAACTTTTGGAATAAAAATTTTCTTGTATTCTACAAAAAGTTTCTGAAACCCCTTTATGTCCACCCCAAGTTGATTCGTGATTTTCTTTTATAATATTTCCTCTCAATTCCTTTTTGGGAAACGATATTTCTCCCGTACAAATAAGGATTCGTATTCCTGTACCCCCGAAATCTTGTCGCATTAATTCTTCGATAGAACTCCATGAAAGTTCGTTAATATTATTTCCCGTATTTGCAACTCTAATAACATTTATTTTGAGCGTTTGCATCGCTGTTTTAAGGCGTGAAATCGCTCCTGAAACGGTATTCCGAAACGATTTATCAGTCAATACATTTTTTATCACAACGTTGAAAACGAGTCTATTGTTAAGTTTTAGTACAGTTACATGACCCAATGAAAGATTTTGTTTTTTTAATAAATTTACATCCATAATTTTATTCTCGATTAATTCTTTATTTACGGGCGAATCTAAAATACAATCAAACGAAACAAAATTCAATAAGTGTGCTTTTCTTTTACTAATTTTATCTTTACTGTACATGAGGCATGAGTTGATCGTCTCAACGTTAGGTAAAAAAATTTACCGAAATAACAGTTACCCTTTCCTTTATCAACCGGTGCTTGAGGCGTCGCGTTTTCACCACCCTCACACAGTGGGATTGTTTTACAATTTACTGTTCAAAAATGTCTGCAGCTAACAATTATTAACCGATTTGAGTTTTTTTTAAATTAAAGAGAACTAAATTATTAAGAGATCCCTCGAGGCCGATTTTTAAATTTTCAATTGTTTATAATTATTTATTTTAGTCAAAGTTAACAAATTAACACGATTTTTAAAAAAAAAAACGTTTAATTTCGAATTCTATTACTGCAGATGACCAGAATCAATTCAAAATTATGTAATATGTTCTCTAGGCGAAAAAAAAGAATACAAATTTTTTTCATTTGTTATAAACAATATTAGATAACAAACAGTTAACTTTGGTTTCTCTCAACAAAAATTTTTTTTTACATTTATATTTTAATTTTGTCTTATTTTAAGAATATATGTCTCTTTTTTAATAAAAAAATTATTTCAATTGTTATAAACAATATTAGTTAACAAGTAGTTGGTTTCTCTCAACAAAAATTTTTTTTTCACATTTATATTTTAATTCAGGCATATTTTAAGAATAAATGTCCTTTTTGTTAAAAGCGAATTATTTCAATTGTTATAAACAATATTAGTTAACAAATTGTTAACTTCGGTTTCTCTTAACCAAACAATTTTTTTTCACTTTTATATTTTAATTGAGTCTTATTTTAAGAATTTATGTCCTTTTTTAAAAGCAAATTATTTCAATTGTTATAAACAATATTAGTTAGCAAATTGTTAACTTCGGTTTCTCTTAATCAAAAAAAAAAATTTTTTTACATTTATATTTTAATTTAGGCTTATCGTAAGAATATATGTCCTTTTTTTAAAAACAAATTCATATTTTTTAATTTAGGCTCATTTTAAGAATATATGTCATTTTTTGATAAACAAATTATAAATATAATTTGATTTAAAAAAAGGACATATATTCTTAAAATATGCCTAAATTAAAATGTAAATGTGAAAAAAATTTGTTTGTTGAGAGGAACTAAAGTTAACAATTTGTTAACTAATATTGTTTATAACAATTGAAATAATTTACTTTTAAAAAAAGACATATATTCTTATAATATGTCTAAATTAAAATATAAATGTGAAAAAAAAAATTTTTGTTGAGAGGATCCAAAGTTAACTGTTTGTTAACTAATATTGTTTATAACAAATGAAAAAAATTTGTATTCTTTATTTTTCGCCTAGAGAACATATTACATAATTTTGAATTGATTCTGGTCATCTGCAGTAATAGAATTCGAAATTAAACGTATTTTTTTTTAAAAATCGTGTTAATTTGTTAACTTTGACTAAAATAAATAATTATAAACAATTGAAAATTTAAAAATCGGGCTCAAGGGATCTCTTAAGAATTTAGTTCTCTTTAATTTAAAAAAAACTCAAATCGGTTAAAAATTGTTAGCTGTAGACATTTTTGAACAGTAAATTGTTAAAAAATCCTACTTTGCCTCACCACCCTCCCTAACCAGGGACTGGAATGGCCTTGTTACCAAACCCGCTGTCCCGGGTTGAAGATCGCCTGGGGTAGACTCTACTCCAGTTCCGGGTCTTTGAGTCTGTAGTGACTTCTCGGCTTGTCAGTTTGCAAAGGTGGTTTTAGGGTCCCTTGACTCACAAAAACACGTTCTACCAAACTCTCTACAAAATTAAAATATTTACCCTGTTCTCTGACAGGGTTTCATGAATTCACAAAATTTTGTTTCACACGGATTTATCGATAAGGCGTCTACGTTTGCCCTGTCTCAATACAGCGCCTAACGCGAAATTAGAGGCGTCGGTTGTCAATAAAAATGTTGACCGAATTTGGGGAATTGCAGAGTTGGTTCAATACAAATTTTATTCCGGAGCGTATTAAGGTTTGTTATGTTTGAGACCATTTAAAAGGCAGTTTAAAGGTTTTGCAATTTTTACGAAGCCTGGTATAAATAAGTTATATCGTTTATGTAAACAAATAGGTCAATGCCCTGCAGGCCGGTTAGGACTTGGTCCATTAACCTTTGAAAGGTAGCAGGTGCATTTTTCAGCTCAAAAGGCATTCTGGTGAATTCGAAATGACCATAGGGGGTAGAGAAAGCGGTTTCTTCTTGAGAGTTGGGATTTATTTGTATTTGATGAAAACCAGAAGCAAGGTCAAGGACAGAGAAATAAGATGCATTTCCTAATTGATCTAGAATTTCCGTTATGCTAGGAAGTGGGGTAAGCATCACCTAGTTTTTCGTTCAATATACGGTAATCGATAACCATTCTCTATCTTTTATTTCCGTTGGCGTCTGATTTTTTGGGATCTATCCACAAGGGTGAATTGTAAGGAGATTTGATTTCGTGCATCACTTCATTGGTGGATCCTAATATATCTGCAGTCAAGTGAAATTGATGAGGATATTTCGATAATATGGAAAGTATGCTCTGTTTTTCTTTCTCGTTTAGGTCGTTAAGGTTAAGGGCTTTAAAGAGCGCAGAAATACGAGCAGGCTGTACTTTTTGTCCTTCGAGCGATTTTTAAGTTTTCTTGTCAATTAATAAAATATTCCTTATAATTTCACCTTTTATTTTAAAAAAGAAAATCGATGGAGACTCAAATAGTTTTCGAGATATTGCAATTTTTGTGGAATCGCGACCACGTTTCAGTGTCAGCGATGTGTGAGTGCCCGGGAATTCTAATTCTTACACTTTACTGTTCAAAATTGCCTAGAACCTACAAATTTTATCCGATTTTGATGTTCTTGGTCTTAAATGAAAGGAGATAAATTTTCTAAAAGTTTCCCGAAACTGTTGTTTCAATTATTAATTATTTATATATATTTTTTGTTACTAAAAGTAAACAATTTACAAGAATTTTGAAAAAAATCGTGTTTATTTTTTATTTTACCATTCCTCATGATCGAAATCAATTTAAATTAGTCTAGTATGACCACCCGATAAATAATAATGCATAATTCAATTTATTTAAATAATTTCGTTAATTAACAAATAGATAACTCTGGTCTTTCTTAAAAAAATTGTATTTTTTACAGATAAATTTATGTTTATTTAAGTAATTTATGTCTATTTTGTTACAAAATAATTTTAAAGTTAATAATTATCTTTGTTATTAATAATTATTAAAAAAAATATATTTTTTAGAGCCAAATTTATGCTTATGTAAATAAAAGTATAAGTAAGTAATAAATAATTGATTATTTAATTTTTAATTTATATTTTATGATTATTATTGTTAATAACAATAATAATTATTAACTTTAAAATTATTTTGTAACAAAATAGTGTAATGATATCACATTATTTTTAACATTTGAATTTCAAAGTTTCTACAAGAGTAAAATTCATTCATTTTTGTACGCGTAGTATATCTATATAATATATTACTGAACTCACTGCTCAGCGGACAGCTAGAGAGTACCGATGGCGCACCCATTGCCGCGCATCACGTGGGTTTCTCTCACCTCACGCTACACCTCTTGTGGGCCCAGCGATCTATAATACTTGGTTGACCTTTTCGATCTAACGCCGAGGTTGAGGTACGACTCTCCCAAGGAATGAGATCTTCCTTTCATACCTGGAGCGGGACTCTGAGTTAACGCCACTATAATAGCGCACATTATAATAGCGCCACTATAATAGCGCGTACTATAATAGCGCCACTATAATAGCGCTCACTATAATAGTGCCATAGTGCTCAGAGTCCCGCTCCAGTGCAAGCCAACGGTATTTCAGGGAGATGTATCCATTTGTACCAAAATGGATTACACGAATGACTATTACGTCGAATCCATAGCCTCAGAATCTGTATTGTTAGAAATTTGTTTTTATCGAATTTGCTTGGTTTAAGTTAATTTTTACTTAAATCAAGTAAATTTTTCGAGTTTTTGCCAATTCGAAGTTTTAAGCATTCGACCAGTTGATAATTCGACGTTTTGAACATTCGATCATTTGAGAATTCGACGTTTTGAACATTCGACGATTTGAGAATTCGATGTTTTTAGCATTCGACCAGTTGATAATTCGACGTTTTGAGCATTTGAGAATTCGACGTTTTAATATTCGACCAAAACTAATTCTATGAAACTGCCTTTACTCTATATTAAAATTCGGTTCCATCTTCCTTACAAACTTTAGGAATTCTAACATTTAAAATTAGCTTATGTTAAAATTCAGACAAACAGAAATTATGATAATTTATAATTACAGCACATGGCGATTCGATCATAAATTATTCTCTCATATTCATTTTCGGTAAAATGTTAATTCCAGAAAATAAAATTTCCTTACATTTAAAATTCGATAAAAATAAATTTCTAACAATAACACATCGCTGACACTGAAACATGGTCACGCTTTTACAAAAATTGCAATATATTGAAAACTATGAGTCTCCATCGATTTTTTTTAATGAAAGGTGAAATTATATGAAATATTTTATTAATTGACAAGAAAACTCCAAAATCGGTCCCGCTCGGGCAAAACGGTTTCAAAAAATTTTTTTTGACTTTTTTTAGGCAACAAATTTTTTTTTGTTTTTTGTTAAATGATAGTCAGAGTTAAATGTGTATCTTTAATGGGGATACTAATCATTATTTTTGTTCTAGCGGGCAACCGTACCTTTTGCGGAGCATTGTTCATGCTTTGTGGGCTCACCTGTTTTGTGACTTTAGCAAAAGTAAGAATGGCTTGATATTGCTGTATAATTCCTAAAACTAATTCCTAAAATGCCGTTTTTCTCTATTGGGAAATGTTCAGGGACAATCTGTAAAGCTGATAACTTTATCTTTAATTTTAATCTCGACCTGTCCAATGGTTTTAACTACTTCTAGATTGATTCCAACTTGATTATGTAATATCTCGCGATTTGTGCAACTTTCCGAGTTTAAAACATTTTGTTTAATTAAATTTAAATCGCATCCAGTATCAATCATGAATGTGGCGCAAATCTGCAAGAAATCAGGGTTTTCAATATTTATTTCAGGATTTACACATTCTGTTCCTAGGCAGATGAGTACACTCTTTGGGATTAGTTTGTCCCTTTGGGATCAGTTTGTCGCTTCGGGAGCCGTCTTCGCCCTGTTTTGACGGCTCTCTGATGAGTATAAATTTTGTTTTTTGGCAAACCTACTTTTACGGTTTTGAACTTCCTTTTCGTGTTTTTTCTTTTAGAAGCATACATCGGTTTTATGACCGATACTTGAGCAATAACCGCAAGAATTTCGCGTATTTCGTGACTGATTAGTACCGTTATTATTATTGCTAATCCGCGCCTATGGATAATCTCGGCGAACATGACCAAATTCTTTGCAATTAAAGCATTGCATGGAAGAGAGTTTCGATTTCTTAGAATCTGTATTAGTCTCATCGGACTTTATGTGAGCAACTCTTTTATTGTTTGAATTAACTAAAATATTCGAGGTGTTCATATCAGACCCTTGTTTGTTATAGACTCTATTCCAACTTTTCGCTTCCTGGTTTGCCTCCGCGGACAACTCAATAGCGACATCCAGAGTAGGGGGGATTTTTCATTTAGAAACATTAATGTATTTTAATCAAGTCCGCGAATGAAGGTTTTAATAGCATTTTCAGTGTATTTACCGCATCTTTTTCGTCCTTTGTCACCTGAGGTTTTCTCCATTACTTTCGAAATAATTTTATTTCAATGAACTGTCACTCTTGTACCGTAGTGAAGAATAGTTTCGTCAGTCAATCGTCGAATGTTGGCTAATTCTAGTGCTAGTTGACTAGTGTCTTCACGAGGCATGTAAATGCTTTGTAAAGTTCTATAAATGTCGTCTAGTGATAGCCCTACTCTATCCTGGATGCACTTTCGAGCAGTCCCCTTTATTCTATTGCGAATTAGGATTATTAGGTACGGAATATCGTGAGATTCTGAAAGAGCGACAGCCGCTTTACATTGCTCGGTAAACATAGTCACTGACATATTAGTACCGTCAAATGCTGGGATTAGTTCCTTTTTAAATTTTAACAGTCCATTCCCAGGTTCCTTAAAGAGGCAGAGAAAATTATGAGCGAATTAATTAAAATTAAATTTTAAATTAAACGCTACTCTCGAATACTTTTAATTGATTTCAAATGCTGTAAATCCTCTTCCTCAATGATTCATTTGTTTTTTAAGTATGGAATAGTGTAAAGTAGAATTTTAGAAAATGTGAATAATTGACTCAAAAATAGAAAAACGCTACTCTCGAATACTTTTAATTGATTTCAAATGCTGTAAATCCTCTTCTTCAATGATTCAAAATTACTGCTTAATCTAGTCACAATCCTAAAATTGTCTAATTTTTAAAAAGATTTTGTTTTTTAAAAATTGTATTTCATAATAAGGTAAAAATTTATAGTACCTTACAGGTGGCATTATGTGGCATTTATGTACAGATGCAACAGATTTTTCTCCGTGTAGACCTCATTATATTCGACTTTAGATGCACTCATTAGCTGATAAGAATGACTCCCTCAATCTTACTTTCCAGAGTTGCACCTCAAAGAATGCACGAGTTGTCGCGCGGGTAGTATGCGTCTCATTCTAGGCGTGGAAGCTCCTAATTACCTAAGAAGACTCATGGAATCTTGCATCTAGGAGTAGCTCCTCAAAAGTCACAAGTCTCCTCTGAAAGCATAGGACTTTCAGTTCTCCAGGCAGAGTAGCTCCTTAAACCAGAAAAGCTGAAATCATCCTCAGGAAGATGAATGAGATTAACTTGTTAATTTTATTATTATTATTCTATTATTATCAACATTATGCAATTTATTATTAGTGATTTTTGTTAGTTTGACTGAATTAATTAATTCGTGAAATAATGAAAAGGCCTGAACACAGTTTTTTTGTATGACATTTATTGAAAATCTCATCATAGCATACCCAAATTTTTTTCAGTGTAGGTTATTAATTTTTTTAAAAATATAAGTACAATATATGTTTGTGTTACAAATTTAATTTATTTTGTATTCCGTGAACAGCAGTAATATTCAATTACAATGGATGAGGGTGTATCTTGATCAATACAGTTACCAGCTCGTAAAAGAATACAATTATTGACAGACTAAGACCTATTATAATCACCCAGAGTAACACCACAAGCAATGTGGACTGATTCTGCATGAGACTAATTTGTGATTTTTTCGTAGCCGTCTTGCTAAATAAGTCCTTTATCCATTTTTCCTTGAGACCAGTTTGTGTAATGCGATTCATATTCCTCTCGAATCGAAAAGCACTGGGAAAATTCGGTTCCATCATCATTGAATTCGGCGTCTCCATAAACACCTCGGGTAGAACTTTAGTAACAGTATGACCCATTTCAGCAAATAATTCTGCTGCAATTACTTTACAATCAACCTCTCTCCCAAGACATGTTATATTCTTATAATTTCGTAACCACGTAAAGCAAATTGCAGGTTGCGGTGGAGTCTGCGTTTTCTTCATTAAATCCTGTATGACATTATCGTGATCTAGAGCAGAGGCTGCAGCTTTATCATTGCGAAACATAATCGGCACGAGATCGGATCTATTAACTTCTTCCAATGTGTTTAGAACTTTTTCCGATTTTACCATAATTTCGATGTCTGTTAGTAGTGAATACAATTCGGAAGATACTATCATGAAGCCGAAGAAAACAAATGGATAAAATAGTCGATCTGCAACAATTTTAATTTCAGAATCGACAGAAATTCCCAAAAGCATTTTGAATAAGTTGGAGAATTGCCAAAATACTTTGTTTAGTTGTAAAAAGCGGACTATGAGACAAATGAAAACAATTAGTCCCGTTGTAGAATATCCAATAGCTAGGGATCTTGTCGTAATTGATAATTTTTTGTCATCATGTCTCGTAACTGGTACTAGCAGCACCAATCTGTAATTTTCATTCTCGAAAGCAAACATATTAACGTACTCTTTGCATCCTGAAGGAATTATCAAGGAATTAGTGAAAAAGTGAAATTTACCGTGATAGAGTTTGTTAATTATTCCCGTAGATTTATTCCTTTGACATGAAGCAGACCCAATTTGTAGTCCAGGATAGAATATTTCATTTATTTTAAAATTCTGCATTTCTTGTAAAAGTCGACGTAAATTAATTTTTAGTCCCGAAACCGGAATTTGGTAACCAGAGGCATTGGTTTTCATATTTACATAAAAATTACTCCTGAATGTAAAAACGTTCATAACATATCCCTTTAGATCATGCAGTTTGTCAGGGAAGATAACATCTCCTGATGAGAACTGTTTTTTAACATAACTTTTATTGAATGGATTATATTGATGCAGTGTTAAGAAGGTATTCTGTTTTTCATTGAAAATATTTAGTCTCGAATTTGTGGAGTGATATCGAGTAGCAGAATTTATGTTATAATTTCCCATATTCTCAAACAGTTCAAGAATTGTTAGATCTAATAATCTTTTGGACCATGCAAAAAGAAATAATTTTTCGTGATCTAGGTTACCTTGTAGTTGGATCATCAGACATCGAGGAAGTGTTGCTCCCCTGGAAATCTGCAGTATATATTTCAGATGTTCTTTTGGATCCTCTGTGGCGTCGGAAAGAATTGTTAAAAATTGAGTCGTTAAATGAATACTTCTAGAAGCAATAGATGTCCGAATATTTTTTGCTTTTACTAGATGAATATTAATTATTTTCGTTGGAGAATTCGAAATCATTGTTTGTAATATATCGCCTGTTTTGTCATCGTTCGACTTTTGGCCAATCAAGATCACAGTTTGAAATGCATGAAAATCTTGTTTTAAGTGCTTCTTTAAGTCTTGCATCCAGTTTGGAACTTTTTCATTTCCTAAGCTGCTTTCTGTTAATATTAACACAAATAATACTTTTAGAACTAAACAATTTTTGTACATGTTAAATTCTTACGTTCAGATCAATTTCGTACTGCACGCGCTATTTTTCCAATTATTCTCTGTCGCATATTCTTTTTCACCTAAATGAAAAATTTGTTTTTCCTTTAAATAAAATTATGTGAAAACAGTCATTGTTAGAGTCTATTTACTTTTTCACTATATGTTCAGAGCAAATTTCGAAAAAGATGGTTTCAATGTGGACTTATTTGTGCACTTGTAAATAGTTGGTTAAGGAACGTGAGTCAATATTATTTCCCAATACTCCTGTTTTTTCTTTATGTACATACACTAAATGTGTCTTTTACAAGGGTATTTTCTTTAATTTACATTATTATTAATAAAGTTGGAAAAAATATCCAACAAATGAATAAAAATTTCTCTTTAGGTTAAATCGTTGATTCTTTTAATTATTATTATTGGAAATCTAATTCCATAGGTGTTCATTCTAATAAAGCGAAAAAATCCTGTCAAATTCAAACAATATGTATACTTATGCATTATGCTTCTTCCTTTGTTAATCGAAATTCCCAGTATTTGAAAGATTGTACCAATTCGACAAAATTGATAATTAAATCGCAGAATTTAAACAGTTAGATGGATTAAAATTATGATACAGAGGGTTAATAATACTACACCAAGAAACATTGTTGTTACCTGGAGCGAAATCGGGTTGTTTCAGATGATAATTGAATGTTCCTGGAAGATACTGAATTACTTACGTCCAGTGGATTTGTTTGTAGAATACTGATCAATTTGCTTGGTACATTCGTGCCAAGCATCTGGTCGTCTACAATTTGTTCATCTGCTTTTGGATCGATCATAATTATTTTTTATGTATTTTATTTATTTTAAGCAAACGTTTATTAATCTCGATTAATAAATGTTGAATTACACCAAGACTCATATTGCAAAACTAGTATTACGTACTATTTCACTCACAACAATCAAAAACACTTATCGTGCGTGCGCACCCGAACTTGACAATATCGGCCTTTAAAATAACGCTCTCTCAATAATTCTGATACCCAAGCTACATCCTCGATGTATAAACAATATTGAACAATAAACAAACGTTTAGCCAACCTAAAAAATTACTTTCCGGCCATATAAAAATTTGTTGGTTTTCTGACACGCAAATTTCGTCTGAACATCACAGTCGATTCTTTATCTCGAGGTGTGTCACAATTTGAATTAACAACAGCGTTCTGATCGTAGTCGAAGTTACAAATATTCTTATCGGATTCAATATCGATTTCTGAATTACTGTCATCGAATATATTGCTTGGATTACAGATCTTTAACTGGCTAACGTGTGCTGTGGTGGAAGACCTTTTTGCACCTTGATTTCTAAAACTAGTTATTGCGAACGTATCATGACTTATAACCTGAGTGACCACCAATGGGCCTTTGAATTTTGGTTGCAATTTTGTTGACTCGCCTATCGGCACCGGATTAGGGTGTCTGCTCGAATTTAGGATGTGTTTGATACCATGGTCGTGAACAAATTTTTCGAATACTTTAGACGTAAAGCATATTCCTCTGTCACACATTTAGCGCTGTATTTCTGACAGGTTCAAAAACCGAATATTTTGTCAAATTGTCGATGATACCTAAGATATACTTGTTTTTCCGTGGCGACTGTATGAATGGTCCTAAATGGTGTATGTGTGTAACCTCAAAGGGCCATTTTCCAGGCGGAATAGAATGTAATTCGGCCACCTGCATTCCTGGTTTACCTTGGAGAGTATACACTCGATACAATTTTTAACGTGGACTTAAACGTAACTTTTCATATCAGAAAAATAAAAAAATCGCGTATTCGAGCTTCCCGTTCGTTCAACTTCCCCGTGATCTTTTAAATCGTAATTACAAATCATGATTCAATACAACATACCGTCGCAAATATTGCAATCTTTCACTTCATTAATCTCAGATTTTTCACGATCTTTTGGATTCTTTCTTAAAATACTTATCTTTCTAGAAATGTCTGAATCTGAACGTTGAAATAACAATAGTTCATCTTCACGAGTTTCTACAACGAAAGTATAATTATCGTCAATCAGATTATCGGGCTTTCCAACAAGTCTACGTGATAATGCATCAACATGTGCCATACATTCTGCGGCTTTATGTTTAATTGTAAACTCATATTCCGCGATAATCCCCAGCCATCTGACGATCTAAAGCGGTTTTGTTTTCAATGCATTAATATTGACGAGAGCCTGGCAATCCGTTACAAAAGTGAATTTCACGCCAGTTAAAAATTCTCTTAATCGTGATACTGACCATACAATGTCCAACAATTCTAGTTTACGAGAATGGTAATCGCTTTCGACCTCTGAAGTCCTTCTACTAACTGCATAAACGTGTTTTAGATTTTTTGAATTGCCCTATAAAAGGATTGCTCCAAAACCGCGCGACGAAGCGTCCGTATGAAGTTCCGTGACCTCAGCGTCAGGGTCATAATGCTTCAACACCGGATATTGTGTGAGCTTCGATTTTATTTTCTGGAAGCTGTTTTTCTGTTCTATACATCAATTATATTTTTCAGCATTTTTAGTTTTTGTAAGTGACGTCAACGGCGCTGAAATTTCGGCGAACCCCGGGACAAACCGTCGGAAAAAACTTGACAGGACAAGAAAACTTCGTACCTCGTGAACGTTTCGAGTCCGTTCAAAACTTTTTATCATCGGCTCCTATTTTAAAATATAAAAATTCAACTGTTTTCATTGAAAAACGACATTTTGAAAGGTTTAAAGTCAATCGCGCCTCTTTTTGCAAATCTAGAACCGTTCTAAAATTTTTAATCATATCATTCCAGGACGTAGATGGTATGATAGTGTCGTCAAAAAAATTGAATACTACGTTACCTTGCACTTTTCCCATAAATTTATGCATCAACTTTGCGAAATAAATGGGAGCGTTTGTTAAACCGATATCTGGTAAGGGATATTTTATTTTAATAGTGTCCGCATTGACTCCTCGATAATCTGTAACCATTCGCGGAACATCGTTTTTATTTCGCACAAGAAAAGCAGGACTAGCAAATTCTGCTAAATGTCTGTCGGAGACATTTTATACGGTTTCGCGGAATACGGCACAGTTCCCGGTTTTAATATTATGTCCATACAATCTGATCAGTCATACCTAATTCGTTCAAATTTTGCGCTACACAACACCTATATTCATTTAATAAATCGACTAATTGCTGTTTTTTTCGAACTAATAATATCGTTTTCGAATCAAAATTAATATAGGGAATAGTTGCTTCTAGTTTTTGAATTACTACATCTACGAAATTAATGCAATTTCGTTCAATTTTTGTGCTTCGAGCGACCTCGGCTTTAACTGGAAATTCTTTAGAATTTTGTAATTCTTTAAACGGAAAATCGTCAACGTCACGAAACTCGAATTTATCACCGACTCGTATGTAAGCAATATCGGACAGCCTGTGTAATTTCGCCCGATCATAACCTCAAAGTTCTGTACGTTATCCGGTACGACTCTCAATATCACATTATGTGGTTTCGCGTTATCGACTTCTAAAACTCCCGAGACTATTCCCAACGATTCCACAAAAACGCCACTAGCACCAAATCCTTTTAATTCAATTGTGTACCAACCAGAGATGCCAACGACCATCCCCAAACGGAACTGCGCTTGCGCTACAAAAGGTACTCTGATTAGTAGATTAAAACGTGTCCATTTGGAACACTTAATATATAAAGGTTTACAAATAAACGCGCTCTAATCTCTCAATCAGAGCATTTTTGTCGTGCAAGCGCAGTTCCTTTTGGGGACAGTAATTGACATCTCTGGTACCAACTCCTTGAAAACGTTTATCTCGATGTCCAAACAACTCTCGTCTCTCAAGTTCTTTTTTTCGCATTCCTCTATCGAGTGGTACATGTGGTCAATGTCGTAAAAACACTTTGCTCGTATGTAATCACTAAGGTTGCGCGAACGCAGGCCTTTACATGCTTGTTTCCGAATTTCACTATCACTTAAATCCAAACTTCGATACAACTTATCCTTTCTGTGGAAATATTACATCGCTGTCTCGTTATGGCCTTGAACACACTGAGTAAGTTCCAAAAGAAGATCCACTTTTGTCCTCTCATAAACAAACGTTCCTAACCCAATCGACAGCCGTATTCACACGAGCTTCGTACCATTCTCGTGCCGAATTGCCGATCCATGGAGATGTATTCTCGCTGTCTCGACTGCCATTGCAGGAGTCCAATTATGCAACTGAATGAATGACTGAAATTTTTCAATGCACAGCTTTGCCTTATCCGGACGCTTTGTTGAAGCGTCATAATCGTGGCTTGATTTTGTTGCATCATGGCCGTTATAATGTCCAATGGTGGAGGAGGAGCGTTTTGTTGTCCACGATTTCCTTGATTAATATTAGGCTGATTATTATTTTGATCCAACCATAACATCGCAGTACCAGCAGCGACTTCCGCTTGCTGGTTTCTTTGAAAATTTTCGAATTCCTCCGCTTTCATTTCTCAAACAAGGAAAGCGTTACTAGCACTGGGAAAATCCCACTTCTGAACTGTTATACATTTAATTTATTTTAGCGGTGTTCAATGGTCTCTTAAATTTCTCGATAATGTGCGACTAACAGTTGTCATCCAACAAATACGGCACTGATCGGTTTAAATGACGTAAAATTGGTAAACATTCATTTTCTAACAAACTGCCCTCTGTTTACAGGCACTTTTTACAAAATATGACAACGTACATTTGACACAAATGTTTTTAATTGTCTAAATTCAAAAGAATTTTGAATTTAGTTTGTTAATCCAAACAGAAACACGGTTGCAGCATTGGAATTACCATAGCAATGTAATGCGAATCATTTTGACAGCTTAACCTTTACGCTCCCTGCTTGCTTCTGCCCTCTACTGGCAAAATGGCTATAACACGCGTCTTGCTGCCTGTCAATACATTACTTTTGTAATTCCAATCCTGAAACCGCGTTTCTGCATGGATTAACAAAATCTTTTGAATTCAGATAGTTAATAACATTTCTGACAAACGTACGTTATCAGATTTTGTAAAAAGTGTTTGTGTGCAGAGAAACACTAGTTCGAAAACGGTTGTTTACTAATTTAACGTGATTTCAAACAGGCAGTGCCGTTTTTCTTGGGCGATAACTGTAAGTCGCATATAACCTACAAATTTTAGAGACCGTCGAACACTCTTAATCAAACGTTTATTAATCTCGATTAATAAATGTTGAATTACACCAATACTGATATTGCAAAACTAATATTACGTACTATTTCACTCACAACAATCAAAAACACTTAACGTGCGAACGTAGCCGAACTTGACAATATCGGACCTAAAAAACGCTTTCTCAATCATTCTGATGCCCAAGCTGCACCTCGATGTCGAGCCAACGCTCCCAGCAAAAACACAACGCCCTCTATTTCTCTTTCAGCGCACACGCACTCATACCCGCCATATTTAAAAATGTCTAACAATTGTTTGGTGCTAATTAAATTCTCGTTTCAGTGTTACATGAAGATCATGAATCTACTTCGCTTTTTTAATTTCCCATTCCGTACTAATCAGTATTAATAATATCAAAATTAATATTTTTAAGTAAACTTTAGGAAACATTTCGTGAACGGCAACATTCTGTCTACTTAAAAACTTTTATTCTTTACAGTATTGCAGTTTTCTAATTATATACGTTTCTGCTACTTTAGAGATTAGAGATAATCTTTTTTTTCAATTTGTACTATAATTTGACGATGGAATAAGTAATCAATAAAGAGTAGCTCGAGGTCGGTTTACAACTTGCTGTAAATTTGTGCTTTATGGAAAACAGTGATTCGAGACGCATGATTAAGCTTTAGAAATCATTAGTTAGAATTTTTGAATTATTGAATTTCATTTATTGGAATTTTATTTTTTCTAAATTTTTGTTTAATCGATTTTAAATTAAACCGAATATTAGAATAATAAATATTCAAATTTTTATTTATGAGAATTGTTAATAGAAAAAAAATGAAGAAGGAATTGTTTTTCAGGTGTAATAAATAAGCACGACATTAATTGTAAAAACAGTTTATAAAAAACTATTCTTTAAAAATAAGAATTTTTCTTGACTTTTTTCACAAATTGTCAGTTGAATTTACATACATACTTTTCTAAAGTATTTCACACAACGTTTATAGGTATTTGTGTCCAACGTTCATAAGTGGAGAAAAAGGATTATGTACATTAAATTGTAAATTGAAAAAAAATTGGACATAGCGTGCCCTGTAAAATATCAGTCTTGTAATCCAAGAGTACAATATGTACACTATTTTTCAAATTACATAGTTCGTGAGAAATATACATATTTAAAGATTGCAATAATAAAGATTGTAAAAAATAAAAATCTTTCCTTGTTTTCTTAATTCTATTAGACGTTTTTCTCTGTTTTAACAATAATTACTATATTAATGTAGCGTACCGTCTATCAGTGTAACTGTACAAAACAATTGCGGGACGATTCTTTTCATTTCGGACCTCGCGTATCTCCTCGCAGATTTGCTTCAAGTATTCCTTTTGGCGAGGGAATCTAAAATATTTTTTTATCCTTTATTATTTTTTTTATTTTTATTTATTTGAACTTGGTAACTTTCGAATACTTACAAATCTATCACGGCTTGAATACTTTTATTGTAGAGATTCTCGTCTTCGTCAATTTCCACGTAACTTGTGATTGATCGAACTATATACATTTCGAGAGAGACGACAAACACTTGAACAGTAATCTAGAAATATTAAAGTATTATTTAAAAAATGTCGAATTGAAAATTAATAAAAAAGCATTAGCTTACTTTTGGTATCCTTTGCAAAAGCGGTGACATTTGCGTGAGAATATAATTCTTGCAACTTCGTTTTGCAATTCCGGACAATTTATCCTTTTCGTGAAACAAAAAGTTAATGTTAACATTCGGCGAGACGTAATTGGAGAGCTCATTATTTGTATTTGTTTTACTATCGGAACGATTTAGTGATGGCGATGAGATTTCCATTTGCTTTTGAAGATAATCCGTAATTTCGTTGATATTAATTTTCCTCTCGAGAAAACGATCCTTCTCCCATGTGTGGACCATTAAGATTCCTTTCTCGCCGCTTTTTAGCATAATCACGTGATCGATCATGTACTCAAGACAATAGTCGAGTACCTCCTCGACACTGGTGAAGTTTTGTGCATTTACACGATAATCCAATGACCACAATTCCCTGAGTACTTCGCCTTGTTCTCGTCGTCTTATCGGTTCACCGCCAACGCAACACACGACAATATCATTGGCGGATTTACTTTCGTTACGTGACTCTTGATTCTGAGATAGCTCATCGACGATGGAAATTAATTTGTCCAGCGATATACTTATACCGACGCCAAATTGTTGCAAATCGTCGCCACCTCGCGATGTACTTTGCAAAACTTGATGGAAAGTTGATAGTAATTTGTCATATCGTCCGCCAGCGGCGATAACATCCTGACCACACTTACGTCTATGTCGCTTTGATTCGCGCGATATTATTTGATAGATTATTCCACTGTGCTGTTCAATGTTGTGCACCAAGAGAGGAACGACCGTGATTGGCCACTAGAAGTTTGAAAAAAGAATATTTTCGTAAATATTCACATTTTTTAGAAACAATTGAATTTTGAAAGGGTTTCAAATACAAATCTTAAAGAATCTAAAAGTTTTCATAATTTTAATAAAATTAAATCTATGAAACTACTTTTTTGAAATATTTTAATTTCACATCAGTTGAATTTTTAATATAATCATATATTTAATATTAACGTCAGATGGGGTGAATCGAAACAGTAGTTATTTCAGTTAAATAAAAAAATTTAAAAAAAAAATACAGCCTTAAACCTTGAAGTGAAACAATAACTCAACACACAAGAAAACCAGAAGTAGTCCGATTAAATCAACCTAAAAACATAGTAAAAAAATTTTTTTATATTTGTTTCTTGAATATACAGAAATAAACATTTTTTGTCTTAAACTTTTTCTAAAAAAATGAACCGTTTTTAAAATAATAATTATTTAAAAAAGAGCTGTTTTTTAAACAAATGATAATAACTTTCTGAAAAAATATCATACGACAATTTTTAAAAAAACATTTTAGGTAACACCTTTAACTGTGACAAGGTGGGCAAATCCTCCTGGGCGGCACTGTATAAATTTTTTTTAGTGTGCATATTGCTGAAAACATTAAACGAAAAATTTTGTGGACGAAAGAAACATTTTAATATAATAAAATATAAGATAATTGATAATAATAATAATGTTTCTTAAATTCGAATAACGTACCTTTACACCGAGGGTTTCGACATTTTCAATTACGGTTTCAATTTCACCGAGTCCCTCTCGTGCCAAATTAGCCGCATCGCCCTTCCGCTTTGTGATGTTTTTCAAAATCCCAGAAATCTTATCGACTGTACTCTCTGTCTCGAAAATTTGAAATAGAGTCTCCATTGCCTGATCAGTGAGGCACAAACTGATAAAGTGCGTTTTCACTTGAAATCGGGATATCTTTCCAGTTCGCGCATCGCCGAGAATCGAGTAGATATCTTGATATTTCTCCTCCTCGATGCCGCAGTAAACTAAAACAGCTTGCAGTAATGACGTGTGATTGAGACGAACGGTGAAATTTTTGTCATTTAATTCGAGAATTTCCGCTGTTATTTCCCAAACAATTGATATCATTTCGGCCTCCTCCATGAGATTGTTTGCAATTGGACTAATAACGTCGAATGCACATTCGTACAGTTCGCGCGGATGTAGACCGTGAATCTAAAAAATTCGATAAAAGAAAAATTTCTTTTAACAGTTTTCAACAAATTTCAACAATTTTCTTCTTTTGGAAAGAATTTTTATAGATATTTATACTGCTATCTAAATTTAAATAATTTTTCGACGGGGATGTCCTCATTGCGGGAGACTTCAATAGTCGCCGGAATGAGGAGAGAACCGCCAGGACAGGAGGGGAATCTTGGTCACGGACATGGTCTCGACGAATGACCTGGTAGTGATTAACCGGGGGAAACAGTTCACTTTTAGGCGGGGAGCGTCAGGATCAATTATTGACCTGACATTAGCATCTCCCCGCCTGGCTCGCAGAGTAAGAAATTGGAAGGTGTTGGACCAGGTGACCATGAGCGACAACCAGTACATTGAGTTTTCAGTCTCCGAGGAAAAGGCGGGAGGGTACATTCGCCCATAAAAGAGTAAAAATAAACCCTCCTGGAACCTTAGAAGACTGGACAGGGAGAAGTTTACAAAATCTCTGATTGAGGCTCGCCTTATTAAGAGACTCAACTGGCAGAAGGAGCCAACTTCTTTAAAGGGCATAGTGCGAGAGGCGAGGCAAATTATCGTGGATGCTTGCAACCACTCCATGCCTCGCCGGCACCATACAAAAGCAAGGAGAGGTGCTCTGTACTGGTGAAGCGAAGAAAATATACCCATTCTGAACCCAACGAAAGTGCTGGAAGGACCTAATCGGAAAGACAGAGACCGATCCATGGGGTTTGGCGTTTAAAATTGTTACTAAGAAATAGTTTCAGGGCAACAAACCCCCGGTCTAGGCAACCCGATATGGGTCCAGAAGATCATAAAAGCGGTATTTCCCCACGTGGAACCGAGCCCCAAGGAGGACTATATATGCGTGGTACAGATGGAGGAGCTCTTCAAGCAGGAAGAACTTATAAAGGCGGCAAATACCGAGCGAGATCCTAAAAGAGGTGATCGCAGTGTATCCAGAGTTGCTTCTCAACGTCTTTAATGCATGTTTAAAAGCTGGAAAGTTCTTCAGCGACTGGAAAGTGCAAAAGTTGGTCCTTCTTAGGAAAGGCGATAAGCCTCTAGATGAAGTCTCATCGTTCAGACCAATTTGTCTGTTGGATACGATGGGAAAACTTCTGGAGGCTATGGTTCTAGAAAGACTTCAGGGAATCCTGGTTGGCGAAAATAGCCTATCGGAGAACCAGTTTAGCTTCCGGAACGGCCGGTCAACAGTTGATGCAATACTCTCTGTTGTAAACCTGGCAAAGGAAGTCAATCAGGGGAAGAAGAAGGGTTTCTGTGCTCTTGTTTGACAGATGTTTAACAGATGGGTCGTGTACGAAAGCAATGTGTGCCATCTCAAGGAAGAAATGACCTGCGGGGCACCACAGGGGTCGAAGGTGGGCCCATTCATATGGAACGTCATGTACGACGGACTCCTGAGAATGGAACTGCCTGAAGATACTACCCTAAAAGCCTTCGCGGATGACGTACTTCTGGCGTGCAGAGCACGGGAAACCAAATTTCTTCAGATAAAGCTCAATGAAAGTCTGCGGCGAGTAGAGCGTTGGTTATATCGTCATGGGCTGCAAATGGCCATAGAGAAGTCTTATGGGAAAAAAGCTTAAGTACCTGGGAGCGACATTGGACTAAAGGTTAAATTTTGGCCAACATGTGGGGCCAAAAAAGCAGCGCTTAGTGGCGACTGTGGGTCTAGCAAAGCAGCTTTACGCTGCCCCTGCATGGGCCGATGCCCTTACGACCCGCAGCATCTTGGATAGGTTACTTTCTGTACAAACAGGAAGTTTACGGAGAGTAATCTCAGTCTATAGTACGGTGTCTGATTGCGCTGCTCTGGTTCTTGTGAGTACACCGCAAAACAGATTTGTTGACGAAAGAAAGACAGGAAGTCTTTCGGATCAACAAAGAACGTGCGGTCTCGCGGGAACAATAGAGCAGCGGTAGTCTAAAGATGGCTGTCCGCAAAGCGGCAAGAATCAGACTCGTCGATAGTTGGCAGGCAAGATGGGATGGGGAATCCAAAGGAAGGTGGACTTATCGCCTAATTCCTCACCTCGCTACATGGTTAGAAAGAAAGCACGGAGAGGTTGGCTACTACCTTACGCAAGCAATGACTGGTCACGGCTGCTTCGGACAGTACCTTCACAGATTTAAGATCAGAGAAGAGGCAAAATGTGTGTATTGCGGCGCTCAAATTGACGGCGCGGAACACACTCTTTCTCCTGCGGGCAATGGAGTGAGCTGAGACGGGCCATGTTTGACGTGGTGAAAACTCAATTCACTGCTGATAAGATGGTCTCGATTATGCTCCAAAGCGCGGACTCTTGGCGCCACATCGAGTTCTTCATTAGTACGGTAGTGAAGACAAAAGATGTTAATGGAAGAAGAGGTTAACCTGGAGTGATCACAGGGGGTGATTTGCGGGAGGGGGAGGAGAAAATGGTTTTAGTTCCTCCTCCCACTTCCGCGACTTCCTCCTGACAGTTAATGAAAACAATTGTTTAACGCAACGGACAAGGAGGACTAAGAGAGAGGACGTCCACTTTCGAAGTAAAACCAATAGGTAGTTCCGCAAGTGGAATATATGTCCCATAATAAGACGGGAGTGGTTTTTAGTGGCTCGACCAGAACAAGAGCGGTCATACACACATAACCTGGAATTCATTACTCAGGTATCTGAATTCGCAGATTTTCCACTTCCGACTACAAAAAAAATTTAAATAAATTTAAAAAAATTTATTTGTTTGTAAAAAATCAGTCAATGATTCAATTAAAATGTGGTATGTAAAAAAATTATTGAAATAGGGTCAGTTGGGGTAAATAGTAACAGATTTGCTAAGTTGCAACAGGGAATAAGATTATACGACTCTTCGAGCAACAAAATTATAAAAACATAAAAAATTTTTTAAATGCATGCCAGGAAACTGAGAATTTATCTGACCAAATGGCCAATTCGATCACAAAGTATACACAATTTTAGTTCATTGAACTGTAAGTTGAGTAAAATACAAGTGATATTATACTTAGTAATCCTTTACTAAGCACGGTGCAAAATGGTGAATTAATGGGAATAAAAATTCTTAATAATTTTAACGTTTTTTATGATGCCAGGAAACTGAGAATGAATTCAAGGTACAAAATTTAAGAAAATATTTTTCAAATAAAATATATAGTAATGTAATAATTATTTAAATCTTTGTAAAGTATAACTGAGGAGCAACCTTTCAAAAGTTGATAAATCCATTTTTCAAAAAATTGAGATAAACATATATTTAGAATTTTAAAATCCTTAGAAATCGATTGATCACTGTTCAATTTAAGAAAAAAAATTTGTTACCAAAGAATTTTCAATTTAAAATATATTTTTGCCTAACCTTGATAATTTTTAATTTTAATTTTTTATAAGAAAAAATTACCAAAACCTTGAAATTCCTTTATTACAATAAATTTTAATTACAAACAAAGCTTTTTAAATAGAAAAATATTTAAAAATAAAGAATTTATTACATTTTTTCTACATTAAAATTATTTTTAATGGTTATGTGAGAATTGTCATTTGTTTAAATTTCTCGAAATGACAAAATTTGGATTTATCAGATTTTGAAAACTTGCTCCTCAACTATTTGAAATTATTAATCAAGTGTAAATTTCTTCTTTTAAAGAATTTTATTTATACGTTTTGAAAATAATTAAAGGAAGTTAGTGACAGTAGTTATTATTTTATTTTGAAAATATAAAGTCCATCTAAAAGTTTTAAATCAATTTTTTTCTTCTAAAAATTATATTATTATATTATTATATTATAATAATCGACATAATCTGTCCTCGCCTGAAGTTAGCATTGTTTTATTACAATGTTTTGTTTTATAGTTTAAATTGATATGTCAAAAAAAGAAAAGTTTATTTGTAGACTGTGTAAAAAAATGTGTAGAAAATTGTGTTAAATGTGTAGTGTTTTAATTTGTTAGCTTCCTTAAAAATTAAGTTTTAAATAATATTATTCAAAAATTCTAAAAAATTAATTGAATTTTGGAAGACTTGCAGCTCAAATTTTTAAGTATTTCAAAATTTTAAGCCAATACAGAACAATAATTAGTAAAATGTTTATTTTGGAAAAGTTATTGAAATTTGAAAAATTTAATTTGGAAATTTTGAAAAAAATTCGGTTTTTGAAAATAGTAATTAAAATTTTTTAAAGAAAAAAGTACTTGAATTCTCAATAATAATTTTAACATATTGAAACAATTGGAAATTTTATAAAATTTTTTTTTAAAGAATTTTATTTTTTCCTCTTTAAAAATTGTCTTCAAATTTAATTATATTTTTGAAATTATATCATTTTATGAACTTACAAAAATTATTGTATTTAAATAATTCAATTCTCTTAGTTGAATTCTCACAGGAATTGATTTACCGAAAATTTCAGTTTAAATTTTAAAAAGTAATTGAATATTTAAGCCGTTATAACAGGAATTTTAGGAATTACTTCAAATTTTAAATGGATTTTAAATTAAATTCCTTGAAAATTTCAGGGAAGCAAAAGTTTAAAAATATTAGAATTTTTATTTTAAAAAATTAATAACATTATTCTTCTTTAAAAATTATTAATGTTTTTCAATAATTTTATTTAAAAATTCTAAAGAAATAAGTAAATTTTGGATGTATTACAGTTGCAAATTTTAGAAATAATTATATTTCATCAGGTTTTTCATTGCAATTATTTGAAATTTTAATTCCTCGCAAAGAAAATATGAATAAGTTTTAAAATTTTTATTTAACAAAGAGTATTAAAATTTTAAAAAATTAAATTTAGAAATTTGTAAATTACCTTCGTTTCACGAAAAACTCGTTCAATCGCGAACCTCTTCAATCGATGAACATTATTTTTCACCACGTATCTTGCAAATGGAACACGAATGTCGTATGGTAAGGAAACGATATTTCCGCTTTTTGTTGCAACCTTAACACATGATTCGGTGTAGCTTTGGGTGCAGGCGGAATTTGGCATTAAAAATGGTGACGCAAGACAGATTCCTCCGTGTTTCGTGAAAATTTTCAGCACCTTTGATTTGACGTTCTCTTGAATTAGTTGAATTCGTGGTACAAGGGAATTGACAATTGCTTTTGATGTTAAATTCATGTCGAATGTAATGTCTTCAGCGGGTGTGTATTGCGAGAACCAACAGGAGACAATGTCCTTGTAGGTTTTACTTTGTTTATTGGAAATGGCGTGCTTTAACATCTCTTGAAGTTCGGCTTGTTCCAATTGCGGCGGTGGTAGATAATCAGAGGCAAGGAGTTCCTGTGATGTCGGTCTTTGCGTTGAATCGTGATTTAGTAACCATCTGAAGAAGGGAAATTTCATTTAGTGTAATTATTTTTCGAAATATTACGTTAGTTAGTAAGTTAGTTATTTGAACACCTAACAATTTTCTACGATCATTAAATTTCTTAGATTCGGAATTTTCTACTTATTAATAGTTCCTTTAGTGATTTAAAAGCTCGAATTCAATCGAGCTCTTAAACAAACGACTTATGCTGCGCGTACAATTTTTGTCTGATTTAGTGGAAGTCATTTTTTCTAAGACGGATTTACGGATTAAAATTCCTTAGTTTTATTGCAATTGATTTTACTTTCACCGAAAAAGTAAAATCTCCCATGGAATCGCACTTACCAGGAATTTGTAAAATGGAAAATATTTGTACCTCAAGAGATGAATTTGGTTTTCCATATCGACTTGATTCATGTCATCGGGTAAAATAATTTCCTGTGAGCGAAGATTCAATAATACTTTTGCTCGTTCCATGCCAGTTGACAGGGGTTTGTAACACATTTCGAAAAAAATTATCCCCAAACTGTAGATATCGACTTTTTTATTATAGAACGCTTTCGATGCTTTGGTACTCAATTCCGGTGCCGCATACAAAGCCGTTCCCACTTGTCCTGTTAATGAACCCAATTCATCCAAATCGCCATTAATACCTGGAAATCATCAAAAACTTTGTTACGTCCCAAAGAAAAAAGAAAAACTGTAAAATTATTCCTTATGAAAAAGATTATTTTCTAAAAAAAATTAAACATTTCTATTGGAAAACATTATTTTCTTCAAGAAAATTTTCTCTTAAGAAAAACAGGATTGAAGAAATATTTACCTTTAATTATTTTTTTAACAATAATTTTCTAAATATAATAAATAAAATAAAAAAGTAATTTTACTTGCAGTAGAAAATAAATTTTTATTTTTATCATCATCACCTTTGTCGATAATTTGGGTATCACGATCAGTATTGTCGACAGTTTGCACGAGTGTCGAGAGAATATTTGTTGTGGCAAGGCCAAAATCGCCAATTTTCACATGATCCTTACTGTCGAGAAAAATATTCACTGGCTTTAAATCTCTGTGTATCATTCCCTGTCGATGTATGTGGGCGAGACCTTCGGCAATTTCGCGAAATAATCGCCAAACACGACTCTCGTCCTCATGTAAGCCATTATCAATCGCCGTTCTTAGTGTTGATTTTTCACAAAATTCCATTTGTATATACATGTACTGAATTTCTTTTAAATTCGAAATATCCTCATTTTGTTGTTCGTTCTTTATTTCCGGTTCTTTAATGTTTGACGAAATTGAATCAATTTCGTCGGTTGTTCCAACTTTCTCAAATTCAATGCCATCCGATGAATTTTCAACGCTTCCTACTCCCATTCTATTTATACAAAGAAAAATATTATTAAATTTTATTTATAAACACTAACTTACTTATTAAAATAAAATTAGCAATTTTAAAAATAATAGAATTTAAAAATTGTTAATTCAAATCAAATTAAATAATTATTATTTATTTATAATTAATTAATTTTTAAAATCAAAGGATTTGTACAAGAAGTAGCCAAATTATCCGCGCGCAAGCAAGCGTGAATGTTGTGTTACAATGTTTATTGTAAACAATTTCAAGTCAGTTTAATTTAAGTAATTTTTAAAGAAATACTTATTATGACACATAACTGAAATACTAATTAGAATTAAATTTTCAAAATATTCAGTTACTTTCACAAATAAAGTATTTGACAAGAATTCAATTATTTAAAATAATAAAATTTTCATAACATTTAAAAATTCATTATTTAAAACAATGTTCATAAAATTTTCAATGATTGAGTTTTGTATACCTGCTCGACGTTTGAGAAATTTTTCATTATTTAATGTTCAGTATCATAGAACAAACTATGAAAGGAATTCTGTTGTCAATAGATTATGTCGTGAATCAAATTTGTATTGTGATAATTTGGACTTTTTTGGTGGTGATTTGGGACAGTTTAGATCTAGACTGCGCACTATTATTTTTGATAATTAATTATTATTATATTATGGACCGTTTTGAGGTGTGAATTGATTTATTTTTGTTTATAATTTGTAGACAAAGTTTTGGTCTGCAATTTTTATAGATTTAATGTAAAGGGCTTTTAATGCCCGTTTATTCATTTAAATAAATAAATAAATAAAATTCTTATGACCATTTCAATTTCTTTCAAAACTAATAAAATTTTTAACAGAAATTCAATTCTTTTTAAACATTTTAATAAACTTTTCCGCAATTATTTTCAAAAATTTAATAAAATTATTCAAAGAAATTAATTGTTTTAAATATAATTTTAATAAAATTTTTTTTTAAATAATAAAAAGATTATTCCCGAAAATTCAATTAATTTCTGTTTTTTTTAAATAAAAGTCTTTTGAAAACTCAATTATTTTCACAAATAACAATATTCATCACAATAATTCAATTATTATTATAAGTAATAAATTTCTTCTTGGAAATTCCATTATTTTGAAAAATTCTAATAAATCGTTCGCAAGAATTCAATTATTTTCATAAATAATAAAATGTTTTTTTGGAAAATCTAATTATTTTCAAAAAAATTTAATAAAATTTCCCACCGACATTCAATTATTGCCAAATTTTTTAATAGAATTCTTTGTAAAATTTAATTATCTTTAAAAACTTTTCACATTTCAATGATTTTCAATATCTACTATTTTTATAAAATAACCAATTCTAGGAAAAAATTCAATTATTTTAATCAATTTTAATAAAATTCGACGCAAGAATTTAATCATTTACCTAATTAATAAAATTCTTTGAAAGAATCAAACTATTTTTATAAATAATAAAATTCTTCGAAAGTAATTAAATTATTTTTTCAACAATTATTAATAAAATTTCTCGAAAAAATTCAATTATTTTCATAAATTATAAACTCCTTAGAAAAAATGTTATTCTTCAAAAAATTCAATTTTTCTCAAAATTTATAAAATTTTTCAGAAAAATTCAATTATTTTCCAAATTTTTTAAAAAATTCTTCTCAAAAATTAAATTATATTCCAAATTTAAAAAAAAATTCTTCGTAAGAATTCAATGATTTTTATAAAAATAGAAAAATATTCCAAAAAAATTTAACTATTTTCATAAATTATAAAATTCTTCAAATAAAAGTCAATTTTTCTTAAAATTTATAAAATTCTTCAGAATAAAAAAATATATATGGAATGGAATTTTTGTCAATTTTGTGAAGTGAATAAAACGAGTTTTTTTTGTTTCTTTTTGACATTAAAAAAATGACAATAACCTACAAAAATGAATATTTTTTTAAATAAAAAAACCATAAGCATACACAAAACTAACTTTAAAGTGTGGATAGATAGAAAAAGTGAAAGAATACGAAGATTATTATAGTTAAAGTAATTCTTTTCTTCTATTTTCAAATAGAGTCCTATAGAATCCTAGGCCTCTTGAAATACTCACATGAAAGCCCAATCTTCATCGCTGTCACTAGAATCATCATCTTCTGAATCGTCTTCTTCACTATCGGCTGTTAAACCAACACTCGCTCTTGATTCGTATGAAACATTCCACTCGACATCGTGAATTGGCGGTGCTAATTTCTCAATATCCGCAACGCCTAATTGCTGGAATTTTTTTTGTTCATTAATCACATTTAATTTAATTAAATTTAATTTAGTTAATATTGAACAAGTGAATTTAGAATTACGTCGACGATATCGGCGTTTTCCTCCTCGCTAGGCATATTTGAGGCAGTATCCTGAAGAGTCGAATCCGAGCACAATGCACGATCTTCGAGTGTTGCACTCTCTATCCATGAATTATAATAACGTACCACATTCTCGTGATGTAATCGTGAAAGTAATTTAACTTCACGCGTAATTTTTCTATTCAGCTGCTTATTCTTGGGATTCAATTTAATTCGTTTAATGGCATAAATACAACCGTCGAGTTTATTTTTCACTTTGAGCACATCACCAAATGCTCCCTTACCCAACCATTTTAATATTGCAAATTCATTTTGAATACGTGAATGTGTGCCAAATGTCGATGGATATAAATTGACGGCCGTTAATGGCTCCTCTGAATCGGAATCGTCATCGTCGTTGTCACGATTTTTCCCCGGCGACGATAGACCTCGCTCGAGAGGCGAACGAATGAAATTATGCTCTAGTAGTTGATCCGTCGACCAACGACTTCGTTCGTCCTTCATCAGACATTTCGATAGAAAGTCCTTTAAATTGGCCTGTAAAATATTTTATTTTAATTAATTACTTCTAATTATTTTCTTCTGTTTTTATTTTCGTTTATTTGCAGAGATGACACAAAAATTTAATTTTGTTCTTCCTGATTTCGAGATAACATTTTTTGCCTTTTTCTTTACCTGAATATTAATAAATAAATTCCCTGAATAAACAATAATCTCATTCAATCTACAAAAAATATTAGATACTCAAACAAAAGGCATACAAGAGGAAAATAAAAAAATAATAATTTTATTTTATGAACAATTTCTTTCAAGTTTTTAAAATAGTCGTGTTTCGAAAGACAATTTTTTCTGCAAAAGTTAAATATTGCATTCAAAACCGCTGTTCTTCTCTTTTGAAAATCCATTTTGAAAATTTTTAAAATCTTTATTTGTTTCTTCTCGATAATAAAGAAGAATATAACTACTAACATCTATAATTTAGGAAGTTCTGTGAATTTTAGGTACACGAAAAAAATTCTTCACCTGGAACAACTACAAATTTTACTATATTAACGAAATTTTAAGTTATTGCAGCGAAAACATTCGCTATTTCAACGAATAATTTCGCTATTTTAGCGACAGTTATCGCTGTTCCAGTTAAATGTTTTTTCGTGTATATCTGAATATGAATTCAATGTCAGATGTTCAGCGACCTCAAAAACCCCTGAGAAATAATTTTTAAGTAAATATAATCAATTTTAAAAAACAGGGTTGCCACAAATATTTATTTTTATTTTTCCCTAACTTTTCCCTCATTTCCAGACAAAATTCTTACTTTTTCCCTGAACATAAAAACTATTCTGATTCACTCTAAAAATTATTAGATACTCAAAAAAATGTTCTATTAAATTTATTTACAAATTTCATTAATTGTAAAATTATTCAAAAACATCAATAACTAAATTTTTAAATAAGTATTTAATTATTACTTTTCCACAGGACTTAAAATTCTTCAGAACATTCAAATTCAAACCTTTTTGAAACTCAACAATTTATAAGAATGTTATTACAAAACATAAAGAAGGCGATTACTCCGAGTTTTGTTATGATTTAAATAACCATGAAATTTTTCAACAAAAATTTAATTATTTACAAAAATCCTAATAAAATCCTTCGCAAGAATTCAATTATTTTTAAAAGTAAATTTTCTAAAAAAAATCAATTATTTGAAAAAATTGTAATAAAATTCGTTGCAATAATTCAGTTATTTTCATAAACAATAAATCGATTATTCGGTAATTTCATTTTTTAATCAATTTTTATTAGAAAATTCTGGAATTTATTGAATAATTGAATGTTTGTTAAAATTGAATTCTCATAAAGAATTTTATCAACAAATTTTTAAATAATTGAATTCTTTTGACAAATTTTAATAAAATTTTTAATAATAATTACATTTTTCGAGGAATTTGATTAATATATTGTATCCAAAATTAATTAAAATTCTGCGATAGGTTTTATTATTCATGAAAATAATTTTAAAAAGTTTCCAAAAATGTTATTAAATTTTTTTTAAAGTAATTGAATTTCGGTGATGAATTTTATTATTTGTTAATGATGTTTTTGAAGTTTCGACTTGTCGTTATTTAATAATTGATAGGATGATAAAAAGTTTCTTTTCAAGTCATACAAAAAATTTTATGCTTTATTTCAAAGCTTTTCGGCTACATACGTTAGCCCTCTTTTTTATATGACTTGAAAAGAAACTTTTTATCATCCTATCAATTAATGAAGAATTTTATTATTTATAAAAATAATTCAATCTTGTAAATATAATTGATATTTTTCAAAAAAATGTTATAAAATTTTGTATATTAAATAATTAAACTCACGTGAAAATTTTATTATTTATGAAAGTAATTGAATTATTTCAAAGAAATTTATTAAAAATTTCATAAATTATTGAATTTCTGAGAAATTTAAACAATAATTTTATTCAAGTTTTTAAATACATTTCAATTTTGAAGAAGAATTGTACTATTTATAACAATAATTGAATATTGATGAATTTTATCATTTAAAAAGATAATTGAAATTTTGACAAAAAGTTTTGAACATAATTGAATTTCTGCAAAGAATTTTATTACTTTTGAAAATAATTTAATTCTTCCAACGAATTTTATTCAAGTTTATAAAAATGATTGAATTTCAGTGAAGAATTTTACTATTTATAAAAATAATTGAATTCTTAAAAAGAACTTTGTTAAATTTTTTTCAATAACTGAACTCTTGCGATGAATTTTATAAAATTCTTTTTAAATAATTAATATTTTTCGTAAAATTATTTGAAATTTTTTATATTAAATAATTGAATTCATGTGAAAATTTTATTATTTATGAAAATAATTGGTTTATTTAGAAGAAATTCATCAAAAATTTTGTAAATTATTGAATTCCTGTGAAATTTTTTCAAGAATTTTATTAAAGTTTTCAAAAATAATTGAATTTCGAAGAAGAATATTATTTATAAAGATAATTGAAATTTTGACGAGAATTTAAAAAAAAAATTTTTAACATAATTGAATTTTGGCGAAGAATTTTTTTTATTTTTAAAGATATAATTGAAATGACCAGAATTTTTAAAAATTTTTGAATATAATTCACTTTCTGCGAAAAATGTTATTATTTTTGAAAATAATTGAATTTCTGTAATTATTTGTAACTTTTCTAAAATTAAATTTTTTTTAGTATTTTTAATTAAAATTCTTTTCTGAATCAAGTATTTATGAAAATTGTAAAAATTATTTATTACATAATTTATAAGTCATAATTTTATGATATTTCTTTAAAAATTAAGTTATTTAAAAAGAAATTAGTGTCTGAAATAGAAAAAATTCATGGTTTAGTTTTAAAATTCGTGGTTATTTTTATAGTTTACAAGGCAAACAAAAAAACATCAAAATTTAGAGTTTTTTCATGAATTTTTGAAATCTGATTTTTCCAGTAATTTTACTAAAAATCCCTGACCTTTCCCTGACTTTCCTGACCAATTTTACTTTCTCTGGCTTTTCCCTGATTTCCCTGACCTGTGGCAACCCTGAAAAACTTTCGACATATTTTGAATCCGATATTTTGAATTTTAGAAAATAGAAACCGACATCGACTTCACAGAACTATTTGAAATTTAGAAGTTTGTAGTTTTATTTTTTTATATTATCGGAATTTTGTCATTTTCTACTCAGTTTTCGAAGAATTCACCAAACTCAGAAAATTAAATAATCGACTACTCATATGTCAAATAAAGAATTTTTAAATTTTCAAAATATATTTTTAGTTATACGCCTGTATACGCCCTTCCTGCACCCAGCGCTTCAATCAAGAATTTAATGATGAATTAAGTGATTTAAAATAAATTATTGTCAGATATAGCAAAATTTTGAAGGTTTCGTATTCGAATTCATGGTAATTGCGTAGTTTATATGAGGCAAACAGAAAGACACAAAAATTTAGAATGTTTTATGAATTTAAAAATTTAATTTCTTTCATAAAAAAAGAGTAATAATTACCTGTAATACTGATTCCAATTCTAATTCCTTTTCCGAAACTATGTAACCCTTAATTAATGAGAATATCAAAATGCCGAAACGGTAAATATCTAATTTTTTGCCACTCCTTCCCTGAATGATGGGAAAATCGTTTTCTACTTTCGATAAACGACTTGCTTGGTAAACATCGGAGAGCCTTTTATCGAGGGAATAGTCCGATAGTTTGATAACTCCAGAGCGATCTATGTGTACACTTGTGTCGCGAATGTCCTTATGAACGACATTATTGTCATGTAAATAATGAAGTGCCGAAAGAATGCCAGTCGCTAAATGTCGGAGCATGTCGATACCGACCGGAGTGTTGTCTGTAAAAAAATACGAACATGTCGTTCCAACCTGAAACGAAAGAAAAATTTTTAGCTACAATTCAATTTAAACAGAAAAAGAAACTGAAAATATCAACAATTAGACAATTAGAAGGAAAAAGTAATTGAAAATTCTACTTACAATTAGAGAAAGAAATTAAAAGTATTTATAATTAAATAGAAAGAATGGGAAATATTTAGGTGCAATAAAAAAAATAGAAATTAAAAAAATAATTGAATTCTTGTCTTTATACTTTTTATTTTTAAAAAATTATGATTTAAAATTAGTTAGAAAAATATGCAAATAAATTTTTGTATAAAAAAATGGAATAAGTTTTTTTTAAAAATATTTTCTAACTAAAAAGAATGGTCTTTTAAATTCTTCAAAAGTAGATAATAAAAATCATTTCTTTCATTTGGAATTTTTTTGTGAATACAAAAACATATTTTTTAAAAATTACTTTTGGATTTTAAAATCTATAAATAAGTAGAATAAAAATAATTTTACGGAAGATTTAAATCATTTTTTTGATATAGTTAAAAATGTAGTCAAAGTCTCCCCTTAATTCAGGTAAAAAAAAATTAGATATGTTCGCAATACTCACGACAAACTCCTGTAAAATATAAATAACAATGGAATCGTCGTCCTGCATTGTTTTCATATTTAGATAATGTACAAGATTTGTGTGATGTAATTTACAAAGATGATTTAATTCCTGTTCAATTGTGGCAATTTGCTTTAGACCCTGTTGCAAGTCGTTTGATAATTCAAAATTATTTGCACTATCGTCGGCATCAGTTTTCCTTCTCGCGTATTTTAATGTCCATTCGGTGACAGCCAGCAATTCACCGGTGGTCATGTCAAGACCGGCAAACACAACAGAGCCCTTTGTACTGTGACCGAGACATTTGCCACGATGCACTTGTTTTTCGTTTTTATTATTGTCGAAATGCAAGAGTTTTGTGCCACGATGCTCGCAACCAATTTCTGATGATTCCGATGTACTCATACAACGACGTCGTGAATATGTTCGAACACGTTCACGCGGCGACGATGGTATCGAATGTGATAGTTCATTATCGAGTGACATTCGCGCTGATTCGCGACGGTTTCTTAATTCTGCCCTCACGGCTTCTTGACGTTTTTGTATTGCCTCTTGTAAAACCTGGTGGAGAAAAAAGAAGAAATTTTTTTATCGTTTTAAGAGGCATTTCAAAAAAATTCCTTTAATTTTTAAATGAATTTTAAGAAATTGAATTTAATAGATTTATGTATTTTATTTTTTATGCAAATCCAACTGAAATTCATTTTAATATCTATTCTATCGTCCTGATGAAGAAAGTCGGTACTTTCATTCAGAGCGGGGTCATTCCAGCGAAAATCGTCTAGAGCTGGTTGCTCGATGATTTTAAAAAATGCTGTAATTAATATATAATATTCTTCAATACAATTAGATTATCCTTTGGTGGTTTATAGCTCCAAATATATTTTACATTCATTTAAATAATTGTTTTAAATTTTTAACTGGTTATGAAGTCTAACATAACCCACTTTTCGAAAACTCTGTATAAATAACTAAAAACAGAATAAAAATACTGCTTTTTATTTTAAATATATATGTTTTTGCTAAATTCATCTAAGTAATCAAAAATTATTTGAAAATAACTCACCAGAACAGTAAAATTAGTATTTTTTTGAATTTGCACAGTATGAAAAACATAATTTTCTTTTTCTTATATCTTCTGTGGAGAAAAAGGAATCTTTGCGAAACCTTTTAAACTGAATTTGTTTCAAAATTATAAATTTATTTTAATTGAAATTTCTTTGGGACCTCTACTCATTAATTATTTAATAAATATAAAAAATTATATCAATTTAACCTGATTTTCATTGAATTTTAGTTTTCATGACTAGACTGAAGTTTGTTTTCTTTAAACGAACGATAAGTTGATAAACTTCAGTATGGTAATTGAAACTAAAATTCAATGAAAAGCAGGTTAAATTTATATAATTTTTCATATTTATTAAATAATTAATTAGTCGAGGTCCCAAGGAAATTTCAATTAAAATAAATTTATAATTTTAAAACAAATCCAGTCTAAAAGGTTTTGTGAAGATTCCTTTTTCTCCACAGAAGATATAAGAATAAGAAAATGATGTTTATTATACTGTGCAAGTACAAAAAATACTGATCTAAATGTTCTGGTGAGTTATTTTCAAATAATTTTCGTTTATTTAGCTGTATTTAACAAAAGTATATATATTTAAAATAAAAAGCAGTATTTTTATTCTGTTTTTAGTTATTTATACTGAGTTTTCGAAAAGTGGGTTATGTTAGACTTTATAACCAGTTAAAAATTTAAAACAATTATTTAAATGAATGTAAAATATATTTGGAGCTATAAACCACCAAAGGATAATCTAATTGTATTGAAGAATATTATATATTAATTACAGCATTTTTTAAAATCATCGAGCAACCAGCTCTAGACGATTTTCGCTGGAATAACCCAGCGATTTCAAGGTATTTAAAGAAACGCGTTTGTTATAAGAGCAGCCTTTTAATTAAGACTTATTAAATAATTACAATTGATATTAACTAATTTTGGTATGCTCTATTTAAGGGCGCTAAAAGATTTCAGAAATTTTAATTATTTATAAACAAAATGTCGATTACTGTCCAAAATTGAGTTTGAAATCTTGGAAATACTGCCGCAAAGTCGGTATTATTTATGAAAGTTTTTCTAGAATTAAATTATTTAAAATAAATTTAACTCTTTTTAAATTATAGTATTTTTAAAAATTTGAAGTTAAATTATTCGCTAAATAATATATAATTACAATAAATTGTATTTAGTTTCATCTTGAAGAATTTGTATGAATTGCAAACGAAAATTTTCAAATGTTTTTCCAATTTTTAAGTAAAATTATTTCTTAAATAATTTATAAATAATAACTTTCTAAAGATGTTTAAAGTATGGAATTCTTTCAAAATAAATTAAAAAATTAAATTATTGATGAAATAAAAAAATAACGAAATTCCCTTGTTAATTTTCACAAATGACGAATAAACTTTTCAAATCAAGCAAAGTGTTTATTATTTGCTTAATAATTCTCTTCGTATTGTTAATCTATCGTCATATATTTCCTAGACAAAATTCTTAATTATTTGCTTACCAATTAATTAATTTTCTGTCATTTTATTTCTATTTTTTAAGGTAAAAATTCTCTAATTAATATAATGTAAATAAAAAACTTCTAATTACTTGACGTTCTTTGTCCTCTTTCAATTTTTTCTCCTCCATTTCGTATTTAATTTTCTCCTGTTTCGTTAACATCATTTCCTCATAAAAACTTCGTGTTCCTGGTTTATTGTGTTCGCAAAGAAATTTTCTCACGTGCTGCGTCAATTCAAATATCATAACTTCACCGCAAATTGTTACTGCCAATGCCTCAACTTCAGATATGAGCATTCCAATTTGACTGTCCGAAAGTCCTTGACTACGTTGAACTTGAATTTGCGGCACTCTAGAAAAAATATTCTTTTTTAGTTAAATAAAAATGTTAATTTAAATTAAATTGAAAAAAGAATTGATTTTCTATTGTTAGAAAAATAATTATTTTGTTGAGAATTTTTAATTATCAGGGTTGCTACAAAAATGTAATTTTGTTTTTCCCTAACTTTTCCCTGATTTCCATACGAAATTTTCTTTCAATCAAAAGAATATTCTGATTTACTCTAAAAATGATTGGATACCTATTCAAAAAATGTTTCAGATTACATTTATTTACGAATAAATTGAAAATAAATGAATTTTCATATGGAAATCCACATGAAATCCTGTATCAAAAACCGCATGTAAATTCCCGCTTCTATAAAAGAAATCATTTGTACTCGAAAAATGAATGTGTAATTCATATGAGATTTTATGTAGGATTTGTCTAGGAAATATGTATTAAAAATGTTTTTAAAGAAATATTGGTTTTATTTAAGGTCATCTTATTCAGTTGTTACGTGCCCCATATACTTTACTACGACCGCTGAATAACATAACTTTAAGGAAATTAACAGGAAAAATATTGCCGAAAAATCTGCAGGATTTTACGTATAAATTTATATGGTTTTAAACATAGACAAACCAGGGTGTCTACTATTTTTATTCAACACAATTCCCGGTTATGGCCTAATTTTTTCCCGGTTATTTTTTCTCTTTAAATTTAAATTTCATTTCGAACATAAATAAATAATAATTTTAATTGTAAATTTGGAAAATAATTTCATCAATTTTTAAAAAATAATCTTGTCTTTTTATAATTATAATTGGAAATTTTCTTTTTCAAGTTTATTACAATTCTATTGATAATAATTGAATTTCTGCAAAAAATTTTACTATTTACAAAAAATATTTGAAATCCTTCCAAAGAATGATATTATTTATGAAAATAATTTAATTCTGGTGAAGAATTTTATTACAATTTAAAAAAAAAGCAGTGATAATTAATTATTTACTTTATAAGTAATAGACATTAAATTTGCTTAAGAAATGATAAATATCATTTATTTGAACAATCAGAGATTTGAAAATATAAAAATTTAAGAGAAGTTCAATAATTATAACTATTGAATAATAATAGAATAATATAATTTTTAGAAGCAAAAAATTGATTTAAAACTTTAAGGGGGACTTTATGTTTTAAAAATAAAATTATAATTACTACAACTAACATTTTGTTCGAAAAATTTAAATTAAAAGTCTTTCAAAAAATTAAATTATTTAAAAAAAATGTAAAAACATTTCAATTATTTCAAAAATTTACAATTATTTGTTTAGAAAAATTAAATTATCTTGAAACAATGGAATTGAAAAATTTCAACAATTTTATTTTTCAGAATTAAAAAAAAAATTTGGGAGAATTCAATTTTAATAAAAAATTTGAAGTGCATATTGATTTTTTTCCAATTAACTAATAAAAATTTTAATTATTAATCTTCGCACTAAGAAACATGAATTCATTAAAATGTGACTATAAAATTTTATTTGTTAAAAAGTTTCTAAAGAAATTCTTTAACAAATTCAATTACATATTTTTAGTCGAATTTCACAATATTTCTATTAACTCCATAAATTTTAAAAATTTATTTACATAATCTGTTTGAATTAGTGCCTGACTTTTACTATCAAATTAATTTTTTTTAACTAATTCAAAGTTAGTGAAGAGTATAAATATCTATAAAAATTGAAATAAAAAGTAATTTTTTTAAAAACAAATTAAAATAGTAAAACTTTCTAATTTTGGTGGAAAAATTTCCGGTTTTTCCCGGTTAGTAGACACCGTGACAAACGTTTTAAATTACCCATACGGTTTTTCATGGAAATATATTCGTAGTAACTAAAAACCCGTCGATGATAGCTATTCTATGATTAAAATAATAATTTCAAAAATATGTATTTTCGGAAAATACTTGTCAGGATATTGTTCGCCGCAGGTGATTCTTAAATCGAGTTGTGCGTGAATTTCGGCAGGTCCTGACATTCCTTCTTGGGGTGTTAATGTTATCAAAATATCCAGTGGTTGCCATTTTCTTTTGTGTTTATTTTTTCGCAAATCCTGTAGTTCGTCGCCATAAATCGACTGTAATTAACATGTAAATTAATTTGACAATTTTTTCATGTTGTTTTCAAAATATTTTTTATTTAAAAAGAAAACAACTTCTTAAAAATTTTCTTTAAACTAATTTTAAACAATTTTTTTCTATAGATAAAACAAAAATTACTTTTATCTACAAGTAAAAACATATTTTAAAGTAATTGAAAGTAGTTTAAAATTATTTTCTTTACAAAGAAAAGATAAAAAGATGTACTTTTGAAAAGGAAATCTTCTATTGTTAACAACAATTAAACTGACAAACGTGACAAAAATTAAGAAAAAAAAATGCATAGAAAACATAAATAAATACCTTAAGTGCTGCAAGTTCATATCTTTGTCGTTCAATAAATGATTCTGAGCCCTCCGCCTCAGACATTTTTTAGATGAAAAAAATATCGAATACAAATTTTTCAAATTATGACTAAAATTTATCATTTATTTATCACTTATTATTTATAATTATTTTTAATAGTTATATTGCCTTAGAAACATTCTCGTTGAGGTTATGTTCAATTATAATAATATTATGCTTCAGTCACTGTTATTTAATTAATACAAAAACATATCTAAAGTGTAAAAGTTAAAAAAAAAGTGTTTGCAAGTAACGACAATACTTGTCAAAATCTATAAATTAATTTTTACAATACAAAATATTGTTTAATATTTGAAAGAAAAACAAAAATACAACTTACAACGTTCTTTTTTGTTTGAAAAATGAAAAGCCGAGTAGTTGCGACAAGCATCAAAAGAGTGCGTTCATATGCCCTGTCACATTCCAACCAATCGTAATTGTTGTTTTTCAGCGGTAAATTTAAAATTTATTTTTGCAAAAATTAATCAATTTTCAATTTTTAATTAATTTTAATAATAATAAATACTTAATAATAATACTCAAATTTAAGATTTTAATTAATTTTAATAATTAATAATAATAATAATTAATAAATAAATAATATGTAAATAATAATAATTTTTCCTTAATACCTACTTTTGAATGTAATTAATATAGATGAGTATTTTTCGGAGTAAAATGAAACAATTTTTTTTACAAAAAGTGATCTGTTTGAGAATATAAGAAAATTTTATAATTGCAATATTAGCACCATTATCACTAAATGGTAAAACAGTTCTAAAAAGTTCTAATTACTTCAAAGTTAATACTTTTCGAATTATTTTCTGGATTTGAAAATATCTTTCTAATTATACAAACACAAAAGTACTTTTTTTCTCTAAAATGATTAAATTTCGCTTTGAACAACAAAGAAATTTTGAATTTTCGCGCTTGGAAATATTCCACGAGTACGTGAAGTAGTCTATTGGTGGGGGAAATGGAGAAAGTGAGTTGGCAATCCTGATGCCGCTGTGATGTCGGCGGCCATGTTTTTAATGACGTCGAGAGAGGGCTGGGTGTAGCTTTAACGTTGAAAATCGTCCCGTGTGTGTTTCTCTCTACTCTCTTTTGGAAAAAAAAACGCGTGCGAAAAAGGTGTAAAAAATTTGGGAATTTATTTCTCAAATGCTGTGGCCATTATTCGATTATTAAATGCGTGCACAAGCAATTAATAGTGTTCGTGATTGTGATTTAATTTTTAAGAAATATTAAGAGAGTAAAAGAATAGAGGGAAATTGTAAAATCAGGGGAAAAAATTTTTTTTACTAGTAAAATTTAATATATAGAAGTGTTGGTTGTGTATAGTTTTCTGAATTGTGTGTCTCGTCGATTAGCAACGAGAGCATGAGCGAGGAAAGCAATCCTCGTACCCTTTATGTGGGTAATCTCGACACAACCGTGTCCGAGGACCTTTTGTGTGCACTATTCTCACAAATTGGACAGGTGAAAGGATGCAAGATTATCCGCGAACCCGGCAATGATCCTTATGCATTCGTTGAATTCACCAATCATCAATGCGCTGCCACTGCGCTCGCCGCCATGAACAAGCGCCTCTTCCTCGACAAGGAAATGAAGGTTAGTCCCGGCATTTCTCCCCCTCTCCCCTTCATGGCTTATAACATTTTTTTTTCTTTTTATTATATCGCATTTCTTTAAAAAAAACAAACATTTGGGGGAAATAATTGACTTTCTGGTTTTTGTTTTAAAAAATTTGCTTTTCTCTAGTGGAAAATTTGACTCATTTTTTCTGTTTTTGTCATAATTACATCGTTGCATTTTGGCGTGTGTCCATTTTATTTCTGTTTTCCCAACCATCAAGAAATTGGTTACAATATGCGCGCGAAAATGTTGGGGAAAAAAAGTGTTTTCTTTTCTTTTTGTTGGGGAGGTTAGAATTGGTTTTTTAGTTTTCGATTTCTTTCCTTTTTTTTTTTTTTGGTTCGAGAGGAAAAAAGAAAATTTTTTCTGACCGCCCGTAGAATGAAAAATGTATTCAAGTTCAAAGGTCAATGAATTTTATTTATTTTATTTATTTAATTATAATAATTCTCGTTTTCTGACTTTCGAAAAATTAATTTCTTTTTCTAAAAAAAGAAAATTCTTTTGGATTAACGATCAATTTTTAAACGAAAATTTCAAGGGGAAAAAGAGGGGAAAGTTGTTAATTGCTTGGCAACGTGATCTGCTTTTTTGCGATTACTTTTTAGAATTTTTTTTATTTTTTTCGTTTATCGATTTTATTTTCTTTTTTTTTATTATTTTACTTCTCTGTTTTTATGTTTATGATTTATTTTTATTTTCGAAATGTTTTTTCGTATTTGTAATTTGTAATTAATTTTTTTATTCAATTCAATTGTTTTTTTAAAGTTAGAAAAATAAATGGAAAACATTTATTTTTGTTTAAAAAAAAATTAATGTTTGATTTAACTTAAATTTGCTTTTAAATTCATTTATTTTCGAAATTTTCAATTTTCCCATAGCTTTCTGGAATTTCTTTCCTTTCAATTATAATTTGAAGAAAATAGATTGTTTTAAATGAGGGAAATTAAAAGAGTGTTGATTTAACCCTCCGTCATGCACCTTAGAAATAATTACACCATTCCATACATTTAGAGCGAATCCGTCACTACATAGTAAAATAAGCGAAATTACAACATAAACGAAGAAATCAACAAAAATTTAGTTTTAACACAAACTTAAAAATATGTAGTACATTATTCTTCTAAAACTAATTTTCGGTCTCAAAAATGAAAATTAAATACACTAATGCACATCTTCGAAGGAATTCCACTTTACATGTAAACATAATTTAACATTAACAAATAAGCAAAAAAATTATTAAATAATTCATTTTAATTATATTTATAATATATAATTTTGTCATTAACCAACAGTGGAACAAAAAATGTTTTGAAAACTTGATTTTTTTACTTAACATAACCTCACTTTTTCGGAGGGGGTTAAACTTTTTTCATGTTTGAAAGAGATGTTAATTTTTTTCTATGAATTTTCTATTTTGAAAAGGTGAATTGGGCGACAAGTCCTGGAAATCAGCCGAAGCAAGATACGAGCAATCACCATCATATTTTTGTTGGCGATTTATCACCGGAAATTGAGACACAAACATTGAAGGAGGCATTCGCTCCGTTTGGTGAAATTAGTAATTGCCGAATTGTTCGTGATCCACAAACATTGAAAAGCAAAGGTTATGCGTTCGTTTCGTTTGTCAAGAAATCAGAGGCAGAGGCGGCAATTTCAGCTATGAATGGACAATGGTTAGGCTCGCGAAGCATCAGAACGAATTGGTCGACGAGAAAACCACCGCCACCGAGATCGGAGAGACCAAGGCACGCGAATAGCAGCAAACCTAATTATGAAGAGGTAATATATATTATGTACAAAAAGGAAATTTAATTTTTTTATCTTTCAAAGCACAGCAAATAAGGTTACTTAATTTAAAAAAATTTTATTTATTTTTAAAAAATGTATAAAATACCATTGAAAATGGTATATTTTCCTCTTAGAGTGATAAACTACTAAACTTATGTGGTTTGAATTTCAAATTAAAGTTTTATAGAAAAAATGAATTATTAAACAATTTTAATTAAAAATTCTGAATTAAGTTAGTTTTTTCAAATATTTATATTGAAATTTTTTTAAATTACTTTTATTTTTGAATTTCTAAATATTTAATTAAAAAACTTTCGAAATTTCATTACATTCTCCTGTAAGCAAGTGAATTTTAGAAATATTTTAGTTAAAATTTTTAGAAAATAATAAAATTTTTTAAAAATCTTCAAATTTATTTAAACTGAATTCTCTTTTTTGGAAATTAAAATCCTTTTTCTTCTACCTAATTACATGAAAAAATTTCTGTAATCCCTGCTTTTAAACAACACTTTAAAAATTATTTTTCAATAATTTTTCTAATTTTATTTTCAAAATATTTGCAGTTAAAAAGATTTTGAATAATTGAAAATAATTTTTTTTAAACAATTTTGCTAAAATTTTTAAAGAATCAACTTTTTAAAGAATTTTAATAATAAATTTTGAAAATAATTGAACTCTTAAAAATTTAAATGTCTCAAAGTATAAATTCAGAAATGATAATTAATAACCAATAACTTATAAAAATTATATTAAAATATTTTCGAAGAAAAAAATAATTTATAAAATGTTTTCAATTCTAATTTTTTAAAATTCAATTATAATAATTAAAAGGGTTGCTACGGTCAGGGAAAACCTGGAATTTTCAGGAAATTTTTTCTCTGTCAGGAAAAACCTGGAAATGTCAGGGAATTTTATAAAATATTTTTTTCAAAAATTAATTTGACGTATCTGAATCGCAAAAAGTTCAATTTTTCATTTTTATTCTCACATCTAATTTTAAAAAACTTCATTAACTATTTTTTCAAGTTAGATTTAAATCTGTTCAAAAATTCAATTATTTTCAATGCAATTGTAATAAAATTTCACGAATGAAATAATTGTTTTTAATTTTTAAGAAAGCGTTAAATTTTCCTACAAAAATTATAATAAATGTTTACAGTAGGATTATTAATTATAAATATTAAAAACATCGACATAATCAATAATTTTCTAGAAATGTTAATAAAATTTAATTATTAAATTTTTAATTTCAATTATTTCGAAACACGATTATTTTAGAAATTTAAAATAAATTGTTGTTGAAATTCAATTATTTTGAAAATTATCAATTGAAATTACTAATGAAACTTCATTAAAAAAAAAATTAAAATAAATTCTTCGAAAGAATTGAATTATTCTCAAATTTTTTGATAAAATTCTTTGCAAGCATTCAATGATGTTCAATACATTAATTTTAAAATTGAAAATATTTTTTTAAAAAATTTTTTTAAATGTTAGGAAACAAAACAGCAAACAACAACTAACTAATTTGGTCAGGGAATTTTAAAAAATGGTCTGGAAAACCTGGAAGTCAGGTAATTTTGAAATGCTGAATTCGTAGCAACCCTGATTATTTCAATATTTTCAATTATACATGATTCAAAAACGTATACAAAAAACTACATCAAAATTTTTAATTTAAATTCAATAAAAAATTAATTAGTTTATTTATAAGTATTTTTAAAATATTTAACTGAATTTGGATTATTTTGGTAATTTTTCATTTGTATATAAATGAAAAACTTTTATCTTTTAAAAATTATTTTTAAACATTTTTTAAAAATTAATTTTAAGAATTTCTATGTTACAACTTTTTGAAAATATTATATCTGAATAAATTTTAAAATTTTATTGAAAAGAATTGAATTTTTTCGAGTAAATTTAATTTAAAATTGTATTATTTATGAAAATAATTGAATATTCTTGGCCGAGAATGTTATTAAAATTTATGAAAATAGTTAAAATATTTTGAAAAATCTTAGAATTCTTTCCTGAAATTTAGTTGAAATTGTATTCAAAAGAATTGAATTGTCCTAAAGAATTTTATCGAAATTTTCTAATATAATAGAATTCTTTCGACAAATTTTATAAAAATCTGTTAATTAAATTCCTGCGAGGACTTGTTTTTTTTTTAAGATAATTGAATTCTTGCGAAGAATTTCAGGGTGGCGAGCTGACCGGGAATCCGGGAAATGACCGAGATTTTCAAAAGTGAAACTGGGAATTGATAAACTGGGAATTTCTTAAGTTCTTTCTACTATTTGTTCTTAAAATTTGTTAAATATTCAAGAATGATGAGTTTTTTTTCGTTAATGTAAATGCAGGTTAAAATTACTAATGACATATTGACATAATTAATGACATATATACGAATATTAGACAAAAACCGAGACAGAATTTAAATCGCTGACAGAAGTATAGAGAATTTCTTTGTTTCTCTTCACGCTTTTTCTTTCTTATTCTTGAGCATTTAAAAAATTATACAATAATAGTGTTTAATTGTTGACAAAAATTTGACTTGGCTAACAGTTCATAAGAAATAATAGAATTAAAAAAGGTTTTATTTAAATGTCTTTTTATGACAATTATAATTTTCTGCTAGTGTTCAGCTATGGCTGCCACTACTTTAAAGCGACTAAGAGTTTCAATAAAATTTGTTATCCTTTAATATGTTGTTCAGTAACATCCCAGCAACAATCTAAGTAGTTAGCAGTCTATAAAAAACTAGAATTGAAAGAATGCTATTTCAATATTTTTATTTGTCTTCACGCTTTTTCGTTCTTATTCTTGATCATTTAAAAAATTATGTAATAATAGTCTTTAACTACTAATACAAATTTGACATGGAAATGACAGGGAATTCAAATTTAAAAAAAACTCCTCACCCTAAATTTTAATGAAATTTTTTAGAAAATAGTAAAATTGTTCTTGTATTAAATTTTTTTTATCTTTTATGTTTACTCGTTCTTTTAATGTCCATTTTCATGAAAATAATTACATTTTTAACTTTGCTCTTTGTGATAAATTGAGTTCTAACTTTTCTATATTGTACTGTAAAATTAAAAACTCAATATTTTATTTTATTGCCTTACGTGATTTTTTCTTTATTTATTATTTTATTTTTGAAGGATAAAGTTTAACTAATGTCATAAAAATTATTTAAAAAAAAATAGATGAAATTGAAATGAAAATTAATAAAATTGATTATTAATGCTATATTTTTGAAAGACAAGTAAAGCAAAACTTTGATAAATTTAAGCAGAAGAATTAACGAGAAAAATTGATTGTACCATTGACAATTTACAGAATATTTTAATTATTAAAATTAAAATTATTTCTTCTTCCTGGTGTTTGGAAGTAAAATTTATTTATACTAAATTTTGAGTAATTAATATTTGCAGTCTAATAATATTGTTATAATATATCTTAAATAAATTTATAATTCTTTTTATGTAAAACTAAATTAGTATAGCTGAAGATATTTAGGGAATATTTTTAAATATTTTAAGGGCAGTTTTTGATTGAATTATTAAATAATAATATTAATAATAAATCTTAAATAAAAACAGTAAAGAATTATCAGTTTCAGAAATGAAAGGAAAATAATACTTTTAAAAATTCTATTTTTTTTAATCTTTTAAGTTTTATGGTACTTTTCGTTCTATTAGTATCTTCTTTCATTCTTAAGAAAGCGATATATCATTTTCTTTTTTCAAATAATATTTAAACCAAGTAATAAAAATTATAGTTTAAAAAATAGAATTTAAAACTTTGCATATTCAAGAATTAGTTTTTTATGATTCGAAGCATTTCTTTAATTTTTTTAAATATCATAGATTTTTATTATTTATTTTATTATTAATTTTAATTTTAAAAAATTTGATAAAAAATTGAAAAACTTTGAAGAATTTTATAATAATCATAAATAATGACAAAACATAACTAAATAATACGATTTTAACTACTTATTGTGATGTTTTGAAATATTTGCCATTTAAGAACGCAAACTCAAAAAATACATTTTCCCTTGTCTTTACTAAAAATTTTCAAAAATATCATCGTTTGTTTTCGAATGAAAAACAAATATTGTCGAAGATTTTCTAGACATTGCAGAGAATTTTAAAGCTTCTAAGTACGTGAAATATAAAAGTTCCCATTACCCCACGATCTCCTAATAATACATTCTCCCTAAACTATTATTTCTGACTCTTAAAAAGTCTTGAATTTTTGAAAAATAAGACCATAATAGTTTTTCTATAATCTTTGTTATTGATGGTTATAAATTGAAATGTTCTTTCAAAATATGAGCCAAGGTTCGTGCCGTATTCTAATCCTTATCGCGACGTTTTAAGCGCATGTATGTAAAACTAAAATATAATTGTTTGAAACAAAAATTAATTTAAATTAACTCAGTAAATTTGTGTAAACCATTCAACAGATACGAAGTAAGAAAATCCACATAAAAAACAATTTAAAAGAAAAAATAAAGACAATTTTTTACTGTTTTTTCACTACCGTCACAATTTACGCAGAACATTGAAAAACTACTTTTCATAAAAAATAATTAATTACTAGTGAAATAGGTTTAGATTTTTTACATATTATAATTTCAAGAAATACATATATGAAGACCTCCACGGAATAACGATCTATGGCACACTTAAAAATGCTTACAATTTTCAACTTTGAATTGCTATAAATCGTTATTGCAACCTTAATATCTAATGAAAACTAATAAATTATTTTCTTTATTTATCTAATTATTCGATTTTATTCATTTAGGCTTAAAATTGAATAATACGTTCACATATTTTAATTTTAAATGCATATCTGTCAAAATGTGCCATAGATCGTTATTCCGTGGAGGTCTTCATATATTCAAAGTGAAAATATTTTTTTTCCTCTAAAATCCTTCCATTTTCGCAAATTCGAATTCGAACCGAATTACCTGCAAAACTGAAAAAATGATGAAACCGTAGGAGGGTTAATAGAAAATATTAATAATTGAATTTCTTCGTCAAATTTTATTAGAATTGTATTGAAAATAATTGAATTCTTGATAAGAAATGTATTATTTACCAGGGTGTCTACTAACCGGGAAAAACCAAGAATTGTTTCGAAAGATTGTTTTTAAAAACTTCGAAAAAATGTATTTAAATTTTTTAAAAGTAATAATTACTTTATTATTAATTAAATAGAGAGAGAACGAAAAGAAAGTTTAATTTGAAGTCGAGAACAAAGAAGAATAAAAGTATTTCCTAAATTGATATGAATTTTGTTTTTAAATTTTTTCCCTTCTTTTTTCAGGTATATAACCAAAGTAGCCCAACAAACTGTACTGTATATTGCGGTGGTTTTACAAATGGCATAACGGATGAGCTCATAACCAAAACATTCTCGCCTTTTGGTACAATTCAAGATATAAGGGTGTTTAAAGATAAGGGTTATGCTTTTATAAAATTTACCACTAAGGAAGCTGCGGCGCATGCAATTGAATCGACAAATTACACGGAGATCAATGGTTGTATCGTTAAATGCTTCTGGGGTAAAGAAAATGGTGATCCAAACAGCGTAGGACCTAATGCCAATCAACAAGCTCAACAGGTTAGTAAGACAAAGATAAAATAAAAAAGAAAGAAAAGATATTTTAAACTCGTTTTGTGAATACAACTTTAATAATATATCGGTTGTTTCAATAACAAAGCTTCTATTCTCTTGATACGAGTTTTTAGCGATTTTATTTTAGACGCGTTTATGATAAAAATGGTAAGACATGAACTCTTTCTATATGTTGACTATTATATTTCGATATTATGCAACTAAGAGAATGGACGTCCAAGTTCTAAAAATGTATTTGCTATTTTTTGTTATTAAGTAACTTTCGTTTGTCTTTTATCCGGGGTTAAATAGATTGGGGACGACAATTTACTGATTGTTATTAATAATTATTTTTATATCATATTTTTTTTGTAATTTTCGTTAAGAATAATTTAGTTTCACGAACAACTTTAAAAAACAATATTATTTCTATTGTGGAAATCTAGATAAATTCTAATCAAGAGAAACAAAAAGTATCATTTTTAGACGATTTGATTTTTTTCCTTACAAAAAAAGTAAGATGTAAAAATGTCAGAAGAATTATAAATTATTACTTAGATAATAATAATTATTTACTTATTATAATTATTACTTAGATGTTATTTACTAAATAATTTGACTTAAATATTTCAAAAATAATAGGGACTTTTCACCAAAAAATTTTTTTATTTAATTCAATAGATTAGGTCGAATTTATATAACAAATTTTTTTTCTCATAATTTTTTAATAAAAAATCAGTGTATAAATAAATAAAAACAGTTTTCATAATTTGAAAATATTGAAAACGGTCTGGAAATAACCGAGTTCTACCGAAGAGACTGTGATGTCAGAGGTGCTTATAGTTGTTCATGTTGCCATGAATTTTCATGTAAAACGTAGTTCAACATAAATTTTTTCTCAATATTTTTATACTATGGAGAAAAACAAAAGATATAAGACGTGTTTTGTACTAGAATGTATCAGAAGAACAATCAAGACGCTAGAAAAATTGTTTTTTTCTGTACAGCACAAAAAAAATCAGTAGGCAATGCTTTTATTGCAAAATTAAATTACAATATGCTGTCGATGGAAACAAAATTTTTCCGCTGTCAAGATCATTTTAAATTATATATTTAGGTCAGTCCACTGACTTTTGCGTGGTGACTGTTGCGACTACATTTTTAAGAAATCTGATTTCAAAATATGTTAAGCTACACGGAGAGAAAAAAAATACTAAAAACAGTTACTGAAAAGGCTTGTTTTTTCTATTCGTGTAGAAGACTTCCTGATTCCATTAACAGGGTTGCCACAGGTCAGGGAAGTCAGAGAATTCAGGAAAAGTAAAATTGATCAGGGAAGTCAGGGATTTTCTAGTAAAAGTACTGGAAAAAATCAAATTTCAAAAAGTCATGAAAAAACTCTAAATTTTCATGTTTTTTTGTTTTACTTGTAAATTATAAAAATAACCAAGAATTTTAAAACAAAACCTTGAATTTTTTCTATTTCAGACACTAATTTCTTTTTAAATAACTTAATTTTTAAAGAACTATCATAAAATTATGACTTATAAATTATGTAATGAATAATTTTTACAATTTTCATAAATACTTGATTTATAAAAGAATTTTAATTAAAAATACTAAAAAAAATTTAATTTTAGAAAAGTTACAAATAATTACAGAAATTCAATTATTTTCAAAAATAATAACATTTTTCGCAGAAAGTGAATTATATTCAAAAATTTAAAAAAATTCTGGCCATTTCAATTATATCTTTAAAAATAAAAAAATTCTTCGCCAAAATTCAATTATGTTAAACATTTTTTTTTTTAAATTCTCGTCAAAATTTCAATTATCTTTATAAATAATATTCTTCTTCGAAATTCAATTATTTTTGAAAACTTTAATAAAATTCTTGAAAAAATTTCACAGGAATTCAATAATTTACAAAATTTTTGATGAATTTCTTCTAAATAAACCAATTATTTTCATACATAATAAAATTTTCACAGGAATTCAATTATTTAAAATAAAAAATAATTTCAAATAATTTTACGAAAAATATTAATTATTTAAAAAGAATTTTATAAAATTCATCGCAAGAGTTCAGTTATTGAAAAAAATTTAACAAAGTTCTTTTTAAGAATTCAATTATTTTTATAAATAGTAAAATTCTTCACTGAAATTCAATTATTTTTACAAACTTGAATAAAATTCGTTGGAAGAATTAAATTATTTTCAAAAGTAATAAAATTCTTCGCAGAAATTCAATTATGTTCAAAAATTTTTGTCGAAATTTAAATTATCATTATAATTAATAAAATTCATCAATATTCAATTATTTAAAAATTTTTTTTTTAATTTTTGTCAAAATTTCAATTATTGTTATAAGTAATACAATTCTTTTTCAAAATTCAAATATATTTAAAAACATGAATAAAATTCTTGTTAAAATTTCACAGAAATTCAATAATTTATGAAATTTTTAATAAATTTCTTTGAAATAATTCAATTATTTTCATAAATAATAAAATTTTCACGTGAGTTCAATTATTTAATATACAAAATTTTATAAAATTTTTTGAAAAATATCAATTATTTAAAAAGATTTTTATAAAGTTCGTCGAATGAATAAATTATTTTAAAAAAATTTAACAAAGTTCTTTACAAGAATTTACTTATTTTAAGAAATAATAAAATTCTTAACCGTAATTCAATAATTTTAGAAACATTTCAATAATATTTTTGGAAATTTTTAAAAATTATTTTCATGAATAATAAAACTCATCGCAGGATTTTAATTCATTTTGGACACAATATTTTAATCAAATTCCTCGAAGAATGTAATTATTATTAAAAATGTTATTAAAATTTGTCAAAAGAATTCAATTATTTAAAAATTTGTAGATAAAATTCTTTATGAGAATTCAATTTTAACAAACATTCAATTATTCAATAAATTAATTTTTTTCCAATTTAAATAATTGAATTTTTCTAGAATTTCCTTACAAAAATTGATTAAAAAATAAAATTACCGAATAATCGATTTATTGTTTATGAAAATAATTAAATTTTTGTTGATAAATTTCATGGTTATTTAAATTATAATGTATAATTATATTAAACATTATATGTTTTGTATATTCTTATAAATTGTTGAGTTTAAAAAAGTTTTGAATTTGAATGTTCTGAAGAATTTTAATTCCTGTGGAATAGTAATAATTAAATACTTATTTAAAAATTTAGTTATTGATGTTTTTGAATATCTAATAATTTTTAGAGTGAATCAGAATATTTTTTATGATCAGGGAAAAAGTGAGAATTTTGTCTGGAAATCAGGGAAAAGTCAGGGAAAAATAAAATCAAATATTTGTGGCAACCCTGATTAACCATAATATTATTGTATACATTTTATTTTTTAAAATTATATTATTAGTCAAATTAAATTTTGCACTTTTTTAATAACACTTTTTATTCAATAACTATTTTATGTCATATATCAGAACTTACCAGAAACGTAAATCATTTGATGCTGAATCAGGATTCGAAGCAATTAATATACAAATATATTATTTTTAATTAATTAATTTTTTCCAAAAAAATATTCCAATTTTTTCGTCTACAACTTTTTTCTCAATACTCTTAAAATTTTAGTCTTCTCGATATAGCTTAACTGTAATATAATTCACTCAATATTAAAATTTGACGTAGGTGTTTTGCTTCGTTTTCCAAATATTAATTTTTTACAATTATTAGTCAGAGAAAAAGTTAAAATTTTGTCCGTAAATGTGGGTGAAAGTCTGGGAGGAAGAAAATAAATTTTTGTCGCAACCCTGAAAAAGTAGAAAGTAGAATAGCGATGAAAAGTATAAAGAAAAAGTTGTCTAAAAAATATAAAAATTACAGGTAACGACAGGCGCTGGACAATATCCATACGGCTATGGTCAACAAATGAGTTACTGGTATCCTCAAAATTATTCTCAAATGCAGGGTCAGTTCTTCCAGCAAGCTAGTTACTACAATCAATATTACAATCAACAACAATACATGAATAGCATGAGAATGCCAACGCCAGCGGCGGCAGCTGGTACATGGCAACCTGGACAGCCAGGCGCACCACCGCCAACACCAGCCGCACCACTACAACCAGGACAACAACCGGCAATGGTGACATACACCATGCCACAATATCCAACGCAATGAAATCGATCATTATCATCAATATCATCAATTATTATTATTATTATTATCATCATTAATCGAACGATGCCAACTGATGAAACTAAAAATAAACGGAATAATCAATCGGGAGAGAAAGGAGAAAAGAAAAAAAGAGAAGAAGAAGAAGAAGGAGAACAACAGCAACAACTACAAGAAGGGGTGAGGGTGAAATGGGGGCCTATTTCCACTATATACCGATTTTTTTTCTTTTGTGTGCAAAGTCCTTTTTTCCGACAAAAAAAACATTTGTCTTCAATTTCGTTCATTTTTTCTATTTTCGTTGTGTTGTTTTCGTCCAGTTTCTTTTTAAAATAATTTGTTTATAAAACTGGATCATTTATTTAGTGAAAGAAAATGTAAAAAGAGGGAGGGTGGTGGTAACAAAACTCGGTATACAATCGAAAAAAAAATTGGGTGTATTTTTTTGAAAATAGAGCCCTGCATTCGTCGTGCGGGCATTCTTTTCTTTTGTTTTGTTGCGATCTTTCTTTTTGAAGCCCCTTTTTTTCTCTCTTCGTTTCTTTTTGTCGTTTCCCACTCTTTTTTTTTTATCCATTTTGGAAAAAAATGTACTTTTTTCTGTGGTTAAAAAAAAGGAAATACTAATTTTTTTCTTTGAAAATAAAATGAAAAGAAAGTTTATTTCATGATCGATTTTTACCGGATTATGAAAAATATTGAACATGTGAGTTAGTGTAAGATAGACAAAAAAAATTGAAGTTAGCTAGACACAGCGCCTGTGATGTAGCTAGTTTTGAATGCACACCGATTTAAATGGGAAAAAAAAGAAAATAAAAACGTATGCAGGGCCCTCATTGTGCGTAAAAATTGAAGAAAAATACTCTCGCGTTTTTCTTTTTCTCGGGAATTTTTTTTTCTCTTTTTTTGGAACTAATCGATCTTTATCGTCGGTGGTTCAATTTGTTTTGAGAGGAAAAAAAGAAAAGTACAATTTTCAATTCAAATTTCGATATTTTTCGCGATTTTTGAATATTTTTTCTCTCTTTGTTTCGATTTGTTTTTTTTTTTAAAGTAAAAGACTAAAGTACTTTTTAAACTATTTTTGTTTTTATTGTTCTAAAAAAAAATAATTATTTTGACCATTATATTGAATTTCCAATATATTCATTTCTTTTTCTGAAATTTTGATTGAAAGAAAGAAATATTTTTGACAAATTGTCTCCTTTTGATTGGAGATGGAATTTCATTCGGAAAAAGTGATTTAACGACGAAATAACAAAGAGCATTAAAAATTCGAAACGAAAAATAGGGCATAAAGAAATTTATTGATCGAAATGTTGATCATTTTTGATTAATGAATTGTTGAAAAGTAAAATGAAAATCAGTGGATTAAAAATACCAAGTGATCAATAATGAGAATAATAATTTAAAAGAAACTATTTCAATAAAATACTATTTAAAAAAACCAAGTTCGAATTACGAGATTTTATATCTTTTTTGGAAAAAAGAAGAAACCTCCCCTTGACGAATTTTTAAATGTTGAAGGTGAAATTTAAAAAAAAGGACAAGTTCTGTAGGCGATAATTACTCAAATTTTGAAGTGGGGATTAAATGGTAATTAAAATAATTTAGAAAAATTTAATAATCGAAAGAAGCCTTAATCAATTTTTGCTAAAAATAAAACGCTCTTTATAGAATTTTTAATACAATAAAATGAAGGAGAAAAAAAATAAAATCGTGTCTTTAAATTTTTTTATTTTTCTAATTCGCACGCGTGTTGTAAAAGCAAATTTGTTTCTGCTTCAATTTTTTGTTTTTTATTATTCATTCTAAATGAGAACTCTTTGTTGAAGAATCATTCCAAAAGCATTTTTCCTGGATTTATAAACTTGAATTGTAAATATAATAGAAAGGGAAAATAGCAAAGGGTCACTTTATCTTAAGAGAACAAGAGAATGAGAAAGAGTGCCCGCGAGAAAGAGAGAAAGAAAAGAAAAATAGAGTGAAAGAGAGCGAGAGAGAGCGCGAGAGAGAGAGCGAGAGAGAGTTAAAAAATAGATAAAAAATAGCAGTAAAAATAAACAATTTTAGTTAGTTTATTGGTGAAAGTTGTTGGTATGAAAAGAGGAAAAAAATAATTTTTTGCGTTTACGACCTACCGACGATAAAAAAATGATTCGAGAAAAAAAAATTTCTTATAAGAATTTTTACAAATAAAGAATGAAAAAAAAAATTTAGACGTTATTGAAATAATAATAATTGATAAAAAAAAATAATAACAACAACACGAGTAAAAGAATTTACGAGCACGAGTGTAAATCAAGTGTATGATTTTAGTGAAAAAAAAAGAAAATAAAACGAAAGTCAACTAATTAAGAAAACTTGACGAAAAAATGGATCAATAATCAATCAAGTGATGCAAGACGTAAAAGAGTGTTATATAAAGGTAAATTTAGGTACAGAAGGGCGTTAAACCCTCGACAATGCTTAGGATAATGTTATCTTATAATTAAAAAAAAAAACAAAACAAATTGTCCTTTGAATGGAAGAGGAATAAATATTTAAAATACAGTCTTTATCTTTTTTTCATTCTCGTGAGCTCGCTCGTGAGACCACTGCGGACAAATATTATTTTTCCAATTTTTGTCATTTTTATTCATTATTAATTTTTAGAATTTAATATTTATATTTTTTGCCACAAAATGATAATTTAAATTATTTTGTTTAAAAATTTATTTTTTTATTTGATTGGTTTAGTTATTACTTTTTTTTCTTGTTAACAGGACTCTGAACAACGAGAAAAAGGTATTTATAAAAGAACTAAATAATTGTTTTTTATATTCGAAAACCATTTTTTACTTATTTACGTGTTTATTTAGGTATTTATAAGTTTTTTGTTTAAATGTTTACTTCTTTAATTAATTATGAAGTATAAATTCTTATTGAGAATTTCAAATTACTAAATTCAAAGTATATTTTATTAGTTTTCAATAAAAGTTAAGACGGATATTCTAAAATTTACTCTGAAATAACGATTTTTCATAGAAAATTTACTCTTTATTTTTCTAATTTTTATTTTAAAAAAATTGTTTTTGAAAATATGTAGAAAAAGTAATTCGGTAAATAATAATTTTTATTACTAAATTTTACAAAAGTAGCGTTGTAATAAAAAATTTGATTAAATATTTATGGACTACGGAGGAAGATAAAAAATATTAAAGTTTAACTAAAATAAATAATTTGACTATAAAAAGAAAAGTAAAAAAAAAAAATGTTTAAAAATTAATTTAATGTACTATAATACAATAATTTTTACTCAATTAAAAAAATTTCCCTTTAAACTGAATCTCTTTTTGGAAAATAAAATTCTTTTATAGGTACATGCGAAAAAATCACTGTAATCTCTGTAATTTTATTCGATATTTATGAAAGAAAAATTATAAAAAAAAAAAACTTGACAAATTTTTTCTATAATTTATATTGTATTGGTAATGTTTATTCTAATATTTTTTGGGGATTTCTTTAATATATTTATATTTTATTAACGTTTAGCCGTGATAATATTTTTCTGTAAAAAAAACTATTAAAATTTTTTAATTTTCCCGCCGTTTTTATAAGTTTTGAAATTTTCGGACTGATTTCTGTTTAAAGCTCGCTTGCGATTGGGTATAATTTCAATTAAACGGATGTCAGCTGTTTTACTAATCGTATTCTATATCAATAAAAATAAAAACATTGTTGCACCAGCAAAAAATATAATTCTATTTTAAACAGATATTTAAATAATAAATAAATAATGTCAAGTGCTAATATTTTGAAAACATTATTGAAATTATGTCCAAGATTTGTTGACAAAAGATGTTTAAAGAAACATTCTTGTGTCGTGGGGAAATTCTGTATTAATGGACAAGGGTATTGCTATTATTTTAATAATTCACAATATAATTATTGGAAGAAGAAAATGTTTATTATGGATGGTAAACGTGAATCAAGGAGGAATAGAAATTCCTATTTTATAATGGGTGGAATTTATACACTTTTTGGTTTGTTCAAAGAAAAAGAGGAGAAGGAAGAGGATCCTGAATATATTACAGCAATGAAACGTTCTATTTTGGCGATGCAGGTTTAAATTTTTATAATATTAATTTATATTTCGAGAGATATTGTTTATTGATAATTTTTAAATAATTAATTCGCAGATGTTTCGTATTTTTAGTTTAATAGACGTTTGGTTTTCGGTACATAACCTAGAAATAACAGACAATTCTTTTCTTTATTATTATTAATATTATTATTATTGTTACTATTTATTTCAATTGTACTATAAGTAATTAATACTATAAAATATTTAGTATTTATTACTGTTTAATTATCTATTAACAGGCCCCGGATATTATGATTTTTTCGACTATTTTCAAAAAATGCCACTTTTAACGACTTTTTCTTAAAATATTACGACTTTTTCAAATTTTGCGATAAAATACCAAATTTTTAGTATAAAATGCAACTTATTTCGATTTGTATAGCGTGAAAAGCAAAACTATAGATAAATCTTTGAAAATTTATTTTTGACTCATTATTTTAATTAAATGTTTAAAATATTACATAATTAAAAAAAATTTAGAATAATTGAAATTCTGTAAAATTGAATTTAAACTAAATCATCTTTTCAAGTATTTTATTATAATTTTTCAAAATTAACTTTTCAAGAATTTTAATGGAAAATTTTGGAAATAATATTAAATTCTCAACAATTTTAATGAATAATTTTCAAATGTAAATTCAATGAGAAATGAAATTTAATGAAAAATAGGTTTTAAAATTAAAATTAAAATAGTTTTGAAAAAAGCAATTCTCTGAATTATTACTTTCTAATTTGTTAAAAATTCAATTATTTTCAATATTTTTTCAATATTTCCGAAAATTCAAGATCATACACAAAATAATAAAATTTTAATTTCTCAGAAATATTTTTAACATTTTTGGACAAAATAATCATATATTTAAAGTTTTCAATTAAAATTTTACAAAAAAATTTTGTTTTAAATTTGCTCAAAAATTCTACAATTATTTTTGAAAAATTATATTACAATATTTCTAAAAAACTAATTCTTAGAATTGTTTTATCATAATTTTTAAGATGCAGTTACCTTCGAATAATGAAAATTGAAATTTTTTAAAATTTACTATTTTATAATTTTTCAAAAATTATTTATAATTAAAATTCTTGGAGAAATTTGATGAATTTTTTATATTATTAAAAAACTGAATTATTTTTAAAAGATTTTATCAAATTTTAAATTATTTTCTAAAGATTCCACTAAATTTAAATTATTTTTTAAAAGATTTTACCAAATTTCAATTTTTAGGACATTTTTTAATTTTGTATTGAATTGTAAAACTTTTTGTATTTAAAAAAACTATTTAGAAACATTTGAAAAAGTTAATTTTACGAATTTCTTTATTTAAATATTCGAAAATATTCTACCTAAATTAATGTCTTTAAAAAGAAAAATGGATGGTTTAAATTATTATAAAAATTGGAATTTTTTGTATTTAAATAATTCAATTTTCAAAGAAATTGCAAAAAATTATTTAAAAATTCATATAGATAATTGTTTTGGAGATGAAGTTTAGTTGAAGGTTGTAGAAAATAATTGAATTTTTGGAATTGTTATAGGTTTAATTTTTAGAATTTATTAAATTTTAGAAGTTAAATTTTATTAACATTTTATTAACATTTTATTAGCAAATTTTTAAATAATTGAATTCTTTGGATGAATTTTAATAAAATTTTTAAGAATAGTTATATTTTTCAAGAAATTCGATTAAAATTGTATTAAAAATAATTGAAATTCTGCGATGACTTTTGTTGTTTATGAAAATAATTCAATTCCTGAAAAAATGTTATTATAATTATGAAAATAGTTTCGAATTATTACAAAGAAATTTATAAAAAATTTGTAAATAATTGAAGTCCTGGGAAATTTCTATTAGTTATGAAAAATTTTATTTTAACGTTTTCAAAATTCAATTTTTTTTTTGTGTTTTAACTAAAATTTTTCTATAAATCGATATTCCAATACTTATATATTATTTTTTAAAATATGAATTAAAAATGTTTACATTCTATTATTTTTAAAAATCCTTGTAAATACTAAAGTATATTTAGTACCTAATTAATATTTTTAATTACTAAACAAAGAGAAAATTGTTATCTTTGAATTTTCAATTTTAGCAACGTATCATTTCTAGAGAGGAGAATTCAAGAAGGCAGAACAAATGTTACATCTTGCACTTCACATGACACAAACAATTGGCCATTTTAAGGCACAAACATATATTTTTGATTTAATGGCAAATTTGGCTTTCGAAACGGGTGATTACGAGAAGGCAGAAAAATTATTTGTCACCGTTATGCAACGATTAGTTTCCACTGGAACGTCGGAAAATGATTTAAAAATTGTTCATATGAGTTTGAAAATATCGAAAATTTACGAAGCTAAAGGCCAGTTCGAGTAAGATATTTTCATTAATTCATAATTAATATTTATTTAGAAAAAAGTGTTAAATTTTGTTATTTAAAATTTTTTCTTTTCTATAGTTTAGAAAAAGTATGTTTTCGATTTTATTCATGTGTAAATATTATATTATAGTATATAGTAAAAATAGTAATACAGGAAATCAATAGTAAAGTAGTAAATAAATAGTATACAAATAATAAAATAATAGTAATAATAGTAAATACAGTAAAATAATAAAAAGAAAAAAAAATTAATTAGAAATAGAATAAAGTTATGAAAATAAACTATATTTAAAATAACAAATTTTCTTTTCGTTTTTGCTTCAGAAAAGCTGAAGACGGTTATAAATTTTGTTTGCACGCTTTGAAGGAGAATCCGAATAATGAGGAGACGAAATTTTTTCTATTAATGACGCTCGATTATTATGCGCATTTATTAATTGAAAAATCAAAAGAATTGGAGGCCTATAAAATGCTTCTTCAAGCTTACGAATTGTCAATTCAAATTAATGGCATTGAACACGAGCAAACAATTACAATTTTAAATGATCTCGGCACAATTGAATGCAGACAAGGAAATTATAATTTGTCAATTCAACATTTGAATCAAGCACTTAAAGCTGGTAAATCTATTACTATTTTTTTCAATAATTCTTATAATTCTGCCCTCACCTGAAGATAGCATTGTTTTATTACATTTGAATTGCGAATTTCGAAAAGGGCTCAACTCGGTTTTTTTAAATTTTACAGGAGAGACAAAAAACGTTTTATTCTAAACAGCTTTAATTAAAAAACTCCAGTTTTTTTTCATAATAATTAGATTCTGTTTTGTATGAGAAAATGATAAAATAATTGTCTTAAATTAAAGTTAGTTGGAGAAAATTGATATTAAAGTTGTCAGAGTTGAGCCCTTTTCGAAATTCATGAAAAAAAATTCAATCGTTTTAATCATAAAAATATAGTAATTAAATATTTTACTATCGAGAATGAATTCAATTATTTTTTTATTTAATTTCAAAATGTAATAACTTTTTTTGGGCTCAAAAACAATTCAGCAATAGGTTAGAAAACAAATAATCTTAGGTTAAAAGTCAAAGGAAAACACAGTTTAATACAATTTTCTCCTGTAAAAGTACCTTAGATGAAATTTTCCTTTTAAGAAAACTTCAATGAATATATAATAATGCAAAAAATACAATAAAGTGAAATTTGAAAAAAATCCGAGTTGAGCCCTTTTCGAAATTCGCAATTCATTTGTTTTGTTGTTTAAATTAATATGTTCTAGAAAATTAATTCAATTTTGGAAGACTTGCAGTTCAAATTTCTAAGTATTTTGAAATTTTAAGCAAATAAAGAACAATAGTTAGTTAAATATTTATTTTACAAAATTTATTAAAATTTGAAAAATTTAATTCGGAAATTTTTTAAAAATTAAGTTTTTGAAAAATAGTAATTAACATTTTTACAGAAAAAGGTACTTGGATTCACAATAATAATTTTAACAAATTGAAATTGAAAATTCTGTAAAATTTTATATTTTAAAGAAATTAATTTTTTCCTCTTTAAAAATTGTCTTTAAATTTAATTATATTTTTGAAATTCTATCTTTTTATGAATTTACAAAAATTATTCTATTTAAATACTTCAATTCTCGTGGTTGAATTCTGATAGGAATTGATTTAACAAAAATTTCAGTTAAAATTTTAAAAAATAATTAAATATTTTAACCATTGTAACAGGAATTCTAGGAATTAATTAAATTTTAAAAGGTTTGTAAATTAAATTTCTTGAAAATTTAAAGAAAAAGTTTTAAAATCTTTAAATTTTTATTTTAAAAAATTATTAATAAAATTATTTCTCCTCAAAAATTATTAAAATTTTTCAATAATTTTATTCAAAAATTCTACAAAATAGTTAAATTTTGAATGAATTACAGTTGTAAATTTTAGCAATAATTATATTTCATGAGGTTTTTTATTTAAATTATTTGAAATTTTATACCCTTGGAAAAAATGAATATTATGAATAATTTTTTTAAATTTCTGTTTAACAAAAAGTGTTAAAGTTTTGAAAAATTTAATTCAGAAATTTCGTAAAATATTGTTTCTTGAAAAAATGAAACTTAAATTTTTTAAAAATACTTCTATTTCCGAAAATAATTTAAAAAAATTGAAACATTTGAAAATTTTGCCAACTTTTATTGAAATAAATTTTGAGTTTTAATTCAAGTTGTTGTTAGAAATATTTTGGCATTTACTATACAAGTTGTTCAAATAATTACATTTATTGAAAGACCGTAGAAAAATTATGTTCTTTAAGAAATTAAGAATTTTCATTAGATTTGGAGAAGCAAATTTTGAAAGTATTAATGGAAAGGAAAGTTTCACGCCCAAAAATTAAAGTGAGGTCTAAAAATTTTTAAAAAGCACATAATGATAGAAAAAACATTGTACTTTCTGACACTATTTTTTAAAAATTTCTGCGAGTTTGGAAAAACCATAAAAATTTAGTTTTCTTATAGAAGTCCTATTGGAGACATATTGAAAAAGCTTCGGAGATGAAAGTAACTTAATTATTACATAAATTCGGTTGATTAAATTTATTTAATTTACTTTTTAAAACGATAAGTGCTAAATTTTTACTGTGGAAATTGATAATTAGAAATTTTTTTTTAATTCTATAATGATTATTTAATATTCATTAAAAAATATATACATATTATCCATTTCAGCGGAGAAACTCGAGGATTTGGATTTAAGTCCATTGCATATTAATTTAGGTTTCACATATTTAAAACAAGGACTTTATCAGGAGGCGAAAAAATCTTGTAAAGAAGGTCAGATTATTGCGAGAATGATAAAAAATAGCGAATCACTTAACGAGGCAAATGTATGTTTAGAGGAAGTCAAAAAGTTTTCAAAGCGAAAATGAAAAAAAAATTCTTTGATTTTTAATACTGTATATTAATTAAAATTAATTTATTTCTTATGTGGATGAAAAATGTTTCGAATATTTTTTTAAATTCTTTTATCTCCAACAAAACAAGAAAAGTAAATTAAATTAATTTTTTTTAATTGAAATGTTTAATTTTAGTGTACGGATCCGTCGATTTTAGTGCGAGTAGAACTCGTTTTGAAAATTATAATACTGTTTATTTATTGCATTATGAAATTAAAAAATTTTATATTTACGAAATTATATAATTATCAATTAGTAGTCTTATTGTTATAGTAATTAAATCACAATTATTTATTATCAATTTATTTATTTATTAATTTCGTTTCTATGAATTTAATAATTTACAAAAATACGTAAATTTTTGAAAATTAAATATTTTGAGCAGTGGGTATCAAATTTATTTTTGACGACACAGATTTGGTTTGTTCGACAAATAACAATGTTTTCGCTTTTGTATATAAAATAAAAAATAGATACTTTTAAAAAAAACGTTATCTGGTCATAATAAAAAAATAAGAAAAATAAAAATGAATCATTTATGAAAAACTTAAGACAAATAAGTTGATTGACTTAAAAATTTCCATACAGATTTTTCCCTTACAAAATCTGTTTAATTTTTCTGTTAAAGAAATGTATTCGAATTTCTTTTCTGATAAATTATTAGCTTGTTATTAACAATATTAATAATAATATTAATAATGTTTAAATGATATTTCGATTAATATTAATAATTACATAATATTTTTATATTATTTCCATTAAATTTTTAATATGGAAATTGAATTAATATCGAAATTAAATTAATAAATTAATTTAATCCCTTGACGATATTAATTAAATTTCAATAATTATACAATAAGAATATATTCTTTTTCACTGGGTAAAATTTTTATTTAGATTAAATTGTTCATTAGAAAATAAGGGAGGTTGAAAATTCTTTTTTTCTAATAAAATCCCTCGTCTTCGTCGATATTTTCCTCAGTTTCGGCAATAGCGACACTTGCGAGCATATGACGGGGAATTTCTGAACCGCGTATTTTTATCGTATAACAAACGTTTTCAATTTTATTTAAACTTTGCTTTAACGTTAAAAGTTTACGATTTATTTCACGGCCGGAAAACGTTGGGATACCCAAAAAGCCCTGATACATATTTCTCACAAAATTGCAAGTTTCAAAACAACCGGCAATATTTCCGGTTGATAAATTATTAATACATTTTCGCATTAATTCACCAGTGAGATCGGCGATACCAAGAATGTAATCTTGTGGAATTAATGTTGTTTGAATGTATTTTATCGTTTCGAGATTTGATTCTTTTGTTGCTGTTGATTCCTCTTGTTGTTGAGATACATTTTCCTGATCTTTCAATGAATTTTTTTCCTGATTAGAAATTGTTTCTTTAATTTTGACCTCTTGTTTTTCAATTTTATAATTCAAGGCATCGCCAATGTGATTCCAATTTGTGAGTTTTTTACTTTTTAAATACTGTTGAAATGTCATTGCCTCGATGAATTCTTGCATTCCTGGACGATAGGCTTTTATATATTGAAATGAATCGTGACCATCTAATTCTTTGGCAATATTTTTAAATGGAAATTTTGTAATATTCTCAAGACGTTTATCAGCTTCATTGAGTATTGTCTCGTGTTTCTCGTCACGATCAATTGTATGTAGAAGGAAAATAATTCTCTTACTTTCAATTGTAATGTCGCGGCTTAATTTAACAATTCTCTCGAAACGATCGTGTTTATCGTCAAGTTCAATGGAATAATTACGAAATTGTTTTATTACTTGACTATTTTCGTCTAATTTATCGAGTACTTCTTTACCCATATCGCCAATGCTGACAAAATTCTTCCCATGAAAACGTCCACCGCCTCCGCGTTTTTTTCGCGTTCCGCCAGAATAATCTGATAATTAGAAAATGAAATTATTAATTTAATGCTTTAAAAAAAAAATTAAATTAAATTAATATTTTAACGCCTTTTTTTAAGAAAAAATAATTATTTTAAATCGTTTTATTTTAAAAAGAGAAAAAAATATTTTAACGCTTTTCTTAAAGAATAAATAATTATTTGAAGCCTTGTTTTAAAAAAAATAGAAAAGATTATTATTTTTGTCGCTTTTCTAAGGAAATAATAATTACGCGTTTCAACAAATTTTTTAAATACAAAATTATACTTTTTAAATAAAAAAATATATTTTTTTAATAAAAAATTATATTTTTTATTCATTAAAAATATATAGAGCCAAAAATATTGTTTGGTAAAAATTTGTCAATACTAAAACAAAAAAGCAGAAAACTAATAATTATTAAATATAAAATGAAAAAATAAAAAAATACAATACAAACCTCTTCCCTGTGACATTTTTTCTCTTTTATTGTAATTTTTTAGGTAAATATTTCTTATATTAACAATTATACCATACGTTATAATGGGTAAAAATATAATTTTTTAATTCATATACAGTTATTGAAATTATTGTTTCTAATCTTCTTCTCAATTTGTTTTTAAATATTTTTCATTTTTCTTTCGAATTTGCTTTTATTAAATACCAAATATTTTAATTATTTGTTGTTAATCTTATAAATCACCGTAAAAGAAAAATATTTTACAAGTTTTTGTTGACATTTGCGGAAAATTTTTACCGGATGTAGAATGATTTTTAGGTTAGAGTGTTTAGTTCGCGCAGGGAAGTATAGTACACTTTCAAATCACTAAATATGATTGGCTCTGACAAAGATTAAAATTCATTTTCACGCAGCTCTTTTTGCAGAACCAATCATATTTAGTGACGTGAAGTTTCACAACCGTGAAAATTCGCTGCTCGCCCGATATAAAAATCTTTTTTTTGATAGAATAAAATTTATATTTTAATCAAAAACATTTAGTAGTGATTTACAATTTCAACTTTCTTTTTATTGATATTGTTATTAACTTTCTTTTTATGAAAAAAATAATAGTAAAGTAATAAAACAGTTTAATAAAATGCTGAAATATAATTAAAATTTATGGGTCAGAATTCGTGAAATTTTCACAGAAAACAAAAAGTATTTTTTTTTAAATCAAAATGATGAAAAAACATTTCTATTTGATCTTAGGAATGTGTCCACCAAAGAACAGAAAAAAATATTATTTATTATAAAAGTTAGTGCAAAGTTAATTTTTTGCAACTTTTTAAACAAAATGTTATTTCTACTAAATGAATGAACCGATTTAAGTGAACCAAGCGGGAATATAAAGGGAATGAAAAGTACTTTCGTTCTGAATTAGAAAATTGTTAAAAAGATTATATTTTAATAATTATTTAGTAGTTTTTGATAATTTTTATGGTTCTAAATATTAATTCGGCAATGTTTTGTTCATTTCGTAGTTAAAAATAATGTTTAAATTCTGAAAATCATCAAAATCGCATCTTCGTTCGATATAATTTCCATTATAACTTTTAAAATAATGGTCGCTCATAAATTTTAACATTCAAACGGTTTTTTTCATTATTATTTTTCGTGTCTTCTGTATAAGAAATTAAAAACAAAAATATAGTGCATAAAAATAATTACTACTGATTAAATGCTCGCTCAACACTAAGTTGACAGTATTAAATTTTAAAATAATTAAAAATTATTAATTAAATTTATTTCATAAAATACCAACCACTTCTTCAGTAATACTTTTTTAAAATTATTTTATTAGTTGGCATTTATATATTTTGTAATAATTTATTAATCTTATCTTTATTTTCATTCGCTTTTTATATTTTTACTTTATATTCTGAATGAAATTTTAATTAATTGTTAGAATTTCATTTACAAATCACTGTTGAATTTACCTGTTACAACAACATTTTTCCAGCTATTTTATGTTTTTAAAATTTATATTTAAAAAATAGAGGAAAAATTAATGCAATTAATTAAAAATCTCAGTAATATAATTACAAAGTTGTGATAAAAAATTGACCCTAAACGAAGTTTAACATTGATTACGAATTACGATTTATATGAAAAAACTAAAAATTATGATTTTTCGAATTTTTGAAAGAGCGTCATAACTTTCGTTCACATTTATATTTTTTAATTCAACTATAGCTAGGATTTTAAGTACAACTTTTTAAAATTTGCAAATTCCACGAAAATCTCTTTAAAATGCTTAAAATTAATTCTTTTTTATTAAAATTTATTTTATTCAATAAAAAACATAATTTTCAACCCAGATTTAATTTGTTTTTTAAATTAAAAAAACAGTGAATTAACTTTTTCAAGTATAAAATACTTAATTATATTTTACAAATTTATTAATATTCAAATTATTCGTCAATAATAAACCTATAATTATTCTTAATTACATTTCAATTATTATTAACATTAAACACAATAATTATAATTAATGTTGGAATAGTCCAAATGTCGTAATTATAATATTATTCATTTAAAAAATTAAATAAAAAGAAAAATAATTGGAAATATTTAAATGAACAATTTGAAATATTCGATGAAATTAAATTAAGTCTATTGAGGTAATTATTAAATTATGCCCATGAAAACTTGTGAAACAATTCGTTTTTTTTCTTTCTCTCTTTATCTCAATATGGTCGTGAATTACGTTGATAAACATGTCTTCCACCATGTTTATCATATCTATCATGACGTTCATGATGATGTCGTTCCCATGAATTGTGTCTATTTTGTCGATAATTTTGACGATTCCAATCGTTTTGTGGTCTTCTTGGTTTATTGTGCCATGGATCAATAATCGGGGGTTTCTTTGCATCTGCATTTTTTATTTTCATAAATGCTTCATCCTTCTCTGAATAACGATCCGCGTACAATGTTTCACATTCTTTTAAAAAATTTTCCTGTTCACTCGTCAATGTTATGGTTTCCATTTTTCTTTTATTATTCTGCAAAGTAGAAAGCAAAATGTTCTCATTTTAAAATCGTTTCCATTAGAGAATAGAAATTAAATTCACAAATTTGAACCAAAAGTGAAATTAAAATTATAAAATTACCATCTAGAAATTGATTTTTGGATATACATTTTTTTTAACATAACCTCAAAATTTGTTTTTATTTTTAATTACAAGAATAATTTTTTCATTAACGAAATTAATCATTAAAAAATAGGAATAATTGTAAAATTTATATTTGCAAAGTAACTAAATTGTAAAATATTCCATCTTTCTGGGAAAAATAAACAAAGTGCGATAATTAAAAATACTTTAATGCGAAAGAGAAATTAATGAAAGTGGAAGATTAATTTTAGATTTTAGGTTGTTTAACTTACTTGTAATATCCCTTTAATAATGATTATGTTAATATTGCAATATTATTGATTTTAATTATCTATAATCTGTGTGTCAAAAATTTATAATTTCACTGATATGATGTAAACACAATCGTCGCCATTTTGAAACATTGTGACTTTAACAACATTCGGTAAAATCATAATCTTGATTCTTGATAAATCATTTTTTAATTAGAAAGTAGAAATGAAGATTTTTGATAAAATTTTCCTAATCTAATAGTGAATTAAAAGGTATATTGTAATAATATATGTAATTTTTGAACAACAAGTTATAAAAATGGAAAAAATATACATAAATGTCAAACAACCTTTTAGGTATGAGTACCACTGGAATGTATGCTGGGACAAACATCAATGTACAGGGGCAGTACTATTGAAATGTTAACCGTCCGTCACACATCTAGGGAGGGATTCCCTCTACGGTTTCAGTATTTTATAAATAACTTTTGTTTTCCTCATTATAAAATAAAATCAGTTTCTATACCTTTCGAGAATTTCCTCCTCAACATATGTCTAAAAAAACATTTAGTTTAAACATAATTAATCTTCAATTATGATGCTTCAAAGCCAGAAAAACCTTGAAAAAGTGAGGTTATGTTAAGTAAAAAAATCAAGTTTTAAAAACATATTTTTTGTTCCACTGTTGGTTAATGATAAAATTATATATTATAAATATAATTCAAATGAATTATTTAATCATTTTTTTGCTTATTTGTTAATTTTACATTATTTTTACATGTAAAGTGGAATAATACGGGTGAGAAACGCGCACTGGGCGTTCAGACGCCGACGATTTTTAACATTCGCCATTTGTTAACTATTTGTTTAATTGAACTGTAAGTTTCGGAAAAAAACTTGTTTAGACCTTAATGAAGAACTTTCTCGCTGGAAGTTTTTTGTTGCTTAAAATTTGCTCAACTTCCTCGCTTAGTGAAAATTTCAGTTTACGAATTTTGCAATATCTCAATAAAAAATTAATAACTTTTTTATTTATAATTAAAACATCAGTTTTCTTTTTTAGTCACTCGTAGGATAAAATAACGCGTATTTTCGTTTTTGTTTCATTAAGAAATTCGTAAAATTGACTGAGTAATCGCGAGTTAAAGTGAAACAAACAATAAAAATTTTGCTCTTTAAAAAACAGTTTTTTCCTTATATTTCGAAAACGGTAATAGATACAATAAAAATTTAGAAGATGAAAAGATGCACAATGAAATTTCCTATAAGAATATATATTTTAAACATTTAAATTCAGAAGTTGAATTTTGAGTGTCTAGGGGACTTCGACTTCGTCCGAGAAAAATTTACGTGCCCTTATGGAGGCTCCGTGAAGTTAGCACTACAAGTTTAAAACATCCAAACTTTTAATATTGGAATCGTTTGGATGTTTTAAACTTGTAGTGCTAACTTCACGGAGCCCCTTATGGAATTCAGCCGCTCAATTCCATGTACGGAATTTCCGTAGAATCGTTTCACGTGGGTTGAAATTGTTTTGAAAATAATTAAATTTCTGCAAAAGATTTTACTATTTATAAACATACTAAATGAAATATTGCAAAGAATTTTACTATTTATAAAAATAATTGAAATGTTTCGAAGAGTTTATAAAAATTTTGAGAAATAATTAAATTATAGTATGAAGAACTTTATAGAAATAATTAAAAATAAATTTAGAGAGGGATTTATTAAAATTTTAGAAAATTATTGAATTCTTTCGTGAAATTTTATTAAAATGTTTAAAATATGAACAGTAATAATTTTGTTCTTAAGGGAATTTTTAAAATTTTGACCATGAAATTATTTTAAAAATTTACATTAGAAAATTAAAGATTTTATAATTTGCATAACATATCATAACATATCATTTGCTAGTTTATATATAATATATATAATAATATAATAAGTATTATTAATTATTATTACTATTATTTAAAATAATAATATAATACTATAATTCATATTAAGATATCATTTGGTAAATAAATTTATTATTATTTATAATTTATATTTATTTAGTGTATAATATTTTTAATAATTATATAATATTCATATAAATAAAGTTTAATTATATATTACTTTTTCTTGTACAATGTTTAGTAAATAACCGCCCAGAAAACATACGTGCGTCGCACGATGACCGTCTCGCGAGAATGGCATATGGCACTCGTGCGTGCACACTGCGAACAAATAACATTTTTGTCCTACCTGCACGGAAAGAATGTCATTTCGGGCACTTAAGGCGGGCGCAAAGTAGCACATTCTGCCCGGGAGTAGGGGAAGCGGGCGGGATAGTATATTGTGCATCTAGGGAGAAAAATGGGTGATTTCCACGAGTGTGAAGTTTGCAGTTTGAGGCGCAGCGAGTGCTTGCGAGCGAAGCCGAGAACTGTAAACACACGAGTTGGAAATCATTTTTTCTCCCGATTTGCACATACTATTTTTTCTAACACACGTATACCGAAAGTACAAATATCTGATGAAAAATTGAATACATCTACGTCATGGTTGAATACAAATAAAAAGTTTGTTACGTAACTTACGTGAGTTACGTAACTGTTGAATGTAAATGAAAAAGTTACTTATGTAAATTGCGTAACTTACGTAATTGTTGTATGTAAAAAAAGTTAATTGCGTAAGATACGTAAATTGCGTAAGTCACGTAAGCAACTCAACAAACATCACATACGTAAGTTACGTAACTAACATCACATGCATAAGTTGCGTAACTAACATCAGATACGTAAGTTACGCCAGTCGTTTAAGTTACGTATCTCGCGTAATTGATTCACTAATGGTCATACTTTGATTTATACATCACACCTAATAATAACATTACCGAGACGGTAAGTTACTTTTCCTCCCTGCTAATGACGTCAGCGGGAGGAAAAAATCAACTTTTCTCCCGCTTGACAGGTAGGAAATGGTGTACTTTCGGTGCGTGTGTTAGAAAAAATACTTTACCGCCCGCTGATAGTTCAGATAAATGATAAAAATTTTAATTAAAAATATAATTTGTTTAAATAAATTAATTTAAATTTTTTATTTTTGATGTTAAAAAAATGTGTTCTCTATCTTTATTAAAAAAATTTTTTTATTTGCAAACATTAGAATTTCGGAAAACTATTTACAGGTTTTTATTATACCATCATGGACTATTGAAACATATGAACATGAGAAAAATTTACAGACCCCAAAAAAATAGGGGGGGGGGGCGCAGTTCAGAAATTCATATCCAAATTTTTTTAAAGAAAAGCAAAGAAGGGAGAAAATGTCAATAAAAAAGGTATTTTTTATACATGTTCTACAACATATGAGGATGCCCCATCATGCAGTTCTTGGGATGCTTCGGTAGACCGCAGTCGGTGTGAGGAAACTTCATAGAGTAGTATGAAGCACGCTTCATTTGTTGATTCGCAAGACGTTTCTTTAATGGAATTCAAGGCAACTGAAGTGAAACCGGAAACCTTCATGAATTATGAAGTTTTATACGATGAAAATGAAGTAATTACAATTGACGACGACAACTCGAAATCTGCTTCAAATGGCACTTATAAACAAATCTATTTTGATGGTTTTAATCCTATGTCGTCTACTTCTCGAAATATTCCAACGCTTGGTAATAGAGAAAACGAATGCTCTGATGTTAATGCAACATTATTCGAAGAACAATCAGCACAATTTGATTTCGCTACTCAACAATCTTCAACATCATTTCGTCAATTATCGTCAGCTCCTCCAGTTCCATTTGTCTCTTTAAAATCACTTTCTTCATATTCCTCAGAAATTTTAACAAATCAAAAATTCCAACCACAAATCCGATCGACTCTATCAACTTCTCTAAATATTCCAACGTATGTTAATAGAGAAAGTGAATGTTCTGATGTTAATGCAACATTATTCGAAGAACAATCAGCACAATTTGATTTAGCTGCTCAACAATCTTCAACATCATTTACTCAATTATCGTCAGCTTCTCCAGTTCTATTAGTCTCTTTAAAATTAGTGATGCATAACGAGACTCTGTCTTTTCATAAAAAGAAAGAGATGAAGCTATAACATTCAATTGTTTTCATTGTATTTTTCGCGAGATTCTCGTTCTCACGAGACGATATTCACTCGTAATGCATCACTATTCAAAATCACTTTCCTCACATTCCACGGCAACTTCAACAACTCAAAAGTTACAACCACAAATTCCATCATCTCTATCAACTTCTCTAAACATTCCAACGCTTGGTATTAGAGGAAAGGAATGTTCTAATTTCAATGCAACATTATTTAAAGACCAATTAGAACAATTTGATTTAGCTGCTCAACAATCTTCAACATCATTTACTCAATTATCGTCACCTCCTACAGTTCCAGTAGTTTCTCCACAACCAACGCCATTGCAAGTTTTATTGAATAATCGAGAAAACCTGTAATTAGATCTGTAAAGAGAGTAATATCTACTTCAGATAAAAGTTCTTTTAATGCGTTTCCAAATGTAGGTCAACTCCAAAGGGTCAGGGATATTTCCCAAAAAAATTTAGTTAAAAAATAAAAAATAACACCACCTTTGGACAAATTCGCAAAAAACAAAATGAAAGTGTAACAGATCTTTTATTAATACGTGAATTAATTTGTATCGACCGTTCAATGATTCCACAACACAAAAAACCAAAAATATCTTAGAGGAGGCTCCGCTTCAGACCAAAAACCAACGGATACAAACGATGGCGAGACTAACCATAAAAATAAATAACACAAAGAATTCACTAACAATTGGCCTATTTATTAATCACACAAAACTCGAATTATTACACCCTATCAACGACTCTACTGAAATCCTGAGGTTTTCCAAAAATTGTGAAAACCCCGAGTAAAACTTGGTCCCGTCCGGAAAATGGCCCATGAGCAACTGAAGAAGGTTTGTCACGTTGACCGGCTTCTTCCTTCCTTGGAACTCTCTTTCTAATCCTGATAAGGGCCCACATATGACCATCTCCCTCACTCCAATGGACAGGGACAACCTGTAAAGAAAACTCGGGAAGGACCGCGGAGATTCGGGACTTTTCGCAACCTCACATGCGCAATTCATTTTCCTAGAGATCTCCAAAGAGAATCAATCCCTTGACTAAATGAAAATTCAATATTCCCAATAACAGGAACCACACAAGATTTATATAACAAAATGTTTCGTTACAAAAGAAAAACAGAATGAACTGTCTGGCATTACAGACGCAATTAGACGATCGGCAAATGACATTCATGAAATGTCGACAACTGTTTCAGAATTAATGAAAGTAAAACAACAAATTTCACAAAATCTATTGCAGAAGGAGAAACAAATCATACAAACAATGTCACAATGTTAATCAAATGGGGGAACGTACACGTTCACGTCGCGTACCATGGAATGTAGAGTCAACTTGAAACACCCTGCTAGTGAATGCCTTGTATGATGCCTTGGTGTGTGCCTTGATGTGTGCTTCACACCTTGCTTTGTGCGACTAGTAGTAGACCAGTGTTTTAAAAACTTGACTAAAATTGGAGGTTATAATAAACGTCAATTTTGTGTCTTTTGGTTCAAATCATTAAGTTATAAATATATGAAGGAGTCTTTTGTTTAAAAACCGCTGCAAATGTAAGTAGAAATTCATGAATAAATAAATTATAAAAGATTAGGTTAAAGTTTATTTGTTAGTATTTCTTAATGAAAGTGTTAAGGACATTTTTGAAATTTTCTTTAATCTTATTTTATGTTATAAGGATTATGTTAAAATTTTTTTATTTATATAATAATCTCTTGTTTATTATAAAATTTTAAATATAGGTACATATTCCTTTGTGAATTATTATATACAATCTTCGCATACTATGATACTAAATTTGATTGTAATTTGTAGCTTGACAAAAATAACTCTTTTAACTGATAAAAAAAGTAAAATAAATATTTATTTATTGTACTTCATTTAATATATTCTTTTAATTTTCTACAATTTCATTGTAAATGAATTTATGTTAATGGACACTATAATAAATTACAATTTTCAGATGGGTTCTGCTGAGGAAGATAGCAGTAGGATTATTAAATTGCAATTTAATAATGAAATCCAGTGCGTTGTAGTATGTGATAAGCAAAACATTGATCGAAGATTATTTTCCCAAAGGAAGTCATCTAAAGTATCTTAGCAATGGACAATCTTTCCTGTTACAAAGAAAAGATGACAATATCTATTTAGATCCACATGTCGACAAATTCATTGTTGTTGAACCAGAAGGTATACTATTTTTTTCATAATCGTTTATTATGATTTTTAATGAATTGTTTATTCTCACACATTTTTAGTTAAGAAGGATGGTGAAACCATACATAACCTCAAAACTAAAATATTTTAAAAACTGTTTATACAACAAATAAAAATGTAATTAAAATTAATTTGATCACACTTTGAACGATTTAGTTATAAAATGTTATGAAAATATTTATATTGAGTTGAAATATTTTTACAAATAATCATTTTCTAATATTCTACATTTTTTCTTTCAGCTTCAGAGAAAAAATACAATTTTTATCCAAATTAAACAAACAATAGCTCATTTTATTCTTTGATATATTATCTACAATCGTAATTTTTTTAATGTTGTTGAAAGTACGTTTTTAGAAAATTGTTTAAAAAAAAATTTTAATTGTTTATATTTTTTAAACACAATATTTGTAACAATATTAAAAAGATAACGATTACTAGCTATTGTTCATTAAATCTGGATTAATAATTTATTAATTACTTGTATATTCTAAAAATAAAATAATATTATACAAAATTATCATATATTTGAATTCAATTCATCTCTCTCATCATCGGAAGCAGGATCTACTGGTGTAACGGCAACATTATAAGTGTTAACATTTGGTTGAAAATAAATATGCTCATCATCCATTTGTAATGTAAATGCATGTCGATTTTTAAAATATTTTAAACAACTCCTTATCGGAAAGTAATCGTCCAAAACTGATTTTCGCAACATATTATTCTTAACTACAACGCACTGGATTTCATTATTAAAATGCAATTTAATAATCCTACTGCTATCTTCCTCAGCAGAACCCATCTGAAAATTGTAATTTATTATAGTGTCCATAAACATAAATTCATTTACAATGAAATTGTAGAAAATTAAAAGAATATATTAAATGAAGTACAATAAATAAATATTTATTTTACTTTTTTTATCAGTTAAAAGAGATATTTTTGTCAAGCTACAAATTACAATCAAATTTAGTATCATAGTATGCGAAGATTGTATATAATAATTCACAAAGGAATATGTACCTATATTTAAAATTTTATAATAAACAAGAGATTATTATATAAATAAAAAAATTTTAACATAATCCTTATAACATAAAATAAGATTAAAGAAAATTTCAAAAATGTCCTTAACGCTTTCATTAAGAAATACTAACAAATAAACTTTAACCTAATCTTTTATAATTTATTTATTCATGAATTTCTACTTACATTTGCAGCGGTTTTTAAACAAAAGACTCCTTCATATATTTATAACTTAACGATTTGAACCAAACGACATAACGATTTAAACCAAAAAACACAAAATTGACGTTTATTATAACCTCCAATTTTATTCAATCTTTCAAAACACTGGTCTACTACTAGTCGCACAAAGCAAGGTGTGAAGCACACATTAAGGCATCGTACAAGGCATTCACTAGCAGGGTGCTTCAAACGACATTCGCCTTGTGCCTCGTAAAGCGAGTGAAGGCGGTTCCAGAATAGGTGCAAGAGCCAAGTGCAAGTACAAGTACAAGTGCAAGCGGCTTGTACACTGTAAAAAAATTTTCTGTACTTTTACCACTCTGAATGCTGTAACAAATATCACCTACTATGAAAGTAGCGTTATTACGAAAAAGAACTGTAAAATTACAGAGATTTGTAGTCTTACTTATAGGTTATGTAGAATTACAGAAATTGGTAAATTCACAGAAGACAGAAATATTCCACTTTTTTCGTTTTTAATAATAAAATATTTTTTTTTAAATGGAGATTTAAAATATGAAATAAAATTTTTAATGCATATATTTACAACAATACAATAATAATACATACTAATACAATAATACTGTTTCAGGTTTCAATAATATCAATAATTAATAAAAAATACGTATTTAACGTACAGAAGACGACGACTATAATATAATTACATAATAAAAAGCTATTTACTAAAAACTTGCTCAAATTTGTAACATTAATTTTTTCATTAAAAATCGCATGAGAACTCACATTTTAATGCATTTTTTGCGCAAAAGTTTCTACACTTTCTTTGAGACAAACGATTTTCAGACGCGCAACTCTATAGAATGTCGTCTGTTATATCCTCCTTCGTTTTGTTCTAATATACTTATAAAAATTTTACTACACAACTATGCTATATCTTTTTATATAACTATTTATTCAATTTACGTTTAATTTAATTACTTTCATTTTATTTTTAACGTCAAGATTATATCCTTAAATAAAAATTTTACTAGTTATAATTTTAAAAATAAAATGTGTAATAATGCATTCTACTGAAAACTTACATGATGAAATTAAAAACTGTATTAGGAAAAGGACTTTTGCTTTTTTCTGTACTTTTACAAATTACCGTAAAATCACTACTTTAAATACAGTAACAAAATATTACCTACATTCAATGCAGCGATTTCTCACGTTTGAAATGTGCGATTACAGCGCCTCGTACTAATACCACACTGAAAATTGTAAATTTACAGATTTCGATAGCATTTCCACATTAACATAACCAAAATTTCGCACTATTGCAACCATCAAAGTAGTAAAAGTACAGACACTTTTTGAAAATTCGGCAGATTGAATCTGTTAAAATATTTTCGTTTTTTACAGTGTATTTGGTTTCGCGCGCATCGCGTTGCCAACTGTCGTGGTTGACAGAAAATTTATCTGGTGACAATGTGGTGACTGCCTCGTTGACTCGTTGAGTGCGTGTTTGTTTATTATCCAATTTTGCCAGTTTTCTAAAGAAAGCCTATTTCAATCGTGGGACATTTGCAGGTAAGAATCAAATAATAATTACTAATTATATATAAGAAAGCGCACGTGCAGATTAAGTAAATAAGACAAATGACAAATTATTTTGTTTTACAGAAAATACAGCAAGATTTAAAGTATACTTATTATTAAAAATCTTAAAAACCTCAATATTGTAATAAGTTAAATTGTAATTGTAAAATAAATAATATAATTATTATAATTAATATAATGGATGCGTTTCTGTGTATTTATAGGTTAAATGTGTATATGTTACCCAAAAGTCAAACAAAAATGAAAAACTATAAATTAAGTAATTCGCATTAATTAGTAATTATTATTTGATTCTTACTTGCAAATGTCCCACGATTGAAATAGGCTTTCTTTAGAAAACTGGCAAAATTGGATAATAAACAAACACGCACTCAACGAGTCAACGAGGCAGTCACCACATTGTCACCAGATAAATTTTCTAGCAACTGCGACAGTTGGCAACGCGATGCGCGCGCAACCAACTACAAGCCGCTTGCACTTGTACTTGCACTTGGCTTTTGCACCTATTCTGGAACCGCCTTGAGTGCCGCAGGGTGGCGCGTAGAATCTTCCGTTATTTAACCAGAGTTTAAGATGGTAAACTCGGTTTAGTGAAAATTATGCGTTCCACAATTTTTTTAACTCGGGTTAAAATGGCTAAATTCTGGTTAAAATGAACCGGCCAAAGTTGAAGGTTTAACTCTTAAACCTCGGTTAAATCTCTCCCCACCATAGTACAGTACATCTTAAATATAGTATTTAGTTTGAAGTTGAGGTTAAGTTTGTAATAACACATGGCAGTATTTGTCATGTATATAATATAATTATATTAAAAATTAAGTGCAAAAAATAGAAAATGGCAAATCAGCGGCCTATAGATGATGAAAAATTGTTTATGCAGATCGGAGACCACTTTATAGAGAACGAGGAAATTTTTTCGAAGAGTTTGATGACATTGACTTTCAAACTCGTTTTAGATTGTCAAAGAATAGTGTAAATGAAGTGTTAACAGCAATAAGATCTGACTTAGAACATGGAACACAACAGTAAGTAAATATATATAGTTATACAGGTTTTATTTTATATTAATAATCTCTACATGTTATTGTAATTAATGTTTAATACCATTCAAATGACATTAGAATTTATGTATATATATATATAGGTTATATGTCAAAATAATATCGATTTGAGTATTTCAAGGCGAGTATATATATAAATTTTGGTAATATAAAACTTTTTCAAAGTTCATGTAAAAAAATGTTAATGTAGACAATTGAAAACCGTACAAAGTTTCGAATAATTGTGACGCGCTCCGAAGAAAGGTACCTAAGAAGTAAACAAATTATAGGTTGGGGTCGTGTTAGATTTCTCTTGATTAAAAGTTTATCAAAATTGGCGGTAGAGAATCGCCGCCAAGTAGAAGCAAAAAACCGCGAATATATATTCTCGAAACATCGGCTGTTTTTCGATAAAATTGAATAACTCGAGTAAATCTTAACCGATTTGGCTCATTCTTTTTTTGTCGGATAAAGAATCAAAAAAGAAAGAATTCTGTAAAGTTTATTCAATATGTTATATATTTTTATAGAATTTAGGCTAGGAAAACCGATAAAATAGCGATTTTTTTAGATTTAGACAAACGTGGAGCGTTAACTCCTAAATGGATTGATGAAATCTTCTAGAATATTATTAATTACACGGAGAGACTTTTAGTTAGAAAAATTATTTTATCGTATTTCGATATTTCTAATAGAACGTAAGAATTTAGGGATAATCGAGATATAGTTAGAAGAATTCTAATAAAGATTATGAAAAGACATAGTCAACGTCACTTTTGGTAATAAGTCTCAAAGTTTTTTGAATCTTTTCTAAAGCTTTATACTAAAAGTGAAGATTAGGTGACGCTACATAGCTTATATATGAAGGGGTATACAAAATGCGTTACTAGGCACGTGTATACTTATATAATACATATGTATATAAATATATACATGATTTATTATAATATTATTACACAATTCAATTGTTTAATCACTAATAACTTTTGAAACGTTTTTAACAAAATACTTTCAAGACGATGATGACGCTCGGTTGTTTGATGAGTGTTCGTCTAACATTAACTAGTCTTCGGTTGTGGACGGAACTGTTTGGAAACCTTCGTGAAAATATTCTAATAAAATTTTGTAAAAATTCAGACTGCTTACCATTTCAGAGCGTGTTAGTATTAAAAATAATACAGTATCTAAATTTTTTTTACATTTAATAGTTTTCAAAAAAGTGTGTTTACAAATAAAAATATCAGGATGTATTATAAATATGTTCCATATTCTCGTATTTGCAATTGCCTTAACATCAAATGATATTCTTTCTAAACTTTTATACTAACTTCTGTTGCCTAAAAATTACAATAGTAGATAAAAAAATAACACTACTTATTATTATAATAAGAACTATACTATACTCTCCGTGTAGTTTAAAATCTCAATATATATTTCTGGAAATTTTAATACACTCCGTATTTTCTGAAAAATTTTAATTTTTCTCAAAAAAATTGAATTTCTTAACATTTAGACAAACGCAGAGACTAAACTGCTAAAAACACTTTTAAAATATTTTGAAATAGTATTATGGGTTGATAGACTTGAAATTTATTTTAAAAACTTTACTGTAAAGTATCATATCTTAAATAAATTCTTATTTAAAACTTAATTTATTTTATTTTAAATTATTAGATCAAAGACCAAAATATTTTTACAATTAATTATTTCATTTATTAAAAAGTTGAGATGACGCAAAAAGTTTTAAAATCTTGGCGTCAATACTTTCATTAATTACAAGTGAGAAGCACTATTGACGCCAAGATTTTTAAATTGCTGATATAGAAATTTTTTATTATGATGGCTGTTTTCGGCACTCACCCAGGGTTAACCCCGAGTTAAGTATTATCCAATCGTGAAAAACATTCTGTTGGCCTAACCAATCACCATTAACCCGGAGTTAACTCGGGGCGAGTGCCGAAAACAGCCGATGAATAATTGCATTTCGTGTTTTGTTAATGTAAATTACGAAGTTAATTTTATTTGTTACAATTCAAAATGCAGTGAAGAACATTGAGTTAATTCGGAAATGTAATTAAGCCTCAATGTGCAATATCAGCAGCTAATCTCGGGTTATTTTTTTCAACTGCAATATGTACTTCGAGTTGTGTAGGAGAGGAAATATTTAAAATAAATCGTTATTAACATTTTAATTATAAATTTTACTTGGTAAACTTTTATTTCACTAATTATTTGGACAGTTAAAAAATCTTTTACTTGGCGGAAGTTTTTGCATCATAGATGTTTTTGTTGGGATTTTTAATTATTTGAAACTAAAACCAATTTCTATTGAATGTTTTAGATATAATGAAGACTTGCAGATCAATAATTTTTCATTAATAATTGATTTTCTTTCTGTATTTTTACTTGAAAAATTAAAAACATCTAAAAATTTTTGTTTTTTAGGTACCTTTCTTCGGAGCGTGACACATTTCCATTTGTTCTTATTTTATACTGTTTTGACAAAATTTTTGGCTTTGTATATGTTTCAGAAATAACGTAATTTCTCCCATGAATCAACTTTTACTTACACTGAGATTTTATGCAACTGGAAGTCATTTGATTTCCGCTGGCGATTTTCCCGGTGTCAGTAAATCATGTGCACATAGAATTGTACATAGCGTAACTACTGCTATTGCTCGTCTACGACCAAATTATGTAAAATTTCCAGTAACAGCGAATGCTATGAAACGTGAACAGCTAAAATTTTTCAATATTGCTCGATTTCCGAAAGTTTTAGGAGCTTTGGATTGCACTCATATTAAAATTCAATCACTTGGTAATTTTATGCTTGTCAATTCTACACTCTGTAATGTCGAACAATTTTAAAATGTGGGAATTTTCAATAGCTTTATCTGTACAGGTGGAAATGATGCAGAAGTTGTTAGAAATCGTAAAGGATACTTTTCTATGAACGCTCAAGCAATATGTAACAAAGATTTGGAATTTATCGACATTGTAGCTAGATGGCCTGGGTCAGCTCATGATAGTACTGTTTTCAACAACTCACGAATGCGAGCTTTGTTTGAAGCTGGTACATTTGGAGACGGATTATTGATAGGGGATAGTGGCTATCCACTTCGTTCATATATTATGACACCGCTTCTCAATCCAAGAACACGCAATGATCAATTATATAACGAATCTTTAATAAGAACACGAAACACCATTGAAAGAGCGTTTGATGTATGGAAAAGACGATTTCCCATTTTAGTTCTGGGATCCAGATTTCAAAAAATGGATACAATAATGGTAATGATAGTTGCAACTACTGTGTTACATAATATTTGTCGAAAATCAGGAGACCCATTACCACCAGATGATCCTCAATTGCAATTACCTGTGCCATGGGAACAGATCTTGGAGGAAGGAAGAATGCCAGAGGTAAATAATGGACCAGATATCAGGTTACCAGGGAATCAAGTTCAACAATCACTAATCAATGGATACTTCAGAATGTATATACAAATAGTATTTTCTATTTTTATATTCATTAACATGCAGATAAATGAACTGTTGTTTTTTTAATTTTAGGTTGCTGCAATAATAGAGGTTCAGATAATAAAGAGGAGAGGACTATATAAGGCATGCAGCTTAAATATAAAATATTAAAGACATGATAAAATATCAAAAGAGAAATACTGATTAACTAACGAAATAATAACTACCTAAGAATAAATTATGTCTAAACTGAGAAAACATTATACTTAAATGAAACACAAAAATATTGTTAGACAATTTTGTTTAATTGAAATTAGTTTGTAAGTTTAATCTCAATATATAGAAAATATATCTACTGCATTGATTCAAAAATATTATTTGTTTGAATAATTATATTTAATTCAAACTTATTTTCTGTTACGGTTTAAACAAAAATTATGTTTAAAAATTTTATGTTTGAATCAAACTTAAAAGTTAATTACAGATAATTTAAAATCAATCACAATTTATGTTTGATTTCAATATATAAACTCTTAAACTGAACCAGACACCAAGAGACGAAGGAAATACAGCGTTTTTTTAATGAAAATTGATGTAAGTTTTTAGTGAAGAGAATAAAAATAGGTAATTTGAAAGTAAATAAAGTTTAAATTAAAAATTTTTAAGAATAAAACAATAATAAATTCTGAACTTGTGGTCCTGGATCAGAGTATAGTGATTAAAAAACTTAACATCGTGTTTATAATTTTCGAATTTTTTGAAAAAATAAAACTACCGTTACTTTTGTTTTAAACATGTTTTTATTAGAATCAATTAATATTATAAGTTAATAATTATAATATTAAATTCATTTTAGGGACGTAGAAAAACATTTTTAAATAATTTCAATTTCATTTTCAATTACAATAAAAATAAAATTTCTTTAAAACGCTTCATCATAAATAAATAAATATTTTATGTATACACTTAATGTAATATAAATAAAAAGCAAATTTACAAATGTACATAAAAATATAATAGTAAAAATTTATCACGGGTTCGTACATCTAAATCTAAAAATCAGTTTTTGCTTTTGAACTAAATTATTAATTTAGTATAAATTAAATATTATACTGTGGGGTACTTAATCGCGATGTGATTTTCATTTCTAATTATGTAACTACTCTACGGATTTTTATGTACGAGTTTCTTGATAATGAGGGCTTTAGATCTTCCTTTATTATTTTGAGAGTAAACTCGAAATTGATATCTTTTACCCGGTTTGAGATCGGTAACTGTATATAGTGGATTTTCGGACTTATTATAAAACTCTAAAGTTTTCATTATTTTTGAACCTACTTCTTTATATTTAATAAAATACATTAGAGTTGTTGGACTTTTTATATTTTTATTCCACTGAAGTGTAACTGCATTATTAGTGACATCAAACACCCTTAATTCTTTAAGATCATTGGGTTTTTCTGTAAAAAAAATATATCTTAATGTTAAAAAGGACCTTTTTTATTTATGTTAAATTAAATCAAAATGTTTTTCTGTATATTATATATATTTTAATCATCTTCCAATCTTATAATTTATAAAACTGTATTTATTTAAGGTATCACATCCCCTAAACGCTTTTCTGTAGATTTTTTAAAAATTTGACCTTACGTTCTTAGTATCATTCTTGAAATATTTGCAAAATTTATAAAGAATTTTCACTGCATCGCACCAGAGATATTCGCAATCAAAGTTGCGTTTTTTGCATGTAAAACGTGATAAATGGATGGGGAGGACTGCATTTTTATAAATATAAACATAAATTATTTACAAATTGTTTTTCAAAAACTAATATCTCAGTAAAAAAGAATTATTGGACATAATGCATTGTATCATTTTGTACCTCCACCACTGCGATTTGGCACATGCACAATTATACATTTGTGGGAGTAGGTACAGGCTGAGATAAAAGTATCAGAACTTGAGGGCGAAAGTACAGTACATTAAATAGCATTACGAGGCAACAAAATTTTGACTCCGATTACAGGGGATGTGATACCTTAATTTGTATTTAAAATTTTTGAGAAAAAATGTATCTATTAATTATAAAATTAATTAATTTTTAATTAATAATTAAAATCTTCTAATTATACAATGATATCATAAAATCTTATTTTCTAATACCTTTTGGATTCTCAGTGATGACTTCCTTGCTCATATGTCTTTCAAAATCCTTATCATATTCCATTAAATTATTCGCCTTTAAAGACAAGACTTCGAATTGATATGAGAAGCCTGGTACGAGGTCATGTACCCTATATTCAATAGTTTTTGATAGGACTTTTCGTCTTGCGATAAATTTCTTAACGAATTTGCTTGTCTTCTTATTTATATTGTGTACAATAAGATAGTGAAATGTTCTTTTGTAGACAATATTCCATTTTAAATTTACTGTTGTATCAGTGTGATCAACAACACTTATATTTCCATGTTCTTTGCCGAGAATAGGTACATTTTTTAAAATGAAATCACTAACAATTTCTAAATAAAAATAAAGAATGTTTAATTAATTAAAAAGTGAAATTAGTAGTGTAAATAACACTAAAAGTAAGAATAAGTTTAGAAGAAAAAGTAGAAATGAAGGTAAAAATAAATTTAAAAGAAGTAAAATTAAAATTACCATTGCTATTGATTGAAGAAATAAAGACCGTTGAAAGAAGGAAGAAAATTATTATAGTCTTCATTTTAATGTTTAAAGATGACAAACAATTGTATAAAAAGTAAATTTTGAATAACATTCTCGAGAGAGAAAGATTAGGATTATATATACGAAATTAAAATGTTTGAATGACGTAAATGATGACGGTGTTCTTACTTTATTTTAATAGATAAGTGTTCTTTCGGGTATAACTATTATTTAGAATTATCCGTATTACCAGAAAAAACTGTCTACGTGCTATTAAACATATACGCATGAGTAAAACATTTTTCTTTTTAAATTAAATTTTATCGTTATATATTTTTCTTTTCACTTATTACTATTTAGTAAACTTTTAGGTTGCTTTGAACCGAATAGGAAAATAAACTTTTCACTAATGCCTACACGTTGAATTGCACGTAGAATCTTAATCGATCCATTTGTGTAAACAGATAAATCATTTCAATTGATTATACAATTGTTTTTTCTTCATTCTTCACTTATTCAATTGATTAAAAAATTATTTATTATCAAGATGATTAAATATTAGGAAAATATTTTCTACAACACGTGTAGTATCTATAAATATTTATAAAGACGTAACTTTTTTTGGAATTAAATTATTATTTTCGTTTTAACGGAACGTTATTGAAATACAATTTAGTATATTCAGATAGACTATACTAAATACTACTATTATAACAAAATTAGTTTTGTCTAAAATTTTTAAATATTTCATTTTTTAAAATGAAGACTGTATTTCTAATTTTGGCTTCAATATTCATATCTGAATCTGTCAGCATGGATGGTAATTATTTTCTGGTTATTTCATTGAATTAAAAGTAATATTAAATTTTAAAGAAAGATGCTTTTTATAGAAGAAATCAATGTACTTGATTTTAGCAAACAAACAGTACATCTACAGTGGTATAATAAAAAATGCAAAACTTGTGTAGTTATTGTCCATGACAAAACATTTATGAAAAGTACACACGAATCGGAAATTAATGTCATATCAGGATTAGCTAAGATCAGAGTGTATGGACTTCTACCTGGACATTTGTATATATTCGAACTTGTATGTTTTAATAAGAAGGGAGATTTTTATAGAATTTTGAGTAAAGAAGTCACAACTGAAAAAGCAACAGGTATGAATTGAATGTTTATTAGAATTATAAAAAAAAAACGGAAACCGCCACTATTTGAAATACACATTTTTCTGTAATGAATAATTCTTTTTCTTAGAACTACCTAATAAACCCGAAGGACCACTTCTTGTGTCTAATATTACAAAAGAAACAGCATTACTTCAGTGGAGTAAACCAAAGAATAGTGCGAGTGCTGTAGAATATATTATTCAATTACATAAATTATATCCACACATAATTTATCCGGGGAAACATTTAATTAGTGCAGAAAACTCTCTAAAGTATCTCTATACAGAACTAGAACCACAAACTGCATATCAATTTGAAATTGTAGCTAATAATTTCCAGGGTAATTCTACATCACTTAAGAGTTCATTATTTCTGACTAAATCTTTAAATTCTACACTAGTGTAATATTTCCAAAAAAATAAATGAGAGAAGCTGGCACAAAACTTGGTGAATTGTCTCGTAAACATTCGTACTTATTTCCTTTTTCGTTCACTCTAAATGACTGTTCGCTAACATTAAAGTACTTACAATACGATGACTCTGACATCAATGGAGAATTTCCCGTTTTCTCTGTATAATACTCAATAAACAAACAGTATAATTTAGTGAGTGTTAATTCCGAGTTATGATTATTAAGAAGTTTTTTTGAATTACAGTGAATCCGCCTATTTTTATTTTTAATAGAGTGCACAACAATTTTTGACAAACAGCTTTACACTTGGTGACCGAATGGAAACAATATTCTCATAAAACCTTAGTTTTATTCTGCAATGATGGTCTTACATTAGGCTAACGTGTCATTAATCCACTGAGCAATACATACTAGGGTTTTATAATCACCATTTTTCCAAAATGAGTTGAGAAAAGTCTTTTGTTCAGCAACATCAATATTCTCCCAACATTTTTGTCGACAACAAACTTGAACTATGGGTTAAAACTCTTCTCCAGAATTATTTTTCCAGGAACAGATTCGTATTCTTCTCCCTATTATAATATTATATATTTAATAATTATTATACTGTATTTAATAATTAAGACTATCATCTAATTTTGAACTAATCGAAAATTAATTAAGCATTTTCATTTAAATTATAATAAACGTTTATCTTGAAAATTTTAAGTCCTCTTCCCCCTCAAAACGTTACGTATTTTTTTACGGACTGTTATTTAAAAAATATTACCGATTAGAAATTAATGTAAAATAATACCATCCAATAAAATGAAGTAAAAAGACTTACTGTATTTCTTGCTAGTTTTCTTACATTTCGTTTCCACGAATTTTCGTTTTTGGTCTTTTTAGAAGCACCTTTCACATACTCTACTTCTGATATTATTAAAATTGTTTATTATTAGGTATTATAATATTCCATTTTAAAACTGTGATTTCTTCAAAAAATACAAGGACCTGCTTTGTTTACATTAATGCACAGTATATATAATGCATCAAAACAATCTTAACCTTGGATAGTTAAAAGTTAGAAATAAGATTTAAAAATGTAAACAACTTTGGCAACAGACCTACAAAGTGGTCCATTTTTTAAAAATGTGTTTTTTAATTAATAAACTTGATTTTTTGGGAAGTTACTGGTTGGATGTATTATTTAATTAAGTTATTTGAAGCAAAAAAAGAGAAAGTAGACATAAAAAAATTTCTGAGAGACTTTATTGTGAATAATCTTATAAAATGTTGATTATCTGTCGATAATTTTACGTTCGATTTTTAATTATTTGATGATAAATTATTTTTACGAGACCTATTACCGAAAATTTCAAATTTGAAAAAATTCTGAGGGTTCGGAGATTCAATTTTTTCAGAATTTTTCCAAAATTTTCGGTAATAGGTCACGTAAAAATAATTTATCATCAAAAAATTAAAATCTTATAAAATATCGAAATTTTCATTTAAAAAAAAAAACGAAATTAATAATTGTTATTCGAATTTCTTTGGTTCTTCTAGGAAATTAATCATATGTGAGTTGTTTTAAGTCTAGTACACCCTGATGATAAAAAAAAGAAAGATTTAAATTTTTCCACCGCCTCCATTTTGAAACAGAAACAACTATTTTGCAACAGATCGACAAAGTGATATATTGGTATTCTACCAAAAAATAATGATTTTTTGATAGGATTTACAAGTTTCGAAAAGAGAAGATTATGATCAACTTTATCAAAGATTTTCGAGAAGTCAGTATAAACTACATCTAATTGATTTCCTTCTGAAATTTTTTGCAGAGTTGGGAATAATAGTGATGTTTGAATTTTGAAAACTAAAAGTGAAGGTACAAAACTTATGTTTATAAGAAAAACTCAATATATATGCTAGTTTATTTTGTTATTATTTAAAAGCTTTTCAATTTTATTTTTGCAATCGATACACAGTATCGATTTGTGTAATTTCTTCTCCTTTATCTTAACATACATATGTATATTTACCCTCGAGTAAATAAATTTTTATGTGAAAAACTCACACAAATCAAACATGAATAAAAAATAGTGATTATAGATATCATTTGATAATATTAATTTTAACAAAGCTTACTTTTATAACGTGCAAGTCAATTTTTTTTCTTTTTATATAAATGTTATATTGTATTTAAAATTACAATTTTTCTCGCAAGTGAATAAATTATAGATAAGATTAAAATTTACCGTAAATTATATTATTCTCCCAAGAGACTGTTTCTTCTTGCAAATTATTATCTTCAGAGGCTAAAGCAATTAAAAAAACAATTTCGTGTAATTTTAATAAAAGATTTTAATAAAATCGTTAAATGTCAAAAATAATTTCCCTCCTAGTTCATGATACGTTGAATTAAATAAATTTAAAGTTTAGAAAAAAAATGTTCTTATTATATAGTTTGCTTGAATTTGCGAGAAAGATAAGAAGAAGTGTTATTAACAAAATTCTATGTAACAATAATGAATAAATAAATAAAAAAAAAAAGAAAATTATCGTCTAGGTTTAGGCGGAGCACGTGGATTCGGTTTATTGTGCCTCATATTTTCGCATTTTGGAATATGACGTTCGGCTGCTGCTTCATTAAATTTCCTGCCACAATGTGGACACTGTATATAATCACTGGTATCACTTGGTGGTGGTGGTGGTAAATCACTTAATTTCCCTCCTGCTGCCAAGTGTGCCTGCACCTGTTTTGCCGATCTAATGGTATTAATGAAATCCTCGTGCGTTTTTCTCCAATTCGATTTTACTGTTGGTTTCTTTTGCTTACTCTGAAATAATAAAGAAATGGAACTTGTACATTTTATACTAAGAAAAATTTTTAAAAATTGTAAAATGTTGCTTAAATAATGTCTAAATTTTTTATAAATTTGAGTCATTTTCCCTTTTCAAATAAATCCTTGAAAAAACACATGCAAATCAGATTTCACATGTAGTGTTCTTCAGTAATGCCATGAAGACCAATGCAACGTAAATTTTAACCAAAGATTAATTTTAAATTTAGCTTTTTTTATACAATAAGTATCTTGATTAGCCTTATAGTTTAAATGTCCCCATAAACGTAATTTCAAGAAAGGAAGAAACTTAAAAAAAAAATTTACTTCTTGTTTTTTAACTCCAACTTTAGCGAATGGCTCTAAATCCGTTCCCTGAAGACGGAATTTCATGGCGTCAAATTGCTTTCGTTTCTTTTGTCCCGATTTGGCGCAAATTTTCTCATGAAGCTCAATTCTGTCGGTGGTGAAACGACGACTGCAATTCTTGCACGACACCAAATTATCGGCATAATCCGTCCTTGAATATAATATTAATTTAAAATTTTCTAATTCTACAAAGTAATTCAATTTAAAATAAGTTCAAAATTAAATACAACTATCTACAGAGTTTTCTTCTGTTTTAATTATAAAAAAAAAAAATTTTTAATTTGTAATTTTTTTATTCGAATTCTTACTTGCTGCTCATGCTAGCAGAGCTTCTCGGAGTTGATCCTCGTGATGTGGAAGATTTATACTTTGAATTCATTTTTTCTACTGATGATCCTCCACTGGAAGCGGACAGAGAGGAAGATGGTCGAGGTACTGGATTTGGAGATCTTTCCTTTTGAGATGTTACTAATTTCTAAAAAAGAAAATTTGTTAATTTCTTACGATTAGGATATGTATATTTGAAAAATTTTTAAATTGACATTTGATAAGTAGTGACAATTAGCGGTGATAATTAATAATAATTACTTAATTTGAAAATTAACATAATGATTCGTACTTACAATTAGTCTTTACAAAAAAAGGTTAACAAGTTAATAATCATGTTTTAGTTTAACAGTGATTAACCTATTAATTTAGTAATTAAAAATTTAGAGTTAATTAAATAATTATTTTTAAAATAATTTCAATAATTTTTAAAGTTGGAATATATTCATTTTATCTTTTGCTGATCCTCAACTGGAAGAATTATGTTTCTATTCTTCTCTTACAATAGAATATTTATTATTAATTTTTAAAATGAAAACGAGGTACGAGGTGTATCACTGTTTTTAAAAAATATATGTTTATCTTTTCTAAATAAATTGCTGGTTACCTATTAATACATTGGAAATTTTGATTGTGTTTTTGAAAATTTGGAAAAGAATGTAAATATATGTTTAAAAACTGTCAATTTCAAGCCATTTTTCTGTTTCAGAATTAAAAACCAAGGTTATTGAAAGTTGCTCATTTGTTTCTAGTATTTTGAATAGGAAATTATTAAGTAAACTAGCCAAAAAAAACTAGTGTCTTGTCCTCCTAATGTCAATAGATAATTAACTATTATGCTTATTATTAATAAAAAATAGTGTACATGTGTAATCACAAAAAAATATTAAAAAAAAACTGAAAATTTTGTGCAAAAATTATGATTATGCAATAAAAAAATAATCTATTTTTATTCATTTATATTACTCCCTCTGAGGAGTAATTAATGTTTCACAGTTGTTTGTAAAGAAAACTTTCATTTTACCTCATTTTTAAGAATTGGTTTTTTTGCCACCTTTTTCGTTTCCGAATTACTGAAGTCAACGATAAAGTTTTCGCCCATTTTTTTAACATTTGTTAATCCTGTTTCCTGCTTCGACTCCATGTTAATTTGCGAATTTTCCAAATTTGACGAATCGATTTCGTCTTTTGATGAATCAAGATTTTGTTCCTTTTTCGGCGAATGAATAACTGGACGTCTGGTAGTTTTTAAGTCCACGGAAGCTTGCTAGAAAATTTTTTTAATTATAAATCTCATACAAATTTTTTGGATCCTATTGCATCGATTTATCTGCGCAATTTTGACAGTAGCTTTACAAATAAATTCTATTTGAAACTTTGGAAGTGAGTAACGGTTTTTTTTTATTAAATATAACTTTTGTTTATATAAATAATTTAGTATGCATTTTTTGCTCAAAAATTAAATTTAAAAAAGTGCAAGGCTTTCATCAAAAATTGATTTAAAAATAAATCTCTACGCACTTCCAAAGACAATAGTTGGTAGATTATGATAAAACATTTTGCATTTCTATTCTAGGTCCAATACTTTAGAAGAAATGCGAGACCTTCCAAAAAATAGAAATAAAATAATGAACTCAATCTCTGTTAGTTTGTAAAAAAAAATAATTAATTAATACTTTTTTACAGTGTAATGTAACTGTAAAAAATGACGACAAATAAGTCTAATTTTCTATATCTAGAGTGCCCTAACCCGTTAAAGAATTAAGTATATAATCTTTTTTCTATTCTATCAAATTTTTGCTATGGGAGGACAAGCTGTTTTTTAGTTTTATTCTGGTTTAGAAAATCTGCTTCCAACAATGTATTTGTTGGTTAAAATGGAAGTGTATTAAGACTTTATTTGATTTTTAACCATCAAATACATTTTTGAAAGCAGATTTTTTAAACAAAAAAAAACTAAAAAACAACTCGTTCTCCATAGTAAAAATTTGATGGGACGTTAAAGAATGTAAAATTTAAATTTTAAGACTAAAATTAGATTATTTCGTTTTGTATATGATGAGATATAAGGTATTCAAATTATGGAAAATCCCAAAAGACTCAATATTACAGGTTGCATTTTTTACCCCTCTATTATAAAATAAAACTCAGCATATTATACGGAACTACATTTAATGCACTTAATATTAAGTAGTAATAAATTTTGTAATATTTACAAATTTTATAGAAAAATGTAATTAAATTCTGGTGACTCTTGTCCTTTCTTAGAAAAGTTTTAAAATCATTTTTTAACTCTTATTCTGGTTTTTTACATATTAATCTATTTAAACAAGTAAATTAGTCCATTTTTAACAAATATCAAATCAAAAATTTACATATATGTACTATCTAAATTATTTTCTTCATTTTTTAAATTAAACTCTTACAGATGCCAAACAAACCTTCTTTACGTACAACTGATCTTCAAAATTAAAATTGCAAGTCAAATTCGAAGAACATTTTCAAACAATTGTGAGTAATGAATTGTACTTTCTAATAAGGTTTTTCTAAAAATAGTCCGCAACTACTTAAAGTGACATATATAATAAATTAATTCAAGAAATTTTTTACTTTTTGTAAATTTAATTGGGCATTTAGTGTTAAATAACAAATTACATGCAGTGCTATATTTTCGTAATGTTTTTCCTTCGTTTTAAACTGCAGTCAATGCTATATGATAATAAAATTTGTAAAATTGTCATATTTTCCATATTCTAAATTATATGAGTTTTTTCTCTTAATAGAACACATTTTCTGTAATTCAAGGATTTTTACAATTTTAATTTATATTAAATTTCTTACATGTATATAACAGCTGATAAAAATACATAAAATTTTTAACAATAAGAAATAATAATCCACTCACCCTTAATCCATTGTCCGGACTTTTCAAAGGTGATCCACTATTATTTCTCCTCGTTGTCGTTTTCGAATTTTCCACTTGTTTCCTCTTATCAAAATTTGGACTCGGACTCCTCACATTTCTAGACACAATTAAATTTTCAAATTTTCCATTTGTCTTAACAAAATTCCCTGAAACAATAACTCGACTCTCCTTCAACTGTTTCATAGAACTCTGACTTTTTGTTTCTTGCCTTAACATTGAAGCACGACAATTTTTTATCTCCTTATAATTATTTTCATCATTAGACATAAATTCTTCATTAAATTTTCCCTCCTTTACTTCTGCCGTGCTTTGTATTATTTCTTCACTATGTTCCTGTGATAGTTTGGAGGGTATTAAGTCAATTTTTTCATTTTCTATTGATGTGTTTAATTCTTCAGCATTCTCCTGATATTTTTTGGTTAACAACTGCTTCTCTTGGGATGATAATTTCCAAATCTTTCTCATCTCCACTTCGGAATCTTGAAATAATTTTCTCTTACATGACGGCGATCGGTTGCGAATGAAATTTCTTGCTAATTCTATTGAATCCCTCGCTGCTGATATTCGACTGTAGTCGAAATTTTTTCCATCCTCAGAATCACGACGACGTGATTTGCGTAATTTTTGTGATGCACAATTGTTTTTCGTATCTTTTTGCATTGGAGTCTTTGAAATTGTAATTGATGATTTTGAAATGGATGGTGAATTTTTTTCTCTGCTGACAACTTTTTTATTTTGGGGATTTCTCAATATTTTTACGTGGAGACTTTTTGAATTTTTCTTTTGGACAATTTTTGTCGAATTTTTAATTTTTTGAGAGCTTGGTATTTTATTCTTCATCGATTCTTTACTTGTTGTTAATTCTTCATCGGTTTCGAATGAATCAAAATGTTTCAGGGCCGATTCGACAGAATCGGTTCTTTTGAGTTGGACTTTATTTTCATTTTCAGAATTGCTTTTTAGAATTTCGACAATTGACAATTTTTTTGGTTCTTTTCGACATTTTTCCATTTTGATTTCCTTGTTGTCCTTCTCTTTAGGTTCCGTCCCTTTTTTTCCCGTGGTTTTTGGAAAATTTTCGATATTTTGCATTTTGCCGATTTGTTTATTTATCGATTCTTTATTTGCGGATTTTGTAAATTTTGACGAATTTGCAATTGTCGATCTTTGGATATTTGCAAGTTTTTCGACAGTGTCCCAATTTTTTCGTCTGCCCGCAGTTCGTAAAGGATTTTTTTTCAATTCGATTTTTGAATTTTCACGTTCGATTCGTAAAAGATGGTTTTCAATTTCCCGCATTTTTGCTTCGACTTCCGATTTTCGGCTTTCAAATTCGCGTTGCTTTTCCTCAACTTCACGTTCCTTTGCTTCGATTTCCAACATTTTGTTCTCAATTTCTTTTCGTTTCTTCTCCACTTCAAGCATTTTTGCCTCGACTTCAATATTTTTATTTTCAATTTCTTCATCGTTTTCAATATTATCGGAATTTTCTAAAATTGCTTCTTGCTTTTTGACAATTTTATGTGCCGGATTCTCCTCCTGAAATTTGTTGATTTCATCCTCGATTTTATTAAGTTTTATTGTTTCATTTTTTGAAGTAATTTGTTTCACCAATTCTGTGGACTTTAACGGCTTTTTTAATTCCAAAAATTTGTCATCAATTTTCGAATTAAATTTCAACTTATCGCTCGAATCGGAGAATTGATTGGGAATTTCAAAAGTAGGATTCAACATTTTTGTTTCGGCCTTAGTTTCAGTGCTGTCGATAATTTTCGATTGATTTTTGTTTGGAAAATTTGCAATCTTTTCAATTTCGACTTTTTGCTCAGTGTGGAGATTTTTTTCAGTGCTGAATTTTCTATTATCGAGACTCGGTCTTCGTTTGGCGGCCGAGCTGATTGTTTCGGAATTTTCAACGGATCGTCGTCGATTTTTCATTTTTATGATTTCGGAAGTCGGTGAATTTATTTCAAACTTTGAACTTGAATTTTTTCGTTGTGGATCAATTGTTTGATCGTCGATTAAAATTTCTTGATACTCGCTGGGACGTTCGAACATTTTTTCTGGCGATGAGCAACAAATGACATTTTCCGTCTTCGTTCCTTCTGTTTGTGAAGTTCGCGATTCGTCGCGACTCTTTTTTTTCGAGGGTTTCTTCACTGGAAGAGTGAATTTATTACGAATTGCGTCACGAAGATCGATGGCGAGTTTCTCGCGAATTGAATCTTTAATTTTTCGTCGTCCTCGATTACGAAAACAATAAGTTTCATCCAGGAAAATGCTATCCTCAATTTTCTCCCCATCCTTATCGCTTTTTTCCATTTTTGTCATTGATACTTTTCGTTTTTGAGTGTCGAATTTTTTTGCTTCTTCAAATTTTGGTTTTTGACTTGAAGAGGTTTTTCTTTTTTGAAAATTTGCATTCTCTGCTTTTGGGGATTTTGAATTTTCTTCGAATTTCGGATTTTCCTTAGAGGATATTTTTCGTTTTTGAAAATTGGAATTCTGCCCTTCTTGAATTTTTGATACTTTGACAAATTTTGGATTTTCATGAATTTCGAGTTCAACTGGTTTTCCATTCTCTTGAAATTTTAAGTCTTCTTCGAATTTCGAAAATTTTTCTTTTTCTCCAAACTCTAATTTTTCGGATTTCGTATTTTCGTCAAATTCTTTATTGTTTCCAAATTTCAAATTTTCTTCAAAATTTGCATTATTTTCTTCTAAATTGAAATTTTTCTCTAACGACACCTTTCGTTTATGACTTTCAAGTTTTTTCGAATTTTCCTCGAATCTCGGTTTTTCTTTCGATGAAATTTTTCGCTTTTGGGAAATACAATTTTCATTTTCACCAAATTTAAAATTTGCATTATGCTTTGAATTTACTTTGATTTCTTTTTGGGTTACAAATAATGTCTCATCTTCCTCGCTGTTCTGATTTTTTTGCAAAATATTTACTTCTGGAAATTCAGTTTTTACTATCAGTTCTTTGTCTTGGATTTTTTTTTCTCCTTCATTTTCTACGAATGTTTTTTTGCCATTCTCTAAATATTCTTCATTTTCAATTTTTTCCTCTCTATTTTTTTGTTCGTCAATTTCGCCCATATTTTCGAAATTATTTTCAATTTCTTCAATTTTCACCTCACGTTCATCATCGTCGTTTAAAATTGGAAAATGTTGTTTTCGACTATTTTCTTGAATTATTTCGCGAATTAAATAAGTTGATTTTAGTTCACCACAATTTTCGTTTTGATTGGAACAAAATGATTGGCAAAAAATTTGACACACTTCATCATTCTTTGAATTACAATTTTCCGTTTCTGCTGGGATTTTTTGTTTTGAATTTGATTTTTTCTTTCCCTTGTATTGTGTTAATTGTCGATCACGTTTTCTCCCGTTCGTTGTTGATATTTTTCTGAGAAATTAATTTCAAATTTGTAGTTTTTTCCGGGGGCAGTAGAAAAAAAATTATTTTCACATTTAGAGTTAAACAAATTTTTTTTTATAATTTTCTCTTTTTTATTTTAATAAAAAAAATATGAAAATTATGTTTAAATTATTTTGTGTTTTTATTTTTATACCCTTTTTAATCTGTTTTTAGTTTCCCAACATTTTTTTCAAAAAATTGTTATTTGATTTTTGTTGTTTTGTTTGTGGTTTTTTGAATGACGTTTCGTAATCTTTTGCTTGGCTTCGTTAGAATTATTTTGCTTCCCTTAAAGCACCGTATGGATTAGATTTTTCGATATGATTCCTTGGAGATTAGGCCGTCAGCGAGCGTTTTAACACCAAAAAACCAGAGTTCCATGTTTTTAGCCTTCGGATTGAATAAGATCGAGTTCTGTCTCGACTATAGGGGATGAAAAGGTTTTTTTTTATACTGTTGCTGAGAGATGATTACATTTTATTAGGAAAATTAGAATTATTTGTTTATTTTCTTGTGGAATATTTGAAATTTCATGTTGTTCAATGATTTGAAATTCCCAAAATTAATAAAAAATTTTTTTTGTTCACAAAATCTTTTGCAAAATTAATCGTCAATTAGTTACAGTTGGTTAATAGTCATATTTCTACAATTTTTAATTTTTGTATTTGAATAAAAGTGATGTATATTAGAGACAAAATGTTAATTTCTTTTTGGAGAAGGGTCAATCCATTTTATTTCAACTAAAGTGGTCGCCGAATAATTTTAAAAAATTCTAATATTCTGCAGGAATAATTTTGATGTTACTAAAGTCACGAAATAAAAGGAGTTTTTCAAAATAATTATATATTTTTTATGAAAAATGAATTTAAAATGTGAGAGATGCTAAAAACTGTCAGTTTTCTGCCAGTAGAAAATAATGTAAAAGAAATACAATTTAGTACAAAAATATAACAAAAATTATTGGCATTTGTTAAGAATGTTTAAATTTATTATTACAAATTAATATAAGCATTTAAAATTATAAAATAATAAATAAAATATTGTCCCAAAGTTCATTATCAAAGTAACCTAATTTTGGGATTTTTATTAACAAATAATGGGGAAATGGGATTATAAAATTAAATAAAAACTTACGGAATATGGCGAATTTTCGATGAACTTTCATTTTCTGTTTAACGTTTTCTTCAATTTTCTACTTAAATAGAAATAATATCGAAAATAAAAACGCCACTTTGCCCATTTTCACGATTTTCAAATGCATACAACTTTTTTGGAGAAAATCGGAAAATTATGGGACTTTCAGGAATAATTCACTAATTACTAATTAAACGAACACTACAACTTTCACTTTGGTCCCGGGCCAATTTTAAGAGTTATAAATTTTTTAAAAATAGTACGTTTTTAAAGGTTAATGAATGTAACTTTTTTTAAGTTGAAGTTGGTTTATTATTATTATCAATGCTCATCTAACTTCAACTTTATAGAAATTACTTTCATTAACCTTTAAAAACGTACTATTTTTAAAAAAATTATAACTCTTCAAATTGGCCCGGGACCAAAGTGAAAGTTGTAGTGTTCGTTTAATTAGTAATTAGTGAATTATTCCTGAAAGTCCCATAATTTTTCGATTTTCTCCAAAAAAGTTGTACGCATTTGAAAATCGTGAAAATGGGCAAAGTGGCGTTTTTATTTTCCATATTATTTCTATTTAAGTAGAAAATTGAAGAAAACGTTAAACAGAAAATGAAAGTTCATCGAAAATTCGCCATATTCCGTAAGTTTTTATTTAATTTTATAATCCCATTTCCCCATTATTTGTTAATAAAAATCCCAAAATTAGGTTACTTTGATAATGAACTTTGGGACATTATTTTATTTATTATTTTATAATTTTAAATGCTTATATTAATTTGTAATAATAAATTTAAACATTCTTAACAAATGCCAATAATTTTTGTTATATTTTTGTACTAAATTGTATTTCTTTTACATTATTTTCTACTGGCAGAAAACTGACAGTTTTTAGCATCTCTCACATTTTAAATTCATATTTCATAAAAAATATATAATTATTTTGAAAAACTCCTTTTATTTCGTGACTTTAGTAACATCAAAATTATTCCTGCAGAATATTAGAATTTTTTAAAATTATTCGGCGACCACTTTAGTTGAAATAAAATGGATTGACCCAGAAGCAAAAAAAAATATATTCTTACCTGCTAGTCGTCGAATTGAAATCGGAACGTTGTTTTGTTATCGATTTGGAAACAATATTTTTCTTCGATGATGAATTTTTGAAACGTTCCAGCCTGAGTTCAGCTTGGGATAATTTTTTATTAAGTGACTTTTTTCCCACTTTATCGGACATCTCCATCATTAAGTCTTCTGGAAATTGTTCACTTTCAAGATCGTTGACAACACGATGATGAAAATTTTTATCAAAATCTAACATATGAATTTTTTCCGATGATTGATTCCTTTCCTCTTCGTCGAATAACTAAAAAGTAGAGAAAATGTTTAATTTCTGAAACAAAACTGCAGTGTAAAAAATTACATGTTGTATAATTTATTATCAGTTTTGCGATTATTGCAGAAAATTGTTAAAATTGAAAATTAAAAATTATTTAGAATTATTTTTTCAAGATACAAACTTCGTTTCGATTTTGTCCATTTCCATTGAGATAATGTGAGACATCATCGTTCCCGTTGATAAATTCGTCATTATGAATATTGTCGCCGAAATTCTCGTGACTAAATTCTTCGTGATAGGAGACGACGGGTTTTCCATCATTGATATTGCTGTTGACATCTGCGCGGGCTGTTCTTTTAACAGTGGTGACTGTGTGTTTGGAGAAATTTCGATTTTTAGCGGGTGTTAAACAATTTGTTGTTTGTTTTTTTGATTTGTTGTCTAGGGGTTCCAGGGGGTAACTCCTGTCAATTCCTTTCACCGTAGTCTGTCGACGTTCGTCAAACATTTGCCTCACCTGTATTTAAAAAAACAGAGGTTTAATATTATCAGAAAATATTAATGTGTCCTGCCATTTTTAAGTTTGAAAATCTAACTTCATATTCGTAATTATCGAACCGAAAATCCCCGAGTAACAAGCTTCAAGTGAATTCGATCAATTTTAAAAAATAAGTCCGCCATATTAAAATTTAAAAATCCGACTTCAGATTCTTAATTAGCGACCCTGAAAACCGTCTAAAATCTACTTGGTCACATTTAATCCATTTACTAGAAAAATGTATTGCCCTAAGGGTTAAAAATTCTGAGACCTCCTTATGCAATTAAGTGCTTCTTAAATATAGAAAAATTTGTAAAAAAAAACAATAAAAAGAAAGTAAGTAAGTGAGGAAGGGAGTATAAGTGGAAAATAAAATAATAAATCTTTTTTTATGGGCTATTATAAAGTTTAGAATAAATGGTACCTTGCCACCTTGAGATGTGGAGGATGTACGTGTTGTGGCGGTAGTTTTGGTGACAGTTTGATGATTCATGTTGGAGCCCTGATTCGAAGTATTAGAACCGGCGCTTCCTCTCTGTGCAACTTGATGAGCTCTTTGTTGTTGTTGATCATAAAGCTGCAGCAATTTCTGCTCCTTCTCTTGCAGTTGCTTTTGTTGAAAGCGAGCCTGAAATAAAGTAGAATAATTATACACAAATTCACATCAAACTATTAGAAGAAATAAAATCCTTTATATATTCGAAATTTAACAAAAACTCCAATTAGATTTATTGTCATTTTTCCTTTTAAAAGTATAGTATATAGTTGAAAATATTTCTCAATTCATTGACAATTTTTTTTTCTATCAAAAACGAATTACTATTTTGTACAATTTTATGCTAATATGTCTTGTTCTCTAAATATTATTACCTTGGTGATTTTATTGTATCTAACCGGAATTCTTTTGGACATTTTATGAAAAGGATTATTAGGAGGCATTGTTATAGTGTGTGTGTGGTCTCAAGGAGAGAAGGTGCACGTATGTCAGTAGGTTTCCAACCTGCACTGAAGAGAACCAGGAACCTCATCGATTCCTTTAACCTACATCGTACACAGAGGTTAGTAAACCCATTTGTCCTGGATGAGATAAAAGAACAATTATCGTTCATTTAGAGATTCGTACTATAATTTTATTTATCAATAATTAACAAATGCGGGTTTAGACAATTTTCTATTTTTTCCACAATCATTATTTATCTATATAAAACGAAGCCAAAGTCAGGTATCGTTTGAATTATTCAACAAGGGGTGAGATAATTATAATTTCGAGATTTAATTCACTTTTGGGGTCAAGTTCTATTGTTAATCGAATAATTATCTTCTTTTGTTTTGTTGGAAATTTATCATACCTACAATAAAAAATCGACATTGGAATTTTAAAGCCACATTACTTTCATCCCCTTTTGGAATTATAATTAAGAGAATAAATCTTTTCATCATAATTAGAGGGGTGCTTAAAAATAATAATGTCCTTTCGGTTGGGACACCTTTTTGAAAACTATTTTTCGATATTTAATTGACCACATTTTAATTCGAATTAAGATGATTGGTAATACCCTAGCACTCACATATATACAAAACGCAAGCTCAGAAATTCATCTACAAGAAGTCAAAGTAACAAAAAGAATTGTAAATTTTACCATTCTTTTTATTACTCACTTATTTTTGAACGCAGTGTCATTATTGTTCTCTGCACAAAAAGGGTGGTAGTCAAGTACCAAACTAATGGATATGTATGAACAAGGTTCTTCTTTGTTTCTTCATTCTTCTCCATAATTATTGCGGAAACATTCCATTCGACGTTAAATTGTTGTACAAATACGCAAAGTTGGGTTCGGTGTTTACCATTTCAATTAGTGCGTCGACTGGAAATTTTCTTGCCCTGTTGCTTTACCGGGTATACCGGGCATTAATAAAGCTTTGTCACTGTGGTCAACAATGCTGTATTCCTCCAAACGTCTAAACAGCCAACCATGTTTTATCTTCTTGGAAATTTACGTCCTTGTTAATAACAATAAAAAAAAATTAAATAAGAAAGAAAATCCGTTACTGATAGTATAGTTTGAGTAATAGAGGACTTGTAGTCGCTGAGATAAAGCAACCCTTAAATTTTCACTTAAGATTCCGTAAGAATGAGAGAAAGTGCATCAAATTCATAGGTACGACATCTGCCATCTACTGCGAATCCATACAATGCTTTTGAATAATATTACCAAACATAAAGGAACAAAATTTTAGTCTCTCTAATAATAATAATAATGACAAAATCCATTAATTTAATGTGAGTTTTTATTTTTATTACAAAAAGTAATAAACTACTATAAACAATATATTTTCATAGGCTGCAATATTAGAATATAGCGTGTGTTGATAAAATATCCTCATGAATAAAGAGTGTGGGGTCATTAACATATTTCTGCAATAATTGCGAATTTATAGTGATTTATAAACACATTTCTCATTTAAATTATAATAAATAAAAATTACTTTTCTTTATTATAACATTTCAAAAGTAAATTTTCGGATCAAATTATAAAATGATGGACTTTCAATAAAGTTGTTGAATTTTCATGTTAGAACTTTAAGATTTCGTGTAATTTTTAGGTATTGAAATATTTTATAAAAAAATATACGTTCTACTAATTGAGTTACACTGTAAAAAATTCAGAGACTTGACGGTCACGGGAGTTGGGAGTAAAATATATCGAGATAAAAATCAACTTCAAATAGTCTTGCCGCAATTCTCAAGAGTTTTCGAGACAAGACGAGACTGACGGTGACACAACCAAGAGTCTCGAGTCCACACTGATTGCTTGTGAAATTATGAAAATATTTTCCTTATATTACAAGAAAAAAATTACTGTTTTATAACAAAAAATTTTAATAAAAATTTGAACATTTAATTTGACAAATTATATGCAATTTTTTTTTATTAAAATCTTATTTGTTATGCAAATTAAAATTAAGCAAACCCAAATTTTCTTTTTAGAACAATTAGAAAATGGTTAAAAAATGGAAAACAACCCCATTTTGCATTTTTATGTTTCCGAATCTTATTTGTTATGCAAATTAAAATTAAGCAAACCCAAATTTTCTTTTTAGAACAATTAGAAAATGGTTAAAAAATGGAAAACAACCCCATTTTGCATTTTTATGTTTCCGAATTATAATTTTAATTACCTAAAATTATGAGTTTTTTTTAGAAAACAAAAAAAAAATGGTATCACTCCTATTTTAAATCATGATTTTCAAATCAAATTCTGCTTTGTTTGGAAAAAAATAAATTACACTATTTCTATTTTTTAATTAGGCTTTACTAATTCCAATTTTTTTCGTTGAGAAATAAAAAAGAAAACTTTTCATGAATCTTTTCTTTACAAAATTTTAAGTTATTTTTGAAAACTTTATAATCTTTATTTATTAAACACGATTTTTAATTAAATTATAATTTTTTAGAAGCAAAAAAAAATTGCATTAATATCTATTTCAGAATCACAATTCTTCTTTTGAAAAAAAGAAAAAGAAATTTTTATGATTTATATTTCAATGTAACAATACTTTAATAAAATTTATATTTTTAAAAAGAAAAGTAAAAAATATTTCCTTCAATTACGATTTTTAACAAAAGTCGATTTGCTTTAAATACATGGAAAAGTTAGCATAATTTTCATTTTACAATCACAATTTTTGTTTTTTTAAAAATATTTTTAAAAATTGCCTTCGATGACACACATGTCCATTTGTTTTTATCAAGTTTTTATAATAATTACAATATAGGTATTTAAAGAAATACTGAGTAACATTTCATTTTTAATACGTAAAAAGAAATTAAAGTTTGTTTTGTTTCATAAGAAAATTGTAAATGTTTTAGAGCGCATTATTTAGCTAGTAAGTTATAATTATTATTATATTATTCGTATAGCAGTTGATAGTAATAACACATATGTGACGCGCTCTGAAGAAAGGTACCTAAGAAGCAAAAAATTTGAGGTTATGTTTTTAATTTTTCAAGTAAAAATGCAAAAAGAAAATCAATTATTAATTTAAAATTATTGATCTTCAGGTCTTCATTACATTCAAAATATTCAATAAAAATTGTTTTCAAATTCAAATAATTAAAAATAATCTTTTAATCAAGAGAAATCTAACACGATCCTAACCTATATATTTCGTTTGCTTCTTAGGTACCTTTCTTCGGAACAATAAAATTCCAAAATACATTGTATTATAAAAATCAATAGGACAAGGCTCATTGTTCGTCTCGACATTTCAAGACGAGACAGGATTGAAGGAAACCTCGTCTTGTCTCGTCTTGCGGCAACACTAATAGTTTATCAGGGCTTTTCGAAGACCTTGATTTAGAATATGATGTCAGATTTCAGAATTTCCAAGTGGTGGATTCAAGATATATGTCGAATAAAAAAATTCTTAATTCAGGTTGAACTACTTTTAATTTGTTTTTCATAGGTTTTTGAGGTCCCTGATTACAAATTTGATGTAACTTGACTAGTAAACATAATACTAAACTTTTTGTAATGCCTTCAATCGCTGTAGGATGGGCAAAAGTTATTGAGCGGCACTGTATGTGATGAAATATTACAGCGTTTGTGAATGGGAAAAAAAGTGAAACTTTTATCAGTCGAGGAGAAAATGAGTGTACTTAATGACTTGATGAGCGTTAAATAAAAGATGCATGTATATATATTTTTTCATATTAACAAAAGTGGCTATGGAGATAAGTGAGAGAAGGTGACCGTAGGAGGTGATGCTTCTTCTATAAATGGTCATGTGTGTCAGAGTCGTTGTGTCCACTGAAACTTCATAAGTCTGCACACGTTAAAATGGAAAGTAACGATTCGTATTTGAAGGTTAATAAAATCAATTTTTTTCGTTCATTATCAAACTTTTTCTCACTTTCCATCAATTTTTATTTTGGAAAATGTATCTTTTAGAACATAAAAAATTTTATGAAAAAAATTTTTTTTTAAATAGTTGTTGAATTTGTTTTAAAACATATATTCTGTATGTTCTTCACATACGCATTTTACTGTCTCTCACATACATATGGCTGTTCTACACTGCGTATGGCTGAAGCAGCATTACTGCGTATGGTGATACGTGAGTATTACCTATATTTATGGTAGTACCAGAAATATATTACAGTGGAACCTCTGTTATCCGAACCAAAGATCATTTTATCCGAACTCCTGTTATCTGAACTTTTTTTGGCCTCCCGAATCTTGAAATTTATTTTCTGCACTATTTATTTTATATCATTCATATTGTTGCTATCTTTCAAAGCAAAATAACGAAATTTATGTCAAAAAATCCTGAATTCTCTGTTTTATTAATATATTATTATAAAATAATTATAAAATAATATATACTTACATAGATATACTTATGCGTATTAAAAAACTGTATTAAATTAAATAGATAATATAGTTTACCCGTCCAATTTTATACTTTCATTATTATGAAAAAAATTAAAATTTCTATTATCCGAATTTTCGATTATGCGAACCCGGCCTTGCCTATAGGTTACTTCGGATAATCCACTAGGTTCCACTATGTTTTCAGTGAATATATTTATTTTTGAAAAATGTTTTTAAAAATTATATATATTTATATTTTGTGAATATTCTCTTCTTTATGTTTTGAAAATATAAAAAGGAAAGTACATACATTTATATACAAGTATATTCTTATTTACCAAGGAATGCAAACCGGAAATGGTGGCTAGTCCTTCAGCCGTCCAAGAAGTTTCCATATTCATAGAAACACCACGTGGCTCTAATGCACGTTGAAATCTGATTGCCATTGATAATTATTTTCCCGCAAAGTCATCGAACTTTCAATGATTTTCTCACACTTTTATTACAAAAATTTCACAGAAACGTTTCTTTCTCTATATTTTATAATTTTAATTGCTTTGAGAACTATTTTTATTATTTTCGCACTAAAAATTAATATTGTTTTTAATATTTATAAAACTTTTTGTAATTTTGTTACATTAATACTAATTACACAACAATGTTTAATAATAATAATAAAATGGTCATAATAATATGAAATATATAATATATATAAAATATATAAAATATATATAATTATATATATAAAATATATATAACGAGGATGTTAATAATATTTTGATAATAAAAAGTGGTAACAATACTAATAATAATAATAATAAGGTAGTGATACAGTTTTTGATTTTTTATTCTAAAATAAAAAATAATAACTAATTAATAACCCAAAATATTTATGCATATTATTGAAAATAATATTTTGTTTAGACATTATTTTTTAGGACTAAATAGTGATCCTAAGTGCACTGATAGATGATTTGGTAATGAATAGAAATAATTTACAGAAATAAAAAAATAATATTATGCAACTATATAGTACACTTGAAATTCAGTTGTCTGAATTCTGATTGAATTAATATTTAAAACTTCAGAAAATGCAAATTTTAGAATATAAATAAAAACCTGCACATAGGGGGAATCGAACCTACGACCTACGAACTTGTAGACTAACGCTTTAACCACTACGCTATGCACCCTTACTTACAGACAAGTTTTAAATTCTTGGTATCTTATCGTCCCTCAATCAGGATTTAAAGAAACAATAAACAAACAATATATAAACAAACAAGCAATAAAGATCAAGTTATTACATATAAGTATTTATTTAAAATTATTTAAAAAATTTATAGTAATCTTATAATTTAGAAACTTATAAATTTTTTAAATATTTTTATTTAATACATTATTATTTTGTCTTAATATTATTTTTATTACTCGTTTTTTATTAATTATTAACTTCTTTGTTTATAATAACAAATATAGGTATTTCAATACAATTTAAAAAATTTTTTTAAAAGAATATTTACTTTTAAAAAGGAATGAATAATTAATTTTTATTGAAAATAGTAATATGCGGTTTTATGTAAAAACCCTTTTTAAATTTTTTTACAAATATGAACATGATTTTAGGGGAAAAAATTAATGAGTTTCTTAAAAAAATTGTTTAAATTATTATTAAATATTCGCTTAGAATGTTTTGACTGGTAATCTCAATATGTCAGAAGGTAGAAGAGGTTCTTCAGTCTTACCGACGGTAGATTCTCTCTGGCGGTAAAATATTATAATGATCACAAATTTATTTGAAAATACTTTTTGCAAATGTAAAAAAAATTTTTTTCTTTGCAAAAAGTTATGTAATTTTATTTTTACATTTGCAGAAATTATTTTTAAATAAATTTGGGATCATGATGATATTTTACCTCCAGAGAGAATCTACCATCGCTTAGGCTGGAACACCTCTTCTACCTTCTGACATATTGAGCTTACCAGTCAAAACATTCTAAGCAAATTTGTTGAGTAATGAGAAGGTCTAGATACTGTTTGTTTTTTAAAGATAATTTTATTAAAATCCCAACTAGTTTCGAACTATATAGTTCCTTATCAAGGGATGAATAATTTTATAAACATTTTATTATCCAAGTGTCGGGCATAGTTTATAAGATTTCAAAAAGGTTTAAATAAAAAATTAAATATCTGAAAGAGAAAATAAAAAATGGTTTCAATTTTAATTGAATTTATAGGTTAAGTTTTCATTTATGAAAATAAAAGCTTCTTACCTTTTAAAAGAGCATTATAAATATGAAATAGAATTGTTTTTATATTATTAAAGAAACTTTTTAAGTTTCTCATAATTAAATTTTGTTTTTTAATTTAATTAATTTTTAAGATTTTGTATAGAAACACATTTTTTGTTGGAAATGTGCTTCGGCTATGATTAGAGAGTTTTGACAGAAAGGTTTGGTTATGTAGTAGAATATTTAATAATAATTTCAACAACCTTTTAATAATATATAATAATTTCAACAATTTTTTAAGAAACTATCATTGTTATTAAATTTTGTTTTCCTTAGTATGATGACAAATTTTATTTTGCTTAAAAGTTAGCTAAGGAGATACTGTTTCAGGGTATATATTATTAATTATGTTATATAATACAGTTTAGGAATTACAGTCATTCAAAAAATGAGTGACGTCATTTCTTTACCTCATAATTATGAAATAGTAATAAAATGAATAATTTAATATTAATTTTTAAATTGATTTTTTAATTCAATACTTGAATAATAATTATTATTAATGATGTCTATTTTTATTATTCTTAAAAAAATACCTAAGTAATAATCTATAGTAAAAATTACAATGCTCTAATTATTTCTGTTCGAAAAATAATGAATTTTTAACTCTTTTGACATTTTAAAATTTAGCTCTAGTCTCCCTAACATGAAAATACGAAATTTTCATTTTCCTCTCCCCTTCCTTTCCACCCTCATGCCATTAAAGTTTGTTTAAAGTACATTCTGAGAATTAAAAAATTTCCTCTTCATTTTCAAATATAATATTAACTCAATAATTTATTTTCAGCATTTCTTTCTTTTTTTCAGTGAAAAGATGAAAAAAATGTTAATTTACAATTAAAATAAAAAAGCACTTAAAAAATAATTTTAAAAATTGTTATAATAAACTAATTAATTATTATAAACATTAATTAAGAACTGAAATATTTTTAATACATTAAAAATTTTATATTATTATTAACAAATTGTTAACGTTATGAGTAAATTTTAAAAATATAGAAATTATTGTTGATATAGACATTTTTTTCAATGACTGGAAAAGGTTTATTTAAAAAAAAACACAAATACCATTGAAAATGTTCACTGAGATATGGATGCGCAGTTCTTGTTATAACAACAATGTTTACGAATTTTTGCAAACAGTAAAGAAATCCAAATCAATAAATTATTACTAATAACCTTCAAAAAATTATTTAAGGTCATCGGATAAAAATAAACCACTGATTTCACTGTTCACAGAACACAATAATTACTATATTTTAATCATTATTATTATTATTAGTGGAACAAAATAATTATTTTTCAATATTTAAAATTATAATTTAATTTTTTTTAATTATTTTTTTTAATTTAATTTTTGTAAAAATCTATTTTTTAAATATAATTTGCATGAATTGTCTTATTAATTGTTTTCTCATTTTATTTTTTCCAATAAAATGAATAGACCAAGCAAAGTAACCATCACTACTACTGCGTTGCTATCAACCCCCTTAAACTATTCCCTCATTTGTTATATATTCAAAAACGCATGCGCAACTTTTTCCCTCCAAACATAATATGTGTACATACACTGCATGTATGTTTATATATATATCCTACAATAACAAGAAAGGAAACACGTTTAAAAAGTATGCTATATATATACAATCGTAATAATTGCATTATTCATTAAATTCGATTATTCGATTCTTTGATTCCGCATATAGTTTAGACATCGATATTTTCAAACAAAATTTTTAAAAAATAGATTTATTTTATAGGTATTACTGCAATTTTATTTGGGGTTATTTATTATTCATTATTATGGCAATATTTATTATTTTTAAATTATACCATTATGTTATAATATTATATATTATACATATTATAATATATTTATTATTTTCAACATAATTTAGAATAAATTATTATCATAGAGATTTGTAAAATTATGCAAAATTTTATAATTACATATTACCTACTCTCTAAATTTGAATATGTAAAAATTCACTCATAAGTAAAAGTTTAATTATTATTTAAAAATTTTTTAAACAAATTATTGTTGCTAAAGGATCCCTGAAGGATCCATCTGGGTACCTATAAAAACTTAAAAGGATCCCTTCAGAATCATGTACAGGGATTTTTAGCTGGGTTATAATATTTTTATAATTATGTATTTAAAATTAATATATTTTTATTAATTGGAAGTTATTAATTATTAAAATATTTTAAAAAATAAAGAGTATTAATTGCTGTTAATTAGTAAACTGTTAATATGTTAATATTATTGTTTTATAAACAAATATAGTAATATTTGTTTATAAAACAATAATATTAAATATAAATATATATTAATATGCAAAAAATAAGTATTAAACTTACATTTATTTAATTAAACAAAATTATTTTCTCAGACTATTAGAAATTTTTCTCAAATATAATTGCGATTATTTGAAAATTATATCAGCTGTATAAAATAAATTAAGGTCGATTGACTTATATACCTATACATGTTAAATATGTAAACAAAGATGAATTGATTGACCCAGTGGTTAATTAGAAATACATTGGTGACCCTATTTTTCAATTCTATCATTTGCAGAAATAATAAAAAATATTTTTAAAAATACTATTTAAAGCTATATTCAATTTATTTATTTTAGTTATTATTCCTATAGCGATTTTCAATTAAATTGATTTCAACATTCATTAGTTGTAGTTAAAAAAACTATTACAGGCAAACCTCCATACGGCGGAAAATCTTCACTTAAACGTAGAAGCGATTATATTGGTGAGAGTTTTAAAAGTGTGAGTGCCATCAAATTCAGGGCCGAAAAGTTCTAGTGCTACTTAGTTCTCAAGTAATAGTGATTATATGTATATATGCTTATATATACTTTTTTTCTATTCACATTTCTTTTTTCTATGCAATTTATAATTTTTAATTATGTATTTTATGATATGCTTTATATTATAAAATATAAACATAAAAATTATACAATAATAAATAAAAAATGTAATTGTTAAATAAAATGATATGAATTAAATTTTAGTTTTTTAACGAAGCCAAAAAAATATTGTAAGCATATTTTAAATTAAAGTTATTGATAAATTATCATAATTTCTTTTTCATATTTAAAGAACCTTTAGCTTTAAATAGTTGATACATCCCTGAACGTTCACTCACTAATGACATTTTAACGAACCTCTTTACGGCGGAATCGTCGAATCGCTTTCCACCCTATGGAGGTTTGCTTGTATATAGTGGGGCCGCAGAATGGTACCCCAGAAATAACCCCTCCACTCGATTTCAAACTGTACGCTGACGAATTCATCCCCACTATCTAATTTTCAGGACCGTACTTGCATATTTATTAAGTGGGATTATAATTGCGGTCATAGAAAAAATATATTTTGCGTAGAGGTAAATAAATATTTATTTGTTTCTAATAAAAATATTATTTTTGTGAAACAAATTTTTTTGTATATAAAATATACATATTATTATTTACAAAAATAATTTTTTAACTTTAATTTTTATTTCAGTGGATATTTTTCAAAGAAGACACAATATCTATATATTAGCAGTTTAGAAATACAACTAGAAATTTTACACGAAAAACGTTGTATACAATTTGAAATTATATTATAATTTACTAAAATTTTTAATTCTGAAAAATTAATTTCAATTTCTAAATAATTTTACATTCAAAATTAATTGAAACTCTGTTTATATTATAATTCAACACTTGTTAATTAATAGAAATATTTGTAATTGTTTAATGAGAAATCAAGGTAGATATATAGATTATATTTAGTAGATTATATTATATTTACCATAAAATTTATTTTGAAAATAAATTTTGTTTGATTCAGTCACAAGTAATTATGATGGAAAATATCGTTAGTCGCGATGTATCTAATCTGATCAATTTATGCACAATTTTGGAAATTAACTATAATAATTGTTGTATTCATTCTTTCATTCTGTCCAGTCTACCCACACCTGAAGTTTGTCGTGATTATGCTATTCTTTTTTTGATGTTATGATATTATATTTTTTTTGTAACAAACTGATGGTGTTTTTATATTTCGAAGTCACCATTTTCAACTTTGTCTAATAACCGAGGAGTTGAGTTAAATTCAAATATCAAATTGACAACAATTAATTTGCCAACATTTTCTGCCAGTTACGATACGTGGATGGGTTTCTCAGACATTTTAAAATTAATTGATTTTAAAATGTCTGAGAAACCTATCATGGGTTCATGAAATTGAGAGATTTCCTGCTATTCAAAAGCTTCATTATTTAAAGTCATGCTCAAAGGATGAAGTTTCATAGTTGAAAGTCACACTAAATGAACCAAAGTCACCAAAACAATTTTCTATACGCGCATTGTTAGATCACATTCAAAAACGTTTTCGGGCATTAGAAGCATTAAAAGTGCACGTCGACAAATGAGATACAGTTTTAATTTTGCTTATTAATGGTAGACTAAATCAATTTAATTGCGGTAGATGGGAAGATTTTACTATTCAATCTAAATTTCCAACTATGAAAGAAATTTTATCTTTTATATAACGAAGAGCCTAATTAGAAGAAACACGTTTAGAAGATAGCCAATCCAAGACTCAAAATAAAATTGAATCTAATCAATCAAATTAGGTTAGATTCTTGCTGGCAATGTATACCAAGAGTCTCAACCATGGAAATCTGAATTTTGTCATTTAACTTTCTATTCAATATCCAATGATTTAAATTAAACTTCCCAATTCTGAGAACTTGAACAAGTTCCTAACAAGAAATTTCTGTCCTCAGAAGCCTAAGTATGCGAGGCTCACTTTTTCGAAAATACGAGGCATGACTGTACATGAAGGTACGTTGTTAAATTTCCGTTTAATGAATCAAAGGCCAAATAAGGTCAATGATTCAATATAGCAAAAAGACGATTTTTTCATTTAGAAAACATATTTCAAAAAAACGTATTTTTAAAGGACAACTATTCCGACTTTTTAAAGGAATATGAAAGCTTAGGTACAAATGTTAGACCATTTATTTATTCAATTTATGTTCGCTGTCTCTCATTTCCAGATGCTCTAACAACGTACATTTAAAAAATGTACCGTCAAATTTTAATTGATGACCAAGATTCAAATTATCAGAAAATTCTATGGCGAGAAAATCCTTATGAAACAATGAACATTTATATCTTAAACATAGTGTACAGATGATACCTTTGAGAGACGAATTAACTGAACTTCTTAAAAGAGGTGGATTTGCATTGTGAAAATGGGCTTCAAACGATCCCCGCTTAGTAAGTAATCTCGAACACAGAGCAATGGATTCCCTTAATTCTTTGCAATCAATAGAAACAGTAAAAACGTTAGTAATCTCTTGGCGTCCAAGCTTGGACCACATTGTTTATTCAATTAACAATCCACAAGTCACAAAAAGAATAATTCCATCTGAATTAGCAAAACTTTTCGACCCATTAGATTCATTAAGTCCAATTATTGCTTATGCAAGATTGATAGTGCAACATTTATGGAAACTCAAATTATCGTGGGATGGCCCTTTAGTTCATGATATACAACAGCGTTGGTTAGAATTTAAAAATCAATTAAAATGCATCAATCAATTTCATTTCGATCGTTGCATACTCCAACCTGAATCTGAAGAAATTGAGATTCGTGGATTTTGAAATGCTAGTGTAGAGGCATATGCTGCCTGTATTTACATGCAATACATTTACAAGGTAGGTAAAGTAAGACCCAGTCACCCAGTCATACTACCTAGATTAGAATTATGTTCTGCCCTATTATTGGCACGCTTGTTAACTGTTACAAAACAAGCGTTAGAGCACCAGAAGCACAATATATTACAGCAATATTGAGAATATTGCTTCAACATTACCAAATATTGCCTCCATGTTGTCAATGTTACTGGAACATTTTGTGTTACTGGGGAGCACTTTAAAATTGAAAAACAATTTCTTTGATCAGATTCAACAAGCACCTTATGGTGGATTAAAACTTCGACCTGTAAATTGAAAACATTTTTCGCAACCGTGTAGGCGAAATTCTTCACAAAACTTCAAGAATGGAAACACGTGTGTTCTGTGGACAACCCTGCAGACTTACCTTCCAGCGGTTGTTTACCCAAAGATTTAATGACCGAGACTCTTTGGTATCAATGAATAATTGATACACAATGGCTAATGCAGGGAAAAGATACCTGGACTCAGTTAGAATTAAAACCCATTAACAGCCCTGAAACAAAGAAGGGGGACAACTCAAAGGCATTTGCACTCACAAACAGTGACACACAATTCATAACACGTTTTCGTTATTTTCAATCTTAATTCGTGCAATAGGACATTGTTTTCGATTTGCCTACAAGGCAAAAACAAAGGCATCAGACTGGTTGACTTGTTAACTCTCAAATGATGAGTGTAAAAGAGCTTATTATTATGTAATTAAGATTGCTTAATCAAGCGAATTTCCCCAAGAAATTCACCAATTATCAAACAAAAAATTAATCCTTAACTAATTAATTAATTAATCCTTAATGTTGAATCTAAGTCCCTTTTTAGACAACGGTATTCTTAAAGTTGGAGGAGTTTTTGATTACACAATGGGAAATCTACCCGCGCATCGAACAAACTCGGAAAGACCATTTTCTATCAACGGAGTAGATTACTGTGAACCTTTTTTGTCAAAAAAAGGTACCAAAATACGCGCATCGAACAAACTCGGAAAGACCATTTTCTATCAACGGAGTAGATTACTGTGAACCTTTTTTGTCAAAAAAAGGTACCAAAATACTTAAAAGATAAAATCATACGTAGCAGTTTTTGTATGCTTCATAACTCGAGCAACACATCTCGAACTACTAAGTGACCTTACGTCAGAATCATTTATCGGGTATTTGAAAAAGGCATTCGCACGAGGTGATAAAGCTATCTAAAAGTATTCTGACAATGGCCCTAACTTTGTTGAAGCAAACAGACATTTAAAAGAATTAGAAGAGTTGTAATATTCAACAAATCATAAGCAAAAATGACTATTTTTATAAAGTGAGAGAATTGTTTGGAAACGTAGTCCTCCACGAGTCCCTTATTTTTATGGGTTATGGGAAGCGGCAGTCAAATCGTTTAAACACAACTTCACGCGTACCGGAGGCGATGCTGTCTTGACTTTCGACCAATTGCAAGTTTATGTTTGCGAGATCGAAGCTATTTTGAACTCCTGTCCCCTTTCTCTTCTCTCTTCCGATCCTAACGATCTACGCCCTTTAACACTTTATTGGTGGCCCTCTGACAGTGCTACCTGAAGAGGATTTTAGTAACGTTAAGCAAAGCTGATTGTCTCTTTGGCAGCATGCTCAACAAATAAGACAACATTTTTGGTATCATTGGCAAAAAGAATACCTAAATGAATTAATCACTCGCAGCAAGTGGAAATCTGGATCGTCAAACATCTCTATAGGGACTATGGTAGTTCTAAAAGAAGACTATTTTCCTCCTATGCAATGGAGCCTAGGATATACACATATTATTACTATAAACATCTCTTTCTTAATACACAAAACAAATTTAAAACTAACAAATTTAGTCAAATTACTTTAATTGATGACCAACAAATGTGTTTCCTAACTAATGTATAAATTATGCGTTAATTTATATTGAACAACGTTAGTTCAAGGTGACCGGCATGTCTCGTTGCAAATCTACACTAAATAAAAATATAATTTAGAACAAATTAAATGTTGGGTTTTTCCCTTTACTTCATTGTTAAACAGATAACGAAAACAGTCATAAAATTAAAAAAAACTTATTTTCACATCTGCACTAGTTGTAAAGCTTACATTCTAAATTATAAAAAAGAAACACATTTAATCTCTGTCAAAACTCCACCACTCTTGTCATTTTTGGACAACTACATTTTTGACACTATACATAGCCAGAATCAATATTGCTTTCAACTGAGGAACATCTAAAATTCAATTTCTAAGACTGGCAGTAATTAATGTACTTCATTTATTTCAAAACAACCTAATTTAGTAAATAGTTATTGTTACTTATATGTACATCACTTTGTTTCATTTAACCTGCTTTCACGTCATAATTAAATGTTTCCCTGCACAAACAATCCTGTTTGGAGAATCCTTAAAATACAGCTGAAGAACCAATCATCACAATTGACGAAATATTCAAAAGGATTTTATGTATATGTAAGGATTTTCTGAAGATGAAAGAAATGCAGAGTGGAGACGTTAAAATAAAAATGTAACGGCTTTTAACGATTTTTTAACGAATCATAGTTCACACTTAATTATAAATATTTTTCTTTACTATTGACGTCGTAAAATAAAAGCGCAGAAATTAACTAAGAACCAGTAACTCATTTGGAGTTCAGTTTTTCTCTGTGTATTAGTTGTAGTCGCGATATTCAATTTTACTTGAAAGACAACATAACCCTAAAATGACAGATACAATCAAAATTGTGTGAAAAGTAAAATGAAAAGCCCATTTTTAATTATAGGCAGTATTCTATATACCTATTAATAACCGACTCCACTAACCTGTCTATAAATTCTATCCCTTTTAATGAGAAAAGTTCTAGACACTCTTTTCTACCCCTATTTATAAACTGTCGCCAATAACTATTAATGTCCTATTTATACCTTTCTATTGCGTTATATTTCTTTCTATAACTTTATATAGAAAATCCTATTGATACTTTTCATTGCCTTCTCTAATCACCTTTTCTCTATAACTTTTAAAATTGATAATTGACATTAAATTAACAAAGAAAATAAATTTTACGTATTAAAATTCTTTATTTTGAATTTATTGTTACGTGAAAAAAAAGAAACCTTTTTAAATATACCTAACATTCCTCGTTTTACATTAGTTTCAAGAATGAATCTAATCTGATCTAATTTATTTAAAAAACCAACAAGAAAGAAAAGTATTGACAAAAATACGAGTATAATTTAAAATTATAATCTTTTCTTTTCAGAATAACGATTACTGGTGTTAAATGAACTGGTGATGTAATCTGGTAATCCGATCTTGAATGGTGTTGAGGGCTAGTCGCAAAGGGGCCTTAAACAGTTGTCCTTAATATTCGGGTATTAGTCCTCTTGTTTACACTAATGAAATAGTGTATTGTATTTTGAAAATATCTGCTTTCTTCTAGACGGTTGTCGCCTCTTAAGGCGCGTATCCACTAGACGAACCGAACAAGAGCGCAACACGAACCGAACGTAACCCAGTTAGGACGTACCAAAGCGTTCAGCGAATATTTCAAGAATAAAGATTTAGAAAAGTTAGAATTTAAAATTTTTTTATGTGTAAATGGACAAGCAAAAAAGGGGAAACTTCGAAAAGGGCTCAACTCATGATTTTTTTTAAAGTTTTTGATACTTTTTTATTACTGTCATAAATTAAAAAATTTGAAGTTCACAATTTTTATTGGCTATGAAAAAATAATGACGCCGATAATTAATAAAGATTTAGTTCGGAAATTTAAAAATCTAAATTGAAACATTTGAACTTTTTAATTCATTTATAAAAAATTTGTAAAAAAAAGTTTACATTTTTATAAATTATTTCCTAATCTAGAAAATATGTATATTTTTAGTAAGAAATCAGTAAAGAGTTCAGAAAGTATTATTTTTAACTATCATATAGTAAAAGATAAATAAAATTTCAGGTGATTAATTTAATTATAATCATATATATGATTAATACTCTTAATTACTTTTTAAAGTAAAAATTAATTCTTAATAATAACATGTTACCTTAATTCGAATTAGTTAAAGGCGACTGAATGTTTATTAATATAATTAGTTAAAATCGACTAATTTACAAAGATTTCTTTATTTAAAATGAGTAATTTTTTGTAATAATTAGTATTTTGTTTTGCTTCTTTTAATGAGTTATTTTTTAATAGTTGCAAAGAAAAATATTAGCAAAAGTTTTTCTGATAATTATTTTTTGAATAATAAATAAATTTTTTTGTTTATGGGAAATTTACGTTTACTAATGCACTCGCAAATAGAAAACTGGGGACACACTTTTATTGTTGCTTTGAGGTATTGTCATAAACCGACAACGGATGGATCGGCTGCGAGCACGAACCGAACGGTCCCAAATTTTTTTCTACCCTTTTTTCTACATGTACTTAAAAATAGTGGCGAATGCTTCAAAATAACTACACATGTAGTACATATTTTCTTGTGGCTATTCGAACTTTTAAACCATGCGACTTTGCAAGGAAAATTTGGTGGATCGACTTGGAGCATGGGCCGATTTGAACACATAATAGGAAAATATCGGTCATTCGTGTTGCGCTAGTATTCGGTTCGTCTAGTGGATACGCGCCTTTAAACAAAATTTAATGTTTTGAAATTCGGAATGTATTGTTTCAATGCACTGGAATCTCCCAAGAGCGGTCTTCCGGAGAACGAACGAGCTGCATGCGCGGGGATAAGAAGGGTAAGGGGAAAGAAATGGGCGGGGACAGAAAATAGAATGTCACAGCAGTAGTGTTTAATTTAAGTGTTCCTATTGCGACGCGTGTTATGTGAATTCATATTAAATCAAAAGCCGCATTTGTGTAGTTCACTGTACGATCCTGGGGTATTTACACTTTTCGATGTCAAGGACGATCTCCGTAGAGCGGTCCAAGAATATAGCCGTCCGCTCTTCATAGGTTCCAGTGTATAAGATTTGAGATTTGTTGACACCTGAAATTGTTTCCAAATTAAGATTTTTGAAAATAGTAACGCAATTGTTTTTGGGGAAATAATTCACTTTTAAACGTCGTACGTTTCGAAATAATAGTTGAAGATATTTTGTAATTCACTTTTAAACGATGTAATTTTCAAACTAATACTTGGAGATAAACTGTTGTTCACTTTTGAAATTATACTTTGAGTTCACTTATCGATGCTTTATTCACTACTGGTTGATTTCCAAAAAATTATTCTTTGTAGTAAACGGTGATGCTCCTTCTTTTTTATGAAAATTTCCTCATTAGTCTAATGCTTTGTGGATCTCGTAGTGGTTTCAGTTCATTGCCAGTGGCATCTTTTCGACCTTAATAAATTTCATTGCGAGAGGGCTTCACTTCGACATTTATAGGTTTGAAGTTGCAACGTTTGTTAAAGATCCTCAAGAGTGGTATGTGTCCATTATAATTATTTTAAAATACTACTCTTTCAATATTTGTTAGAAAATATACTAAATACAATGCAAATTTAAAACATACGTAAAATACAATTTATAATATTTGTTAGAAAAATATACTGAATATAATGCAAATTTAAAAAAAAACAATATATGAAGAGAAATACATACGTGAAAATATATAGTTAAAATAAGTATACAGTGGAACTTCGATTTTCCGTCTCACAGTCAATCGTCACCACGGTTATCCGTCACTGTCAGAGTTCATTTTTTTAGTTTCATGAAATAACTTTCGAAAATTTGAAGGGTGCGCTAAAAGAAAGCATTAAGCGACATTTTTCTTAGGTTAGATTTGCATAAAATTTGACCTTATAAATCTTTTTCTGTACAATATATGAGGAAATCAGTAAGAAATTTTTATTTAGTTAAAAATTATGATAATCACAAACAATTTTGTATTATCAATTAGTTGCTATTAATTAATGATAATTAGCTCGAAAAGTTGAAGTGTCGTGTTGGCGCTTATTGCTTTCTTTTAACGCACTCTTCATTTATTGATTGGTATAAGCATCAAAACGATACAAATTATATAAACGACTATGAAGGAAATAAAAATAACAAAAATCACATACTTCTTGTTAAAAAATTAATTTTTTAATAAGAAAATATAAAGTATTACGTTTTTTAATAAAAATTTTGATGTAATTATGTAGTTTTTTTTGTAAAATTGTTTGTTTTTATGTAGAAGTCCAATATATGGACATTTGTCATGAAGATCATAAATTCTTGTATCTTAGACTATCCGTCTTTTTGGTTTTCCGTCAAGGTGTTGGTCCGGTTCCTGACGGAAAATCGAAGTTCCACTGTATTAATAAGAAGTTACGGACGTAGCAGTATAGATTAAAATTTAGATGTTTGCAGTAAATTATAAAAAGATTAGATTTTAATGTTTATAATAATATTTTTATTTAATTTAATAATGTCAATATTATGTTATGTTTATATAAAATAATATTATATTATAATAATATTATGGTATAATATTATATTATTACTTTTAAATATTTATCGTGAATTTTTTTTCGTAAGTTGCCAATTATTATAATTGTTTCTAGTAGTAGCAGTTTCTGCTAATGTTATTACTACTTATGGTTGTTATCTTAAGAGGTAGTTATTTTTTGTGATTGTTTCTGATAATTATATGCTTACTATACTAATACTTGTGACTATAAATTTTTCATAAAATGGTGTACGAACCTCAAGAGTATATTAAAATATAAAAATGATGACTGTCAAAGGCTTCACAAATTAATACTGACATTGGTAAAACGATCAGAGTGTGTAAAATATACCTGTCTACGCAAATAAGTAATTCAATGAATATAAAAAAAATCTATCGCCTACGTGTATAGACGTCTCGACCTTGTCTCGACGAGTTTACAATGTCAAAAATTTTATGTCTACGCGATTTGTCATCATATACATAATAATAAGCCTAATTCATCATGCACTGTTTAATGACATGTCAAATATAACAGAATTTATATTGAAAGAATAATCATAATATACATACAAGAACAAGTAGAATATATACATATAGGCATAAAGAGAATATAATATAATTTTCTATTTACTAAACAAGTAAATATAAATTTAAAAAAATGTATTTTATTTGTAAAATATATTTATATTATTGCGTTCAAATAATAAAAGGGAATTAGTAAGAAATATTATTAAATTGTTGAATTAGTTAATTGTTGAAATGTAAACAAAATTAGTACAATTTCTTTTAATTCCAATATATATGTATTTGGTGTATAGAGCTAATTGAATTTTATAGTATAATGATTTGATTTGTAATTGTAATTTCGGTGGAATAGGATCGCGACTTGTTAAGCATTGTAATTAGTTGGTGGTCGCTCTCGTTGCACATGTAGGTATTATGTACGTTCGTACACAATATAGATACATTGGATATGTGCGCACCGCAATGTAAGTCGTGTAACTAGCTTAATAGGAAGTTGTTTGATGACATGACGATAGCGTTTCAAGAAAGCCAATTATGGTTTCCAAATTCTATACTCTGTATTCTATATATAGTGTATAATACGCATACAGAGATACACATACTGTTGTTTGGAATATAAATTTAAATCTATCGAGTTTATTTTTTTATCTTCATTATTTTTACAATTGTACTTAAAAGTAACCCCAATGTAACCGAACTATAAAGTAACCCAATCTAACATAATATGTTCGACCTAAGACGAAGTCATCAAGATAGTCGCCTGATATTTGTAAAATGATAATTATCCTTTAGTTGTCAGAATAAGGCAAAATACGAAACAAATACATCAGAAGTACACAACGTAAAAATTATTCATCCAAATCTAATTGGCTTAATATTAATTTTTATGTGGCCCAAAAAGTTGTGTTTTTAATTAAAGGTACCGAATAAAATATACAAAATTTTGTTTTCTGTTGCATTTTCAGACATTTATTTTTTCCTGAAATATCAACAAAGTATTGTAAAAGTATTATTAGTAATAAAATGATGAAGAAAGATACAGAAAAGCACAATTGTGCTTAACTTATTTAATCCTTTTTTCGTGCCTTTCTATTTTCATTTCAGGCCTTGGAAATCATACAGTAATAACACACATCATCTACAAGTTAGCCTCAAATCTTTTTTAATATATATCACATTATAATTACAAATAATAATATTTTTTTTCATATAGCATTACTTTTTTCTGTATATATGAATGATGTTTCTCTTTTCTTAATCTGCTACCATCTTCTTTATGCTGATGATGTTAAACTCTACCTTCCAATTTCTAATATTGAGTCATGTCAAGTTTTGCAAGATAATGTAGAAAATTTTTATAATTGGTGTAAAAATAATAAATTAAAATTGAATATTGGTAAATGCAAAGTAATGACATTTGTGAGAGGGAAATCAATTATTCCATATCCGTATTCTATTGAGGGTCATGTCCTTGAAAGGGTAAATAAAATTAAAGATCTTGGTGTAACTTTTTTACCTAATTTATCATTTAATGATCATATTAGTAACATTGTTGACAGCGCTAGTAAAACTCTTGGATTCTTAATTAGGTCATGTAAACAGTTTAAAAAAATCTCAACTATCAAAATTCTCTTCCAAACATTCGTAATCTCGAAATTTATTTATGCGTCTGTTATCTGGTCTCCGAACTTTCTTAAGTATTGTGAGGCAATTGAATATTGCCATAAACAGTTTTTAAAATTTTTAGCTTGGAAAGAGGATAAAGTCTATCCTCCTAGAGGAACTGATTTTAAGATTTTACAAGCTAGATTTGGTGTGTGGTCGCTGGAGGACAGACGTATTTTCTCATATATTTTATTTCTTTTTAAGATAATTCGTGGTCTGACTGACTGTCCTTTTATTTTGCAAATGATACCTTTCAATATACCAAAGTATACAACGCGTTTTTGTGCTCCATTTTACTTACCATCGGTTCTTAATCATCGCTCTCCTCTGTATCGTATGTGTTCATATATGAATGATTTATTTCTTAAAAATGAGGATGAAAATTTAGATTTATTTTGTACATCCTTGAATGAGTTTGTAATGACTACACATAAGTATTTAAAACAAGCGTCGTGATTTGTTGACGATTTGCTATTGAGTTGTAATTTTTAAGTTTACATTTTGTAGCCCTGTTATTGGTTTTTACCGTTGGGCTTGGTTTTCTTCAAATAAAAAAATAAATAAAATAAATATATAATTAATAATGTTATATTACAACCAAAGCAATAATTAATTTAAATTTTAAAAGATTTAAAAAATTTTCAAAATGGATTTTTAAGCAGAAGAGCAGCGGTTTTAGATGCAATATTTAACTTTTTCAGAAAAAATTATCTTTCGATATTACTTGAAAAAATTTGGTAAAAATCCAATCATTAGTTTCATAGTTTCTAGAATTTGCTTGTTTACAACAATGGTATAAGGTATGGAATTTTTTTATCAGCAAGTATTAAAGCAGTTTCTACAAGAAAGGAATTAAAAAATTCGATACAAATGGGAAAGAAACGGTCGGGTGAAAAAATGTGTTCGAATAGAGGTTCAACAAAAAACGACGAAGCCACTTAAACAGTCGAGTGAAGTGAGGAGAGGTGAAATTAAGGATCAGGCGCGTGGGAGTATATCTAGACACGCGTATCTGACATCCCACTCACACATAAATCGTGTCAATAATTATTCAGGTTCAGAATTGTATGTTTCAAGCCCGCAGCTTGCTTCGACACCTACGCAGAGAGTCACACAACTGTTTTCCCATCATTGATTCACTTCGTATTTACATCAAAATCTGCATAATTGAATGCGTTTCTGGTTTATTAAAATTTTTTTTTAAATTCTTTTGATATTTTTGGCTCAAGTAAGGAAAAGATTTTTTTCTACTGTTATTTAAATTTTAGAGGAGTACAAGATTTTTTTTTAATTCACAAGGATTCGTTAACTAAAAGTATGCGACAAATAATTTGCATAATTCCTGTTGTCAGTGGGCAATATGGAATTTTAAATGTAAAAAATAATTTGTCATTGTAGTTAAAATGTGGGTATAATTTGGAAAACTTAATAATTATTATAGTAATGAGCAATATTAATTTAATAAGTTGACGCGTCCGCAGTGAGAGAAATGAATAGTTGTGACTACTATTTGATTAGTAATAACGTTGCTGATAATAATAATAATAATTAGTTAGGTAGACCAACAAAAGAAGTAGTTAAGTCAAGTAATAAAATAGTTGAGTATACTAACAAAAATAGTAATACCAACCAATAAGTTAGCAGCAGTATAGTTTGCTAACTAAAAATAATCCTGGAAAAAATGGTTATCACAACTATTCTTTTCTCTCAGTGCAGTAAAAGAAAAATCAATTATTACAGAACCATTAATGATAAAATTTTATAGCATTCTTTTTATTGTTGTTACTATTTTTCATTCTACTATAAATCACTATACTTTTAGTTTGTCACAATTTTTATTAATGTCTAACTTTATTTAGTTTTCTTTCAACTTTTAAAAAATGTTTAAAAAATAAATTTTTTTTAAATAAATTTTTTTTTAACTTTGGACCCGATTTTTATTTATTTTTAAAAAATTTATTTATACCTTCTAATATACAGAAGATTTTCCAAAAATACCTGAAGTGGGCCTGATGCGTTTATTGAGTTAAAAATATTTTTCAAAAATCACGTGCATGCCTCACAGTGGGATTTTTTACAATTCATTTTTCAAAAATGTCTACAGCCTAGAATTTTTAATGGATTTAAGTTCAAGAGAAATAATTTTTCAACATTTCTCTCCATGCAAACCTAAGAATATTCAATTGTTTATAATTTTTTTAAAATCAAAGTTAGCAAATCATAAAATAATAATTTATGTAAATTGTTATAAACAATATTACTTAACAAGTAGTTAACTTTGGTTTCTCTATATCAAAAAACTTTGTCTTTCATTAAATATATTGTACTTTAGATTCATTTAATAAATATAACTCTTTTTGTTAGAAATTTTATAAATTGTTATAAACAATAATAGTTAAGAAATAATTAATTTTGGTTAATGTGACTAAAGTTTTAAAGAATTTTTCAAAAATAACATGCAAGCTGATCATTTGTTAACTAAAATTTGTAAACTATCATTGTTTATAACAAATTAAATTTTTTTTAAGAAAAAGGAGATATATTTATTTAAAAAAAAACCGAAAAAAATATATAATTATGAAAGAACAAAGTTTTTTGATAAAAACGAACCAAACTAATAATGTTTATAACAATTTAAAAACTTTGTTCTTCCATAATTATATATTTTTTTGGTTTTTTTAGAAATAAATATATCTCCTTTTTCTTAAAAAAAATTTAATTTGTTATAAACAATTATATATGTGGGCGATTCTCCTGAAAGGCACCTGTTTTTTTCCAAAAACTAAAAAAAATTTCTTTTACATTTTCTGAATTTTTTTGCCATGGGTTGGTTTTAAATAAGTTTAAAGATAAAAATTCGAGTTGCGCAAAATTAATTTTCAAAAATAAGCCTTCCATAGCATCATTTTAATATTAAGTGTTTTGAAGGTTAAATATATACTGTATATAATCAATATTGGGGTACGTTTTTGTAAAAAGAATTCTTTTAAATTTAATTTCTTTAATTTATTAAACTTTTAACATTATTCATTTATAATTTAATGAATTGTGTATTTAATAATTTATTTATAACTATTTTATCTTTTCAAAAATAACTAATATATATTTTTTTATATTGAACGTAAAAAAAATTAAATTAAAAAATTATTTTTAATAAAATAGAAAATTTTCTTATAATTCAAGGGTTAGGTATTTAAAAATAATTATTAAAAAATTAAAAACAAAACAATAACGTTTATCAAATATTAAAAAGGCTTCGGAGATGAATAGTTTGTCAAATAAAAAATTCACATTTTTATTAAATTTAAAAATATTGAAATATATAATTTAACAAATTTTTTGGGCCACAACTTCAAATATTTATATATAGATTACGTATAATTAGAAAACAGTTTAAAATATGATGTTATTAACTGAAAAATGAGGCTTTGGAGATGAATTTGATTTTTTACTCCCATTGCCAGTAATTTTTAATTAATTATTTTAAAAATTCCTTTTATTTTATTTAAACTAAATATAAGTGAAAAACAAACGGTAGAATCTAAGCTTCAATTTGATATATAAAGACTATATTACAAAATTTTTAATTATATTAAAAGTAATTAAAAATCTTTATCATATTTAACCAAAACCAAAAGACAAAATTAAATAAATTTTTTTACCAAGAAAAACTTGAATTTGAACATTACAAGATTATGTAAAGATAAATAATGTTTCGTAGATTCTCCTATGCAGATGTGCATCTACTAGAAAATAGAGATTTTGATGAAATTGCATTTCAAATGGAGATGAGTGTGAAAATCTTTTTGTTAAGAATATTGTAGTAGCAAGTTTATAGATGATTGAAGAGATAAAGAGATTAAATAGGGTTGTATACAAGATAGCCAATGAATTACATCAAGCGAAACATATAGCTCATCATACATCATACACGCTTCCAAGCGTAAATATGGCCATGATCTTTTAGACTCGCATCGCAAACTTTATTGACTCCATAAACGTTTATACACAATGCTTATATCGACTTGCTCCGAAATGCACAAACATGCACACACAAGCATTCCTAAACCCGTCTACATATAGAAAGAGTTGAATATAGAGAAGGAGCAGAATCCTATTTTCTCTTCGCTTACAACAATATTTGTTGGTACAAGAAAATACTATATTTATAGTGAAAACACAATTTCCTCCACTAAAAATGCACTATATCCTCCACTATAACGATATACTACTTTCAAAGTCATATACACGTCATTAAATTTAACCTTGCAATCAGATCAACTTTAAAAGTAAAACTTTAATTACTATTTTCTAAATTGAGTAAATATGACGTGTAAATATCTATCCCTATTCATATAAAATCATTTTTCCACCGCTGCCGCTGATTCAGTCATTTTCCTTTCAGGCCCTTTCTCAAAGGGGTCGTTCAAAACTTTTGTCAAAATTGACCTATTTTTTGACCTATAGGTCAAATTTAACCTATTTTTTTTACCGAGAGAGAGAGAGAGAGAGAGAGAGAGAGAGAGAGAGAGAGAGAGAGAGAGAGAGAAAGACAGACAGTAAAATTATATGAGAATAAAAATAAGGAGCAAGATTCAAACAGACGGATTTGGAGACGCTTGGCTTATCAACCGCGACCTTACTACAGGATCTCTGGCCGTAATGCAATGACGTCACTTCCTGTGTCTTTACACGTTCTCTTTCGACAGGAACTTTTCTTGTTTTCCTTTTTTTAAAAAAGGTGTGGGTTTAAAAATAAAACTACACTACTATTATACTTCGAAACAAAATAAAAAAATTTCGGGAAGTCTGGATAATTAAAAATATTTCAACTTCATATAACGTCTGTTAATTTAACTAATGGGTTCAAATAATGAATTCGAAGTTTGGTCATTAACGGTGTTGTGCAATTACAAACATAGTGATCGCCTTTTAAAAATGGCTGCTTAAAAGCGAAAAATTAAAAAAAATTTCTTCAGGGACAGAGTACCCGAACTGTATACCTTAACGGTGGACATGAGAAAAAGTTAAGGTCTACTCCTGCATTAGAAGAGAGTGGTGTAAAATGGGGTGTACCCCTATTTTTTCATGATGGTAATAATACATATATGGCTTATTTTACGCAAAAATTTAATAAGGTTTCTAACCGTCTTTAAGTTTTTTTTGTAAATCTTTTTATTGCCGAGATATGATTGATAAAGTGAGGGCACGTTTAGTATTTTATTATTTATAACAATTCTATTAATTAATTTTATGTTGTACTTTTTACATTATTAATACAGAATTAAGAAAATTACCTGGAGCATTTCGAGTCGGCTTGATGACGCTTGAGGGGCCGCCATCTTTCCCCAGGACACTTATTTTGACCAATCAGAGTGTGGCTTTTTCGTGGTGTAAAACTGAAAGCAGAGAAGAGAGATAGTGGTCTAATTAGAAGCGTAAACGAAAACAGTCGTTACAAACAGCAACGTGTACCGTAATTGCAAAGCAAGTCAGCATGGTTTAGTGGATTGGTCACCACGAGCAAGCATTATACTCAATCGTGTTCAACAGAGAATGACCTTTATACCAGTTCATATATCGTTTTACGATTACGTTATTCTATTAAACCTCCAGTCAAATATATGTTTATATCAAGAGACAAACACGTTCACATATGGTCACATTGACTTTTCGTCAATATTCAAACGAAGAATATTTAAAAACTAGCCAAAATATCCGCGCGCAAGCGCGCGGGAATATTGTGCTACAATGTTTATTGTAAACAATTTCAAGTCATTTTAATTTAAATAATTTTTAAAGAAATACTTATTATGAAACATAACTGAAAAACTAATTGGAATAAAATTTTCAAAATATATTATATTTTTAAATCTTAAAGTATATAAAAAAACTTTAACAAATTTCGATACTAATTTCAAATTTAACATCAGATTTTCAAAATTGAAAATAATTAAACTTTCTTGTACGAGGAAAATTGAATTTTACAAAAATTGTTATCTGATACCTAAATTAAAAAAAACTTCATTACGAAAATTTTAATTATTTTAAAGAATAGAGAAGGTAAAAAAATTATTAGCTATATATAGGTATATTTAACTTTACGAAAAAGAATATAAAAAATATTTTTTTAGAGAATTTCCACTACTTTTAATTCGCTAATATTGAAAAAAATCAATTTTATTTAACAAAATTTTATGCAATTTATTTTCCCCAATAATTCAAATACTTTTAATAATTATAAAATTTTTCATGTAAATTCCATTTTTTCAAAAAAATTTTTGATTAAATTCTAAGCATGAATTTAATTATTTTCATAATCGTAAAATTCAGTTACTTTCATAAATAAAGTTTTTGACAAGAATTCAATTATTTAAACTAATAAAATTTTCATAACATTTAAAAATTCATTATTTGAACCAATGTTCATAAAATTCATATGAAGATTTCAATTCCTTTCAAAAGTAATAAAATTTTCAACAGAAATTCAATTCTTTTTAAACATTTTAATAAACTTTACCGCAATAATTCAATGATTTTCAAAAATTTAATAAAATTATACGAAAGAAATTAATTGTTTTAATATAATTTTAATAAAAATTTGTTTTTAAATAATAAAAAAAATTGTTCCCGAAAATTCAATTATTTTGCGGTATTTCAATAAAATTCTTTGCAAAATTGAATTATTTTCATAAATAACAATATTCATCACAATAATTCAATTATTATTAAAAGTAATAAATTTCTTCTTGGAAATTACATTATTTTAAAAAATTCTAATAAATCGTTCGCAAGAATTTAATTATTTTCAAAAATAATAAAATGTTTTTTTGGAAAATCCAATTATTTTCAAAAAAATTTAATAAAATTTCCAACCAACATTCAATTATTACCAAATTTTTTAATAGAATTCTTTGTAAAATTTAATTATCTTTAAAAACTTTTCACATTTCAATGATTTTCAATATCTACTATTTTTATAAAATAACCAAACAGAATTCAATTATTAAAAAAAATTTATGATAAAATTGTAGGAAAAAATTCAATTATTTTCATCAATTTTAATCAAATTCGACGCAAGAATTTAATCATTTACCTAATTAATAAAATTCTTTGAAAGAATTAAATTATTTTAATAAATAATAAAACTCTTCGAAAGTAATTAAATTATTTTTTCAACAATTCTTAATAAAATTTCTCGAAAGAATTCAATTATTTTCATAAATTACAAAATCCTTTGAAAAAATGTAATTCTTCAAAAAATTCAATTTTTCTCAAAATTTATAAAATTTTTCAGAAAAATTTAATTATTTTTCAAAATTTTTTTAAAAATTCTTCGCAAGAATTCAATTATTTTTATAAAAATAGAAAAATATTCCAAAAAAATTGAACTATTTTCATAAATTATGAAATTCTTAAAAAAAAGTCAATTTTTCTTAAAATTTATAAAATTCTTCAGAAAATTTCAATTATTTTCAAAAATTTTTTTAAAATTCTTCACAAGAATTTAATTATTGTAATAGAGAATAAAATATTTCAAGAAAATTCAATTATTTCCATAAATAACAAAATTTGCCTAAAGAAATCAATTATTTTTGTAAATAATAAAATTCTTCTGAAAAATTCAATTATTTTTATAAATAATAACATTTTTCATTGAAAATATTCAATTATTTTCAAATATTTTTCATTGAAAATATTCAATTATTTTCAAATATTTTTCATTGAAAATATTCAATTATTTTCAAATATTTTTTTAAAATTCTTCGCAAGAAATATATTATTTTAAATTGTTTCATGAATAATATAATTCGTAGCATAAATTCAATTTATTAGCAGGATAAGAAAAAAGTAAATATTTTTGTTGAAAATTAGGAAAAAGTCAGAAATATAAAAAATATGGAATGGAATTTTTGTCAATTTTGTGAATCGAAAAAAACGAGTTTTTTTGGTTTCTTTTTGACATTAAAAAAAATGACAATAACTCACAAAAATGAATTTTCAAAAAAAAAAAAACAATTGAATACAGATAATTTGCTAACGGAAAGGAAACTTACGATTATTATAATGTAATGTATATTTCTATTTTCTATCAAAACGTATAAAAAACAAAAGAAAGAAGGAAGTACTCGTGAAACTGTCAGGACCGAAATAGTCAGGACCGTAAATGTGACGCAATGAATGAGGATTTCAAGGTTGTCAGTCTGGAAAATTGACAACTTCACTTTTAACTTTGAAAGTTGTTGAATGTTTTGTTCAGAAATTTTTAATTTCTTTTACTTACTTTTTTATTCAAAGTTAATCATTTTTCTGCTCCTTTATTTCTAAAATGTAAAATCTGAAGAATAATAAAAAAAGAATATTAAAAAATAATTAATATTATTTATTTTAAATGCAAAAAAATAAATGCAACCTAAATATTCAAATCCAAAACAATCGACAATAAAGGAAATAATTCATCTTAACCATAAAAAAATCCTCTAATTAGAAATGAATAAAAATATATGAGACCTTCAAAATATTACATTTTTAACTACAAAATTAAATTCTAGATACTAACCTTAATTTATATACAAATTTTTATTAATGTGCTAGTAATTTTTTTTCTTTCACTCAAAAGTTAAAGATTGCAGAGAATTGCCCTTATATATATATATATATATATATATATATATATATATATATTATATATATATATATATATATATATATATATATTGAAATAAGAGAAAATAACATGTTAACTGATACATTCGGGATGTGGTATAAAGAAGAAAGCATGCTCCGAGTTCTTTTGGGTAAATACAGCCCTTTTGGTCAGATTACTCGTTTTGCAGAAAACCCGTGGTTCGGTCTGCTGAGTCTAGACACTTGAATGCGACATAAAACGGATTTTGAAAGCAAAAAAAAAAAATATTATGAGTAAGTAAAATAAAACAAAAATAATTTGCAGAAGGCATTAGCGGATAATAATGGATCTTGACAGAAATGTCTTATAAGGAAATGTCGAGAGCACTCTGCTCAAAAGAAAACTGATTTTTTCATGTTTAATAATTTAAGGTCATTCGTTTTTAAATAATATTATTTAATATAATTAGTTACGAAAGTTGATCTAAGAGAATTATTCATGACTCCATTTCTTCATGAAATTTAATTTGTATTTTATGAGATTGAACCGCCATTTTATTTCAAATCTAATCAATTTAAAAAAAATTTTAATTAATTAAAGATTTATTACAATTATTTTATGTAGGAATATAAAATTTTTTCTTTTTCTCGATCACACATAAGTTTTAAGAAATTGTTACTTAGCCTTATGAATAAATTATTATAAAAAATCCAGTTAGGACCACTTGAGAGCTATTTACACAACATATTTAATTTAATTATTGGTAAACATCTCCAAACTCCATTTTTATCATGTTATGAATGAGTAAATCGTTTCAGTATACTCCTCACATTTTTAAGATAAAATTTTAAAAAAATGTAATTAAAAATTTCGGAAATAATTAAAATTAAAGTGTAAACGACTCTTTAATTGAATTAATCATGTGGTTAAAGAGGCCGAAAAATGTAAATTGATGATAGTCAATTTAATCATAATATTATATACTCCTAAACCAATATTCTTATCTAATATTGCATTTTAAGAAATCTAAAATATTAACAATATTCAAATAAATTAAAGAATTAAAAATATAAAAATTTCTTGGTTAAACAAAAAATTAGAAATTATTATTACTATGACTATTAGCATTAGATAATATTATTTTATCAATTATTGTTATAATGAGAAAGGCCTCACTGATACATATTTTGAAAAGATATTATATATTTATTTATAGCAAATATATTATTTTTTTTATTATTTTCAGGAAATGAAAAACCATAAAATTAAAATTTCATTAATAAATTCTACTTTAAAATTAAAGAAAGAAAATTTTCTGAAATTAAAAACTTGTGTCCTTAGGAGTAATTTAGAGGAATGACTCATTAAAAAAATGACGTAAGCAGTTCACGCTACGTTTATGGTCAAGACCAGTCAAGACCTAAAATAAACGACCTGCATGTACATATAAGAGATTCAAAAAACTTCCTTTCAAAGTGATTGAATTCAAAAGATGATTCTTATGCAAAAGTAAAAAAATTTTTTCGAAAAACAATAAACTATTTCAATAACAAAACGTGATAAATATATTTTTCTAATTTTTCATTTAAATAACTTACCTTTTTTTAACAATAAGAAATAATAAAAAAAAATTCCAACACTAGTATTCAACATTTTTTGTATTTTAATAAATAAGAGAATATTGTTTATAATAATAATAATAAGAAAAATAATTATTTACTTATTTACACTTGTTTATAATTTTTATTATAAACAAGTTTATTTTTTTTTGCTGTTTTGGGTGGTTTCTTTTATTAATTTTTCTGTTTCTATATTTATATAAGAATTTATTTGTGTTAATTTTTATTCATCTGTTTATGCTTGTTGGAAAGGAAATTCTACTGAATATTATCAATATCCATAGAGTTTAGAACTCAAATGTTTAGATATAGGTTTCATCTTAATATGTTAATACTCATTGAATCAAAGTTGCAGATCATGTGATTTCATTCTATTATATGATTATAAATGATTGAATTATAATTATTTTTATTTGGATTCTTTTAAGTTTTAGATTCTTTACGTAATCTTTATAATAATGTATTGTTTATATCACTATTATATTATATTATATATTGTATTTGTTGTAAATCAATAAATTGTTGTTCTCATGGTTATCCTGGAACAAAATGAAGAAATTCTAATTCTAATAATACGACTTGCGCATACAAAGGAGATAAAAACAATTATAGTATGGGTAAATATATTTTATAAACATTTTAGAAAAAAATTTTAATATAAATAAAAAGAAATAGAAAAATTTAAATAATTTTTTTTCATTTATTCAGTATTAGTGTAAGACATCCTAAAGTGGTTCCCCTAAATTGGAGGAGAATTTACTGAGGAATTGTACTTTAAATAAATGATTAAATTTTTAATTAAAAAATATAATTTGGTTAAATAAATTAACTTTTTTAATTTTTGGAGTTAAAAAATCTGTTCTCTGTATTAATATTTTTTTTTGTAATCAAATAGAGAATAATTTTGAGATTAAAATAAAAATTAAAAAAAAGAAAATCTTAAAAAAATGAGATTATCAATTACTTTAGAAAATATAAAATTTTAGTTACAAAAATTTCTGGAAAAATTGAAGATATTTAAAACAAAAGAAATAAATAAAATAAACTCGACAACTTTAACAAAAAAAATTACAGATTATCAATGTACAGGTTATCATTATATCATTATAGGCTATACAGAAACATATAAGAATTAAAAAATTCACCTACCCAAAAATCTTTAATTTCTATTAAAATTTAAAAAAATATTTAAAACTTTTTATAAATTTAAAAATTTATTGATGTCAATTTGAAACAAAATCACTGAATTCTTCGCTGAATAAAATCAGGTTTATAATTTTTAATCGCACATTGAAAATATATTATTTCTATTGAAACCTATCAGCTCTCCTGTCCATTTACGAAAGTTCCATTGATTTACATTTTGTAATCGTATTTCTGATAATGCTGGAAAAAAAGAAAAAAATTGCAAAATGCAACATTCTTCTTTCCATGAATTATCGATTCATATTTTCACTGAGATATCAGTATAAGTATACATTTTATTTATGTGTCAATTGATGTTATTCACCGAGTAAAACACGTGGGTAGTCTATTTAAAATGCTTTTGACAAGAAAAATTAAAAATAATAAATAAATATTATAACAAATAAAGATTAATAAATAAAGAAATAATAGTGAATAAAGAAACAAATAATAATAAATAAAAAAATAATTAACATATTAAAAAAAAATAATCAGAATATATAAAAATTAAATTAAATTAACTATAATATATTTACGTAAAGAACAGAAATTTTTTTAAAACTTTACTTGATTTATGTTAGATTATTTTTATGGTATATTTATATCAACTTTACTTCGATTTATTGATTGTTACCACAATTTTCTTTATCATGAATAACTAATTACTCTATGAATACATTTATATTAATGTGGACATCACGTGTACTCTTAAATACGAAATTATAAATTATTTCTATTTCTAGAAAAATTTTTGTAGAAAATTCAAAAATGTTCAACTTTTTACTATTGCTAAGTATTTTTCTTAAATTTCTTTTATTTAAACTTTTTTCTCTTCAATATTGTTATTTTTTGTTATTAAAGAGAAAAAAAGTGTAAATTACAAAGTTTAAGTGACAACTACTGAGTCACATTGATTTTTTGAGGTATATTTTAAAAAAACGGTTTAAAAAATATTTTTAAACTTACCTTAACTTGATAGAAGTGTTGAATTAATAAAAAAAACTGACAGTAAACAAAGGACGTCCTCACTGAAAGAGGACCGGTGTTCTACTGACAAGTGAACAGCTGTGACCCTTTCTCTTCGGTTCCCCAAAGCCATATTTCTTTGCATTTTGATGCTCATTGTTTATAGTAGACAGTTTTCAAATTTTCTGAAATGATGTAAATTTTTTAAGATTCTAAAAAGTTAAACATAATTTCAAATGACATTAAAATTAAAAAGAAATTGAATTTAAACACAAACCGATTTTTTTAAAATTACTTCTTCCCGAATGCCTTATATCTTCATGTGGTCAGTGTGTGGTCAACCCCCTAAAAAATAATTTTAAAATAAAATATTAAAATATTAAAATATTTTTTGTAAAAATGTTTATGATTCACATCAAAATTTTAATAAATTGAAGCATCTGAAGAGGACTGCCGTGCTGTCGAAACGTGAAAAGAAATTTTTTTCTTGTTTTTCTGAATCCTGACTCGGAGTGTTCAATTTTTTTTTCATCATTTCAATAATTTTAAAATAAGATTTCAATTAAAATTAAAAATTAAATGTAAATATGAAATATTGAAATACTAAATAGCATACTATAGACGCATTATATATAATGCAAAATATATAATAAGGAAATAAGAATTTAAACAAATTTTAAAAAAAAATTAGTTTTTAAATGGTAGAAATTTTTATATTCGAAATTTCGTTTTTGTGCATTTTTATTTACTTTGATTTTCATTTCAACGAAATTTCATAATCCAAATTTGTCCATAATCGAATTTTTATTAAATAGAATTCTCATTAAATCAAATTTTAATTTTTCGACATTCTCATTTCCTAAAATTTATATTAAGTAGAATAGTAATTTAAACAATTTTTCAAATGACAGAAAAAGCGTTAGAATGGATATTTTCTTAGGCGAATTTTTATTTCTAAAAATATTTAGTGGCACATATTTTAATTTAAGCAACATTTTATATGATAGAAATTTTACTCAACCGAAATTTAATTAGAAAAAATTTCTGCCATTAGTAGAATTTTCATTTGTCAGACTGTTCATATGTTGTAGGTTTTTTTAGAATTTAAATGTGACAGAATTGCCATACGCACGGATTTCTACCTTACCGACATTTTAAGCTGACGAAAGTTTAATTGACAGAAATTTAATTTGACCGCTCTATTAGTTAAAGACAACAAATATATCTAATGGAGTCTTTTCGGACAAATTATATTTCTGTTAACTAAACATTCGTGTGCTTGATATACATTTAAATTCTGTAAAATAAAATCTACAGCATATGAACATTCTGACAAATGAAAATTCTACTAATAATAAATTTTGTACAATTTAATTTCGGTTCAGTAAAATTTTTATCATATAAAATGTTGCTTAAATTAAAATATGTGCCACTTAATATTTTTAGAAATAAAAATTCGCCTAAGAAAAAATCCTTTCTAACGTTTTTTCTGTCAATTAAAAAATTGTTTAAATAACTATTCTATTTAATAAATATTTTATCAATTAAAATTTGTTAGAAATCTTGTAGTCTTGTAATGTTAAAATTTAGTTTTTCTTAGTAAAAAAATTTATTTAATTTTATTTTTTTGGTTTTGGTTAAATATGAAAGTAAAAATTCAAATTCATCCCCGAAGCCTCGTTGTTAGTTAAAATCATCATATTTTTAAACTGTTTTTTAATTACACGCAATCTATATATAAATTTTTGAAGTTGTAGCCCAAAAAATTTGTTAAATTACGTTTCAATATTTTTAAATTTAATATAAACGTGAATTTTTTATTTCATAAACTATTCATCTCCGAAGTCTTTTTCATATTTGATAAGCGTTATTGTTTTGTTTTTAATTTTTTTATAAATATTTGGAAATACCTAACCCTTGAATTGTAAAAAATTTTTACGTTTTATTTAAAATAAAATATTATGAATTTTTTTAAATACAATATATTAAGTAGAAAGTTAGATAACTAATAAAATTATAATTAAAAATAAAATTTTTTTTGTAGAAAATATAAATTTTAAACTTAAAATGATGAATTAAAAAATTCATTGCAATTTTTTTCCGTTTGATATAAAAATATATATATTAGTTATTTTTGAAAAGATAAAATAGTTATAAATATATTATTAAATACACAATTCATTCAATTATAAATGAATAATGTTAAAAGTTTAATAAATTAGAGAAATTATATTTAAAAGGCATTTTTTTTACCAAAATTCGAATTTAACTTACAGTATAAATATAAATCTTCAAAACATTTAATATTAAAATGATGCTGGAAGGCTTAATTTTGAAAATTAATTTTGCGCAACTCAGATTTGTATCTTTAGACGTATTTAAAACCTACCAATGACAAAAATATTCAGAAAATGTAAAAATTTATTTTTTTTTGTTTTTGGAAAAAAACAGGTGCCTTTCAGGAGAATCACCTTTATAGATAATGGATATTTCTTCCACATAAAATGTTATATAATAGAACTACTAAAAATTCACTTTACAGAATCAGAGTGCGTCTCAATAGTACGTTTCGGTAATTAAGTGTATATTTAAAATAGTTAAGAGAGGAAAATGTTTGATGAAAAAATAATTTAAAAAATGGGATAAGTTGTTGGCGTAGTTAAATTGGAATTTTTATAGCTTCAATTTTTTTCATCTCATATTTTTATTAAAGTTAAGAACTGAGCATTGTCCTCATTTTAAAAGGGAGTTTCGCGAAAGTTGTTTTGCGAGAGGTCTGAACGAATATAAAGTTCGCATACTGAATGTCGTCTCGCGTCACGGATGAAACTTGCCAGAAATTTTCATTTAATATAGTCTGCACAAGCTACTTAAATTTTTTTTACACTTTTAATCATCGCTTTTTAGATTTGTGAATTTATTAATTTTTTTTTGTTGTGTATCCATGTTAAGTATTTTTCATAACTTTCAAGTATATAAGTAGTGTTTAGGGGAGAAATTAAATTTTCAATTTCAAAATAAATTATCAATTTTAAAATTAAAATATAATTTCTAAATTATGTTCTAAGCTATATTCTAAATTATATTGTAAGCTTCTTTATAATGGACCACGTACAAAATATATATAAATTGAATCCGCAGTCAATTTTTTCGTGATTTTTCAATTGAAAATCTATATCCTGCCAAAAAACTACTTTTCTACGTAATTTAAAAAAAAATTGACTGGGATACAATTTAAATGTATTTTGTGGGTGGTCCTTTATTCTACATTGTATTATAAATTATACCTATATAAATTACATTAAAAATTTTATTATAAGTGGTATTATAAAAAGTAAAAAATTATAACTATAATATAAAAAAATGTCAATGATTCCAATAAAAAAATTATTTTTAATCAATATCGTTAATTGTATTTATTTTCAGTTTAAAGAAGGCACAGAAATTTTAGAAAAAATCAAATTTTAGGTAAATTTTTAAAAGATGGTAAAGAAGATTTCTATTTCTAATGAAAAGTTTCCTGATATTTTCTGTAGATGGGGGGAGTGTACACTGTCTGACTAAACTCGAGTTTACTACTGAATTTATGTTCTCTCTATACACGAAAAAAATATTTACTTTAAGAAAAGAAAACTAATTAATTTTTATTGATAATAATAACAACTCCATAACATTAATTTTCTCACGAAGTATTGTTAATTTTTTCCAGTCAGTATTGCACCAATACTGGGTCAGTACTGGACTTTCTTTACTGGCATTACGTCGGATAATCGAGGTTCTACTGTATGTTAAAAGAATAAAAAATTCTATTATTACGAAACAATGCAAAAGTAAATTTAAATAATAATATATAATATGTTGATAGTATTCTGATAAATTAAAAAAGTTTCAATTAAATTAAAACACGAATTATTCTTCACTTTAGAGAAATTTAATACAAAATTGACCAAAAAAAGAGAAATGAAACCAGTCTGGTTAAAATAATAAAAAATAATGTTGTGTGCTTTACAAATATGAGGAAATATGAAAAACTTCAGGTCACTGAAGCTGTACACACTTTTATTCTTATACTCACATTAAAATAATGAAGCAGGTCAAGTGAATGAGGAATTGAGCAGAAATTTAAATTAAGAAACGTGATACAAATAGAGTGAAAAAAGTTTGAAATCAAATTAAAATGGAACAAATCCAATAAACAAATATTGAAAAGGCTTTCCAAATAATTACTTCGCATCAAGTAAAATCGATTCATTTGTCATCACAGTTGTAATTGAAAAATTCTCATCGAAATTAGACTCTTTCGTGTTTTACAATTTTCATCTCTTTCTCTCTCTTATACTTTTTATTTTTTGTAGCATATTTTTATTTTTTAATTTCTTATACATAAAAAACGAAAAATAATATTTAAAAAATCGTTTAAATGTTAAATTAAAAGTTTTTCAGGAATAGTCCAAAGACATTTACGATTAATCTAAAAACTGGAAATTCGGGGTAAATAGAAACAGCAGAAATTTCAATAATGTTTCCTATAATATAAATGAGAAAATTGTTTCTATCAAACTAAAGCACTATAATCAGAGAGAATAGGAGAGAACACAGCTTTATTTGTGTAATATGTTTCAACTTTTGGCATTATTTATTTTTAAACTTATATAATGCATTATTTTGTAAATTTGTTTTTAAAAAAAATAATGCATTATTATTTATTAGTATGAATTATTTTATAACTAACACCATTTTTATGTAATTCTTTGTATCTTTTAAAATTCCCATACTTGAAATATATTTTTTCTTAAATTTTGTAAGAAATAATCAACCGTTTCTATTAACCCCAAAATTTCCAGTTTTTAGGTCTCCTATTTTTAATTAAACTTTGTAAAATGAAAAAGTCAAAGTTTTTTTTTGTAGTAGTATTTTTAATAAATAAATGTAAATAAATTTTAATCATTCATTTACAAAAATTCGATTATCTTGAAACATAAGAGGGTCAAACCATTATATTTCTAAAAAAGTCGTTGCTGCCTAATTTTTAAAAAATTGATACTTTTAGAAATGCATCTGTATTATCTCTGAAGAACGAAATGAAAAGATTATATTAAAATATTTGTTTCTTTTCTTAAAATATGGGTGTAAAGTACAAACTGTGCAAAAAATGTCACTTTTTTAGGAATTAGAAAATATTAAAAAAATTATTGAAGAATTCTTTAAAGTGCAAAAAGATTTATTAATTCATGTTTAAAATTAGTTGACTAATAATTCTTAAATAAAAAACTAGTAAAAATATAAAAATAATATATAAAATATGTTTTTAAAGTCGATCCGACAAAAAACCTAATTTTGACGTTTTAATCAATTAATTACAAGAAGGGAGAATTATTGAATTAAATAAAAACTCACCGAATATAGAGTATTTTTGATGAACTTTCAGGATTTCTTAGCACATTTATAATTTTACTTTTAAATATACAAAAAATATTGAGTTGAAAGTACGCGATTTCCGAATAGTTTCGTACTTTACAACTTAATAACTCCGTTAAAGAAAAATAAAAAAATTTAGCACTTTCACAACGATATCTATACATTCAAAAATTTTCGTTTTGGTCCCGGGTCTAATTTAAAAAATACAAAGGTTTAAAAATTATACATTTTTTCAGGTTAAAACTATTTATTTTCTTAACATTGAAGTTGGCTATTAATTTAAACACTATGATTGGAACGTGATTAACAACAAAAACCCAATTTCAATGAAAAGAATATAAATAGTTTTAACCTGAAAAAGTGTACAATTTTCAAACCTTTGTATATTTTAAATTAGACTCGGGACCAAAACGAAAATTTTTGAGTGTATTGATATCGTTGTGATTTAGAAGTTGTGAAAGTGCAAAATTTTTTTATTCTTCTTTAACGGAGTTATTAAGTTGTAAAGTACGCAACTATTCGGAAATCTCGTAATTTCAACTCAATATATTTTGTATATTTAAAGGAAAAATTAAAAAAGTGTTAAGAAATCCTGAAAGTTCATCAAAAATACTTTATATTCGGTGAGTTTTTATTTAATTCAATAATTCTCCCTTCTTGTAATTAATTGATTAAAACGTCAAAATTAGGTTATTTGGCGGATCGACTTTAAAAACCTATTTTATCTATTATTTTTATATTTTTACTAGTTTTACTATTAAAGAATAATTATTCAACTAATTTTAAACATGAATCTATAAATCTTTTTGCACTTTTAAGAATTTGTCAATACTTTTTTTGAATAATTTCTAATTGCTAAAAAAGTTCAATTTTTTCGCACCTTCTCCACTTTACACTCATATTTAAAAAAAAGTAATAAATATTTTAATATAATTATTTTTATTTCGTTATTCAGAGATCATACAGATTCAATTCTAAAAGTATCAATTTTTTTTTAAATTTGGCCGCAACGACTTTTTTCGAATTATAATGGTTTGATCCTAGAATTAAAAAATTTTAAAAATCTTATTCTTCATATAATTTTCAAAAAAAAACTTTGCGAATATTCAATTTTATTAAAACATGTTAAGTGTGTATCTTTTTTTAAATTAGGTAAAAAAATTTTAATTATTAATCTTCGTACTAAAAAACATGAATACATTTGAAAGTGATTCTTTATAAGTTTTTTTAAAATTTATTGACATACTATATTTAAATCAGTCACTAATTTCTTAATATCAAATTATTTTTAATTTTTTTTGTAGTTGGAACTGGAAAATCTTCGAATTAAGATACCTGAGTAATGAATTCCTAGGTTATGTGGGGATGATTGCTCTTGTTCTGGTCGACCCACTAAGAACCACTCCAATCTTATTCTGGGACATCTAATCCACTTGCGGAACTACTTATTGGTTTTACTTCGCAAGTGGAAGTCCTCTCTTAGTCCTCCCTGTCCGTCGTGTTAAACAATTATTTCCATTAACTACCAGGGGGAGTAGCGGGAGTGGGAGGAGGAACTAAAACTATTTCCTCCTCCCCCTCCCACAAATCTCCCCCAGCGATTTCTTCAGGTTAACCTCTTCTTCCATCCACATCTTTTGTCTTCATGACCGTAGTAATGAAGAACTCGATGTAGCGCCAAGAGTCCGCGCTTTGGAGCATAATCGAGACCATATTGTCAGCGGTGAATTGAGTTTTCACCGCGTCAAACATGGCCCGTCTCAGCTCACTCCATTGCCCACAGGAGAAGAGAGTGTGTTCCGCGCCGTCAATTTGAGCGCCGCAATACACACATTTTGCCTCTTCTCTGATCTTAAATCTGTGAAGGTACTGTCCGAAGCAGCCGTGACCAGTCATTGCTTGCGTAAGGTAGTAGCCAACCTCTCCGTGCTTTCTTTCTAACCATGTGGCGAGGTGGGGAATCAGGCGGTAAGTTCACCTTTCTTTGGATTCCCCATCCTATCTTGCCTGCCAACTAGCGACGAGTCTGATTCTTGCCGCTTTGCGGACAGCCATCTTTAGACTACCGCTGCTCTATTGTTCCCGTGAGACCGCACGTTCTTTGTTGATCCGAAAGACTTCCTGTCTTTCTTTCGCCAACAAATCTGTTGGCGGTGTACTCACAAGAACCAGAGCAGCGCAATCAGACACCGTACTATAGGCTGAGATTACTCTCCGTGAACTCCCTGTTTGTACAGAAAGTAACCTATCCAAGATGCTGCGGGTCGTAAGGTCATCGGCCCATGCAGGGGCAGCGTAAAGCTGCTTTGCTAGACCCACAGTCGCCACCAAGCGCCGCTTTTTTCCCTGGGACCACCAGGCTTGTTGGGCTTTAACCTCGATTGGTTACCCATACATTCGGTGGCCTTGAGCGCTGTGATATCCACATGTTGGGCAAAATTTAACCTTTGGTCCAACGTCGCTTCGGGTACTTAAGCTTTTTTCCCCATGAGACTTCAGTTCCACCTATTTTCACCTTAGGGGCTTCAAAAGCTCTCCGGACTGTAACGAGCAAGCCTCGGCCTTCTCTAGAGCCACTTGCAGCCCATGACGATATAACCAACGCTCTACTCGCCGCAGACTTTCATTGAGCTTTATCTAAAGAAATTTGGTTTCCCGTGCTCTACATACCAGAAGTACGTCATCTGCGAAGGCTTTTAGGGTAGTATCTTCAGGCAGTTCCATTCTCAGGAGTTTGTCGTACATGACGTTCCATATGAATGGACCCACCTTCGACCCCTGTGGTGCCCCGCATGTCATTTCTTCCTTGAGATGGCACACATTGCTTTCGTACACTACCCATCTGTCGCTAAGATAGTTGTCCATCATTCGCAACAGATAAGTCGGCACTCTTTTTTGTCTTAACGACTCAATGCAGATGTCCCATTTCGCAGAATTAAACACATTCCGTATATCGATGGAAACAAGAGCACAAAAAACCTTTTATCACCTACCAGGATTCCCTAAAGTCTTTCTGGAACCATAGCCTCCAGAAGTTTTCCCATCTTATCCAACAGACAAATTGGTCTGAACGATGAGACTTCATCTAGAGGCTTATCGCCTTTCCTAAGAAGGACCAACTTTTGCACTTTCCAGTCGCTGAAGAACTCTCCAGCTTTTAAACATGCATTAAAGACGTTGAGAAGTAACTCCGGGTACACTGCGATCACCTCTTTTAAGATCTCGCTCGGTATTCCATCATTGCCTGGCGCTTTGCCGTTCTTCAACGTCCTTACCGCCTTTATAAGTTCTTCCTGCTTGAAGAGCTCCTCCATATGTACTACGCCAGTATAGTCCTCCCTGGGGCTCGGTTCCACGTGGGGAAATAGCGCTTTTATGATCTTTTAGACCCATATCGGATTGCCTAGACTGGGGATATGTTGCCTTGAAACTAACTTCTTAGTAACAATTTTAAACGCTAAATCCCATGGATCGGTCTCGGTCATTCCGATTAGGTCCTTCCAGCACTTACGTTAGCTACTCCTTATTTTTAATTATAATTATTTTTAATTAATTCAAATTTAGAGAACAGTATTAATATCTAAAAGATTGTAATAAAAAGCGATTCTTTAAAAACAAATTTTCTTAATAACATTTTTTGTGACCTGACTGTAAAAATACATTAATATACCAATTTTCAGCTCATTACGCGGAGAAAGAAATGAGCTATTTCAGCTAATTTTTAGTAGTCTTAACTATCCTGAGTTACTATTATATGGATAACAACTATTGTTAGCTATGATCATCACCTCAAATCAAATTCGCTATATTTTTCCTGTAATCTACGTGTAAATACATATCTGTACAAAATTTGAGCTCTCTAGGTAAAATAGTTTAGCCGCTAGGGGAGGGGACACGATTTGGCGACGGACGCTAGTCTCACTAATAGGGTTCCGTCGGTTCACCTCAGGTGTACGGAAGTATACAAATGGTTTTTCGAAAAGTATTAAATGTGAAAATTTAAATTCTGAATGTTTGGTGTCCGGCAATGTATAGAGAAGTACAGCAAAGTATGGGAATGTGAAAAAAGGTTTTTTTGGGAAATATTAAATAAGGAAATTAAGATTCTGAATGTTTTGAGTTTGTCAAAGTACGGAAAGTACATTTCACATTTTTAATTTTCTGATTTAATATTTACCAAAACACACATTTTTTGCTCTTCCATAAAATTTAGGCGATTTTTGAAAAACAGATGAAATTTTGACTATCAAAAAAGTGTCCCTCAAACCGTTTCTAACGATATTTTATTATTCGGCGCTTGTTAACAAGCTCGTCGTAACATTTTACATAAGAAGGGGGATGGGGGGTTTGAGAAATATTATGTATCCTGACATGGGGGAGGGGGGGGTCAAAATTGACTAAAATCTTCCTTACATAATTAATGAATGGCCCTTACTACTATCAGGGTGGGTCCGCAGTGGAACTGGATAGGAATTTAACATTTCACCATGGCGCTAGTAGTCTTCTTCCTTCGTCTTCAACGCGTCCAATTCTAAGAGTACGTGCACATTTCATTGTACATAATACGATTATTTACAACTAACTCCCAGTGTATCTATTTTCAGTAACCTTTATCAAGTAGGAATATCCTAACATTTAATATAAAAAGTCTTCAAACATATATATCGATATATATAATAACAAATAAGTAAAAAACTGTCCTTGACCAGCATTTTGTATCTTTGAATACGAAAATTTTGTTCGCCGAGAAAATGTGAATTTTGTTTGTGTATATATGCACAGTGCACCCAGGAATATATTATTTGAAACGGAGGCATGCCACACACGTATACGGGAAACGGATATTCGACGGTAGAAACGCCTCGGCAAGCTATCTTGTGAGTCGATAAATCGTTTTCCGACTCTGTGTACCTAAAATAGTTGAATCCAAAATATACCCTCCTTATAACTCTTTCTGTTCAATATTCACAATGTATTGTACAAAAATAAATTCTTTTTTGTTATAATCTTTTGATATTATATTCAGTGAATTTTTTTTATTGTTACATGAAAAAAGTGTATATCAAAAGTTTAAAGGTCAAACTTTTTATACTGTGACCTGATTCTTTTTTTTTGTTTTGCAATAGAAATATAATGAAAATTAGCTTGTATTAGATTGACCTTAACCTATGTAAATGTACTACGACTGGTACGTTTGAAAATCAATTTTTATGATGAGGGTTGTTTTTTTTCTATATGTCGTAAACTGGTGGGATAATAAGAAATTTTTTTCCTGGAAAACAAAAATTATATTTTATTTGAAGGAGAAGATGTAATAAACTTTTGAATACAAAGTTTCTTAAATAATAATTTAATTAGCTGTTACTTATTTTTTATTATTGTAAATTCTCGGTGGGGAATAAGTTGAAAATTCTTTTAAAGAAGACAGCAATCAATTCATGGAAAAAGTTTTCATCGCCTTTGATTAATATTTTCAAGATACTCTTTGAGACACCTTAACAAGAATCTTTTCGCGCAGTATTTAAATAATATCTCACATTGAAACGATAACCTTGTCTCTATTTGAGATCCAATCATTTTTCATCGTCTATAAACTCCTCCCAAAGTGGAATTGACATTATTTACTGCAAACAAAAGAATAAAAATCAACCCTCGAGATTCTCGTCTTACCGTTTCAAGTATAAAGTGAAATACACCTCTTCCGATAATTTTCTGTTAACTTATTTTGTTTGTTTCTTCTTTTTAAACTTTCAACAAAGTAATGAAAAATTGAAAAATTCAGCGTTTTTATTTTTCCCCTTTAGCTTTCTTGTTTCTCTTTCGACAAATTTCTTTCACGTAATTGCAGTGGAAGTTTTAAGACTTTTTTTTAAGGATCAGAAAAAGGTAAAAAATCATGGCGACTACCTCAAATAACCAACGGAATTATTAATTTTACATTGTATAATGTATCAAAAAAATACAGTTGGTAAACTTCTTAAGTGAAAAAAACATTAGAAATTTTTATAACTTACAATGAACAGGATAATCAACGGTCAAGTCACAGAGAAATAATGATAAAAACATGAATATAAAACTATTACAAATCGTTTAATGTTAAAAATTATTAAAATTATATCAGTTAATTTTTGTAATAGTATTAAATAAATTTATTTTAATAAAAATAATTAAAATGTTTTAAAAACGAACAAACTAAATCATTTTTTTAAATTTGTAAATCAATAATTAATATAAACAAATATTTGGTCTTTCACTTATTTGCACAGTTCCTTTAAGCACTATTTAAAGGCGACTGACAGTCAATATTTCCCGATCACTCAATTTGTGTTCCGCGACTTGTTTATTTTTTCTCGGAATAGTTCGTGTTACCCGAAATGCACCGATCCTGTAAAATAATGCTCGAGTCAACATAAGCAATTATTAAAATTAAAAAAATAGTGACTTTAAGATTTGTAATTTTTTAACTGTATTAATAATTTGTAGAGTAATGAGAAGGACAATATACGGTTTGTTTAAAAAAAATTAAATTTATTTAAAATCACAACTATAGTTTTGAACTATTTCGATAACAGATTGGATGGATGCAACGCCAATGAGTAAACCCCAGTGTTCCAATCCTTTTTTTGTACTGGTTATATAAGATTTCAAAGAGTGTTCAGACTTATAGCTTGCTTTTAAGAATTAAATCTAAAGATATTGTTGTTATTTGTATTTTGTAAAACTCAGGATAAAATAAAACTGTAAAATAATAAAACTTATTATAAACCTTGCAAGCGACAACATGTAGAAAGAAAAAGGTTAAAATCCAAGGTTTGCAAATAGCTAAAAATTTTTAGTTAATCTCTTAAAATAACAGCCAGTTTCTTCAATAAAGGTATACATAGAAAAATTTGTACTACAACCGTAATAAACCGTAATGGTACTTTCGCCACCCGGGATTAAGCTGTAAAATCACACCTAGACGACATCGATTTTGGAAAAAATCATAAATTGTATATCTCTTTTTTTCGAATGATTCTATCTTTTTTCATCCCATCACTTTTTTATCAAATTTGCTACCTCTACACTTACTCTTAGAACATTTGTAAAGTCAGTCTATTTTTAGCCGTTTTACCAAACGTGCGAAAATTAAATGTTAAGTTTTATTCAATGCAAAAGTTGTAATTTTTTTTGTCTTCACCCAACCTATAAAATATACTCTTTATTAATTTAAAGAGTGTGTGCTTGTATTTATAACTCCAATTAAATATTTGCACCAAATAAACTACAAAACAAAGAGGATTAAATAAAAATCAAATAATCTAAAAACTTTCTTACCTTTTAAAAGATTAATATAAATATGAGATGAAAAATTGTTTTTTATTATATTAAAGAAACTCTAAGTTTCTCATTATGAAAATTAAATTAATTAATTTTAAAGATTTTGTAGAAGCACATTTTTTCTTGTAAATGTGCTTCTATGATTAGAGAGTTTTGACAGAAAGGTTTGGTTGTGTGTTATAGTGTATTTTATCTAAATTGTTCATATCTGTTTTAAGTTTACCTTAAGTATCGTTATAGTACACATTCAAACCTCTGAAATTTCTCTGTTGGATCTTTAAATTTTGGAAAAATTTTATTTTTTAAATTATTAGAGGTTATAAAAATTAATTTTAAATTATGTTGTTTACAAATATTAAAAAGAACAATTGTTTTTGTTGATTTTCTTTTCGCTAGGTAAATTATATTATAAATAAGAGTATTTATTCATCTGTGAAATCTTCTTATTTAACAGATCAATTATATATAAAATTCAATGTAGGGTAAAGTGCGGATAGATGTCCCCGTTTTCAGATACCCAATATGAAGGCAACTATGTTTATGTATTGTTGGTTCTTTTTATACTATTGGTCATAACAATTTTGCTATAAAGTTCTAGTCCGCTGTCATCTCGGGGTTATTAGTTATAATAATGTGAAAATTTCAGATTGCTGGACAAAATTCCTCATTATAAGGACATTTAACACGCAAGAAAATATTTGCAATTATTTTCCTGTCTCAAATTAATAAAAGAAACTTATTGGATAGTTGATTTACATTTATTTATAATAATCATTTAAAAATTAAAGAAAACTAAATAAAACTAATTTTAATTTTATCTATGACAAAAATAAAACTGATTGCATGACAACGTTGAATATTTTTCAAGTAAGTCAATAAATTTATTTTCTGTACTTGTTAATATATCGATTATTAGTTTCAAAGACAGAAAAATTTTAACTTACTGTTAGTAAAAATAAATCAATCAGATAAACGTGCAGATAAATATTAAATTAAAGTGCTTTTTAAAAGTTATATTACACTATACGACCATTATAACTTAAAAATTTATTTCTGGTATGTAACATTTTGGACTTCACATTTTGTAAAAGATGATTTAAAGTGTTTTTAACATGTTCATTTATTAAAGTTTGTTGATTTTATTTTCCAAAATTGAAGTTTGTGCTTTGAGTAAACTGCTACTTTTATTGCTATATTAAACCTTTTTCATTTGAAAATATTTGCTTTTGAGAATAAAAAATATAAAATAAATTTATAAAATTTTTATAGTTATTTTTTATGTACAATGTATAATTATATTAGGGTAATCGGTACAATGATTGGACGTCTATTTGAAATATAAATATAATAAGAAATAACTTTAATAAAAACATTTTATAAACCGTGATTAATAAACTTAATACAATCGAACAGCCATTTCGACAATCATAATTATGTTATCTATTATTATTCATTTTAATTTAATTATTTATTTACGTATTTCGAAAGTATAGCTTGTCAGCTGTGAATCCTATGGTCGTAAGTAGTGCATACTCACAGAAAATTTGTCATGTTTTCATTGTAAAATTACATTTTTGAAAAAACTGTTTAATTCTTACTGAAGGTGTTTAAATTAACAATAAATGGTTTATTTATAAAAAATATTACATTTTCTTAATTTATAAGTAGGACAATATTACTCTCTTTCAATTGTATAAAAACACAATGATTGAGCAGGTTCGTTTGAAAAGCCAATGACTGTATTTTTCAAAAATATTCTTAAATAGTAAAAAGAACATTATATAAGGTGTCGCAGTCGAGTGTGTACATATTAAAGGGTTTTACTCTGCCTGAAAAAATTAAGACGAAAAGTCCTTTGCACTTTTTAAATATTTTCAGTAGTTTTTCTGTAAATCGCAATTGAAAATTTAAAAACTACGCATAGCTATTGGTCGTGCACGCTCCTTGAGTTTGCAATTAAAATTAAATTATCGAATTTTCCAAATTGTTTGTTATCTGTTTGTTATGTAAATTAGTAAAATTTCTATAATATTGTATTAGTAGTGATTTTTCGAAAAACGTGTCATTACCGTAAATTCGTTCTCGAAGGGAGAATACATATCCTTGTTGACATAACGACTCACAATGTCAAACTGAGTTCAAAATTTATTTTCTATTATATGTTAGAATCAATTTTCACCATTCATGACCTGTTAATCGAACCGTGTCTTCAGCTCTCCTATTATTGTTGAACTTTTGCAAGCGTGATTTATGACCATTGGATACTCGTAACCGCACACATCTGTTCGTGATGAGACCACTAGAATGACTACAATCCGAATCATTTAATCAGTGCTAGCTAAAAAGGTTAACTAAAACTCAAAATTTCTTTTTTAGAATTTGTTTTTTTTAAATTACTAAAATTATATGAATTGTTATAAAATAATTTTTAAAAATTGAAAAAGAATAGTTACTAAAACTTTATTAAATTATTATTAAAACTTTTAAATAGTTAAAATAAAAATTTATAAATGTTGCTTAGTTTCGAAATAATAAATTTTATCCCTAGAGATGAATGATTTTTAGTACATTATTGAGAAGAAAAAGAAGAGTCCCACCTTTGTCATTCCTTATTGGTCGCGCATGTCAATTTACTGCTTTTCTAGAATTTCCTTAGCTTCTGCCGACAAACTGTCAAGAACATGAATATAAATCGTAAAGTATATTCCTTCGACAAATTTCACTTGTGCTATTTTTCTACTCAATCAAAAATAAATTGGAAAATTGTTTTCTTTACTCTACTCACTAATATTTAATAAACACTGTAATGTTGATAATCGTTGGATCACAGAGAAATAGTGGATTCAGAAAAGTTATGAAGGAACTATGTACAACATTTTTTTTTGAAAGTTATACAATTTTTAAGTTTTGAAATAATATTACAGATTTTGTATAGTTATTTGATACAACTCTATTTTGCCCCACGGATGGGGTATATTAGATACAAAATATAAAAACTTTTTCCAGAGTTTGCATTCGATATTACAATAATAATTTTCATTTTATTAATTTCCATATAAATATTCATTAATTAGAAATTTGTAGACTTAATTTTTTTAATCAAGTTGGCTTTTTTTTAAATGAAAAAGAAAGCAAAAAGCAAAGCAAAAAAGGAAACGAGAAGTAATTATTATCAGAATTGATTGAGAATGAAAGTTTTCTTAACTCAGCTTTCCTATACTTTTAAAGATGGGATGAGGAGTGGGGCAGAAAAATAAAGCCTGGTCTAAAGAAAAGATATCGAGCAAATCTTTTTCAAATAAATTTGGATTATCCCGCTTCCATGCTGGACTTACAATCCCATCTCTCAAGATGATCCTTATCATTTATAGATTTCGTTTAACAGAAAACCATTTTCTGTGACGTCGAGATAATTAAATAACGTTTGACTTTCGCAAGTCTAATGCAATTTTACTCGTTAAGGAGGAAAAAATAACCTTTTCACAAAGAAAAATAAAAAAAAATCGTTATTTAATTATCTACATAGTAGAAGCAAATTTACATAATTAAAATTGAATTAATTTTTACATCACGGTCTATAAATAACATGCCAATCAATGTACTGCATGGTAATGTAACTTTTCATTCTATAAATATATTATTAAATGTAATTTTCTGATCAATATCATTATAACTTTGAAATAAGAAGTTGGATTCTATTGTTAAAGATTTTTAAAGTTAATGTCTATAATGAAAAAAAGAAGTATGTGGCTGGTGCAGCTGATAACTTCTGTTGGCGTTAAGAATGGAATTTGTAAAATAATGAATTAAATAATTTATTTTTATTAGTTTAAAACTGTCCTAAGTAACGTATTTGCTCTTCGGCAAATTGATAAATGAAATTGAATAAGGTAGAGGATTTTCTCTCTACACAACTATTTCTTTCAGCTGAGTGGTAAGAAATTACATTTATAACCCATATCAACTCATATGGGAAATTGCAACACGACGTTAGTTAATAAAAATACTTTATAATAATCGCAATACTTTAAATAAACCAAAAGAAACTACATTTCTTTATGAAAATGTTTAAGGGGGCAATTGCAGTTGTAACGTCAAAAAAGTTATGTACTGTTAAAGTAAAGTCCTTCGAAAAAACAGTTTTGCGGTGACCAACACTATAGAAATCTAATTAGTCCGAAATTAAAAATCGAAACAGATTTACTTTTATTGAAAGATTATCTAGTTCTTAATCGAAGGATTTAAAAGGAAAAAAATGTTTGAAAAGATGGCGACTTGCCATCACTTCTAGTTCTTTTTTACAAAAGAAAACCTTAATTTCAGAATGCAAAAATACGCAAAATAGTTTCACTTTTGTTTTGGTATGTTTTATAATTACGTTCGTTTAAAAAAAAGCACTCATATACTTAAGCATTTTGAAATTTAAGTATAACAATACTTACTTTAAATATTAATTTTAATATCAGAAGTGGAATATTTAGTATACAGTGAATTGTAATTATTATATACAATCAACCTTGATCATTCAGTTTTACAACTATTAACAAAGATTTTTAATATTAAAATGTAATGAAAAAACGAGAGGTTAAACTTTGTAGCAATGTTTTTTTCAAAATAAAAGATAACTTTGCAGCATTCAAATTGATAACTTGATAAAAACAACTATTATGAAAATTTCATTATGAAAACTACTGGATGTGCATCACATCCAGTACAATATTTTCCCAGCGGGCACAAAGGCAAAAAACGTTCTTTGAACGTCTGTAGAACGTTTAATGTCTGCCAATTTACGTTCTAAGAATGTCCGAACGTTCTGAAACATTTTTGGAACGTTCGGACGTTCTTAAAACTTAAATTGGCAGACATTAAACGTTCTACAGACGATCAAAGAACGTTTTTTGTCTTTGTGCCCGCTGGGTTTTCATCGATTAAAGTTGTTAAATCATCGTAATTTAATTCTATTTTATTGCACATAAGAACTAGTAGATTTAAAATCACTTACCGAATAAGAAAATCTTTTAACCTTCAACAATTCATTGACAAGATTTATATGTTTATTTTTCACTATCAGTACACAAACAATTAACAGTAATATTTAATTGTAATCTGTTTACCACCACATGAGAGAGTCAGAGGAATGACGAGCCAGAAAAATGACGATTTCAATGATTTTCTATTTTCATTTACCAGCAATAGATTTTCTCTAAACTGGAAATATCTTATCATGTTCGTAAATAACAACTTTATTGTAAAAAAGTTTTTAATAATTTATATTTATTAATGTTTCGTTTTGAATTCGGTTTAGAGGAATAACGATTCAGGTTGTGAAACGTTGAGTATTTCTCAATTTATACATTTTTAACTTTAAATAATTTTAGTTTTAAAAAAAACCACATCACAAATTCAACAATAGAGACGTGTTAATTGAGTTAATCAATATGATTTTTAATAAATATTTCCTCCCATATTAAATATATTGAATATTTTTCAACAGGCCAGAGGATTGACGCGCATTTAGAGGACGAAATTTAATTCCAATCTGTAAAAATAAATAAGTCCTATTTTTTATATTTCGCAGAAATGTTCTACAAATTTATAGCTTTCAGAATATATTGATTTATTACTGGTTTTAAGTTCTAAGTAGATCCTTTATGTGTTGAAGGAATAAAAATCAGTATTGGGTCATGTCAATTTACCTAACTTTTTGAGTTAAAATTTGAAAAAAATACATTAAAGAAGTAAAATATACAATTGTTTTTCGTAGGATTTTTAGAAAAAGTAATTATCTAATGAAAGATGCATTAAAAATTTAAAGTACTGGAAACTTTAAATGTTAATAATAACTTTTAAAATTTTTATCAAATATTAATCAAATTTTCCAAAAAACTTCTTTACATATATATCAATGAACAACTTTCTCACTATAAGTTTGCCAGGCCTTAAATTTTTCAAATAAACGAAGCGCTTAAATAGGTAAAACTATATTTTTTACATTGTTTTGAAAAAAATTATTATTTGTGGTTTAAAAAAATGTTTTTTTCTATGCTTCATTTAGTTTTGGAAAATTCTGTCCTTTAATTTCGTTTCTTTTTCATTAAAAAATAATAAAAATTAACAAAAATATCACGTGTTGAAATTGAAAAACATCAAAATTATTTGATTTTAAAAATACGGTTTTTCTCATTATTTTAAAAATATTGTTTTATGATTGTGGCCTTGGGTGCAAATAATTACAAGAAACGGTGTTTAAATATAATAATAAAACATTTTGGCGGTAGAGTAACAAAAACATGGGCTCAGCTTTGAAATAAATAAAGAACACTCCAATACTTTTATGTTGTTGGTCAAACTTAAAAGTGTAGTGTAAATTCGTAGAATGTTTACAAGAGGCTGTGTTCGTTTCTTATGATGGGCATGAATGTGTTTATGGGCATAAATGTGTTTATGGGCATGAATTCGTTTCCTTAGTTCCTGCATAGTTTGACCTATGTAAACGCCGTTACAATCATTACAGTTTATTTGATATATTACGTCGGTTTTTTCAAATTTGGGAATTCTGTCTTTAATCGATATGAGCATAGTATTTTAAAGTTTGTATAGAGTTGAAAAAATAGTTGAAAATTTAATTTTTTACATAAATTCAAGACTGGTTTTAATATATCAGGGACATATGTGATTACAATAGTTTTTTAAAATTCAAATGATTTTTTGCTTTGGTCATTTAAATTAATATTATTTTTTAAATTTAGAAATTTAATTCTTTTGTCAATATTTTTTTTTATAAAATCATAAGGGTAATTATTCTGTTTTAATATTTGAAAAATTAAATCTAGATTTTCAGAATGGAATTGTTGTGCAGAAAATGAGATTGCCTTGTCGACTAGTGAAAATATCATGGCCTTTTTTATATTGACATTGTGTTCAGAGCAAAAATTCAAGTATCTTCCTGAAGCAAATGGTTTTTGGTACCAGTTTGTTTCAATAAAGCCTAAAATAAAAAATAGCAGATGTTTAAATAATGCTTGTCCAAATACACCATGTTTTTCACTATTTTTATAGCCTTCCAAAGTGTTTTTTAAAAACATAATTGTAGAGAATCTTTCAAAAAATGAAATTAGCTATTGTTTAAAAAAAACTGGATAAAAATGATGGTTTATTTTAGTATCACTAGAAATTTTACTAAACCTTTTTAGATGAATAAAGAACATGTTTGCCTTTTTAAAAGAATTCAAAGCGTATACAAAATCATAATTTCTTAACAAAAAGTATTTTTATTGATGTCAATCCAAATATAGAATCAAAAAATCTTTTAAACTGAAAGCATTTACAAATTATAAAAACAAAACCTCGGGTTTACTTTGGTACATAACTTCAAATGTCGCATTAAAGTTATTAAAATATTGCTGATGCTATAAAAACTTTAATTATCAGACAATAAAATGAAAATATTTTTTATTTATTTATTTACTCATGTAAAACACTTACCTTCTTCAAATTATCAACGCATAGAAACACTGAAAATTATTTAAACCCTGGATGTCCGTGTTGATTCATATCAATATACGTAGAAACGTAATTGCTGTATCATAATGTACTGCGCGCTAAGAAAAATTTTTAACCATGGACACTAGAATTTAGAAGCACCATCTTGACTTCAATTTTAAGCGCTCTGAAGTTAAAACTGAATTCTGTCAGTAGAAATAAAAGCAGTATTGCCAACTTGGTCCTTTAAAATTTACGCGATTTACATAAGTAAATTAATTTTTGAAAAAATCTTTTATAAAATTCCCAGACTTTTCCAGGTTTTCCCTGACCGAAAAAAAATTTCAGGTTTTCAAGGTTTTCCCTGACCGTAGCAACCCTGTTTTGTAAATAAATTATTACATTTTTAATCCAGACAACACAATTGAAAGTTAGTTTTATTACATTTAAAACACTGTTTTGAAAAATGAAATACAATATTTTTTCAGAAATATATAGACAAAATTGTTCAACAAAGGTCATTTTTATAAATTAGTTATAAGTCTATGACAATATATTGGTTGTGGAAAATAAATTATTTAAAAGAAAATGTGCAAACGTTTCGTGTCATCTGTTACGCCTTAAGAAATAAAACTAAACATAATCATAATTTAAATATTTAATTTGGCTGGCATCGGTGATTCGACCTGATTTATTCACAGACCAGAAAACTCTGATATTAAGGAACAGGTTTTAAGAAAGAGTAACTGTTTAATTGAAGTTATATTACTAAAGTATTTATTTGAATCTTTTACAATTAGAATCAGAGAGAAAGAGTAGATCCAGATGTCTTTAGGGATACTGAACCAAAATTCAATGTGGGGTCGAAGAAATGGCGTTGTCTAGCGGAAACTGAATAAGCAGTAGATTTGTTTTGAATTGTTTTCGGGACAGTCAAAGTGAAAGGTCCGGAGTCCAGATGTCAAATTATTGATTTGACGTTGAAGTCGAAATAATGCAGTCCGTAGAAAAATATATATGTGCCTCGGAATAGAAATTATCTCCTTAATTTATGTTATTGAATAACTTAACTAAGACTTGAAGAATACACTTGGTACTTGAAGAGATTTTGGACTGACACGAAGAATACGCTGCGAGGGGTAGTACATGACTTGTTAACTTGGTCGCGGTTTCGAGAAGTTGATTCGGTGGTGACTTTTGTCTACTTAAGTTAAAGGCTCTTGCTGGACTAATACAAATAATATACACGACTTGAACCAATAGAAAAAATGATGAGATAGACATGACCATATTTGGCATTAGCTTTTAAGACAAAAACTTCTTTGGATCAATACTTCGTTGATTCATCACTGTTTTAGATAGTTCAGTAACCTTATAGAAGGGTGGATGACCATATATAGAAAAGTCTGTCCAAGATGACACACATTTGAATTGATTTGATTATGTTACAAGAAAAAGGGCTGTTTCTAACTTTACGAATATCAAAATAGATACGTCGCGAACACGTGACATATCTTTCTTCTAAATTTAAATATAATATTTTAATATTCTGTTTACATAAATAAAAGCTATTCAAATACCTTTAAAATTTCAAACTATAGTATTGTCGTCTCCAAGAAAACGTTTTAAAGGTGATAAAATTACCCTTAAAATACGTTGTTTGTAACTAAATTATGACAGTTTGTTAAAAAGCATATGAATAAGAAAAGAAATTTTTTTATTAAAGTTGATATTTGTTATTGTTAACAAAAGTATAAAACTTTCTGTAACAACTAAAGTTCCATAGGGTGGTGAAAATTTGATGGACGGCAGTGTAAATTATTTTATAATCAATATATATATATATTTATATATATATAGTCTCGCGTTCAAGCCTGTTTTGAAATCATATTTCGAAATTTTATTTTTTAATAAAAATGCCAAATGTAATTTAAATGGGCTATATACCCTAAACACTCCCTACGATCTGGCGGTTCAATTTTTAAAGAATTCTGTCCATTTTTTTATTCTGGAGATTTATGTAAAGAATATAAAAACTGTCAAATTCGGTGAAAATTCAGTGTTTAAATTTATTGGTATAGACTTTGCATTATTCCACTAGATAAATTCACCTTTAACATCGTTGTATTTTCAAGACAAGTGACTTTAAGAAATATCCATCTATCAAAAAAACTTTTTTTAATATTATTTTTCTTACTTTTTTGTGCACTAAACGTCTATATAGAAGAACCATCTTTTCTTTCTCAATACAAAAAGTGACGTCTCACGTAGGAAAGTAAATTACTTCATTTTTCCATTCAACGATAGTGAAAAATCAAATTTAAACCTATTGCACAAACCATGACATTCGCCAATTTCCATTTTTTCCTTTTTTCAATAAAAAAATAGTTGATCAAAATTCTTTTTGAAAACATATTAAATAACTTTTATTTTTAACATGCGCGTCGTAAAAGAAATATCGTAAAATATTAATATTTAAAGGGACTATTATTCAAAAAGACTTGATATTAAAAAGAATACATTCTAAAAAATTGATAAATTTTTGTGAATAGAAATATTTTATTATGTTTATAAAAAACTTGTAAAATTAAAGTATTATAAATATTTTATGCTATAGTTTGTAAACCACTGTAGAAATAATATTTATTACCATCGAGACAAGAATAAATCAAAATTTACAAAATTGGATGTGAAAAGCTTGCGATAAATGAGATTAACGAGAGAGCTTGACCATTTATGGGGGATATTGACAAACAAATACCGTTACCACAACTGAATCATGTCCTTCTAATCAGATTAAAATTTCCGTATAAAACATTAATGCACAATTTCGTGCTTCAAAATTTGACAAATTAATGTTAAGGAGGAAGTATATTTGAGTAAAATTTTTTTTAAATAATTGAGGGGCTGGAACGGAAAACTGCTTGAGTAGCAGACAGTTATAAATGGACTATAACCGTCAGACAGCAGTTATCCCTTCCAGGCCTTTAATTATAATTTTTTGCATAATTATTATTTTTCCGTCAAATCCTATTCCTAAATAGCCTATCTGCAGGTTTATGAGGATTTCAGTTTGACCAATGATTTTCTGTTGAACATAGCCTAACTGCGTAGATAGGCTATTTGAGATAAGAAACTCGAGTTTTGTAGAGGTTCTCCTGATGGACTTTAGCTCAAGCACAAAGTGTGTTTCGCGGCTTCAGGAATCTCATTAAAATCTACATCACTTTCCTTAAAAAATAAGCACATTTACATTTACTTCATTGAAACAAGAAGTTTTTCAATTTTAATATTTTTTTCGTTAAATAAACTGTTAATAATAGATAAAGCTATTTTTAACCATTTTTATTTTTAATAACATTTTTTAACGTTAATTAATTTAAAAAAAGTTTCTTAAAGAGTTTTTATTTTGGTTCAATAATTATTAGTTATTAGCAATAATTCAATAAAGAAAATTGACTGTATTCATAAATGCAGAACATTATTTAAACAAATTAAATAAATAGTTAATTAGTAAACAACATAAAGATAAGTGATTATTTTAAAATACACATATCTCTTTAAAATAGAATCAATAGTATTTAAATATTTTAATCTTTGAATGAGATTTTCAAAAAATTGTTAAGGTTTTGAAAATTAATCATTTAAATATATTTAAAAGCTGAACAGGAAATAAAAATAAATTTAATTTATTTTATTCAAAATTATGTAATTTATTACCTTCTGTAGGTATTTTCTTTTTTTCCTTCTAGAAATTAAGAAACGCATTTTAATTACACAAAATAAAAAAATTGTACACTTTAATTCATTTTTTCAAAACTAAACTTTTTTAAGTGTTTGTAGTTAGAGTACCTCTGCATCAGGAAAGTTGACCGTACTTGAGCTGTTCTCCTGACTAAATAGCATATCTGCGTAGATATGATTTTTAGATATTTCACTTAGTATTTAGCACATCTACAGTTTTTTCATATTTGCAATGAAAAAATGAAATTTTTTTACTCAAAAAAGCATCATTACCATTTGAAAAAACATTATGTTAAAGAATGTATAAATAAAAACATATTTTGTCAAATATCTCAAAACAACCTAAAATGTAGATATGGTGCTTTTAAATCAGGACGACAGACGAGGCTCCCATACAATGTCCTGAAATACCGAAAATCTATTTTGTTATTTTCTGTTAATTTTTATCCGATAGAAAAATCTTTAAAAAAAACTATTTCTCTCTTTTATCAAACATTCTGAAAGCGGGAATTTTTCATATTTTGGAGATGGCAAAAAATTTGGATTTGTTGATTTAAAAAAAAAGATTCTTTAACTGTTGATTTAACAGCAATATCTCTATTGATTTGATGAGTAACATAAATATGATACTTAGTTTATTTGATATAGAGTTTTTTTTATTATTTTAAATTTTTCCATCTACATTCAGTTCTTTGTGTCATTATTTGAAAATATTAAGTTCCCTTCCTCTTGAATTTTCTAGTGAATAGAGAAAAGTTGATATTTTTCTTCCTTTCTCTCTCTCGCTCACTTTCGTCTATGTGAATGTTCATCCATGTTGAAGAGCACATGGTGGATATTGCAGATTACATAGGCGCACACGTGCAGTCACAGCCATTTCCGTTGGTATTCCAGTAAAAGTAGTGGAAGCATATGCGACGATAGGTAGAGATACGAGAACGTGATATTGCGTCCTTTTCGAAACTCTTGAAAGAACCCCTTTCAAATACTTCGCCTTTTACTCATTCTCTCTATCTCTCTCTTGCTCTCACCTTTACTATCACCCTCGTCACCCCCTCCATTTTTACCGTTTACTCTCCCCTTTCTTCCCCTTGTCACACAAACTCAATACATCCCTCTGCTCCCGGCCAATAAAGCTGGCCTACTCCCTTTGCCACCCATCAGTCCTTTTACAGGTATTATCCACCCTCCACCTTCTCTATTCTATATGATATACTGGTATAAAGGGAGGCGTACTATTTTTTTGCGCAAAGGATATCATTTTATCTCTAAAAAATCCAGGCTTTGCTCGAGCTTTAAAAAAATATTTATAAATATTTTTTCGGACAAAAAAAGAAATTCCATATAAGAGGAGCATAGATCATGGAAAAGTGTTTTATCCGGTGTTGTTTATTGAGCAATTTCTACACAGACGCTTGTTATCGTCGTGACACTCCTACCAAGAAACTCGTTTTCCTAACCCATTAACACATATGATTAGACATTAGGCAAATGAAAATTTCGGCAAAATTATTATTGAAAACGGACTGCGGATTAAATGATGACTTCTTAAGTCAAAAATTGATTTAAAAATATTTAGTTTATAAAAATTGTTATAAACACATAAAGAAAATTGAAAAAAAATTGTAAACTAATAACGCCATTTGATTCTAAGCGAGAAATGACTAAAGGAACTTGTATGACTTTTTTAAAAATAATTTGTTTACAACAATTTTTATTAACAAATTTTTTAATTCAATTTTTGATGTCAAAAGTTATCAGTCCTCAGTTTAAATGTTCCTAATCTAATTCTTTCGAAGTACCGTAAAAACATCCGAGAGCTTGACTACTTTCTTCCAGGGGTTCTCATAATCGATTACCGTTTTTTCGAAATCTGGTCGAAATACGGTACCTTCAACAACTTTTTCCCACTCAGACGGATGTACATCAAGATCAAACATACGCGAAAGGGCTTTTAGCGCCTCGTTCAATGTACCTTTACGATGTTCGACAGTCATCTCGTGATGATACAAATAGATTGCCTATCTGTCTAGACGACCAACTGGGTTTTTCATTCCATGCAACCATTGCAAAGCCTGGACGATTTTTGTTCAACATCCGTCTACTTCCATGGGACTTTTACACTAGTAAGCTTGTTCAATGGACCTTGTATCCTAGCAACATTTCTAAGATGGCGATAATACAATTTAACAAACCCATTAAATTGACGTAACTTAGTTCTATCTGTGAGAACAGGAAAATCAATTATCGGTTTTATTTTTTCAGGATTGGGTCTCATTCCCAATTCGTCAACGATATATCGGAAAAAATTTACCTCTCGACAAGCAAAACTACTTTTCTCTCTATTGATCAGCAACTTCGCTTCACAAAAGAGAATAAAAACTAGAGGCAATATTTCAAGATGATCATCAAATGTCTCACTAACAATAATCCAATTATCAAGATAGGTAAATACCCGATCAACCCATTTTTTTGGTAACTTCCTTTCAATACGAAGATCATGAAACTGTCTTTTTAAAATATCCATAAATTTTTGAAAAGTTGATGGTGCTCCTATGAGACCATAAGGCATTTTCGTCTACTCTAATAATCCTTTTCTGTCAACAACAAAAGCAGTGTATTTACAACTATCTGGAGCCATAGAGATTTGGTGAAAAGCTTCACTCATATCGATCGTAGAAATAAACTTTGCTTTATAAATTATATAACGATCTCACTTCAAGGATAGGGTTTTTGACTATGTGAAATCTTCCAATTCGATCAGATGTTCAATTAGATGAGTCAAACCTGTGCTTTCTTTGTTAAATTTTAAAAACTCTTTATCGAGAAATTCCTTCAATCTTTGTGTTTCATCAGTTGAAAGAGTCTCAATAGGATCTCAATAGGATCGAGCTTGACTTTGAAATTCAACCAAAAGTCGATTCAAAAAATCAAATCGTTCGATAATCCATGCAAGATACTAAACCACTGAGGTCCATAAACATCACCAATATCAATCACAAAAGAAGTTCCACCTCTGATTTTAACAACTGATCTATCACCTAACCGAACTCCTCCATTAGAAGTTGTTTCAGGGGAAAGATCTTGTACTTGATAACCTTTAACACGATCATAATATGTTTTTCACATAAATTATCTCTCACTACCACTGTCAATGATACCAGATAGTTTCTCTCTAAAGATTGAAATTTCTACTGGACCTCTAACAGTTTCTCTAGTTTCTGTGTTTCTTCTTCATTTGGATAATAAATTCGCCTTTAAACCAGACGGTCATCTTTTGAGTCCGAAGAACAAACAAAATCATCGGCAAATAGACTAAGTCTCACCGTCTCTTGAGGCGGGTTTTTAAGATAGAAAACAGTCATGTCCAAATCTTCAATCTGATTCACTTTCGAGAAAAAAGAACAAGCTATATCTAAATCCTTGGTTTGGCCTATATTAGATGAAGAATTGAATTTTTTTTTTCAATAAGTGGAGGATCAATTACTGAGGACATTTTTAGTTTTCTTGTTTATTAGTACCATCAGTGTTAGTGTGTCATACTTAACGACAAAGACAACAAACAAGTTGTGCTTTTGATTTGCAATAGGGAACCGTATGACCGTTTTGACTACAATTCTAACAAAAGAATTTCCTTTCATCAAAAGGTATCAAAAAATCCCTAACAACTGCATTCATCTATGATGATTCAGAATTAGTTACCGTTTTTGATGGGTTATTAGATCTTTCAAAATCCCTAAGATTTTGATTCAATCTCTGTTTATTAAACGATTTATTATTGTGAGATTTGGGTCCACTCCTAAAACGATTAGCCTCACCAATCTGAACCGTGTTAAAAGTAACTTCTTGATCAGAATCAAAATGATTCTCTGAAGTATCTGACTGAACATCATCTAACTGGTTATGATCCTAGTCAGCTTAACGACTAAAGATGTAATTGCGTTCATTGACATAATGTATAAATTCCTGATATAGTTCCTTAAAGGTAAGTTTAAAATTTCAAATGTTAATCGAGGGTTAAATGTAGATAAAATTTGCTTGAGTTGTTCTTTACATCCTGGTGAGTATTGCATTCTTTCTAATTCTAAACGAGCTCTCATTCTATGAAAATAATGAACCTGTTCTTCGAATACTTGATCTTGACAAATCAGGATCCGGAACATTAAAATCATTACAAGAAAAATGCAAATTACGATTCACGTTACTATTATTGTTAACCTGATTGACACTATGCCGACTTTACGGATTACATTCTCATCACATGTTTCTGCTGATGATTGCGAAATTAAGTAAACTTATATATATATATATATATATATATATATATATATATATATATATATATATATATATATATATATATATATATATATATATATATATATATATATATATATATATATATATATTTGGTGTTGATGAGTAAAATTGTGAAATTATATTTAATTACTAACTGTTTTAGTAGAAACATGATTTGGTGAAGAAACTATAATATTCTAAAAGTATTAGAATTCAGAAGAGTAATGAATACACTTTCTATGAAATAAATTGCAATAGGTGGAGGGGGTTGAACACAAATAATTTAAATTGTTTAAAAAAATTGTTAATAAAAATGTTGAATTTTTTAATTTACAATTAATTACTATTTTATTTTAGTGTACAAGAAACTGTTTAAAAAATCCCTAACGCGTTTTGGGGACAGGGGGGTCAAGTCAAGCTTGAATATTAAAAATGTTTATTAAAAGATAAATAATATTCATTTTCTAACAATATTATTGAATTATTGGGTAATTAGTTGAATATTTAACATTTTGAATGTCCCGCATTTCGCGATTTGTGGCGTTTTTTTCAACAGATGGCGCCGAACTATCAATATTTGTTGGCAACATTGAGCGGAATCATGTCTATATTTTTCATTATTAGTAATTATTAGGTTATAACGGTTATAACAAACAACGCAAACAAATAATCAAAATTTGTCGCTGTTTTTTTCAGCTAAAAAACATAAATCTAAGTTTATTGTCTTCGTTCAGTTCACGTTTTATCATTCTTTATTTTTAAATTTTTAATTTTGAATTTCATTTGTTATATTTTATCAATAATAAAATTTATAACTTGTTACATCAATTTGTCAATATATACATATATACAATCAATTTGTCACTATATTTTAATTTTCTCTTAATGGAATATTATTTAAATTCACATTTGCAATTCATGAAACCTATACTTATTATTTAATAAACCAATATTTATTGTTTATAGAACTCATAATTTATCATGAATAAATCATACTGAAGACGGAAATAAGGAGAGTGTGGCTAATGTGTGGTAGACATTTTTACGAACATATTACTCATATGTTATAAATAAAAAATTACAAGTTTTTCTTTGTTACGTAACAGTTACATAACAGTAAGTAACAAAATATGTTGAACTGTCTTTGATATAGTAGATTAGGAGAGTTCTCATATACAGCCTTCCGTGTCCGAGCGGTTTAAATGGGTGCGTTTATAGGCGTCGGGTATGCGTCAGTGGTTCGAACCCACATGTAAACCCACATGATATTTTTCATTCTTTTTTAAAGCTTTGTATAAATTAATAAAATTACTATTTAATCTGAATCAGTGGCAAGAACAAAAATTGTAAACATGTTTAAAAACTAATACTAAAGGTCTGTTAAAAAATCAATTTAAAAATATGTACCAATTATAATTTTTATAATTAGATTTAGTTTGTTAGTTTCGACTTGTGGCTGAATATGATAGGAAACTATCACTTACACCTTACATATGAATTATAATTTTTATTTACATGTATATGAATAAAAAGAATAATAATAATTTTCACCTCAGACATAATGGTAATGTAACAACTACGTACTCGTCAAATTATGGAACAAAATCTCATAACTGTGATATAATATAATAATAAAAGGCAAAATGTAATATAAGTGTGATGTAACAATTATGTTTCAAATTCTCCCAACTATGTATGTATATGTATATATTTTGTTTTATTTCATTCTAATGTGTAGGACTTTTTCCTGTACAATTTATTTGCGTAGAATTAATAAAATTTATTAAACGTATTGTGTGCAGTTTTCTGGTGTAAAGTTAATTGTGTAGAATTTTATTTTGTAGGATTTATTTGCGTAGAATCGATACCATCCCTATAATAATTATACTGCGTAACAGTAAAGTGGAACTTTAAATCGTTTCTCATCTTGAGAAACTGAAAAAATTAGTAAGTTTGAAATTTCTCAAACACATTAAAAATTTTATTTTTAGGGGCAAAACCCCGTTTTTGTGTATTCATGTTACGACTAGTTACTAGTTACTAGTTACGACTAATTAGTCGTAACTTCTGCAATTTTCAACATTATATTTTCAAAATTGTTCTTTTATTTGAAAGGAGAAAAGTACACGTATTTAACCGTGTATTGCTCGTTCACTCAAAATGAAAATTGACGAAAATATTTGCGATCTATCGATTTTCATTCTATTTTTCAACTTTAACGAGGTTTTGGAAATTGATTATAATGGATAGAAGAAAAGAATCAAAAATAAGTTATATTGGGTAAAATACAAAATTGGATAAAAAGTATAATAGTAAATGTTGCATAAAAGGCTAAATTGGAAATTAGTTTTATTATAATAATATAAAACATGGAAAAGTGGTTTTATTGGATAAAAGGATAAAAAATTGCTTATATTGGATAAATGGTAAAATTCATCTATTTATGAATATTCTAAACGCAAGTTCTTTAAAGTTGAATTAATTTTTAAATATGCAAGTAAAATTATTTATTTAATATTTTCTAACAAATAAACTGATGACAGTTCTTCAAGAATTAATTTATTCAAACAGAAATCATCGTCAGAATTGAAAAAATTTGTAGGTTCTGTATTAGAATTCGTAGAAATATAGTGGATTGTTTATGTGGCAAAGAAAAACGACACAAAAATTAAGAATTTTCTTATTAATTCTTAAAATTGAATTTTTCTAGTTCTACATTAATAAATATTACAGTTTCTGAAGAGGACAGCTGACATTTTTTAACGTTTTGCAAAAATATTATTAGAATAAAATTTATAATTGATTAAAATTTATAAATGTTTGTCAGAAAAGGTTATGAGCATCTATTTCACCACAAACATCTTTCAAGTGGTGCATTGCTTACATTATTTATAAACTCTTAGTAATTCCCTTAAATCTCGAAAAAGCCTTCTTCGTGGAGTGCACTTTACAAGTTGTGTAAAATTGTCGCTATTGTTGTTGTTGTCACTTTACGATCCCAGATTAAAAGGTCGTGTTCATGCACGAGCATAAAGAATAAGAAAAAAAAGAAGAAAAAAATGTTAGTCTCAATGGAAAATATTTCTCTAAAACTCTCGGCTTTATCTCTTTATATATAATAAACAACTAAAAGGCAAGTAATTTTTTTGTCTAAGCATAAATATTTTCCCCTTCAAAGCCTTTAACTATAAAGAAAATTATTATTGAAAATCTTGCAAACTTTAATTGTTACGGAAAAACGGACATTATTTTTCAATTCACATAAATATTTAGCATACACAATAATTACTTGTAAAGAATCTGAGTTCATAAAAAACAAATATAATGTTGAAATATAAATAAAAATTATTTTTAATTCCCCAGTACAATTTCAATCCATTCTTCGAAGAGGGATATTAAATGTAATATAATGCAGGCTAACCTCAAAATTGTTAGTGTGCTATTAGACAATATTAATTTATTTGTCTAAAAATGTAATTTAATAAATCCAAATTATCAATTTCACACCATATTAATAAATTCTAAAGATGTAAAAAATTAGCAGGAGACTTAATTTCAATCAAAAGCAAAAAGAATATATGTTAGGTCCTGCAGGTTTATATTTTTTTGTCAAAGTGACCTATTTAAATTATACGGACACACAACCGAGCTGTCCGTATAATCAAGACTCCAGTGTACTTAATGTTAGCATTCACTGTCACTGACATCCATACACTCGTGTTATAATACATTATTCAATTAGCATATAATGTAAAGAAAGTAGTTTCTCAGAGACGTGCGAGGAATTCTCATATTTTTCCAGAGAATTTTACCACTGCAAAAAAAGAGAGATGGAAAAAAAGTTGCTTTGTATTTTTAAATAAGGTTTGCAATCATAGAAACGAGACCATTTCTTCTGATGTTTACGTCGCCAAGAGAGCGAGGCAGAATAGTCCTCGTAAAGATAAATGTGATGGGAAAAACAAATGGAAAATTTCCAACTCGCGTCCAAGGTGGATAGTGAGAAGGGCGATGAAACAATAATTGAGAGTGTTCAAAGGACCTTCATTCGACAACAGAATATTTTAAAAGGTTAAAATTCATTTTTAATAAGTATATTTTGTAAAAAAAAATTTAACACGGTGAAATTCATTTCCTTAAATGATTTTTATTTTAGTACCGGTCTGGCACAAAAATTTGCTTATGATACTTATTTACTGACGATAATACCTTGTTGGTATTAAAACGGCAGCATAAAAGAATAAAACATTCAATAAAAATTTATTAATTAATCAATAAATTTATTAGATAATAAATTTATTAATTAATAAGTTAACTACACGTCAATAAAGAAACATACAACAGATATTCCTAGACCAAACAATTTTTTTAGAAATAAATTTTAATTACTACTGTCAGTTCTGAAACAAACAAAAAGTAAATTTAAATGCAGTAATTTAAAGCAAGTTCAATCAAAAAAGTTTTTAGACATAACTCCCCGCAAAATGTAATCTTTTACATCATTTGTTTATAAAAATGATAACATTTATTGAAAAATGGTTTTTTTTACCAAGAATATCTATAAGCGACTTAGATGAATTTTTTTTTAATTTGGTTCAAAATTATGGTCTGGAAGCCAATTTGAATCAAATGTCATTTTGCCCCACTGTGCAGACCAGAAGAGAAAAAAAGCATTGACTCATCGTTGTTAAAATTTCAAGGTCGACTATCCATTTAACAATGTAATTTAAGTAAAAGATCTCATTTTGGTGTAAAAAAGTATAGAAATTGTGATTCTATCAATGGTTAGGTTTAGACTGTTTCAATTTATTATAATAAAATTGATTGGTGACTTTAGTGGCCAGTGGCGTGTTATCCAGAATTTTTTAATCCATTTCAAATATTACATTATTTTTCGTTTTCTTTATCTTCTTAATAAATTTGGTTTTCGATCCTACGTGATTAATGACCCCAAAAACCTCAGAGTGAAAGTTTTTATTAAAATTCATTAAATGCATCGCCTTAATAAATAGTTTCTTTATAACAATTTACAAATGGTTTAATAACACAATTCTACGATTCAAAGATTTTAACAAATACATAGATATCATTTCCCATAGAAATATCTCAAGTTTATTATTTATTAATCAATAAGCGAATATGTCAAAAAATGTCAATTTGTAATGACTAAAAAACAATGAAATCTCTCCTCGCATGACGTTGGGAATAACGTCGTGTGCAACAGGTCATATTAGCTAAGAGACGTTATTTTTTGTTAAAAAATATTAAACTTTGAAAGGAACTCATACAAATGCGTTTTATTCAATATCTCCGTTTGAGTTGAAATGTAGAGTGACACGGCTATTTTTGCCGTACACAAAATATTAACTTAGTTAATAAATATTAAAGAAAAATAACACTAGAAAGGGAATCGAACCGTTTGGTTCCATTTTATTTTTATTTTGTTTATCATTTATTTTAGTAAAAACACTTATAATTACCTCAACTCGTCATATCAGTGTTCAACATCTAAAATATTACTCTCGATAATTAATTGTCTCTCTTTCTTATGTTCTTTTGTAATCGCGAGAGTGAAAGACTCTCGCCTCTTATCAACTCCCGGTCTAACGTCACTGAGAGACGTTATTTTAAGTCGTCGTGGGAAGCGCTTCCGGGCATATATAGTCGGAAGAGATTCCCGATTAACCAAGAATGCCAGGATGACGGATTCTTCAACTCCAAGGATTCACCTGTCAACACATTGGGCGCGGCCATATTGGATTGTGGTCGTTAACGACGATTGACGCACAGCGCTCGGGTGGCGCCGCGTGTTATTAATTACCGACAGTGGATTGACTTTATCGACGAGTGATAATTTATCAACAAACTTTTACTTATTAGTTACACGGAGACTCACCTAAAAAACGAAAACGAAGCGCGGAGGATGTGACGCGCTGATGGCTAGAGAGACGGCCATGATTTTCGTTCTGGTTGTCACATAGTGTGCGTCACGTTTGTGACTAATTCAACGAATTTAATTCAAATAATATTTTTGTGCTTGTGATGAGTCGTGGGACCATCCGTGGAAGACGTCGGCTTGACGGTGAGTCCCCCTTTCTATTGAGTTGAGCTGTTTCTTTGACCAGTTTCAAGTTTATAATTCTGTTAATAATAATAATTCAATTCAAGTCTTGTTTAGGCGGCTTGCCGTCGACTAATGTTCACAATTCGAGAGTAATAAATTTCCTTAGTGTTAAATTTCATTACTCAAATTTATTCAGTGATCATCCTTACTCCCCCCTCTCCGCGTCTATGAATAATTCAATTATTGAGTATTTTAATTATTTTATATATTTCAAGGTTTGGTCATTCCACGTCAAAATGACCTGGCGCCATGGGTAATTCTAAACAAATGAGTAAGAAAATTAGTAACAGGTTTTCTATAAATAAAATCTAACCTCTTAATTTTAAATATTCCATTTAATGATTCCAACCTTATTAATTAAAAATAAGAATTCAGAGAAACACAAAAATTAGTACCTATGAGTAAAAACCTGTTACAGTAGATAGTGACTTTCTTCATTAGTACGGCAGTATTGTCCTCTTGGATTACACTGACATCCCAGTACCACACAAACTCTGGACTGCCAAGATGGAAGAGATAGAGAGAAGAAAACATCTTGATTTGTTTAAAAGCACTATTATTAATTTATTAACCTTGCTGTTTTTTCTAATTTTGCAAGTACTACAACTACTCTAATTATCATTGCAAAATTGGAAAAAACTGCAAATTTCTAAGAGGTTTGTATTAAAAGTTGTAACGATGGGCTGTGTATTAATATTTAGAGAATTAGAATACACAGCCATCGTAGTCGCGTTTAGCGTGAGAGCTACGAGAGAGTAGCAACTGCGCACGAAATTTGCGTCGACTGCCTCAGCATATACCTCGCTGCACGATCTCAGATGGTCAGTTTTTCTACCGCCTTGGCTCGATATGCTCTTCGGGCCTAACAGGTACGAAGTCACTTTGGGCATTAGACTCAGACAGAGGTGCTCTTCTGGGGAGTAAAATACTGTAAAGGAAACCTTCCTTCTACCCAGGTGCTCTTATGTCGAACGAACTTTCTTTTACTAGGTACAATGTAACAGACCAGGGGTGCTCTCGTGGAAAGTTGACAAGTACGTCTAGTTTAATTAATTTCCTTTCCTAGTTATTCATATTCACTCGTTACCGCTTACGGCAAGGATTTTGGCAGCATCCTGAATTTGAATCAACCCCTATGTGTTACTTAGTTAATTCCTAGAAGTGCGCGCGCGCCATAGGCATCGTCAGACTCGTGTAACGTGGAAACCTATTCTGAAACTGTCTCGCGAATATGAATAAACTCTCTTTATCGAAAATTCAAACAGAAACAGGTAATTACTTGTAACTAAAATCTAATGTGAACAAAGTGTCGATTTCACTCCGCGAGAACCGATAATATAAAAACAAGTATTATTTATTTAAATGAATTTCTCATGTTAACTAAAGTATTTCTTTCGAAGAGAAAAAATTGTCATGTTATTTTTCATACTATATTATGTTTCACTATTTTTATATTTATACTTTTAGTTTTCTTATATTTCCTATTCAATTTGTTCGTTAAATATTTTCTTTGATTTACAATATATTCACTTTCGAAGGTTTATATTTGGACTCGTTACTGACTACGCGTCTCCTCGAATTCACAGCAGAAATCATAATTTTGTAATGCTCAACCTAATATTCAGTAATTATGAATTAAAGAAACTACGATAGGTACTCGGACTTCATCCGGCGAGCGAATTCCGTAGCAAAAAAAATTAAATAATTACAAAGTTAAAATACAATAACCATTATTTGTTTAAATAATTATCAAAATATGTAAAAAACTGTAATGACTTGATAAGTTAATATTTAAATCAATAAATTCAGTTGTAAAAATTTCGGAAAAAATATTTGTCTGTTAGTGTACAACAATGAAAGTTAATAATTTTATTAACAATAATAAATTATTCAAAAAAATGATCATTATTGTTATGACTTAATTGTAGAATGATTTATTACCAATAGTAATGTTTAATTTTAAGATTTTTTAAAAGAAAATGTTAATATTTGTGACGAGATCTGAAGAAAGGGACCTTAGAAGCAAAAAATTGTAGGTTATGTTTGCAATTTTTTAAACGAAAACACAAAAAAATTATCAACTGTTAATGTCAATCATTAATATTTAAGTTTTCATTATAATTGAAATATTTAATAAACACTTATTTTAATTTGGAAAAAGTAAAAGGAAACGCTATATTAAAATAATTTCTTGAAATTCTGTAATAAAAAAGAATATTTTCGCATTCTCTGATATTTTAGATTTTCAAAACTTTACTGAAGTACACTTTGATAATTCACGCTACACGTAGATATGTATGAGTGCAAAGCTAACGCAATTCGATTCGTAAATTTGGGGAATTCTAGCTGCAACCAAAGAACCAGTTTATTTCAATGCGTTTCATTATCAACCTAACACTCGTTAATTTCGACCGCATTACATCCGTAGAGCCAGCTGTTAGAAAGTTGAAACGGTAATCGACTACTAAAGCGCAGGAAATTATGCGGTCAATCAGTAAACAGTGTTGTTACGTGGTTCTCTAGTAAGCATTAACAAAAACACTTGATTCAATTCAGTAAATTTTGATTGAATCTTAATTAAGACCATTTAACACTGACACGTATATCACTTAATTTATAATTTCTTTATTTTATAATAATTCCTTTTTACTATTATTTAATATTGTTGCTCTCAGTATTATTAATTTATTTTCAATTTCCAAACTATTTTTAATTGCCTTTTCTATCCTACGGGAAGAACTTTTTGGAATCGATGAGAATTGTAATTCTACTAATGATCATAAGAGTTTTTGATGATTTTAGCAATATTAAAAATACTTTCTGAATTTGTTTTTTATATGTATAGAATAAAAATGTACAAAAGTTTTTTCAAAATTTTTTGAGTCACCTCCTACTCAAAATTTTGGTTGGTTTTTCAAAAAAGGCACATAAATTTTTTTTCTCTTGAACGATTAAGATGATTTTTTTTCAAAATACTCATAATAAGAAGTACTTTTAAAAACAAATAAAAGTAAACAATTTTTTGTAATTCGAATTTTGAAAAAAATATATTTTCGATTTCAAAATTTTTTTAATATATTGTCAATAATGTAGAAAATACTTCCTGTAAATAACCTAACAAACATCATAGCCAGTTTTTAAAAAATATCACTTACCTAAAAGAAAACTGAGTTTTACCAAAAAATGCATCTTCATGATTTTTAAAACTGTTGGGGAATTATGGTCCACTGCCTGAATTAAGTTCAAAATCAAAAATATCGATGAAATATATTTATTAAATGGTTAGAAATATTAAAAATGTTATAATTATTAGATTAATTGCTTTTTGCACACCTCTACAAATTACGAATCTGAAGTCCGATTTTAATAATTGAAAATAGCAGATCCTGTATGATAGCTAAATAAAGGAAAAATTTAAAATAATTTCATTTGAATGAAACTTGGTATCCAGGGGTTTTTCGGGTCACTGATGACGAATTTGATGCCATTTTGAATTTCAAATATCTGACATTAAATTTGTCATCAATGACCCAAAAACACCTCAGTAACAAGTTTCATGTTAATCCAATAACTTTTTGCATTTTTGGAAATATAGGTATACGAATTATAGGTTAGGGTCGTGTTAGATTTCTCTTAATTAAAAGTTTATTTTTAATTATTTGAATTTGAAACCAATTTTTATTAAATATTTTGAATATAATGAAGAATTAAAGATCAATAATTTGTAATTACTCATTGATTTTCTTTCTGTATTTTCACTTGAAAAATTAAAAACATAACCTCAAATTTTTCGCTTCTTAGGTATCTTTCTTCGGAACGTGAAACATATGTAATATTACTTTATTTAAGTCATTTTTATGGTTTACAGACAAAGATTTGTGATTTTTTTAAACAGAATTTCTGATTCGCGCTCTAACTAACGCTTTTGGGGGTTCAATTTAATGAGGTACTATCAATTGACATACCACAAATAATTTTCGGCTTAAATTAGATAAATCACTATTTTTGCAAAAAAGATCAAATTTTGGATCATGAATTGACAATAAAAGGGATTAAACTTCTCTCTGATAAACTAGAAATTATTTATTCTATAGACAATTCATGGTAAGGCATTCCGAATTGATGGATTCATTTCGTAGCTTTTTTAATGATAAAGGTCCATGGGAATGTATCACGGCTCAATCGAAATCATTTGAAAATATAAAATTAGCATTTGTGGATTGCATTGAGTTAAGTCATTTCATTTCATAAACTCGCTGTAAGTTGCAGACCGGAGCTTCGGATGTAAGAGTGAGCGGAGTGTTATATCAGTATGATGGTGATAAATATTATAGTAAATTTCCTGGTCAGCAGATTCCTAAATAGCGCGGAGATGAACTACACGACGACGGAAAAGCGTCTTTTAGCGATCATGTTTTCTATGTCCAAATTAATAGTATATTTGCTGGGGAAGCAATTTGATGTCATAAACAATCTCAAGGGTCTGATATTTTTACAGTCAACCGATTATCTCAATACGCGGTTGATTTATTGGAGTCTACTTTTACAGCAGTATGATTTTGAAGTTTCGTATTGTCGTGGGAAGGAGAATATCATATTTAGTATGTGAAATCGATTTGGGATTGGAATTGACAAGCTCTCTAAAAATTTAACTCTTATGTATCTCAAACAATACTATTACTGAAGAAATAGGTCCAGAAATGAAAGACTTTGTACTTTTCTATGACCTTTGTCAGCGGGTAAAAAGTCTAAATATTAAAATGGAAGGAATGTGTAATTTAGTTGAATCATCGGAACTTGGTAACCTTGTGTGTGTAGAATTTTATGGACCTTTGCCGAGATTAGTAGGAGGTGTTCAGTACATTTTTGTAGTATTGGATGCATTCACGAAATATCTGAAATTATATCCCATAAAAAGAAAAATTACGTAGCGTTTATTGGCTGATCACGGCTCCAAATTTACCTCTTAAAAAGTTAGACCAATTGGGCATTAAATTTATTTTTTCATCAATAAGATATCCACGGGAGATTCCGAGGTAGAGGGTGATTAGGAAGCTGGGGCGCTTATTTAAAACACTGTTCTGAAAAACATTTTTGTTGGGTGCAAAGCCTTCCAATCCTGTTCAAGGAATTTTGAGTTTTCCTGAGGCGCAGGATTATCAAGGGATGTGAAAATTTTCTTGGGTCGGGAGAATATGAATCAGAATTTTAAAAAAGGCGGTCGTGCTCAAAGGTTGATCTCTGAAGTAATCTTAAAAGAAGAGGATTTAGTTTTGTAGATTGTACCAAAAATTTCTGACGCTTTTAGAAAAGTTACTAGAAAATTTTCTCACATATATTATGGTCCTTTTGTTATAACTACTGATTAAAAAAATAACGCATGAGTTAGCATTGCCTGAAGAGCCTATAAAAATAATTATTCAATCAACTTTTTTGTTTTTAATTGCACTTTTTATTAAAAGTTGCGTAAATATTTAAATGCCCAATTTGAATAAATGTTTAGCGCGAAACTTTCCTGAACATTTCAATGAAATCTTCGCCTAATTAAAATTATGCAAAAACTTTTATTGTAATGTTGAGAAAAGTTTCGCACTAAGCATTTATTTAATCGGGACGGACATTTAAAGCTTTGCACAATTTTCACTGAACTTTTCATTTAAATATGCCGAATATGCTATTATTGGATTTTTATAAGAAAAATCTTGGATTATCGAAGTCGAAACAGAAAATGTCGTATGTGTGATCTGAGACATTCCGTAAACGACCACGACTGCAGAAAAAATTACCAGGGCAGTGCGAAAGCCATGGAGGCAGACGTTGGGGAAGAACTGATAAATCGAAGTAATATTCTAAAACAACAAAATTTAAATGTAAAGATTGTAATATAATTTGAATTAAAAAAACAATATGACTAAAAAGATTTATGAATCAGCTGCTACAAATCAAGTGAAGAAAAACCTACCCAAGAAAATTTTTAAATTAAAACCGAAATTTAAACAATTGAATAAAAAGGGTTAATTTCTCACATCAAGAAATGCGTTGCTTATGCTTTATCTCAGTGTAAGCAAAATGCAGTAAAATTGGCACTAGCTGTTCGATGTATACCAAATCGTATATTAAATGTTTATGAAAACTGTGACACATGGTATAGAAGTAAGAATAAAACAAATCCTGGCCTGACAACACAAAAATTTATTATTACAGACAGAAGTTTACATACTGAACTACAAACTATATTTAATGTATATGCTGATAATGCTTCAAAATACTGTGTTCCTGCATCTAGTCAAGCAAACGAATATTTAAATACTATTATATTCCATCAGCTGCCAAAAAATAAAAGTTATAGTACGACAAATTCCGACGATTTTCGCGTTGCATCAGCTATTGCAGAGAAAAATGAAGGGAACCCTTATTTAACTGATGTTAGAATCAGACTTGGATTTTCTCAAGCTGAACACCTCGAAAAATACTGCAAGGAAGTTGATATCAGCAGAGCAAAAAAATATGTGAAATCTAAAACTTACGAATTTAAAAAACGTCAAATGCAACTCACCGAAAATAGAGAAAATCTGCTTTAGTAATTGAAAATTGGTCAATTATATTCTTTGATTTAGAAACACCTGGAAGTAAGCAGCCGTCTGATATTCTACAAAATTGCTGCAAAAGTAGGTGAAAACCCAATCTCTGTATTTATTTAACTTACACAACTAATTGATAAAGAAGCTTCAAACATTAATGTTTACTTCATCAAAATTAGCGTAAGTTTTTAACGAGTGAAGTTTCGCCTAAGAATTTTCATGAAGCATTGTATGATGTAATTGTTTTAGAACAATTAATCTCTTTTTGGCCAAAGAAAACGACTTATTTCTACATTCGACAGATTATGTTTCTTCCATAAGTAAGTCGATTTTAGATAAACAAGTAGCCCTCAGAACGAAATCATTCCATCCACTAAAAGGAAAAGTTACAGATTACCTTATAAAAAATTCGCTTCCTCTAGACAAACATTCGAAAATTTATTAGAAAAATATAACAATATAACAACTTGTAAGGAACAAGAAAAATACATTTTTGTCCTACCTACACGGAAAGAATGTCATTTTGGGCACTTAAGGCGGGTACAAAGTAGCACATGCCGGCCGCATGTTAATAATTTTTTTCTGTAGATAAATTAATAAAAATAAAGCTTATTGCTCAAAATAGAAAATAATATAACCAGGGACCGTCTCCAAAGTTTAGTTTCGTTTCAGTTTCTCAGTCTACACGAAACTAAATTAACAAACTGAATTTAGTTTCGAGTCGACACAAAACTAAACTAACTAAAATATCACGTCCTGGCACTTTTTCAGGAAACTTGTCATCCTGACACCTAGACAGCCTGCACTAGGTAAATCACTAGGTGTCACTAGGTTTACAATTATAGACTTCAAAGAATCAACATTTATATAGAGTTTAATTTTTGACGAAAAAGAGCGTTTAATCGTTTACTTTACTTTACTTTCGATGCAGTTTGGACAAAAAATTATGTTCGCATCATGGGCGCAAAGGTGATTCCGACTCCGGCGAGATCACCTATTTTGCGCCCTTGATACGAAAATAACTATTATGAAGTTAATAGTTGCATCAAGCATGCATTTAGCCAAAAATATTAGAAAATTTTATTCGATTAGTTACGAAACGAAAGTAACGGTTTCAAAATTAAAGTCTCTACTATTTTGTTATTTTAACAGTTAATTTCATCCATAGTTAGACCAATATGGCTTAAATATGGGTTTTGTCTAAATTTCATACTAAAACTTTGTCAGTTTATGATTCAAACACTCAATAAGATTTCGCCGCAAGTTGTGCTATGCTATGGACCAAGTATGGTGTTATAAGTTCACTTAATTCAGTTGTAGAATCGAACCAGTCTATGAATTCAACTCTTGATAAAATTTCACAGCTAGTTTATTAGTTAATTCAATTGTACAATTCGCTTTTTTAATCTAGTTACTCTTATATAAATAATAGATATACATAAATACAAAAAAATTAATTAAAACCCTTTCTCACTGGAAGTTTTAAATTCTTTCTGTTGAAAAGTTTTGTAAAATTTTGATAATTTTGCAAGATATTGTTATTTAATTTTTTAAATCATTTTTTTCAACAATTTTTATTTTGCAATCTATTAGTTGCACTACCGTCCATTGTATTTGTATGGCTGTGTTTTTATTAATTAGAATTTTCTCTTTCTTCACTACAACGAGTGCACACCGCACAGCGCAGATTCTACTTCTCCTCTTTCGCTTCTCAACAATTGTCCCTCATATCCATGTTACCTGGCCCACGTGATAGCGCTTCTATATTTCCCTAACTAGCTTTTTTTTGTTTTTCCTCTATTATTATTTTGTTCGCGTATTTTTAACTTGAAAAATTATATTTCGTTATATTATTTTTGTTTTGTGTAACTGTCATTGTGTTAGACCAATATAGCTTAAATATGGGTTTTGTCTAAATTTCATACTAACATTAATTCTTTTAATTAATGTTTGTGTTCAATATTTTTCAATTTTTTCAGGCTCAATGGGAAACTGAATATTTACTAACTCTAAATAGTAATAATAAGGTTTCATTCATTATGTAATGTAATTGATGTTAATAATACATATAAAGATGCTCTTTTAAACGTCGAAGGTAAATCTGTTTGGAATCTTTTGAATTCTTGAGCTGCGTCGTACATTATCATTTTATTGTTTTGTTCGTATGTAGATTTGTTTCGATTTGTGAATATTCGGTTTCTTCGTCACTTTTGTCGTCATGACCTTTGTAAATAGACTATTGACTAACATTCACTGTTGTTTTGTTAGCTTTTGAAGGTGAAATCAAACTTTAAACTCGGTAAGTGTCGGAAGGAAGACATTCAGTAATTACTAAAGGTCCTATATTGCGCGCTTGCAATTTTGTTGATTCTCCCGTTCCGACTGGATTTGATTTCATGACTACGATGTTACCAATGTTAAATTTGACATTTTTAAGTCTCGCTTTATCTTATCTATTCTTAGCTTTTTGCTGTTCAATTTTGATTTTTTGAACTACTTCCTCTTTTATTTCTCGTGGAACCTCGGTATATATCCGTAGATTATTTCAAATGGCGTTCGTCCCGTTGTTTTGCACACTATTGTGTTTAAATCGTGTTGTCATTTGTTCACTCTTTTTATGTTCAATAATGTAGTTGAAATCGGCGAGGTGATTAAGCTAGCGTACAATTTAAGGGATTTCAGTTTTCATAGAATGAACATACAAAAGCGATTGACAATCAGTGACTATGGTGCAAGGTATTCCTATTAACAAGTGTCTCAATCTATCTACGGCCCAAACGATAACTAAGAGCTCCAGGTTGCTCGAATGATGTACGCGCTCTGTTTCGCAAGTTTTCCTGCTGATAGTATAAACTAATCTAAAACTTTTTTCTGTTTCCTAGAATAACATCGTGCCGAGACCGTTCGCAGAAGCATCTGTGTCCAGTTATGTGCATTTAGCATTAATATCAAAATATTCTAAAATTGGTTTGGAAGCGATAGTTTTTTATAATCAAAAAGGCTTGTTCTTGGCGATCAGTCCAAACGAATTTTGTTCCATCTTTAAATAATTCTATAATTGGCCCAATTATTTTCGAAAAATTTTAAACAAATCTGCGAAAAAAGCTTGCTAATCCGTAAAATTGACACGCCTGATAAATATCTGTCGGAGTAGAAAATCTACGACTGCTTGAACTTTTTTGTTACTAGGACTTAAGCGCTGCTTAAGTGTACAGTGTGGAAGTGTGTTTTCATAAAAAAAATTATGTTTTTGTGAAAAGTGCACCAATTTTAATAAAACAAAATATAAAATGCTTCCAAAGGCATGTATGTTAATGTATTATAATAATTGAAGTGAATATTACTATTATTATACTTTTAAAATATTGCATACAGTAAACTCATCTTTTCTTAAATCTTTTTTCTCAAAAATTTCAAAAAAGTATGTGAAAAGTTATCTATGCAAGAGATCCCATGAATCTATCATTTAGGATACTTAGATTAGGCCTATATTAAAAAAAATATACCAAAAAATCTACCAACCAAAAATCTATCAAACAGTTTGTAAAAATATAACCTAAAAAGTGTGAAACATCCTATAATCTGTAGCGACACTAACCATGTCAAAAATATATTCGAATCTGAACTGTCATTACTCGTAAATTTTTGCTTTTACTCACTTTGACCGGAGCTTTGAGGCAATTTGAGGTTAACAGCTGTTTAAATAAAACATCGAGAAGCATTCTAACTCGAACTATAACTAAATATTTAAAGATGAAGCTATTAAATTGGAAAACATTGTAAAATTGAGTAAAATAATATAATTGTAATTAATATATAATGAATTTTACTTTATATATAGGGTGTCTAGTAGCCAGTTTAGTTTTTTCTCTAGACACACATTTAATATTGTTTTTTATAATTAAAGAAGCAATTTTTTGCTCAGTAAATTTTCAATTTTAGTTTCTTTCATTCCAATTTAGTATTTTTTAAAAACAGTGGAACACAGAAAATATATCTCGTTTATTTTTAACGTTCAAAACATTAGAAAAATCTATATTTTATATATCATATTAAATTAAAATAAATAATTGTGCAAAAAACGTTATCCAACTGACTGATGGCCTTTTTTTAGTGTACCTACTGAGCTTTTGGTTATTATTTCTAAAGAAATAGAAAAATTATTTCCTCCCAATCAGCACATATGCTTGCCACAAACTTGCATTAAGCTTGCCGTGCAAGGTGTGCAAGCTTACAGAGAAAGCTCGTGACAAGTTTGTGTCAAGTAACAAAATGTCCTATTGTTGCAAGCTTGCACTGCAATCTTGGTACAAGATTATGATATAAGCATGCTGCAAGCTTGTGAGGCAAGTTTTCGACAAGCTTATTTGGCAAACTTGCTACAAGTTTCTAGTGTAAGTTTGCAGTAAGCTTATTGCAAGCTTGCTGCACAAGTATATATAATTTAATTGAATCAATTTTAATTTTTTCTGGATATTTTCTTATAAATTTCAAAATATACACTCAGCAATATATCCAGGTGTCAAAGAAATTTACTGCGGAGCCGTAAATGCCATAGAATTCAACTGCGCATCGTGTCAAGTTTTTTAATTTATCCGGCAGCTTGCAGCAACTTTGTAGCAAGTTTGCCAAATAAGCTTGTCGAAAACTTGCCTCACAAGCTTGCAGCAAGCTCTTATCATAATCTTGTTGCAAGATTGCAGTGTAAGCTTGCAGCAATAGGACATTTTGTTACTTGCCACAAACTTGTCACGAGCTTGCTCTGTAAGCTTGCACACCTTGCACGGCAAGCTTAATGCAAGTTTGTGGCAAGCATATGTGCTGATTGGGCTGAGAAAAGTGCAAGCACATATTTTTCCTTCCTATCGCAGTGAAAATGGGATTAGTATTCCACCTTCAGGAAGTTTGTGGTTCAACTACAACTACGTTAAAGATGTTTTGAGAAGTAACAACTTACTTGAAGTTTCTAAAAAACAAAATGGTTAAGAAACTAGCTGTACTTCAACTGAAGGCAGTACTGGTAAATAGTATTAACAATTTGTTGCAAACAATTTTAAAAATACAAATAGTGAGTTCTATATATATAACAAATTAAATTTAAATAACTTTATATTTTAGAGGATAAAGACTTTCAATAGCTACACAAAAATTTAGAGCCCTGGGATACTGTTAAGAGTAAATGGGATTCAATGCACCATCTAAGAAAAGCTCATTTAAACAAACAAACGTCAATATCTGATTACATTAGAAAATTTTCATGCTTATTAACAGAAAATGCTAAAGAAATGGCATATAAATGAATTTATTGTCATTTTTATTCTACTTAATTTTTTTTCATTAGTATACTAATATCAGTTTTTTACAGAGTCTCAAGACGCTGTTGTACTCTCCTTACTGCCGATATTAATAAATATATCCCGTCCTGGTAAAAGAAAGAGAAATGAAAATTGTGATGTTACAGAGTCAGGTAATCAACCACAAGTTAGAAACATAGTAACGCTAAGCGAAAGACTTGATACTTTTATCCAACATGTAGAGGTATACTTAATTAATAATTTGCAAAATTTATCATTGGTTTATATTTAAGCAATATACTATTAAGTTTTATAAAATGAATGCATAAGGTGTATAATATATAGGTGTATAAAATTTAATATTTAATTTATAGTTACAGACGGACTTGAATTGCAGAATCGACCAATTAAGAGACAAGCTGTTTAAAATAAAGGACACTTTTCATCCGATGATTTTCGTCGTTGGTCCTTCAATAAAAATCCAGAAAGCAGTCGTAGTTGTGGATGAACAACACTACGAATTCGATTATCAAATTAATGGAAAACCTGAAAAATCGGTTTTAAAAGCACTCGACTTCGCCTTTAAAGTATTTTTTGTGCTAGAATCTCATTATCCGAAAACATCGTCGTCATTATGGCATTTCATTCAAAATAGTGCATACGACATATCAGTTGCTGGTGATAGGCCAAACGAGTCTGTCAAAGTATTATTGGGATTAGTCAAACATGCGTTAGATCAAAAATAAGTCAAAAGTTATTTTATTCTCTCATGTTGAAAATTGTTTTCTAAAATTTTCGCGTTCACTTGTGCAAATTGTAAATGCTCATTTGAGACTAATCGAAACTTAATGAGACATGTTAATTTGGCACATTCTCAGTTTATATTGTTTACATATTCGGAAAAGTTTTGTCAAAAGCCATTTTCTTTAGTTGACTCGTTTTTAAGACATAGACGAATGAAGCATCAATATGTAAATCCGTTATCTAGTAATGTCGTATCTAGTTTTAAATCATCTTTACCTTTTGTAAAAGATGATATTTTAGTTAGGCATCAACTTGTTTAAAATTATAGATTCTTGACTAATAATTCAGCAAAAGAATGTTATACAACTGGTAAAATCAAATCTGTTCTGATTAAAAATTTACAGAATGTTATGAATTTTATTCAACCCTTTGCGGCATACATTATATTACAACACTAATTTAAAAAACAAAATTGCTTAAAGGGGTTTTAGGGACGCTAATTACGAATCCGAAGTTCCTTTTTCAAAAAAAATTTTAGTACGAAATTTGATTTTAAAACACCAAAAAAATTTCAAGAAAACAGTTTTTCTCTCATTTTTTGAAATTTATTTTTGATAATTGTTTACAATTTTACGTAATTGCATTTACTATTAACATTTTTATATTTAATAGTGTTTCATTTATCATTAAAAAAATATTTTTTGATTTTAGTTCAAAAATATTGAAGCTAATGAGAAAATTTGAAAATAGAAAAGGTGGTAATCTGGGTTACCACTATGCCGCAAAGGGCATTTCCAAATATATAAAATTGTTTAATTAATTTAATTTTTAATTTAAGTAATTACATAAGCACAAGTTATGAAAAAATATTTATTTTCTTAATACTGTAAATAAAATAAGCACAAATTATTAAAAAAAATATATTTTATTAAGGAGGTTCACCGGCTCCAGTGGTGCTCAGTTGCGCGCGACACATTTTATATGAATCGACCACTCCTACCACTTAAGTATTAGTTGAAAACGATTTTGTGCTTTCTCTCTCTTTCTCAAGCGCGTGACAGCTGTTGTCTCTCTTACATCTTGACGCGTAATGGAAAGTCAACCTGAATTTTCTACTTGAAAGTGCTCTATTAAAAAATTAAGCATGGTTAACCCTCTTGAAACTGTTTCATTTTATTCTATTAATTTGACTCTACAATATACTAGTTTTATAAAAAAAATTGTAAGAAAAGTTTGTCAGTCATTAAATAAAATGTCACATTTTCAAATGCTTCATGTGGAGTCCTATGCAAATGTTGAAACTTTAAACCTGAATATTTACGTTTTTAGCATGGTAAGGGGTGTTGAGGTTTTTGCCATTTATAAAGTATACAAAAATAAATATTTTCCCAAAATTTGGTATAATTTCGAAGAAAATTGATTTGCCGGAGAACCTCCTTAATATTTTGAATAAAATGGGTTTGTGAAATGCATTTTAGAATAATGAATTTTGAATTTAGCGCCACTTTTTACTCATTAGATGTCAATTTACTTTTTGTAAATTTTGAGATAATTGTAATAGTTTTAGATATTATTTTAAAAAACATTGTAATCTGATGCATATTTGCATATTACTATTGGAAGTAGTAAAAATACAAAAAGCCCCTTATTTCCGGTGTTTGCAAAGCGAATATAGTAAAATATAGAGTGATATTTCACAATTGTTACTAATGTGGGTCTCTCCGTGAACGTTTTTGTAATGACGTACTATATACAAAATTATTAAAAGTCCCCAAAGGCAAATTTCTCTTTACGGCGTTTGAAACCCTGATATATGGCCTCGCATTTGTCACGATAGATGGCGTAACTGACATTTGTACTCATATTTTCAAAAAACAATTTTCTATTTATTATTCAATTACACAAAATGGAGAAAATATTTAATTTTTAGAGAATAAAACATTGTCCCAACCAGCATAGAATAAATTAGCTGCTCTGGACCAAAAAATAATTAACAAAATTCTCCTACTTTTTAAAGCAATTTTTTTATTCGATGGTTAATTTCAACAGAAGAGAAAATATTTCATTTTTAGAAAATAAAACATGGTCCCAACCCCCAAACGAAAATAATGGCTGCTCTGGACTAATAAAAATAGAAAATAAAGCTCCTCCACCAAACGACCACCAAACGATACCAAAAGGAGTTTTTCGAAAATATTCGTAATATAGGCAATTTTCTAAATGAAAGTGCTTACAATTAGTCTCTAAATTGCAATCGTAGCAACTTAGTCTGTTGAAGCGAACAATGTTAGGTTTTGATTACAGCGCCAACCCCATCAGCTGGATTTTTTCCATGTCCACTCTCTGGGAAATTGTAAACAATGTACTTGATTTGTAAGAAATCCTTCTTTATTAAATTCATAAAAAGTGAAAACATAAATTTACTGCGGTATTGAGATGTTGGGCCATCACTGAGGAAATGAAATTTTTTTATTTCGGGTTTAATTCTTAAAACTCTTTGCAAAATTGGTTTTAAATGAGCAATGATAGCTGGAGTATCATGTCGCAAGCATTCTGGCATGGTACAAAAGGATTCATGATCAGCTTTTGTGTACCACACACCTGTATAAAGAGACACTGTGTCTCTTGAAGCGCCAAAATGGACTGCTAGCAGCTCCTTTGTCATACTTACAATTATAGTTTTCACTGAAATCTATATTTAAAAAAGGATCACTCGAAGTCAGGGATTCTTTAACTTTAGCTGGGACATTATATTGGTGCTGCAATCTGTGGACGTGATTTTCAAACTGCGTAAAGTTGTTTATTAAAAATTGCATGAGCTCATCAACTGTTGAGTGCAAGAGCTGTTTTACTGTACGCTGAACTTCTATGTCATTCTTAGTTTTTATACAAACATCTTATGAGTCTTCTTAAATAATTTATATAAATTTAACATAGAATTGTTCATACACATTTTCTGTTTTCTGACTTAATTTGAGCTTTTAATACTTCTCCAAATAATAATCTTTCTTTAATAACGGAACTTACTCGATGTCTACCAATCAAATCCTTTACAACAGTTTTCGGGCTTGTACGATACTTATCCTTTACACTTTGTCTCCATTTCGCTTTTCTTAATCTTCTAACTTCGCGTTTCGGTTTTTCATTTTCTTTCTTAATGTTTAGCATTTCTCTATATACTTTCGACCTATTTGCTTTTACTTTTTTTCTGACAACTTTTGCTTGCTTTGTAAGAATTTCACAATTTCCAGTACGTATCTGAGGTATAAAGTATATTGTTAACTTACAATGTTGTAATTATTATTATTACAAGAAAAAAATGTTCACCTAGAACATCTATAAATTTCACTGAATTAGCGATATTTTTAGTTATTCAAATTAATACTTTAGCTGTTCCAATTGAGTGTTTTTACGTGTATTATTATTATATTCGTATAATGTTACGTATGACTTCGTAAAATTTTTATATTTTTAGTAAAAAACATAAATGATATTTTGTATGGTTTAAAAATGTAGAAAGGTTAGTAGCATGGAAAACAGTTTTTAGTTAAACAAGTCTGTGCAAGTTGAACGAATATGAAATTTCAGGTAAAGGAAAACTTTATGATAGCAAAAAAGGTAGTACGTATATACCTCTTTTTGGGTTGATTTAGCCAAGTGTCTTTTTACCTGATTGTAATAGCAGTACTCTGCTAGCCAGCAATGAGCAATGTTCGATGCTCATGAATTTGTAACAATTTTTAATACATTAAATAATTATTTTACCGATTAAACCTGCAGTCTTATTTATCCCGTGTATAAATTTAACACCTTTAAGTCTCAAAAAGGGACTCCAGAGATTTTCATTGCGTGATTTAAAAAGGATAATTGACGTTGTACTTTTATATGTGAAAAATATTAAGAAAGTTAGAAAAAATAATATTAAAATATATCTTGATATAAAGTTCCAGACACTACAACACTATTAAAGTTAGTATACTGAATAATGCAAACACAAAAAAACACATACACAATTTATTATCATAAACGATTGTTTTCAATATATAATAAAATTTTGTCATTTAATATTATTTTATTGATGATTTTATTCAATAATTAGATTATCCTACTAATAAATTTATAAAAATATATTCCTTTTTAAAATACGGGCTCTCACCCGATTGGTTAAAATGATAACCAAGCATGAAAAGGAATCCACTACCTTTAAATAAAATTATTTGTTTCCTTAGAGCATTGACGTTCACTACGGGGTGTAATAATTTAATTATTTAATATTTTATTAAATAATAAATAAATTTATTCTTAACATATAAATATATTATCGAGTTTCCATGAGAAGCTTCTTCATTTTTCTTTTTTAATCTAAAATTTCTAACTCTCTCTTTTTTTCTCGTTGTACTCCTTTTCTCTTTTTCAGTCATCATAGAAATAGTTTTAATTTTTTCATTCTTTTTTCTTTAAATATTTTACATGTTGCTTTTCTTTTAACAACTGGACTGTCGATAGCGCTAACGCCACGACGAACTTTGAAACATAATTTCTCACAACGCCTAAACAGTGCCATAAAAGTAACTGTACGGGACTTCTGTACAGTAATTATCAAGTTCAACTTTATATTTTCTTTAACAGTGTTATGCAGTAGCTGTTATATTTCAAATTTAGACTGTTGAAATGCGTTTTTTAAAACTTAAAAAAATTAAAATTTTAAATGGATTTTAAAATGAAAATTTTATTTATTTTATTCTCTTAAAACTATTAAAAAATATATAGGGGAGAGTCTCCAGTTGTGAAACGGGTTTTATTTTTGACCCGTAAATTTTAAACGGGTAAACGAAATTGTAAATAAAATACACCGTTTGAGAGGTAACAGAAATACGCAACTTTTATTAAAAGAAAGTATAGTGTTTGGATGAACTCAAGAAATTTTACGATACATTTTTGGAGCACATCGCTTTTATCAAAAAAAAATGTCTCCAGTTGTGAGACACTCATTAAAAATTGCTAAACTTTAATAAGTTTGATATAAACGTTATGTATAGTAGAAATTATTAAATATATTAATAATATATATTAGGAGAATAGGTTCGGTTGTGGGCATAGTTTCGTTTTTGACTCATAATTTGTTTCCTTGTAGATATTAAACAAACATATGTATATGTATTTAAAGCTAGGGACCTTAGCTAACTACTCGTGAAGAAAATATATTGATTCCGTTGACTAGAAAAATTTTATTAAAAATTCAATAAATTGGTCATTTTCCTATCAAAAAAATTTTGGTTCGGTTGTGGGCACTCTTGAAAAATCTATTAAAAGTGCAAAAAAATTAATTAAGTAACCATTCATTAACTACATAAGGATGATTTCTTCTAATTTTGACAATATATGCTCCCCATGGGCATATAAGATTTCTCACACTGAACCTGAACTGCCCAGTTACTACAATTACTATAATTGCGAACGACGTACGAACATCAAATTCTCATTATATTAATTTCCGTGCTGGACCACGAAACTCTTAAAATTCATAAAACACTATTAAATGTTGTAAGGAATTACTTATGATTGTATCGACAACGATATTTCACGATTTATCAAAAATAAGAGTGGTGTCCACAACCGAATCAATTTAGATGCCCACAACCAAACTTGACGATCATTTTAAAACATGATGAAAAAAATTTTACTTGTGGACATTTTTGTGATGCTTGGTATTGGATTATAACGTATAACTCATTTGCTGTGTAAATACGCTTTGAACTTATCATTTTAATTAATTCACTTCGATTTGTTGAACATTTAACAATGTTTAAAAATACATTTTTGTTATATTCAACGTGTCGAAAAATTATTTTTATATAGAGTAAAAAGAGCAGGTGTCTAATCACTTTTGTATTTGCTTAAAAAACTGCGTTAGGTTATAACACATACGTGATATTTTATATCATACAGATTGGACAAATCTCGTTTCTGTCAAAAGTTCTGCGTGGGTATCCACAACCGAACCTCTTCCCCTATTATATATTAAATAATAATATTTTTTCGCCAAAATATGACTACCTAATAAACACAATTAAATAGCTTCAACAAGAGCATTAAAATTGATTTCTTCTGAATCAATTGACTTTTTTCCACTTGACATGCCCAAAAATACTAGAAAAAAAATCAAAACAATATTTAAGTAGTATGCCTGTAAAGTCGTATTTTTTATGCTGCCCAAATGGCTGTCGAGACTGTCTCACAACTGGTGATATGCTGTGTCTCACACCCAGAAATTTGCGCTATTTTAAAAAAGAAAAATTAAATTATTGTCAACCCTAGATTGGAACAATGCAATATTGCATCACAAAATATAGGGAAAACACTAAAAGAAAATGCATTACATTTACCATTTCAAATTAATTAACTTTGAAAAAAAGTACTTTGCATTTATTGAAAAAACGCTTTTTTGTCGATTATCACACCCAATGTTGGTATTTAACAAAAACAGTTTATATATCCGTTTTGGCGTACTCGAAAAAGTTAGCTCATATAAAAAGAAATGTTTTTATATAAACTAATCGCCTTTTCAATATTGCATGTTAAAAAAAATTGACTGTCTCACAATTGGAGACTCTCCCCTATTTCTAAATTAGATAAGAATTTATTGTAATCATTTCAATTTCATGTATTTGAATTCTTAATTATTAAAAAAATAATTTAACGCCATCTCTCTAGCACTCGCTTTCAGTTCCTGCGCTCGCTACACCTCGAACTGCAAACTTACACTCGTGGAAATCAACCATTTTTCTCCCTAGATGCACAATATATTATTTTGTCAAAAAAAAGTCAATAAAATTTTTTTGAATCATTTTTGCGTGATTCACTTCACTTTTTTAATGTTTCTAGGCGGACGAATAATAGTACAATCTTACCGACTTAATTTTATTTATATATATACTGGTGGTACCGCGCCAGTAGGATTAAATACGTTTTCATTTAGTATTTCAAAAAAAACTTGATAGTTTAAAACAATTATTTTGAAATTCAATCTACTCATGTATTATAATTATCGCATAAAAACGTTTTAAAATGATAAATGCAATTTTGCTTATTACTTATCAAAAATTGATTATTTTTTATATGAACATAGAGAGAGGAAAAAAGGATTTTCTCTGCGGTTTGCTTTAATTTTCGTCTGTGGCTTTATCGACTAAAAGCAATTTTGAAACTGTGTAGCCTAGAATGCCAGATTTCCATCCCCCTAACAGTGAACTATTTTCCAATTTTTCACAACGAATCCCTAACCCATGCGCCTTGATAATTGCAGAACAATTTTTTCGCCTCGCGTTTCTTTTTTGCAATTTTTTTCCAACGGTCGACTATAAAAACTTATACATTTTGAGGCTATATTTTTTGTTCAAATTCTGCTATAGTATACATATTGAAAATCATAAATATTTATTTTAATTTGACGCAAAATGAAAAGTAGAAAAAAATGTTTTTGATTTTTATAAAGGGAAAAATTCATTGTTTAAAATATGTGTCAGTTTAATTAAACATTTATTAGAAGATATTTTTTTTTCTTTTATAAAGTATTTCTTTACTGAAAATAAAATTTTTTTAAATAATTTATATATCATCACGATAATTTTTAAAAAATTTAAATTTCCTTTTCATTACATTCGCCGTTGATAGGTAAATTATTTTATCAGTACTATTGTATATTAGCAATTAATTTTGACCAACAAAATAAAAAAGTCAAGACAAGAAGAGTTGAAATCGAAGGAAAAAGAGTCTGGAATTGACAGTTTCTTGATTTGGATAGTCAAGGTCAAATCTCAAGTTTTTGTCTGTACCTTCAGATCTTTAGTTTGATTTTTCTATTTACTTATTGACCCGTTTTTTGTCATTATTCGTGAAATTGGAACAAACAAAATGTAATTCAAATTGTAATTCCAATTACAGGAATTAATATTTCACATTATATCAATTTTATATTAATATTATGAGAAATATAAGAAATTAACTTTTTATTACATACTATAAAAATACTGCTAATGAATGTCCATTGGCAGATAATGAGGATATTCAAAATTAAATTTACAGTAGTATAATACTTAACAAAATAAAATAACATTAATTACAATTAATTTAAAGGTAAAAATTATTTCAAAAATTGCATATTTTGTATAATAATGTTAATAATAATATAATAAATATATTATATAAGTAATATACACTTTTATATGATGAACAAAATATTTTATATTTTATATTTAATAATATATAATGTAATATATAATATTATACATATATCTATATCTATAGTATAATATTATAATATATATATATATATATATATATATATATATATATATATATATATAGTAAAGAGCCTTTCATTTCCTGTAAAAAAATCTCTAAAACATGACGTTACATCTCCTGAGATATCTGACATCTGACTTGAAGTTTTGCACGAGAGAGAAATGGGATACGGAGATAACTAAAGTGATGAGCGCGCACAGTGTAGGGAAGTGTGCAAAAGAGAGGCGAACGAAAAAAAGTAGAGGAAAAAGGAACGTAAAAAGAGAATAAAAAATAAAAAAAAAATATAAGGAGGGAAACTAAAGTGAAGATACTAGAAAACGGGTTTAATGTGAAACCCGAAGAAAAATTGCAGTAAGAGAGGAGCTGGAGGAAGTCATAGGTGGAGTGTATAAAAGAGAGAGCCTGCGGAAAAAGAGATTTTTCAGAGAGAAAAAAAACGAAATGTGAGAAAGAAAGAGGAAGAGAGAGATAGAGAGAAAAGGAAAGTATGAGTGGGGAGGAGAAACGATTACTGAGTGAAGCAGAGAGTAAAAATGATAACACTCTCAGCGGCTTTTCAAGAAATCTCAAAATGAAGTGGTATATGTATTTAATGCCTCAATAATACAAGCCATTGTTTTTTTTCAGTACCGGAAGTCCTAGAATCTTTTTCATAACTACTTCTGTCATCCAGAGCTCTTTTGAGGCTTTGTATTTTCTCATGAATTCTAATAATTTATCAAGTGAGAAAAATAATTATTCTTTCTTGAAAAAAAATTATTTCTTTTTTATTCTGTATTGATTTATTGTAACAAAAATATATTGCTTTTTGAATTTTCTATTTTAAGTTTATTATTTAAAAAACAATGAATACAAAAATTGCCTATTCGTCAAAAATTGACAAACAATTCCCTCCACCCTCAAAATTTTGGTCTATTTTAAAAACCATTTTGATCTATATGTAAAAAATTGATAAACAATTTTCCCTACCCTCGAAATTTATGTATTTTTTAAGGGCGGTTTTCATCTACACGTCAAAAATTGACGAATAAACTCCCTTCAACCCGATCTTCCCTTAAAATTTAAGTCAATTTTAAGAACAGTTTTGACTTACAGGTCAAAACATGATAACTATAATTGACCTACTTCTTCTTCAAATTTTAAGTTCAATTTTGAAAGCTTTAGATGATTACATCAATATTTACAAATAATATGTTCCCAAAGTGTTCCCAAACTGAAATTTAATTATGTTTTTTGTTACAAATCATTAAAAATTTTGTGAAAAAATTAGAAAAATAAAATTTTAGTTAGACGTTTATCAACATAAGTTGTTAAATTGATATTCCGTATGAAAATTTTCTCAAATGATAGTCCGGGTTCCTATTGAAGGAAAAATAAGAAAATTGAAAACTTAATTGATTATTTCAATATTTATAAACAATATGTTCCATGGATTTAATGTGATGTTCTGAGTTAATAATTTATAAAACTAAGCTAATTATAATAATAACTTATAGTCGTGTTTTAAGTTTGGTGTTTCCCACTCCGAACGCATTCTCAATAATTTTTCACATCTTTCATTCAGTAATTATATGTTTAAATGATACTGGTAGATTAAAACTTTACTACACACACGCCTCGTTAGCATAGTGGTTAGAGCGTTAGTCTATGAGTCTGTAGGTCGTAGGTTCTATTCCCCTCGTGCGCAGTTTTGTTTATTAGCGTTATTTCTAAAATTAAGTTATAGAACGAACTAAAACTTGAAAATCTAATAAATCCACTTACTGTAATTGCGTATTATTCAATTTTTAAATTATATAAACATTTTGTTGTTTGTATTTCTATAGAAAAAAACCAAATTATCAAGAATCTTCTGCTTACTAATTAAAACATGCAAATATTTATTATTTTTATGTATAATGGGTTACACCACTCTAGGATTTTCAAAAAGTCGACATTTTTTTGTTTAAAGTAATTTAATTTTTTTCCTTTTTTTAATCCGTTATAGTGTCGGAGGGGAAGATGTGCGCATTGACTACCTGCCGCGGCGGGATTCTTTGTGTCCCCTTTCTATGACTCTTACCCTCTGCACTAATGTACCAACAGGGCCTGAGGGCTCTAATAGTTCTCCAAAAAGTCGCTAGGAACTGCTTGTCCATCAATACTGCTGTATGTGTGAGTCAGTCAGCTTTCAACACTTAAAACTTTAAACGGCTTTTTTCTCGAAACTACATTTTTCAAATCGGGCGACCATGGTACTCGAAAACTATAACACATATCGACCTAAAATTTTAACTGTAGCTTTATAGTAATATAATCTAGAAAAATACGTACGATTTTTTATCATTGCAACTTTTTTTTATAAACATTTTAATGCTAAATTTTTTGATCAAAAATTGAACATTTTTTAAAAAACTCCGCTATTTTGCGATAAATTGATATAAAGATAAAATCGTACGTACTTTACTAGCTAATCCTATGTAGATTAAGACCCCGTTATTGATTTTGTATCAGATATCACGAGTTCCACGAATTGCGGTCGCCCGCAAAGGCCCTTTTAAAAAAGGCGATTTCAAAAACTGCCTTAAAAGTCGCCATTTTGTATCTACATTTGAAAATAAATTTTTTTTATATACTTGTATGTATGTTTAATAAAGCCCAAAAGAGAGAAATTCAATTATTTTCTCCATACTCCTAAAAAAAATTGTCAAAGTTAGGCCATTTTTAGGGTTCTAGAGTGGTGTTACCCCTTAATTTTTATTATTGATACCAGTGTAAATAAACACTAAAATTTATTAAATTAAGTTTTTATAATTTCGAAAAAAATTTAATATTCAATTTAAGGTGATAATTTTCAAATATTTCTCTCTTCGAATGGACAAAATGGAAAATGGTTTCTCCTGTCGGTGATAGCGCGACAGATACCGCATATCATTGACCCGCACCTCTCAATATATCATTTTCTACCGCGAGGAGTTTTGGAGTGCAAAAGAGAGAAGTGATCCTTGCGCATAATGTCCATGGAAATTTTTCTGTCCTCCATTCGAACTCACAAACTCCCGATTCTCCCTTTCCACAAACCCTGGCACCATATATACTTTGAAAACCCGTTTTTAGTGTTTTGCATGTCACCATCAATACTTCAAATCTTGTCAATTCAGTTTGAATTCGAAAAAATTGGAATCAATTTTTCTCAGAAATTATATAAAAATGTTTGAAAATTATTTCTTTGATGCACTTACTTTTTTCAAAGAAATAAACTTTTCAGGTAGAAAAAAATTGTGAATGAAGCTTAAGCTCTAGGATTAAGTTTGAGGAAGAAGGAGCTTTTGTGATATGCTTTTTTCATTTCCCTTTTTTTTGGAATAAATTATAAGACGCCAGGGGAGGAAAGGGAAGTGAAGAAAAATTTTTTCCATCGAATCGAGATTCACGACTTGATGAGGAGAAAAGTTTTTTTTGAATTACCAGGTTTAATGTCCTCTTCAACATTTTCTTGAATTTAGCAGAAGAAAGAAGGAAGGAGAATAAGTTAATATCGAACCGGATGAAAAGTTTGGCGATTCCAGACATAGACATTTGAATTGCGTGGTCTTTTTCCGCGTAATAATTGCTTTTCAGTCTATCCAATTGCCAAGTTGAATGCGCTTTTTCAACGGAACAATTCTAGTGTGACTAATGTTTAGAAAATAAGAATTTTTAATATAATGCGGAGAAAATTAAATTCCTAGAGAAGAAAATAAATTTAGATTTATAAATTAATAGTCCATCGTTTATTTCGTTTTTGTAGACGTGATACTGTAGAATACTTTCATTACTGATTTCTCATGTCCGACTGTTGGTGAATTTTTCAACTAGCTTTGAAAAACATAATTGAATGGCATATAATCGTATTTTCGAATCGAAAAGTAAAAAAAATACTTTAATGTACTTACCCTCTGATTTTTTTTCGATTTATTAACAATACATAATAACGCTAGGTAGTTTTTATATAAATTTTTTTGCTTGAATCCATTTGACAAAATAATTGTCAATCGTAATAAAAGAGATGTAGCAAAAAAAGTTGGGAATAGTGAAAATAAAATTCAAATTCGTTTGGGAACATATTCTATATAGTTGAATTTGAACGTTTTAATTAAATTTTTTACATATTAAATTTTTCTCCCCTACATCTGGGATACAGGTATAGATTCGTGAAAATTCAACGAGTAATCGTACTTTGGCAATTTTTTTTCCCACCAACGAATGAGAGAAAGAGTTAGTGAGGGTAGATGAGAGAGAAAGAGGAGGGGGGAAATGAGAGAGAAAGGATCTCGAGGGTAGATTCATGGTCGGGTGAGTACAGGTGTGGGAGACCAATCGCTTCGCATGACAGAATCCTGAATTTCCAATTCAGCATTTATACATTTCCAATTCTATCTGCATTTACATAAAGGTGACGCGACGCCTCTTCTCTCACCGTTTCCCAATTTGAAAATTCACTTTCCCTAGGTGTGCTTGTCGCGAGAAGAGTGGCCTCCGATTTTCGTGTTTAAAAGAACCAAAACACAATGATGGGACATTTTCTCTCTCTCTTGACATTATGCCTAAAGAGAATTTACAAACGCCCTTGAAACTTGAATGTGAGATTTCACATTCACTGTTTCCTATAAACTGTTCCTTTAAATGGATGTAGCTTTTCACTCAATATTCCTATTCAGGATTTATTTTGAAATCTCTTTAAGTGTAACAATTGTCGACTGCTTCTCTATTCTTCTTGTCGTTCCCTTTATTTCAGAATACCAATTGTTCCATGAAATGATTTAGTTAACCAAAAAGTTGAAATCCTTCTCTAATCTAAACTTTCTTAGAATTTTTAAACAAAGTTGTTACGTTCACACTAAATTATTTTTTTTAATATAAAATAATCTTAATCTTTAATAGATTATTTTATAGTTCATCATCATGACATATTATATATAGCACTTTGTTAGTTCAATATTTTCGAAATATACTTATGACACATAGGCCTTTTTCTTGAAGAAATATTATCGAGGACAGAACAATACCCTCGCGCGTACTACAGAGTGCACTCGTAGAAAAGGAAGTATGGGAGACGAAAGAATCGAATAACTTTTTAAGATTGTACCACTTCTTTTGGCATCTAAATTAATATGTTTGTAGTCAAGAATATACATATAATTTATAAATTCTGTAATGATCTTAGTTTTTAATTGCCAAAGGATTTGGTTGCCGGATGGAGTCCGGGTTTTAATACAAATTATCTTTTATCAAATAAATTAATAAAATGGCGTAAAGCGTCATTATAAAATTTAAGCAAGCTAGTTAGTCAATTTTAGTGATATCTATAGGAAGGGTAAAGTCAGTAACAAAGCAGTGTTTTAAACCTTCGTAAGAAAATATATTCAAATATTAAAGAAATATTACAAAAATAATATTTAACGAAGATGAATTTAAAATGAACCAAAAGAAAATTAACAATATAAGAAAATAAATGTCTCGATATAATGCAAAAATAATATAACCGAAATCAATCAAAACCTAAACTAGCTAGTAACAATGCAATAAAAATACGATAACATTACAATTCTCTTATATTTTATAGAAACATTTCTATTGACATTAGCTAGAATATTATTATATAGATCTCATTGATTCTGTTATTAAGTAATAATCTCATCTGTTATGTAACATCCCTACTTCTGTGAAACAAAATGCGCGTGCACATTTCTTATGCATTGCGACGTTGCCATATACTATGCAAATTTTCTAATGAGGATGCATCATCTCCACTTATGTGTAACAGAACGCGTGCGAAAAAATATTAACCATTGAGATGTAGATAATACCCCCATTAATCCCAATATACATATATATTATAAAAGCTGTTCATAAGAACCAATGGACCACTCCTAATTTTGTCACTTCTTTTAGGCAATTCGAATCAATTGTTTCAACCAACTTAGACAGTGTCCCATCAGGCAGATGCCTTAAGATTGCATTCTGAAATTGGGCTTTGATTGTGTTCTTTGTAGTTCGTCAAATGGAATAAGACTTTTCTTGACGAAATCATACAGTCTGAACTACTCAGAAACATTCTGAGGCAGCTCGATGTAAAACATTTAAGTCAAGAGACATTATTTTATTTGAAGAAGTTCGAAATTCGATAACATATCAAATTAAAATAAGTGTAAGACTTCCAAACAAATCACCCTTGAACGATTCGATTTCTCTGTTGAGAAATCACCATTGTAACTGGTTAGAATATTTATATTAAATCAATCATATTATTTTCATTTATATATTTTAATTTTTGTTCCTATTTTCCCTATTTTCATTTTATATAGGAACAATATCAGTAACAGCTTCCATTGAGCTTAGCATTACAGCGTCCCCTACTAAATTTTATTTATCTTTCAATGAAGTTCTTTTTCTTATTCGAAAACTTTGCTGACGACCTCGGAATTTTCAAGTAAATTACTAATGACGAAGATACGACAGCGACTATCAATTTATAAACATAACAAAGTTTGAAAAATAGATTTTAACTTTTTATTTTTATTTATTAAATTTTGAGTTTCGAGAGAAAAAAAACCAGGTTAGCTTATTGTAAAAATTGTTTAAATTGAACGCAGAGAAACTTGGTAACAGATTAAAATTTTCTTAAGTAAGGTGTTTTTCTCAGAACTATTTTCTCTTCGTGATTCTATAAGTATCAACTAAAGTGCCAAGAATTTATAAGTCAGTGATAAAAAATTGTATTATATCACATCTTACAGTTCATTTCTCAACAAATCACTTGATGACAAAAGAAATTTTTTAATATAGTGTTTTTCTTAAAACTATTTTCTCTTCGTGATTTTATAATTATCAACTAAATCACCAAGAATTTCTAAACCACTGATTAGAAATTTTTTCTAAGACTATTTCCTTTTTCATGATTATATAAATAATATAAAAATAATAATAATACGCCAAAATAAAAATATTTATTAATAAAAGGATGTTTAAAAACTTTTTTGATTCTTCTGATCAGATATTTTTTATTCAGCTGACCTTTCACTCTACGACGTAGAGCCTCTTCAGAGCATTACAAACTGTGAAAAGATTTTTTTAATGTTAAATAAAAAACTTTTTTTCACAAACGCGCCATATAAACATAACCTCAAAACTCACCAATCATGTGTTAAGATTCATTCAAAAATATAAATATAAAAATATAAAAACTTTACATAACAAATTGTTAACAAGCATAAATATATAAACATTTTTTTTAAAATATAATTAAAAATAGGGGTTTTCTTGTGAAAAAACCCTTCCCCATATTTTTTGGTCACATGTTTACAATGACATTGCACATTTTAAATTTGGGGTTACATTGTCGATATAATAGATTACCTAATGATCAATCTCCCAAGACAAAAGTCTCAAAAAAGAAACAACAGAAAGCGCTACACTCACATGGAATGAATCATTTGAAATCTATAATAATATAATTAAACATTTTGTTTTATGTTTAAAAGTCAAATCTTGTAAATATTTGTAATTGAAAGTCAAATTTTGTAAATATATGTAAAGGACCCCGCACCAAATACATGGAAATAAAGGTCTCGGTGAAATTTTTTTATATTTTGTAGTTTTGTAGTTTATGACCTATTAAACAAAAAATGTTAGTACCAAAACTCAAAAAAATGGACAGTTTTTGAGTTACACGACTTAAAAGTCACGAAATACACAAAAAATCGAAATATACAATGTAAAGGAAACAATGTTCTTTATAAGAGCAATCTATAAAATTCTTTAACAACTCTTGGCATAAAAAGCGAAAAACTTGAATAATGATATTTTAAAAGATAGCATATTGTAATTATGGTTGTAACAAACAACCATCGATCAACCATATTCGGATGAAAATAATATTATTTAGTTCCTAAAGATTTCAACTAATCCATGATTTTTAAATAATTATGTTTAACAAGCATTTAACATATAACTGTAGACGCTTACAGTTCTTCAATGGTGATTATGGTTACTACCAACAACCATTAAACAACCATTGTAGAACAAAAACAACGATTCTTACAGATGGAGATTCAGCAATCTAAAAATATTTTATGTATACCACTTAAAATCGAACGTATTAAGAGTTCTTCGTTAGTGATTATGGTTACTATACCATCAACCATTAAACAACCATTGTAGAATATTAATATACTTACAACTTCCGACTAAACTCCACGAATATATAAATCTTTTACGTATATCTAGCAAGAAAACCACTTAAAATCGAAAGTGTTTAGAGATCTTCGATGGTGATTATGGTAACTACCATTAATTATTGTAAAACCATTTTAGAATAAAAATGATTCTTACAACTTCAGCAATCTTAAAATCATTTATGCACATCTAGCAATGTATACCACTTCAAAATCGAACGTATTAAGAAACGCGAACGTGTCGCACGCTTGAGTTTTAAATGCATGCATTTTACGGGCATTTAGTGCTTTTTATTGCTTGCAATCTTGATGTGATTTCCAACAATGATAAATTATGCTTGTTAAACATAATTATTTAAAAATCATGGATTAGTTGAAATCTTTAGGAACTGGATAATATTATTTTCATCCGAATATGGTTGATCGATGGTTGTTTGTTACAACCATAATTACAATATGCTATCTTTTAAAATATCATTATTCAAGTTTTTCGCTTTTTATGCCAAGAGTTGTTAAAGAATTTTATAGATTGCTCTTATAAAGAACATTGTTTCCTTTACATTGTATATTTCGATTTTTTGTGTATTTCGTGACTTTTAAGTCGTGTAACTCAAAAACTGTCCATTTTTTTGAGTTTTGGTACTAACATTTTTTGTTTAATAGGTCATAAACTACAAAACTACAAAATATAAAAAAATTTCACCGAGACCTTTATTTCCATGTATTTGGTGCGGGGTCCTTTTTAAATAGAATGATAGAATTAAATTTTATTTGTGTTTAAAATTAAATTCCTGTAAATATCATTAAGTGAATTTGTGTCAGTTCTTAAATTAACAGAATTATTATTTTTAACTATTTGAAACATTTCTTTAAAAATTCTACGAGTGTAACCTCTTTTGGTTTCTAAAATTTTAACATTATTGAAACTAAAACGATGATTCAACTCATGAGAGTGTTTCACCAATGCCGATTTCCTTTTGTCATTTTCGCAGTCATTCTTGTGTTCTCTAATTCTATCCTTAAAGCAGAGTCTCCAATGAGAGAAGGTGCGCATCGACGTCCATAGCTATAGATATACCACAGCATACTTTAGTATACCTATATCTATGGAAGTCGATGCGCACCTTCTCTCATTGCAGACTCTACTTAATATATCTCTCTGTCTGACCGATGTATACACAACCACACTCACACGGGACACTATATACAACATGCGAACGTAGTTCAAAAGGTGTAGGATCCTTATTTTTCTTATAACATTTAAATGGATCTTTCTCGTAAGTAAAAACAACCTTAACATCAAATTCATTGAAAGTATTTTTGAAAAAATATGACAAATCTTTACTATAAGGCAGAACTATTGTTTTATTTAAATCAAAATTCCTAGGAGTCGGTGTGGGACTCATTGCATTAATAATAGAATTATATCTGAGGTTAATATATTTGTCAATAAATTTAACGGGAAAATCGTCCTTTCTTAGGAAATCACATATCAAATTGAAATTCTCATCATGGAATTTTTCGTCAGACAATTTAATTGCCCTGTCAACTAATCCAAAAATTATAGAAATTTTATCTTTAATACAAATTTTAGAATTAAAATTTACATATTGTCCTGAAAAAGTTGGTTTTCTATACCAGTTTGTTGAAAGTTTATTATTTTCTCTAATACATAATACGTCTAAAAACTAATACTATTGTTAGACTCAATTTCAACAGTAAATTGTAGTCTAGGATGATAAGAATTAAAAATACTAAGAGTTTCATTAATAAACTCCTCAGGAATACAAAAAATAATGTCATCCACATAACGAAAATAAAAAATGTAATTAAAATTAATGACTTTAAAATATCTTCTTCCAACTTTTCCATGACTAAATCAGCAATAGTACCAGAAAGAGGTGATCCCATAGGGGTACCGAAAATCTGCTTGTAAAAATTATTATCAAAACTAAAATATGAATGGTCAATACAAAACTCAACCAATCCTATAAATTCATAAACAGGGATGTTTGTGTGATCTCTAATATCCTTCCATTTTAACTTTTAACATTTTAAAACCAGTTCTTTAGGAATATTTGTGAATAGCGATTTAACATCTAACGAAATTAATCTGTAATTATTCGGAATGTAAAAATTCCTAATTTTGTTTACAAAGTCCCAACTATTCTTAACAAAATATTCATTATTCCTAATCGCTTTCTGTATTGGAATACTGATAAATTTAGATAACGACGATAAAGGGGAACCACAAAAAGATGTAACTGGTAGAATGGGTGTACCTATTTTGTGTACCTTTGGTAACCCATAGAACTTAGGTGCAACAGAATTGTAGCTTTTTAACATTTTTGATGTAGGGCAAATTACTTAAATTTAATTTAAAGATCCATTTAAATGTTATAAGAAAGATAAGGATTCTACAACTTTTGAACTACGTTCGCATGTTGTATATAGTGTCCCGTGTGAGTGTGGTTGTGTATACATCGGTCAGACAGAGAGATATATTAAGGATAGAATTAGAGAACACAAGAATGACTGCGAAAATGACAAAATGAAATCGGCTTTGGTGAAACACTCTCATGAGTTGAATCATCGTTTTAGTTTCAATAATGTTAAAATTTTAGAAACCGAAAAAGGTTACACTCGTAGAATTTTTAAAGAAATGTTTCAAATAGTTAAAAATAATAATTCTGTTAATTTAAGAACTGACAAAAATTCACTTAATGATATTTACAGGAATTTAATTTTAAACACAAATAAAAAATATCTGATCAGAAGAATCAAAAAAGTTTTTAAACATCCTTTTATTAATTACGAATGACTGATCAACACTTAACATCTTTAATTAAAAATATTTATTGTTCAGTGTTTTTATAAGTTTCCTCGCTTTTTTTCTAAATTATCCACACACAGAAACTTTTATTTACATGAAATATTTTATTGTATTTATTATTTCAAATATAATATAAGAATTTAGGGATAACATTTTAATAAAAAAATCTTAAAATAAAACATAACTATTGATAATAAATCATTCTACAATTAATTCATAATTTAATTATTATTTAAACTAATAATTGTTGTTAACTAATAACTCTTGACATGAATTACCTGGGAACTTATAGTTTCTTCTCATTTTGAAATTATTACAAATACACTAATTAGTTATTAGAGTCTATGTGTCAAGAGTTGGTAAATATTAAATATTTGTTTAAACAATTTTTATATTATCGTTTATTATTATATTTTTAATATTATTATTTAATTATTTATTCATTTATTACGGTGTATTAGTATCAATAAATGCTTTATTCAATCATCAAAGCAAGTCAACAAGTCACTGACAATAAAACATTGTTGCTCAGTTAGGATCCATAGCATAGTGGTTAGGGTGTTAGTGTGGTAGTCCTTAAATAGTGATTGAAACATGTACGAGTTATACTCGCAGTAAAATCATGGGTTCCATACACCAAAATTAAATTCCTTTCTTATACAAAGACATATTAAAAGAAATATAATTTATTAAAATTATTAAATACTAATTATAAAATCGATTAATTTTCTTTTTAGTTCGCAAATACTACCTGCAATCAGGTCAGCTATATTTTTAATATATGAAATGCTTACTATTCAAGTAGCCGACTGGGTTTCTACAAGAACGCTGTCAAATGCTTGAAACAGTGAATCGTGGAATTATAGAACAAAGTAAATAAAAAGTAAATAACAAAATTCAAAATAACTCAGATAAAAAAGTAATTGGTAAATCATTTTTAAATACTAATAATAAAATATTTTGTTCAATTTGTAAAGGTAATTATTCCGTTTATAAGTGTTCAGAATTTACAAAAGTTTCTACTAATGAAAGGATTTAATTAATTAAAAAGAAGGGATTTGTCTACAATTGTCTCGGAGTGAATCATTAAGTTGCAAACTAATAGATCTCGAAATTGTAGTAAGTATAGAAAGTAGCAATATCATGTCATGTTACGGTAGGTAACATAGTATTGAATGGATAGAAACAATTTTCGAATCTATTAATGCAAAATATACAACCAAACATTCTTTTCTCATACTTCTAAAAATACTTCTAAAATAAAATTTGGTTGATCCAGGATTCTACAGGCGTTCTGCAGTAAACATATTAATTGAAGCAGAGCTGTTTTACGAACTCTTGGAACAAAACAAAATTCAAAATTATGGTGGATTGTCACGGGTAGAATGAACAATAATCAATTACATCAGGGATTGAAATGCAACCTAGTACGAGGTCTATTGACCGTTTAGTTGGAGAAATTTTAGAAAATCGATGAAGAAATTAAAACTAAATATTTGTCTACATAGCAGTCAGGAAAGTAAATCGTCAGTTTGCCGTTTAATAAAAAGAAAGAAAACTTGGGAAATTCATTACATTGCTAAACGTACATTTTTTATTTTCGAACGATGAAGATGAAGGATCTAATTTTCCTAAAGCAGCCGAGCCTTTAAACGAAGACTTCTACGTGGACGATGCTTTGACGGAAGCTGATAACATCGAGGAAGCATTGCAGTTAAAAAATGATTTAATAAAGCTGACTAAGAAGAGTCGATTAAATTTGACGAAGTGGAGATAAAATGTTCCTGATCTTTTCAGAACATTATCTAAAGGTGCTGATTCAGATTTTAAATTAAATCGAGAAATTAATTCGAAAACTTTAGGGGTAAAGTGCAATGCAATAGTCGACACTCTTTATATCAAGATTTCAGCTGATCAAAAGGAAAAAATCACATCAAAACGGATTATGTTATCAAATATAGCAAAAGCTTATGATCCTTGTGGCCTGATCGCTCGAATGGCTACATTCGTAAAGATAAACCTTAACTTCATGTGATCAATGATTGGAGTGTGGAGAGACCAGTTAGATCACAAAGATTGGATGAGATGCAGTTCTATGGCTTTGCAGAGGCAAGTAAGAAAGCCTATGGTGCATGCATCTTTGTTAGAATTGCACTGGGTGATTATTTTTGAAGCAACTTGTTATGTGCAAGGTCAAGAGTTGCACTAGTTAAAACGGTAAAAAAATCTGTGGTCAGACTCAATGATCATATTGAGCTGAATAAAGTCTTCGCATCATCAATTCAATACGTTTTTGACAAATCGCATTGCAGAAATTAAAGATTCAAGCAGCAAAGAGATGAGGAGTCACATGAAGTCAGAGGACAACCCAGCGGATGCTGGTTACAATTATCAGAAAGTTATTGTCCGAAGCATCAATTAGAGTGTACTGACTTACCTGAAACTAGAAAAATCATAGTCCTGATCGCAGCTAAGAAAACAACAAATTTGGAATTGTGGAACCGATTTTCATCTTTTCGAAAGTTGACTCTCGTTATCGCTTACTGTTTGCGATTTTTGCGTATACTATCAGAGAAAATTTAAATTTCAGTACAGTTAACACTCGGAGCACGCAAAAAATTATATTCCTTGTTCAACAAGAGGATTTAACTAAAGAGATCCATGAACTTACTAAAGGTGGGCAGCTAAGGAAGAAATCTCGGTTATTAAAGTTAAATCCAATCATCGATCAAGAATTAATCAGAGTTGGAGGAAGATTAAAAAAATCATTAGTGTCCTTTGATCAACAACATTTTAGTGACCAGGACCTTTCTTAATCGGATCATCAATGAAAACTATTCCTGTATAAGATTATTCCCAAACTCTTACGAAAAGATTGTTCAGTTGTGAACATATTTAAAGGTTAAAGTCAGACCTGTATTGGATCGGCCATTTTGAATTTTTTAATTCTGACCTAAAGTTTGATTGGCTTGTAAACTATGATGACAAATACATAGAAAAATTATATGTGAAAGTAATTTAGGGGTTTATAAGACTTTTATTGACAATAATGTTGGATTATTTTTTTATTTGGTGTATTATATGAGTCATATAGAGTCGCTATTTTGAAATTTTTAAAATGGTCACATTGCTTCCAAAGTATTTAGTTGTACGAACATTTTGATACCTCGAACATATAATTCTGTTCCGCTCAATTTTGGGTCTGCGAATGATCCGATTGACATGGAATGGCCCATATATGTGTATATAAAATTTGCGATACTAGTCATGAGTGTACGTAAATAACGCATATGTATATAAATTATTATAGAATTATTATTATAGAAATAAATTATAAAAATAACCAGTTACATTTGAATTGTCTTAAACTTATACTTTCAAGGTGGTGATGATACACGGTTCTTTACTGGGAGTGCATTAACTGGTCTTCAGTTGTGGACTGAAAAGTTTGGAAACCTTCATGAAAGTATTCTAATAAAGTTTTGTAAAAAATTCAGAATGTATACAATTTCAAAATGTGTTAGTCTTGAAAATAATACGGTTTCTAAAAATTGTTAACATTTCATAGTCTTGTGTAGAAATTTCGCTATGCGCTGGATCTGGGACAGGTCGTATATGATATGATTAGGTCATCGCTGCATGAGGTAGACTAATCATATGACTTTAATCTAAAAAATAGTGGTGGTGTCTGAAAGGACAAGTCTATTGGCTGCCCAATGGTATAATATTATGAGATTTCTTTCCTTGTATGAGTTGTAATAAAACTGAGTCCAATATATTTCTGTGATTAGGGGCCGTCCATAAACCACGTAGCCCGATTTTTTGGGAATTTTGACCCCCTCCTCCCCCCATGTAGTACGCTATTACACGTATCAGCGTAATTTTTTCCTCTTGTCGTAGTCAAGTACTTGACCTCCCCTCCCCCTCATGAGGCTACGTGGTTTATAGATGGCCCCTTAGAAAACTTCTAAAACATGTAAGTTTATGTGTATCATAAAAAATATCAAGAATTAACGATTTTCTATAGTTTAACATTAAAGTGATACTGTTTGTAAGATTGAATGTTCATAGCGAGTAGATATATCAAAACGTGATTTTGACTAATGAAGCCTTCTCTGCAATTCTGTCAGACGAATATAGTTATCTCTGGAATTCTGCAAGTAATTTTCTCCCCTTTGGCAGGTCATATCACAAATTGATTATCTTTCACAAAAATTACAATTTCTTTTTCCTAAAGAAACAAGCGTGACGCAATTTGAAAAAGGAACCTAGAAGCCAAAAATGATAGGCTGTTTTATAAATTTGAATGGTTTGAATTAAAAATAAAGAAATAGAATGAACTTTAAAAGCAAGCTAATGATGTTTAAGTAACATAAACAAAAATATTTAATGATATTTGAAATATTAATTAATGTAAATCTTTAGTTAACATAACATGTTTTTTCCATCTTAGATTCTTTTCTTCATATCGTGTCACAAATTTATTTTAAATAAACGTTACAATTTTTTTTCTAATATATTTATTTTACACACAAAAAGTGTCCATTGGAAAAATGTGTCACATGAAACAAAAAAAGTATAAACAGAAAATATAAGTTTAAATCGAGATTTATAAAACAGTATCAGGTCAACAAACATATGTTCATCCATTGAGACATTGTATTTGATTTTCTTTAGTTCATCACCAACATCGCAAATCGAGGTGAGAAACTTTTCGCACCAGTTCGCTAAAGTTGGGGAGAAACTTCTCATCCATTGGTCTCTAGTGGCGAGGCAGATCGAGAGAATTACGCTTCGCTGGCAAATTCGAATTTCCCCTTGAACGGAAGCTGTATAAGCCATCTCGAATATTCTCAGGCTCAGTTCCTTTCCATCAAATTCCGCAAGTAACTGTACATGTAACCTAACTACAAAATAGTGACAGAATCACCGTTTCAATAACTTGCGAAAGTCTTAATTTTTTGTGATAATATTTTTTCAACGCAACAATGTTTAAAAGTTTAATTCTACAATGTTTTTTTAATTGTAAAAATATATAAAAATTTTTAATAATGTTAGTGAAATAACAAATTGAGATTTTTACTTCTTTAAAAATCTGCTTTTTAACTTTCGGATAATTATTTCAAATGTAAAACCTTATTATCATAAATATAAAATATCAATTAGAACTATTATAACCGCAATAATCATATATTGGTATTCTGAAAAAGGGGATTTAAAGAATAGTCAAACAAAATACTGGAAAAATTAAAACATAAGATTCATGAGAAAATTTTGATTTTTCGTTTCTTTTCTTATTATCTCATGCACTATGAAATCATCACGAATTTAAAAAATAAAAATTGTTCGAGAATTCAATTAATATTTTTATAAATGAAATCCTAGTAATTTAATTAATTTTATAAATAATGGATTTTTTATGAAGTCAATTATTTATATGTATTCTCTAGAATACAATAACTCTTTCTTGTAAAGAGGCCCAACGTAGTCGGGCTAAAGCTAATGTAGATAGAAAAGAGACATAAATAAGTGGATTATTTTTCAAACAAAAAACATATACTAAATTTGCACTATCCGAAAAACATTTACATCTATTATAAAAAAATTCAGTTATTTTCATAAATTATAAACCTAATCGCAAAAGTTTAATTATTTTTATTACAGTTTTAATGAAATTCTAAGAAAGAGTAGTAGTATTTTAAAATAATGTCAAAAGAATAACGATTACGGGGAATTCAAAATCGAAGATACAGAATATTATAATGGACACGCACCACTCCTGAGGATCTAAGACAAGCGTTGTGATTTCAAACCTATAAAGGTCGAAGTGCTGCCATTCGCAATGAAATCTATTATGGTCGAAAAGAAGCCAGTGGCAATGTTCTAAAACCACCACAAGATCGGCAAAGCATTAAATTAATGAGGAAATTTTTATATATAAAGTGGGAGCATCTCTGTTTAGAACAGAGAGTAATTTTTTGGAAATCAACCAGTAGTGAACACAGCATCGTCAAGTGAACTCAAAGCATAATTTCAAAAGTAAATAACAGTTTATCTCCAAATATTAATTTGAAAAATATATCGTTTAAAAGTCAACTACAAAATATCTTCAAGTATTACATTACCGGTCAAAATTGAGAGACCACCCGTTTTCAGGCGATTGAAAAACGTTTCATAACATAAAATTTATAGAAACTAAATTTTTTTTCTTTTTATATTTTAAAAGATGACAAAATTTTGAAAAGAACAAGATATTTTAGAAGTCATTTAGCTAATATTTAATTTAGATATTTTTTAAAAATCGTCATTTCCAATGTTTTACAAAAATTTGAATAACTTCAAAAATAATGAATGCTTTTAATCGATCCTGGACTTATTTTAAAGGTCATTTACTACACTACAAGACTTATAAGCATTAACGTGTAATTTTTTTCTTTGAAAATGCAAACCGTCAAAGATTGACCAAAAAAATTCAAAAAATTTGAAACAATCTTTTCAACAGAAAAATAATGTTTAAAATTTAAACATATTTTTTTAATTATATTCTTTGGAAAAATCTACACAATATTATGTTTTATATATTTTTTAGAATAGTTTTTAGTAATATGTTTTTCTAATTTTTTGAATTTTCTTAGCCCATCTTTGACGGTTTGCATTTTCTAAGAAAAAAATTACACGTTAAAGTTTATAAGTAATTTTTATAGTGTAGTAAATGACCTTTAAAATAAGCCTAAGATCAATTAAAGGCGTTTAATATTTTTGAAGTTATTTAAATTTTTGTAAAACATTGAAAATGACGATTTTTTAAAAATATCTAAATTAAATATTGGCTAAATGACTTCCAAAATATCTTGTTCTTTTCAAAATTTTATAATCTTTCAAAATATAAAAAGAAAAAAAATTTAGTTTCCATAAATTTTATGTTTTGAAACGTTTTTCATTCATCTGAAAATGGGTGGTCTCTCAATTTTGACCGGTAGTGTATTTTGAAACTAACAACGTTTAAAAGTGAAATATTAACCAAAAAGCAAGTTTCACTATTTTAAAAAAATATTAATTTGGAAATAAATTCAAGTGTTTACAATTCTTAATTCTTATATTGAAACAACTCATTCCAAATTTCGAAACATCGAAATTTATTCAAGTGGCAACAACTGTCTGGAAGAAAGCAAATATTTTCAAAATACAATGCACTATCTCATCAGTGTAAACAAGAGGACTAATACCCGAACATTAAGGACAACTGTTTGAGGCTCTTTTGAAAGTATCCCTTTACACCATTCAAGATCGGATTACCAGATTCCATAACCAGTTCATCCAACACCAGTAATCGTTATTCTTAAAGTAACATTTATAATTTTAATTATGCTAATTGTAATTTTGTCAAAACTTTTTTTCTTGTTGGTTTTTAATTCAATTATTCTCTCACAATATTTAGTAGGCTCATTGACTTATCCTCATCCCAAATTAGATTCAATCTTGAAATTAATTTAAAACGATGAACGTTAGGTATATTTAAAAAGATTTCTTGTTTTCGGCTTAACAACTGTTAAATTGAGATAATTGAATAATTTATTTTAAAAAGGTATTTGTTTTGATATTTGTAATGTTGGGATGTAAATTCTCCCTTACTCTTCACGGTAAGTTAAAACTAATTTTAATTTTTTCGTACCAATCGCAATTTTTTACACATTCTGTTTCTGTAGGGTTTTAAGAGTAAAACGATATAAGAATTAAAGTGTGGTGACCAGCCGTTTTGTAAAAAATTGATTTTTAAGCATGTACAGACTCAATCGCTTGTTCAGAGTAAAAACCAAGTTCTCTGTTATACTTTTCACAAAAGTATTTCACGTCCTCAAATACTGCAATTATTTTAGGAGTAATATTAATTTTTAAAGATATGTAACTTTTTTGAAGTTTCTTATATGCGATTTAAAGTATTCGTCCAATTTATCTGAAAAGCAAGAAGTAAAGAGCAAATAAAAGTTTTTAAGGCATTCGATATATTTTAAGCAACCTCGTCCATATTTATTGGAAATATTTTCCAAAATTTTTACGTTTCTAAAAAGTTTCCGATTGGAATTTTCATTAAAAGAAGGTTTTGAATAATAAACCTCTCTTGCAACGTAACAATTATCAACCCATCCTTCACTTTCTAGTTGAAATTTTAACAACATTTTTTCATATAGAGTTTTAACAACGCCTATAAGTAAATAGAGTTTAGGAGGTGGAATGAGGTCAATAATCACAGTGTTCTTATCACAATTAAATAAAGGATTATTTACACAATTTTAAAATAATTTTGCTGCTTTTTTTGCTGTCACTTTTTACTTACGCTTTAACGTTTACTATGCCATTTCCAATTGTATTGAGTTCTTTACATCCAATACAAATGTCAGTCCCAGTAACATCGCGCAACACAGTAATCACATAGAAATTATTTTCTGTTTAATTTATAGTTATTATCATCAAATAAGTTTCAATTTTATAAAATTCTTATAATTTCACTATTCATCTATTGATATAAACAGTTTTTACGTTTTAGAAAATATTTATCGTTAAAATGGAGAAAAGTTAAGCAATTCCAAACTGACAGGTAACCACCGCACATCGTTCACTTTAAGTTCTGTTTATTATTTACTACCAACTTTATTACATTAAATTATTGATTAAATCAATTCCCTAAATACTAATCTACCAATTCCAATAGCTTTTTAACCAAATATTACTTATTAGCTCTTTTATAATATTTAAAAAGAACTGAGAGAAATGTGATTGAATTCGCTGAAATCTCTCTCAACACCTTCCGCTAGAGTTAATACAATCACAGTTCTTCCCCACTATCGTAGTCAATTCACAAAGAACAAATAGTGAGTTTAACAACTAGTATAGAAAGTTTTTAAGAGTGTTAAAAATTTAGTTTCAATGCAATCAGACCAATTGATTATAAAAAAGAAACCTAAAAATATCAAATATTTTAAGAAGTATAACAAAAAAATAGTTTTTGCAAAAAAGGGATAATTTCACTGAACAAACTTTCATTCTTAAAAACATAAGTTTAAGCAATTAATTTTTAAAAACATAACATGTAAATAAATTTAAAATTTATGCATACAAGTTGTGTGGTATTTTAGTTTAGTTTCGTATCTAGATATTTGAAATTTAAAGTTAAGAAGAGGTTGCTATGTGGGGCAAAGGCAATGTTGAAATTATTTAGTTAAAAACAATCGAATATTTCGCCGCTTGGGGGGAAGAAAATGCCTTTTCAGCTACGCAATTTTTATTTTTTTTAGGTTTGCTTTTTTATTTATTTTAAAAGCATTCTTAGTTTCATAAATTGTAAAAAAAATGTCATGTAAAATGTAAAAATAAAAGTTAAATAGAATAAATTTAAAATCTTTTATCAAAATACGACTAAATTCGTGAAAATTTATTTATAACAACATTTTTTATGACAATTTAGAAACGTCACCAGACATAACATTAAGAACGATCACTGATGGGTTTAATTTTAGAAATGCAGATTACGTTGCGATAATGTATTTTTTGGATAATGTTAATTGGAGCATTATTTTTTGCAATTCTGATATTGATAATGCCGTTGAAATATTGTATGACTATGTTTATACTTCCGTAGAATTGTTTGTTCTTTTAAAAACAGTATATAATTCTACCTACGACCCTTGGCTTACTTTAGAAGTAAAGGACATTTGAAGTATAAACATAGTGGTCTCTCCATTGACTACGAATCTTTTTCTAATATAAGATCACAATGTAAAACTTTATATATGTTCCACCGAATGTGAAATTGTAAAAAATCCCAAACATTTTTTTAAATTTGCTAATGCTAGACGTAAACCAATCACTAACATCCCAAGTTTTATGCATTTGAGAAACACATATGTTAAAAACACTAATGACGTCGCAAATTTGTTTGCGTCCTTTTTTATTTCGGTATTTACAACTCCTGACACAAATAATTTTCATTGTCCTACATGTGAAATACTAATAAGAGAGCAGGTCATGATGAATTACCTCCACTTTTTATTTAGACATGTTGCTCGTCTTTTGTTTTTCCTCTTTACTTACTTTTCAATAAGTCAATTTCTTCTGGGACGTTTCATTCTTCTTGGAAAAAAGGAATTATAGTCCCAATTCATAAATCAGGCGATCAGAGCGATATTGATAACTATCGTCCTATAAAAATACTAAGCGATTTGCTAAGGTATTTGAAGGTATAATTGCTGATACTCTATGTTCGCAGTTTCAAATGTAATTATAGACGAGCAACATGGTTTTACTAAGTGCAGGTCTGTTGACACTAATCTTAGTCTTTTATCTGAGTTTATTTAGCATAATATGGAGAGTGGCCATCAAATAGACACAATATATTCTGATTTCTCTAAAGCCTTTGATAAGGTCGATGATAGAATACCTATTGCAAAGCTCAGGAATCTTGGTATTCATGGTAACTTTCTGTCCATGATTAATTCATATTTGCAAAATAGACCTCTTTCGGTAAGTGTTAAAACTATTTTTTCTGACTGTTTCACTTCTACATCAGGGGTACCTCAGGACTCTCTTCTTGGTCCTTTACTTTTTTTACATTTATTAATGACGTACGATTAGTTTTTAGTTATTGTAAATTTTTTTTGTATGCTGATGACTTAAAACTATTTAAGGGGAACAATAATCATGATGGTTTTCTTGCTTTGCAGCATGACTTGAATAGTCTCGCAAAATGGTGCCTAATTAATAAATTACCTCTAAATGTCTCTAAAATCTTTCGTTATATCATTTTCGAGATTAAAACCGGCCATTCACTATGATTATGTTATTAAAGATAAGAATTTGACAAGAAAGGACCAAATCTCTGACCTTGGGTTAACTCTTAAGTTCAAATTTTTCGTTCAATGATCATGTATCTAATATTGTAAACAAATCAATAAGAATACTTGGTTTTATACGAGAAACACTTTTGATTTTCATAATCAACGTTTTATAAAATGTCTTTATTTTTCTTTAGTTATGCAAATAATATTGAATTTATCAGTGATATGGCATCTACGGTATGATTATTTAATAACGAGAATTGAGAGAATGCAAAATAGATTCCTGCGCTTTATGGCTTTTAAATTAAAGATACCATTCGATCGCTTTAGTCATGATTATTCTCAACTAAGGCGACTCTTAAATATACCTAGACTAACGTCAAGATTTTTATATAATGATACCATATTTTCATATAAAGTGATCAGTCAGAAGTACAAATGCCCTGCTTTCTTATTAAGAATTAACTTTTATGTGCCTACTAGGGGATTGCGTAATTGTTTACCCTTTTATTTACAACATCACCGCTGTATGGCGCTAATTCGGGTTTTTCAAGAATTAGTGTGGAGGCAAACAATTATTCCGATTGCGTTGATTTTTTTTTACTCAAATAAGAACAAATTTATCAGTGACATTAGAAACGCGATCTTATCATTTGATTAAAGTTCTTTTACTACGGCCAGTATTGTGATTCTTTTTTCTTTTGTAATTTTTCTTTTTTTCTTTCTATCTTGTCCATCCAAACTTTAAATAAATAAATTTTTCATTACATTTTATCATTCAAATCTATTAATTTTTGTTTAAAATAAATGTAATGTATTTAATAAAAACATTTTTTTATCTTAAAATGTAAATTAACTTTTATTAAAAAAGAATTCACAAGGTACTTAATACATGTATTATTTAAGTTTTATAAATTATAAATTTATCTAATTATATTTTTGTAAATAAAAATGATTCATTGGATTCTTTCATCAAATAAAAATTGTTTCTATGCTTTGATAATTACTATTGCAGATAAGTTTTATAAATGCAATGTTACTAATAATTCAATTTTCTGTTATAACCAAGTTAGCAAATTATTATTAATAATATTAGGATGTAGCTCGGCCCAGTAATGGCATATTCTTCGCACATCAATAACTAAAATTCTGTATCTAAGATGACAAATTATAATTGCTAATATTGAAACGTAGCTTGGCCTATTAATGAATAAAATGATATATCAAAAAAAGCAAATTTTAATTGCCATATTAGGACGTAGCTCGGACTAGTATTGTCCCAGTAAAGGGTAAAACATTGTATCTGTGATGCTAAATTATAATTGACAATAATTCAGGTTGTGGTACCAATCCCCGAGGGTGTTAAAAAATTTTTAAATGTTTCTAATATTGCGTTTAATTCAAGAGAATAAACATATAAATATTATGAATTAATTAGTTAATTAATTAAAAAATGTTATTTTTGTGTTTTTACTAATACTATTTCCCTCTGTGATTTTATTTCTATGATTATCAACCAAATTACCAAGAATCTCTAAGTCAGTGATTAAAGTTTAAAAATTCTATCAAATATCAAGAATTATTTTCAGGAAAATAAATCCAAGTAAATATAAAAATATTTTTAAAAAATTTCCTGTTTTGCCGCGAGAGCTTTTTCGATTCGGCGAAATTCTAGTAATCTGTTTGTCTCAATAAATATAATAATTCTGAATCATTACATAATTAATGAATAGGGAAAATTATTAGCAAATTTTTGTTAAAACCATGGGAAAAAAGTAAATTAATATTGCTTTACATTCTTTCTGACGCATAAGCAAGAGCTTATTTTTTATTCTTTCCTTTTAAATTCAACTTTTTCAAAGAAATATCGTGTCTTATAATTCCAATTAGTTTTGAAGTGAATACTTTTTAAAATTTCCAACACTGCTAACTTTAAATTGAATTACATTTTCAATAAGCCTCCATTGGAAAAATCCCCGAGGAAATAATTCAATTAACAATGGGAAAATAGAGCTTGAGAGGGGAAAAAGCAAGAATTGCACTTTGATATTTTTGTGCGATATTAAAAAAATAAATAAAAACAAAAGGGAGCAGTTGGTGAAATTGAAATATCTTTTCTCAATGGTTAGGGTAAGTAACAAGAGAAAATGATTTAAAAGATAAAAATTAAAATCTTGAGTTTCAATGCACAATACCAGATGTCCTATCACAATTCTTTCTCTTTTCTCAATTCATTCTTTGTTTATTCGCATTCTTTTCCACTTCTTTTATTTCTTTCCTGTCAGAGATTTTCTTTTTTTTGCTCCGTATTCTTCTTACCTAGTTGCAGTCAAGACTCTGGTGTGTAGGACTTTAGAAACGGGACGTGATACTAATTAACGTGACGCTTCGCCGTTCTTCTTTTTTTACTTTTTTCCCTCAAGACGTTACACGGCTTTTCGAAAAACATAATAAAAAACATCAATTTGCCTGAGATGCGAAAAAAATTGTAACACAGTTTCTTTCGTAGAATTTTATCTCCTTTTCCACAACCATCTAGTCTAATAAATCTTACGTTTGATGCAATTCCGTTTTTTATTCTAGTTTAATTCTTCTTCTTATTATTGTGTTTTTTGTTGTCTGTAGCCTGTTAAAAAATTTATAATTCAACTGTAATTAAATTTTTTCTGATAATATAGATACAAATTTTTTTTATAGCCTAATAATATTTACATATGCCCAGGCAGAAAACTCGGAATCCTGGCGAGTGCTAGCGAGTCTCGGAGCCCTGACTGTCAGTGTTGTCTGGTCTGCGGCAGGCATAATATCGAGGACCAACCGAGAGGGAAATTTCGGTCCTGCACGGAACAAAATTAACATCTAAATTAGAGATTTAATATGAGATTTAGACATAAACTATCGCTGGAATCGGACATAAGATGTATGTAGATCTGTAAAACTGGAATTTTGGGTAATATCTAATCCGAATATTAGTATTGTGAAGAACACTTATTTCTTATGCCTAAAAATGATATTAGAAATCTCAAATTTTATTATACGGAACACATCGTTCTCATCTATTATGGAGGTTATATAGATCTCTTGAGGGGCAGGCGGTGTTGTGGAAGAGCCCATGCATGCTAAAGCATTACCAACCTCGAAAAAAAATAATCTTTTCATTTTAATAATAACGTATTTTGTAATTAAATCACATTGAGTATAGTCATTTTTTACCATATTATAAAAATAATTACTTACATTATGTATAAATATTAGATTTAATAGTAATAGAGAATAATGATGTTTTTTTGTTATTCAGTGTTATCACTCTAGTGAAATCGCTCGAAAATTCAATATAAAAAATTATTAAATATTTATTACTAATAATGATTCTACTTTATAATGAAATGTTTTTTTAACAGTGTATCCTTTTTTATATACTTTTTATCAACATTTGCCTTATTGTAATCGTGACGCACATAAGATCCCATGCATACAAAATAAATTTTAACTTTAATTTTCTCGAAAACTATATGGTCAATCGTTTTAAATTTTAATATTTAAAGGAAATTATTTGTCGTTATCAAAAGATTAAAATAAAAAAATTAGAATTACCAAAACATCAACACATTCTTAAATGAGATACAATATTGATTTATTATTTTCTCTATGGACATGAGTCCATGCGTCTAAGTAAAGGAAAGAATGTTTTGTTTAAGGTGAATATATCTTCCTTTCTGTTGATAGTGGAATGATTTGTTTTTATATGGATCATTTCAGATATTCGTCTTTTTTTAAAATTAGGTTCATTATACAATATTTTTGTATTTTCCCAATCAAAATCATGGTTAAAATTTAAACGATGTCGATAGACCACAGAATTATCATTTACTTTCTTATGTTCGTTGATGCGAGTTTGTAGTGATCGCTTGGTCTCTCCTATATAAGTTGCTGGACAGTCTTTACAATCAAACTTATATACGACATTCGTTTTATCCCATTTTTTAGTTATATTTTTTCCCAATTTTATAATAGAATTAGAGTTTTTGTTGATGATGGGAATAGAGGTACAATCAAATTCCCTAAGAACATTTGACAACTTAAAGAAATATTTTTCATTCAAGGGCAAAGCCACCTTGGGGATTTGACTATATATACTAACTCTATTTTGCTCGTTATTATTCTCATTCAAATATTTTAATTTTTTTTTAATTCTAATTTTTAATTTTAATTCCCATCGTCAACAAAAACTCTAATTCTATTATAAAATTGGGAAAAGATATAACTAAAAAATGGGATAAAATGAATGTCGTGTATAAGTTTGATTGTAAAGACTGTCCAGCAACTTATATAGGAGAGACCAAGCGATCACTACAAACTCGCATCAACGAACATAAGAAAGTAAATGATAATTCTGTGTTCTATTGACATCGTTTAAATTTTAACCATGATTTTGATTGGGAAAATACAAAAATATTGGATAATGAACCTAATTTTAAAAAAAGACGAATATCTGAAATAATCCATATACAAACAAATCATTCCACTATCAACAGAAAGGAAGATATATTCACCTTAAACAAAACATTCTTTCCTTTACTTAGACGCATGGACTCATGTCCATAGAGAAAATAATAAATCAATATTCTACCTCATTTAAGAATGTGTTGATGGGGGTTCGTTGACTTCTCTCACGTGTTTCCTGGTTTGACTTTATAAGATAATTAAATTTCTTTTCAGTTGACAGTGAATCGCTGTGTGAGAATGTTTTCTCTCGATCTTAAATTTTATTCTTTTAAGTGTGGAGTGATTTTTTATTATATTTTGACAAAATTTTAATCTTTGACGTGTTAGCATGTGTTCGATGTTCTAACGAAATTTAGGTATATCATTATTGTTTATTTATAGAAATAGTGCTTTTAGACCTTTCCAAAGAAATACTGATGTGTAACCTATCTGTTTAATAAAATTTTAGCCTGATGAGGTTGGCAAACCCTAGCCAACGAAACGTCGCTCTTTTAACGACACACTTTTGAATTTTTTATTCAAATCTTACCTTCCCAAGATCATATATAATTTCAACATTAACAAACGATGGAAGGATATATCTCAAACAACTTATCAAACACTGTTACTGAACTGTAAAATTTGAAGATGAATAAAAAATACCTAATAATTAAAATCAGAAAAAATTAGTGCTGCCCACGAGACGAGACGATACGAGGTTTTATGTAGTATCGTCTCGGTCTCGTTAAATATTGTAATTTTAGGTATCGGTATAGCCAAACATAGTCTCGATATCGTCTCGTTGTCTCGCGAGACTTCAGTTAAGTCGAAGTACATGCATTGATAAATCGAAATCAAATTCTTTAGTTTTTTATTTAATAGAATTAGCAATCCCTGTAAGTATTACAGTCGATACTGAAAGCAACCATACACTGAAAAAAATGATAATGTCAATTTCAGGGATGGCAAGCGTAACCGATAACCGAAAAAACCGAAAACTAGAAACCGAAACCGAAAAAAAAATTTTCTAAAACAGAAAACCGTAAACCCGTATTATAAAAATTTAAAACCCTTTATTCAAAACCTAAGTTTCGTTTTTTTCGATTTTTAATATAAAAGTAAAACTGAATATTACACCAAAATTAAAATCTTTTGGTACAAAAAATAAATGAAAAAGAAATATTGATGTATGATATGTCTAATGTTGTAAATAATATGTAGTCACAGAAAAAAAGGGTGGTAATATTATGAAGGGTAATGGGTAAAAATGACTTAAGTAAAGGGTAAAAATTACGACGGGTAATATTACAGAGGGTAAAACACTTACCTGAATATGTCACTAAAACAAATTAAAAGTTTTTTTTCTTCTAATTATATTAGGAAGGTTAAATATTAAATTATTTTGATTAGAACTAGTTTGAATTAATCACAACTTAATAATTTTTTTACTTAAATTAATAAACAATTATATTTTCCAATTTGAATTGTTAAATTAATCACTATCAAACTCTCCATTTTATGGTTATGACTTTGTAAACAAACAAGAGTTATAAAACAATATAATAAAATGTCACGCAAAGCAGTACATTTTTAATATAAATTTTTATTTTATTAAAAAAAATTTTTCTTTTGTATAAAAAATGTATAATTGTAAATCATAATACAAATAAATTTATGTCTTTCAAATCATAATTTATAAATAATTATAATGAAAAAGCAAATATTTATCTCATTGTTTTGTTTGCTTGTTCAAGTGTTTGAAGTAACTAATGTCAACTAATTTATTTAAAACCAAAAAAACTAAAACATCTTTAATTTATAAATTTACTTAAAAAATATTATAATGGTGTAATTTACATAAAAACTATGTTTCTAAATTAAAAACAAGAATTGGTTTAAAGAAATGTGATTAATAATTACGCATTAACCAAAATTTTCTTCCTTATTAAACAAAATTTTCAAGGAAATAATTTGATATCATATTATTACAAAAATATTTTTATTATAGTTTAAAACCAAATATTTTTTTAGAAACAAATATTTATTACACCATTTTCTTTCCTTTGAATATAAATGAAATATTTTTAAAAATGTATAATTCGAAAATTTCTTATGAGCAAATTTATTCTTTTTAAAAAAAATTATAATTTTTACAAAAAATGCGACTGGAACATAAATATTATATTTTTTCAATCTTTACTTGAAAAAAAATAAGAATTCTTTAGCAAGCTTATGATTAAAAATAAAAAATATTTAACAATCATTTCTTTGCTTAAAAAAAACATTAGAAATTGGTTTAAAAAATCATAAATTTTACAATTATTTATGACTGAAATACCAATATTTTGCTTATATTTTTCTTAATAACAATTAAATTTTAAAAAAAACATTCTATTATTCAATAAATTAATTACTTTTGTAGTTAAATAATTTTGAAATGGTTTCAGATTAAAATATTGTTGAAAAATTTGAATTTTTCTATACTTTTAACTGGTAATTTTGAAAAATTATTGTTTTGAAAAAGTTTAATTTATTTTTTTTAAAATAATTTGAAGTTACGTGCAGTTACGTGGAAATTTTTTCAAATTGTATTTTTCCTGTATTCCTGTTTGTTTTTCCTGTATTTTCATGAAGAAATTTTCGTAAACGTTTAAGAGATTTTTTTCAAACTTTTCGTAATTCATAGAAAGTTTTCGATAATTTTTTAGAAAAACTCTCTTATCTATGTTAATAAATTTTAAAACAAATGTATGTGGAAATTCTTAAAGAACTTTTTAAAAAATTATTGAAAATATTTATTGAAATAATAAAAATAATTTTTTGAATTTGACATATTTAATCCTTTTTAATTCCTGTGGAAACAAATAAAAAATTCCTTTTTTTTAAAATATTCAATTTCTTTATAAATAAAAATTTTGTAATTAACAAATAATGTTTATTTATATTTCTTTTCTTTATTTATAAAAAACTTTAAATTTTATTAGAGCAATTATAAGTAATAATAACATTTATGTGAAAAAAATCTCTTTTTAATAAAAAAAATAAAAAAACGCAATAAGTATTTGCTTCATTATAATTATAAATTATGATTAAAAAAAGTAAAATTTGTTTACCATATTTATGTATTATTTATTAAAATTAGACATTTTTTAAATAAAGGAAAAAACTCGTTAACTAAAATAATAATTTATATTAAAAATTTTCTGCCTTTCGTGACTTTTTGTTATATTATTTCCCAACTCTTGTTTGTTTACAAAGTCATAACCATAAAATGGTGAGTTTGAAAGTGACTCAATCAATAAGTTTAATCGAAAATAAAATTATTTATTAAATTAAGTAGTAAAATTATTTAATTATTATTAATTCGAACTGGTTTTAATAAGAATAATTCAATATTTAACCTTTTTAATATAATTAGTAAAGAAACAGCAAAGTTGTTTTACTGACACATTTAAGTAAGTGTTTTACCCTCTGTAATATTACCCGTCGTAATTTTTACCCTTTACTTAAGTCATTTTTACCCATTACCATTCATAATATTACCACCCTTTTTTTCTGTGAGAGCAACCAAATTTGCCCAGAAAAACAACCGAAATACCGAAACCGAATTTTTTTTTAGAAGAATACCGAACAGAGGAAACCGAAACCGTTAAAATTTCGGTTACAAAAAAATTATTCACCTTAAAAATTTAAAGTCAATGGCAACCGAAATTTTAACGGTTTCGGTTTCCTCTTTTCGGTATTCTTCTAAAAAAATTCGGTTTCGGTATTTCGGTTACGGTTTTGTTTTCAAAGAATTAGGGTTTCTGTATTTGGGTTTCGGTTTTAAAGTGAATAATTACCTGGTCAATTTTGACATGCATGTAGGGTTAGGATGTATAGCTAAAACAGCAATACTGTATGTCAGTTCAATATTCACCAATATAATATTTGAGAATTGGCTATTTTTATGACAGTACCATAAATATATTTTTATCAGTGTACCAACTATGACAGTGGCGCTCTTGAAAGGAAAATTTGTTTATTACTTTAGGCGCGATGTTTAAATTCATGAATTTTTTAAGTAATACGCAAATCTATTATTATTTAAAACAGTTGTTAAAAATTTTAATATAAAAAATAGTTAAATATAAATATTTGAAAACATAAATTATAAAAATTCAATAAAAAAAATAAATAAAACTACATCTTAGTAAGCGAAGAATTTTGAGCTGTTTCACTACATCGAATCTTGATCAAAAACATCTTATTCGAAGTTATAAAATTATACATGAATTAAAAATTTTCCATCGTCTTTTAAATTTTCGGATGAAACTTGTTCAATGTAGGAAGTAATTTATTTTTGAAACGAAAAAAAATCATGAAACTAATTGAGTTTTTAAATTGGAATTGAGGGGCTGGATGCTATAATGTGTTACGCTCCATGTTAAGTAAATGGCGTGTAACATGTTATAGCATACAACCCCTTAATTAATTAATTAATAATTTATATTTTATTACTTAAAATTAATTTTAATAATTTATTCCCAATATGTTACTTTCTTTCGAAATGATAATTGACTTCCTTGTGTAATTTATACCTGAGGGTATGAAAAATATTTTTTTATTATTGTTTATACATTAGGGTGAATATTGTGGAACTGTTTCTTCAAAACATTGTAGATTTTTCGAATGTTCTTCTTTTTCATCTAAGTTGGCTAAACATAAATTGATATTTTCTTCTTCTTCTACATCGAAAATCATATTGTACGCCTCGGTGATCACCATCAATAACTCAACTATATTTACAACATTAAAAATTGGTTATTATAAAATTGGTAGAATTAAATCGAGAAACATTTCTTTGACACATATTTTATTTTTATCTTCATTTGTAAATGTTAATATTAGTAGATATTTAACAATATAATGTTATTAATATTTCTAATGTTCTTATACAATAACACAAAATGTAATTTCTTTTGAATTATTTCGTCAACAGAAATGAAAAAACAATGAAAATAGATCAAAGTTTTATTGACCAAATTTGTGTTAAATATTCAAAATTTTTATTTATAATTTACATTATATTTTGAAATACATGTAATAGTATATTTCGTAACGAGTGCGAGCAGTTGCCAATTTTTGAATGAACACTTTTTTTGGAACAAACTGTATTAACCTTATGTATTTCATGTAAATCTTCCGTAGTTAAAAATACGATTTTCTGTTTGTTTATTTTTTTATGCCGTTGTGGGTACACGTACCCGGAAAGTAGTGTTAATATTTTATATTTATTGTATAATAATTATTCAATAATGCTTCCCTATGTACGTTAGTTAACTTTACATTCGACGTACAATGAGTTTTGCATTTTGACTCTTTAACGTTTCTAGCGAGTAAACGGACCCGGAAACCGACTTTTCTTCAGAGGAAACTTTTTTTCAGAATTGACAGTTGGCAATGCCATAGTGTAAGTTATCTTTTAATGCAAAAAAAATTGAAAATCAAAATTTTACTGTTTCAGTATTTTGTCTCGCATATGCATAAAAATAAATTAAAAAATCAAACTAAAATTTTTAATTCTTTCTTATTAATGCCGTAACAAAAATTGACTTTGATTTTTGATTTTCATCAATCTAGTTAATAAATAATTAAGAGTTTACTTTTACCCCGAGAATTCGAAAACTCGGGGTAAATGTAAACAGAACTTCAACTACATTTAAAAAAATTAAGAAATTATTGGATCTGCCATTTTGAAATTTAAAAATTTGATTTTAGATTCTTATTCAGCAATCTTAAAACCTTTTTCTTACCAAGTTGAATGAAAATCTATTAAAATTTGTTCAAGTTATTCAAGTTTTACATTACTAATTTTGTAATGATTGATTGTTTATTTATATGATGCATTATCAGTCAACTGGTTGATTTTTTTATACATGGGTGATTCTTCATGAAACCGACAATTTGGCTATTGTTATTTTTATTATTTTTTTCAATAAAAATAAAAATCATAATGTAAATTTTAAGTATGATAGTCAAGAATGAAATATCTGTTACGGGCCGGACAAATTGTTTGTAATTTTTGTATTTTTAAACAAAGTAACTGTTCACGCATCCATGTAGCATAATTAGTTGCCATAGTTTTGTTATGTTAACAAAATTGATAGTTGAACTGATAGAAATTGTTTTTGTTTAATTCAGGATTTAAAAATCTACTTCAGGAAATTTATGCAGTAATTTATGGTAATTTATAGAAATGTATGGCAATTTATAGAAATTTACGGTAATTTATACAGTCATTTATAAAAATTGTGAGGTAATTCGTAATATTATTACAAAACATAATTCAAGATTAGAAAGGCAAATGCAGGAAATTTATAGTAATTTATAAATTTTTGAGGTAGGGGAGAGTGGGGCAAATCGGACAGGTGGGTAAACCGGACCCCCTCAATATTTCCGAAATTGCGAAATTGTCAAAAGTTCTATTTAAAAATTTGAAACAACCATGTGCAGTATACCTTATTTTTCAATTTGACATTTTTTACTTTTGTATTGAAATAATTGAATAATTTTGAAAAGGTTTTAAGTTAAAATATTTGAAAATTTTTATTTTACATACTTTTAACTGGCAATTTTGAAGGATTAATTTTTTTGAAGATGTTTAATTTAATTTTGTACATTCTCATTGCATGAGAAGGTCGAAGTTTTGGTCGAAAATTGATTTTTGCTAATTTTATGAAATCTTTACGTTTTGGGATCCCCTGAATCCACTATTTCCTATTTTTCGAGACTGGTAGACACACTATTAAATGTATCTGTAGAAACTAAAACCCGTCGAAGACGGGTACGACAGCTAGTTAATAATAATAATAATATGACATATTTATACGCACATATATATATATATATATATATATATATATATATATATATATATATATATATATATATAATACAATAATATAACAATAATAAAAATTCGCCTACTGATATATTGACTCATCATGATGAGTCATCATGATGAGTCAATATATCATGAAGTAAATTTTTCTTTTGTTTATGTGAAAGTAATAAAAATATCTTCATACTAATAATTCACAAATTCTAATAAAATTTAATCATTAATTGGAATTAAGTATGCCAAATCATATTTTTTGTTATTTAAGAATTTTTAAAAATGTGACTTTATTAAATAACATAATTTTTGATGCAAAAGTACTGAAACAAAGAAGAGTGTTCTTATATATAATCCGAATGCAGAAACATTGTTCATTAAACAGTATACAAATTTTGTAACTATAATACTTCTCTAATACAAAATATACAAAATATGAAGAATATACAATTACCTCTCATTCTTTTTGGCATTTTGTGCACATTTTTCTTCATATATTCTGATGCACAGACTTCACCTCAAGCAATTGTAATAAAATTTCTTTAAGCAAATCAAATTTATATGATTATTTTCTCCTTTATTTTGTAATTGTTATTTCCTTTATTTCAATTGAATAATTTTTAATTGTTTTATATTCATCAAGTAGGGTTTAAAGTTTAAGTTTACAACTTAAAATTTGAATCCTACGGGGATCGAACCTTGTACTTATCTAAAAATATAATCTAAATGTTTTAAAACGCTTAACGTTATTTCACCATTATGACAATTGAAATAAATTTTAATTGCATAGTATTTTTATAGACGACAACGATAGACCCATGCTGCTGTGACGATTGTTCAGAATGGTAATTGAAAACATTTATCTATTATTAATTTTATAATTAGTTGGAAACAATGGTAGCCCTGTTTTTCAATTTCATTTGTGTTTTATTGTTTTTATTCGTTAAAAAATTGAAAAAAGTTTATTGTTTAATATTATATTTGTAGAATTGTATTTTAATTACTTTTTTGTGTAAATAAATTAAACAAATATGATATATAATCAAAATCAAGACAAAAATTATATATAATATGTATAGGGTTATTTGGGGTAAATGTAATCAAGGGTAAATGTAAACAGTAGATGTTTCAGCTAAATTTACACTCTTTAAATTTAAATCAGTTAAAAATAACTGATTTAAAAGCAAAAAGTCAGTCACTAATTCAAATAGTAATATTTCTACTGACAATTAGTTGAAAATAACAAATGTTTCAGTAAATTTTTTTTGACTGATTCAATTAGTCAAGTTTAACTAATTTTTCAGTTATTTTTTACTGTAAATCAGTTATTTTTTAACTGAAAATCAGTCTTTTTTAACTGATTCAGAAGCAGAAAGTCAGTCACTGATTGTCAGTTAAAACCATGATTTTTAACTGATTCAAATTAAGAGAGCAAATTTAAAAATAAGTAGGACGTCAATATTTTTACCTCAGCTCACCAATAAGATGAACTGAGTATTGCCAATATTTTATTTTGGCAATTGGCAATGCCATATAGTTCAAGTTATCTTTTAATGCAAAAAAGATTGAAAATCAAAATTTTACTGTTTCAGTATTTTGTCTCGCATTTGCATAAAAATAAATTAAAAAATGAAACTAAAATTTTTCATTCTTCCTTATTAATGCCTTAACAAAAATTGACTTTGATTTTTGATTTTCGTCAATTTAATTAATAAATATTTAGGTGGTTACTAATTTTGTAATGATTGATTGTTTATTTATATGATGCATTATCAGTCAACTGGTTGATTTTTTATACATCTACGAAGAACTTTTTTCAGTTTTTCCATGCCTTAAAACAGTAGTATACTTGAAACAACTTGTTTCTTAAACCTCGCTTAACTACAGTGGTGTTTACATTTACCCCAAATTTTAGGAAAATTTCAAAATCTCGGGGTAAATGTAAACACTCAGTTTCACGCGATTCAGATGCATCAATATTTTTTTGTACTTCATAAAATTTTTCTAGGGAAGTTAAGCAACAAGTTCATGCAAAAAAAATCGGTCCAATTTACGTTTTAACAAAAAAACTACTGTTTTTGGTGAAACATAGATATTCCGATTACATTTACCTCAAATGACTCTAAAAATCAAATATTAGTTTACTTATTTTATATCAACATTAAATGTCAGCAATGACTGTGATTGTGATTGTGACGACAGTTCATCCAGTTAAGAGGAATGTTGCTGAGGAATGTTTAAATAATAAATCTAAAATAATTAGTTTCTAAAAAAACGGAATTATTTTTATAAATAACAAAAACCCTTCCTCAAAATTGAATTATTTTCAAAAACTTTCCGCATTTCAATGATTTTCAATATAAATTTGTTATAAGAATTTAATTATTTTCAAAAAAAAAAAAAAATAAAAAAGCTCACCGCAGAACTTTAATCATTTTTAGTAAAATTTTAATCGAATTCAATACTAGGGGAGAGTGGGGCAAACCGGACAGGTGGGTAAACCGGCCAGGGTTCAATATCTCCAAAATGGTGAAATTGTCAAAAGTGCTATTTAGAAATTTGAAACAACCATGTGCAGTATACCTTATTTTTTCAATTTGACATTTTTTACTTTTGTTTGTGCAACGCTAGGAGCAAAAGTTTTTTTTTGATTTTTTTTACACTTTTACGAATTTTTTCTTAAGGAAATTCTGAGGAAATCGTATAATATTTCCAATTATTAGGTCTTGGGTTTTAAAGGTACACACCTCAGGAATATTTACCACCAAAAACTCTGATGAATTTGGAAAGCGTTTCTTTTTGACAAACATTTATTCTCAAAATAGGCTTGTGGTGCAAACCGGACCATTTTTGGTGGGGCAAACCGGCTATAGGATATTTCCATTAAGGGGAGATTCCACTGATTTTTTTTTTTGAATACCAAAATTATTTTTTTTAATTTTTGGTTAGTATGATTATCTAAAAATACGAGAAAAATAGTCTGAAGCGATAAGAATAGACTCGCTAGCAGGAGAGTAGGAATAACATCACCTTTCCACCTCGAAAATTCATGTTTTTTCATTAATTACCTAACTGCAATTTGTTTATTTTTAAATTTACATTTTTTCTTTTCGCACCGCTTAAAAGAGTAGTTCTTAAGTAATAAGAAATGTCTACTGTTACGTATCAAATGTTATGTATATAACTTTAAGTTAAATTTTTGTATTTTTGGTCCTTCAAACTTTAAACGCGTTTTTCTCGAAACTACACATTTTCAACTTGTTTACACTCTCATTTTTACAATTTTCTACGAAATAACTTGCAATTTGGACAGCATGCTCCTTGAATGTGTAGTTTTCGTGTAAACTAGGATATTTCAGATCCATTAATATTTATAAAAGTTATTAACAATTTAAGTTGCAAAATTATGGCCGAAAAATTAAAAAGTCTGCCATTTGGTTATTTTTCAATAAATTTTTTTTGTTCTAGTTTACACGATAGCCATAATGGTATAGATTAAGAAAATTTTTGACTTTTTTAGTTTAGATTAATTGTCGCCGAGAAAAAATGTAAACAACTTTTAGAGGGGACCACTTTCGGCAGCCATTTTCTAAGACTCCATTAAAAAAATAAATAAATAAAAAATGGTTTTTATTACTGTAACACAAGTATTTTATTGTAAAAAAAGTTTAACTAAGAAATATTTATTTTACTACCTATAAAAAAATTTTTTAAAAAAACCTTAATTTCTGTGGAATCTCCCCTTAAACTAAAGTTTCATAAAAATTATTTGAAATAAAATGTTTCTTTCATTAAAATATTTACTTACAATGAAAAATAATTGTCTTCCAATGAGAATTGGACCCTTTAATATTCTTTTTCTGATAATGACAAACATTTTTATTTTTTTATTTAAAAAAATATTTATTTAATAAAAATTCAATCACGAATTATTATTTTCATTACTACAACCATTATTTACATGATTCTTTATGTTTTTTCTTATTGTAGACTATGTAAATGCAATATTATAAATAAAAAACCAATAAAAAAAAGCAGCAACAACAACTTTAGTCACAAGAGTAAAAAACCGTTAGGAGGTCCAGTTTGCCCCTTTCTCCCCTATATTTAAAAATTTGTTGATAAAATTTTTTATAAGAATTAAATTTTTAAAAATATTAAATTATTGAATAAATTATATTTACTTTTGTATTAAAATAATTGAATAATTTTGAAAAGGTTTTGAGTTAAAATATTTGAAAATTTTTATTTTACATACTTTTAACTGTCAATTTTGAAGGATTAATTTTTTTGAAGATGTTTAATTTAATTTTTTTACATTCTCATTACATGAGAAGGTATTAGTTTTGGTCGAAAATTGATTTTTGCTAATTTTATGAAATCTTTACGTTTTGGGATCCTCTGAACCCGAAAAACATGGTCCGGCAATGCTGTCTGTCTGTCCGTCTGTAGATCAAAAATATTTTTTCCACGATAACTCTTAAAAAGCTAATCCGATTGTTTTCAAATTTAACACACTTCAAGTTGGTGCTAAAATGAAGGCTAAGTTCGCTAACCAGCCATTTTCGTGAAAAACAACAAAAACTACAGTTCTTCCAAAATTTGGAAAATTTCATTTTTTTATTTCAAAATTTTTAACTTTATATTCTTTCAGGTTAGGGAAATAGAAACAACTTTCCTCTGCAACTTTTTTTGATTAAAACTCAAATTTTTGAGTTATAGGCTCTTAAATGGTAAAAAAAAACTCAAAAACTCCAAAATAACGCTAAAAATCTCAATTTTTTTAAAGAAATAAACGTAAGTTCAACGATTTTCACATAATCTCACCCAAATATATGCAAAAAACATATTTAGAATCATAAAACTCTTAAATTCTCAAAAAACCACCGTATATACACTGAGAGAAATTCCTGGTTCATACAACCAAATCTTCGTGGTGAAAAACGTCTTTGACTACGATTCAAGTTGTTCGAACATGACTGAACATAGTTGTCTTGACGATAAAACATGGTTAATATAAATTTAATTCCTGGTTATAGTAACCAGGATTGTGGTTGACACTGAAATTGTGGATGGGAATGTAAAGTTATAACAGGAAACAATATGTTATCTATGATTAAGAGGTTAAAATTATATATTTTTTCATCTTCTTATTTTAGAATTTATTTTCACAACACTTATAAATAATGTAGTTCATCCTTTGTTTTCATAAAAATAATTTTAAAAATCGTCAACAACATATACGTTATATGAAATCACTAAATGCATTTATCTAATTAATTGTCAACAATACTGTCACTGAAATAAGTAAAAAGATTTACATCAACAGCATCATATTCACTTTTATTTTACACACTTTTGTTAATAAGAAGGAAGATGGAAAACCAGAAAATATTTTAAAATAAAAACTTGATGAGTGCATTCTACGTTGTATTAAAAGTCAAACTATAGCAAAGAACATTTAACAACAACAACATTTAACAAATTAATATAATACCTTGTTAGATTATCAAAATTTTATAACAATAAATCAGATATAACCTGACCAAAATTATTCTAAACTAACAAAGTTATTATAGGGTGTCTAGTAATTCGGCAGTAACAAATTCCCGGATTTTTAAGTGATTTTCCTGGACAATTTAAAGCTGAATTAATAGAGTTTAATGAAGTGTAATTTTTCCAACTATGTAAAAAAAAATTTAAAAATAGGCCCGGTACCACAGTGCCGGTACCGGGTATTGTCCGACTTTACAACCGGGCCGGTCGTATTAACCGGGTTTTACTGTACACTGAAATTATGAATTTGACCTTGAATTTCAAGGTTAAATTGACAGAAAACAACTTTTTTCATCACCAGCTTCTGGCCCGTGAAAACCCCATTAAAAATCACTATTCATACTTTCAATTTGATTAATTTTACTTATCAATGTATTAAATCGAAAAAAAAGATATTTTCAAATAAATCCAAAATTTGAAACTCCATAACTCAAAAAATAATGTGCAATATTTGTATATCATTGCTAAATGATACATTTTTATTTTGAAATTAAATAACATTCATTATTTAAGATATAATGAGCTTAATTGTATAAAAATTTATTATTAATATTTTTTTATTTAAAATGGTTAATTTTTAAGGTTCCGTACACCTTCGGTGTACAAAAAATTTTTAAATAAAATTAAAAAAAAATTGGACAAGTGCGAGTTGAACTCTCACTGCAATGGCGGGTTCCGTACACAAATATTAAAACAATACTTACAACATTCATCAGTAAATGGTCGAATTAAAATAAACAATTAAAAAAATATATTAAATTCATTAGGTAAAAAAATACTTTAAAAAATTAAAGTATTGTATATCTAATATTGTAAACAATAATAAGTATACTTATTATTACTTATTATTATTTATAATAATAAGTAGGGGAGAGTCTCCAGTTGTGAGACGGGTTTTATTTTTGACCTGTAAATTGTAAACGGGTAAACTAAATTATAAATAAAATACACCGTTCGAAAGGTAACAGAAATACGCAACTTTTATTAAAAGAAAGTGTAGTGTTTCGATGAACTCAAAAAATTTTATGATACATTTTCCGAGCACATCGCTTTTGTCAAAAAAAAAAATGTCTCCAGTTGTGAGACACTCATTAAACAAGTTGTAAATCCAGATGTTCATTACATGAACATTTTGCTTCCTTTATACGATCAGCAAAAAAATTTGCTTCCTCATGGAGGAAGCACTAACTTATTGTCACGTATTGACATATTTTCCATGTTGTTGTCTTCAAATCTAATTAAAAATTAATATTAAAAATTTGTTATATTTATTATAATTATAATTAAGTATATTAAGTATATTTAATTTTTAAGTAATTTCTAATACGATCTAATATTTATAAAAAAAAAAAATATTTATAAAATTTGTTTTAATCCTAAGTGAACAAAATAAAATTTTTAATAAAAAAATGAATTTTTCATCTTTAATTGTAATTAATTCTATAATTTTCAATAGAATATGTATTTTACATACATCGATCGACTCGTCTTGATGCAAGGAATAAAATTTTAGAAATAAGTGAGTAAGATTTTCTTATACAGCAACATAGTTTTGCGGAAAGAACTCATTTTTTGAGAAAAATGCGAATTTTTCAGCTTTAATTGTGATTAACTCTATAAATTTTCATACAATTTATTCTTTTTATATAACAATCGATTCGTCTTGATGCAAAGAATAAGATTTTATTATATATTAACTTCAATAACCAACTTAAAAAAAAATTTTTGAAAAAAAATTTTTTTTAGAAAAAAGTTAAAAAAAAATTTTTTTCTGAGAATTTTTAAAAGTCTATCAATCCAGTTCGAGATATTTTTATGATAAATATACCTGGTAAATTTTAGCCAAATTCGTTAAAACCTCTTCGAGTTATCGTGTTCACAAAAATCGGGATCCACACACACACACACACACACACACACACACACACACACACACACACACACACACACATACACACACACACATACATACATCCGGACAATTGTTCAGGGTCTTATATAACATAGGCCCATATAGAAGAAAATTTGTCAAAAGGATTTTTAAAAATTTTGTAAATTAAACGACTACAAAGCTTCCTCACGAGGAAGCAAAAATGCATTACATTTACCTTTTCCAATTAATTAACTTGAAAAAAAGTACTTTGCATTTATTGAAAAAACGCTTTTTTGTCGATTATCACACACAGTGTTGGTATTTAACAAAAACAGTTTATGTATCCGCTTCGGCTTACACGAAAAAGTTGGCTCATATAAAAAGAAATGTTTTTATATAAACCAATTGGCTTTTTAATATTGCATGTTAAAAAAATTGACTGTCTCACAACTGGAGACTCTCCCCTATACTTATTATTGTTTACAATATTAAATATACAATACTTTAATTTTTTTAAGTTTTTTTTTACCAAATGAATTTAATATATTTTTTTAATTGTTTATTTTAATTCGACCATTTACAACTCGCACTTGTCCAATTTTTATATATTTATAATGAATTAAACTCTCATTATATTAAAAAATTCTTTATTAAATTTTCTCTTTTTCGTAAAGAATGAATATTCGAATTGTTTTAAAGAATTGAAAAAAATCATATGCCTCATATTGATTTATAATGCAAAATTAAATATAAAATTAATTAAATTTCTTTCACTCAATTTTTTTTCACATCTTATTTTAATTATTTATTTCACTCATTAATTATATTTTGAGAACAAAAGGAATGAAGCAGCAGTTTCCAAAAACTAAAGAAAATTAATTTTTACATTTTCTGAAATTTTTTTGTCATGGGTAGGTTTTAAATATATTTAAAGATACAAATCCGAGTTATGCAAAATTTATTTTAAAAAATAAGCCTTCCAGCATCATTTTAATATTAAGTATTTTAATGGTTAAATGTACTGTAATCAAAATTGGGGTTTTTGTAAAAAAATTTCTTTTAAATTTAATTTCTTTAATTTATTAAACTTTTAACATTATTTATTTATAATGTAATGAATTGTGTATTTAATAATTTATTTTTAACTATTTTATCTTTTCAAAAATAACTAATATATATTTATTTATATTGAACGGAAAAAAATTGTAATGAATTTTTTAATTTATCATTTTAAGTTCAAAATTGATATTTTCTGTAACAAAAATTAATTTTTAATTATATTTTTATTATTTATCTAACTTTCTACTGAGCCAAAATAAGTGAAACCGGCCACTTGAAAAATTTTTGTCTCCAATTTTCAAGTTATCTATGATTTTTGGTAGATATATGAATACACTTTTTCCCCCTAAATTTTTTTTCAAAAAAAAAATTTATTTTTGAAGTAATCAGATGTTGAAGTTTTGGGTCATTTTATTTTCATTTTATTATTCATTGAAACAAATAAAGATAATTAAGTGATTTTTTTTAAATTAAAGCTTAAAGTCTATACTTTAAAGATTAAATAAAGCGATTGCTAGAAAATAAAAATTTATAATTGTTATTAACAATTCTTTTAAACAATTGCAAATTGAAGAATGTTCTCAATGTTTTTCAAAGATTAAATTACGATGTATTGATGCATAAACTCTAAGCATTGAAATAAAAAAAAGAAAAATCAGTAACCAGGTTACTGATTGGAGTTATAATATGTGACGTGCCGCGACAAAAGGGACCTTAGCTCTGAAAAAATTAATTTCGAGTTATGTATATCATTCAATATTTATTGAGTTGCTCTTTCACATACAAGCGTCAAAAATACTTTTTACTTATAGATTTTTTTGTTATTAATGTTTAAAAATGAGCTTGTTGAGTGTTTACACGTGGTTGTTCAGAAAAGCACCCATTCCACTTTCCAATACAACTACACTGGTCATATACATACAATTCGTGCGCTTCGTGTAACGCGGACAAATATCAATGAGTAGTGAGTAGTGGGGCTGAATTCTAGTAGAACTTCTCCACCAATCAGAGACGCTCTACTTCAATCGCCTTTCCTGCAAAATTCACTATTGGGAGCTAAGGTCCCTTTTGTCGCGGCACGTCACATATTGGAGTCCTATATTATAGATATTGTGTAGATTTTTCTGAAAAAATGCATGCAAAATCCGCTTGAAAGCGTAAAGTTTCTAACAAAACAAAAGACGATCTTATTTATTCGTTTGCAATTTGATCTTTTTCCAGTAACTCGAGTGGAATTTTGCCTGCATTTTTTCAGGAAAATCTACACAATATCTATAATATTGGAGGTTACTGATTTTTCTATTTTTTATTTTAATGCTTGGAGTTTTTTTGCATCAATACATCGTAATTTAATCTTTGAAAAACATTGAGAACATTCTTCAATTTGCAATTGTTTAAAAGAATTGTTAATAACAATTATAAATTTTCATTTTCTAGCAATCGCTATATTTAATCCTTAAAGTATAGATTTTAAACTTTAATTTAATAAAAATTCACTTAATTATCTTTATTTGTTTCAAAGAAATAATAAAATGAAAATAAAATGACCCAAAACTTCAACACCTGATTACTTCAAAAATAAATTTTTTTTTGAAAAAAAATTTAGGGGGAAAAAGTGTACTCATATATCTACCAAAAATCATAGATAACTTGAAAATTGGAGACAAAAATTTTTCAAGTGTCCGGTTTCACTTATTTTGGCTCTACTTAATATATTATATTTTAAAAAATTAAAAATATTTTATCCTTATTAATAAAGTCAGACGTCTGTCTGTACATTGCTTAAAACTTCAATATTTTAGCATAAATAGTTGTCATTGACATCAAGAGTTCCAGAAATAATCTTAAAAATTTTAATGTTTGTATGTATGTATGTATGTATGTCTGTTAGATAATCTTTGTACCCCAATCAAACAATTGTGCCCTGCTGGCCTTTGTTGCCCTGGTTGCCCATCTGGCCCTGGTTGCCCTGGTGGCCCTGGTTGCCCAACTGGCCCTGGTCGCCCAACTGGCCCTGGTTGCCCAACTGGCCCTGGTCGCCCAACTGGCCCTTGTTGCCCAGGTGGCCTTGGTTGCCAATATGGATCTTGTTGCCTTACTTGCCTTGCTGGCCCTGCTTGCGCTGCTGGCTATAAAAATACAATGCAATTAAAATTTATTCCAACTCTCATAATGGTGAAATAACGTTAAGCGTTTTAAAAGATCCCCGTAGGATTCAAATTTTAAGTTGTAATATTAAACTTTAAACCCTACTTGATGAATATAAAACAATTAAAAATTATTCAATTGAAATAAAGGAAATAACAAATAAAAAGAAATAACAATTACATAATAATGAAAAAAATAATTATATAAATTGTATTTGCTTAAAAAAATTTTATTACATTTTCTGCAGCTACAGGCTTTGCATCAGAATATATGAAGAAAAATGTGCACAAAATGCCAAAAAGAATGAGAGGTAATTGTATATTCTTCATTATTTGTATATTTTGTATTAGAGAAGTATTATAGTTACGAAATTTGTATACTGTTTAATGAACAATGTTTCTGCATTCGGATTATATATAAGAACACTCTTCTTTGTTTCAGTACTTTAGCTAAAAAAAAATTATGTTATTTAATAAAGTCACATTTTTAAAAATTCTTAAATAACAAAAAATGTGATTTGGCATACTTAATTCCAATTAATGATTAAATTTTATTAGAATTTATGAATCATTAGTAACATTACAAAGATATTTTAATTATATTCACACAAAAAAAAAATTTACTGCATGATAATACTACAATAATAATAAAGTGTCACACATTTATAAATGAGCTATTCCATGTCAAGTGATCAAGGTGGAGATAAAATTTTCTCCAATCGTGGCAATACTTGGGGCTTTTGTAGTACTAATAGATAGTAATTTTTCGTGAAAATATTTTTTTACCTAGTCCAATATTTTCCGTGGGGAAGGGGGTTAAATTTTTGTGTTTTCAGTACAATACTTATTTCGATAATTTTTTACTCTTAAGCAATTAAACATACAAATTTGACAAAGTAAATTTTGGAAAGGTTTTTCATGCTCTTTTTATTGGAAATGAGCATTTTGAATAAGAAAATTTTTGACCCAAAAAAATCAAAATTAAAAATAAATTTCAATTTTTAGGGGGGAGAGATACGATTTTTTTTAAACGAAAGCTGAGGTTTTTTAATAAAAGGACATATATATATTTATATATATATATATATATATATATATATATATATATATATATATATATATATATATATATGACGCGACACGAGAAAAGGGACCTATCGATAAAAAAATCATTTTTGAGTTTCTAATCGTATTCCATAGATTTTGAGTCGCTCTTTCACGTAAAAAAATCAGAAATTAAAAATCTGAAATAGTTTAATTAATATAAAGCCCGAAAGTTGAACGTGTCCGCGTAAATACACGGGTTTTCTGCTCATGGCGTCACTTTAAACGCCCCCCCTGTAAAATTCTCTTTTGAGGCGATAGGTCCCTTTTCTCGTGTCGCGTCACATATATATATATATATATATATATATATATATATATATATATATATATGAAAAAGTGGAACTAGAACACTGAGAAAAAACTGCTATTGAATCTATAGCACGTATATTCACATAAAAAATTTTTTTTTGACAAATGAACCCTATTTTTTTAACAAATGTGAATATGCACTTTTTATTATTATCTTGGTATTACTTGATTTTTTCATTATTTATTTTATTTCAATTAAACGATTACTAACTTGTTTATTTATTCATCAAAAATAGGGTTTAAATTTTATGTTTACAATTGAAAACTTAAATTCTAACTAAACCGATCGAGCATTTAATATTTGATGAAAAAAATGAATAAATTAATTAATATTTATAGTTCCATTAAATACTATTTACATGTTTATAATGTGAAATTTTTTGTTATTTTTAATCGAAAGGATGGTATTTCTTCTGTGAAATTTGTGTAGAATGGCAAATGAAATCATTTATCTAATATTAATATAAAATCAGCAAATCTCGAGTAAGTGCGCGTGAAATATTCAATGCAATATTGTTACTTTAAAAGATATCCTCTTTAAAATTTAATGAAAATTCTTAATTTTTTAAAAAAACGCAATTTTTCTAACATTTAATTATTTGAAAAATTCGCATAAAATTTGCTAAAATATTTTTAAATATTTTATAAATGCAACTTGAATGTATGATATATTTTTAATAAATAATTGAATCATTGGAATTATATCATGGTAATAAATTTAATCTAAATTTTTTTAAAATTCAAATATCTTTCAAATTTACTATTAGAATTCATCAAAAATACGATTATACTTTAAAATAATTTTTAATAGTAACCAAAAAAAATTACTTGAAAATAAAATTGTATTTTTTTGCATATTAATAATAATAATAATAATAATGAATAATAGAATCTTGTAATATTTTATGTAGTGCATCAGAATATACAGTATATAAAGACAAATGTGTCACTCATCATTATTATTGTAGTTATAAAAGTAATTAATAAAGTAATATTAATAAAATTATTATTAAAATATTATTTATTATTTAATATTATTATATTGTTTAATAATAGTAATTGTAGTAATAATAATAATAATAATACAAAATACAATACAATACAATAATACTAATACAAAATATACAAAATATGAAGAATATACAATTACCTTTCATTCTTTTTGGCATTTTGTGCACATTTTTCTTCATATATTCTGATGCACAGAATTCACCTCAAGCAATTGTAATAACATTTTTTTAAGCAAATAAAATTTATATATATATTTATGTTATAAAGATATTTTATAAGTAGAAAGTTGCTGATAGGGACAAGAAATTTTAGATAAATTAGAAGTTAGATTTAAAATATGAATAATAAAAGGTTTATTAGAGAATTTAATACACGTCGAGCGAACGTTATGAGCGTCTGAGTTCTACCTTTCGTAATTTACACTTCGTGATGAAAACAAACTCTCGTCTCACTTACGATTCAGTTACGGAATTACACACCGATCTGGCGATGAGCTACGACTCAACACCCACGCTTTGAGAACCCTCGGCTTCAACCGTCTATCTCGCGTTACACGATGCTTTACTCTAGCGATTCTCAATCGCGTCTCTCTCCCTCTCTCTCAGTTCACACACACTTCGTGCAGCACTTCGGTAAGACTCGGCTCTCATCGTTCGTCTTCGGGACTTAATATACTAGAAAATAACCCTTAGGTAATTTATTTGTTACATTCGACCATCCTGAAAAGACTTGGTCCTCCAAGTAGGAATAAAAAAATTATTACATCGAAATTACGTTTTACACTGAATAATGTAGAAATACAACATTTTATTAAACGTAGTCTTGAAGATATAAAGGTTTTCTCGTTGACCTTTTTGGTCTCGTAGCGTCAGTGGTCTTCGCGTTAACAATTTCTGTTTGTTTCGACTGTTTTTCGATTACGTCTACAGGAGCATCGTCAGTTTCGCTATCGGTTTCGCATTCGCTTTCTACATCGCTATCTCTGCTCGGTCCTCGCCAAATTTTCATTTGACTCACATGCGCTGTTAAAGAAATATTAGACTTTCGCTTTTTCCCTAAACTTTCGATTTCGTACGTATCGCCAGGGATTTTTCGAACTACAACGAATGGACCTTTATAACGTTTTTGCAATTTTGTACTTTTCGCCTGTTGCAGTAGGGTTTGTGGCGAACGTACACAATGTCTCCAATTTCGAAGTTGACGTTTGATCGATGAGTTTTATCGTAAACGATTTTTGTAAGCTATTTTGTGCTTTAGAAATTGCTTCACGAATTTCATTTTGAATTTTTTATCGCAGGGGAGTACGTTTCGGATCTACGAGTTAATCTCGCGCGTTGGATCACTCTCGAATCGGGGCAAATATCCGAAAATTGCTTCATAAGGGGGTCGCCCTGTAGTTTTATTTACAGATAAATTAATATCTCTCGCAATCATTTTCAAGTTGTCATCCCATTTATCTACTGATTCTACACAAGCACCAGAACGCAGCGGAGTCAACACTGTTTGATTCATTCTTTCTGCAAGTCCGTTGCCGTGAGGATGACGACTTGAATTTAAAATTCTGCGAAATACCGTATTTTGTACAAAATTTTAAATAGCTTTCGGCTGTAAAACATTGATCCACGGTCACTCACAATACGATCGGGAGTTCCGTATAATTCTACAAATTTCGACAGTTTATTAATCGTAGTAGAAGCTTGAGTATTTTTGACAGCTTCGAGCACCACGAATTTAGTTAAATTATCGACAATAGTCAAAATAAATTTATTTCCGCGTTTTTGTTGTCACAAATGGACCCAAATGATCCACGTGAATCGTTTCAAATGGTCTTAAACCGGCGGGAATGGGGTGTAATTCACCTGGACTGTTTACCACGAGGTTTTTTTGTTCAAAATGCACGGTAGACACGTTTTCGATGTGTCTCTTTAAATAACCTCTCATCGACGGAAAATAATAATGTCTTCGTACTCGTTCATGAGTCTTTTCGAGACCGAAATGACTCGACAAATCATGTGCTTTGATCGCAATTGCTTTACGCATGGAAGAGGGAACGACGTAAAAGTTCTACTTCTCGACCTAATCGTTCTTCGATTTTGTACAGGATTCCGTGAATCAAACGATACCCTTCAACCGCGGAACGTTCAAATTTTGTTTCGTTGTTCTCGACACTTTTCTAAAATTAAAATTTTACTTTTAATGCTCGGATCGGATCTTTGGTGTAAATAAGACTTCGTCTTCGTAACAAACGATGTTCATAACAAAATTTTCGTCATCGAATTTTTCATCAAATGGATTCGAAATTGTGCGCGCGACAATGCATCCACGTGTTGCATTTTTTCTCCTTTCCTGTGCTCGATCGAAAAGTCGTATTCGCTTAAACGTACTTGCCCATCTGGCTACTTGTGGATTTTTGGTTTTATTTGCGTTAAGAAAAACAAGTGCCCTGACAATCGGTAACAATTTTAAAATATAGTGGTATAATTAATGAACGTAAGCGTTCAATCGCCCACGTGATAGCGCGCAACTCTAACCGACTCGAATGATAACGCGACTCTCGACCTCCGTTGTTCGTCGACTAATTGCGTAAACGAGTTTCATTTTTCCAGAACTATCTTCTGAAAGAGCATGGCCCCGAGTCCGTCTTGCACGCGTCACAATGTAGTTCTGTGTTAGTTGCCCGTGAGGAATACACGCCAAGTACCGGTTTAGAAACCAATTTCTGACGCAAGGATTCAAAAGCGTTATCTTGTTCAACGTTCCATACGAATGGAACATTTTTTTTGGTTAAGTTTGGTCAATGGAATCGCGATTTTAGCATAATCGGGAATAAATCGCCTAAAAAAATCCTGTCATACCGATAAATCGTTTCACTTGATGAATATCAGTCGGAGTGGGGAAATTTTTAATGGCCTCCACCTTTTTTTGGACCGGGTTTGGATTCCATTACCGTCTAATAACAATCCTAAATACTCCACTTGTTTCACACCGAATTTACATTTATTTAAATTCAACGTTAAACCGGCTTTTAAGAGTGCTTCTAAAGTTTCTCGAAATTCGCGATATTAATTCCGGTCCAATCTTTAGCGACGATTAAAATGTCATCTAAGTAAAATACAAGAATTTTATTTCGCAATGGTCCTAAAGCGAGTTCCATTGCCTTTGAAAAATAAAACGGAGCGTTTGTCAAACCGAATGTCGCTCTAGTGAATTCTCCAGTTTCATCCGGAGTAACATAAGCCGTTATGTGACGTGCCTCTTCTTTCAAAGGAATTTGTAAATAGCCGCGATGTAAATCTAAAACTGCAAATAATTGAGTTCCCGACAAAACCACGAGAAATTCTTCTAAATTCGGTAACGGATAATGAATTTTACAGTTTGAGAATTTACTCTTCGGTAATCTGAAACTACTCGGTACTCACCGCTTTTATTCTTGACAAGTAATACGGGACTCGCGAAAGAAGAGGAGGTGTCGCGGACAATACCTTTCTTACGCCAAGCGCTAAACGTCTCTTTCATGACATCCCGTTCATCTCTCGACACGGGATATGGTTTGGAACAGACAGGCACTGATCCAGGTTTAAGCACTATATCCATCTCTACCTGTGTCGAACAACCCAACTCGTCGATTGTTTTGGCAATTGCCCGACGATACTCATTTAACAATACTAACAACTCGTCGCACTCACCACTAGTGATACCCTCCCCCACCACTACTTCTTCCTTCACTACTGGATCATATCGAGGTTCCAATTCTGGAGCTTCTTTGATGGAACACACTTGAGCTTCCAATAGATCGTTGGTTTTAAGTCCCACGGTGGTTGAGGATCCGTTGTAAACTCCTAACATCCATTCTCGTCCTTCATGTTGAGTATGTATAAAATTCACCGACGACGGTTCGAGCATCGTTGACTGACTGGTCAACAGTGGAGAAGAATTTTTCGTTGTATCGATTTGAATAGCGTCAAGATCGATTTCGTTTCTATTTCGGAAGGTCACTTGGTCGTCGATTTTAATTAATACCACATTCGGTAAATCGGTGAATGTACGTCCCAGGAACACATCAAAAGGTTGAACGTCGTCAGGAACGACTCGTAAAGGAATTTCTCTACCCGTCACACCATCAATCGTGACGTCAGCTACCACTAGTCCATACGATTCAATCGCAATCGGCATTGGTCCTCAATCCGAATCCGAATCGTCCAAGAATAAAATGTTTGTTTATCGAATAGTGACACACAGTTGAAGCGCGAATAGTACACACCGTACATCCGGTATCCACCATCATCACTTTCACTTCTTTATCATCACGCAGAGATTTTATATTATTTGTCGAATTTTTGTTGTGACGGACAGGTGCTAAAGAACGGATATCTTCTTTAGGGGTTGCGGCTGGTTTGGTACACTCGATAAGTATGTCCCTTTTTCCCCGAACATCTACTACAAACTTTCTTAGGACACTTCCGGGAAAAATGACCTATTTCATTGCACGTAAAACACTTGGGTCCACTATTTACACGAGAATTATCACTTCCTTTTGTATCAGAATCATTCTTTGTCTGCGGTGTACAGTCCGGTTTCTTAGTGTTAGAAAAATCGTTCCTTCGTTCATGTTAAAATACTGGCTTTTTTTGTTCTCGACCTCGCTTTTTCATACAATTCTTTCAGGAAAGTATCGTAATTTTGAAGATCCGCAAAAAGATCATCTTCGTCGGCATGATAGATTTTGCACTTGCGTGATGTATTAAAAAAGTAATCGTCTTGATAATATCTTAACTTACGTAATCTCGAAAACTTAGATTAGAGGTCGACACAAACGAGAACCTTTTCGTGATAATACATTTTCCACTTTTCACCTTGTTGTTGCTCGCGATTTGTCGTTTTGGTCCAAGCGTCCGCTTGATCATCTTCACGAATAAACGTTTTAATAAAAGCACTTTTGAAATCGTCCCAAGATACAAAATACTGTTGGCGTCCTAAAAACCACGATTTTGCCGCTTCAGTCAAATGTTTTCCACTGACGCCAATAAGAATGAGTCCGGCCATTGATGAATATCGGCGGTGAGCTCAACTTGACGTATCCAAGCTCTTGCAGCACTTGTCCCGATGAACCATCAACGTAGAAATGGATTGAGTCAAGTCCGGCATGACATTGATAATCCGCGGCGAACCACGATTCGTTGCCGCTGCGTTTTGATCGAGTAAACGAGTCACGACATTATAACAGCTGATTGATACTTGTCTGTTGTTCTTCGTCGTACTATTTCTAGTTGGCCGGGTTATGTGGTGGTGGTGGTAATTCTTCTTGAATCACGCGTCTATTTTCTTGGTGAACATTCTCCTGTTCCCTATTCCTTCTCGTTGATCGTTAATATAACAGCCGGAGGAAAGAATCGACGATATTCATACGTGGTTGATTTCTTGACGGATCTACGTTGCCGCGAACCACGATCCGGTGGATCCCATCGTCCACGCCTTGCATCGAACTTCGCCGTATAAAGGAAATCATAGGAGGTCCATTATCGTGACGTCCTGATAAGGGATATTTTGTCGGATAGTTGCGTCAACCGAACGCGTTTGATTAAAATCACGGTCTTGCAATGTAGTCGAGTGACTATGAATTTCACTCATCGATGGATAATTCCCCTCTTGTCGAAACACTGGATTCGCTCTTCCTAATCCTGTATTTAAATTAGGTAACACTTACAAAACGACGTAAATTATCTTGCGACATAGGTGTTGAATGAGCACCGACCCATTCTCCGCGACGACGAGCAAGATTACGCGGATTTATAGTATGGTTCACTTACCGACATTGGTTTCGTCAATCACATGGTATGACGTTGAATTTAATTCAAGTCTTGACCCGTTTCGATTCATGTTTTCGCGATATTTCACTTGAGTCATTCTAAACATTCAATCCGCGCACGACGCGCAATAAAAATTCCCGCAATTTCTCGATTAGAAAACAAAATGTTACCGAAGACGCGCTACTATTACTTTATGGACTTTTTGTGGAAAAATCCCACTTCTGAATGTTATAAAGATATTTATAAGTAGAAAAGTTGATAGCTGATAGGGAAATTTTAGATAAATTAGAAGTTAGATTTTAAAATATGAATAATAAAAGGTTTATTAAGAATTTAATACACGTCGAGCGAACGTTATGAGCGTCTGAGTTTCTACCTTTCGTAGTTTTACACTTCGATGATGAAAACAAACTCTCGTCTCACTTACGATTCAGTTACGGAATTACACACCGATCTGGCGATGAGCTACGGCTCAACACCCACGCTTTGAGAACCCTCGGCTTCAACCGTCTCTCTCGCGTTACACGATGCTTTTCTCTGGCGATTCTCAATCGCGTCTATCTCCCCTCTCTCTAGTTCACACACACTTCGATGTGCAGCACTTCGGTAAGACTCGGCTCTCATTGTCTTCGGGACTTAATATACTAGAAAATAACCCTTAGGTAATTTATTTGTTACATTTATTTATTTACTCTCTCCTACTAGTAGGGTTCGAGACTCCCATACATAATTATACATATAATCTTAACCTATATTTACAATCAATCCTACAACTAAAACATTCTCTTCATACAACTTAACCTAAACGCAACTCAACCTACATACATCTCTCTCCACGCTCTCAAACCTTACAAATCGCCAGTGCCGGGCTTTCCGTTTTCCAGTTCCTTCGCCCATGCTGGCTTCAAACCCGATTCGCCCACCCTCTTTTTTTTCAAAAACCTTCTACTCCTTTTTCACCTCTCTTACACCCTTCACATCCACTTTACCCATCCATCCATCATCTAAGCAAAATCTTCTCAACTCATTCCCAGTCTATCCCTGTCTATCACACTTTACACGCTTCCATCACACTCTCCTCTCTCACAACATACTTTACTCCATCCACCCAAATACACTCTTTACCCATTCTTACCTGTTTCCCACTCGCTCTCTCCATCCACGCTCTTTCTCTCAATAACCATACCATTCTTCTCTCCCTCCAACTTCTCTCCGCATCATCTATTCTTATTACACTTCCTTTTAGTCTTCCTTTCACCCTCATCTCAAGCCATTTTCTCTTCTCTCACACATACACATACCCAACTCCACCAACCATAACTTTGGTATCCCATATCCCCTCCCCTTCCTAACGCTTTTACCATTCCAACTGAGACATTAACCCCCACCCACGCCAACACTTTTTCCACTGCTCTTTTACCCTCCATCACACCTACATTCATACCTCTAATCACAATATTCCTTTTTCCTTTTTTCCTTTTCCACCACATCTACTCGTCTTGACAAATCTCTCACTTTCCACTTTACACTTCTCATATTCACATTCCTCACTCAATTCTCAGATCCCTTATTTACTTCCTTTATAAATTTTTCCAATCCATTCATTCTTCTCCACATGCTTTCCTTTTCCTTTTTCCACTTACTCTCCCATTCATTCCACATTTTCTGCAATTTTTCTAACCCCTCTTCAATTTCCCCTATCTCTTTGTCCCTTGGTTCCCCAGCTTCACAGATATCCATCATATTTCCCTTCACTCTCTTAGCTCCTTCATCCATCTCATCCTTCAACATCCATATTAACTCCAGCAAATCCATACAATCCTCACACGTCATCCTTTTACCATTATCTTCTATCCCCCTTTCAAATACTCGCGCCTTTTTCTCATTCTCGCTATCACTTGAATCAAACTCAGGACATTCCCAGAAATCTACCTTATCACTTAAATGCTCAAAATTTTTCCACTCTCTCTCTCTCTCACTTCAAGCAACCTAACCTCACTAAACACACTTCACTTTTTTACCTTTTTTATCACTCATACATTCACCACTCTATACAAACATACCTTTTCTTTACACTACCGCAAATTATACTACACAATCAACACTCTACACTACCCACCCTTTTTTCAAACCTTTAAATTTCTCCAAAAAAATCTTAAGTTTTCCAAACGCGTGTACACCGAAACGGTACCGGAAACGGAAGCCAATAAAATTTATATAATTATTTTCATCTTTATTATGTAATTGTTATTTCGTTTATTTTAATTGAACAATTTTTAATTGTTTTATATTCATCAAGTAGGGTTTAAAGTTTAAGTTTACAACTTAAAATTTGAATCCTACGGGGATCGAACCTTGTACTTATCTAAAAATATAATCTAAATGTTTTAAAACGCTTAATGATATTTCGCCATTATGAGAATTGAAATAAATTTTAATTGCATAGTATTTTTATAGACGACAACGATAGACCCATGCTGCTGTGACGATTGTTCAGAATGGTAATTGAAAACATTTATCTATTATTAATTTTATAATTAGTTGGAAACAATGGTAGCCCTGTTTTTCAATTTCATTTGTGTTTTATTGTTTTTATTCGTTAAAAAATTGAAAAAAGTTTATTGTTTAATATTATATTTGTAGAATTGTATTTTAATTACTTTTTTGTGTAAATAAATTAAACAAATATGATATATAATCAAAATCAAGACAAAAATTTATATAATATGTATAGGGTTATTTGGGGTAAATGTAATCAAGGGGTAAATGTAAACAGTAGATGTTTCAGCTAAATTTACACTCTTTAAATTTAAATCAGTTAAAAATAACTGATTTAAAAGCAAAAAGTCAGTCACTAATTCAAATAGTAATATTTCTACTGACAATTAGTTGAAAATAACAAATGTTTCAGTAAATTTTTTTTGACTGATTCAATTAGTCAAGTTTAACTAATTTTTCAGTTATTTTTTACTGTAAATCAGTTATTTTTTAACTGAAAATCAGTCTTTTTTAACTGATTCAGAAGCAAAAAGTCAGTCACTGATTGTCAGTTAAAACCATGATTTTTAACTGATTCAAATTAAGAGAGCAAATTTAAAAATAAGTACGACGTCAATATTTTTACCTCACCTCACCTATAAGATGAACTGAGTATTGCCAATATTTTATTTTGACAATTGGCAATGCCGGGCAATGCCATATAGTTCAAGTTATCTTTTAATGCAAAAAAGATTGAAAATCAAAATTTTACTGTTTCAGTCTTTTGTCTCGCATTTGCATAAAAATAAATTAAAAAATGAAACTAAAATTTCTCATTCTTCCTTATTAATGCCTTAACAAAAATTGACTTTGATTTTTGATTTTCGTCAATTTAATGAATAAATATTTAGGTGGTTACATTTACCCCGAGAATTCGAAAACTCGGGGTAAATGTAAACAGAATTTTAACTATATTAAAAAAAAAATTTAATAAATTATTGGACCTGCCATTTTGAAATTTAAAAATTCGATTTTAGATTCTTATTCAGGAATCTTAAAACCTTTTTTTTACCAAGTTGAATGAAAATCTATTAAAATTTGTTCAAGTTATTCAAGTTTTACATTACTAATTTTGTAATGATTGATTGTTTATTTATATGATGCATTAACAGTCAACTGGTTGATTTTTTATACATCTACGAAGAACTTTTTTCAGTTTTTCCATGCCTTAAAACAGTAGTATACTTGAAACAACTTGTTTCTTAAACCTTGCTTAACTACAGTGGTGTTTACATTTACCCCAAATTTTAGGAAAATTTCAAAATCTCGGGGTAAACACTAATGTAAACACTCAGTTTCACGCGATTCAGATGCATCAATATTTTTTTGTACTTCATAAAATTTTTCTAGGGAAGTTAAGTTTTAACAAAAAAAACTAATGTTTTTGGTGAAACATAGATATTCCGTTTACATTTACCCCAAATGACCCTACATACCTTTTCTACCCCAAAAAGAGTGATTTTCATAATTATTTTTATAGTTCTCATTAAAACTTTAATGAAATAATGTACATTGTACCTGATAGTACATGTTGTCATGAAATTTTAGCAACTTTATAACTAAAAAAATATTAACGTTTGTGGAAACTGTAGCTGCTTTACCAAAACACTTTTTTTAAAGTGGCTTGTGGTGTGCACGATAAAATGGAAACAACTCAAATCAAAAGCAATGAAAAATTTGTTAGTTAACTGTGTTATCTGGATCGTGAACGAAGGGTTTTGAGAAAAAAATTATTTTCTAGAAATGGCAAATGATTTTCACCAAAATTCGAATTTTTATGTTTTTAAAAACTGGTCTTTTGATTGAAAAAATATAAATTTTGGTAAAAATTAAAATTCCTTCGTTAACGAACTAGCTACTATATCTATAAAGAAACCATGTAAATTTCAAGCTGATCGCTTTAGCGGTTTTGGAGAAATCATGCACACTGTAACAGTAGTTTTAAAAAAATACGATTTAGAGGTAATAGCGTTTAAAGTTTCAAGTTCAGTTCTGACCTATATGAGGAGTACTGCGCTAAAAATATCAATAACTTCGGTTCTAATACACCGATTTTAATGAACATTTGGGAAAACATTCTCAAAAATATATACTTTTAAAATAAGCAATACAATTTTTTTTCAATTTGAGTCCCAAGAAGGTATGTTACTCATTAATTTAATATTATGTAGTACTAAAAAAGTTAATTGTTTCACAGAAATTTGTTGACTTCTAGTTTTATGTCCAAATGCTTTAAATAATCAATAAATTAACTATATTAATTTAAATGTTCTTTCATTCTTTCATTCACTTTTTCTGTCCCTCACACTCTGAAGTAGTCTTTTGTTTATACTTTTGTTTTTTGTTAATTTTAGATAGAAAATAGAAATCATCACAATTTTTTTATTTCTTTTCATTAAAAGACTAAAATTTTGTTAAATATTATGTTTTGTCAAATTGAAATTATTTTTGTTCTTTACTTCTAAAAAAATTATAAAAATTGTTAAACAACTGTGATTGAAAAATAGAAATTTTATTTATTTTCTATTATTTTTTTTTCAGTAACAATTTTTTGAAGAAAATTATTATTTTGTTTTAGAAAAAGAAGAAAAATATTTGTATAATTTATATTTTAATCTTATCATTGGAACAGGATTTTCCACAGGAATTAAGACATTCAAAAATTCAAACCTTCGACTCGGAGCAATTGATTTCTTCATGTTTTCTAATAAATTATAGATGACCAAGAGATAAAATCATTATTTTACATTATAAGAATATTGTTACTGTAACTTCATCAAAATTATTTTCATCATTTTAAGTAAATTATTATTTTCTAGAATTTTAAATTATTTTGTATGAAAATAATAATTGAATTCCTTGTGAAATTTTAATTATTTTAAGAATATAATTAAATGTTTGGGCAGAATTTCAATAAAAAATTTTATAATTTGAATTCTTTTGAAAAATTTTAGTAGATATTATAAAAATCATTGAATTGAGGAAAATTTTATAAAATAATTGAAATTTTTGCCTAGAATTTCTTCAAAATTTTTTTAAATAATTGAATTGATTCGAAGAATTTTATCAAACTTTTATAATAATTGAATTTCTTCGAAGAATTTTATTGTTTATGAAAATAATTCAATTTAGGAAGAATTTTATTAAAATTTTATATAATCTTAATTATTAAATTTGTTTAAAGAATTTCTTTGAGTTTCTTTAAAATAATGGACTTTCTTTAATCATTTTAATTACAAGTTTTCAAATTAATTGAATTCTATAAGAATAGTTTCTTTCAAGTTTTTATAATAATCTTCTTTCTTAATAATTGAAATTAAGCATTCAATTCTTGAATTTTATTATTAAATCGAATTGTTAAAAATTATTTCATTAAAATCTTTGAAAATTAATTTTAATAATAATTACATTTTTCGAGAAATTCCATTAACCAAAAATACCAAAAATAATTGAAATTCTGCGATGATTTTTATTATTTATAAAAATAATTTAATTCCCAGTTAAAAAAATGTTATTCTTCATTAAAATAATTGAATTATTTATTATTTATAAAAATAATTGAATTCCCGGTTTAAAAAAATGTTATTCTTCTTTAAAATAATTGAATTATTGCAAAGAAATTTATAGAAAATTGGTAAATAGTAGAATTCCTCTGAAATTTGTATTATTTAATTTATTCATTCAAAATTGTCATTTTCTAAAATTTCAAATTAAAATTTTTTTAAATAATTGAATTCGTTTTGGGAAATATTTTATTAAAATCGTAGAAATTGAAAATCATTAAAATTAGAAAAATTTCTGAAAATAATAAAACTTTGGAGAAGAATTTTGTCATTTTTAAAGGTAATTGGCATTTTTAGGAGAATTTTTTTTCAAGATTTGAACATAGTTGAATTTAATATGAAGAATTTTATTTTTTTTTAAAGAATGTTTGCAATTATTTTTACTTTCTACAAAATGGATTTTTTTATTCTTTTCAACAAAAATTTGAATTAGAAAATTTTCAAATTTTAATATTTTTAAAATGACTAATTTTATTTAAAAAGGTAGTAAGAAGTTAGTCGCGCGATTTGTTGCTAGTAAATTGTTTAAACCGTTAAAGAAATGAAAAATTTATCGTGTCACATTAATAAAATAGAGTTGTATCCAGCGAACAAGAAAACACATTAGTGCTAAATATTAAAAAGAATTATTGAGTTATTATTCTCTTTAGAGCATATGACTTGTGCATACACTATAATACTCCAGAAAGAGATTATTTCAAAAAATCAAAAGGAATATTTACATATATCTGTGAGGATATGGTTATCGCCGGAACTAAAATTGTTTGAAAAAATTAAATTTTTTACAAGACTTTGAAATCTTTTTTTCAAAAACAGTGATTTTTTCTGTCCATTTTGTTGTATAGAAAAGAAACAATTTGACCCTTTCCAATTATCGTAGTTCAAGCAATAGCCACGTATGTGCTGAGCATGCCCTATAAAATTTAAACGATATTGGTCAAGCCGTTTTTGAGATATCATACTCTCTAAATTTAAATTAGTCAAATTATAACTATTTCAATTAGTAACATGGCTTTTTACTAATAAATTAGTTATTTTATTATTATCTACAAACAAATTAGTCACATTTTCATTACTAAATCAAATAGTAACCCTATTCTACTAATTCAATCAACAACATTAGATTACTGATTGAATTAGTTAAAGTATTCTTCTTAAAGATAACATAACCTTAATTTTGAGATTTTATTTCGTAAATAACTCCTGATTTTTAAAAAGTCTATTAACAACAGTTTAAAAATTGGTAAATTAAAATACTGTAATAATACATAATATATATGTATTTCAAGAATGACATTAAACTGTTAATTTAGAAAAAAAAATATTCTGTGCTTTGGCAAATTGCATCGTTTCTTTTTGTCTTGTTGACGCGTCTCACGTGAACAATTTTGTAACTTTACAGTTTTGTTTAAAATAGAATAAAAAATAATTATAATTTTATGTGGAACTGAAATACAGGATCATTTTCTGAAAATGTGTAAGTACCTGTTTATATATGTATTGACCAGAGTACCCGTGTGGAAATGTGAGATGGGCCCACGGTGGGTCACATGTGGGCTTCCCAGGTTCTAGGTGGGCCCCAGCAGGGATGGCCCAGGTGGGCGATTCATGGGATGGTAACGGTGAATCCAGCCACAGCCCATGTAGGGAAAACCCAGCTGGGGCCCAGGTGGGCAACCCTGTTAATGCCCATAAATAACATTATATTTAATGATAGAACGTCCAACGTCCTTCCGGCAGGACCAAAAAGACTCAGGTGAGTCCGTCCGAAATCGCTGAATAAAACTAACATGGATTAACATAAACAAAAAGTAAAATATATCGTTGGAAAGGTGATGAAACAAGCTTTCAGCGCATGTAAATGTCGAGCTTGTAAGTTCAAACCGAAGAGCAGGGTAGCTTAAAGAAGTTGAATTTTCCAAAAATTCATGTAATTTTTAGTCACAAAATGATGAAACCCGGTCCTGCCGGCAGGACGCTTTTCGCTTTGTTTAAAAGGCTACCAAGCCTAGGCATATAAATTTAGAAACTTGATATTAACATCATTGGAAAGCTTGTTTCATTACCTTTCCAACGATATATTCGTTTTTGTATTTATCTGCTTCCATATTAATTTTATAAAGAAACTTTGAAGAGAGTTTTTATTCAATTGGCCGCAATTTTGCTGATTAACATTAAAAATGAAATTTTTTAAAATTAAACAAATAGGTTTCATTCTTTGAACGTTTCTGAAGAAAAAGAGACTAAACCGGCCAAAATATATTGATTTTTGTGGATTTTACATTAAATTTACGAAAAAATGTTTTTTTTTTACTTTTCAGAAACAGCAAGTTTGAGGGCTTTGAAAAATGGTTTAATATTATTATTTTAAAAAGTCAAGTACATGGATTTTTTCGTCTTTTCGTCTACTTTAATCCCAAGGAGTTCCGGAAAAAAAAATTGAATTCCCTTTTTTTAAAAGCCTTATTTTCGGAACATCCTTCCGGCAGGATGGGCGCTTGGACGTTCTATCATTAATGATTTTTACTTTTTTAATTAAATTGTGACCAAAAGCAAATTCATAAATAACGTTTGCATATATTCGAAAATCAATATATTCCCTTTTATTTATAAATTAACAATTTATGAAAAAATTAGACCTTTGTTAATTAAATTATTTAACGTCATATATGACTATTAAAGTTCATACTTATACGTATACAATGCAGAAAAATTGGAATAGACGCAAAACCTAAGACACAAATAAAATCTTACGCACGCGGGAATCGAAACTACGATCTACAGACTACCAGACTAACACCCTAACCACTATGCTACGGAACCTAACTGAACATCAAATTTTTATTGTCAGTGATTTGCTTTAATAATTCAATAAAGCACTTATTGACACCACTAACCGTAACAAACAAATAAATAGTTTAATAATAATAATAATAATAATAATAACAACAATATTAGTAATATAATAATTAACGATAAATATTCATAAATTAATATTTATATTTTTATTTAAAAAATGTGAATATATTTTTATTAAAAATGCGGTATTTATTGTTTACAATCATTATAAACATTAATTTGCTGGTCTAAAAAAATTTTTTTAGTTGTTTGGACTTAGAAATTTTTGCTAATTAATTATGTGGACGCTACATTTTTAAAAAAAGTGTCAATACATTTTTGTTCAAAACACGTTTTTTCTTAATCTAAGTTATTATAAACATTAATTTTTTGTTCAAAAAAAAAAAAAAAATTTTTTAAGTTTGGACTTAGAAATTTTTGCTCATATAATTATTTATCGATGTGGGTCCCCAAAAACTGGGAAGCCCAGGTAGGGCCCAGCTCACGCCCAGTTATAATATTATTTCGCCTTATCGGATCCCACCGTGGGTGGGTCAATAGACAAAATCTAAAATGCTTCCGAAAAATGTTAACAATTATTATTTTTTATTGTTTATTTATAACAATTGTCAATTCATGTACGAAGATGACGATGGTTATATCAAAGTTTTATTATTAAATATTAAAGAAAAATTAAACTAATTAATCATTTTCATTGTAAGTGATTTTTGTTATTGATAATTTTTACTAATGTTATATTGCAGTCGTTATTTGTTTAAATAAATAATTGTTGTTAATTAATAACTTGTGACACTAAATACCTAGAAACTTGCAGTTTTTTTTACTAATTTTCCAATTAACTAATACAAACCGCATGAAATAAAAATCATTTATGGTATTAACAATTTAAAAATTGTTTAAACAAATGATTGTTGTTATTTACTAACTTCTGACACAAAGCACCTAAAAACATGCAATTTCTATTTAATTTTGCATTTAACTAATCTGAACAATTGTAAAAATATTTTACAATTTAAACAGTTCAGAAATTGTTTAAACAAATTATTGTTATTGTCTATTAACTTTTGATACAAACAACCTAGAAACTTACATTTTTTTCTAATTTTACAATTACTACCACTACTCTGATTAGGTAATTGCAAAATAAAAAAAAACTGCATTTTTCTAGATCATGCTGTGTGTCAAGAGTTAGTAAATAACAACAATTATTTGTTTAAACATTTGATGAATTGTTGAAATCATAAAACATCTGAATGATTTACTATTTAGATTAGTTAATTGCAAAATTAGGAAAAAACTGCAAGTTTCCAAGTTACGTATATCAAAAGTTAATAAATAACAACAATTGTTTGTTGTAACAATTTGTGAATTGTTAAAACCATAAATTATCATTATTTCATATCATTCGTATTAGTTAATTGCAAAATTAGAAAAAAATGCAAGTTTCTAGGTAGTTTGTGTCAAGAGTTATTAATTAACAACAATTATTTGTTTAAAAAATAATTATCAAAATATATTAAAAACCGTTATACCTTAATGAGTTAATTATTAAATAAATAAATTAAGCTGGATAAACTTTAAAATTCCGGTAAAACTAAATGTCTGTTAGTGTACTACAATAAAAGTTTATAATTGTTAACAACAATGAATTGTTTAAATAAATAATGATTATTATTGTTATAAACTAATTGTAGAATGATTTATTACTAATAATTATATTTAATTTTAAGACTTTTTTATTATAATAATTATATTTTTTAAAAAATGGGAAGCCCAGGTGGGGCCCTGCTGGCCCCCATTTTTTAACTGGGCTAACTTGGGCAGATTTCCACACGGGTATTATTCAATTCAATAACTAATTGTTCAGAAAATATTTAGGTTATGTTTTTAAACAAAACATATTTTTCACGATTAACGTTTAAATTTATTAAATCTTTTTTATATTGATTATCATTTTCTACTATTTTATGCACTGTATTTAAATAATATGATTATAGAGAAAAAATCTCTTGTCTGTGTTTTGTTTTACATACATATTCGAATCAAAATGAAAAATTCCAAGCCAAAGAGTTCTGTCTCATCATTGAATGTTACTCTCACGCAATTTAATCCTATAATGAAAACATTTCTTATAACTCTGATCAAGATGAGGTCGAAATTCTCTATTGTCGTAAAATCAATTTAACAACGTGTGTTTAGATATCTAAATTTAAAATTTATAACTATTTTTATCAAACTTTTATATTTAAACTTACTTTAACTTCGTCACATTTTTGTTTTTAATTGTTAGTACATAGTGCGTATTTGTTACAATTAGAGCTGTGATTTTGTAGTAAAAAATAATAATAATTTCAAAGTGTACCAAAGGTATTAATTATTTTAATAGAAATGTCTTGTTTGAATAAAATTACTTAAATTGAATAAAGTGTTTTCCATATAACTTATTTCATTTGTGAAAAACAATTCTATTACTGTTACATTTAGTTAGAAACTCACTAATTCATTCAATAAGTTAAGTTACTAATTTATTTAGTAGCCTCTATACTACCAATTCAATTAGTTAACTTTGACTAATTCACAGTAAACGAATCCGACCTATTTGAATTAGTCAAAATCTACTGTGAATTAGTCAATATCTACTAATTCAAATTTAGAGAGTATGGTCGCCAGTTTGAAAAACGCCTGTCAAAGTTTAAACAATTGTGAGTTACGTGAGAAATTTTTCCTTTCACGATTGCAAAATATAAAGAAGAAACATTACAGAGATGTGTAAGCGGAATTCGACATTTAGCGAGATAAAAAATTAAAATAAAATAAACAAAAATCGAAAGTCCACGCGCTGTAAAACATCATTGACACAGTTGCAAGTGGATCGTCCTGCGAGGAGAGATGATTCACCCACCGAGCTATAGGGAAAACACATCTCGGGGAGATTTCACCCAAAAGTGGCTTCAATTCTCGCCGTTCCTCGAAAGTTTAGTAGTCGTAGCAATAGTAGGAGTAGTAGTGTAGTAGTCGTAGTAGTTGGAGTATTAGTAGAGATGGTGGTGGTAGTAGTAGTACGTTCAAACGGAGTTGCATACGTGTTGTGTGGAATATCCCTACCCCTAAGTCCGTGGTTCTTTTCAGGTGCGATGTAGCCACCGTCGTCATTTATTTTGGGGATGTTTTAGAGGAAAATGCGCAGGCGTAAAGTAGTGGCGCGCTGCGTCGGCGTCGGGGGTGTGCGTCGTAACGTCGACGACTTTGACGCTACGGGAAAATCAGAGAGAGGTGGCCAGTATCAACGGGAGCCGTCGTGAGGGTCGATCCTCCACTTCCTCCCATTTTAATTCTCTTTCCCTTTTTATCCCCTCATATACATTCATACACATACACAAACATACATATCTGTACATGCATAGAAAATACAAACAAGAAAAACGGCGAAGGGATGCTCAGTTATAACAAAGCGTTGCCACAGAGGAACACGGAGACGAGGATTCGTTGTCTTTTTATTATTCGTCGATCATAAAACAAGACGTCGTTCAGCTAATAACGAAAATTTCGGGGGGAAATAATAACCAAGGGAATATAATAATAAAAAAGAAGAGAGAAAAAATGGGGCGTACGCGAACCGACGAGTCGCGGATCGATCGTCAAATAACTTGGTGCTAACCTGACTGCTCACTGTTACTATAACAAAAATCTTTGTTTCTTAAAATCCTTTCCCTCTCTCTGTCTCTCCACTCTGTCTGTATCTCTCTCTCTCTCTTACTATCTCTGTGTCTTCTTTCTCTCTAACCTTCTTGTCCTCCATTTTCGAATTTCATCATTCTTACAAATACAAACCTGTTTGTGATTATTTGTTTCTCCTTTGTCACAAAATCATATGCTCTATGATGATGAATGACGATTAGTGATGTTGGCAAAGAGGTTGATGAACCTCATTGGTTATAATTGGAAAGTGTATCACGAACTGGCCTCGAGGGCAACGTCGAGGTTAGGTTGAGGGTAGAGACCCTCCATGTGAAGCGACGGTGAAAACGCGGAGTGAAGTGATTGTTGAAAAAATTTTTTTTCTGTGGATTATCAGTGTACGCGCGGGGATCAAACAACAAGCATGGATCAATTATCAATTGGATAGTATTTTATTTCTACTTTGATGATTTGTAAATATAAAAAATCAGCTTGACCTTTTTTGGAGGTTAGGTTGGAGGAGGAAAATGACTCGCGATTGGTGTGTCATTTTTTTACTGTTCCCGTTATTGGGTCAGACTGTGTCATTTGTCCTTGAAGGCTCGGCAACGAGTTATGCACAATTCCGTAAATGGAATGCGGCATTAAATGGTACATTGGAATTTGAATTTAAAACAGAGCAGGGCAATGGATTATTATTATATACGGACGATGGTGGGACATATGATTTTTTTGAAGTGAAATTAGTTGAGAGTGCGTTAAGATTGAGATATAATTTAGGTGGTGGTGCACAAATTGTTACTGTTGGTCGTGATTTGGGTGATGGTCATTGGCATAAGGTGCAAATAACGAGGAATAATGAAAATACAACACTCAATGTTGATGGTGTCGCTGCAACATCAACATCAAGGGGAAAGGAATTTGAATTTGGTAAAATTAATGGAAATTCAGATGTTTATATTGGTGGTATGCCGAGTTGGTATAATAGTAAACTCACTCTATTAGCTCTGCCGAGTGTTATATTCGAGCCTAGATTCAATGGAATCATTAGGAACCTCGTTTATCCTGATGGAAACAACTATGTGCCAAGGAGACAAGAGATGAAAAGTCGTGACGCGAAGGTGAGTTTTGCTTTCGAAAAATTTACCCCATGCAATTTTGTAGTGAAATAAATGTTTCATTTTTCTGAAAAAATTGCTTATTCTCCTTCGTCTGAAAAGGAGTTTTCTTCTGTAATGTGCGATTTCTGAAAGCAAATAGAGGATTTTCTTTTAAAGGAAAATAGAGGTAATTTTAGAGACAAATGGAATCGTCTTACGGAAAATGAAAACATTTTACAGAAAAATGCGATAATAGAACATTTTTTTTATTGATAATTTTTATTATCACTTAGAGGTGATTTTTGTATCCACTGGAACCATATTAGAAAAAACTTTTTTTATCTCTCACCAAGCAATTTATTGAAAAACAGATAATAGTTTGTGATAATAATATTACTTTTCTATCACTAACTTAGAGATTCTTGGTAATTTAGTTGATGATATTTATAGAATTACGAAGAGAAAATAGTTTCCGAAAAAACACCATATCTAAGAAAATTTGTATTATCGATCATTTAAAAAATTATTGATAACTTAGTTAATAACTATAAAATAACGCAGAAAATAGTTGTAGAAAAGCACCATATGGAAGAAATCTTTTATTATTTGTCTCCAAGTGATTCATTGAATAACACATGACACTATTTATTTGCAGTTCGCTTCAACTCTATCACTTGATTTCAGGGTCCGCGGTGGGACCGATTACTTTGAGTTCTTGCCGTGGCGCCACTAGTCTTCTTCCCCTGTCTTCCATGCCTTTTCTTGAAAATCTCAATTATTTCCCTGAATTCTCAATTTTGTAGTTTTACTAAATTGAAATTAAAAAACACAATAAAAATTATTGAACATTTTTTTTTAACACTTATAAGAAAATAATAAACTGGAAAAATTGGTGATTTAAAAAAAGTATTGTATTTCAGGAAGAAAATAGAGAATTATGTTTAACAAAATGATGGTAATTTTAAAGACAAATGGAATCATCTTGCAGAAAATGGAAACATTTTACTTTATATGCGATAATGCAGTAATTTTTTCTTTTTTTTCTAAGATATTTTTCTCAGGTGTCATTTCGAAGGAGTCTTCAGCAGAATAAAATATAGAACTTGTCTAAACATAATAATTTAAATTTAAAATTCCATATTAGGGAATATTTCGAAAAAATCACAATTTTACTACTAATATTTTTTCGATTTTTTTAAAATAAAAAATTGTTCACTAAACTCGCACATGGGATTTTAGTGAAAAATTGTAAACTTTCCGAAAAACATTGGTAGGTTAAAAAAAGTAAAAATGTCCAAAAGTTTATCTAAAAATAGGACCTTGATGCTTGTTATGGAATGATACAGAAAAACCTATACTTTGAAACTATTTTCAACTGAATATTTAAAAATGATTACAAACAGTTTATTTTTCAAAATAAAAAAAGAAAAGTAGGTTAAAAAATATGTTCGATGATTCGTAACGTAGATAGTGAACTAGCATTAATGACTCCATTATATATTATTATCTAGCATAATAATAGAATCAATGATGATTAAAAGAAAAGATTTTGCATATTGATAAAGAAAAGTAAATATCAAGAGGGATTCTAATTGTATTTCGTTGCATGTTGTCCGTACACTTGAAATGCAATAAAAAATTACTGTTGTTAGAATTAATCCATAAATTTGTAATATATGGGCAATTTCAAATAAAATTTATCTATGTCAATCTAAAATCGGTTAAACATAATATGTTTTTCTCATTCGTTATGGAAAAATATTAAATACGTATTTTTTTATTCTTCCATATGTGCAAAAATTTTTGCTTTATAAATTTTCGCAATTTTGGATTTTTAAAAGTAGACCTATTTTCAAGAGCTTATATCCTTATATGTTTGAAAGTATAATGAGTTTAGAAAAAAATTGTAAAGGAAGAATATATAATATTTCAGAAAAATAATATTTCTAACTATATGTAAATTTACGGTCTTTACTGTCTATATCCTACAATTTTTAATAGATTTAGGTGTCAAATCAAAAAATTACACGATAAGGACAGTTTCGACCAGATAAATTAAACTTTCTAACTTATAAGCATATAAGCTTATTAAAATAGGTCTACTTTTAAAAATACAAAAATTTTGAACACTACGTATTTGATATTTTTCTATTTTAACCGATTTTAAAATGGCATAGAAAAATTTTATGTGGAATTGCCCATATATTTTTCAATCCAACTGTAGGTTTACCTTTAAAATCTTATTACTTTCTATCCTTTATAGAGAAATCCCTTAATTTTTGTTCGTTTCATTGGATTCCTTTTGAACTTTAGAAAAATTGATAAATCAGAAACTTGTACTTACTTTGATGGCAGGTAATACTATCGCCACTGAAAAAGAGTTTATTAAAGTCATATAAACTTCTCGTACTTTAAAAAGTAGTCTCTCTCCCTTTCTCTCTACTTAGCTTTCAGACTGAAAAAAATTAAAAGTTATTGTTTGATGCATTTTTGTTACCATTTTATATACCTGTAAATTTTTTTGCTCGAATAATTCTTCTTTTAATTGTCATAAAAAGGCAAAAAACTCTTAATGAAATATTATATTAAGTTTATTATGAAACACAAAATGAGAAAATAGTGAAATTAAAATAAAAATAAAGAAAAGAGAAAACCATAAAGAAGAAGGTTATCCTTAAAGTTTTCATGATTTTAAAAAACTCAATACTATTCCAAAAAGCTTTTACACTTTAATTACTGTGAAATTATTCCAGTTTTCTCTCGATATCATCTCTGGCAAGGTTTAGAAATTCAACCTCAACCTCAATTCCTTCTCATTTTAATTTTCAAACTCATTTGAAAATCTCCATTTTCCTTTTTTTTTATTAATTACCATCTTCTAATTTTCTTACACATGTTTTGCATATTCAAAACGTTGGTTTTTAATTTTCTTTAATAATTTTCCTGTTTCCTTATTTGAAAATAAGCAATGTAATAGAATATTTCTTTTTATAAAGAATATTATTTTGTGTGGAAAGAAATTTCTTTTACTCCAATTTAAATTAAAATTTTTTTTTCCACTGTAGTGGTGAAAAAACTTGTTATCATTATTTCAAAAACTATAGTGAATAATCAATCGAAATGTTTTTCAGGTTAAAAAAAATAAATATTGCTTCTAGGAAAGAATATATAAAAGCGAAGGGTATAATTTTGGAGAAATAAAAAAAACCCCTTGACTTGTCATTACGAGAAAAAATGTTTTTTTTTTAAATGTTGAGATTCATAAAATGGAAAATTTTATAACCACAGTCTATTATTGCCCTCGAGAGTTCATCGGATGTACGAAAAATGATAGCCAGGAAATGCGTATCGAGGTTAATGGATAGTCGACCACTGTGGAAAATCGATTGAAAAGTACATAACGCACTAACCCTCGTAAATGTGGACTTATTTTTCCCTACTCTTTCACATTCATAGTGTGCACCACGAAATTTTTCATCGAACGTCAGAGAGAGAGAGAGAGAGGGTTGGCTACTTCACCCTAGTCTACCTATATATCTCTTTTACTTTATACACACAATCGTCGAGGTGGTTTAAAAAAAAATGTTTGACGTGGTGATAAATTCAGGTCAACTGTTTATATTGTTGCAATGTTGTGTCGCGCTCGATTCCAACAGAAAAGTTATATTCCGGGATGCGTTATTGTTACAGGAGCAATAATACGTCGTTAAAAGCAGCGAAGCGTCCTGTTCCATTGTTGCTTTTTCACGGATTACAGATTTTGTTTTCGAACAAGAAATTCGCCTCTTGTGATATTTATGCAAATTTTTTTTTAAATTCTCACACTTAAGTGTAAGAATTCAAATACAAAAAATTAAGAACAATTTTTAAAAAATTTAGATATCAAACATTTTTCTGTTTATTGGTAGTAAATTTGTCTGGCATCAAAAGAAAAATACTGTTTCACTTGCAATCGAATGTTTTTTGGGAAGAAATCATTTAAAATAATGTTTTTCTCTGCGTCTATGATAGTAAAAGGAGTTAGTGAATTATCTCTCTTTTGGAGTTAATTTTTAACTCACAAAATTTCACTCCAAACTCCTCATTCACTTTCTTGATCCCACGACCTCACAGTACAGTGTCCTAAAAACAAATTAAAAAAAAGAATAAAAGCTATTCTACCTTTTCTTTATTGCACTTAAAATACGACAAAAGAAATCACCTGACAATGTGGGATTTAAAAAAATACAACTGAATTTATTTTTCAAAAAAGCAGAATCGTAAAATTGAAGGGTCTTTTATATTTCTCCCTTTTGCATTGCACGTAAATACACATAGTGTGTGTGTGTGTAACAAAATGAAAAACTTTTATAGCTACTGTAAAAAAGGAAAACAGAACTTGATTTTCATGTTCTATCTAAAGTCTTCCCTGACTTTGGCATTTTACTTTGACCAGTGAAAAGTTTTACACTCGAATTACAACATTTACGACACCTTTTAAGTTTATATATTGCAAGTGAGAAAATGGTTGCTAAACATAAAGTTAAAGGAATTCACGTTGAGAGAATGAAAACATGGTAAAATGATGAGTTGCCAATTTCTTAAGAAATACTTTCTGGAATGTTATAACAGTGAATTAGGTTGAAAAAATAAATTTTTGTATAAATGGAGATAAATATTTTTTTTATAGTCACATGCAAATTATTAATTCTCAATATAAATAATAATTAGAAAATAATTACATTATTTGAAAAATGACGAAAATTGAAGTTTAAAAATAAATTTAAAATTTAAAAAATGTAAGAATTTACGAAGTTATTTTGAATTAGAAGATAAAAATAATAGACCCGAGATTCAAAACTTGTTTCCGCGTTATACTAAAAGTGCTCCCATTAAAATTTGTAATGCACAAAAGTACGTAAAATTTCTTAACGAGTCCTAAGAGCCTCATATTTTTTCTTAAAATTTCCCATATATTCTCTTATCTTAAACGATTTTTTTTCTCTCAAGTACACAATAAACTAAATTTATAATACTCTTATATAACGTTCATTGGCAAATATTAATAATGTAAAAAGTATTTTCATATGTATATATATATATATATATATATATATATTTATATATATATATATATACATATATTATTGTAATTATTACACAATTATAATTATTTCTAATTTTAAATTTTATATTTTTAATTTATATCTTTATTCTCCTTGAAAACACAAAAACATTAAATTTTAATTAATATAAAAAGTTTTTAAAGTTAGAAAAAAATGTTGAAATATGAGATTCAGTGTCTACTATAACATTCAATTAAGTTTAAAAGTGATAAAAATTTTGAATTTAATATATTATTAAATTACTTTTTAATAATTTAAAATATAAAAGCCTACTGATAAGTAAAGAAATATGGATATATAATTGCCTAAATAATAATAGAATTTTATTAATATTAAACAATAAAATTAAAATAGATATTTTTTGTCAATTTATTCCTTAATCAAAATGAATCCGAGTTCTATTTTCTGTGTCACGCTAAATAGTTAATCATTAGTAAACTTTTTATAGTGAGTTTTAAAAATAGAAAAGCAAATGGAATTATCAAAATAATGAAATCTCAATAATTTAGAAGCCAATTTTAAATGTAACTCGTTTCAATTATAATCTTTAAAAATGAGTTATTTTTTTAAATGACAAAATTTTTTTTAATAAGATTTTTTTAGTTTGCTATAATATTCTTTAAATTGTAACCAATTTTTTTTATTCATTCTCTCTTTATTGAAAAGTAAAAAAAATTATCTTATCAATCATAATTTCGCGCTAAAACTTAAACTATTGTAGGAATATTTTTAAAAATCTCGTCTTTACCAAAGTTTCCAAGTTTAGAAAGGAAAACAGTAATTTTCATAGAACAATTATGAAAGTTGAATTTTACTCAAAGGCTTTCTAACTTTAACAATGAGAGTAAAGTTTCAGCTGCTTGGCCTTTGGGAATACCCATCAAACTCTGATTTTTGACAATTAAAGAGAAGTCGATACTTTATCCGTGAAATTATTTTTCATTTACACTAAGTACCTATAATAATCTTTATTTGCACTTTTATTTCCAACACTATTCACTATATATACAGGGTGTCTACTATTTTCATTCAACAAAATTCCCGGTTATTTCTCGGTTATGGCCTAATTTTTTCTTTTCTCTTAAAATTAAAATTAACATTTTATTTCGAACATAAATAAATAATAATTTTAATTGAAAATTTGGAAAATAATTTTTTCAATTTTTTAAAAATAATCTTGTCTTTTTATAATTATAGTTGGAAATTTTCTTTTTCAAGTTTATTACAATTCTATTGATAATAATTGAATTTCTGCAAAGAATTTTACTATTTACAAAAATAATTGAAATCTTTCCAAACAATGATATTATTTATGAAAATAATTTAATTCCTGTGAAGAATTTTATTACAATTTGAAAAAAAGCAGTGATAATTAATTATTTACTTAATAAGTAATAAACATTAAATTGGTTTAAGACATTATAAATATCATTTATTTGAACATTCAGAAATTTGAAATTATAAAAATTTAACAGAAGTTCAATAATTATAACTATTGAATAATAATAATAGAATAATATAATTTTTAGGAGCAAAAAATTGATTTAAAACTTTAAGAGGGACTTTATATTTTATAAATAAAATTATAATTACGGTCACTAACTTTCCTTGATTATTTTCGAAAAATTTAAATTAAAATTCTTTCAAAAAATTAAATTATTTATCAAAAAAAAATGTAAAGAAATTTCAATTATTTCAAAAATTTTCAATTATTATTTGTTTAGAAAAATTAAATTATCTTGAAACAATAGAATTGAAAAATTTCAACAATTTTATTTTTCAGAATTAAAAAAAATTTGCGAGAATTCAATTTTAATAAAAAATTTGAAGTGCATGTCGTTTTTTTTTAAATTAAATAATACAAATTTTAATTTTTAATCTTCGCACTAAAAAACATGAATTCATTAAAATGTGACTATAAAATCCAACTATTAATTAATTATTAAATTAAAATACTTTGAAAATTTTATTTGTTAAAAAGTTTCTAAAGAAATCCTTTAACAAATTCAATTACATATTTTCAGTCAAATTTTACAATATTTCTAATAACTCCATAATTTTTTAAAATTTATTTACATAATCTGTTTAAATTAGTGCCTGACTTTTACTTTCAAATTAATTTTTTTAACTAATTCAAAATTAGAGAAGAGTATAAATATGTGACGCGACACGAGAAAAGGGACCTATCGCCTCAAAAAAGAATTTTATAGGAGGAGCGTTTAAAGTGACGCCATAAGCAGAAAACCCGTGTATTTACGAGGACACGTTCAACTTTCAGGCTTTATATTATTAAAACTATTTCAGATTTTTAACTTTTGATTTTTTTACGTGAAAGAGCAACTCAAAATCTATGGAATACGACTAAAAACTCAAAAATGATTTTTTTATCGATAGGTCCCTTTTCTCGTGTCGCGTCACATATGTATAAAAATTGAAATAAAATGTAATGTTTTTAAAAACAAATTAAAATAATAAAACTTTTCTATTTTGATGAAAAAATTCCCGGTTTTGAATAAAAATCTCGGTTAATTCCCGGTTTTTCCCGGTTAGTAGACACCATGAATATATAATTTTTTCCAAATGTAAAAAGGGATAAAAATACTTGAGTTTTTATTAAAAAAAATTAATTTGTCCCCGGTTCACAAATTTTTCGTTACTCATTATTTTAGAATGCAAATAAAAATTTAGAACATTTTTATAATTTGACATTTTGCAATAAAATAAAAGTGTAGGATTTGAAGAGACTTTAATTGGATGTATGCTATTAATTAGAATTAATACTACAACCCCTTTTACACCCCTATACGAGAGTGGGGGATTGGCATTTCAGTTTTTAAAAAAAGTCAAGTTGGGTGTTTATTCTAATGTTTTTTGGGTCGCTGAATCCGAAAAATACTTCTAAAATCAAATGCGTCCCTCCCCTTACCCCTAGAACGCCTTAAATACATCCTTAAAGGGCGTTAAAACTACAATTTTTTACGAAAAGTCGATTAGTATCTTTACTCTCTTAATTTGAATCAGTTAAAAATCATCGTTTTAACTGACAATCAGTGACTGACTTTTTGCTTCTGAATCAGTTAAAAACAACTGATTTTCGGTTAAAAAATAACTGATTTACAGTAAAAAACAGGGTTGCTACAATGTCTGGAAACCTGGAAAACCTGGAAATGTCAGGGAATTTTATTTTGTATGGAAATGTCAGGGAAAAGTCAGGGAAAAATGAGAAAACACCTGGAAAATAATTTTCTGTTAAAATTGTTATTTTTTGGCGAATTTTACCGAATTTTACCATGAAAAAGTACTCTGGTACTTTTTTCCTTGCACTCTCTAAATCTAAATCCCTCTCTTTCTAAATAATTAAAATTTTTATTAGTTAATTTAAAAAAAACACACTTAAAATTTTTAATTAAAATTGAATTTTTGCAAAGTTTTTTTTTTGTAATTTTGAAAAATAAGATTTTTGAAATTCTTCAATTCTATTCTTTCAAGATAATTGAATTTTTATAAAGAAATTATTTAAAATTTTTTGAATGAATTAAATTTTCTTTACATTTTATTGAAAATAATTGAATATTCTTTTAAAGAATTTTATTTGAAATTTTCGAAAATAATCAAAGGAAGTTAGTGACCGTAATTATAATTTTATAATTTAAAATATAAATTATTTTCCAAATTTTCAATTAAAATTATTAAAAAAAACATTATTCTCAAAAAATAAACACCCTAAAAACATAAAATTTTTAAATATTGTATTTTCGACAATGAAAAATGTTTGAAACTGAGTTATTTTTCTATAAATTATTAATATAACAATAAAATCTGATATGTTTTGATAAATTTTACTTTTTAATTAATTACTTTCTATATAAATCACACCTCCAATATATATGGAAAAATATTATTTGAGACCTGGAAAACCTGGAAAAGTCAGGGAATTTCATTCGAGAAAAATTGTAGCAACCCTGAAAAATAACTGAAAAATTAGTTAAACTTGACTAATTGAATCAGTCAAAAAAAAAAAATTGATGGTTTTTTTCGGCTTCAGGGATACAAGAAACATAGTAATAGAGACCGTACTCGATTATTCGTGAAAATCGTAATATTATTGCCCTCTAAGAGTACTAACTGCACTACCAATTGAAAAAGTAAAATTTCTACTAATTCAGATTTGGAGAATGGGTCATTGAAAAAATTTGTACTGGTCATATTCGGTTTCAGCGACCCCAAAAACATGAAGGTAGAGGGGTGTGTTCTCTGGGTCACGACTTATTTTGTGTGCCTGTGTTATCAACTAAATAATTACCAAGAATCTCTGTCAGTGATAAAAAATTGTACTGTCACATAAATAATAAATTAAAACTTTTATATTAATTTTTCGAAAACTTTTCTCTTTGTTGTTCTATAATACTTATATCAACGAAATTAGAATTCTTACCAAGTTTAATAGGTGTGACAACAAATTTTGTTTATATTTAAATACAAAAAAAATTTACTCTCTAAATTTAAATTAGTCAAATTATAACTATTTCAATTAGTAACATGGCTTTTTACTAATAAATTAGTTATTTTATTATTATCTACAAACAAATTAGTCACATTTTCATTACTAAATCAAATAGTAACCCTATTCTACTAATTCAATCAACAACATTAGATTACTGATTGAATTAGTTAAAGTATTCTTCCTAAAGATAAAAATAACCTTAATTTTGAGATTTTATTTCGTAAATAACTCCTGATTTTTAAAAAGTCTATTAACAACAGTTTAAAAATTGGTAAATTAAAATACTGTAATAATACATAATATATATGTATTTCAAGAATGACACTAAACTGTTAATTTAGAAAAAAAATATTCTGTGCTTTGGCAAATTGCATCGTTTCTTTTTGTCTTGTTGACGCGTCTCACGTGGACAATTTTGTAACTTTACAGTTTTGTTTAAAATAGAATTAAAAATAATTATAATTTTATGTGGAACTGAAATACTGGATCATTTTCTGAAAATGTGTAAGTACCTGTTTATATATGTATTGACCAGAGTATTATTCAATTCAATAACTAATTGTTCAGAAAATATTTAGGTTATGTTTTTAAACAAAACATATTTTTCACGATTAACGTTTAAATTTATTAAATCTTTTTTATATTGATTATCATTTTCTACTATTTTATGCACTGTATTTAAATAATATGATTATAGAGAAAAAATCTCTTGTCTGTGTTTTGTTTTACATACATATTCGAATCAAAATGAAAAATTCCAAGCCAAAAAGTTCTGTCTCATCATTGAATGTTACTCTCACGCAATTTAATCCTATAATGAAAACATTTCTTATAACTCTGATCAAGATGAGGTCGAAATTCTCTATTGTCGTAAAATCAATTTAACAACGTGTGTTTAGATATCTAAATTTAAAATTTATAACTATTTTTATCAAACTTTTATATTTAAACTTACTTTAACTTCGTCACATTTTTGTTTTTAATTGTTAGTACATAGTGCGTATTTGTTACAATTAGAGCTGTGATTTTGTAGTAAAAAATAATAATAAGTTCAAAGTGTACCAAAGGTATTAATTATTTTAATAGAAATGTCTTGTTTGAATAAAATTACTTAAATTGAATAAAGTGTTTTCCATATAACTTATTTCATTTGTGAAAAACAATTCTATTACTGTTACATTTAGTTAGAAACTCACTAATTCATTCAATAAGTTAAGTTACTAATTTATTTAGTAGCCTCTATACTACCAATTCAATTAGTTAACTTTGACTAATTCACAGTAAACGAATCCGTCCTATTTGAATTAGTCAAAATCTACTGTGAATTAGTCAATATCTACTAATTCAAATTTAGAGACATTACTACAGTAACAGTAGATATCATATAAGGACACCATTTTATTGTAAATTTGTTTGAAATTGTTGACAAGAGTAGATACAATATCACCTTTGAATAGAGTCAATCTTAACCCTCCGTCACACACCTTGGAAAAAATTACGACTTTACACACGTTTAGAGGGAATCCCTCACCACATTGTAAAATAAGCGACATTATAACATAAACAAAGAAATCAACAAAAATTTAATTTTAAAACAAACTTACAAATATGTAGTAAATTATTCTAAATTATAAAATTAATAAAATTAACTTTCGGCCTCAAAAATAAAAATTAATTACACGAATGCACATCTTCAAAAGAATTACACTTTACATGTAAAAATAATGTAACCACGAAGTAGTATAAGGAGCTTCCACTCAATGGGTAGTTTGAAATATTTTGATGACGATTTTTCTTTTCTGTTCGGCTCGTGGTTAGTTAGCGAAACTAGCGCTCTTGCGGGGAAACGGCTTCAACTCAGGTGAGAGATCCGCCATTACAAATCGCGGATATGTGAATTTAATAAATTCAAAAAAGACCGCGTTGATCTGCGCGTGCGTGTTACGTTTAGCAGACGAAAAAAAGAAAAATTCTAGAGTTGTACATTTTCACGTTAGATGGATTCTTGTCGCTAACTGACCCATGACGTCAAACAGAAAAGAAAAATTGGAAACACTTTTTACGAAGAGTGCAAGCTCCTTATACTACTTCGTGAATGTAACATTAACAAATAAGCAAAAAAATCATTAAATAATTTATTTTAATTATATTTATAATATAATTTTGTCATTAACCAACAGTGGAACAAAAAATGTTTTGAAAACTTGATTTTTTTATTTAACATAACCTCACTTTTTCGATTTTTTTCTGGCTTTGAAGCTTCATAATTAAATATTAATTATGTTTAAACTAAATGTTTTTTTAGAAATGTGTTGAGGAGTAAGTTGTCGAAAGGTATAGAAACTGATTTTATTTTGCAATGAGGAAAACAAAAGTTATTTTAAAAATACTGAAACCATAGAGGGAATCCCTCCCTAGGTGTGTGACGGAGGGTTAAAAAGTTATCCCAATTATTCGTCAGTTATTCGTCAGCATGACTTTGAAATAAGTTTAACCTACTTTTAATCATTATTACCTATGTGATTTCGGTTATAGTGAGGACGTGAAACCTGAATATAATCGATCAGCAAAGTTTATCGCGCAGCATTTTCACTTCCATTTCGAAAAATACGTACCAATCTACTTCACCCTTTTTCCCTTCTCATTTTCTCGTTCTCTCTTTCTCTCGAGAATTCTAGCAATAGCGAAGGCCAAAGAGGGAAAGTGCTTTATTCAAGCGAATTGCCGACCACCCTTTTCGTGTCTAGACTGGCGAGGCAGCTTCAAGTTACATAAGGTAGCAAAAGTACCGTGTATAGTGTATAATATGTATGAAAGAAAGAGGGAGTGCGAGCGAGGCTTGTTGCCAGAATAAGGAGCATTGAATGAAGTGAGACACACTGGGATCGTTTTCAAGTGCAGTGTACACATCGCGTGCCGCATTAATGCGTAAACTCGCGCGATAAAGTCTGTTTTTTTGTCTTTCATCACCTTCCAGACTATTGTCCCTGCCCCTTTTTTTCTCATTCTCTGTAGAAATGACACACACACACACACACACACATTACAAAAGCCTATTTACAAAAAACCTGAATTGATGAATTGCTCCTCTCTCGTCTATTGACATTATTCCCTCGATAATGTTCTTTTATATTCCTCTCAGGAGCCGGAAAAAAGACAAAGTCACATAAAAGAAAGATATATACTTCGATGTTACATTAAAAATGACACACTTCATGTCAGAGGAATAATGAAGTGTTCACTAGCTATACCCGCCCATGATCACAGTGTATCAATGTTCAGAAATAAATATTCTTTAAAATATTATAAAAATATAAATTTAAACAAAATTATGACTGAATAAACAGAATTGAGGAGTGAGAGGCCAAAAGTGGATAACTCAATTTTTTACTATATACTGAGAAAAAAATTTATTTGATTCAAATAATTCAAAATTGTTTGAAAAATATTTAATTGATTCAAATACTTTTTACTTGGATCAAAAAATATGTATTTGATTCAAATAATTCAAATTGTTTGAATCACACTCATTTGAACCACATAAATCGTATTTAATTCAATTAAATAATGAATTAAATGAACGAATTTATTAAATACAAATAATGAGTTACTTGAAACTTTTATATTATTTATTTCATTCAAATACTTTGTATATTTTATTTATTTTAATTTTATTTTATAAAAATTATTTGACACAATAAATTTATTTTATTGATTCTAATAAACTTAATTATTTAATCCGAATAATTCGTTATTCAAAGCTAATACACTATTTTATTAAGACAAATAAAAAAATATTTCAATCACAGGCCTCGGATATTATGACTTTTTCGACTATTTTCAAATAATGCGACTTTTATCGACTTTTATTAAAGAATTGCGACTTTTTCGACTTTTCTTCCAAATTTTGCGCCAAAATACAATATTTTTGGTATAAAATGCAACTTATTTCGATTTTTATACCGTGCAATGTAAAACTTATTATAGACAAACTTTTGGAATTTTATTTTTCAATCAGTTTTCTAATTAAATGTTACAAAATATTACAATTTTAAAGATTTTGAATAATTCAAATTCTGTAAAATTTAATTAAAACTAAATCATCTTTTCGCAAGTGTTTTATTCCAATTTTTAAAAATTAACTTTTAAAGAATTTCAATTGAAAATTTTTGAAATAATATTAAATTATCAAAAATTATAATAAAATAATCTTCAAGTGTAGATTCAATGAAAATGACATTTAATGAAAAATACTGGGTATTAAAAAGAATATTAAAATAGTTGAGAAAAGAATAATTCTCTGCTTTATTACGTTCTAATTTTTTAAAATTCAATTATTTTCAATATTTCCGAAAATTAAAATTCATACACAAAATAATGAAATGAAAATTGTTCAAAATTATTTTTAACATTTTGGAGAAAATAATCATATATTCCAAATTTTCAATTAAAATTCTTGAAAACAATTTTCTTTTAAATTATACAAAAATTCTTCAATTATTTTTGAAAAATTATACATTACAATATTTATAAAATTTAATTCTTACAATTGTTTTCTTACAATTTTTTAAGATTCAATTACCTTCGAATAAAGTAATGAAAAACTTTTTAAATTTACTACTTAAGAATTTTTTAGAAATAATTTATTTGTAATTACAATTTTTTGAAAAATTTGATTTATTAAAAAAAAATTTTTTTTAAATTAATTATTTTTCAAAAGATTTTGTCAAATTTTGAATCATTTTTTAAATGTTTTACTAAATTTAAATCAGCTTTGAAAAGATTTTACCAAATTTTAAGTTTTTAGACATTTTTTAATGGTATTTAATTGTAAAACTTTTTGTATTTTCAATAAATCATTTAGAAATATTTTTTTAAAAAGTTAATTTTTACGAATTTCTTTATTAAAATTTTTGAAAATGTTCTACCTTAATTAATATCTTTAAATAGAAAAATGAACGGTTTAAATTATTATAAAAAATTTGATTTCCTTTATTTAAATTTTAAATAATTGAATTTTTGAAGAAATTGCAAAAAATGATTAAAAATTCATATAGATAATTGATTTAGAGATGAAGTTTAGTTAAAAATTGTAGAAAGTAATTAAATTTATAAAAGGGTTAAAGTTTCAATTTTTAGAAATTATTAAATTTGAAATTTTGAAAATTTCATTTCCTGTGAATAGAGAAGTATTTGAATATTTATTTAGCAAATTATACAAGTTTTGATTAATTTTGATTTTTGTGACAGCATTGAATTAAATAATCGACTTTTTCGACTTTTTTTCTATTTTTAATCGACTAAAGCGACTTTTTTTGTTCGTTAAAGTCGATCCGAGGCCTGCAATCATTTAAATAATTATTTTAAACGAAAATAATGAATTAATTGAAACTGTTCATTTATTAACTTCACTTAAATATTTCATTTATTTAATTCAAATAAAAAATATGTCGACACAGTCGTGTGGCTTAAATAGGTGCGTTTATAGGCTTGCGGTATGTGTTAGGGGCGGGGGGACGTGAGTTCGATCCCACATGCGAGCGAATATTTTTCATTCTTCGTTTTAAGTGTTATATAAAATAATAAAATTGTGAGTTGTGTTGTGAATGAAAACTGTGTTAACATGTTTGTAAATTATGTTAAAATTCTGTTTAAAAAATCATTTAATATAATATATAAATATAGTATAATGATATATTAATAAATTTGAAAAATATTAAATATTTAAAAAAAATTTTTGTATTAAATATAGAATAAAATAATTTTCATAATTGATTTGAATAATTTCAACAATTGAATCAAATAATTATTTATTAGTTTGAAATATTCTATTTATTTGATTTCAATTATTTGTATTTGATTCAAATAAATAGTTATTTGATGCAATAAAATAAAATATTTAGGTGAAATGTATATGTATTTGGTTCGAATCCACATTTATTGGATAAAATTGTAAAATATTGACAATTGAATCCGATTGTAATAAAAGAGTATTTTTGATTCAAATTTTATAACAATGATAGTTGTAAACGTATTTCGAAATAACATTCTTGTTAAAAATTTGTAATTCAAATTTATCCATGATTTAAAACCCTTTACATTTATGCTAAAGCGCTTTGTCTATTATTTTTGTAATGCATTTTCCGAATTTGTGCAACAGGATATTGAAATTCGAAAATTTATAAATAATTTTTCAAATTCTGACATATGATCTCAACATTTTAAATTGCTGTATTATTTATATAAAGTTAGTGATGTAATTTTATTCACTTTGCGGATCATTATTGATAAGTTAATTAAGGTTAGAATGACATTATTTCCTAATAATAACTGTTAAAAAATAGAATTTTAGTATATTAAACCTCGGAGCACATACAGCAACTATGTAAGCCTGTCTTTTAGTTTAAACTTAAATTTCTTTAAAAAGTAGTAACAAATAGAGGTCGTATGACCTAAAAGTAATTGTTTGATGTTCTAATAACATGTTCCAATGCTCCCCGAGCTTAATGCTTCAGTCAGTTGTCGTCTAGATTTCGTCAAAAAATAAAAACCACTTTCATAAACTAGCAAAAAGTGCTTTTGTTACAAACTACAGTATACTCTCTAAATTTGAATTAGTAGATATTGACTAATTCACAGTAGATTTTGACTAATTCACAGTAGATTTTGACTAATTCAAATAGGACGGATTCGTTTACTGTGAATTAGTCAAAGTTAACTAATTGAATTGGTAGTATAGAGGCTACTAAATAAATTAGTAACTTAACTTATTGAATGAATTAGTGAGTTTCTAACTAAATGTGACAGTAATAGAATTGTTTTTCACAAATGAAATAAGTTATATGGAAAACACTTTATTCAATTTAAGTAATTTTATTCAAACAAGACATTTCTATTAAAATAATTAATACCTTTGGTACACTTTGAACTTATTATTATTTTTTACTACAAAATCACAGCTCTAATTGTAACAAATACGCACTATGTACTAACAATTAAAAACAAAAATGTGACGAAGTTAAAGTAAGTTTAAATATAAAAGTTTGATAAAAATAGTTATAAATTTTAAATTTAGATATCTAAACACACGTTGTTCAATTGATTTTACGACAATAGAGAATTTCGACCTCATCTTGATCAGAGTTATAAGAAATGTTTTCATTAGGATTAAATTGCGTGAGAGTAACATTCAATGATGAGACAGAACTCTTTGGCTTGGATTTTTTCATTTTGATTCGAATATGTATGTAAAACAAAACACAGACAAGAGATTTTTCTCTATAATCTTATTATTTAAATACAGTGCATAAAATAGTAGAAAATGATAATCAATATAAAAAAGATTTAATAAATTTAAACGTTAATCGTGAAAAATATGTTTTGTTTAAAAACATAACCTAAATATTTTCTGAACAAATAGTTATTGAATTGAATAATACTCTGGTCAATACATATATAAACAGGTACTTACACATTTTCAGAAAATGATCCAGTATTTCAGTTCCATATAAAATTATAATTATTTTTTTATTCTATTTTAAACAAAACTGTCAAGTTACAAAATTGTTCACGTGAGACGCGTCAACAAGACAAAAAGAAACGATGCAATTTGCCAAAGCACAGAATATTTTTTTTCTAAATTAACAGTTTAATGTCATTCTTGAAATACATATATATTATATATTATTACAGTATTTTAATTTACCAATTTTTAAACTGTTGTTAATAGACTTTTTAAAAATCAGGAGTTATTTACGAAATAAAATCTCAAAATTAAGGTTATTTTTATCTTTAGGAAGAATACTTTAACTAATTCAATCAGTAATCTAATGTTGTTGATTGAATTAGTAGAATAGGGTTACTATTTGATTTAGTAATGGAAATGTGACTAATTTGTTTGTAGATAATAATAAAATAACTAATTTATTAGTAGAAAGCCATGTTACTAAAGTAATAGTTATAATTTGACTAATTTAAATTTAGAGAGTAGCATATATTATTTTTATACCTTTTATTTTATTGTTCTGAAAAAAATAATTTCGGTATGCTATAGGAATTTGGTTATGTTTAAGAATTTTAGTCAGGTTTTATTGAGAAACCAAATGATGATTTTACCTCAGTAGTTAGATTACATTTTTTATGTAAATTTAATTAATGATAAGTTTATAAATGTTAGAGGTTTGAATAGTGAACAGGGTCAAAATGAATCGGAGTGTGCTTTTTGTTCGAAAAGAGAGATGTGTGCTCCGAGGATTATTGTTACTTTCGAGAATTTTATCTATATATTTTTGGTGAAAAAATTAAAATTATATTTATTTTAGATTAAATTGGAAGTCAGTGGAGTGGGACAGTTTCGTGTTGGTTTTCGCAAAGAGTTTGAACGTTAATAGAGGTGATTTAGTTGCGGCAATCTTCACGCCAGTACGGCTCGAAATACGTGGTTAGAGCACCCAACTGTGCTATACACTACCGCAATTTCTCTCTCTCTCTCTCTCTCTCTCTCTCTCTCTCTTGAAATTACGAGACTTATATACTTTCTCAGTAGGAGGTTCTTCATCTCAATTATTTCTTCCAAAGCGGGACTACTCCACTAGTCTGCAAAGATATTTATTCAAATGAATTTCCACATTGCAAAAAAAGCTTAATATTTTATCCTGCTACTTTTGCAATTCTTCCACTTTTCCTCAAACACGAAATTTGCATATTTCAAATAGCATTTTATATTCTTCATTTATAAATCTTCGAGATAGAAAATCTTGAACGATCATCGCTACCGTTGTGGATTTGAAAAAAAAAGAAATTGTTTTACCTCATTTGTTACTCCGTATTTTATGCAGGGAAAAATTATTTCAACTACACTGCCCAAAAATATTACTTAATGAATATTTTATTATGCAATTTTTAGTTGAAAATAATGAAAATATAAGTAGTTATGCGTGATGACAGATAATAAAATTATTATTTTTCTATATACTAAAAATTAAATCCCAATAGATACCTTCAGCTGACAACTGTCTCTGCAAAAAGTCATCAAAAAGTTTAGTGGTTTTAATGATTCAAAAAGTTTGTAATCATTAGACATATTCTGTAGACAAGAGTCCGCAGAAAGGGTTTGTCGAAATTGTATAACTATATTTTTACTTGTGTTCCAATTTTAAATTATAAGCGATATAAATTGTAAATATAAACAAATGAAAAATAAATGGTCAATTGTTTCGTTGTGTACTACTTGATGGATTTTATTTGTATTTTGCTTTAATCCGACGGCAAAGTCCTTATTTAACAAATTTTAAGTCGACCAGAATTGATTTCAATAATTTTTGTTGGACATATTGGATCCACCATTTTGTATTTTAAAAGTCCAAGTACAGATTCATAATCAGCGACCCCAAAAACCTCTGAGTAACCTAATTCAAGCGAATCGAGTAAATTTTTTAAATTTTCGTCAGCCACATTGGATTTGCCATTTTGAATTTTGAAAACCCGATTGCAGATTCAAAATCAGCGACCTCAAAAACCCTTGATTATCAAAATTCAAGTGAATGGAGTAAATTTTTAAAATTTTCGTCGACCACATTGAATCCGCCATTTTGAATTTTGGAAATCCGAGTACATATTCGTGATGAGCGACCTCAAAAACATATAAACACTAAGTTCTATTACATTTCATAGCTATTGTCCAAATCGGTGCAACATAGAAAAAATTCATGAATTTTTCTCAAATTAGCGCCATTGTGTTTTCTTATTTCCGCTTTCGCATATTTTGAAAGTTTCATATTTTGTGCCAATTTGTGACACTTGTATTCATTTAAAAAGAATGTCTTAAGTAAGAAAAAAATTATTAAAAAAAAAAAATTCATTCTTTTCGCAATTTGATGCACAAAATTTGCAATATTTAATTTTCTTTGCGATAAATTTAAAATCTGAGCACGGAAACTTGTAGAGCGACCCCGAAAACATAGAGAAACGCTTCAGTTATTTTCAAAGAGCATGTTTAGTATATAAAATTATATCTTAAAATTAAACACAAAATTTCAGGGGTTTCAGGCGTTAATGGAGTTAAGTCTATTATGAAGTCAGTAACATAGAATTCTCCAATAATACATTTTATATGGATAATTTTAAAGAATTTGGCAACATGTTTAGAAATTCATAAAAATTAAAGTAAATATATAAACAAATTGAGATTGGGCGTTGTAGGACCAAGGGTAATACAATGTGGGGTGTTAGAAATATAAAAACCCGAAAAGGGTTATTCTCATTGATAATAATAATAATAAAAATAATAATAATAATAATAATAAATATATATAGCAATTTTTTTATTTAATTTTTGTGGAGTAACATTAATAAAAATTTAATAATTGTCAAAGCGGTCGGAGATTTTTTTTTAACTTCATATAAAATGTGACAATGTCTAGGACAGAGACGAGAAATTAATTCACTTTTGCTGCAACTCGAGTACTTTTGTGACCGCGCTTCTCTCTTCTATTTAGTCTTCATTCAAACACACACGAGAGATCAACAATATATATCCCCGACTCCACGGATTTAACTCTTAATTAAAAAAAATTTACAATTAAAATAGTCTAGAATAAAAAATTGTTTTATTAGTTTTTGTCACATTCACCATTCTGAAAATTTTTTTTATTTAATTTTAATTTAAAAAGAAATTCTTTTTTAAAAATTACTTACTTCATCAATATAATAAAGAATATCGGTGTTAAATTAGAAAGTTAATTATAATTTTTAATTGAGTTGCTATTAAATTCGTGATAATTTTAAAAACTGCTCTTCCTACAATTGTTAAATAATAATAATCAGTATCTGACATCAATGAAATTACTTTAGTGATTTTCACAATTTACAAAATTGTTCTATTATTGCATTAATTCATTTATTTAGGTGGTTATAAATGTACATTTATAACAAAGGGAGAATTTAAATTTGTGGTTTTGTATGTTTCATTATTTTTCATTTCATTAATATTGAATTTTACCCTTATAATCTCACTTTTCTAGTATGTAGAACCTTTAATATATATATATATATATATATATATATATATATATATATATATATATATATATATATATTAAGGGTTTATTTTTTACGTGAGAAAATAAAAGTCAAATAACTGATGTCCGATATTGATTAGTTCTTAAGTAATTCGATGAGAGATATAATTTTTAGAATTCAATGAATTTAATGAAGAAAACTGGTCATATCAAACATAAGCTATTTCTATCTATCATTTTTATTTAATGGGTTGGTTCTTTAGGGAGTATTGTGAAATAATTTAAAAAATTGTATCGAGTCCTGGCAGACATGCAAGGCCGCTTGGAATATCGATTTATTGAGTTAATGCAAGCGACTGCGTTATATATACATATATACACACAGGACAAAGTTAACCGCTTAGAATATAAAGTGTTGTATGAGTGTCGACGCGGATATGGATTTTTTTATATTCAAAGCGCCTACCCTTGGACAGTGAAAATTGACCCTTTTTTCATGCAAACGCCGACGAACGTTTTTATTTACGTTTATATTTGTGACTATCGACTGGAAAAAGTTAACGACATTTCTCTCATTTAGACTGAAAAAAATAATTTTCCTTATGATGGATAGAATTTTCCCCATTTATTCTAATTCAATATTTATAATCGCCTTTTTTGATGTATTATATATCTTTATGTGATATATATGCTTTATATTTAATGAAAAAAAAAAATAGTGTAAAAAATTTCCATTAGAAAGCAAATGTTTCTATGACTTCGATTTTATATGTTCCAAGTTTCAAAAAGTTTAATTCTTTGGTATGCTATTAAAAGTTAGGGAGTATAATAAAACTCGGTGTCGTGAATTTTTACTCATTAGGTTAGTAATCCGATTTCACTTTTCATTAATGAGATGAAAACTTTAATATTAGAGAAGGGAGTATAACTAAATTTGAATTTAAAGGACGGAAGTTTCTAAAACAGTTAGAATATGCTGTCGAACTGGAATACCGGATGCCATTTCTATATATCCTCAAAGAAGATCACTAACGTCACATTTGAAAATCCTCATTTCACCAGTCACCATTTTGACGCATTCCCTCTGGCAAATTGCAAAAGTTACATTCTAATAAAACGATGGTTATATACAAAAAAATTCATTTTCGTTTCGTGTTCTTTTTTTCTGTGTTTGAATTACTCCGATCTGTCAATAACAGAAAAAATTATTTCATTGCGATACAATGAGCCGTTACAAATGAGCCGTTCGCTCGAAAAACGGTCTATGTTTTTTTTTAGTCATTTTGAAAAGTCTTAAAATTAACATTAATTTCTAAATTATAAGTCATTGAAAGCAGTTGTTATTTAATTTAATAGATTTTGCTTTCTGTTACGGTTTAAACAAAAATTATGTTTAAAAATTTTACGTTTGAATCAAACTTAAAAGTTAACTACAGATAATTTAAAATCAACAACTATTTATGTTTGATTTCAATATATAATCTCTTAAACTGAACCAGAAAATATGTTTCTTTACATTTGTTTCACTTTTCTTAATGTTCGAATATAAAATTTTAATATCATCGTAACTTTTTTTTAAAAATTTATTCATTACGTTACTATTTGACTAATTGAAGTATGAGTTAATTAATAAAATATTTTGTAAATTAGTTTTTATCAGAACTAATATAAAATATTTCCACTATATGAAATTTAATGAAGTCTTATACATGAAATATATTATGAATGACGTGATGAGTGCCTATAATGTGGCGAGTGAAGGGGCTGAAAATGTATAAACCACACGCACTAGAAACGATTTCACTAATTAATTATTTTTTTCTCTAGAAATCGATACGTTTTATTATGAAATCTGATCAAGAGTTTTTTTATCCAATGATGAAATGTAGACATATATATATATATATATGCTATGAAAGGAACTGACGTGAATAAATAAAGTATCGCGGAAACCATAAAAAAATGAACCTAACGCGAAATTCTACAATGAAAGTTGAATATATTTCAAGGAACTTTGTCCTTTGTACTAGCAATCAACGAGTAAATTATCCACAACGTTATTATACATAACTTTTTGGCAAGAGTCCAGTCAATTTCAATTGTATTCAACACGAGAGAAAATTTTGTAGACTTAGTTTAATTTCCTTATTGTCTAAAAGTATATTTGCCATTTCCGGATATTTTATAGTTTTGAATTTTTTAAATTCAAGGAACAAATTTTCTCCTCTCTCGTATTAATATTTAGAAAACAAATAACTCTTTCCCCCTTAATTTATTTAAACGTTTGTTCTTTATTTGGTATATTTCTAAAATCGAAATAATTTCTATTCTTAAATTTAGGGTATAATATAAGTTTTCGAACTGTTTGAAAGTAAATGAATCTTGAGTAGATTCTGTTTTCAGTTTCTTAACGCACGACATAATTTATTCTTCTTTCGACGTGACACCCAGCGTCGTATCCCAACCTTTATGAATTATTTTTCATCATGAATAATTCAAGTCTGTTTACAGCGTCCAACTATCTCCTCGAACTCACCAAAGTCCAAAGACTCGTGCAAGGATAAAGAACTATGAAAGAAAAAAAATAGCGCGGAGAGGAAAAAAAATTCGCGAAATAACGAAAGAAGAGTGAGAAGAAGAATGGGGGGGAGGGGAAAATGGGAGTGAAGAACTTAAGGAGTCTAAAGATGTTGCAAGTAAGGTTTTTAGAATATTTATGATCCGGAAACTCAACTACGAGTTTATAGCAGATAAGGGGAATCCCGAGACATTTTCTATGTATGCAGGAAACATTTATAACGAAGGCGCATGGAAATAATATAACGAAGATCCAATCAAAAATTTCCCTAGTAACATGACTTATTTATTTTTTATATTCAATTTTCTTGTTTCTCTTCGGAGTTGGACGGATGCAAGAAAAAGAAATTGCTTACTAAAATGTTTGAAAGTGGATATGTATTGTAAATAGTGTAATAAAGTATTTATTACATTTTTTATAATCTAATCTATTATCAGTTATCGATTATCGATATAATTTACTTTATAGTATTGCAATTAACTATTTTACAATAAAAATGATGTAATATTTTAATGAGAAGACTACAAACAGAAGTTTTTTTAGAGTGTAGTCTCTAATCCCAACATTTACGCACAGTATAAATTTTAATTCTTTTCAAACGTGAAAATAAATTCTTTCTTTTAGTTTATCAAATGCGAAACATATCTTTTAGCTCCAATTAATTTTTAAAACCTTTCTTGCAATCGTATTTCATGAAAGCGTTTCATTTTACATTTACTTTATTCCTCTGTCTCTGTTTTTTTTTCTAGACTTATTTCGTGGCATTCTATCATCATTCTCTTTTGTAAACGTAACTTGTACTTTACATATTTATTTAAGCTGCATTGAAACATTCTTCTTTCACAAGATCCCAGAAATGGTTCAATGTGTGAATAAATTTTTAATACCTAGATCTCAAAATGAAATTGTTTACTATTATATTTATAATTTAGCGTTAAAAAAGCGAATTTTCTTAACGTTAAAAATGAATTGCAAATTAAACCAAAATGTGTATGCAATTATTATAGAAAATGTTTGATAAATGTTATTTTATATCCTTTGATGTTTAAGTTTGTTTAAAATATTATTTTTTCATTTTTTTTACCATTAAAAGGAAAATTATAACAGAATTGTAAATATCTTGTTGTGAACCAGTTACTGTGTTATTACTTTATTTGATAATAAAAAGTAGAACAGAAAATATGCTCTCTTTTAAATAGAAAATATTCAATGGGGTTTATTCTCTTTTTATTAAAGTATCTCTGATAAAAACAAGTAAATTTTTATTACGTAAATATTTTACAAAAATAACCTCTCATTTTTTTTCAAATCAATACGTGATAAATCATTGTTATTTACCAATTCGTTTTGCATATGTAATTCGAATATCATTTACTAATGGAATTTTATGCTCTCAGTGAATTTTTTATATGAATAATAATATAATTTTAGACTATTAGGTTTTTTTTATTTTTAATACATCAAATTTTCTTTATGTATATTAATATGGTTATTACTATTATTATTATTATTTTAAAGTCGCTATTAACATTTTAATAATAATCAAATAAAATATGATGTTCGTAATTTTTATTTTAATAGAAATTATAAAACGAGTGCATTTTTAATGTTGGAGAAAAACTTCGTTAATAAAATTGAACAAGTTTTGAGATGCCTTCGAAAATTTACAAGTTTCCATGTCTGAAACTTTTAAAGTTTGACAGTTTGGAATTTTCAATAATCAAGAATCTTCTTCAAAACCAAATTCACATTTGAATAAATTAAAGTTTTCGTAAGTAATTATAGTTAATATTATGTATTTAAAAAAAACATTACTTTATTTTCTGGTACTTCAAAAAACATTTTTTCGATAATTTTCTTTTTAAAAGACAATTTTTTCCTCAACTCGAATGAAAATATTTATTTTTATTTTTGTTGGAAATAACCAACTATAGAGTTTTTTTTAAATTAAATATAATTGAATTCTGTCGACCTGCTTCAATTTCTAGGTCAGCACGTCGATATTGCTTTAAAGATGCAGTCTAGAATTTCCGTAATATGATTTTCTGACTTTTGAGTATTTTCAGCAAGAAAAAAAAAAGAAATAAAACAAAATAAAAAATGCAAGAAATTGTAAGAAGTCAATATTGATTTTGCGCAAATAAGAAAATGTTTATAAAGCGACATATTATCTATTCGGTGAAGGCAACTGGGGGGGAATCGAAATGATTATTGTTGCTTCTTTTATTTGAAGGTGAAACGTGAAAACGACTTAATCTCGAAGGGAAAGAAATGCCACTATAACCCCAAAAGGGGACAAATCCTGCTTTCACCGAATAACGACTCTTCTCATTCGAAAAGTGATTGATTTCTTAGGGTCGATGTGTCGAGACATTTCCCACTGAAATGAGAGAAACTCCCATTCATTCGTTTGCCAACTATTGACAAACTCAATATATATATAATATTGCTACTTGAGATATCAGTCGATATTTCTTTTATCGATATTAGAGAAGAAGAAAAAATTGTACATAATAAAGTGTTTAGAAAAATTATTAAATTCATAATTAACTAAATAATCCTGAGCAAGCCACAAGTCAACAGAAGTCACAAGAAGCATTCCTCAAAGAAGATGCGAACAAAATGCATTCAAACCAAAGCGATACGTAGTCAAGCAAACAGATGTACCACCCATTCATCTTAAACTCGTTTACGAAAACACTTCTATTTTAAAGTCATTTACTATATTCAAGTTGAAAAGAGTTTCCTTCAGATTTTCACAAGATATCTTATACTATAATTCATGTCAGTAAGTCTTTCTATAAAAACTTTTTGTATTTCTTTCATAGAAAATACTCCCCCTTAAAAAAAGAATACTACAAAACCTTCAATATTCTAAAATGTTCGGAAAGAATCAATTTCAACTTAAAACGAGATTTTTGGCCTTAATTTGCCTAAATGATTTTTCAAATTGTATAGCAGGCGGCAAACTAACTTGTCGAGCAAAATGTCGTCATTTTAGGATATTACCTTTTTCAGTAAATACTAGTTTCACACGTTATTATCTAAAATAGGCAGGTACGTGACGCTGAAAACACACCTTTACACAAATCGATTCCTAAATATCTGCGTGTACGAGAAAGTTTCCTTGGAAAAAATTTCCTTTTCTCAACCACCAATAGAATATTCGTTTATTTCGGGAGAAAATAAAATAACCATTATTTATTTGAAAACGAAAATCACGAATAGAAAATTAGGGGTTTGTTCTAAACTTAAGAAAGTTTCATTAATCTTATGATTCAAACAGCAATTGCGGTAGCTATCTTTCACATCGTTTCGAAAGTCAACGTTATACAACCGCCGTCATTAATAAGACGACGATTTTTTTTTAAATTGTACTGATTGTGCCCTTAATTCCGAAAAAAATGACGAAAAAAATTTCATTGCTAATTTCTTTTCAGTATGAAAATAAAAAATTAAAAAGGACCCATTCGTGTAAATTAAGAGAATTTTTTCACTAGTTCATGAGCTTTAAAAGCAGTAGTTGGAGAATGATCTAATTTCAGTTTTTTTAACATCTTAATTAAAGTAATCACCTGCCATAATTCTTTTAAGAAAATGAGTTGCTGCTTCTCAAGTTATGATCTAACAGGCAATCTTGGATTAAGTTACACAACCTTTTTATCTGGTTTCATCACAAATTCTCTTTTTTAACGGCATTATTAAAATGCTGATTAGTCACGATAAATTGAGCAAGTTAAAAAAATTGTAATTTCCTCTCTTTTTTTCGTTGCAGTGTGGTGGATTTCCCTGCGTCGAAAGTCTCAGTCCGCGTAAATCAGCAAGGGTAAGTTATTTTTTCCACTTAATTTAAATTCTTGAAAATTAATAATCGCTGGAAAATGAATTCATATAACTTTTGAAATTATCTAAATTCAGATGCATGCAGTAATGCTTCTAAATATTTCAAAAATTCACTAAACAATTATCTTTAATTATACCTTTAACCACAAAATTAAATAGATGAAGAAACTATTTCTGTCGAGAATACTAATTTCAATAACATTCTCCCAATTGTATGTTAAATAATATTTCACGTAATTAATTGCAAATAGAAAAATAAACTTTCTTAACAATATAGAGAATATACTGGAGAATTAAAATTGTAGAATATTTATAAAATATAAAATTGTCTATTAAAATTAAATCCCAAATGGTATTCTTGTCATTTGGGAAATAATCACGCGACTCTTAATAGATCTGTAACTGTCATATAACGTACGTGACTGACTGTTACGTATCATGAATTATATTCTATCATTGTTATATTTATAGCAGTGAGTAAAATATCTGTCATTACGTGGGACAAATATTGTTCCAAATTGTCATCATTTTCAGCAATATACAGTTAAGGCGCTTTATATGTGCATAAATTCGCCATTCGCCAAAACAGAAATGAGATACGTTTTGCATCACATCAGGAATATGTGCCATTTGTAATTAAAAGCAACTGGACATTTGAGGAGTAAGCCGACAAAAGTGGATAAGTCCATTTTTTACTACTTCAAGAAATTTAAATAAATGCAATTTGACACATAACCAAAGTCAATTTTCAAATAGAAAAAAATATATACTGAACTAGCTGTCGTACCCGTCTTCGACGGATTTTAGTTCCTACCAATACATATATTTATCTACCAATCTGGAAAACTGGCAAATAATAGGGAATTTATATTGACAGGAAAAAATAATAATTAGTTATTCTAATTAACTGTTTCAGTAGGAAAATACTACTATTTGAATCAGAGACTGACATTTTATTATCCAATCAGTTATTTTTAACTAATTCAAATGTAGAGAACAATATTTGTTAATTTGTGCGAATTACCTAATATAATAGAAATTTTTTATAAGAAACTTACTGGTTTAGCTTATTCCTAGTTTTTCTCGGTCACGTTAAATTTTCGAATATTTCCCATTTTTCCCGGTTGGTACACACCCTGTTATTATAACTTTTGTCTTTACATTGCTCAAAACATCTTTAAAAGTAAAATCTAGAATTAAAATAAAAAACGTTTTAACATCTAATTTTTTACCCAGTAGCATAGTGCTTGTATTGTATCACAGAAAAAAAGGGTGGTAATATTATGAATGGTAATGGGTAAAAATGACTTAAATAAAGGGTAAAAATTACGACGGGTAATATTACAGAGGGTAAAACACTTACCTGAATATGTCACTAAAACAAATTAAAAGTGTTTTTTCTTCTAATTATATTAGGAAGGTTAAATATTAAATTATTTTGATTAGAACTAGTTTGAATTAATCACAACTTAATAATTTTTTTACCTAAATTAATAAACAATTATATTTTCTAATTTGAATTGTTAAATTAATCACTTTCAAACTCTCCATTTTATGGTTATGACTTTGTAAACAAACAAGAGTTATAAAACAATATAATAAAATGTCACGCAAAGCAGTACATTTTTAATATAAATTTTTATTTTATTAAAAAAATTTTTTCTTTTCTATAAAAAATGTATAATTGTAAATCATAATACATAATTATGATAAATAAATTTTATGTCTTTCAAAATCATAATTTATAAATAATTATAATGAAAAAGCAAATATTTATCTTATTGTTTTGTTTGCTTGTTCAAGTGTTGAAATAACTAATGTTAACTAATTTATTTAAAACTAAAAAACTGAAACATCTTTAATTTCTAAAATTTACTTAAAATATTATAATGGTGTAATTTACAAAAAAATAAGTTTCTAAATTAAAAACAAGAATTGTTTTAAAGAAATGTGATTAATAATTACGCATTAACCAAAATTTTCTTCCTTATTAAAAAAAATTTTCAAGGAAATAATTTGATATCATATTATTACAGAAATATTTTTATTATAGTTTAAAACCAAATATTTTTTAGAAACAAATATTTATTACACCATTTTCTTTCCATTGAATATAAATGAAATATTTTTAAAAATGTATAATTCAAAAATTTCCTATGAGCAAATTTATTCTTTTTTAAAAAAAATTATAATTTTTACAAAAAAATGCAACTGGAACATAAATATTATATTTTTTCAATCTTTACTTGAAAAAAATAAGAATTCTTTAACAAGCTTATGATTAAAAATAAAATATTTAACAATCATTTCTTTGCTTAAAAAAAAATTATAAATTTGTTTAAAAAAATCATAATTTTTACAATTAATTATGACTGAAATACAAATATTTTGCCTATATTTTTCTTAATAACAATTAAATTTTAAAAAAACATTCTATTATTCAATAAATTAATTACTTTTGTAGTTAAATAATTTTGAAATGGTTTCAGATTAAAATATTGTTGAAAAATTTGAATTTTCTGTACTTTTAACTGGTAATTTTGAAAAATTATTGTTTTGAAAAAGTTTAATTTAATTTTTTAAAAATAATTTGAAGTTACGTGCAGTTACGTGGAAATTTTTTTCAAATTGTATTTTTCCTGTATTCCTGTTTGTTTTTCCTGTATTTTCATGAAGAAATTTTCGTAAACGTTTAAGAGATTTTTTTCAAACTTTTCGTAATTCATAGAAAGTTTTCGATAATTTTTTAGAAAAACTCTCTTATCTATGTTAATAAATTTTAAAAACAAATGTATGTGGAAATTCTTAAAGAACTTTTTAAAAAATTATTGAAAATATTTATTGAAATAATAAAAATAATTTTTTGAATTTGACATATTTAAACCTTTTAATTCCTGTGGAAAAAAATAAAAATAAAAATTCCTTTTTTTAAAAATATTCAATTTCTTTATAAATTAAAATTTGCAATTAACAAATAATGTTTATTTATATTCCTTTTCTTTATTTATAAAAAACTTTAAATTTTATTAGAGCAATTATAAGTAATAATAACATTTATGTGAAAAAATCTCTTTTTAATAAAAAAAAATAAAAAAACGCAATAAGTATTGGCTTCATTATAATTATAAATTATAATTAAAAATAAGTAAAATTTGGTTAACATATTTATGTATTATTTATTAAAATTAGACATTTTTTAAATAAAGGAAAAAACTCGTTAACTAAAATAATAATTTATGTTAAAAATTTTCTGCCTTTCGTGACTTTTTGTTATATTATTTCCCAACTCTTGTTTGTTTACAAAGTCATAACCATAAAATGGTGAGTTTAAAAGTGATTAATTTAACAATTCAAATTGGAAAATATAATTGTTTATTAATTTAAGTAAAAAAATTATTAAGTTGTGATTAATTCAAACTAGTTCTAATCAAAATAATTTAATATTTAACCTTCCTAATATAATTAGAAGAAAAAAAACTTTTAATTTGTTTTAGTGACATATTCAGGTAAGTGTTTTACCCTCTGTAATATTACCCGTCGTAATTTTTACCCTTTATTTAAGTCATTTTTACCCATTACCATTCATAATATTACCACCCTTTTTTTCTGTGATCACATGTGACTTACAATTCTTGACATCCTGCAATACCATTTTAATAACAAAAAATTCTATTTTCAATATTTCTAAAATTCTTGCAAGTAGATAATATTGGATGAATTGTATTAATTTGACTTTAAAATCTTAATCACAGATCCCAAAAATACTACTGACTTAAGTTTAATAGTAATTAGTATAATATCAATTATATTCTTCTCGATTTTTGATATTAAAACCATTTTTAAAAAGATATTTTAAAAGCTTTCTATTAAAAAATGTGAAATTTAGAAATTTTCGATTTTTTAAAAATATTTTTATATTTACATCTTAGTTATAGGATATAGTATTTTTTGCAAAATTATGCTAAAATGTGCCTAAATAACATGTAATACTCAAGTATAGAAAGTTTAAAAGCAATCCATGAAAAAATGTAAAATTTTCAATTTTTCGATTATTTTAAAATATTGAATATCTTCTGTTGTAATTAATATTTTTTAAATCCGTAAATTGATAAACCTGCCTTGGGTCAATATTTAACAATGTGCCAAATTTGGATTAAATCGGTGAAAGCATTTTTGTGTGCTTGGGGTACAATGATTTTGGAACAGAAATGCATACATTAAAATTTTTAAGATTATGTTTTGGAATCCTTGATGTGAATAACAACTATTTATGATAAAATTTTGAAGTTTGAAGCAATGAACAGACAGGCGTCTGATTTTGTTAATAAGAATTAAATAAAAATATTAATTGCAATTAATAATTATAATTTTTTCGTTTTTTTAAATTTTTCGAAAACATTTTTATACTTACATCTTAGACATGGAATAGTATTTTTGCAAAATTATGCTAAACTGTGACTAAATAACATGCAAAACTCAATTATAGAGTGTTTAAAAGCAATACATTAAAAAATGTAAAATTTAAAAAATTTCAATTTTTTGAAAACGTTTTTATATTTACATCTAAATTATAGGACACAATTTTTGGAAAAATTATGCTAAAACTTGATCAAATAATACATAACAATCAATTATAAATCATTTAAAAGCAATTCATTAAAAAATATAAAATTTGAAAAATTTCGATTTTTAAAATTTTTTGAAAACATTTTTATATTTTCATCTTGATTATAGGACATTATTTTTGGCAAAATTATTCTGAAATATGACTAAACAACATGTTATACTCAATTATAGAAAGTTTAAAAGCATTTAAAAAAATATAAAATTAGAAAATTTTTGTTTTTTTTATTTGTTGAAAGAATTAAACATCTCCAGTTCTAATTAATATTTTTCAAATCTGTAAATTTATAAACCTTCCTTGGCCCAAAGTCTAACATTCTGCCAAATTTGGTTCAAATCGGTGAACGCGTTTTTGTGTGATTGGGGTACAAATATTTTGTGACATACATACATACATTAAAATTTTTAAGATTATTTCTGGAATCCTTGATGTGAATAACAACTGTTTATGCTAAAATTTTGAAGTTTTAAGCAATGTACAGACAGACGTTTAATTTTATTAATAAGGATTATGAATATCAGAATACTTTTTTGAGTTTAGAAGTCTCATTATTATTTACTAAAAGTAAATTATAAATAATGAATTTTATAAGTTTGGCCTTTTTTTAGTTAAAAAAACCAAAATTTTAAATCATGTTGTTCAAATACAAATATTTTTAAATTAATATCATTCTTTATTAACAATATGTTTTCTTAATGTAACGGTGATTGTTTGAAAGTTTAATTAATTATCATTCTCGGAAAATGTAAGGTAAAAATTTTTTTAAAAATGTACATGTGTAGAAATTTTCAGACTAGGGCCCATGCAAAGATGAAATACATGGCACGACCTTGTCCTGATTGGGGTGACGAGTAAATGTTATGAAACGTTATAAAATTTTTTTTAAACGGCTTGCGATTTGCATAATAAAACTTTAACAACTAAAATTAAAATCAATTAAAAAAAATCTGTCAATTCTTTTTTTCATTTGAAATTGGGTAGAGAGATCCTGATTACAGTTTATTGCACCTATAAATGCAATAGTGGTGAATTGCAGAATTGGGCAATACAAATGTGCCACTTTTTATTGCGAAAGAACAAAACTCTTAGTAATCAATAAAATGAGTTTCGTCTTTCTTGACGTTTGGACTACATACAGAAATTAATTTAGGACTGTTTCAATATTTTGAACGGTATGAAATCAATTTAGTGCGATATTGTACATTTTTCATTATAAATATCTGTGTGTGTAAGATGTTTTTGTATATTTTTGGGTTACAGATTGCAACAACAGAAAAATGGATTCTATATTAAAACACCGTTTTCTTGAAAGTATCAAATTAATACTAAAGTGGATCAAATTGATGCCAAAAATCTGGATCAATTTTTTATTTGATCCACATTTTTTGTGTTAAATCGTTGTCATTTGATACTTTTAAGTTAACAGTGAAGAGAAGGCTTATGAAGTCATAATGTTGTAAAAGACTGTGTACTTCTTGTTTCTATTTCTGTCGATAACTGTCCGTTTATAAACGAAGGAGGAACGGGCTCATGTTAGTTTGTTACATTAGATTTCCGTGTGGGAAATGTTTATTGGCAAGTGTAGTGCCAGGAATGCATTTACCTTGCCCAAGGATTTTGCCCTGGTTATCAATTTTTCCTTGAAACCTTTTCCCAGACTATAGTCAGCTTGGTCATTTATAATGACAAACCATCAACCACAGGTATTTAACCACAGGTCAATGAACTATTTTATAAACATTGATCCATTCCCCCACAGCACCGAAACATTCCTAAAAATTTATTAAATACTTATTTGCAACTTTCAGAATTTTCAATTGCAATGTTTATTGAAAGTTGTGTAAAGATTTAAATATCTTTGGAATTGAAGAAATATTTCCAATTCCCAAAAGTAAAGCAAAAATACTGTTCCAAAACCACTGAAGCAAAAACCGCAAGTTATTAGGATTCAGTAATTCTGTGTCAAAAAAAGGAACTTGAAAGAAAACCGCTTATTTTCAATTCCCTTTGGTTCTCTCATCTCATTTCCTATTTACGTTTTTTAAGAAACAAAAAATCTGCAGGAAAGAAGGGATGAAGCTTTAAGATTAGAAAAAACCCAAGCGATCTCTTGCTTTAAGCATCTTTTTGAGGTTCACTTTTGCAAAACCTGCTTTTTTTGACGCGAATGAATTTTCCAACTTGCGTCTTTTCTCACTGTGAAAAGAAATCTGCTGGTCCAGCGGACACTTTTGCAACCGACTGCAATTAATTTCTCCCTCAAGAAGTTCATCCTGAAGTTTAATAAAACTGGTACTACTTCCCTATCATCAGTGACGTTCTCTTTCGTTTGAAACTTTTCGCAAAGGCGCACTTTTATATTAGTTGGAAAACTATTTGATAATTGTGACATAAAAATATCCTCTTTTCGCTAAAAAAAAAGAACAAATTATAATATTTATTATTCCTAGTTTAATTAAAATATGACAAAATTCTTAATAATTATAATATTTGACAGTTTATTTGCTCCCCTTGTCCCAGGATCTTAACAATTCACGATTGTGTAAAAGGTAATAAACTTTCTTTTTAGTATGTTAACTGACGTGACTCTGAGGTGAATCACCCTTCGTAAACTTTATGGTAAAGGTCGTCTTTCTCTACAGAGAATAGAGAGGAAAATAAAAAGAATTTTTCTGATGAAAAGAATAAGAAGGTATAAATATTTTCTTTAAAAAAGAAAGAAAACTAATAATTTTTGAAGAATCTATTTGTATCGATGGCAACAGATGATCTGTATTTGATTCTGAATAAGGGGTTTCTTCTTTTCTTTGACCTCACGTCAGAAGACGTGAAAGTCAATTTAATCCTATTACATAAAAGAAAGAGAATTATGGAGCGCGGATCTCTCACAAGGAATATTGAACATCGATGTCTTGAAAGCACCAATTCAAATTGAGGCTGTCCTACAATATGGAAAAAGAATACTCACTGACAGGAATCTAATCGAAAGAAGAAGAAAAAGAGGACTTTTCGTTCTTGGGATTTTCTCATTTGCCTCGTAACATCGTATTCCTTTTTATTCTCCTCTCCACGTCTTATATAATATCAATTTAGCTTATAAAAATTTATAAAAAGGAAAATTTCATAGATACCAGAATTTGGTATTAATGTAAAAAATATACAATGAAAAAAATGGTAGTAAATTCTGACATACATGTATGGTTAGGGCGTATAGCTGAAACAGCAATACTGTATTGTTGATCGTAAAATACAGCGTTCCCCGACGTTTTTCCTAATCCATTTTTCCAAATGATATATTCCTAACAACTGTTTTTCCTAATATAACCTTTTTCCTAAAACAATTTTCCTAATGTCATTTTCCTAATTCAATTTTCCTAATAATATTTTCCTAAAGTATATATTTCCTAACAATATAATTTTGTCTAGTGTAATGAATGTAGTCCATTAAAACATTTGATTCTTTTTTAGTCAACAAATTTCGTGTCATTTAAACCAACCTGACAAATTATATGTGTTCAAAGTTTATCGAAACTCAAAATTAATTTAATTAGCATTGGTGTTCTTCACATACAAATTAATAAAATCAGACATCTGTCTGTACATTGCTTAAAACTTCAAAATTTTAGCATAAACAGTTGTTATTCACATCAAGGATTCCAGAAATAATCTTAAAAATTTTAATGTATGTATGTATGTCACAAAATATTTGTACCCCAATCACACAAAAACGCGTTCACCGATTTGAACCAAATTTGGCAGAATGTTAGACTTTGGGCCAAGGAAGGTTTATAAATTTACAGATTTGAAAAATATTAATTAGAACTGGAGATGTTCAATTTTTTCAAAAAATAAAAAATTGTTAAAATTGACGTTATTTTAAAAATGCTTTTAAACTTTCTATAATTGAGTATAACATGTTGTTTAGTCATATTTAAGAATAATTTTGCCAAAAATAATGTCCTATAATCAAGATGAAAATATAAAAATGTTTTCAAAAAATTTTAAAAATCGAAATTTTTCAAATTTTATATTTTTTAATGAATTGCTTTTCAATGATTTATAATTGATTGTTATGTATTATTTGATCAAGTTTTAGCATAATTTTTCCAAAAATTGTGTCCTATAATTTAGATGTAAATATAAAAACGTTTTCAAAAAATTGAAATTTTTTAAATTTTACATTTTTTAATGTATTGCTTTTAAACACTCTATAATTGAGTTTTGCATGTTATTTAGTCACAGTTTAGCATAATTTTGCAAAAATACTATTCCATGTCTAAGATGTAAGTATAAAAATGTTTTCGAAAAATTTAAAAAAACGAAAAAATTATAATTATTAATTGCAATTAATATTTTTATTTAATTCTTATTAACAAAATCAGACGCCTGTCTGTTCATTGCTTCAAACTTCAAAATTTTAGCATAAATAGTTGTTATTCACATCAAGGATTCCAAAACATAATCTTAAAAATTTTAATGTATGCATTTCTGTTACAAAATCTTTGTACCCCAATCACACAAAAACGCTTTAACTGATTTAAACTAAATTTGGCACATTGTTAAATATTGACCCAAGGCAGGTTTATCAATTTACGGATTTAAAAAGTATTAATTAGAACAGAAGATATTCAATATTTTCAAATAATCGAAAAATTGAAAATTTTACATTTTTTCATGGATTGCTTTTAAACTTTCTATACTTGAGTATTACATGTTATTTAGGCACATTTTAGCATAATTTTGCAAAAAATACTATATCCTATAACTAAGATATAAATATAAAAATATTTTTAACAAATCGAAAATTTCTAAATTTCACATTTTTTAATCGAAAGCTTTTAAATATCTTTTTAAAAATGGTTTTAATATAAAAAATCGAGAAGAATATAATTGATATTATATTAATTACTATTAAACTTAAGTCAGTAGTATTTTTGGGATCTGTGATTAAGATTTTAAAGTAAAAATAATACAATTCATTCATCCAATTTATCCAATATTATCTACTTGCAAGAATTTGAGAAATATTGAAAGTAAAATTTTTTGTTATTAAAATGGTATTGCAGGATGTCAAGAATTGTAAGTCACATGTGACACAATACAAGCACTATGCTACTGGGTAAAAAATTAGATGTTAAAAAGTTTTTTATTTTAATTCTAGATTTTACTTTTAAAGATATTTTGAGCAATGTAAAGACAAAAGTTATAATAACAGGGTGTGTACCAACCGGGAAAAATGGGAAATATCCGAAAATTTAACGTGACCGAGAAAAACTAGGAATAAGCTAAACCAGTAAGTTTCTTATAAAAAATTTCTATTATATTAGGTAATTCGCACAAATTAACAAATATTGTTCTCTACATTTGAATTAGTTAAAAATAACTGATTGGATAATAAAATGTCAGTCTCTGATTCAAATAGTAGTATTTTCCTACTGAAACAGTTAATTATAACTAATTATTGTTTTTTTTATCAATATATGTTCCCTATTATTTTCCGGTTTTTTCAGTGTACCTTCTACAATTTTCATTTATTTCATTCGGTTTAGAATAATATTTGATTGATGTTTTTTCAGATATATGAGTTTTTATTTAACAAAAGCATAAGGTATAAAAGTATTTTTTTCTGTTAAAAAAACAAAAGCTAGGGTCACAGAAGGTTAATACCTCCCTGTACCCTGAATCGATTTGAGTGCATGCGTGGGCTTCTATACTATCTACGCGCGAACACTTTAATATTGATACAATTTTGCGAAGATCAATTACGTGATTAATAATGGAATTTTTTATTTAAAAACAAATCATGAGTAATATAAGCATTATGTATAGAATATCAATTGATATTTAATATTTTCTACTCCTATTTATAAAATCTATTTACTTTTTTATTGGTTTTTTAAATAAACTTTCTTTCATTCACGTATTCTTTTTCCAAATTAGCCTCATTTCTAATTATTAGGAACATTAGACATTTTTTAAATATTTATTATCATAATTAATATCATCGCTATATTAATAAATTTTAGTAGATGTCCGAATATATTATATTTATAAAAATTGATTGTGCACTAAAAGAAAAAATTGTGATTAAATACTTGTTTTGTAAAATTTATTCTTCCTCTACATATATATATATATATGTAGATGAAATGGAAGAATTTTATTTATAAATTTTGACATTTTTCTGCTTTTAAAACAAGAAAATTTTTTGTGACAAACATTTTTTTAATTTAACATGATTACATTTATTTGAGATTCAATTTGCCAATAGTAATATAAATTTTTTTAACATTTATTTTTAGTTAAAAATGGAAAGTAATTAAAAATTAATAAAAACATTTCCAATAACAATAGAAATTTTAATTAAATTGCACGTTCGAAAGTAGCAATTTTTCAAAGTCAGTAATTATGAACAAAATTTGACAATCGGCTTATATTAATTAAAGTTATTCGTTGACTTTAAAAAAAGCTTAATACAATTTTTTTTTAAATTTAATTAACGAGAGGGATAATTTTCAATTTTTCTAAATTGATGTTATAAAATGAATGAGTATACCACAAATGGAACAAAATATTTTCTGATAAGTGCAAAAAATCTCCAGTAATAACAATTTGAAAATAAGTGGAAAAAATTTATTTTAATATTCTTTCTTTTTATCTTTTTTTCTCTATAAACTTCTATGTGTGATGAAATAAAAGAGGAAGGTCTAGGTGGATTTTTTCAGAAAGAATTGCCTTCCGTGGACAAGTAGCGTATTTCGACTGTGGAAACAGTTTAATGTCAGGAAAGTACATGGTCATAAAATGTACGCCCCTTTCATGAAATGGAGACCCGGTATCGGAAATCTTAAGATTCTCACTGGTATCAGGGATATTTTATGCGACAGTTACTTAACGTCGAGTCACTTTTATTGCACACGACTCCGCCCTTGCAGCAAGCTCATTCCTCTAAAATAAATGAATAAGGAAATGGATTTTAATTTAAGTGATAAAAAAAATCCACGATCTTCAACTCCTACGTCCCTCTTGCCCCTTTTTTTTTAGTAATCGGTTTACATTATTCCAGTGTATATTAAAAAAATTTTAATCTGTAGTAAAATTTAAATTGCAAATTTTTAACATTAAAATAAATTCTCTCATATACTATTCTGATGCAATTTTTGTTGTTGCCATTTTTGCGAAATAATCTCGTAGCTCCTATTTTTAATCTTGAAAGTTGTTCCACTGTAGATGGAAGAAATTTTTCTCCGCTTGGAGGCGTTGATGTTGTGTCAGAGTATTTGTAGACAAAAGTGATACACAAAACGGACAGAATGAGAGGAAAAATCGGTATTTAATAAACATGTTTTTCAAACAAAAAAAAAAACCTCTGTTAATAAACTCAAAGGCAAATGAAATTCATAAATTTAACAAGTTATTTTCAAATATCAACTTTTGCTGGGTTTCACCAGAGCCAAACGCTGAAACTGAATGCATTTAGTGTTCACACTGGGAGCGACAGGATCAAAGGAAAATAATTGATATTAAACCTTTTACATCATCTGCACAAAATCCAAGCTTACAAATTTTTTCATTAAATCCAAATAACAGAAAATCTGAAAATGATCTCCCATTAATTTGTCCATTTAGATTTTTATCTGTCTATAGTAATCAGATAGGTATATTTTTGAAATATTTTCTAATTTATTTTTAGTTTTTAAAAAAGTTTTCGTACAAAAATTTTTATAGTCACTAAACAAACGGAAGCTTTGAAAATGGGATTTCCATTTTTAGAGAAGGCTGAAATTTGCATAAAAGTAGAGAGTGAGGGAAGGATAGAGAGAAAGAGAGAGAGAGAGAGAGAGAGAGTGCAGGAAGCAGAGATTTCCATTTTGCAGTAATTTGTAATAACGACGGGCATAACTGTGAGTGAAAACTTTCATTAAATATTTCAAGGATATGGTGGTCCTAATGAGAGTCGTTTTACTCAGGAGAGTTACAGTGAAAATTGTTTAATTCTTTTACACCTGAAAAATTTCTTTCTCATGAAATATCCAACTGTTCCTTTAATTATTTAAACTTCAACCCTATTAGCAGCTGTCATTTAAAAATAGTACACGTGAAAGTTTTCATAGCCAAAACGAAGTTTATTGCAAACTTTTCTTTCTTAATTTCTAGTATACTTTTAATTAAATTTTCAATTATTTTTTTATTGAACAAATTTTTATTGTACAAATTTTTCCATAAAGATTCTCTCTCATAAAACCGCCCGGAGAGAAATTGGTAAAATTTTCGTTGTTGATCCAAATATTAAAGTTGATTTAAATGCTACTTCTTGTATTAACAGTTAATCTGTTCTTTCAACAATGTGTGACTGCTTCAATTAAACAGAAATCATATGAGGTTAATACTATGAGAATATGTATATTTGTCTGCAAGTTCCTGTCGTAAAATGAGGTTTCACTTTATCAATATAGTTTAATTTGGAGAAGTGAGAATTTGTCGAGTTTAAGTTTTCATTGATTCGCGTACCTACTGAATTAATGGTATGCTTAATACGTAAACACGTGCAAAACACTTCCGTGCAAATTCAAACGTTGATTGAATAATACCAAGAGGTTTCTGGAAATCCTTGTGGATTTCGTGCATCGATGAAACACGTTCTCAATCACGTGCGTTTCTAATGAATACCTCCTCCATTAGCGTAGAGCTTTGACTCGACAAACTTAATAAAACCTGATGAATATTTTTTAAAAATATTTTTACTTCTCTTCTCGTTTTATATTACATACATTTTTTTAATTCTTAATTATTAATTATTAATGGATAGGTTGTGAGGTTATTTTTTACGATTTTACGCCACAATAGCACTAATCTAAGGATATTTTCTAATATCTAAATTTTGGTAGTATTATTTGTGTCTATTGAAGTAAATTTGTTATAGTTTTTTGTTTAGTATTTGTTCAGATAATTATTCTACACTTCGCAGAAGTCCAATTGAAATATTGACGCTCCACACTAAAGAATTTTGACAAATAAGTTTAGTTTTAAGTAGGTGGCAGGCTTTGTCAAACGAAAGCGACTTCGTTTGGCAAAGAATCTCTTCTTTTGGATTAATTGACAGATTTCTATGGTCAGGAAAGGTCGCAATCTCAGGGCTCAGATTGTCTTTAAGACTCAAAAAAAGTCGCTTTTGTCGAATAAATTCACAACAAAAGTCACGAAAAGTCGCATAAAATTTCCGAAAAAGTCAGAAAAAAAGTCGAATGAAATTTTAGGAAAAAAACGCCATAAAGGAAACACGAAATTGTCAAAACAATCTGGAATAATATTTAATAAAATTTAATGAGATGCATGGCAAAAATTTAATTAGGTATTTTTAACATTTTTTAAAAAAATCTGTTCAAAATTTCAATTATTTTTATAAAAAAAAATTCTTTTCAAAAATTCAATTATTTAAAAAAAATTTAATAAAATGCTTGTCATATTTTCAATTATCTTTATAAATAATAAAATTCTTCTCTTAAATTCATTTATTTTCAAAAAATAATGAAATTTTGTGCAAAAATTCAATTATATTCAAAATTTTTTTTAAAATTTCTCGTAAAATTTTTTTAAATAATAAAATAAATTATCTTTATAAATATCAAAAATTCTTCTTCAAAATTCAATTACTTTTAAACATTTTTAAAAAAATCTGTTCAAAAGTTCAATTATCTTTATACATATCAAAATTCTTCTTCAAAATTCAATTAGTTTTAAACATTTTTAAAAATAATTTGTTCAAAAATTCTATTATCTTTATAAATAATAAAATTCATCCTAGAAATTCATTTATGTTCAAAAGTAATAAAATTCTTCGCAAAAATTCAATTATTTTCAAAATTTTTTTTAAATTTCTTGTCAAAATTATCATTATCTTCATAAATAATAAAATTCATCATGGAAATTTAATTATTTTTAAAAGTTTTGATGAAATTCTTTGCAAAATTCAATTATTTTAAAAAATAAGAAAATTCATCGTAGAAATTCAATTATTTTCAAAATTTTTCTAAATTCTCCCCTCAATTTCAACTATTTTTTAAAATATCAAAATTCTTCTTCAAAATTCAATTACTTTTAAACATTTTAAAAAAAAATCTGTTCAAAATTTCAATTATCCTTATAATATAACTAATAAAATTCTTCTTTGAAATTCAATTATTTGCAAAATAAAACAGATTTTAATTTTACTTATTTTAATAAAATTATTATCAAAATTTTAATTATCTTTATAAATAAAAAAATTCATCCTAGAAATTCAATTATTTTCAAATTCTTTGTTTTTTATAAAATCTTATAATATAAAATAATGATTTTCTCACTCGACCATCTTTAATTATTATAAAACATGAAGACATCGGTTGCTCCGAGTCGAAGGCTCTGAGTGAATGATTTCTTCATGTGTCATAACAATTTTTTATAAGTAGTTGAATTTCAAAAAGGTTTGAATTCGAATTCTTTTGAAGAATTTTAATTTTTATGGAAAAATAATCATTGAATATTTATTTAAAAAAGAAGTTATTGATGTTTATTTATTTATTTATTTACGGGCATTGAGTATTTGTATTTTTTTGATAAATTTGAAAGAAATCCGTAAATAAATTTAACAGAACATTTTTATGACTAAAACTTTTTCCTTTAACTTTAATTTTCTGAAAATTTAAAAAATTTCAGTCGCATTTTACTAAAAAAATCTCGAAAAAGTCGATTAGTCGCATCTTTTCACTAAAACGTCGAAAAAAAGTCGCATTTTCTTAGAGAAGTCGAAAAAGTCGCACAACCGAGCCCTGCAATCTTGCCATAGGAAAAGTCGGGTTAGTTTAAATATCGTAGTGTTAGTAATTCAGAATTCTTGGAGAAGCAAGCATTTCTTTAGTAAATAATAAATTAGAAGTATTCAAAGAAGCTTTTACGTCCGAGTTGTTTTTTTAATTAATTTTATTTATTGGTGAGATATTCTTATTTTTATTTTCTTTATTGCTCTATTCATTTTATTTATTCTAAAAAAAATTTTTTATCAATGATATCTCTATTCTTATATACTATATATTATTTTGATTTATTATTTTTTGTATTTTGTTCTATTTGATTTTTATTTTAACTATTATTCCATTTATATTAATTTTATTTATTATTTAATGTTTTTTTATAAATTATTATTTAATGTCTTTGTGTTTTTTGTATTAATTTTATTTATTTAATGTTGTTTCGAAATTATTATTTAATGTCTTCGAGTTTTTTTGTTTTGCAATTTATTTTGTATTTTTGTTTTTCTGTATTATTTTATAGACTCCCTAAGGAGGAAATCGTGTTGATTTCGAAACGTTGGAGTGAATTTTTATATTAAATAACTATATGTCCGAATGTATTCGTGTAAAAAGTTTATTATTATTTTTTGCTTATTAATTGAAATTAGAAGTGTAAAATAAAATCATGATCCCTGTGTTCAGTCAACCTATCATCGATACTGAGTCTGTAAGTTATTTATATTATTTATGGTTTTTTGTTATAATTCAGAACTAAATAATGAAATAAATATATGATTTATCATAATATTATTACACAATTCAATTGTTTAATCACTAATAACTTTTGAAACGTTTTTAACAAAATACTTTCAAGACGATGATGACGCTCGGTTGTTTGCTGAGTGTTCGCCTAACATTAACTGTCTTCGGTTGTGGACGGAACTGTTCGGAAACCTTCGTGAAAATATTCTAATAAAATTTTGTAAAAATTCAAACTGCTTACCATTTCAGAGCGTGTTAATATTAAAAATAATACAGTGTCTAAAATTTTTTTACATTTAATAGTTTTCAAAATAGTGGGTTTACAAATAAAAATATCAGAATGTATTATAAATATGTTCCATATTCTCGTATTTGCAATTGTCTTAACACCAAATGATATTCTTTCTAAACTTTTATACTAACTTCTGTTCCCTAAAAATTACAATAGTAGATAAAAAAATAACACTACTTATTATTATAATAAGAACTATCATCATCGTACCTCGATTATCCCTAAATTCTGTTACGTCAAAACAAGAAACCTTTTTAAATATACCTAACGTTCCTTTAAATTAGTTTTAAATTAGTTTCAAAAATTGAATCTAATTTGGGATGAGGATAAGTCAATGAGCCTACTAAATGTTGTGAGAGAATATTTTATTTAAAAACCAACCAAGGAAGAAAAGAATTGACAATAATACAAAATACAATGAGTATATTTAAAAATGAAAAATCTTACTTTAGGAATAACGATTATTGTAAGTGTTGAAGCTGGTGATTGTTATCTTGATTTCCGATCTGAGGTGGTATAGTAGAGTAGACACAAAGGAGCCTGTGGTTGCTGTCCTTAATGGTTGTATATTTGCCTTATGTTTACACTAATGGGATTTAGTGTATTGTACTCTTAGGGGTTTTACTTTTCTTCCAGACTGTCGTCTCCAAAACAAATTTCGATGCTTCGAAATTTGATAAATTGTTTCAATATTAAATTTGGACTTATTTCCAAATTATCTCTTTTTAATTAATAAAAATATACACTTGGTAATATTGTGTATTTTATAAATTGTTGTCCAAAAATTGTCTCAAAAATATACTTGGGGATGTAGTTTAGTTAACTTCTAAACTGTATACTGGGATTGCACTACGAATCGGTATCGATGTTTACTTGTTGATTTCCAAAAAATTACTCTCTTTCTTGTAGATGTTATAATGTTGGCTTTCAAATAGATACTCTCTTTCTTGTAGATGTTATAATGTTGGCTTTCAAAAAAATACTCTCTTTCTTGTAGATGTTATAATGTTGGCTTTCAAATAGATACTCTCTGATCTAACGATGATGCTTGCCCTTTTTATATCGAAATCTTCTAATGGAACAGCATGCACGAAGAAAAATACACGTGCTGATACACGTCTAGTGCAGGTAGATGCAGCGTGACGTCATCGGGCCACCTTCGTCGGGACTCGATAAGACATTTAGCACAGGGTCTGGTATAGATGTTTCTCTCTAGTTTCTACGGGATTTGATAAGACTCTCAGAACCTGGGTTGGTATGTGTCTTTCTCTCTTCCTCCTGATGTGTGGTCTAGTAAATGTTTGCCATATTGATGCGTAATCGTTATTCCTTTTACATAACTTTAAAATATATAAACTTCTCTTTCTTGGATTTGATATAACTTATCATGTTGTTTCAAATACATAGAAAATATAAAATAAGAAAATTCATAATAATAGAAAATGTACTGGATATAATGCAATAATATATGACATACAAATAAATCACACATACACATACAAGTAAATATAAAAATTGTATAGTTAATTCAAGAATATTAATAAGAATTACACATATAATTTAGGAATATTAATAACAAAATACATAGTGAAATCAAGAGTATTTGTAAGGAAATATTAAAGTATTTAATGAATATTAATAAGAAGTTACGGACGTAACAATTCTTACGTTTTATTAGAAATATCGAAATACAATAAAGTAATTTTTGTAACTAAAAGTCTCTCCGTGTATTATTATGCAAATTACAAATCTTATTTTCAAATATGAATTTTTGAACAATTTCAAATTCAAACTTTAAAACAAATTCAATTCTTAACTAATTTACTAATTAATTATTCTTGTTTATTACTTTCAAAATTTTGTCGCAAAAATTAAATTATTTTTTTAAAAAGCTAAATCTTTGCAAACATTTAATTATTTTAAAAAAAATTCCCAAAATAATTGAATGTTTTTTCTTAATTCAGTATAAAATATTTCAAAAATTAAATTATTTTCTAAAATTTAATGAAAGAATTTAATTAAAAAAAAACATTATCAATAATTTCTTTAAGATTAAGTATTAATAAATTTGTTGATTACTATTTATTTAGTTTATTTAAATAATCTTCTGCATTTTATAAATACAGTCAATTTTCTTTATTAAATTATTACTAATAACTAATAATTTTTGAACTAAAATAAAAAACTATTTAAAAAACTTTTTTCAATTAATTAACCTTAAAAAATTTTATTAAAAATAAAAAATGTTAAAAATAGCTATATTTATTATTAACAGTTTATTTAATAAAAAATATATTAAAATTGAAAAACTTCTTGTTTCAATAAAGTGAATGTAGATGTGCTTTTTTTAAAGGAAAGTGTTGTAGATTTTCATGTGATTTTCATGAGATTCCTGACGTAGAAACACACTATGTACTTAGGCCGAAGTCCATAAGGAAAGTAGCCTCTAAAAAGCTCGAGTTCCTGATCTCAAAAAGCGTAACTAGGTAGATAGGCCTTTTTATCAGGAAATCACTGTTGAGACGACCCGAAATCCTCACAAACTGTAGTTAGGCCTCTTAATATCAGGATTCGACGGAAATCGATGTAGATAGTGCTTTTTAGTAAAATTAATTCCTAATTAACTCGAAAATTAATTAAGATTAATAATTCTAATTAACATAGAAAAATTCGTCTTTTTTTTTACGAATCCAACGGTATAAAAAACTCATTTTTGATAAAAAGTGTAGTTATGGTGTTTTTAAATCAGAACGGCAGTAGTGGTTAACGATTCTAGCACTCTCAAAATTCCCGGGAATATTTCCACTGGGGAAGGTGCTTATTTGTTTGTTACATTAGATGAGAGACAAATGTATAATTCGTTTATTTTTGACTCACTTATTTCGCCACGTTCTTCTCTACTTTAACCTTCGTCTGTTTTTGAAAGGTAACTACCGTTGAAATTACAATGGCTTTCCCTTAACATGACCCAACTGTCAGGACACTCATCTTTGCTCGCAAGTTGTGAGTCCGTTTTCCAAAGAACACTCGAGTCTCAACCTATTTTCGTCTCGAATCTCAAGAAAATGGGGCGAGTGAGGATGGGTTTGTGTTTGCGAAGCCTTTTGCGGTGCTCTTCGAGCCCAGCCAACGCTCAAGACAATGGCGCGAGTGGATCCGAGTAGTGAGAAGAAAAAAAACACAAAAAAAGAAACCCTCGAGAATCGTATAGAAAGATATCTCGTTTTCTTTTCCCTCCCAGGGATGTATTACTTTTTTCAACGATTTGGAGTGATAGAAAAGTTTTTTTTTTTTGCTGGGTTTTCTTTCTTCGACAAAATTTTCAACAGTATTTTGCATTTGAGGAAGAAATTTTTCTGCTACAGAAAATCTTTTCTTTTTTAAATAAGGGGGAAATTATTAGATTAAAGAGGATTGATTTGAATGGAAAAGGTGAGAGGAGATTGAATTTAAATGAAAATTGACACGAGAATCAATGGCGAAACATAAAATGATGGATAAAATTGTATCTGTTTCTTTGGTTGTTCATTCAATTTGAAAGTGAAGACTATCGACGCCTCTTAAATAAACATTAAAAATTGCCTTAAAAAATTCTAAAGGAGAATCAGAAAAGAGAGATTAGATACGACCCTCTTGGGATGCTGCTGACTCTCATTTTTCCTTTCATTTCGCTCTCTTCCAGTTATACGGCCCTGCCTCTGTCTCGTACGATCTTTATAGCCACTTTACCCCTGGTCTCTTCTTCCCCCACTCAATTCCAGAGTTACCGTCGTCGTCGACGTCGTCTCTAGCTGTACACTCACTCTTGTTCGATTTTCTTTTTCTCGATATTTTATTTCCTTCTCGACTTCATTTATAACAAGTACGTAGCCTCTGTGTGTAGTGTCTTATATTTCAGCATACACCATTTTCAAGTAGCAATTTATTTCAACTTTTAAAAATATACGTTTATATGTATGTATGATGTACATTTATGCTAGTTCAATGGAAAATGAAATTCATATTCAAATTGCAAATAGAAAATTCATGATCGACTTGAGCCTCGTAAGATTTCAAAAAATTGCCTTTCAAAGATACTTTTTATAAGTTGACGTTAAGAATTCTGAAATATCAATTGTACTGAATCAATAGTGCAGTCACGATTTCATTCTTGAATACTGCGGTGGGAGATAGACATTTCCTTTTTCAAAATACTGCAATTTTTTATTATTCTTTGGTTCTTTTTTGAGAAGTCTTGGACTCTTGTGTGCTATTCCTCGATAATATTTTATACTTTTCTTTGAATTTTTAATGTCATTTTCAACATTGACAATTCTATTAGAAGGATTACTTCAGTGTGCTTCACTGATAGAAATGTTACGTCCGAAGATATAACATAGTTTAAAAATAGTTAATAAATAATTATTAACTAGATATTTGAACCTAGACTCTACGAGTCCAATAGTTCGGGAAACTTTTAGTTTTAAATTTCGATTAATTAAAGTTGTCTTTTATTTGTAAAAAAAATGAATGAATAAAAAAAAATGTTTTAAATTAAGGAAGAAAAGAAACAAACGGAAGAGAATTGATATGTGCAATCTACGCGCTTTAATAAAAAAAGGTTAGCAATTACACATATCAAAACCGCGCGCTTTTGCTTATTTAAAAATGTCATCATGAAACTCGGTTGTACAAGTTTCTATTTCTGACGAAAATTAGTAAAGAGTAGAAAAAAGTAAAAATTCGTGTGAAAGATAAATGAATTAATTATATATAATTAATAATTATATAATAATAATATAATAATTATTATATGAATTAATTTTATAACATTTATTCATTAAACTTACTTTTATTGTTGTAATTTGAGATTTCGGCGAACAGAATAGGCAGCAAGTATTTAGTCGTTGAAATCCTTGATAATTTCTCTCAATTAGAAAAATTGTTGTAAGTTGTAAATAGTTTCGAAATTGGAAACTTGTTTGAAACTTGTTAAAACTTTAAAATTAGTGTCAAACTTGGAAAACTATTAAAAACTTTGAAAACTCGTTTGAAACTTGAGTCAAACTTTAAAACTTTGAAATACTTGTTTGAAACTTTGCAAACTTTGAAAATTCGTTTGAAACTTGAGTCAAACTTTAAATCTTTGAAATACTTGTTTGAAACTTTGAAAACTCGTTTGAAACTTGAGTCAAACTTTAAAACTTTGAAGTACTTGTTTGAAACTTTGCAAACTTTGAAAATTCGTTTGAAACTTGAGTCAAACTTTAAAAACTCGTTTTAAACTTGTGTCAAACTTATTTGATTTTTAAAAACTTGTTAAAAGCTTGGAAACTTGTGAATCTTTTGAAAGCAGTGAAGTTGAAGTAGAAGAAGAAAAAGTGTAGAAGTATAAAATTGTTTAAAAAAAATTGTCTGTGAAGTAAAAGGTGTCTCTATTTTTATACTTTTGTTCCCTCTAAAAATTTTTAAGTTGGGGGTGTAATTTTCCAGTGGAGGAGTATGGGCATGGCAAAATTCTGTTTTTGTCAAATAGAAAAGAAGAAGGCGTAACAACTCATTAGTGTGGGTCCTACGATTGGAACCCTTAGTTTTATCCCTTCGAAAGTTGCCAAAATTTACGTGGGCGTTTGAATTTAAAAATCTTTAGAGTGGGGCTAAAGTTTCGAATTTTCACAAAACATGGAGACTCTGTTAGGTTTTCCGAAAAATTCAAAGTTTAAAATATTTAACTTTTTGGGAAATTATCAAGGAATTTTACATTAAATCGAGTAAAATTCTTGTATAAAAATTTATACATTTTCATATTAAATAGTTTAAATTTAGTTTGACATAATTGAGCTTCAAAATTTAAAGTCTTTAAATGTTAATAACTAATTTTTTAAATCACTAAATGGTTAACTTAAAAAATTATTGAAACTAATTAAATTGAACTAAAATAATTTTATTTTGATTTAAATGGATATTTATTTCCTTTATTAAATAAACAATTAAACTTTACTAAATTTAGTAAATAAGTATTTGTGTTTTTTTTTAATTTCAATAATTTTTTTAGTTTCACAATGTAAGAAATGTGTTAAAAACTTAATTTCTAAACAATGTATTATTTAAACAATTAAATAATTGAATTTTTCTATTTTATTAAAAGCAACAATTGTTTAAACAAATTAAAACTTTATTGTTGAAAGAAAGGAACATTTCATTTATTTAAATGTTTCTACTTATGAGTAAGAAAGAGAAAGAAAATAACAAATAAAATTCAATTCTTATAAAAAAATTTAAAAAAGTCGCATAAAGAGTAAAATAATAATTGTAAAAATGGTTAAAAAATATTAAATAAATGTATCAGAGAAAACGCAACATTCAGCATAACTTTTCAAAAATAAATAATATAAGTCTATAATATGGACGGATGTTGGGTTTTTCCTCATTTGCCGCCAGCCGATCATTATCTTGCGCCGGGATCGTCTACGCAAATTTAGACCAGAAAGGGCCCTTCGCTGTTTTTATTTTTCCCAACATCTTATGTAATTAAAAACTGATTTACTTACAAATATTGATTTTTCTCGTTGGAAAGTTTTTAAGCAAAATTCTATTTCTATAAAAAATCAATATTTGTGTCTAAAAAAAATCACAATTTTATCTTATTTAAAAGTAAAATGCCAAAAGGAAAAATAAAAAAAAAGGAAGAATATCTATTCTGACGTCACAGAAATATGAAAGTTGAAATAGATTATTGGTCGATCTTGTCGTGATGTCGGGGCTTTTCACTAAATGTTTTACAAATTTAAAGAGAGTACCCCATGTGAGCAGGACGGAAACGGAAATTTTCTACACGGGTGCTAGGGGTATTATTTGGGACTAGAGATGCATTCAAGCGAGATCAAACGAGAAAACGTCAAGCACAAGAATTTATCTTGACTTTCAATTCAAATCTTGATCTTGTATTGTTTTTTTTAATTAAATTCTTAATAATATTTGATAAAATTGTTTTTGGGTAAAATTTTTTGAAAAGGTGAATTTGACAACTGTGAAGATGAATGAAAAAGCATGGAAATAATTTATTAGATAATAATATTAATATTTTGATTTTTATTTGTTAAAAGTTTATATAGATTATTATGTAAACATACCCGAAATATTGGATAATAATTGACTTTAAAACTTACCTATGGAATGTCAAAAACCACCACTTTTTAATTATTTTTTTAAAAAGTTTGTGACTATTTTAAATTTTATTACTACTTAATATTGACCACTTTCAATGCACTTTAATTTTGTGCGCTGACTTTTTAATTTTCTAATGTAAAAATATGTGGAAAGTTCTTCCTTTAATATTGAGTCTTTTTCAATTTTCGGTTATTTTAATTACTTTTTAAAATCTTTTTTCTATTTTGTCAAATTTTTGCTATGGAGGACAAGATGTTTTTTAGTTTTATTCTGGTTTAGAAAATCTGCTTCCAACAATGTATTTGTTGGTTAAAATGGAAGTGTATTAAGACTTTATTTGCATTTTAACCAATAAATACATTTTTGAAAGCAGATTTTTTAAACAAAAAAAAACTAAAAAAACAACTCGTTCTCTATAGCAAAAATTTGATGGGACGTTAAAGAATGTCAAACTTAAATATTAAGACTAAAATTAGATTATTTCGTTATTGCATATGATGAGATATAAGGTATTCAAATCATGGACTATCCTAAAAGACTCAATATTACAGGTATAGAATTTTTTACACCTCTATTATAAAATAAAACTCAGCATATTATACGAAACTATATTTAGTGAACTTAATATTAAGTAAATAAATTTTTTAATATTTACAAATTTTATAGAAAAATGTAATTAAATTGAAGTGACTCTTGTCCTTTCTTAGATAAGTTTTAAAATCATTTTTTAACTCTTATTCTGTTTTTTTACATATTAATCTATTTAAACAAGTAAATTAGCCCATTTTTAACAAATATCAAACCAAAAATTTACATATATGTTTATACTATCTAAATTACTTTTCATTTTTTAAATTAAACTCTTACAGATGCCAAACTAACCTTCTTTACGTACAACTCAACTTGAAAATTGAAATTACAAGTCAAACTCGAAGAATATTTTCAACCAATTGTCAGTAATGAATTGTACTTTTTCATAAGGGTTTTCTAAAAATTCTTGTTACGTCAAGCAATTTGAAGCGAGTTCAAGATAATATTGTCTTGATGTTCATCACTAATTTGGGTCAGTCGATTACAATTTACTATCTGCTTCTCCATTTTATTGAGAATGAAATTCTCCTATAATGTTCAATAATAATTATTAAAATAAATAATACTAAAATAGATGGAGCAACAATTTTCAAGAATAGTTGTATTTCACACTGTAATTGGAAATCGAATGGAGTAAGGGAATTGAAGAATTAGATTGATCATTACAGATTCATTGTAACAGTAGTAGGTGAAAATCCGATTTGCCCGCGCAATTTCATCAGTCGTCCAATAAAAACTCGACACTTGCGAGGATAAAAGGCAATATTCCACTCTAAAGTGATGCTAAAAAAACGAAGAGTTGGAGGAGAATTAAAGTTCTCGAGAAATAGAGAGAGGAAGAGAGAGAGAGAGAGTTTCGTGAAAATTCGTGTAAATTGTAAGCCAACCGTGTGCCTCCTGAAGCTGATGGCAAAAAGATTATTATGCAGAAAAAGTTGTGGTTAAAACAATGTAATTACAACGGCTAAAAAAGGAAAGATCAATTTTATTCATCCTCACCATCCGCTATGAAAATTAACCCCAATGTCAATTTACACATAACTTTTTTTTAATTATTCCCCATTGCAGAATGTGAGGACGAGGATGATAAAAATTTGAAAGATATAAAAAATTTATAAACTAACTTCCTTATAGTTACTTTAATTAGTTTCGTTTGTAAATTAGTTACTTCTCCTCCGGCTCGCAGGGAAAGATAAACTTTTCTCCCGTTCGACAGGTGAGAAATGGTGTACTTTCGATGCGTGTGTTAGAAAAAAAAGAAATTATCCTCGTCTGTGTTTGTAATATTTGTGTTAAATTAGTAATATTTGTGTTACTTAATAAAGCATTAAAGTTGATTTATTTGAAAAAACAATATTTTTAGAATTCGAGATATCAATTCAAGCAGAGTAAATTTCAAACCCCAAAAGTCGGAGATGAAACACAAGAGCCATTACTGCTAATCAGACGAATCTGATCCCACAGCGGGTTTTAGGGGCTTAAGGACATCGTTTGAAGACGCGCCCCCTGAAGATATATATACAGCCGATGCTCTCTGAGAGTATAATTGAAAGTTGAGGACAGAACCACAACCCAAAACTTTCTTGAAAGGGTAAAACCGCATAGTACCACTGACATCGAATCTCTACCTCTCTCTCTTTCTCCTTCTATCTCCATTTATATACATTTGCAGTCGAGAAATTGGTCTCAGAAGATCTTTGGAAAATATATTCACAAAAAGAATAGGAAATTTCGTGTTTGGTCAGGAAAAAATACAATTTATTCTGCATAGTCAAATTGAAATAAAGTAGAACAAATAAAATTGTCTACAAAATATAATCTAACGCAATAGAAGAATTTTACTGTTTGAAGTTGAAAATTTTACTGCTTATCTGATCATGACCTCTATAGCGAGTACACGATTACTAACTAGCCGGTTGACACACTTTCGCAGGCTTCGAAGTGACACACTTTTCCACTTTTTTGACACTTTTTTTGGTCAAGCCTACTTTTTGCTACTTATTTTGTCAAAAAGCTACTAAATGCTACTTTTTTCAAAAAAATGGTAAAAAATTGACAGAATTCAAGAATTTTAGTTTTTTTTAGTGAATTTTGTTGAATTCAAAAAGCCATCCAAGTGAATAAAATTTATTATTTGGCGCGTGAATTGCACTTTATATGATCAGATGACAACTTCAAGCAGATTGACTGCCATAAACATAAATGGCCAGCTATTTTCTATAACTGCTATAACCTATTTGCTGTCAATGCTTAACTTGCGCGTTTACCGGATAATTACAATTACATAATAAATATATTATAATAATTATTCTTGTAATTAATTACTAATAGTGGATTTAAACTAGTAATAATTTACTAATAATAATAGATTTACTAATAGTAAATCACAACTTTTTTTTCATGATAGGTGAACAAATAAATAGTTATAACAAAAATAAATAAATAAATTAGTAAAAAAATAAATAAATTATTTAATTAGTTATAAATAGTTCATAACAAATAAATAGTTTTACTTTATAATGTGAAATGTCGACAAGAATGTTATTATTATATTTATTATAGGGGAGAAGGCCCCAAGATGGACATTTCCTATAAAATTTTTGTTTAAAGTGACAGCATCTTCTGAATTTTTTTATTTTTGTTGTTTGTATAGACGAAGATTTTTATGCATATTTAAAAAATAAAACCAGTTTTTTTCTACTGCGCATATCACCTTAATTTTTTGTCAAAAAAAGTTTTATTTCCGATTTTTCTCAAGTCGATAAAGTTATTTAAATTTTTGATTTTAGATAGGTATTTATAGTTACAATATTATTTATTTATCATATAATAATATTCTAAAATGATTTTATTAATATTTTGTTTGTATACAATTTTTTTTCTGGGTTTCAAAAAATGGTGTCGTTTACCCTAAGATGGACACTTTCGAGACCCTAAGATGGACACCACTTTTCAATGTTTTTATTTTCATGCTTTCGTCAAGAAATAAAATTAAACTCGTTTAATATCGTTACGAATGTCCGAATTTTGACTCGGACGATTCTGCTTAGAATTGCATTTATTACTTTGTTACTCTTAACTTGTCAAATTAAAGTTAAATATGTTATTTTTTTATTCTCAAGTTATAAAATTAAGATTTTTAATAATGTTACTCCCAGTAAATAGAATAAAATGATTAAACATTAGTTTAAAAATTAATACAGGATGTTTATCTTTAATTTACCACACTTTAAAGTGATTTTTAAGAAAGTGTCCATTTTGGGGCCATTTTTTTTGTCAAAAATTTTAACAATTAGAAAAAATGCTGTAAAAAATGTTTAAGTTCAAAATAAAATTTTATCTCAGTGGCCATAAGTTACCTAATAAATTGTACTTTCATTTAGTATAAAACATTTTAACATATCTTATTCGGTTTGGATTTTAGAGCCATCAATCGAAGAGGTGTCCATCTTGCGGCCCTCCCCCCTATTTTATTTTCATTATTTTATGTTTATATCAAAATTTAATAAAAAATTTGTGAATTCCTATTTCTAGTATTTTTTCTTTGAATTTTTTCGACAACAATACATATTCACTTAATTTTCTTGCTTAAAAAACTAATTTTACTTCATTTTTAATATGCTACTTTTTTCAATTTAGAGGACACTTTTTTCTTCCAAAATGCTACTTTTTCACACTTTTTTTGACCTGCTACTAGACTTCGAAGCCTGCTTTCGCCATGGCTACTGAATTATTCGCCAGTCACAGTCTCTAAATTATCCTATTGATTCTTAAACAGTGAATACCAGCTCACAGAAAAAAACTGAACTCAAAATGAGTCGCTTATGAGACTCATTTGGAACTGCAACAAAAATGACACCCCTTCGACTCATTTTGAGTTTCTAGGGAAAAGACTCAAAATGAGTCTAAAGGGGTATCATTTTGTGTTTACGAGAAAATTACAATCACATTGGAAAAGCTAAGAATATTTCATAAAAATATAAATTAAAATATTTGTTTAATAATTAATAAACACGTTGCACTTGTCAAAAGGTTATTGCTTGTAGTCGATTTATTGAATTTATAAGAAATGCTTTACTATTTCCATTAATTCTAATTCTCTATATACTTGAATTTATTATTTAAAATAATTATTATTCTAAATTAATTATTACTTTAAATCTTTAGAAAATTTTGTTCAAAGGATGTTTTTTATTAAAAATTAAATTACTTTTTTTTATCATGAAATTCGAGGGAATTTGTATTATTAAACATATTGAAGCAGGTGTGCGAACTTTTGCCAGAGGTTTCGTTTATGTGTTCCTTTTTTTCAGTCACGTGTGTGGACTACAAACACCCGAGACTTTGCGCGCACAACTCGAGGATGCAAGAATCCCGGTAAACCGGGCGTGAAACGGACTTTGATGTAGAAAGGAAGGATTTTGCGGTCGTGGCGAATGGGGCGTGAATAATCTTCCTGCGTCTATTCACAGTCGATAGATGGAAAGAGAAGCGTTCTAGCATTGTAGACTATATATTTTTTCGAGTAGATCAATGACCGATATTCTTTTTATCATCCCCTTTTCAATATTATAGAATTTTTACACATTCTCCCTAATTTTTTCCATTCTGTCTCTGAAAGTATATATTTTTGAAAAAAAAAATAAAAATTAGGGTAAAAAAAGTAAAAGGGATGTTTAAAAAAAATTAAGGGAAATGAATGAATTGCAAGGGAGGGGCAATGGAAAAGAAATCGAATAAAAAAATTCAGGAAGGTAAATAAGAGTAGTTTTTTTGAAATTTCGAAGCAAAATTACCATTTTTAGTAGTGTATAGAGAATAGAGAAAAGTGAATTTAGAAAAAGAGGGTGGTAAGGCGTAAGTAATGGAATTTTTCGATCAAGTATTAAGGCAGCAAACAAGAGGAAACGAGGTTAGAAAACGTGCGGCTGACCAGAAACTTCTTTATCCACTTCTGGGAGAGAGACCAACTCTTCTAAGTGAAAGAAGGCAGTTACGATCAGACAAAGTAGCCCCTTTATCTACTCTAACGATGTGATCAGTTTAGAAATTGATGTTTACTCAACATTTTTTGCTTCTCTTCTCGTTTGGGTTTTGCAAAATTACAACTCAAACATTAAATGAGAAATAAGAAAACTCTACTCTCCAAACTAAAAAGTTTTTGTATTTCAAATTAGTTTTTCTCCATTTTTTCCTAATTGGAGTATTGAAAATTTAAATGGTAAAAGAAAAACAATTATCTTTCATCAATTGTGACCGTAAATTTTAAAACTGAAAAAAAAATTTATTGATCCAAGTAAATGCACTTACTTGATACAATTTACTTGAATTAATCCCATATTTCTTTAAAGAAAGAAATTCATTTTTTTGTGTCATATTAGCTTTGAACAGAATTTTTGAATTAAAAATTTGCGATTGGTCGGAACTAAATATGTTATTATTTTAACCAAATGTTTTACTTATCCGAAGTACTAAAAACGAAGGAATCAAGAATATTATATTCTTAAGCAAAATAATGAAGGGTCAGACCATTTTATTTCGCCTAATGTACTTCTGACCATTACAAAAAATTCATATACTTTGGGAAAATATTATTATCTGCTATGCGAAATGCATAATGATTTGTAAAAAATAATTACATTTTGTATGAAAAAAATGTTTTAAATTGAGAATTCGTGAAAAAAGGTTACATTGACAGACATTACAAAAAATTTAAAAAAAGAGAAAATTCTTTAATAAATATAAAAAAGCGATAGATATTTATTTTTAAAAAGTCGATTTAAAATTATCTTCATGTGACTTTAAATATATTTATTAAATTTTATTAATAAATAATTAATTAATTTTAATTAATTAATTTTAATTAATTAAATTTTCTACACATTTAATTAGAATGAAATAAAACTTTTTTTAAAAGTCAGTTTCAAATTATCTTTATATGAATTTAAATATGTTTATTTGAATTAAATTAATAATTGAATTAAATTTTACTAACAAAACTAATAAAATTAATTAATTAATTGTAATTAATAAAGTTTTCTTAACATTTAATTATTTTTTGAACCAATAAATTAAATTTTGATATAATAATAAAAGTTTAGAATTTTTCGTTTTAATTACTTAATTAATATTTTGACATTAAATCAAATACTGACTGTGCTTTTATTGATACTTAAACGAAATATAACTTTAACATAATTGGTTAAAAAATAAAGATCAAACTGTTGAGAAATTATAAAAAATAATAAAATAAGTTTTATAATCCTTTAGAAAATTTATGTGAATCTATAAAGTTTTTCGAAAAAGATTTTTGCTATATCACACAAAAAACATGTAAACTGCGTATATAATTTTAAGTCTAAAGAGAAAAAATGTATTTTTTATAAAGTAATTAATCGCGGAAATATCTTAGATTAGTAATTTAAAATACAAAAAATTCTAAACTTTTATTAATGTATTAAAATTTAAGTTATCAGTTACAAGAAATAATTGAATGTTTGGACAATATTATTAAATAAAATTAATTAATTTTATTGATTTTGTTAAAAAAATTTAATTTAAATGAATATAATCAAACTCAATTAAAGAAAATTTAAATTGACTTTAAAAAAATTCGTTTCATTTCGTTGCAAATAATTAATTACTTTTATTAATTTCATTAACAAAGTTTAATTCAAATAAATATATTTAAGCTCACATAAATATAATTTTAAATTTCTTTTAAATAAAAATATCGTTTTATTTCAAATTTGACTTTTATCGCAAGTAGCAAACCAACTTCAAGTTAGTTATAATACTTGTCGGTAACTTTCAAAATAAACACTTATTTTAAATCAATTTCTTTCGAAGACTAGTGCAGAAAAAAAATAATATAAATAATAATTCACCTTAAAAACTAAGTATTCTTCATTTTATCGCAATTTTGAATGTTTTGTAACTTCCTTGGAGAAAAATCGATTTATGCCAAATTTTTGGAGCACGTTTATTGAAACAATATCTTCTTGAAGCAAAAATTATTATTAAATATGTTATTTCAGTTTCTGTATGAATTGTCAAAAATCGATAATATTTAATAATTTATTTTTGCAAAGTAATTGAATTTTAGGAAATCGGAATTATTTAAATAATAAGTATTTTAAATACACTTTAATATTATTTAAATACTTTTTTGATTATCAGCTGAGAAATATAAAAGAATTCACCTTAAAAACTAACAATTCTTCTTCATTTTATCGTTATTAATGATTTTAATACAAATTAATTCTTTTTTGTACGTTTTTAAAAAATCATAGCATATATTCAATGAAATACTTCATAAATTTTTAATATTATACCCATATAGAAAATTTAAAAAATTTTCCAAAGAGGATTTAGAAGAATTAAAAGAGTTCTTAAAAATGAACAGAGGTTTAAAAGAGGGTTCCAAATTTTTTAAAAAAATTTGATGGAGGATGAAAAGAGGTTAAAAAGAGAGTTAATAACAGTGAAAGAAGGGTTTCGAGAAGTAAGCAGGTTTAATAGAGGTTCGATTTAGTATCTAGCAGGCTCAGAATAGTAATAAGTAAAAAGAGTTTTATACATAATCCCTATAAACTTCTCTTATAAACTTAAAATCCACAAAATTACAGAACTTTGAAAAATTACAAAAAATTTCGTTTTTAATGTCATTCTTTTTCATTTCTTAGCAGACTTTTTATAAAAGAACTCTAGAACTCTTCCTTTTCTATCAAAATACAACGACAAATCTCTTTTTTACAAAAATTGTAGTGCTACGCGAAATTAGAACCTAATTTTTTTGTATGGTTTTTTTAGTGTCAATTGCCGGAACTATTGAAAAAATTATTATAGAACTACAGAACTATTCCTAAGAAATCCAGAACTCATGTGATTTTTTCATTTTTTGAAAAAATGGTGCTAACTTCACACGACTCAAATAAATAAATATTGTTAATTTGACAAGAAATTTGTAATCAGGGATCCAAAAACTTCAAAGTTGAATCTCGTTACTCGTAGGTTTTCGGGGTTCCAATTTGTAGCAGAGAAAATTGAAAATTTGCTGAATTCGTATAAAACTCAAGAATTTCATTGACACCAAAAACGAGGTCACTGATTACGAATCCAATGTTCGTTTTCTGAATTTCAAAATAGCGAATTCAATATCGTGAACGAAGGTTAGAAAATTTTTTAGATTTACATATAAATTTATATTTAAAGGGTATCTTGGGGTCGATGATTTCTATTTCATACGTTTCGGCACCAAATGTGTGCCTTCCTCAGTGATATGATTTTTGTTTTGTCTGTAATGAAATGAACATTTAAAAGTTATATATTTTAAAGTTATTTTAAAGTATTTTAAAGTTATAAAATCTAATGTGTTGGATTTTTTGTTTTAAATTGAAAAAATAATATGCAATGACAAAATAAAATATTTTAAATTGAAGAATTACTTTTAATTGAATATGAAACATGTGTTTTAACGTATAATGATTTTTGTTTTTTGATTTTGAAGTGCATTTTGGTTGGTATGCTCTTTTAAATTTCCCTATCACATATGTACATAATATATTTTTGTGTTTTGTGCAAATGTGAATGTGTAATGTAAATGAATTTTAGTTATATGTATATATTTAGTTATATATTTGTGTATGTATAGAAATGTCGCTAACTTCAAAGTGACAAATTGTAAGATGAATTAAACATATTCTGACCATCCATAATTGTTACTGATTTTCACCGAATAAAAATGACAAGAGGTCTATTTAAGAATTGTTTACAGAAACCTAAAAGGGGAGAAGAAAAAGGAGGAAGAGAAAACTTTTTAAGTGGAGATTTAAAGTGAACTTTATCCAAAGAATGGCTTGGTATTATTCTGGTCACGTGCGAATTTTTTTACGCGCCAGATCGCCTTATCGTTAAGTTCTGACAAAGAATAAAGAGCTACTCGTCTGGGTGCGTCTTTAAACAAAGCGTGACGACAACGTGATTAGTGACGCGCGATGCGATAAAAATAATACCTATAGCAAAGATTTAAAACTCGAAGGAAAACTATTTCTTTTACATTTAACTTTAGAAGTTTAACAAAAGCTGCTTAAAAAGCTTATTAAAAAGATTTATAAAATCTTTTTTTTTGCACCTGAAATTGAAAAATTTATTAATACGAATGGTAAAGTATTAAAAACAAGTTTAAAGAAAAAATTTTTTTAACTTTTTCAATGTAATAACAATCGGATGAAATATTTCATCTTTGAAAAGAGAGAAATGTGAAATTGCATCCTTCATTGAGAAGGGAAACAAAATTTGAAATTAGTTTGCAACTGTATAAGATGCAAGTTTGTGGAAAACGTGGTTCTGTTATTTCCGACATGGAAAGTTTCACTTTATGTTTATCGTAGACGATATTTGTGCACAGATTGTTTTTTATGAGTCGAAGCAACTCAAAAAGGGAGAGAGAGAGAGGGAGGAATTGTTGGTTGGAAGTTCGAGACACTTGCCCGCATCTCTTAGCGGCGAGTTTCCCATTCCTTATCTCTACTCACTAGACAAAGTAAGATGGACTGCATGAACGTAACTTGCAATCAGGAGTTTCATACCAACACTGAAACATAATGCAAGGAACTTGTGCAAGAAATAGATCTGCGGGTTGTGAATTTCGTGAGAGACGATAGACTTTCTTCGGCAAGTAAATAATTACTGTTTTATTTTATTTATTTGCAGGGAAAAGAATTTAATTCTCATTGTTACGTTTATATTAAAAATAATATTTCAATAATAATCGTGGTTTGAAGATCGGGCGATGTACTTTCGGAAGTTGTTAGCAGTTTTCTCGCAAGATAGTAAGTCTTGCGAAAATTATTTATTTGTGAGTTCGTTATTGCTTCAGCTCTATGGGAGCTGTTATGACGTTATTCTCAATTTAGAAGGATAGAAGAAAGTATAGATTTAGAGTATAAGAATCTTTTATTTTAAAGAGAGTTATAGTTATAAATGTAGGTATAAAACAGATATTCTTACTAACTACTTACAGTTGTTGTATCAGTTTGGATAATGCACAAATACTTAATACTACTTTCAAATATTTTATTTGAAAGGCAAACTTTTAAAATGAGTAAAAACGGGATTAGAACGATCCATAACAATCGAAAACCGTATTCGGACTCAAGAGTTTTACATCAAGACCCTGATTATTTTGAGTAACTCGACTCGTAAGAACTTCTGTTAAATACAGAATTCGACGGCACGAATAATTTAACAGACTATGTCTTTAGTACGATTACAAAATAATATAAAAAGGGCATCTGCCTGATGGGACAAGATCTCTGGTTACTTCGGTAAGAGAACGGAAGATAATGACCATTCGGAAGAGGGCTTTCCGGTTTTTATAGTTCCCACTTGCGGAAAAAGAGCGCAAAGTAATGAATAGCCAATACGGATGTTTAGAAAAATGTATGTCGTCTTCCAGACCAATGTGGAGCCGAGCTATTTTAGTTAACCAATCAAATTTAACCGAACAGGCCCTAGGTTATTGAACTTTGGTTTGAGTGGGGTCACTATGCGTTGGATATCCCTCTTTAGAGTCGTTCTTATATAATACAAATTCGGAGAATTATTAAAGTATTATATAAGTTGATTTTTATTACTAACAATTCATACGTATGCTCTTGTATAGTCACGATAATAATATAAAATTTTGTTGGCAAAAATCTATTTATAATAATAATGATGAAAATGGTAGTGAGATATGCCATAAGAACTGTCCATCAAAATGTCTTGTTGTTTAAACAATTAAGATTGTCTTTGTTTGATTTTGTTTTATATCTCTTATATTGGATTTAACTTAGTCGAAATAGAGAATTATATATATATATATATATATATATTCGAGATGAGCAATACATTGGAGTCAACAGAAGTTATCGAGCATTCTTTCGCGTCTCTCTTATTCTCTACCGGTACGATGAGTTTCATATCATTTAGAGTGTCAATTTCTGATCATTTCTACTGCACGTTCTACTGAGTAATGCTTAACACTCCTGGTGTCAACAAGTGAATGCTCATATATACAGTTTATGCATATACTTTTATGTATGCATAACAATTAAATATTAGGTATTAAATGTTTAAAAAGTTACTGCAAACGTAACATCATGCAATTTAGAGTATGTTGACAAGTTATTGGAAATTATCAGCACATCACGAACGAAATCGGGGTTTATCTTCTAAATGGTGATTTCGATAAAATCTATCATGAAGAACGATATAATTGCCCTGCAGTGATTTTGTCGGGTGTAAATTTACTCTCCTTAAAGGACCTTCTCGAGTTGTTAAATCCTTAATGCCAGAGCGTACAATATACTGTCGTAAAATCTGTGGATTACGGAATGCAGATCCTGTAATGGCTCTTTTACAATGGCTGCTCGTGCCGTATATACGAATTCCCGGCGAATCCCTTTGGATCTTGAGAAGACAAATTATAGCACTCGTGAAATATAGTTGCACCCGCTAACCAGTTTGATGACTACACGTTAATAAAATTAATTATAAAAGCCTTAATGCCATCAGAATTGATGCACTCAGTATTTTCAAAAGTGACAAACGGAAAATAAAGATTATCACACAATCAGCAAAAGTGTTTTTGCACTTAGCAACACGAGAAATTAATTGAAATTTTATTTATCTGCTATCTGAAGGTGCAAGTGAAGTTTTGGGCAGCGTCAGCGAATGGGGGCCAAACGAGATTTGGAGCTGGCTCAACTCAACAAGAATGAGAGGTGGGGGTTTAATTGAGAATACGATCTGGAGCACGAAAATAATTGGTTTTCCTAGTCCACGTTCCAGCATCTAACTACCGTTTAACCTAGACCAGCCGTTTATCGAACTTGAGCCTCTTGTTTGTCTTGTGGTTAAATGTCAAAAGCGAGAAAAACGAAAGAGAGGGAGAGAAAGAGGAATGAAAAAAAAATCCATTGGAAACTGTTACCGGTATATGTACATCTGTCTGAAACGCGTTCGTGTATAGAGAACGTATTCGGGTATTAGTAGTTCTATTCGAATCGAATTGCCCGCGGAAGTTATTAAGGAACGTTCCGCCTCGTCGAGTTTGTCACAACTAATCTCTCCAATTTCCCAGCCCGAAGGCGTTTTATTTCGAAACGCCGCTGCTACACCAGTTCGTATCGACGTGATCCCCGCTACTGCAATGCAATTTCGATTTTAGATAGAACTCTCTTCCACAGAATTGAATAAAGTGACGAATTATTGGTTTCCCACATTTTCAGCCGCAATTTTTTTTGTGTCCTCTCTATAGTGAATGTCCTCTCTTCACGATATTGTTGATGAATTCCTTTAGATTTTGATGCAATAAGAAAAATGTACTGTAAGTATTTTTGTTGTGAGATTGGATACGTGGGCGTCCACTCTTCTTCGGTGAAATTCTGAGCTGACTTTGATTGTTAATACTGAAAACAGTCAAAGATAAATCCTTAGTCCTTTTAGCTTCACATTCCTTATTATATCAAATTAATAACAATATTTAATTTGATATCATTTAGAAACTATTGGACGAGAGTTAAGCGACAAAATTAATGATTTTTGAATTATTCATGTTTATATGTGCAGAAAAAAACACATTGACATAGCTGAGATGCTTAAGGCGCAGCGTATCAAGCCCAAGGTATCCAAGTTTGATCCCAGCTTCGTATGGATTTTTTCATTATTTCTGCATATTGTAGAAAAAATAAAATTAATCTTAAAAACAATATTACTGTGTTTCAACTTAGAAAATATTTTTTAAAAAATGTCTATTTAAGACCTAAAGGAATGTGAAAAGGATTTGCAAAAGACATTCTTTAAACGTCCAAAAGACAACCTTTCAGATGTTTTTTAGATGTCTTTTGGATCAGACATAGGATGTCTTTCAGTTTTATTTTTGATGGCTTAGAGACATTACCATCTTTGTCCTCGAATATTCGAAAGGTACAAAAAGTAAATGCCTATTGGGATGTAAATTGTTACATCCCAAACGAAAAGCGAGGTTATTTAGAATTTTAATTATTATTTATTTTATTTTGGGAAATGGTAGGCTGATTAAGTTAAGTTGGTAAAGCTTGACCATTTATTTTTATGTGGGTTCGTTCTCTTCTATCGATTCTACGGTAGTCGTCTTGCAATTATTTCAAATATAATTGTTATATAATTACGATTTCTTAATGATTTAGTAATTTTAGTGATTTTGAACTCAGTAAATAAATGATTTTAATTTTTAATGGTAAAAATATCTATTATCTTTGATTACAAGAAAGAATGGATTGTGTAAATTTAGATGTGTTTATGGTGTGAATTACAATTTGTTTATAGATGGTACTTAAAATTCCCTCTGTTCAGAGGGCAGATACAATGATGAATTTTTGACAAGGAATATATTTCCAATAGTCGTTGACACTGCGAGGTTTTACGCATACGCGTCACGTTTGCAATTCGTATCTCGAGAATAGACTAGGCTACGACGGATAATCTATTAATTTTTTGAAAATACCGACTCACAAATCTGGCGATAATGAATACTTGCTCAATATTTAGAGCAACGAGTAAACTTTATACTGTTCAAAAATGCAAGATTTACGGCCAAAATTATGATTACCGAACGGTCAAGCTTAAAGATGAAGCTGTCACGACACGAACATAATGATGACTTTGTATCGAAATAAACTGACGGATGATAATGGATTTGCATGGGGGTTTTTTAGTAGCAAATCTTCCTTAGTGAGAGACAAAAGATCACTCCCATCTCTATGCTTGATTCCTAGATCATCCCAAGAATTAAATCACTTCTTGGAGCTTTGTGACCTCCTGCATCACATATAGTATATCGTGAGTATCACTATTCCATGGGATAGTAAAAATTCTCAGGAAGAAAACTAAGCTCGTGCCTTCGCAACATACTAATATGAGTCAAGTCTACCTATAATAAGTGTATAATTTTTTTATAACTATTGCTTTTCTTTTGTTTTATTTATTTAATATCTCTATTATTGATATTCTACATGTGCGATCATCAACAATGATTCATTGCTAATGTCTTCTATTTCAAAAAGTAAATTTTTGTAAATTTTATTATTATTTTGTGTTTCAAAAGTAATTTGCAATGTTTCATTATAATTATTAAGTGTCAATTTTTTAGTTATTAAACGTGGAAAACAATAATAAAGTAAAAAATCAAAAGCCGACACTTGCAGAAGGGACATGGTAGCGAATATATGACGGAATACGATACCAGTAAGGCATTTCTCATTGACATAAAAGCGTTGCTAGCTGCTTGCTTAATCATAGAACTAACTAGTGTCGAGCAAGAGTATGGTGTACGGCTGCTTGATTTGCATCTAGAGTGCGAATGGAGTTTGGCAAATGGCTGTACGACAGCCTGTGCATCTGCATACGATTATGCGGTAGTGTGTTAGCCTAAGCATTCACCATACATACCAGCTATAGTGTGCAACGTCAGCCATGATAGTTTTCGTCCCTATTGCCAATGTGGTCCAAATATCAAGTAACTCCATACCACCTTTCCATTCTGAGAATGTGCAATCGATAAATTCCTTGGAAGTTAATGCCGCTCAATATTTCTTGGCCGCGCCCCCGCGAAATAGCTTGCAGATGGTATTTTTCTTGGCGTTCCATACATCGTTTCGTATCTACATATGCAACCCTCAAAGAGCATTCGTCTTCAACGTTAAGGCAACTGCCATACGAAACTCGAGAAATTCTTTCCATTCGTTTTCCACACAAGTTCGACACCTTCGATTCTGCCTTTGGAATTTTCAAATTCCGTTAGTCGAGAAAGAGTGAAAGAGAGGAAAGGGAAATAAAGTGAGGAATACTGAATCATTTTTTTCCCTTCTTTTAGAGCGGAATATTCCGATTGAACGATTCTATTGTTGAATTGCAAAGGAAGTTACGAGATGCTTGACTGGTGCTTTGTAATGAAGAAATTCTTACTTATCGCTAGGGGTCGAAGTGTGTTTTATTAAAATATTGGAAAGTAAATTTTCCTAAGATCAAGATAAGTTTAGCAAAAGTAGAAAAATGTTAGGTCCCAAAACTATGAAAAATAACAATACTTGTTTTAGATTTAATTAAATATTAAAATTTGTTTTAAGTCTAAACTTTTACGTCCAATAGCTTGGGAATACTTTCAATAATTATTTCTTTTATTTAATTCAATTAATAATAAAATGACAAAAAATATTAGAAAAAATAATTCCGTACATTTACATAAGACGTATGAAACATTTCCGGAATTAGGAATGCTTTAAATAGAGAAGAGAAAGAAAAGAAAGAATACAACAAATTTTAATTTGTACTCACTTTTTAATACAATTTAAAGATGAAAAATAGAAATTGGATCTGGATCGAAGACGAAGTTAAGATCGGTACAGTTGAATAATATTCGATAGAATTTTCAAACTTGAATATAAAAAATTTTGAAGACTTTTAAATTTGAATAACTTTTAAGAATTTTGACACTTGTTTGTAAATTTTGTTAAATAAAGAATAATTTGTTTTTGGCTCATGGAACTAAGAAGTTTGAAGGATTGAATTTTTTAGAACTTGAAGGATGAGTGTGACAAACGTTTTCAAAAGAACACATATGTTTATGTAACAGTTCCCACTACTGACTTTCTCAAAGGAAGAAAATTCGGGGATGAAAATATTGTAGAAAGAGAAAAAGAGGTTGAGTATTTTTAGGATTGGTTTAAGATAAAGAAAATGGAGACAAATTGCATTAAGAAATGGGCCTAATAGGCGAATTTTGGGTCCGTCACATTTTTATCAGAACAATGAACATCAGTCAGCACATGATCTTTTAAGACTTGTTTACAATTTTGTTAATTTAGTAACTTAGAGGAAAAATACTTTAGACAATTAACAACAAAACTGTTTAAGTGAACTTCTGACCTTATACTTTCTATTAGCAACTATCAGCAAGTCCGTTAGCAAACTTGGACAATAGTCAAGGGCTCGAAGAGAGAACATCTTCCAAGACAATCAATCTTTCCTGGTGGAATTTTGAGCTATTTACTTTTGTTTCAAAACATGTCTAAAGATAATGTTTTTTCTATTTTGTTTTCTAGAGTATTTGAGTAAAATGTAGAATGCAATGAGGATCATGGAAATATTTCCACAAACGTAGAGGAATTTAATAGAAGATTCCAACAATATCTTGATACATGTTGAAGAGCTTCAAAGGGACTCGTCCAGTGGCCGCTCACTGCGGTTTCAAGACGGTCTTTTTAGTAAGGCGACACATACTCGAAACGTTTGTGCTGCCCGTTAAGAGAGCCTGAAAGCCTCGACAGAAGGGAAGGGTCATAGTACTGCGCTTGTAACGAGGGCACAAGCCACTGAAGCATCAGCCACTGCATTCCAGTGTGCTTTCAAGCCAATCTTCGTCTCTGTGTCAAGTGCCACCGTAGCACTTTCACAATTCCAAAAGTAACCCCCTTTTACATGCGGCACAATTTTCCAAAAATGGTTCATTTTCAAGATAACAAGAAATCTGACACTTTATAAAAGAAAAGGAACACTGTAAACCGTTCCCATTTTTTAATTGCAATATTCCTCTTCTTAAACTAATTAACAATTTAATAAATTGTTCACTGTAATTTTATTATCATTTTATTCCCATTGCTACTAGTTTTAATAAAAATTTCCTTTTTTCTGTTTCAGGTACGTTACTAAAATTGATTTACCATTTAGAAACTATAATTTTGGGTAAGCTGTACTACCAATAATAATAGTAAAACAATTTAGATCTAAAGAACCAGTTAACAGTTCTATAATTTTATTTCAAGACACTGCGACACCATAACTATTAAGGTAACAGGTGGGGATGTTGGGACCTTTGGCAAAATACCAAACAATTTTAACCGTTTATTGCACCTCACTGCCAAAAATTATTAAACGACTAGACGAATTTCTTGCCAAGAGCATATGACCTCAGGTGATAACGTTTCGAAATTCGAGTCCCTAGACATCTTAAGACTCTTTGTGATATAAGAACAAGTTGTTACATTTTTCTCTCTCTTTTTCTACATTGTTGAGAATATTACATTATTAGTCTGAAAAAAGTACTTTAGAAAAATTCTTTAATCAAACCAAGACGAAATATAAATTTTTAGTTAATTTAAAATATATACTTCATTTACTGTTCCTGATTAAGAAAGGTTATAATCTTATGATTACTTCAAATTATTATCATTCATAGTATATTAAGCAACATAGGTACAAAAGCAGTAATTTGTTTTCGTGAATTTTCGCTCTACCTAGAACGGCTCATCACTAAGATTTTTTCCGTGTGATATTAATGTTAATTTCGTAGCATTCAAAGGTTTTTGAATGAAAAATAAAAAATAATCCAATAGCATTGTCAATAAAAGTCTTATAAACCCCTTAATTACTTCTAAATATAATTTTTTATGTACTTGTCATCGTAGTCTATAAATCAATCAAACCTTAGGTCAGAATTAAAAAATTCAAAATGGCCGATCCAATATGGCGGACGATTTTTTAAAAATGGTTGAATTTTAATAAAAATTTCTAATCGGGGGTTTCTGGGGTCGCTGATCACTAATCTGAACTCAGATTTTCGAAATTCTTGTTTTTTAGGGGTTTTTTAGGTCACCGAATTCGAACCTCGGGTCAGATTTTTAAAATACAATATGACGGTTTCAAAATTGTGGACAATTTTAATAAAACTCGTTACATTAAGGTTTTTGGGATTGCTGATTACGAATGTAATCTCTGATTTTTATAATTCTGATTTATAATCTCTGATTTTTATAATTAGAATGAGAAAACAGTGAAAAATTATTAAAACTTTTCTAATTTCATTGTTGATTCGGAAATATAAATTTGTAATAATTAAATGTTTAAACAAATGTAAAATTCATGGCAACTTTAATAACATAGGCCCACTGAATCTGAATTCGAAGTCAGAATTGTCAAATTGGTTCTTTTTTTGAGTTATTCTCAAAAAACGACTCAAAAACCAAATTAGAATAAAAAAAAATAAAAAATTTTTTTATGACACTACAGTAGTATATTTTCGTGCATTTTTTCACGCAGGGTCCGAATTCGAAGTCAAAATTAACAGATTTGCTCAAAATTTTGTCAAAACTGACAAAATTGCTAAAAATTATGAGATAAAGTAAAAAAGAACACTCAAAAATCTAATTAAAATAACAAAAATTAGAAAAAAATTTTATATCATAACTAGTATATTTCTATGTATTTTTTCCCGATGAATACGAATTCAAAATCAGAATTTTCAAAATGGCGGAAAATTTTGAGATTTTTAAGAAAATTAAATTAATGTCAAGAGATTCAACATTTTCCTGCTAGTATACTAGATTAGTGTATTTTCATTTCAACTAAAAATTTTGATCCACTTTGAGAATCTCACTTTGAAATTAAAGTGAAAAACTGTACATGAGAATACATTAGTAGTGTCATAGCAAAAAATTTGATTTTTTCATTTTAAATCGCTTTTTCATCCATTTTTCTAATTTATCTCAAAATTTTGAGCAAATCTGTCAATTTTGACTTCAAATGCGGATTCTTAACTTCTTAATTTTTTTCGGCCGCCATATTGGATCCGACATTTTTAATTTCGAAAATCTGAGTTTAAATTAGTGATAAGCGACCCTAAAAACCCCCGAGTAGGAAGTTTCATTAAAATTAAACGATTTTAAAAAAATTGGCAGACGTATTGGATCGGCCATTTTGAATTTTTTAATTCTGACCTAAGATTTAATTGATTTATAAACTACGATGACAAATACATAAAAAAATTATATTTGGAAGTAATGATAACATAACTAATGTCTACATTTCGACTTCATTTTATTTGTTGAATTCTTAAAGTTTCTACTACCCTCGCTGAGACTAGAATTAAGACCTACATAAAAAAATAAGTCGTGAATATGTATTGCTTTAAGATTAAGGTGTGTTAGTAATACCCTTAAATTAATTATAAGGCTAAAATATTGTTGCAGACTAAAATTAAGCCTGATTTTAAAGTTAGTTCTTCACAGATTTAAGACTTTTTTCTATGCAGATAGCAGACGATAAGGAGTGAAGTTATTCATTAAAATAATAACTGAATATAGAGATTGTTTCATGTTTATAGTTTACGTGCGACTTATAAAATATAATCAATATACACGAAGGCAAAAGATAAGTGAAATGATAATAAAGATGAAGGTCGTTTTTTTTTGTTTTCTTCATTACATTGTTCAGTAAACCTTACACATCCCTTCTGCATATTTGAGGTAAAGGTCTGGGACAGAATAGCATGTAGAGTGTGAATATGGAGGTTAGTTTAGCGAATTCCCGAGGTAACCACTATCTCTCCAACTATGTCTATTAGTTTTGTATGTCGAACCATTCGATCGGTTCAGTGTTCGCTTCTTCTTTAGCCTCAAGACCCACCTTCGCATTTTAACTACCATTTTCACCCCCACTGTGACAATAATAAAAAGGTTCGAGTCGATTACTTAATCTAGAATCCTGCAAAATTGTATCCAAACCCCATTGCGACCATTGTCGACAATGACCCAGTTAGCTTTAATGCTTGGAGAAAAAAATAATACACATTTTATATTGTCACGTCTCTTCATTGAGGTCGATTCTCCTTTCATTTTAAATTGCTTATTTCATTTCTTCAAAAGAAAAAGAAAATTGAAATATCCCCCTCGAGAAGAAAGATTATTATCGAATTTAATGGAAGAAAAAAAAGTGTACAAAAGAAAAATTTTCTATTGGGAATATACGTTGATAAAAAACAGGAGAGTATTGTTATCGGATTTTTTTTCGACTGAATTCTATTTTTCACTTTTTTTTTGTTGTTATCCGTTGCGATAAAATCTATTGGCGCGTGCTACGTATTATCCCTTCCTTAACGCAACTGTTGTGGTATTTTTATAGTTTTATGGATACATATACGTGAAACAATATTTCCAACCCATCGAGAAGTAAAACTATTCATGCCAGAATGTATGGAGAGAGGCTTTGATGAGCGGTGAGTGTTAACAGGGCGATTAACACTCGCAATAAAGGCACATATGTGACACCTTTTGGTTTTCTTTCTCGTTTTCTATTATTTTCGTGTTTTTTCGATTTTTTTAATGTTCACATAACCGAATACTTATTTATTTTTGAATCTTTTTTTATAATAAAAATGAAAAATTGATACTAGGGAGAGTCGGATAAGTTCGGTCGTCGGACAAGTCCGTTTTTCTTGATAACTTTTACAAAAATAATTTTTTTTTTACTAATATCGGAATATTGATTATACTATATTACACAGTAAATCTTATTATCTCCTGTATTTAATTCTACATCATGTAGATCATATAGTTGGAAAATTATCATACAGTGTAGTTAATTTAATGAATAATTTTTAATCACATATTGGTAGTAGTTTTTACTAAGTAACAGTAGTTATTTTAATTACAAATGTACTAATTTTGACTGGTTTTCACTCTATCAAAGGTCTGTACTTGAATTCTGATTATAAATTTTTTTCAGTGTAGGTAAATGACATATCAGATATTATGTAATATTCACTTCACATATAGTTTGCTTACATTTCTTCAATAAAGGCAATCAAATTTTTAGGTTATAAATGTTTGTTGACATACCAGTAGTGCCAAACTGATTTCACACAACTTATTGCAATTAATAGCGCCACTGTCAAGTGGCTATAATATGGCGCTAAAATTCAAAATTTATTCATCCTGTTATGTTTAACTTATACTTTAATTGAGTTACTGTTTAGTTAATAGACTTATTTTTAAGAAAGAGGACGTTAAATGTTTTCAAATTAATAAAAAGTAATATTTTTCAGAGTAAATATATGAAAATAGCAAAACATAACAAAACTGCAAATGTTACCAACCCAACATTCTGAAAATATTTATATCGACTGGTAATACTCATTTTGAGCAACTTGAAGTTAGTAATTTGTTCCAATTGAGGACTGGTATTACCTCGACATTGACGTCAAATGAATAATTCGATCGCTCCTAGGCTGTAGGGAGTGTTTTATTTAATTTACATTAAAATTAAAAGAATCAAGGTGAAATTGTGAAAATTTGAAATTGAATATCGAAGCAATATGTTCAATATTCCTAACCAATTATTGACACTCGACCTAATTCCTAGGGATCATAGAAGCTATTATAACCCAGTGGCTTGTAAACATAACCGAAAATTTCTCTGTGACCGTGGTTAACATTAAATATGCGTCTATGTTGCTAACACAAAGACCTACTTAATGTTTGCTGTACGTTTATATATATGTATATATAGCCCCATGCAGCAAATTACTCTAGGATGCTTTAAAGCTTCTGTTTGGAAGCTTTTAATGCGATTAGTTTAATCTAAGGCACTATATTATGTGAAACTTCTGGTCTTCATGTTGATCCCAAGATTTAGATTCGATGAAATAGTTTCGAGATTAGATTATTCCTGCGAGCTTAACATTTTTCGATATTTGTCTTTTTTATTGTCCCTCCTCTCCTAGTATAACCTCTTTTTCTTTTTCCTCATATGCAGCGGGAAATGGTCTCATGTTGAATATTTGTTCAGCGAACGTATTGATTTAGAATTCAATACCAGACAAAAAAAAAAAATTCTCATGAGAGAAAAAGTGTTCCCTTTGCAAGTGTACGTGCTACGAAATGTTTTTTTTTTCTCGAATCAAGAGAAGTGGTGAACGGAAACGCAATAAAAAAAGGAAGGTTACAATTTTTTACAAATGAACGATTATTATGGATCGACTCTCTTTTTTGAGTGTGAAAAAAAAATAATTTCATTTAATTTGGTGAAGTGGAGTTTTTGAAGGTCGATGATTGAATCTAGGTCGAATTCTAAAGGTATAGAATCCACAAGCCTGCCACATTGTGACCCATGGCCTTCCTCAATACAACCAGCAGTTCGGTCTTGTGAACTGCATTGTGGGTGGTTGCGGTAAAGGTAAAGGTCAACATGGAACACAAAAAATATATTGATTACATTTTAGAAAAAGAGGAGAAATATTTATAATATTGAGGAAAATGAAAACTCTTTATTACCTACCTACGTAAATAATACAGGGCTCAGAATGTGCGACTTTTTCGACTTTTTTCGACTTTTCTAAGGAAATGTGACTTTTTTCGACATTTTTGTGAAAAGATGCGACTAATCGACTTTTTCGAAATTTTTTTTAGTAAAATGCGACTAAAATTTTTGAAATTTTCAGAAAATTAAAGTTAAAGGAAAAAGTTTTAGTCAAAAAAATGTTCTGTTAAGTTTATTTACAGATTTCTTTCAAATTTTTAAAAAAACATGAATAACTTCTTTTTTAAATAAATATTTAATTACTATTTTTCCATAAGAATTAAAATTCTTTAATAGATTCAAATTGAAACTTTTTTGAAATTAAACTACTTATAATAATTAAAGATGACCTAGTTAGAAAATCACTATTTTATATTATAAGATTTTATAAAAAAAAAAGAATTTGAAAATAATTGAATTTCTAGGATGAATTTTTTTATTTATAAAGATAATTAAAATTTTAACAATAATTTTATTAAAATTCTTTGCAAATAATTGAATTTCAGAGAAGAATTTTATTATTTATAAGGATAATTGAAATTTTGAACAGATGTTTTTTAAAAACGACTAAAAGTATAATTGAATTTTGAAGATGAATTTTGATATTTTTAAAGATAGTTGAAATTGTGGGGAGAATTTAAAAAAATTTTGAAAATAATTGAATTTCTGCGATGAATTTTCTTATTTTTTAAGATAATTGAATTTTGCAAAGAATTTTATCAGAACTTTTGAAAATAATTTAATTTCCATGATGAATTTTATTATTTATGAAGATAATGATAATTTTGACGAGAAATTAAAAAAAAATTTTTGAAAATAATTGAATTGCTGCGAAGAATTTTATTAATTTTAAAAATAAATGAATTTCTAGGATGAATTTTTTTATTTATGAAAATAATTACAAATGTACAGAAATAAATAAATTTTTTTAATATTTAAAAGTTATTGAATTTTAAAGAAGAATTTTGATATTCATAAAGATAATAAAAATTTTGAGAATTTAAAAAAATTTTTGAAAATAATTGAATTTCTGCTATGTATTTTCTTATTTTTTGAGATAATTGAATTTTGCAAAGAATTTTATCAGAAATTTTGAAAATAATTTATTTTTTATGATGAATTTTATTATTTATGAAGATAATGACAATTTTGACGAGAAATTTAAAAAAAATTTTTGAAAATAATTGAATTGCTGCGAAGAATTTTATTAATTTCAAAAATAAATGAATTTCTAGGATAAATTTTTTTATTTATGAAAATAATGATAATTTTTCGAGAAATTAAAAAAAATTTTGAAAATAATTGAATTTCCATGATGAATTTTATTATTTATTTTTATAAATAATAAAATTAATCATGGAAATTTTGACGAGAAATTAAAAAAAAATTTTGAAAATAATTGAATTGCTGCGAAGAATTTTATTACTTTTGAAAGTAAATGAATTTCTAGGATGAATTTTATTATTTATAAAGATAATTACAAATGTACAGAAATAAATAAATAGTTGAAATTCTGACAAGAATATTATTAAAATTCTTTGAAAATAATTGAATTGTAGATACGAATTTTATTATTTATAAAGATAATTTTTTGGAAGGATTTTTTTTAATATTTAAAAGTAATTGAATTTTAAAGAAGAATTTTGATATTTATAAAGATAATTGAAATTTTGAGAATTTAAAAAAATTTTTGAAAATAATTGAATTTCTGATATGTATTTTCTTATTTTTTAAGATAATTGAATTTTGCAAAGAATTTTATCAGAAATTTTGAAAATAATTTAATTTTTATGATGAATTTTATTATTTATGAAGATAATGACAATTTTGACGAGAAATTAAAAAAAAATTTTGAAAATAATTGAATTGCTGCGAAGAATTTTATTAATTTTAAAAATAAATGAATTTCTAGGATGAATTTTTTTATTTATGAAAATAATTACAAATGTACAGAAATAAATAAATAGTTGAAATTCTGACAAGAATATTATTAAAATTCTTTGAAAATAATTGAATTGTAGATAGGAATTTTATTATTTATAAAGATAATTTTTTGGAAGGATTTTTTTTTAATATTTAAAAGTAATTGAATTTTAAAGAAGAATTTTGATATTTATAAAGATAATTGAAATTTTGAGAATTTAAAAAAAATTTTGAAAATAATTGAATTTCTGCTATGTATTTTCTTATTTTTTAAGATAATTGAATTTTGCAAAGAATTTTATCAGAACTTTTGAAAATAATTTAATTTCCATGATGAATTTTATTATTTATGAAGATAATGATAATTTTGACGAGAAATTAAAAAAAAATTTTTTGAAAATAATTGAATTTCTATGATGAATTCTATTATTTATTTTTAGAAATAATAAAATTAATCATGGAAATTTTGACGAGTAATTAAAAAAAAAAAATTTGAATGTAATTGAATTTTTGCGAAGAATTTCATTATTTTTGAAAATAAATGAATTTTAGTAAAGAATTTTATTATTTATAAAAATAATTCAAATTATGAAAGGTATTTTATTAAATTTTTTTTAAATAATTGAATTTTGGAAAAGAATTTTATTATTTATAAAAATAATTGAAATGTTGAACAGATTTTTTAAAAAAAATGTTAAATTAAATTTTTGCCATGCATTTTATTAAATTTTATTAAATATTATTCCAGATTGTTTGATGTTAAAGTATGTGTTGGCGAGAAATGTGATTTTTTTACAATTTTGACAATTTCGTGTTGCCTATTCGTCGTTTTTTTTCCTAAAATTTCATTTGACGTTTTTCTGACTTTTTCAGAAATTTTATGCGACTTTTCGTGACTTTTGTTGTGAATTCATGCGACTAAAGCGAATTTTTTTGAGTCTTAATTTAAAGACGATCTGAGCCCTGATAATATAGAAATTTTAGTCGAAAATAAATCGACACCTAAAGATTAATTTCTATGTCAAACTTAACAGACGTTAAATTTTCTAATTTATGCTGTAAAACTTTTTTAACTCAATACTTTACCAGTCTTTTTTAGTCATTTAGGTTAATTAACAATCTGTTTACAATTCGTTTTCCCTTTTCTACTTTTCAAAAAAGTAGGATTCACTTTTAAAATTTACAATTCTCAAAACCTTTATCTAACATTTCCTGTCGTGTTGAGAATTTAATTAATAATGTCAGATTTTTTTTTCTTTAAAAGAACGTGATTTCAATGAAGAAATAGTTGAAAAGAATATGAAAAAAAAATTTGTAAAGTGGTAATTAGTCGAGAGGGGACCTGTAATTAGGAACTTCGTTATCGTGAAGGAAACGTGAAAGTGTTGAAATAAGACGAGAGGGGAAAAATTAGAAATAAGGAAGGTAAAACGAGTACTCTTTGAAAACATTTTCTCACAGGGTTTTTGAAAAGGGAAGGAAAAGTCGCGAGAGAAGATAAGCCCGACGACGTTATTAAGAAAGGCGTCTTAACTTCGTGACTTCCGGTTTTCTCTTTGACTTTTCCTGTAGGTTCGTCGACGACGTTCCTGGCGGGGTATATATGTACCTCACAGAAAATTGTTTCAATTTTACGAGAGATGGAAGTAAAGCTTTACAATATCATAGAAAAAAAATTGAAATAACCGGAAACACGTATCACCAATAAATATTACGAAAAATAACGAAACTGACCTTAGGGATTCGATTTCTCCAAAATTTGCGATATTTTTTACAAATTGTACAAAACGATTTATTTTATTCTCACGCTATAAGCGATAAAGATATTTTTTAAACTGGAAAAAAATTAAACATAGAAATTTATTTCTCTGCATGAGAAAAATAAAAATTTATTGATTTAAAATGAATGACAAATTTTTTTCTTTGCTACATTTCAAAGGAATAAATAATCATTGTATTTCTATATTACAAATGACAAATTGCAGTTTGATATATTCCTTTTGCTTTTTCTCCGAGATGCGGTGAAATAAATTATTCCAATCGCGTTCCTAACTGTCGCAATGATGCTGAATAAATTGGCAGAGTGTGCGAATAATAAATTGACATGTATCGTAAAAATTGACAAGACGCGAAGAATTTTTTTCAAATTACTTTTTTATTAAAAGCTTTCAAAAGATTTAATATTTCATAAAGAATATCTAATATTGTTATAATTTTGCAAATTCATGTTTGGTGTTAAAAAATTATAAATTTAAAAATAAAGAACTAAAAGAATGTGCACTGCGACTCTAAAAGATCAGAGGGTTGTATTGCTTAATAGGTGAAAGGTAATGAAATAAATCAATAGGTTAAATCTCCATACAGCCGTGAGATTTATGTCTTATTAATTTTCATTACAAAAGCCATTGTGCATTAAACCGGAATTTAATGAACCTTTTATTCTCGTCACAATGAGAATGTCAAAACACTTGTCAATTAATTATATTATCAAAGAATAAGTTACGCTTAAATTTTAATACCTCTTGTAATGGAAAATTTACTCTCTAAATCTGAATTAGTAGTTTTCTACTAATGAAATAGTGCGGATTCGTTTATCAAATGAATTAGTAACAGTTTTTATTAATCTTTAGCAGTTTTTACTAATGGTTAGTAGAAAACTACTAATTCAATTAGTCGTATTTTTTACTATTTCAAATTAGAAAGCCAACTTACTATTGAATTAGTAGTTTTCTACTATCAATTAGTGAAAAACTACTACAGATGAGTAAAAACTGTTACTAATTCATTTGGTAAACGAATCCGCACTATTTCATTAGTAGAAAACTACTAATTCAGATTCAAAATTTTTCCGAAGCACGTTGGAAGGAGAATTTTTACAAAAACTGTAGAATACTATATAGGATTTTAATTTTCACGAAAAAAAGTCATTCAAGTTGCATAACGTGAACTCTAAAACTGCAAAGATAATGTTAAAAGTTTTACTACTCTGAAAACTTTGAAAATAAACATTCAAATGGCAGTTTTGCACACAAATTTCGCGTGACTTCAACTTTCGTTTCATTTTAATTTTTCAAAAAGAAAAAAAAAATTCCTTCGATTTTCAAACTATTTTTAAAATATACTATTCTCCATATTTCCAGATGACAAAAAATTGCATTAACTAATAAAATTTCTACCATAATGGAAATTTTTTTTACGAGAGAATTTTTATTAACAAAAGATAATTAAAAAAAAAATTATTGAAAATAAAACTGGTTATGAAAAGCATATTTTTTTCTAGTTAAAGAGGGAAAAAAATTATTCATAAAGGAAAAATATTGGAAAAAATGTTAATTATCGATTGTGATGTATAATGTTAAAATTAAAATAGAATTTATGTTTTTCTTTTGTACGTTTATAATTTAACAACTCACGAAGATGGAATGTATTAAAAAATAACTTCTCAGATTTAATAACAGACTTTATTACACGAGACAAGAAAGAAGGTCTCATAAAAAAAAGTAAACACTCACCTCCGTTGACATTTTCGAAAGTAAACTTTGTCTATTTCTCCTTCGCCTTGCATTTCCGGTGTTGTCTCTGTTCACTCTATATATTTTCTCTTTAAAAAACGTGTACTTTACTCAATAAAACTGAAAAATAACCATTCCAAGTCCAAATGGAAACAAGAAAAAGTAATTTCCCTTTTTATTGAGACTGTAAATTCATTTTAAGCCAAGTAAATTGTATTAGAGCTGAGACTGTAAATATCTGGACTTACAATATTAGAAAAATTGGCGTAAAACATCACGTCTAGAGTAGGCGTATGGGGGTTCAACTGTATGTTTCTCTAGCTTAAACTAATTTCGCAAAATTATGACAATAATAGTTTTAAACACGAAAATAATCTTCTATAAATAGTTTAGTTTTGTCAAAAAGTTATTAGAACAATTCTAACCTCAAAAGAAGGCGCTGTTTGGTTTTCTTATTTCTATCGATATAAATTCTGTTTTGATAAAATTCAAAACAGAATATATACTGGTATTGCTGACCAAGAAAATATTTGTTTTTCTTTTTTACAGGAATTTTGGTGAAAAAATGCATTTTTTGTCATTTCCCAATGGAACCGTCATTTTGAGGTTATGTTTGAGGATAATTGTAAAACACCAGAAACAAGACTTGATAATATTAAATATTATAAATAATATTTGTAAAATAACGATATTCATAGTGAAATTTTTTTCTAATTATTTAAACAGATAATTGTTTTTTTTTTTTAATGAAACATGGCTAAAAATTATCAAAATAAAGTTCTCGAGACTTAAAGAGCCGGAACAAATGGCTGAAAGACGAACAAACGATGTATTTGGTAAAGCTTCACGAATGTTCGGAAAACGAGTATTTCTTTTCTTTCCCCTGTTTTCACTTCGGTTGGCGTTAGCTGAAAACTTTTCCTCTACCAGTTTACTTTTGTAGCGGAGTCAAACTTGAATTTTCAAAACTCTTGGGACTGACGGGCGGATTGAAGGGCTACAGGGAATGAAGGTCCAACTTGCGATAAATAGACTGCACCTCCGCCAGAGTTTCACTGTAAAAAATAAAAAAAAAATAAACAAACCCAATAAAGTCTAAAAACCTTACGGACTAAAAAAATCTACTCAGACACAATCCTGAAAATCCATTCGAACAAAATTTCCCCTCTATTCGTGTTCTGAAAATAAAAACTTGAAGAAAAACATTATTAAAATTACATACAATAATTTTCGAGTAATTTTTTCGGTTATCTGAATTCCAGTTTCTTTTTGCGAATAAACTGTCTGGATTTAAATGATTCAATTAATTTCGAAAAATCCTTTTCAAGACGAAGAATTTTGCAAACATTCAAATCTTAAATAAGAACATTAATTCCGCCCTCATTAACTATAATACTCGTTCTACTTCTCACGTATATTTTTATCAGAAAACATAAAAGATGTAATCACGATTTTCCACTTGAGTGATCTCTCTGATTGTTGAATAAAAAACAGAAAGAAGAATGTAAAATAGAAACGAACGAAGAGATATGCATATATTAAAGAAAAATGTGAATTTTAAAAGCTGTCTAACTGTCTAAAAGAGGTAAAAAGAAGAAGGTCAGAGGAATCCGAAAGGAAAGTGAATTGCTTAAAAAATTTTCTCTTTAAACACCCTTTTAACATTTTCGTTGAATCACAATGGATCTCAACATCGTGTATTGTAAAATTTTAATACTTTTCTGTCATTGCCATTATAGCCATAGACTTCTCACATGCAGGCAATAAAAAGAAGTTTCGTCTCTAAATAAAGAGAGCGTGTTTTCAAAGCGTGCGTAACAAAAAAATTTGTAAATCTAAAATTACAGTAGCAAAAAAATAGTTTTTTGCTACTGTTATTGAGAACTGATTAAAAAAATTGGTGAATTCCTATTAGAGAATTTCTTCTCGATAAAAATTTGTTCTTTTTAAAAAAGTGCCTTTTGAAAATTTTTTTCAAAAGACACTTCTAATCAAAGTGACAAGATGCAAAAAAAAAGATGTAGCCTCGGGCTAGGATATTGTCTTTAAAATTCTAAAGATAAAAAAAAATGAATGAACGTTAGAAGAAAAAAATGTGAGAGATATTTTTTTCAAAGCAGAGAGAAGCTTTTCCCTAGGAAGAAGCTCAAGGTCAACGGGACAGAACCAACAAAACGAGAGAGTCTACCTTCTTATCCCCAGGTTTCCAAACTCTCCTATTTCCCTACCATTCTCCTTCACCGGGGTTCCATATTGATCGACGCCCCCTTAAACCGCACTGTATCCCCACTCCGACTTTGCGATGTCTCTGTCTTTCACGTTATCTCCACTCCCACTCCTCGCCTCTCTCATTCTCACTCACACTCATTCTCCTAACGTTGTTGGGCGATGTTGCCACATTTTCCTTTTTATGTCATTGCCTTAATGGAGACGCATCTTAAGTCAATTAGTCCACTGAGCTTTTGTACTTTAGTGTTTGAATTTTTCCGCTTCTTCACGATTATATCTTGATTTTTTTCCTTTCTCAAAAATCTTCTTTTCATGCTCGACAATAATCACTTTCACATCTATTTTATAGCAAACTTCTAAACAAACTAATTCCGCACATTCTTTTTTTCAGAAGATAAAACTTTACAAAACACATTTTTTCACATTATTTTAAAGACATTATTACATTATTACATTATTAAAAACAACGTAATAACACTTTTGAGAATATTTGGAATCTCGTTTTGAATTCCAATTTTCACTTTATGTATTTCATACACCGAAAAAACGGTAATCTAATTTTAAGAATATTAAATTCTTATTTTCGAATACCCGATTTTATAAGGGTTCTCTAATAATTTGGGTATCTTGAATGTGGTCGGATACCCGAAAGATTTCGGGTGTGTAAACAAGCTTTACCGAACCCGAACTGACTAAGATCGACCCGAAAAGCCCGAAATTACTCAATAAGGTTTCGGTCTTTTTGCACACCTCTAATTATTAAATAAAGAAAATTTTCTTAAATATTCTTCTTAGAAGAAAAGTTCAGACTTATAAGTTACTGAAAATAGGCCTATTTTTAAATATCCAAAATTTCGAAAATTCATAACTCGAAAATTTTAGCAATTTATCAAAAACAAAAAAATACGTTTTTCATATTTATTTATTTAACCATGGTCCTGCAGTCCCTATGGACCTTACGTTGGTAACTACATAAAAGTATATAAAATATAACGTAAATTACAAAAAATATATGAAAATTTTAATAGAAGAATAATATCATATTGACGCATTTAAGGAGGAATGGGACATAGAATATGACAAAATGTTAATGACGTTTAGTTAAATCTCTATTTTGAAATTAACGCTATGTAGAAAAGTATAAATATTAAGAAACAAAGAAGGTAACTAATTATGACTGAAAAACATTAATTAAATTAAAATAATATTGTTTTTTAAAAGATATTAACATTTTTTATCAGTACAAAACAAAACTTTTAGAAGTGATTGTACTAAGATGTAACCTAAGAAAATGAAAAATATGGAAAAATAAGTTCGAACCAATTAGTAAATTAGTAAATTAGCACATACACTTGAAAAATATTTCCTTCGTAAAATTATAGCACATAATGAGGTATTACAATGTTTATAATTGTAATTATTTATTTATAAATGATTTTAGTGAGCTAAAAAACGTGACAACGTTGTAAACTAATATCTTTGTTTTTCAAACGTTGGTAGCACTGTCATAACGGAAATAGTTGTAGGAGTGAGTGAGAGAGACATATTCTGCTGATGTGTATCTATGAATGGATAAATAGTTATCTTCTTTACCAACAATATTTTTTTCTTTACAACGTTGCAATGTTTTTATGTGCAAATGTCAAAAATCTTGTTTTTTTTCTACTTTTTAAATTATTTTCTTTGTAATTTAGTCTGTAAGTATATAAAAGTTTAATTATTTATTCAAGCTGACATATTGAACTTCAATATATATTTGAGACAAAAAATTTTGACATCTGGAAATATTATTTTAGTTTGATAAGAACCGAGTATTTGAATTTTCCATAAGAGACAATGTTAAATTAATAAATTTATAACTTTTAAACTATTCAGACAAAAATTTTCAAACTCTGTGAGCTGTTTTATAATATTATTAGAAACTCATCCCCAAAATTTGAAGTGTTTCTGACATTTTTTAATGTGTGTCCCATTCCTCCTTAACAATTACTGTTCAGGCAGGTGTCGACATAGTGCTCAACGGTAGAAGTAAATTTGACTAAAGAGGAAAAAAATAAGTCTAAATCTGGTTTCTTTTTTAAGGTACAATTGGTTGATGTGATAACAAGGTTCAGAATATGATAAGGATATAGATGGAGTAGGCAAATGGAAGGGTTCATAATTGCGTGAATTAAATCTCGATACGCGAGTGTTGATTTCAGATAATATATAACATGTTTAACCAAATTTTAATGATCATAGGTAAATCTCACGTGGAATTGCCCATATTATTGATTTTAAAGAATCTATTTACTATTTTAAAATTAAATTTAGAATTTTCATTTAGTAATTAAATATAATAAAGAAAAATATTGTTTTATTAATATTATATTGTGAATAATATTCTTTTTATTAATTATTAATTCTTGAGCGATAACTGTAAGTCGCATGTATAACCTATACAAATTTCAGAGACCATCGAACGCTCCTAATAAGAAAAATCTCTGCACTGAAAATTTAAAAGAAAATATTTAGAAATGATTTCAAATTCATATAATCAGCATCTTTAAAACATCCGTGTCACAAGTTTTTATAAAATTATTATATTCTATACAGGCTTCGCACTCTTCTACTAAAAGCTACTATTTGCTACTTTTTTGATACGAGGCTACTTTTTGGCAACTTTATTGAGCCTAATGCTACTAAAAGCTACTTTTCTAAACCAATAGTCAAATTTAGATTTTTAGTTTTCACATTTCCATTTAAAAACAGTGTTAAAAACTAAAATCGTTAACGAAAAACGACCACCATTAAGATGATAGGAAATAATTTTACCGACATTTACTCTACCAATAGTGACTGATTATAAATTGTGTTTAACCTTTAAATTCCCCGTTTTTCCGGCTTTGTCCCAATTTTTACCGCTTTTATTTTTTCATCAAATTTAAATTTACTTTATTTCGAACATAAATCTACTATTTGAAAAATAATTGAATTAAACAAGAAATTTTTTCAATTTTCCAAAAAAAAATCTTTTCTGTTCATAATTATAAGGGAAAATTTGATTAATTCAATTTCATGATAATTTATTGATACTAATTGAATTTCTGCAAAGAATTTTACTATTTATAAAAGTAATTGAACCCTTCCAATGAATGTTATTACATATTTATGGAAATAATTAAATGTTTGCGAAGAATTTTATTAAAATTTCTGAAAATAATTGAATTGTAGAGAACAATTTAATTATTTTTAAAAAATAATTGAAACTTCGGAGAATTTCAAAAAATTTTAAACATAATTGAATTTCTGCGGTCATTTTTATTACTTTTGAAAATAATTGAATTGCTATTTTTTTTAATTTTATGGAAATTTATGAAAATAATTGAATTCTTGTGAAGAATATTTTTCAAAAATAATATTCGAAAGAATTTAGTAAATCGGAAAAATTTTGCTATTTATAAAAATAATTGAAGTAATTGATTTCTTTAGACAAAATTTAATCAAATTTTTAAAAATAATTGCATTTTTCGACGAATTTGATTAAAATCTTATTAAACTTAATTCTGTTTCTGTAATGAGTTTTATTATTTATGAATGTTATTAAATTATTGCGAGGATTTTTCAAAAAAAGGTTGAAATAATTGATTTTTAAGAAAAAAATTTTAAATAAACTATTTTTAATAATTCAATTCCTATGAAATTTTCATTCTTTCAGAAATAATAATTGAATATTTGTGTAGAATTTTCTAAAAATTGTTTTTAAATAATTGAATACTTTTTGGAAATTTTATTAAAATACTAGACATAAAAATTATTGAATTAAGAAAATTTTTGAAAATAATTGAATTCTTGTGGTGAATATTGTGACGCGATCTGAAGAAAGGGACCTTAGAAGCAAAAAAGTATAGGTTATGTTTGCAATTTTTTAAATGAAAATACAAAAAAAGGATTTACTGCCAATATGAATAATTGATTTTGAAGTTTTCTTTATAACTAAAATATTTTATAAACACTGATTTTATTTTCAATAAGTGATAAAAAACTTTTAATAAAAAAAAAAATAGCGCAAACATAACCTTGAAGTGTTTAAAAGCTTCTAAGGTCCCTTTCTTCAGATCGCGTCACAATATATAAATGAATTTTTGTTATTTATAGAAATAATTGAACTTTTACAATGAATTTTAATAAAATTCCTAAAAGTAATTTAATTTTGTCGAAATTTTACAATTGAAGAAAATAATTGAATATGTTGCGAATAAATTTAAAAAAATAAAATTATAATTATACGATGACTAACTTCCATTCATTATTTAGAAAAAGTTAAATAAAATTCTTTAAAAGAAAATAAATTATTTTTAATAGAATGTACGGAAATTTCAATTATATAAAAAATTTTCAATTATTTGTTCATAAAAATTCAATTATGTTGAAATAACAATTAAAAAATGTTATTTTTTAAAAGAAGGCGCAAAAATTCAATTTTATTAAAAAATTTGAAGTTTGTACTTTTTTTAAATTAACTAATACAAATTTTAATTATTAATCTTCATACCAAGAAACGTGAGTACATTAGAATGTGACTCCTTATAAAATTTAATTATTTATCAATTATTGAATTAAAATACTTTGAAAGTTCGATTTTAAAAAAGTTTTTAATGAAATTCTTTAATTCTTTTTTTTCGTCACCGTGGCTACTATTTCCTACTTTTTTTTTGTCGTCTAGGCTACTTTTTCCTACTTTTTTTAAACTCATAATGGAGTGCGAAGCCTGATATTCTTATAATTATTATAATTTGCATCCGGCGGAAGGTGTTGAGAGATTTATTAAAAAAGAGAAAAAAATTTTATTTATTAGTCAAGTTAAACAAAATCGAGAAAAAATTAATATTTAAAATATAAAGCATACGATCCCAACCCTCAAAGAAAAATGGATACTTTTTGACCAATAAAAATAATAAACAAACTCCTCCAACTTTCAAAACAATGAAACTTCAAAGAAACAGATAATAGTTTCAACACCTCACGAAAAAATATTTCTAATTTTAAGAATATAAAATTTAACCACAACCTCTTCTAAAAAAATAAGAGGACTTTGAATCTAACTTTGTAATCTTCAGTAGACTTTTTTCTTTTGAGGGTGGGAATTATGTGTTTTATTTCTTAAATATTAATCTTTATGCATTTTGTTTAACTCAACCAAGTAAGAAAAAAGTTGATTTTGAACATGGGAAGAGTTTCTTTATCATTTTTATCGGTCAAAAAGTATCCATTTTCCTTTGAGGGTTGGGATCGTATACTTTATATTTTAAATATTAATTTTTTCTCTATTTTGCTTACCATGACTAACAAATAATTTTTTTTCTTTTTATTAAGAGGATCTTGAATTCTTTTTTATAACTGGCTTATAACAGAATATTTTCGTAAGGAGCTAAAACTAAATTTTATATATGGGACATTCCATTTCAAAACAAACCACCTTATAAACAATTGACATTGTAAGGCAATTTTCAAAAAATTATTTCTCCTATTTATTAAAGCCAAACTTTATTTACTATTAGTTATTTTAAAATAAAAATTTTTCAATTTCATGATGGTAAAAATTTTTTTTAAATAAATAATAAAATTTATAGAAAAAATTAAGTTTGAAAGATAACCTTTTGAATATCTCAAAACATGTCGTGTCCGATTTTCTTAAAATGTATGTCAAAATATAGCTTAAAAATTCTAGTTTTATTCTATGTAAACATTATAATGGGCAATTCGCGGAAATTTGAGAAATTAATTAAATTTTACAAGAATTTCTAAGGTTATAATGTTTGTACCGAGAGGAATTTGTTTTTTTCAAATTTTTACACTGATTAACCTTTGACTGCTTCATAAAATTTAATTGGTTCTTAATTTCAACCGAATTGCCCATTGTAATGTTTACATAAAATGAAACTAGAATTTTTAAGCTTCATTTTGACATAAATGTTAAGAAAATCGGACACGACATGTTTTGAGATATTCAAAAGGTTATCTTTCAAACTTAATTTTTTCTATAAATTCTATTATTTAAAAAAAAAATTTTTTTACCATCATAAAATTGAGAAATTTTTATTTTTAAATCACTAATAGTAAATAAAGTTTGGCTTTAATAAATGGGAGAAATAATTTTTCGAAAATTGCCTTACAATGGCAATTGTTTATAAGGTGGTTCGTTTTGAAATGGAATGTCCCATATATATTATAAAGCATAATATTTTCTCCACTTTGTTTAACTTAACCAACAAATAAAAAAGCTTTTTTTAAAAAGGAGGAGTTTGAATCTTATTTGAAATGGTCTAAAACATATATTTTTACTTTGGTGGTTGGAATTATATATGTTTCGTTTCTTAAATATTATTTTTTCTCCATTTTTGTTTTAACGCAACCAACAAATACAAGAATAGCAGATATTCTGAATAGATACTTTCATGATATCTCCAGGAAATTCTCAAGATGTCTTCAAGATATATGTAAAGTAACATTCTCAGGAATGTTTTGATATAATCAAAATATTCTTTCTTTTATCATCCATTCTTGATTTTCATTGATTCATTTTATTTGACATTATTATTAGATTTTTTTCTATCATTATTATCAATTGTTCTAAATTCATTATTTAAATTTTAAAGTCATACTTATTAAAATTTTAAAGAATATTTCTATATATTATTTATTTAATATATTTGTCTAGTAAAAGTAAATAAAAGAAATATTGAAGCATTATTAAAAAACCTCCTTTTTCTCTAAACATTTATTTTGAAAATTTTTTAATATTCAGATTGCATTGTATATTTTCTGTAAATTTCAAAATTTTCTGTAAACAGATGCAAATTTAAAATGTTTACGTTTATTAAATTGCTAAAAGCACATGTACTTGCAATTTAATTATGTATATCCAGTTATGTAGTTTCATTCGAGTTAAAATAATCATTATGCAGAAATTGAATTTCGACTGTGAATAATTACTTTATGTATAATCTAGAAATAATAATCTCGATTACTCATTAAACTGCCCCGGTAGTGTTGGAACACGCCAGAAATGGAATTCCCAAGAAGTAAGACTAAGGAGACTGAACTAATGGAATGGGGAGTGGAACCTTTCGTCGCTGGGAAACTATAAAGTAAGACTGAAAATTATGGTTTTCGCGCATGCGCAAATCCAATATATCTGTCTCTGTTAAGGACTATCTTGCCCGTACAAACTTTAAATAAATAAATAAATTTTTCATTACATTTTGTCATTCAAAACTATTAATATTTGTTTAAAATAAATGTAATGTCTTCAATAAAAATATTTTTTTATCTTAAAACATAAAACTTATCTGCAATAGTAATTACCAAAGCGTAGAATAAATTTTTATTTTATGAAAGAATCCAGTGAATCATTTTTTTTCAAAAATAGCATTAGATAAATTTATTATTTATAAAACTTAAATAATACATGTATTTAGTACCTCATGTATTCTTTTTTAATAAAAGTTGATTTACATTTTAAGATAAAAAATTTTTTTATTAAAGACATTTCATTTATTTTAAACAAATATTAATAGCTTTGAATGATAAAATGTAATGAAAAATGTTGATGTAAATAAATTTTTACGAATTTAGTCGTATTTTGATAAAAGATTTTAAATTTATTCTACTCTCTTAATTTGAATCAGTTAAAATTCATGGTTTTAACTGACAATCAGTGACTGACTTTTTGCTTCTGAATCAGTTAAAAACAACTGGTTTTCAGTTAAGAAATAACTGATTTACAGTAAAAAATAACTGAAAAATTAGTTAAACTTGACTAATTGAATCAGTCAAAAAAATTTACTAAAACATCAGTTATTTTTAACTAATTGTCAGTAGAAATATTACTATTTGAATTAGTGACTGACTTTTTGCTTTTAAATCAGTTATTCTTAACTGATTCAAATTTAGAGAGTATTTAACTTTTATCTGAACATTTTACATGAAATTTTTTTTACAATTTATGAAACTAAAAAAGCTCTTAAAATAAATGAAAAAGCAAATCAAATAAACAATATAACCTACTTCTCGTCATTCTATTGTCAACCTAAAAAAACAAACAAAAATTGCGTAGCTGAAAAGGCATTTTCTTCATACTTCGTTTGAAAAGGCACTTTCTTCATCTTTCGCCCGAAAAGGCATTTTTTTCACGAATCGCGTGAAACGCCATCTTTCTCGATGTTAGCCTGAAATGGCATAGTCTTCCCTAAAGCGACGAGTTCTTCTACAGAAGGCGGTTTCATTTCTGATCTTACTTACAGTATCCTTCCCTGGAATTCATGTTAGGGAAAAAGTATTTCTCTCTTTAACTATAATAAGCCTGTTTAGAGAATTTGGAAAATTATTATTATTAAATATCGGTCTATAATTTAGTTTAACGGGGTAGATATACAATTTGAAATGTGTATTTTGTAATGCTATTAATTTCTCATTTGATGCACACTGATGTTTGATATTTATTTTCCAAAGGACAATAATGATAGTGATGATGAGGAAAGTAGGAAATTTCAGGTAATGTTTTCGTTCGAAGATAATAATCAGTGATATGCAACACGCTCCTCTTTTGCGATAGTTTTCCCTTCGTTAATCATCATTTTCTGGAATAAGTCAGACGAACACGCCTTGTACAACGAGTTACCTAAGTTCTTCGACCCCGAGGATCATAAATCAGACCATTAGAGGATCAAACACTCCTACACTGGCTTTTTAAATATTCCTCTTTTCACCCTTCAATACATTCACCCTATTTTTTAACGGTTTGCTTATTTACAGCCGTCTATCCTGTTTGGTTTTTCCCTTTCTTTAGTTTTTTCTGCTCCGAAAGCACGTGGGTTTAAACTGCAAGTTTCTTTCACAAAGTCATCACTCCCATCAGGGTCTATTAACCCCCCTTGCTAAATTGTTTTTTAAACTAACCCGACTGAATTTTGTATTTCAGATACTGTTTCTTGTTTTCCTTCTATCAACCACAATGTCTTAGACCATCGACCCTTTTTTTGCTTTTCGATTTCATTTTCATTTCTTTTTTCTTCGGTGTCAGCGAACCTATATTTTGTGATGTTTCCGCTTTTTACTGAATGGTATAGCCTTAGGGGAAGACAATTTCACCGCAACCGTCAATATCATGAACCATCCTGAATGTTCACATTCACCTTGAATAAGGTCACTGTTAATAATGAAATTTTTTCTCATAATCCCTATAAGTCGAAGTAAGTCATTTTATATAAATAATGGAGAAAAATGGCTTTTTGTTACTTAAGAAATTGAAGACATAATATTTCTCTTCTACAATCTTGTATTGATCGGTTCCAATAGTAGCCAGTCAGAGCTGAGAAATTTTTAATGGACTTGTTTTAATATTTAATGAAACTTGCACAAATTGAAAATGTTTTAAAAATATGTTTCGAAACAATTTAATTAAAATGAGGATGGAAGAAGAGGACGAAAAGAACTTTTAAGGTAAATAAGTTTATTTTAACAGAAATCGGTTACTCAAAATTCAAAATCGCAAATCCAAAATGGCCTATGCTAATTTTGAAAATTTATCAGATTCCATTTTTGTTAAAAAAAAATTTCTAATGTCGCAAATTTTCTAATAAAAATGATATAAAGAAAAGAAAAATATAAATTCCGTTCCATTCAGAGATAAATGAAACTATTACAGATGCCACCGGTTTTTATATATAGAAAGATGATTTAAGATGAAAGTCAAATGATAAATGACATGAGTTATCTTTTGGAAATTAAAGATTTCCGGGGTCTATTTTGCGAGGGTATATTAAACGCGAATAGAGTTACGTATGAATGACCTCGCGTTCACGTCTGAGAATAACAGATCGGGATGCCTTTGATTTATGATCCAGGACGACGAGCAGATGACGCATTGCATTCATACCAGTCGGATGTTTGGTAATTCAAAATGGCAGTCTGCTCATGATCGTCCACAGTGGGTTTAATACGCCCTCTATCTGCCACTAACAGTCTGAAATGCTCAACATTACAAGGCGCACATTCTCTCCCGTTCCACTTGACGAATTCCTCATTTTATTATAAGCACAATATACATGTATAATATTGTTTAATGTGACAATTTGCCGCTTAAGCAATAATAATTTTAAACTAAATTATTCAAAATAACTCCTTTCATTATAGTCCCACATTGCTCAATAATTTAATTTTGCTTTTCATCATATAATTAAGGGCAGATGTGAGAAAAAATGGTTTCGTGATCGCCCACACTGAAAAAAATTATTTGTTATTACTGTGAGAATTCTGGCTAATACAACCATTTATTGTATTTTTGGATTTGTTGTGATACGATATCACTATTTCAGCCATTCTATTTTGTTTGTTTCGAATACGTCTGCGCAAAATGCTTTTAACAAACGCACCTAACCTTCTTTTTCACACACGAAAGCTGGGTTTCTAATACTGACCCTGAGTATTGTTGAATCAGACAAAAAACGGAATAGGCAAAACTGACGTAAAAATTGTAGTCATACGAAGAGGCAAATCACAGAGTTACGTTTAAATATGGTTGATACTGAAGTTTCAGTTTCCACTGAACAAATTTTTCAGCCAATACTTATACTTTTCAAAACTGTGTTTATTGTCATTATGATTCGTATGGCTAAAATAACAGAACCTTTTTTGTAGGTTAGTAAGAATAAAGCAAAGCACATATCACGTACACACTGAAAAAAATATTTTTAAATTTAGAAAATATATTCTAAAATAGGTGCCAAGAATGTTCTCTATTTCAATTAAGTGGGAAATATTCTTATCCTAGTGAGAAGTAAGGAATTGAGAAGAATTGAAAATTTCTAACTTTTTACGAAAAAGGTTAAATTGTTATATTTTTTGAATTCCGTTTCTGTCGAATTCATATGTATTCCGTTTGTAGACAAAGATTTGTTGAAAGTGAATTCCAATCAATTCCGTTTTTATATATTAGGCAAGAGTGAAGCAAAGGCGCTACATTTACATTTATCGATGTATACTGTTTAAATTAAGCAATTAATTTATGCGGTCTTTGTTTTTCATGATTCTACAACTAATCAACAACAAATTTTAATTGTCGCTATTTAATTTAATATATCATAATTATAAATAGAATATTTAATGAAATTTAAAAACAATGCAAAATATTAAGATAAATTTCGAAACTTTGTTCATGTTCATGTTTATAGTAACGTGTTTCGATATATTTAGTATAATTTTTGGATATTTTTCTTACTAAAAATTTAGAAAAATTTCAAAGCTAATAATGATTTTTTGCTCTACAAATAGTAAAAAATTTTTTACTTTATTTAATATTGTTTGTGCACTAATATTAACTGCAGTTACTTAATTAGTGCTGTTTCAATAAAGATATAAAAATTAAAAATGAGCGATAAATAGAAATAAAACGATTTAATCATATAAGTATACATTTATTAAGTATTTCTTTTCTTATAAATTAATAATTTGAATTATAAATAAGCCTGGTAACTACTACAATTAAATTACAATTATTTCAATAATTTTATATTTTGTTGTATAAATTAATTTAATAATGTTCACAACATAAATTTAAAAATATCACTTCTTTATCACACAAAAATAACTTTAAACAATTCACTTCACAACAACAAAATTTTGACTTAAAAATATTCATTTCAGAACGATAACTTACAACAAAAAAATTAACTCACAACAAAATATTAACTTGAAAATAATTTTGTCACGCGCGATTTTAGTGTCTTTCTGACAAATACTAAAGAGCAACTGACTCTCGAATGGGCTTTGGTAGAAGATTTTCCAGGCAATATTTGAAACTTACGAATATTTCAAACTTTCTTTCTAAATGAATCTATATGAAAAAAACTAGAACCGAAAAACTTATAAAAGAGGCCCGTTTACAAGAAAGGACCTTAGAGATGGTCAACCGAAGGCAAACCAGATGTGACAAACCTTTAGAAACTATGAAATACTTAACAATTTCACAATTTTGCTTGCAAGAAGAAATTTTTCTTCTTTTAATAAAATATTAAATAAAATTTGTTTATATTAATTATTTGTAAAATAATAATTATCTATAAATTGTATAAAATTATGATAAAATGTTGAATTATATTTATAAAAATATTTCTGAGTTTTTGATGGTTAATTAAAGATAATAATATTTATGATGAAAATGATTTGTTATTAATAAAAAAATAGTTTGTTTAACAAAAACTTAATAACAAAGGAGGACTATGTATATATTGTATTAATATATATTTTTGATATGTTTAAATTCAAATATCTTCGTAACTGTAGTGTCATTAATTAATGATTTTTACGATATTGAAAAATATAGAATTTGTTATTAATAAATAATAAGCATTCGATATTTGAAGTTCTACATTTTTAAGAAAAATTTATGAATATTATTAGAAATTTGTCGAATTTGGATGCAAAAATATCTTAAAGTTTTTTGAAGATTGTAATTTGTAACAAAATTAGAAAATTTCCTTAAATGTTTTGCAATATTTCATAACTAGTAAAGAAAAAATTCGAAATCATTGAGAAAAATTTCGAACTTTTTACGAAATTTACTTAATCTTACTCACTTTACGAAAAAATTCGAACAAGTTTCGAATTTATTCTACACTTTTCGAAAAATTTCGAACTTTGTATAGCAAAATCATTTTCTTATCGTTTTTCGAAATATTTCTAACTGTTTGGTAAGAAAAATTTCTAAAAATTTTTACAGTGTACCTTTCCAACGACATATTCGTTTTTGTATTTATCTGCTTCCATAATCATTTTATAAAGCAAATTTGAAGAGAGTTTTTATTCAATTGGCTGCAATTTTGCTGATTAACATTAGAAATGAAATTTTTTAAAATTAAACAAATAGGTTTCATTCTTTTAACGTTTCTGAAGAAAAAGAGACTAGACCGGCCAAAATATATTGATTTTTGTGGATTTTACATTAAATTTACGAAAAAATGTTTTTTTTACTTTTTATAAGCAGCAAGTTTGAGGGCTTTGAAAAATGGTTTAATATTATTATTTTAAAAAATCAAATATATGGATTTCTTCGTCTTTTCGTCTACTTTAATCCCAAGGAGTTCCAGAAAAGAAAAATTGAATTCCCTTTTTTTAAAAGCCTTATTTTTGGAACATCCTTCCGGCAGGACAGGCGCTTTAGAATTATTTTTTGACTTCATTCTTTTTTTATTCTCAATTATAGAATCATCACTGCTAAAAGAATCATAAGTCTTTTTTGATTTTCCTAAAATATAAATTAAAAATAAAAAATTATAAAAAAACGAGCTTACAAAATTTATCAAATTGAGTAATAAATAAATTTTAATTCCTTAAATAAAAACTGAGCAAATTTATAATTCAACGTGAATATAAGTTTTTATTTTGTATAATACATGTAACGTGATGTCAAAAACCTTAGAAGCAAAAACCTATAGTTCATTTTTGTCAATTTTGAAGTTAAAGATGTATAAAAAGGGTTCAACTTGAACTATAATCAATTTTAAATAAATCATCTACCATATTCTATAGGCCATTTTTAATTTTGTGAATCTGATATTGAATTACTATTCAGTTATATCGAAAATCCTTAGAACTATTTAAAATTAAGATGTTGTAGTTAAATTCTGCTTTATTATCAAAATTTCTATATTTCTACTCAGTTTTCGAAGAATTCGCCAAACTCAGAAAATTCAATGAACAATTATTCAGAGAAAAATGAAGATTTTTGAAAATTTTTAAAATGGATATTAAAGGGGAAGAGTAGCACTTTTAGTAGCAAGATTGGCCTTTTAGAGAAAAAAATGATCTCATGATGTTGCATGACATCAAATATAACTAAAAACAGTTTTTTGCACATTTAGGTTAAAATATCTCGAAAACCTGACGTGATGGGTCTTTTTTGAGGTCGGATTCGGATCTTCTTTATTACCTTCAAAAATCGAAGAGTTTTTCGCTTTTTCTAAATTCGTCAATTTCGCCGATTTTATTTTCGAACTGGTAGGTGCACTGATCCTAATGCCGGAACTGGACAGTGTTGGAAACATTTAAAATATCCTCTCAACCTGACAATGACTGAATTTTATTTTTAATTTAATCCTCATTTATTTTCTTTTTTGGTCCTGTATCCAATTCAGTATACGCTAATTTATCAATATTTAATTGATTTAATCTCATCACTGCCATTTTAAATGTATCTGTTAAATATAATTAAGTTCAATTTATTTGTAATTACTAAAATTAAATTGCAATTTGAACATTAAAAATTATTACTGCAAATCATTTCAAAACAAAAACCTATTAAAAAATGAGTTGAAAATTCCTTTTTTTAATAAAAAAAATTTCTTTTGAAAGTTATATTTTACTTCAGTTAAAGAAATCACCCAGAACAAAAAATTATACTTCTTTTCAAATAAATCAACATTGTGAACCAGAGACTATTCATAGAAAGTTTCGAGAGCTTTGATAAATGGTTGTTAATTTTGCACATTAAAAAATATAGTCAAAATTATAATTAAAGCTATTAAGATTATTCAAATATCTTTGGATTTCATTAACTTGGCTAAAAATATTTTAGTAAAGTCCAGAACTCGTCAAGATGATTCTCGAATTTCATAATACCAACATTCAAAAAATATCTGGAAAAACATGTTACTTTTGTAACAGTAAAGAGCCAGAAGTTTAAATTTATTTTATTTTTAAGTATACAAAAAACTAAGGCGATATTGAATAGAATTTTACTAACATTATAATTATTATAATTTTATTAAAATTATTTTTTGTCAAAATGTAATTTTCTATTATTGTATTATTTCATTTTTTATTATTTAGTATAAATTAATTTAAGAGTAATAATATAAGTTTTTCCTCATAAAAATGACATCAAAATTTTTAAGAATATTAATTATAATAAACGTATTATTTATAATTTAACTGTGTAAGTTTTTTAAATTATATATTTAGTTATGAACAATATTTATTATTATATTTATAATGACATTTTTTAATTTCAGATATATAAGATTAATAAAATTAATTTTAAATAATAATTTTATTAATGGATCAAATTCTTAATTTTTTCAAAATTTTCCAAGCCAATCACCCTAAAATGAGAATATTATTAATTTTAAAATTAAATTAAAAATCTATTTACATTAATTTAATTACAATTAAGTTTAAAAATAAATTATAATTTTTAAAATACTTTTCTCTTAAGAATAAAATTTTTTAAACATTTTATTATTTAATACCTAAATAAAGTCATTAAATTCACATATAAAATATAATATTTGAAATTAAATTATTTTTCATATTCCATTTATTTATGAAAGTATAATGAATATTTTTTAAATATTAACATTATAATTTTTAAATTATATTTCACATTACAATAAATCAATGTTTTAAAATAAATTAACAAGTCACCTTTGAAGTTACTTTGATCTTCATTGTGAAGGAAAACTTTGTTAGTGGTGTAAAAGTGGCATACAATAATGTTTCTTTGGAGCATTTTCTTGAAAATTTAATGACAGTCTAACCATTTTAATTTTAACGTAGTTTATATTAAATGTGACTAAACTGCGACAAGGTCTGGAGCTCAACACCCACATATCTAAAATTTTAGAATTGATAGGATATGCAAATAAAGGTCGCTTAGTGTTCCACAAATTACCTTTGACTTTTATTCCTTGTGGTGTTCCATAAATCCTTTTAATTCGTAGAAACTTATTATTTTTATCATTACAAAATTATTTGGTAACTTTGGAGTCAGTATGTATTCTTTGTATTCCAATTTTAGTATATTGTTACAATTGGATTTTAATATTTGAACTATTAAAGGCATTTCAGGGTTTGGAAGATCAATTTTTTTCATTTCATGTAACCTTCGACAAATCTGCGCTAAAAGACGCAGAAATTCGACTAAAGAAACAACCCATCTTTAATACATCGTCAGCGGCATGCAACGCGTGATGCATATTGAGTACTTGAATACGAAAATACAGATGTCTTAAACTCAAAAAGAATTTTTGTAAATAAGATTTTGCAAGTTGTTGATAAGTCCTGAATACTTTATTGCTAGATAAAATTCTAGTTGCTGCATGTAAAAGAAGAAATATTTTAAACGATTCGTACTCAACGCATCTGACATAATAATAGGATCACAGTATAACAAAAAAAATCAGAATTCTGTATCCTACCATTTATTCAAAGCCTTTAAAGACATAATTTTTCTCTAAAATAATAAACCAGTTCTGTAATAAACGCATCATTACACCTTCGCGAAATAAATGTATGAGGCCGAAAACGAATAGAGAGATCATATTTAGGTGTGGTTATATTTTCTCCTAAACGACTTATCTGTCCTTTCCTTGCCCAGGAAAGGAAATTGAGTTTCTCCATTTTCCTTTAGGCCTTGCGTTTCGCATCTCATGCAAGAAAAAATCCTACGTGACCCTTTACACCCTTCAGGAAAGCCCTCGCTTTCAGGAAAGCTGTGAATTCGAAAGTTGAAACGACGATTTAAGATCTTTAGTCCCCTGAGCAATATGTAATTTGTTTCGTTGATAAAAACATTTAAAAAGTCGTCGGTACTTGCTGGTTTTGAGTTGCCGCAAAAAATTGCAATTGGACACGGTGTATAGATGTCTGGTTTGGAGAAAACTTTACTAGAAATTACTCAAAAATCCTTTTATCCGGAGTTACTTAGAGAACTTTCCAATTAAAATTATTTTAAAAAACTCCATTATTTATTAGATCAAATCGAAAGAAATTCTTGAAAAGTATGTAATTAGGATTTAAAAAAAAATTTAATAAAATTCTTCACAAGGATTCTATTATTTTACTAAATAATAAAATTCTTCAAAGGAATTCTATTATTATCAAATTTTTTAATAACATTGTTGCATCAATTCGATGATTTTCAATGAATTAATTTTAAAATTGAAAATATTTAGAAAGAAAAATTATTAAAAAATTTAAGAAACAAAAGCAAACAACAACTAACTTTAAACTGTATGCAGATACCCGAATACAACGATATGTAATATAGATTTTAATATTGCTGTGCACAAAGCATAATTTATTACCAGAAGTTAATTAATTGTCTCTGAAACTTTTTAACTTTAATTTTCAATACTTTTTTTTTAAAGTATTGACCTTTGGAGCCATTCAAGTATTACGTAAGCATATTTTTGGAATTTTTTATACTCACCCCTCCTGCATCGTAAGATTTTTTTACATACAGTAGCGCCATTTCTTCTAATGAATGTAAGCATTAGCTAGACCCCTTCCTCCTTAAATGCTTACGCAATATTTGAATGATTTTTTAAAAATTTTCGTTAAGCTTGTATAATTTGTAAAAATCCGTTTCTTACTTTTTGGACAATTGTAGAGAGTAAATGATAGTTTTCCTGTTTTCTTGTAAATTTTCCTATAAATTAAATTGCAGTTTGGCAATTTCATTTCTTTTAGACTCAATGAATGTCCAGTTAATTTCAAAAGATTGAAAGAACTACTACACCTTTTGAAAGTCTCTTTTCATCGAAAAAGCGATTTAATGGTTTTCCATTAGATGAGAAATTCCGTTCGAAAATAAAGTTTACTTTTTTACAATTATATCAGTGAAAATGAGTCTTTTTAGTTGGCTTATGAATTATTTACCTTCACTTACCCTGCAAAAAGAAGGCATGGCTTCTTGATTTCGAAATGTGCACAAAGCATAATTTATTACCAGAAGTTAATTAATTTTCGACTTGTCGCGCTTTGAACTCTTTAAAGAACCGAGCGTCTTTTTGATCAAGAGACTTGGGTGATTTTCGCGACCCAGTTTGGATTTAATCACACGGATACAAACACACAAACACGCACAAGTTCAAAATGGAAGGTTATGCGATTCAAGTTCCCCGCCCAATTTCATTAAGAAGGCCGTTGTCCCGCCTCGAGTTGAAATCGAATTTCTCGAACACAACTAGTGTCGTAACTCCTCGCTGTTGGCTTAGACGGATAACGGAGCTTATCGCGCTTTCCACTTTTGGAGGGGAAGTTAGTGCTTTAAAAAGTAGTTTGCATCTAAATTCGAACCCCATATAAAAGAGAGAGACAGTGTGCACGACACTTTTCGAAATAAGAAACAGGTGGAATACGTTCATACTTTTGTATCCCAATCTTTATTCGAACGAAAAGTTATTTTTTATTTTTTACTCGCACCAAAGAAGAAAGAAGTTTTCAATTAAAAATCTAATTACTACATCTAATGTGAAGGAGAATTTTTTTTAAACCCAGGAGAGTGGTCTATCATTGAGTGAACATGTAGGAGTTTTGATCTTCTGACCTCAAGGGAATGAAGCTTGGTACATTGCGAGTTATTAGCCAATTTTAGATGGAGACGAGAGTTGGGAGTTTCAACTTCCGGTCACTGATTATGGTTTCTGCGAACGATTTCTTACATCCCCGCGGAGTAAGGAATATTCGTGCACGCGACTAACGAATTAGGAATGCTCATTATATAGAAATTTGCAATCTGTGTTTCATTAATATCGGAATATCTAAAAGGTTATATACGATACCAAGAATAAACTGATTATTTTATCAGATGATATTTTTCATCAGTTTTAGGAATTATAAAAAAATATTTGACGAAACTATATTATGGTAAAGGGATATAACTGTCTCTTTCTTTGTTTAAAAACTTAAAACAAAAGAAACGATGACTTATTTAATGTACTATGCAACGATGCTTACCTTTCCTTGCGGTTCTCACCCGCGAATCGCTGCAAAAATGGCAATATACCGGATTTTAATTGCCGACTTATAAATTCCACACTTCGAACTTATCATGTACCATCGATGACCTGTTTTAGGGAACTTCCCTGGTGCCAGGTAAGTAAACTACCCGGATCACGATGTTGAAATAAAACAGAGAACTTTCCCGGACTAGCTCTAACCGAGCTCAATATTCTATTTATACGAAGTAATGTTTTATATTGAAATAATAAGGCGTGAGTACCGCACATAGAGGAGAGAGACAGACACAATAAATTAACACTTAACTAATAAACATGAATCGAGAGAATTAATTAATCAATAATAAAGCACTTTTATTTTGAACACATTAAATAATTCTAGAGAGAATAAAAACTTCCACACGGCGGTGAATTTACTTGACAACCGAAAATGGCGGCGACCTATCGGCTTGCCATGCGGTCGTTCGTCTCAACGTTGTTTATCAGTCACACCGTCCACCGGTGATACTTCCAAGACAACGAGGAAGAGATGCTCTGGACACTAACCTTTAATCCGGTCCAGGCGAGTACGGAAATCCATTTTTATCTCTTTACTTTGGATTAAACTAATTTACCGTAATTAATTATCTGCAGCAAGAAACGAACTGTCGAAATTAGGTAAATTGGCTTCCTGCATCGGTCCCGTATATAGGTCATGCGCACGATGGGATCGCCCAGCAGCATGATAACAGGCCCAACATCTATGACAGGTGATTGACAGTTGACAATAGATTTGTGCCGATTGATATTAATTGATGATGAATTTTCGGTCAGTTGATAATTAAATAAGAATAAATACATTTGTGTTTTATAATCAACCAGAACGTGTGGAATTCTATTAAGATAAACAATATAATTTTGTACAACTCAACATCTCTGTGTTATATCGATTCTATACAATTCAAAGACATAATCATAAAGTAAAAATGTTGAGTTCGATTCTGGCTACCGTATTTAATGTATAATAATTATTCAAGAACAGACTGAATGAGTTTCGACGAGAACTTAATTCGGTTTTTATAGCGTGAATATTTAAAATCAGCGTTACAACTATTCCGTTTAGTCTCTTTATTACATAATAAGAATAAAGCTATTATACGGGACAGTAGGGGACGTTTTGCTCTTTTTTGATTCACAACATAAATATGTTATTTAAAAAGCAAGATAAGCTGTCATATTTCTTAAAGAATTGAAACTTTTTGATAATAATTGACTTATAAGAGATATAAAGTATTTACTTACTATTTTACGGGCGGAACAGTAGTGGACAACTATGTTACAACCATTAATTAATTATTTTTCTGCTCGACTATATAATTCACATGATAGAGACCAGAACATTCTAATTCGTAGTGAGTGTGCAAAAATGATTACATTTTGGTAGAATATAAAGTATTAAAATAAGTGACACGTTTTTAATCATTTTGTCAAATGATATTCTTGAATTTGATATGAAGTAATTAATGAATTTTAAAATATAAGATTTAGAGATTATAAAAAATTATTGTTCAAATATTACAAAAAAGGAGACATATATTTATTATTGGAGGCAATGTACTGCAAGTGCCTCGAGGATAAGGACAGTAGACAGAAGCTCCATAAGGACTGTCTAAAGTACCATAGGTCATAATTTACGTCAAATTTGACATATTTTTTAACCTACACGTCAAAAAAGCAACTTGATTAGAATCCATCAAGGAATCATTCTCTAAAATCAAAATTTAGGTTCAATTTGACAAAATTTTCAAATTACAGCTTAAAAGATAAGTCATATTTGACCTATGTTTTCATAAATGCAAGATGTTATAGACTGAGATCTATTTTTAAAAAATCTACTGAAATAATTATTTCAATAAATTCAAGTGAATAATTAAAGGCAGTGAATCTTGTTTAAGAGAATTATTTTGAGAAATTGATTCGGATATTGTTAGCTCCTTTCATATTTAAATTCAAGTAATGTATACATTATCTATTAAGAAATGCAAAAATAGGGGGTTGGCGCGCAGGGGGTCGAATATATATATGATACTCTTTTTTAATAATAGACACACGACAAATTCGCATTTGTGGTTGCAACGATCACAATCTCCGGTCTTTTTCCCAAACTCTCTCCTTCTCGAAGCCGATATCCGCAATCTCTGGAGGAAATTAGTATCTCCTTCTTTTCCCCCACTACATGCGCCACTCGAACCATTTTCTCTGGATACAAACACACATATAGCGTCTCTAACTACGTTCCACCAGCCACCTAGCGACTTAACGAGTTTTCAAATTTTCTCCTCGTTTCTGGAATCTTTCCTCTACTTTTCTATCTCTCTCTCTCTTTCTCACGGTCCACGCCTCGAGCTAACGATGGAAAAACAAAAAGGTCGAGATATCTTCAAGGCGGATTAAAATCGAATCCCTCTGTTCGACCGACGTCTTTAGCTGATGGAAAAATGAGCAAAAACTCTAATTTTATTTTATCGAAAGAGCTGACTCCTTCAAGTTCAATCCCAGAAATAATTAAAGATTTCGAGCATTAATTAATACTAGTTTTATATGTGACTTATTTGAAAAACTGTTTTTTAAATAAGTTAACCTAAGTTTTTCAGATTTTGACTAATGAATCATCTAAAAAGACATTTATATCTAATATTTTATAATTTTATGTTACCAAAGATATTGGTGGACATACCTAGATATTCGGAAAACATTCCGCGCATATCCTATGGATGTCCTTAAGATATTCAACGGGTAAAATTAGGATATTCTAGAGACCTATGTCCCTAGGAAATTCTAGGTACATTCTAGTGATATTTGAGGATATACATAATATTTCATCTGGACATTAAAAAATATCATATGTACAATCAAAGGTTACTCACAGGATATAGTTGCATTAATCCTAATGTATCCTTAGGATATAACACTATGGTAAATTAACTAAATGATAATATTACTATTATAAGTTCAATATCGGAGTATCGAAAAGAAAAAAACTTGCTTGAATGCAGCTATTTCTGATAAAATTTAAAAAAAAATGTTAATTATTTTTTTTTTTGAAATAAGTAAATAAAGTTTTTCTAAGAATGAAAAATTACGATCTGGAAAGAACCTGAGCTAAAAAAACGCGTTGTAGCATTATGAAAAGATAACGAAACTTTTTTTTGTTAATAAGCGAACTTGTCTTTAAAAAGAAAAGACACTTGCTATGGGTCTCGTCCTATACCTTGGAAAAGTAACGAAGAAACCAAAGATAAAGGCGCCATTGTTTGTCACAGTTCTATAACAAAGAACGTATACTCGATTATTTTCTGTCCCATGATAGAGTCACTTTGTTCCTTTTGTCTGTTTTCAAAGACCATGAAGTATCTGATCCAAAGATGGTAAATGCGCTCGTTTTCGTTCCTGTAAAGAAACAGAAAATACGTATAATTTATTTACAAAAAACATTATCATTACTTCAATGTCATTTTTGCATCACGTGCTCGACTCTGAAGTTTTAAGACTATTAGTTTCGTTTTACTATTTTGTTGAAAATTTGGAAAATTTTAACGGATCTATCAAGACTATCAGAACAACATATCAAAAAAAGCTTGATTATTATTCGAGACATGACTCTTGTCAAAGAGAATAAAAATACACTTACCAAAATTATTTAATTCCACATCACCTCCTTTATACTTACTCAGAAATAAGCACAGCAATAATAAAAGAAACGATGTAGCAAATAATACAACTTTATTATCACCACCAAATTATCTTTTCATCCCTTTCACTATTACTTCTTTTTTCCTCTTTTTGAAAACTTACTTCGTTAATGAGAAACTGTAATTTTTGTCAGCCTTCGAGAATAAATCGTTCTCAAGTGCACTCAACGTAATTGTGCAATCGCAAGATAAATGAAGGGGTCGTTGACCATGTTACTCTAAACGCCTATTAATCATGCGCAAAAGTACTCCAGACAAGATTTGACGATCTACGGATGGTGGACGAAAGAAAACCAATGCGACTGAACGACACTTATGGAAAGAAAGAGAGAGATTATGATGATGATGATGATGACAAAAGTATGATGGTGATTAAAAGGTGAGAAACGTAAAAAAATGTAATTGAATGAGAAGCTATCTGTTAATAAGAAAGGATATGTTGAAAGAGAATTTGATATTAAAGAAATTGGAGAGTTTAGCTAAATTTTAACAACCCTAGTGTAGTAATAATCTAACACTTAACTTCGAAAGTTTCAACTTCAGCTTAATTAATACAACTTAGTTAACAAAATGGTCTACCAAGTCGTTAAAAGGTTAAATTAATACTTGGAAGATAGTTGTCTTAATCCAGTTTTCGGTGAGTTGCCAAAGTAGCTAAATTAGTTCTTGTAGATATTGCAAATTGTCTCTCACGCCCAAGGCTCGATCTATTCGTCTTGTTTAGGTCAGTCCATGTCACAAGAAGTCGTTAACGTCTCGGACACTAAATTCAGATCGATAAGTCACTGATCCCTTGAGGATCCATGGCAAGGGAGAGAGAGAGAGAGAGAGGGACATGTGTATCAATGTTAGTCCCCGAACTAATGAGGCATCTCTCCATAAATGTCACACGGCAATTTCCCTTAAAATTCTTTTTCTCTTCGTAACAAAAACTATTGGAAAAATTGTTGTTTCTAAAGTGTTTGGAAAAAATATTCTTTCTTCATTACGATAGGAATAATAATAACAGTCATTATTGTACGAAATATGATTTTGAAAATTAATGGGTAGTTCTATAAAAATTGTTAAAGGGGGGAATTCTGGAATTCAGGAATAAACTAATAGTCATCTACATATGATGCAAAAATAATTAATTTACAATTTATTCATACATAAATTGTCAAATTTAATTTAAAAAATCATGACAATTGGCATTTCATCTCGCGACAAATGTTAAACATTTTATTTCAATAAAATAATATTTAGGAGTACATTTTTGCCCAAAACTGGTCAGGGATGAATGCACCTACATATTAGTTAACATTTCCTAAAATATCTTCGAAAATTATTTTGTATTCTTTGAGAAATCCAGTGGGAATTCTTACACGTATTCATTGAAGTTGGCTGTTTCCACATGGCCTTAAGGGTAAATAATATAAAAACACGTACTTTTTAATTTGCCAATCCCTGTCAGTTTTCAAAGATCTTATATATATTATATCTTAAATATCTTTGTATTTGCATATTTTAAAGATGCTTCAATCATAAATCAATTTGAAATTTTTGTTTCTTTATTGTTTTAGATGCTTCTGGAATTATTAAATTAATTTTACTTTTCAATCTTTAGAAGAAGAAATTGTTTAAAAGAAACAAGTCGAAAAGGGCATCTAAAGCGAGTATTATTATTTGCTCGAAGGCATTTGTTATAATTAGCGTCAGAAGCATGCCTCGTCATCCGTGAATCACGAAACCGGAATCCCACGTGAGTTTCCGGTCAGAATCACAGGGTCACCGGACCTTTCAGTGTGTAGACGTGTGCAAACGTGCATGTAAAACCCATTCATCATAATTAGATACCGCGCCTCGTCTACCAAACGAGGAACTGTGTCTCAATAGAAAAGTTTAAGATCTATTATTTATGTCATTAACAGAATGCTATTTCGCTGTCTTCTGACAATATAAAAAATTCGCAACCGATATCCTCAGTATTCCAATGCTGTTACAGATTAATTAATAATATATATTTTTCTAAAGGATAATTATGGTATTTATTTCACGTCGCCAATTCTGTAATAATTTAAAATAAAAAGAATTTTTTGTAAAATTTAAAGCATGCTTACAAACATCAGAAACGAAAGAACTATTACGATTATACAAAATTATAATAATATATCACATTATATATGGAAAAATGCAAGTTCATGTGGTATTTTCCATGTAAAGAAAAGGAGATATTCGATATCTATATCTTGTTCGTATTAAAAGAAAAATCCGCATTGATAACTCTCGATTCGCAGAAAGTTTCACCATTCCTCTCTCCCTCTTTCTCCCTGTGGAATTGCGAACTGATACGTCTATGAAACTTCACTTGCATGTCACGATTGTGATGGGAATATAGAATATGTGTAATATTACGTATCACGTCTCTAGTTTCAAAACCACGAAGCTACCACATCAGATCGTAATGGTCGATTATTGGAATTGTACTTTGCCCGAGAATTTGCATTGTAATGCATGAATTTATTAAAACAGTTTCAGTTATCTTGTACAACATTGGGCGTGTACGCATAAATTTTACGCTTATTCAACCAATAAACGTTTGGAAATGTTTTCATAATAAAATGAAAACGATCGACTAGTAACAATTTTGTATTTATGATTAACCAAAATATTATAACATCAACGGGGAGAAATTTAAAAATCTTGCCATTATTATACCATTATAATTAAATTTCGGGAATTATAGAATAAGGTGGTCCCATACAGACACCCTAAAGTGTAAAGGCTAAAACTATGACAAAAATGTTAGTGGAAACAATTGTTGCTGTTGTGGAAATGTTCGAAAGACGTTGTATTTAACGTATTTTTTAGTGGTACCATCTTTAAGAAACATAAAGGGGTCACAATTTTTAATTAATTCATATTAGAAGATTTTGTAAAATTAAAATCTTCGTGTCATTCCAGGAAACGCAATCAAATTAGTCCACAAGTCATCACCAAATCAACTTCGCGCCTTTTTCGTGTCAGTCTAGGAATCAACACTAACCAGATTGTGTACTGTCATCATGTTTATTTTTCGATTTCAGTCTAGAAAATCTCTTCCAGTACTAAGTGCCTTGTTCTAGTCTCGTCTTAGTCAAATTCATTCGAAAAGATCATTTCTACTGAGAAACACGTTTCTGTTGTTCTAAGGACAGCATTACCTCGACATCAAAGTCAAATAAATAATTCAGTCACTCCTAAACTGAGGTGTGTTTCATCTAATTTACATCGAGATTTGAACTCCGGACTTTCTACTTTGGCTGTCCCGAAAACAGTTTGAAAGAAATCTCCTGCACTTTCTGTTTACGCTGGTCAATCTGTTTTCTTCGACCTCATCCGTATCTGTTCTTTTTCTTATTCAATTATCTAATTGTAAATGATTCAGATATAACTTTTTAATAATTTAAATTTAATCTAATAGTTCCTCATTATTGATAAACATGTCCCTTAAGATCAGATTTATTCGGTCTATGAATAAAACAGGTTTGGATTACTGATACAACATTGTATCTTTGCAAAAAGAAAAGAAGGACACCAGAAAATTCTGGTGCCCTTCTTATAGGTCGTTTCTTTTGCACCTATGCGGGTACCTGGGTCCATAAGGACTATAACCCGAAGATTTTCAATATCTGAAATTCCTATAACCATCTGCTAGGTACGTCGGGATTGGAAAAACGCTTCAGATAGCATTGAATTCCTTTAACCGGCTCTGCGAGAGAAGGGGTCTCTCAGCGAGCCGCGGCAAGCCTAGGCGAAAGATAGACATTGCCCTGAATGCAAGAAGACTGGTGCCCAATGAAATGGAGAAGCAGTTAGTTGCATTCGTATTAGCCCCGATAATACCCCAACAGAAGTGGGAGTGAATTAGCGAGGACAAGCCTCGTGTACTACCAGCGGGGACCACGCGGAGGTTCTGCTTCCAGACCGTAGTCTCACCATGCCTGCACTAGACAGGCGTATTGCGTTCAAATGAAAAAATAAAAATAAAATATCACGTTAGTCGCCTCTTACGACACGCTCTGTGACTAGCTGGATTAGCTATTCTCTGATGCCGGCCCAACCACGGCGCTGCCCTCAGCGTGTCCCATTCGAATCGACGACACTGAGAACAGTCGTTCAAGACTGAGGTATCCCGGGTTCGTCACACCCGCAGGACCGAGGTCCCCCTGTCGGATAGTCCTCCATATTAGACTTGCCGCAGACCATACGGCACTGCCAGCTAGGGCTCCGGGACTTGCCAACTCCCGTAGAGTGGGATTACTGATACAGTACAATGTGGGATATGTTTAGTTTCCTTTTAAAATTTAGCAGAACGAAAATGTAATCAAATTTTTAAAAATCCAAGGGCCCAGCCTCATAAATCTATTCTTGAAAACAGAATATTATTGTTTTAATAACTGTAAAATTCCGAATACTTTGGATAAAGTATTTTCTCAACAGTTTATTAATCATTTCTTTAGAATAGTTTATGTCAAAAAAAGACGTTGTGCAGAGATTTATGGGTAAGTATCATAGAGTAATAAATCTAAGAAACGAAAATTTATGAAATGCTCTCCAGTAACATCTTGTCAGACAAATTCGAACTGAAATCCACTTGTGCAACTAGAGAAGAAAAGTTAAACATTTTTGTTTTTGAAAAATCTCTTTGGAAAAAGTACAGGATGGCAAATGATGTCAAGTAAAGTTTTTACACACACACACATTTGAATATTTTACATGAATAGGCAATACCTGGTCTAGAGAATTGTATACATGTAATATACACTCTCTTAAGGGAATTTCAAAGTCAAAAAAGTTGCTTCACTTGGACGAACATTAGAAGGTGAATGACAGAGACAGCTAACCACCGACGCGTACTTGTCTCATGTGTACATATGCATATTTGTGACTATGATAAAGGGATGAGACTGAGTGAAGTTATGTTGGTCTAGAAGGCAAAAGGGGGATTTTCATAAGAATAGCTTTTGAGACCGTGAAGAATCGTCGTTTCCGCGCCAAATGACCAGCTATCATTTTTGTTGGCTTGACTTGCATGTGAAATGCACAAGGAACCTGGATCCAAAAAAAAGAATCAAGATGTATTTTCTTATATTTGGAAAAAATTTCCTAAACCGATAATAATATATTTACTAATTTTATTTTTTTCAAAATTTATTTCATCCTACATTCTTTTATTTTCACGTGTCATTTCAAGTCTCCATTTATTGATCTATTTGTTGTAAATAAATAACATTTCTGTGACAAAAATACAAGAAAAAACTTAATTAATAGTAGATTAGGAACAAAGGGAAAAAATAAACGAAAATAAAATCAATAGAAATTGTAAATATTAGTTTCACCTTGAATTGAATACCTGTAATATTAAAAAAAAGAGAAGTAGAAGTGAGGGTGAACAAATTTACTCCGTCCTTGACTTTTCACATCCTTTGACAATGAATCTCCTGAAATCCTAAAGAATTTAAAAGACCTTGAAGTTATATTACCAAAGGTGAAATCTTCTCCGGGGTTTTCAAGATGAGAATATTATCTTTTCTTCTTTCCATTAATATCGAAACGGATGCGATCTCATTTCTAGGCGGATTTTCCATGAAATCTAATTTTACAAATTGCTTTTGAAAAAGGACAGCACTGGTTTCAAAATCATCGTGAAATTATTTTTCGAAATGTAATTTTCAAGAAGCTCACTTTCACAAAGATAGGTATTTATTTCATATATACGAACATTGAGATAATTTACGTACCTAAGCATATAACAAATACAATTACTTAATGTAAATTAAAAGCGAAAAAGGCTGCGCATTAATATTAGCATTATTGAACACAATTTTACTCAATCCTACCACGCATAATATTTTCTTAAAGTTTGTTTTTAAGTAAAAGCTTTGATATGTAGCCTATCAAAACCAGAATTATTTCATTCCCTAAAAATAAATAAAAAACAGCATTCGTATTTAAAATTCTTAATTTATGAGAAAATTAAAATACTTTATATTACACTTTTTTCATGTTTTATAATTTTTATTTGCACAGTTACCGACAGACAACCTAGAGCGAATTCTTTTAATATATCATTTGAGTATGGGGCTGTTCAAATACAGTTCATTAACTACATACTTTACGAAGATTGTGAAAAATTATACAATGTTTTTATTCACAAGAAAGAAGAATCCGATATTTCAGTAGTCTATGATCAAATAACATGCAGAAATTATTAACTCGGTTCTCATTAGGTCATTCCAGGAACATACTTTGTTATTATCAAGTCCTGCAATATAAGTTTAGGATGTTCTGGATTCTTAACAAGCACAGAGTATATATTCTTTTAAATTATTACCTTTAACTGTTAGCAGAGATAATTTTATTGCAAAACGAATCTTTTAAATACAAAAAGGTTAGAAGTTTATTGAAAAAAAGTCGTTTAAATATTAACTGATTTCTTTTGATTTTTAAATGAAATCTTTTTATGTCAAAAGGATAGTTTCAAGTTGTTTGATATTTGTAAACATGTCAAAATAATACAAAAAAATTTAATTACTCTTCAAATAATGCAAAGGTAATATGCAGAATTTTTACAATAATTATTTATTTGTAAATCAGCAGTGTATAAATTTCATACTTAATAATATGTAATAATAGTAAAACTAAATTATTTAAATGAAATAAACAATGTATGAAATTTAAATAAAATATTGACAATTTTGGATAATTATAATAATTATTTATATATTCGAAAACTATAATTTAAGGGGAGGTTATCAGCCATTTATAATATTATATTTGATTCTAATTTGGGTGTTGTTCCTGTAGTAATATAGTTTTTATTGAAATTTTAATTATCTGTTAAGAATGGCGAAGTTTGTTTCTAAGTATGTTTTTAAATTATTTATAGATTAAATAATCATATTTGCAGAAGAATTTTAATTTGAAGTTACATGTTTCTGAACAGTTTCGTTATTATAAAATAATGATTAAATATTAAACGAGAACTAACATATTTCACAGCCTTATAATTCAGATTCTATCAAAATCAGTCGGCATTGCAATTGTATTATGCTCATTTACATTCCCAAAACAATAGTCCTAAAATCATATACATTATTAAATTGTGATAATTGCGAAGTAAATTTACAATGTGCTCCTCATTAGCGTCATTCGCTTCATTTCGTTTTATAATGTTTCAACGTAAATCAATCAAATTTTACATTTAGTAATCATCACAGACAGGAATAATTTGAATTAATTAAATAATAATAATTTTTTCAAGAGGTACGGTACAGTCAGTGACATTCACTTCACTGTTTAGTAAGATAGTAAGATACACAAAGCAAACCGTATATTCTACTAAACAGAGAGATTAGGTAGTGTATTTTACTAAACATTCAGTTGGCGCCACTATCGGCGTAGTAAATGTTTTACTAAACGCGTTTTATAAAATTGACTACACCTCTTATCTCCGTGTATAGTTATCTGTAGTAGTCAAGATTCTACAAAACATATGTTCAAAACTAGTGTGAAGTTGTATTGCTCTCTACATCTATAGACATGCGAAGGGAACTAGAATATTTTGCTTTCAAATTTTGTGCACGAAGCTAATATGCTGGCTTCCCGCAAAAGCGCAAGTAACCCTGAAGTTCCTGTTGAATTTCAATGATTTTTAAAATTCCCCAAGAATATCAGTTTCAATTTTATATTCTTCCCTACGATTTTAAATGTTTTTATTATTAAAAACATATCATTTTTATGATTTTTCCCGTTATTAATATTTTTAGACATATTTCCGAATGGCTCGAACCGCCAATCAACTTGAAACTTATTATGATAATGTAATTTCGTGCCATGATTATGAAAATAATAATGAAAATTTGTCACTAGCTCATCTTTATATTAAAAACCATAAAAAACTATACATTGCGGAACAAAGGGATTATACGATTATTATATTTAACTGCAAGTTAAGTAAAATGCAAGTGATATAATTAGTACACCTTTATTAAGTACTGCAAAAAATAGTGAATTATTAGGAACGAAAATTCTTAACAATTTTAATGTGTTTTATTATGCCATGAAACAGATTTAATTCAAGGGACAAAATTTAAAATAACATTTTTAAAATAAAATGTAAAGAAATGTAACAATTATTTAAATCTTTGCAAAGTACAATTACTTGAAATTATTAAAGTGTAAATTAGTATTTAGACGCTTAAAAAATTTTTAATAGTTTATTAACTCTCATTTTCACAATGGGGCATGCCAGAAAACTGAGAATAAAGGTCTTAAATGTTTTTTTTTTTGCAAAAAAAAACTTGCATAATAGAAATCATTAAGCACTACAGTTTCTATTAAAAATAATTTTATTTTTTTCAAAATTAATGTAAAAAACAACCTTAAACAAATGTTCCCTCCTTTATAGAACTACCCATATCGTTTTGTTTAATTTCAAAAATATTTAATTAAATTCATTTCTAAATGTGAGGAGTACATTCGGGGTAAATACGGCCACTAACTTTAAAATTTAGAATAAACTAATTTTACTTATTATATTTTAACAATAATAAAAATTAAAACTTGTTAAAACCAACTTGAAAGACATAGGTAACTTCCAAATTGTCTTTTAAACATAAGTACTTTGCATTTGAAGTGAACGATATAATTATTTATATTATTATATAGAAGTATATCTTACATAGTATACACTATACTTCTTAAGAATTTAGAACATCCTGAACTTATATGGTAGTACTGGATCATAATAAAGTATGTTCCTGGTTTGAAATAATGAGGACTAACTTTATAATTTCGGCATGTTATTTGATCATCAACTATACTGAAATATCGGGTTCTTCTCTCTTGTTAATAAAAACACTGTATACATTTTCAACAATCTTCGTGAAGTAAATAGTTTATTGGTAATAGCGAAGAAAAAAATTTTCAAAAAATAATAATAATGCAAAATATGGATCCATCGAAAGTAAAACATCGATATTATAAATGACTCGAACCTAATCTTAGGTACCCTATCGACTACATTACTCAAGGTCATATTATTACTTTAGCCTTTTTAAGTGACTACAGTAACCGATGTAAGTTAACTAACATTCCTGGACCATCAATGACTGACTGCTGGTTACCACGACCTATTCAGCTGCTACCGTAACCGAGTATCTTAACAAATTTCACCGGAAATTTCTAATCGTATTTGATCAGTTATTGTAGATAAGTTACCATTGCAAGTGCTGTATTAACAGAATCGCTCGGTTGTTTTTTCTCAGTTTCATGTTTGAAGACGCTTAAATTTTAATAAATTGGGTTCCTTTTGGTCGAGTTCCTTCAGCCACTTTGACGATCACAGTATTTCTACCTTTCTTGTCTGAATTTGGCTTTGATGCTGTTTTGGTTCCCTTGCCTCTAGTTCCTTTAGGAGGACCCTTCTCCTTCTTAAGTCCTTCACAAGTTCAGAATCGCTTCGCTTCCAACTCTCCAAGATAACGTTTTTTTAGTATTACTGCATTAAAACGGTCACGTCTCATCCTTCGGTCCTTGAGTGCTTCTCCTTCATATCCTGTATAAGCGATGCTAGGCTTCAGAGTCCATTCATGATTAACATATTGACATTCTTCTGGACTTAACAGGTCTTCAGCATCTTACTGAGCTCTTCCTTAATTTTTAGAATGATCGCTTCCTCTTCTTCCCGCATCTTAAAGCATTCATCTCGATCTTCATTGCAGCTAGAAATGTCAATCGCAGAAGTATTACTGAAGGCAGAAATGCAGCTGTCTTGACTTCCCGAGTCGAAATTTAGAGTCGACTCAGAGTCCGTTAAGACCTGCTTCATGGAGAACCTATAAGAACCTGAAGAGGTTTTACTTACATTGTGATAGAATCGATTTAAGATCTCATAGGGTCTACATAAGACCGTTTTCGCTGTCTATTAGGCGTTAAGGAGGTCTTAATTTAAGACCTCTTTAGAGCATATTAACTACTACTAACTACATAATTTAGAGTTCGCGCATGCGCAAGCAAGGAAAAAAGTACTGTTAATATTGAACAAAGCAATCCTATTTGTTTTATTAAATTTTTTGTTTTCTTGACAATTAGAATGTTTTATAGACACAAATTTTTTTTAGAATATTAATTGTATAACCAAACTAACTGTCAGAACACCAAAAAAGTAATCATAACAACAAAATATAGGATTATTAATTCAAGATAAACAATTCCTTTTCTTTAATTATATAATATGGTTAATATAGATTGCTGGTAACATTACCTGATTTTCTTATATATTTATAATTCCACATAATGATGAATTAACTGGATATAGTTGTTTTAATAAAACAATTTTTTCTTTTTTCTTGTATTTTAGCTATTTTTAATAACATTTTACAAAAATAAACACAAAATTACATATACAAATGATTTATTTACAATATAATAACATTAAACTCCGGACAAAAATATATACTTATTTTGTTACACATATATTTACACACACATATATATATATATATATATATATGTATATATATATATATATATATATATATATATATATATATAATTATTAACATTGAACTAATAATTACACTTAAAGTTTTTACTATATAACTAAATTATTTGAACTGTTGGCCATCTACTTTAAAAATACAAAAAAAAATAGAAAATATTTCTAAGTTCGACATGAATCAAACAAATATTTCAAAGTTGAACAAGAAGGTCTTATTAGGTGTTAATGGGAACTTCTTTCAATTTTTGGTATATGTGGCATTAAATAGATCGGTCTTGGCAGACCCTAACTAGGACTATAGCAGATACAGATTTTTAAAGAATTTTGTCATAGTACCTAAGATTACTAAAATCGATCTAAGAAAAACTTAAAAGACTTTAAGTCGAATTTATAGGTTTTAATAGTAGTAAAGCAAAACTAAATACTCCTTATTAGGTCTTAAATCTACTTTAAATTTCGACTCGGGTTATCACGCTGCCCCCGCGCTAGGCGCTTGACGGTCGGAACTAGTAAGGGATTTAGCCGAAGCATTTTCCAGCAGGTACTCGCCGTTTTTATAATCCCTTATTTTTGTCTTTTTGTTTGATTGTCCTTTAGTGAAAAGCCCCACCACCACGACAAGATCTACCGAACATATCCATGATGCCAGTTATGTTCGGCAGCGATACGCATTCACCAGTCCCAGCACATCAAAGACATTGATGATGCCTGGCAGCAGAAACACATCTATTAATTTCAGTAGATCAAAGACATCGATGATGTTCGGTAGTGGACAATCATTGGCGGGGTCTGATGCGATATTTACTTGAATCGATTTAATAGTTTCGTTTTCTGTAAACAGAAAATTTCAAAAAGGTACCCCATTTTGTCCCACTTTCCTCTTTAGTTGCAATGAAAGAAACACATAAAATGTTGTGTTTTTGGTCTAAACTATCATAACTTTTAATCTTTAAATCAAAAGTTTAATTATTCGCAAAGACACTCAAAAAATAACATTCATAAAACTTTAGAGATGACAATCATTTTCAATTAAGATAATAGTGTAAAGATTCTGTTTATAGGACAGATACTTATACTTTGTGCAAGACAAGTCGTGCATGTGTAAAGTACTCCTAGTCATATAAAATGGAAATAGAGAACTAATAAAGGTTTTTTTATAATTCTCTACTATTAGATGACTGTAACATTATCTCTTATGCACGAATTGTATCGCACAGGGTGTAAGTATTTGCTCCATAAACAAACACTTCGCGATATTATCTTCATTGATAATATTAATAGTCAAAACCTTAAAAAATTTCTATTAAAACTGAAACTGAATATGACCATTAGTGATTTGAAAAAATTTTCCATATGGAAAATTAATTAAATATCAACATAACTATAAGCAAAGTTTTATTTTTATATTTTTTGACAAAAAATTTAATGATTTATAATAGAAAATACAATTAAATTTTAGTTTGGGAATACTTTGGGCAATCTTAGTTAGGGCCAAGTTGATTTAGCCCAAACTTTGTCCAAATACACTAAAGAAAAAAATTTGTTTAGAGATTTTTACAGTTGCGCTGTTATACTTAATTGTCCAGCATATCATTTAAATAATAATTTAATTAACTAAATTATTTTATTTTCTTATTTTTCGAACTTTGGAAAGCCCACTTGGGTCCACATTGGCGCCCAATCCATAAGTAACAGGAAATCTTACTTTATAATTTATAATGTTTGACAGAATGGTATATAAACCAAAGTTTCAAAAATATTTTAATTGTATTCTGAAACAAGAGAGTGGTGATTTTAAAATTATATACTGTGTTTCAAAATTTTGTATTATGAATCAAATTTTTAAATACTGTTTTGATGCATTTTAATGAACATTTGTACATTGTCGTCTCACTAAAATGATAAATTAAATTTTCTGTTGCAGGTATGTAACAAATTTTCCATCTTCTATTGCACTCATCCCATTATTCATTCGAGTCTTTACAAACCTTTGGTAAGAAATTTATATGTATATCTACATCATATAGGATTATATTCAACAATTGCATGAAATTCATAACATAGCTTTCCCTCTCGGCTTAATTGAATCCCTCACCAAAAACCTTCTCTCACTTATAAATGAGTATTGCAACGAACTTCATTATTCCGTAATTCTTACTCTTTCTCTCTCTCTCTCTATTCCTGTGCATACACGTATACACATCCGAGTCAAATTGTAAAACAACACGTGACAAGCGAATTAACATTCATAAGCTTAATTAAAATTATCAAAAAGGGAACTTTTTTTACCTTTCTTCATGAAATAAAAAATGTCATATTTCTCTTTCATATATAATATAATTAATTTGTTAAAGCATAAATATATTTTTTAATTTTAAAAAAGGAATAATCAAATTCGAAGAGAGTGAAAATTAGTATCATACATTACGGTCCATTGTTACTTATAATATACTTTGTAGATTATTTCCTTTTGTAGAAGTTATGAAGAGAATACAATGCGGAAATATGGTATGTGGAAGCTGGCATGTGGAGTCTTGAATGTAGAACAAGGAATAACTTATATGTAATCAACCCCCATTATGTAACTTTTTCCAATTCCACACTGAAAAAAGTATATTTATGATATACTTTAGGTCAAATAATGTAGAAGTCCGGGTGTAAACCCTACTTTGAGGATTTAAACACTGAAAAAAATCTCCTTTACTGCTTTCTACAAGAGTGTTTATAATGACAATTTTATAGCAATTCCACTTTGAAAAATTTGATATTGTTAAAAGTATACTACTTAACAGATATCCAATTGATATGTTAAATAGAAAGATTTCGCAGAGGTATAGTGCTCTTACCAATAACACACATAAGAGAAAAATAAACAACAATCTTCCAATTGAAAAGATTATAAGCTCTCTATATATTTAAAATTTTGATGAAATTCTCTTTAATATTTTCAAACAACATAATTTTAATTTAATTTTTACTAACTCTAATAATTTAAAAAATTGTATTTTTTCAAATTTTAAAGATCCAACAGTGTAATTTCAGAAGGTCGGATGTATATATAAATTCAATGCAAAAATTGTAATAGTTGTTATATCGGAGAAACTCTAGGACATCTTAAAACTAGAATAAAAATACATAAACATTACGTCATACTCACAACCAAAATATTAATGCTTTAACTAATCACGCCTTTCATAATAAACACTCTTTTGATTCATACAATACAAATATTTTACATATTGAAACAAATAATTGGAAAAGAAAAAATCTAGAAATGTTCTTTATAAAAAAATAATGCTAATAGTATTACTTATAGAACAGATATTGACAATTTAGATAAAGTATATTATAATTTAATTACTTCTTTTAAAACGTAATTTAAAAAGTTTAATAAGATAAATTTCTTCTTTACCAGCTATACTTGGGGGTCGATTACGTAATTTCACTTTTACATTCACTTTGACTTTTACTTTCACTTTCACACTCACAAATTTTTACTTTTACTTTCACACTCATATATTTTCACTTTTACTTTCACTTTCACACTCACATATTTTTACTTTCACACTCACATATTTTCACTTTTACTTTCACACTCACATATTTTCACTTTTACTTTTACACTCACAGATTTTCACTTTCACATTCATAGGTTTTCACTTTTACTCTCACTTTCACACTCACATATTTTCACTTTCACACTCATAGGTTCTCACTTTTACTTTCACACTCACAAGATTTTACTTTCACAGATTTTCACTTTTTCTTTTACTTTCTCATTCAACAGATTTAAACATTTACGTTCAATTTTACATTCACTTTCAATTTCACTCTCACTTTAACACTCACACATTTTTACTTTCACTTTTACTTTAACACACAGATTTTCACTTTTACTTTTACACTAATAGATTTTTACTTTCACTTTCACACTCACATAGTTTCACTTTCACGCTTATAGGTTTTCACTTTTACTTTCGCACTCACATATTTACACTTTCACTTTCACACTCACAGGTTTTCACTTTCACAGATTTTCACTTTTATTTTAACTTTCACTTTTACTTACACATTCACAGATTCTCACTTTTACTTTTACTTCCACAGATTTTTACTTCCACTTTCATATTCACAGATTTTCACTTTTACTTGTAGTTTTACTTTCACTTTTACTTTTACATTCATAGATTTTCACTTCTACTATTTTTTTCACAGATTTTCACTTTTACTTTCACTCTAATAGATTTTCACTTCTACAGATTTTTACTTTAACTTTCACGTTGACTTTCAATAGATATTTCCACTTTTATTTTCATAGATTTTTATTTTCATTTTCACTGTTTTTTGCAGTTTTACTTTGATTGATTTTTATTGTCACTTGAACTCTCACTGTGACAGATTTTTATTGTACATTTTCCTTTGACAATTTTTTTTCCTTCTTTTCACATTCACTCTGACATTATTCTATTTTTAGTTTTATTTAGACAGATATTTATTTTAATTTTATTGTCATATTAAGGTTAAAGTAAAAATCTGTAGAAATGAAAATCTATTACAGTGAAAGTAAAAGTGAAAATCTGTGAAAAAAATAGTAGAAGTGAAAATTTGTGAAAAAAATAGTAGAAGTGAAAATCTATGAATGTAAAAGTAAAAGTGAAAGTAAAACTACAAGTAAAAGTGAAAATCTGTGAATATGAAAGTGGAAGTAAAAATCTGTGGATGTAAAAGTAAGAGTGAGAAACTGTGAATGTGTAAGTGAAAATTTGTGAAAGTTAAAGTGAAAGTGAAAATCTGTGAATGGGAAAGTAAAAGTGAAAGTAAAAATCTGTGAGTGTTAAAGTGAAAGTGAAATTGAAAGTAAAATTAAACGTAAATGTTAAAATCTGTGGTATGAGAAAGTAAAAGAAAAAGTGAAAATCTGTGAAAGTGAAATCCTGTGAGTGTAAAAGTAGAAGTGAAAGTAAATATATGTAAGTGTGAAAGTGAAAACCTATGAGTGTGAAAGTGAAAATATGTGAGTGGTAAAGTGAAAGTAAAAGTGAAAATATGTGAGTGTGAAAGTGAAAATATGTGAGTGTGAAGGTGAAAGTAAAAGTGAAAATATGTGAGTGTGAAAGTAAAAGTGAAAGTGAATAATACGTTCAAAAACCTTTTTTTTCTCTTCCACAATAAAAGTATGTGCGAATAATTCACGTTATTTAATGATTTATAGACTTTTATATACGGTTAAATCGATTTTTGCCGAGAAGAAAAAAAAATTTTTTTTTCATCTACAAAAGTATTGTGTTCGTGGGAAAAAAAGGTACACGCGATGAGGGAGAGTAAAAAAAAGTTTGTGTGTATATATGTGTATTCGAGCTCTTGGAATAACATCATCATGATATCGCAGTTACTTTTTCCTCCTAATGTTCCGCATATCGATGATGAAAGTAGGTCGCAACGTTGCGGCAAAGATATGCGCATGAAAATTACCGTCGAGACTTGCTTCTGTGGGCGATTTGCAAAATTCGAAACTTACTACCTGCAGAACACTTCCTATCGCCATCCACTTTGCCGACCTGAATCGTCTCCACCCTCTATCACTATCAAGACAAACTACTATGTATGTTGCAACAAGAAAAGGTAAAATGATCGCTTCAACGTTTCGCATTTATGAAAAAAATTTACCTCCATTTGAAGAAAAAGAAATGGCATTTAAATGCATATTGAAATTATTTGGAAACGGGTGATTAGAAATTTGTTCCTTAATATTCAGCAAAGTTACGCGCTAAACATTTATTTAATCGGAACATTTAAAAATCTTTACACAATTATTATATATAATAATCGTCGTGATTCCAGATTTCCGGATCTCTGTCCACACTTGAAGTTAGTTATAGTTATTCTTTTGTTTTTTATACGTTTTGATAGAAAATAGAAATATACATATACATTATAATAATTTCTTGAAATATTTTATTATTTATTAAAATAATTAAATTCTTGCGAAGAATTTTTTAAACAATTTTGAAAATAATTGAAATTTTCTGAAGAATTTTATAAATTTTTAGAAAAGTTGACTTTTTTTTGAAGAATTTCATAATTTATGAAAACAGTTAAATTTTTTTGGAATATTTTTCTATTTTTTTTAAAATAATTGAATTCTTGCGAATAATTTTTTTTTAAATTTGGAAAATAATTGAATTCTTGGGAAGAATTTTTAAAACAATTTGGAAAGTCAATTTTAGGAAAAATTGACTTTTTTTGAAGAATTTCATAATTTAAGAAAATAGTTAAATTTTTTGGAATATTTTTCTATTTTTATAGGTAAAAATAATTGGATTCTTGCGATGAATTTAAAAAAAATTTTTGGAAAATAATTGAATTCTTGTGAAGAATTTTTAAAAAAATTTGGAAAATAATTGAATTTTTCTGAAAAATTTTATAAATTTTGAGAAAAATTGAATTTTTTGAAAAATTACATTTTTTCTAAGGATTTTGTAATTTATGAAAATAATTGAATTCTTTCGAGAAATTTTATTAATAATTGATGAAAAAATAATTTAATTACTTTCGAAGAATTTTATTATTTATAAAAATAATTTAATTCTTTCAAAGAATTTTATTATTTATAAAAATAATTTAATTCTTTCAAAGAATTTTATTAATTAGGTAAATGATTAAATTCTTGCGTCGGATTTTATTAAAATTGATGAAAATAATTGAATTTTTTCCTAGAATTTTATTATAAATTTTTTTGAATAATTGAATTCTGTTTGGTTATTTTATAAAAATAGTAGATATTGAAAATCATTGAAATGTGAAAAGTTTTTAAAGATAATTAAATTTTACAAAGAATTCTATTAAAAAATTTGTCAATAATTGAATGTCGGTGGGAAATTTTATTAAATTTTTTTTGAAAATAATTGGATTTTCCAAAAAAACATTTTATTATTTATGAGAATAATTGAATTCTTGTGAACGATTTATTCGAATTTTTTTAAATAATGGAATTTACAAGAAGAAATTTATTACTTTTAATAATAATTGAATTATTGTGATAAATATTGTTATTTATGAAAATAATTGAATTTTGAAAAGAATTTTATTGAAATACCTCAAAATAATTGAATTTTCGGGAGTAATTTTTCTAAAATTATATTTAAAAAAATTAATTTCTTTCGAATAATTTTATTAAATTTTTGAAAATAATTGAATTATTGCAGAAAAGTTTATTAAAATTGTTAAAAAGAATTGAATTTCTGTTGAAAATTTTGTTACCTTTGAAAGGAATTGAAATCTTTATAAGAATTTGATGAACATTGTTTTCAATAATGAATTTTTAAATAATATGAAAATTTTATTAGTTTAAATAATTGAATAAATTCTTGTCAAAAACTTTATTTGTAAAAGCAACTGAATTTTACGATTATGAAAATAATTAAATTCATGCTTAGAATTTAATCAAACATTTTTTTGAAAAAATGGAATTTTCATGAAAAATTTTATAATTATTAAAAGTAATTGAATTATTAGGAAAATAAAAATTGTATAAAATTTTGTTAAATAAAATTGATTTTTTCAATATTAGCGAATTAAAAGTAGTGGAAATTCTCTAAAAAAATATTGTTTATATTCTTTGTTCGGAAAGTTAAATACCTATATATAGCTGATAATTTTTTTTACCTTCTCTATTCTTTAGAATAATTAAAATTTTCGTAATGAAGTTTTTTTTAATTTAGGTATCAGATAAGAATTTTTATGAAATTCAATTTCTCTCGTACAAGAAAGTTTAATTATTTTCAATTTTGAAAATCTGATGCTAAATTTGAAATTAGTATCGAAATTTGTTAAAGTTTTTTCATATACTTTAAAGTTTAAAAATATAATATATTTTGAAAATTTAATTAATTACTTAAATTAAAATGACTTGAAATTGTTTACAATAAACATTGTAGCACAATATTCCCGCGCGCTTGCGCGCGGATAATTCGGCTAGTTTTCACTAAACTTTAAAGTTAAATATGACGAATACTGCAAGTAAATATTTAATAAATCTTTAGGAAAGTTTCGGTGCTGTGGGAGCATTGACCAATTGCTCGCCGTCTCTTTCCGTTAATATAATATAACAATTCCAACCAGAATTTTCTTTTATTGCAAAAAACGGTAACAAAATTTTCACGATTAACAAATTTTGTCATAGAACTATTTATCGATGAAAGGAATTTTTTTTATTAATAATAAACTGTTTGTTTTCGGTTGTAAAAGATGAAAATTTTTCTTCTAACAAATTTTTTTTTTTAAACTCGTAAATCTTTAGAATGAAAAATATTATCAAATGATATGAAAGTGGTATTTTGAAATATACTTTGTAAGTTTACTGCAAGGCATAACATTGCCATGGTCGTATAAAGATTTTTGCAAGCAAGCTATACATGAAAATTTTCATTGTATGCGTAAACGTTGTAAAAAAATAAAACAATGTATTCGCTATTTTTTTACAACACTCGTAAAGTTTCTTGTGTTTAAAATGAATTTCACATATAAATGTGATTCAATTACTCTACTTGAGTGCTATTACTTCTCAATTATCTTGTAGAAAAGTGTTTCTTAAATATGTTTTTATTCTGAATTATCAGGTTTTATGCGATTCTTGAAAATCTTGTTTCTTGCAATTTTGTTGAGGGGGAAGTTCTTTTTTTTGAGAATAAAATTTATGTGCCAATAATTGACATTTCTGAAGAGACGTGACGTTAAGTTGATGTGTTTCAAGAATTAACTGTTATTACGATTTAGGTGATAGTAATATTGTCCCCATCCATCTAGGAACTTGGAGGAAAAGCAACTCGACTCAATTACGGTATTGTAACCATTTCCCCTTTTTCGTCGAGCATGCGCATCAACCCTACGATCTTATCTTATTTTCAATTAACTTTTTTCTCCCTATCCTACCACAAGAGACCAGAAAAGATACTGAGAAACAATTGCACTCTGATTTATTTAGATTCAAATTAATTAAACATTTTCCATGCATTCGGTGCTATAAAGCGCACCCCTAAGTGCACTTGGAGAGCACGCAGAATTTTTATTAATAAAAAATGTCCAATCTTTTAATTTAATATTTGTTTCACTATTCTGTTATTAATAACGGTTTTAATATCGAGAAAAATTGACAATTAAAAAATAAGCTCCACTGAGAAATCTTTATTGATATAAGACAGAAAAATCTTTTCAGGTAAAAGTTATTAAATAATTAAAAATTAAAATAAAAGAGAAAAGTCAAGAATATATTCAAATAGCTAAATGGTTAAGTCAATTGTTATACATCAATTTCCGTAGAAATTACAGCTTTCTATTTGTTAGAGAAAATTGGATAGGTAGAAATGCGTTCGACATCTTGAGCGGTTGATTTCGTTTAATGCTTCCTTTTCTCATTTCTCTTTTTTTTGTTATAAACTGGGGTATGACGACGACTACAGTAATCGGCAAAATCGATAGGTACGTGCTTTTATCCACCCAAGTCTTGTTCGATTCTCGCTTCGTGAAAAGGAGGCGAGACACTTTATAACAAGAGTCGTTGATCACCATGCCAGATGGCAGGTACCAATAAAATCACCTACCATTAACGATACACAATTTTTTTGTTAAAAAAAAATGATTATCACTGCTATCATTATTTAAAATGAATAATAATCTCATAATTATGATATAATGAATATTTTTTCAAATTAATTGAAATAAATTTGAAATTAGTTTTATCCCTAACGGAAAAAATGACACTCATAAGTGTCCCCGTATAGAAATCACCATGCTATGTCTAAAATGATTATTGGCCCTAGTTTGAACCTAACTTGACATTTCCTTTTTATATATCCTAGACTGATCCTATTTTGGTATTAGCTAGGAGATCCAGTTATGATTTATAACAATTAATTAATCATAGTTGCTTAAACAATTTCTTATTGTTAATTACTAATTTTTATTTGGAGGACACCAATAGAGATGCAATTTTTTCGAAATTTTGCAACTTATCCAGATGAATTTATTTATTTGTTATCTTAAGTCATGACAGTTTTGTTTACATTTACCATTTTGGTAATTGTTTAAATAAATATTTATTATAAATTACGAACTCTTAACATAAACTATCTTGAAACTTGTACTTTTTTCTGATGTTGCAATAAGAAAATTATACAAATATTATGAAATAAATTTAATTTATTAATCTTTCAATTCAACAATTGTTTAAACAAATAATTGCTGTTTACTAACTTTTCACACAAACCATTTAGAAAATTGCAGTTTCTTTCTATAATTTTGCAATCAACTAAAACGAACAGTATGAAATTTATTTATCTTTAAAAATTATAAAGTGAAGATAATTTATGATTTTAAAAATTCAGAAATATTTTGAACGTTGTTTCTATTTATACTAACTTTTGATTCAAATTACCCAAAAACTAGCAGTTTTTTTTCTAATTTTGCAATAATTAAAAAATTAAATACTCAGTTTAATTTAGTGCCAAATTTTAAACAACTGGATAGTTCGAGATGGTTTGTGTCAAGAATGAGTTCATAAAATTTATTTGTTTAAACAAATACAGACTGTAATATATCATTAGTAAAATATATTATGTAATAGCAAAAATGAATTAAAGTGAAAAAATATTCGTTGATTTTATGTTTCGTTTAATTTGGTGTAAAACACTAGGAGATATTACAATTTGAAAAAAAATTTGTAGATATTCGGAAATTCTTGTGTCTGGTTTTAGGTGTATGACTGCAATAAACCTACAAAATTTCAGGATAATCAATTAAAATTTGTCTGAGATATTTTGTGACATACATACATACACAAGCATCTGGACATTTGCTCAGAATTGAATATACATATGTTCTAGATGAAAATGAGTCCATATAACCTTCTTTTGAAAAATTGAAGATCGTCACGAATGCAAAGCTTCCTCATGAAGAAGCAAAAAGGAAACTGCATTTACTATTTACTCTTTTGTTGCTAAATTATTAATAATTAATAATTAACAACTAAGGCGTTTCATATGAAAACGACACATGATGTCTCAGATTTTTCTCATATTATGAGAATTGAAAATGATTAGTCCTAATAAAGTATACCAAATATTAATAAAAATTTTTTATTATTTTTTTAAATACTTGCATTAAAAAATTCTTACAACATTTTTTTATTTTGATAATAACTATTTTTCGCTTTGAAATACAAGAAATTGTTCTGAACATTTTTTATACACTATTGGGAATCCTTCAAATTTTCTTTAATTACTTTATAATGTACGTTTCGGTATCTGAGAAATTGCAAAAAAGAAGTGAGGTTAAAACAGATGATCCTGATTCCTCCCACTTTTTCTAATATTTGACCACATTCTGCCAAATCTATCATTCACTTTGTCTCTAGCTTTCAGCCAAGAGGTTTCAAAGAAATCATTTGAAAAATTACTCTGTTTTCATATACGCCTTTTACACTTTTTCTCAAAAACGTGTCTTGTGAATAATTTAAACTGGTTAACCCCATTAAAGTTTGTTGTAGTCCGTTTAATTTGGAGAAACATAAAAAAGTTATGTAAAATTTAAGAGTGATAATTAGGAGTATGTGCGAAAAATTTCCAATTTTTGAAGAGGATAAATATTTGTGCACACGTTGTAGATTGGCAGTTGTGCTAGCTAAACCAAAAGCTGTAAGTTATAGTGAAGAAAATTTAATTACTAACTTTAATAATAAAAGTAATAATCAAAATTTGTCCGTCAATAATAAAGAATTAGTTTCAAATAGAATAACAAGTAGTGATCTAGATAGTGATGAAAAATTAGTTGATTCTTCTGATAGTTCACCAGAAAGTGATGTTGATTTTTAAGAAAGTAATAGTGAAAATGAAATGCTATTCAATTTGAAACAGCAAATTTTTAAAATTAATAATTTCCATGATAAAATTCATTATTTAACATTAGTTCCTCAATTCTGGTCAGCAAATAAAATAGTTAATTTTTTTCACGTGTCGTTTCATGTAGCTGAAAAAGCTAAAAGTTTACAATTAAAATTTGGTGCCGGTACACATCCTGAAAAAAGATTATCCCAAAAATTTAGTGAAATTGATTTAATTCGTGTTAAAAAATTTTATTATTGTAATGAGTGTAGTAGAATTATGCCTGGGCAAAAAAATTGCATTCCTGTTAAAGATAATATTACTGGAAAACGTCAATGTCTTCAAAAGCGATTGTTATTATGTAATTTGAAAGAGGCTTATGTGCAGTTTAAAGATTTACATCAAGATTTAAAAATTAATTTTACTAAATTCACCCAATTAAGCTCGAAAGAATGTATTTTAACTGATCACAAAGGAAATCATAGCATATGTGTTTGTGAAATCTATCAAAATTTTAAATTAATGTTTAATGAAGGACTAAAGCTAAGGCATTTTTCAATATCTTCTTATCAAGAAATATTACTTCAAATGTTGTGCGAATCTCCTGCCATGTCATGTTATTTTTCTCAGTGCAAAAATTGTCCAGGTTTTTTAGAAATTGGGAAAGAGATTAGTGTTTTATGTAATGAATTAACATGCATAAATATGTTTATACATATTTCCTAGAGCAATTGTTTAGTAGACATTGGTACATTTTTCGACAATCAATATACTAACATGAATTTACATTTTAACATAGGAATTAGGAACAATTTTGTCAAGAAGGATTGATGTTAGAAAAAGATTTTATAAAACACAGGAATTTATCTAGAGAACAATAAGTTTAACGTGTATGTATATGTGGGGAAATTCTTGGTTCTTGAATCCCCTCGCATGCCTAGAGCAAAGTGGGTCAAAGTGGAGTGGCACGGTAATTTACACGGAAGCAAGCATTGGCTAGTACACATACGTGCACCTATTCACCCCCGGCGATCCATTTACTACGGAAATTATATATATATATATATATATATATATATATATATATATATATAAATGAGTATGAGTTTGTCAGTATATATCTATTGTTTAAAACAATACAATAAGATACTAAAAGTTTTATAGTCTGTCATCATCAACTGCGCAATGCATTTTGGAACTCTTATACAGTTATTGGTTGTGCCCGTTGTGACCTTGGAGAAAATTGCTCCCAACCCCCAATTGTTCCTGTTATATTTTTAAACTAAGTAATTTTTTACTTAAATCTACCTCTTTTGGTATTAATTATCATAAAAAGTATCAACCACAAATAAATTACTTTCAATAAGATATTTATGACAAAAACAATTGTTGACTAAATTATTATTAACTTACAAAAAATTCTGAAATATTGTGAATGAGTATTTTTTGACAGTGTGAAAATTTGTACATAGAACGTCATTAGAAAAAGAGGGAGATGGATTGTAGGTGGAGGGTTTGTTTGAAAAGTTGTGAAAGGAGAAAGGGAGACGAGCTTGCTTTTTATAGAGGAAGCCTGTCTTTGGTCATGTTTTTTTATTAAGTTGCACGATGACAAAGATAGATGAGAAACGAGTACTAATACATAGTGACATGTATTTCGATAAAGAAAATTCAAACTTGATGAGCGGTCAAGGTAGAAATGTATTTAAAGATTGTATTAAATAATTCTGAAACTTATCGCTTATTTAGTGAAGTCAAAATATATTTTAAGGAGCAATTAATGAAATTATACTTCGATGAGAATAATTGACCTTGGATGTCAAGGATTGAGCTTAAAAATCCCCTTTCTTGTATTATTTATTATAATTAATTAAATACATCGTTAATTAATTAGTAAAACTTTTTACATTATAATACAGATGTAATTAGTTGAAATGAAAATAGAAAAAAAGTCAAGACTCTTGGCGTCGTCCATTTTTTTCTTATTTATTTTTTTTTATTCAAGTACTTTGAGTATTCTTTATGCTAATCGGATGAAAAAAATTCATCTGCCTGGGAAATTTAATCAATCTTAGACTTGCTGGACCAACATAAAACTGTTCATCATCAATATACTTATCACTCTTTGCAAGAGTCCAGGCTAGTAGTAAATAACAGCAGTAGCAACTAATATTCTGAGACAATAAAACTATATTCCTCTTTTGCGATTTAACATTGTTGCTCAAAAAACCAAATTTAATTAATAAACTCATGAAATTGCAAATGGTGGAGGATAGAAAAAGAGTCTCGGAGCCTCGCAGCCTCCAGGTTTATCCTGCTCTTAATAATAATAATAGAATAATGTAGATTAGCTAGCAACATCGCAGGAAGAATTATTAGAAAGACTGTATCATTTTTATGGAATTGGACTACTTTTGATGAACCAAGATCAAATTTAATAAAATCTTTTCAAAACAGTTCAGAATCGCAGAAAGAATTATTAGAAAGACTTTATCATTTTTATGGAATTGGACTACTTTTGACGAACCAAGATCAAATTTAATAAAATCTTTTCAAAACAGTTCAGAATCGCAGAAAGAATTATTAGAAAGACTTTATCATTTTTATGGAATTGGACTACTTTTGACGAACCAAGATCAAATTTAATAAAATCACATAATAAAACACGTTAAATAATCCTAGAGAGAATAAAAACTTCCACACGCCGGTGAATTTACTTGACAACCGAAAATGGCGGCGTCCTATCGGCTTGCCATGCGGTCATTCGTCTCAACGTTGTTTATCAGTCACACCGTCCACCGGTGATACTTCCAAGACAACGAGGAAGAGATGCTCTGGACACTAACCTTTAATCCGGTCCAGGCGAGTACGGAAATCCATTTTTATCTCTTTACTTTGGATTAAACTAATTCACCGTAATTAACCATCTGCAGCAAGGAACAAACTGTCGAAATTAGGTAAATTGGCTTCCTGCATCGGTCCCGTATATAGGTCATGCGCACGATGGGATCGCCCCAGCAGCATGATAACAGGCCCAACATCTATGACAGGTGATTGCTAGTTAACAGTACTGCCGTCCTGATGAAGAAAATGGTTACTTGCAGTCAGAGTGATTTCGAGATATTTAAGGAAACGCGTTTCTAACGAGCTCCACTAATATTTAAAAGTTTTTTTAATATTTACAATTGCTTTTAACTAAATTTAATATGCTCTATTTAATGGCGTTGAAATAATTTAAAAATTTTAATTTATTATAAACAAAATGTCGACTACTGTTAAAAATTAATTTTAAAATCGTCAAAATACTGCCTTAAAAGCGTAAGTGCACTCACGGCCTGAGAATAGGTGTGTTATACGGTTCAACGCCTTAGTTTTTTGGGTCTAGTCGAGCTACATTTCCAAGCCGCACTCGCCAATACGGTTCGACCTCCAATGAAAGTTCTCATCTACGTCATCATTTTGACGAATCTTTGCAAGTACGGTTAAATTTTCTGCAAGTACGGCTCTATAAATAAGTATTTCACGAAAATCTCTGCAAGTACGATAATTAGGATCTCATTATCTTTAAAATTAATTAATATCGGTAAAATGTAATACTGTAGATAGATTCTAAATTTTATAACGAATCCAACGGTATAAAAATCTCATTTTTCATAAAAATGTCACTTAACCACTTTCTTTATCAGGACGGCAGAGTAGATTTGTGCCGATTGATATTAATTGATGATGAATTTTCGGTCAGTTGATAATTAAATAACAATAAATACATTTATGTTTTATAATCAACCAGAACGTGTGGAATTCTATTAAGATAAACAATATATTTATGTACAACTCAACATTTCTGTGTTATATATCGATTCCATACAATTCAAAAACATAATCATAAAGTAAAAATGTTGAGTTCGATTCTGGCTACCGTATTTAATGTATAATAATTATTCAAGAACAGACTGAATGAGTTTCGACGAGAACTTAATTCAGTTTTTATAACTCTTTTTGTAAAGATTAATCACTTAAAGCAAAAATAAATTAAAACTTGAATTACCCGGATCTCCAAATATAATGGAGAAAAAGGGGAAAGGTAAGGGGAAATCAAAAGTAACAATTGATAACAATTATGTTTATTGAAAAGTTACTCAATGGAGAAGAGTCGATTAATCCTCGAAATATATCTCCAAATTACACTGGGTCAAAGTCACTCACGAGTGGACACAATCTGAGGGTCGGTAGAGTCGCGACAGAAAACAACCTAGTTGACGTTCTCCTTGACTATATCTCACTTCGTTACTGGTGTCCAAAAGGGATAATATCTCAAGAAAAGTTTCGAAAGCACAGGAAGATAAATAGTAATTCTCGTTATAGATTATTAGGGAATATTTTTGAGACAATATTCTCAGAGCATCCGAATATTCAGGATATTCAATGAACGTTTAGAGAATGATAATTGGTACATGGGAATTAGGGTAACGCTAGAATGACGCTTTTTCTCATTTTCTACTGCAAATTACTCATTTAAAGTCACACTGACATAAATATTTAATTTAATGTTTAAAATTAAAAAAGTCTACATTGTATACAATATATATATATATAATATATATTAATGATTAACATTAGAAATGTGGAGATTTTCTTAGAAATAGATAGTTGAGTTATAGTTCACGTTCTGGGAAATTCCTTGAGTGTAACTGTGAATTGAAATTCGTAGACGAGTGATAGTTCTAGCTTTCTGATTAAATATTAAGCTGATAGCTATATTTGTAGCGCAATGCCGTTTGCACTGCAAAATCGATCTTGCTACTACCATACTTTATTCAGTGACAACGTCACACAACCGAATCTTTCATTGTTAATAAAGTTACTTAATACTAGACATATCGCCCATGACGTTTTAATCAATTTATTGCTCTCCAAACATTAATTTATAAATATGAATTGCATATCTTTTAAGATAGTAGAAGAATAGCAATACCAATAGTGGTTCCTTAAATAAATATTCATACCAAGATGGTTGTCATTGCTTTCTTCATTATAATAATACTTTAAATAAAATAATGGCTTTTGGAAATTATTTAATCTTCAGAAAAAATTGCTTCCTTCTTGTGGTTTGAAATTGGTTTACTAAGTAGAGATGACCTTTTGTCATGAATCAATGATTACCTAGAGATTACCCACAGGAAATGATTATACAGGAAACGACTTTGGGTTTGCCTAAACTTACCAAGATGAAGATCCTCAACGTCGAGAAGTGACGTCATTATGTTATCCCTCGAAGGATCCTTACGGCATTAGCTTATCGTTCGTCCCTTGATATTTGCCATTTAATCATTAACCACTTCCTTTGGGATGGTTTGCCTAAATGCGTAACTCATAATTACACTTCACTTGATGAAATTGACATTTATTTCCATAAAATAGAAAAATTACGAGAGTAATTAATTAAAAATAGATTTCAAGATCATCACTAACTGGCTGGAATAAATTCAATAGAGTGAATATTAAAAAAATAAATAAATTGTGAAATTTAAAAGCTAAAAAGTACAAGATAAGTAAGCAATTTCCACTGTTCAATTAGGATGAAAGGGGGAAAAAGAACAGACAATTGTCATGTTTTGTTCGTTACCCGCACAAGGTTCAATTAAAATGAAACAAATGGAATGAAATTAAATGAATAAATGAGGTAGTTTTTCCCTTCTCTTTTTCTTCTCTTTTTCTTCATCTCTTTTTTGGATGAAAAATTTTTTTTCATGCCAGGTCTCTCTGTAATGTACTTTAACAATTAGCTTCGCTAACCGAGACCTCGATTTCCGGCTCTTCGCCTCGGCACCCCGTTTTATATTGAGTGTCTCATTAATTGACGCGAGTAAAGTGCAGTCTTTAGAAAAAACCTGCTCGAAATAAGTACCGCGAGGATTATTGTTCTGCTGGGATGGAATTTTTCAATGGACTGTATATAATATAAATGGATTTAAATATAGATTTAGAAAGCAAGAACTTATTTCCTTTGGTACTTTTGATGATTTGTTTTTTTATAATTAAAAATATTAGCTCAGAATTTCACCGAAAAAGGTTCCTAGAAGGACAGGTACCAATTTATAATAACGATTTTGGTTCTAAATTGTTCTTTAATTCTATTAGTTGTAATTTAGCACTTTTCTTTTACAATGAGAAGGAATAAAAAATGGTAGTCAAAAATCGTAAAATACAATAGTAAAATTAATGCTGTTATTAGTTCTTAATTGATAAAATGGTATTAATAAATTGATTTTCTAAAGAGGACGAGGCAGGTATAACTAAAATTTCGTGAGCAATCGAAAGAGACTGTTGTTGCGCCACTTATGAGCGATGAGATAACTAGTAATTTCTCTGCTCTGTCGATAATCAATACCAACTGTCGATATACACTTCACCCTTCGAATTTCAAAGTCACTCTGACTGCTCTATGCAAATGGGTAATGAAGCTTCATATTTAAATAATTTTTTGTCAAGATGTTTAGGAATTTGTTCTTTTTAACCGATAGCATCGCGTGTTCTTCTTGGGGAGGATCTTTACAGTATAATGAGTTTTAAAACAAAAAGTATCTTCGGCCTGAATAATGAGAAAAAGTGAGCATCTGCCGAGGAATTGTAGTTTGTCAGGATTTATGTTTATTGCATATAGCGGAGTAAAAAATGGCAATGGAAAGGGTGAGTAGGGTTGAGGTCTTCCATCCAATCTCTTGAGAAAAGAAACATGAGTTAAAGCAGGCGGTACCAGGCGAATTCGCCAAAAGGCACGCAAAGTCTAATCCTTCAGAGAGTCATTGGATATGAACTTAAAGAAATATTAATAACATCCAATTAAAAGTCCAACGAAAAATTCTTTCCTATATAATCGAATTATTAGATAATTATTCTAAAAATACACAATTTTAAATATTTAAGAAAACTAGGTATTAATTCCAAAAAGTGGTATATATTTATTTCAAAGAACATTACAAAAAATGTTTCGTAATCTAATTTTATTTTCTGTTAATGTATTTATAGGGGAGAAAACGGGTTCGCTTTTACTACTGCTATATGCTCCATACCAAGTTCCATTCAATTTTTCATTAAAGTTAGTCACCGTAAATATCAAACCGAAATTCAAGCATCAGAAAAAAGTGTTTTTTTGACATTTTTTTAATTAGCTTTTCTCTCACTTCGTGAAATTTTTAATTCCCTGCAATGAAAAAAAGTAATGTTTAATATAAATAATTTAAAGTTTAATTGAGCAATTATTTGGAATTACAACTCTATATAAGGTGGAATTATAGTGATAAACAGTTTTGTTGAAATAATTTTGTGAGCAAAAGTTTTGCCCCCCACGTAGGAATGTGTGGTCGAGAGAATTTATTTATGAGACGGTTACTTATGTCGACTTTCCACTGAGTTTCGTCATGCACACGGGAAATGGGAGAAACGATATTCAAAATTGGACGAGGAGCTAGCAAACTGTTGAAATATATTGTAAACTTGTCGACAAGTGCTTAAGTATCTTGTATACATATATAGAATAGCGAAACTTTCGTCATATCCCTCACGAAACAAATCTACATTTTAGTGATAAATATCAAGGACGAAAGGCGGCCTCACCAATTACAAGCAAAAACTTTCACGGAAATATAATTTTCAACAAATTTGAGTAAATTTTCAACTATATTTTCCAACCTGGTCCCCTCTCTTCTCAAAACTCTAACCTATACGAATATTACCAACTAAAATTAAATATACAATTTTAGCTTCTCTTCAAAACAGAATGAAACTTGTTTTATGCAGAAAACTAATTTCCTGATTCTAATTTACAAAACAGTTTCAAACGTGTTTCAAATTATAATTTTTTTCCTCTAAATTTCTCGAAAAAAAATTTCCGACATCTTGAAAAATCAGTTATTTATATTCACACTGAGAAATATGGACATTTACTTTTATTATTTATAGATATTAATGGTCAATATCTGTAACATATATCTTAGATCTTTAAATTTAATATCTATAGGGGTGATTCTTCTGAAAAGCACCTGTTTTTTTCTAAAAACTAAAAAAAATTAATTTTTACATTTTCTAAATTTTTTTGTCATGGATAGGTTTTAAATACGTTTAAATATACAAATCTGAGTTGCGCAAAATTAATTTTAAAAAATAAGCCTTCCAGCATCATTTTAATATTAAGAGTTTGGAAGGTTAAATATACTGTAATCAATATTGGGATTTTTGTAAAAAGTTCCTTTTAAATTTAATTTCTTTCATTTATTAAACTTTTAACATTATTCATTTTTAATTTAATGAATTGTGTATTTAATAATTTATTTTTAACTATTTTATCTTTAAAAAAATAACTAATATATATTTTTATATATTGAACGGAAAAAAATGGTAATGATTTTTTTAATTTATCATTTTAAGTTCGAAATTGATATTTTCTGTAAAAAATTTTATCTTTAATTATAATTTTAATATTTATCTAACTTTTTCCTAAATATATAATATTTTAAAAAATTAAAAATATTTTATTTTAAATAAAACGGAAAATTTTTTTATAATTCAAGGGTTAGGTATTTGAAAATAATTATTAAAAACAAAACAATATACTGCTTACCAAATATGAAAAAGGCTTCGGAGATGAATAGTTTGTCAAATAAAAAATTCACATTTTTATTAAATTTAAAAATATTGAAACATAATTTAACAAATTTTTTGGGCTACAACTTCAAATATTAATATATAGATTACGTGTAATTAAAAAACAGTTTCAAAATATGATGTTATTAACTGAAAAACGAGGCTTCGGAGATGAATTTGAATTTTTACTCTCGTTGCCAATAATTTTTAATTAATTATTTAAAAAATTTTTTTTATTTTGTTTAAACTAAATATAAGTGAAAAATAAACGGTAGAATCTAAGCTTCAATTTGATATATATTAAGACTATATTTCAAAATTTTTAATTATATTAAAAAATAATTAAAAATATGTATCATATTTAACCAAAACCAAAAGAAAAAATTAAATAAATTTTTTTACTAAGAAAAACTTTAAATTTTAACATTTCAAGATTATGTAAAGATAAATAATGTTTCGAAGATTATGGATAAATTTTTTTTGAAATTTATACTCAACAAAATATCATAATAAGTTAATGCAAATATTGAGTCTCACGTTGGAGACACGTGAAGTGGTCCCTTTCAGGAGAATCACCCATAGATATTGGAAACACATGAACAAAGTTTTTTATATTTGAATGAATTTTGACATGATTGTTTGTAATGCTAATTGTGAAAGCTTAGCAAAATTATATAAATAAAACATATCTGATCAAAAGAATAAAAAAGTTTTAACACAAGAAAAAAAAAGTTTAAATTTTAACCTGATTTTGGGGTAAAAATTCGCTGCAACAAAATTTCACCTAGGTGAGGACGCCACTGCCTATGTGACTTAGCATTGGTTAAAATTACCCGCAACAAAATTTATACCACCTTCTTTTCTGTGAACATCTTTTCATTATTTAAATGAAATATGTGTCACGCTCTGAAGAAAGGTACCTAAGAAGCAAAAAATTTAAGGTTAGGTTTTTAATTTTTTGAGAGAAAATACAAATAGATAATCAATTATTACTTAAAAATTATTGATCTTCAAGTCTTCAATATATCCAAAATATTCAATGAAAATTGGTTTCAAATTCAAATAATTAAAAATAAACTTTTAATCAAGATAAATGTAACACCAACCTAACCTATAATTCATTTGTTTCTTAGGTACCTTTCTTCGGAGCGCGTCACATATGTTCCGTTTTCAATATTTTCTATTATAAATTTACAATAGAAACCAAAATTGGCAATATTAAATAATATTTCATGATAAAATTTTAATTATTATAAAAATGACGAAGTTAAAAAACAAAAAGTGAAAAGTGAGCCATTATACCCCAGTCTCTTCTATAGGGGAGAGTGGGGAAAAATGAGATACCTTTTTGTAATTGGCTGTTTACGGAGAACCAAACTATAATAACGAAAATATAATAAAATATTTATTTTAAAATGAACGCGCTCTCTAACAACGATAATAGAGCACAGAAAAGCAAGCGCACTTATGTTTGATGATGGCACCTGGCAATTTTAGTAAATTAGTATTGATTATCGACAAAGCAGTGATGAGTTTAGTTATCTTATCGCTCACTAGTGGCGTTACGACAGTAACTCGATCGACTATTCACGCCATTCTTGTCTCTGCTTGCTCACTTTATTATACAGGTTGTCCCAGTGGGAACATCAATTAATTTGAAATTTCTCCAATTTTTCCCAGCAATGAAAAAAAATAAAAAATTTAGGAATTATTGTTTACAACTGCCTGGAAAAAAATTTTCCCTTGAAATTCTGAGTTAATTTTTAAAATTTTTTTAAAAACACATTTTTGTCAATAATTTTTTTCTGCACAAGTAAAAAAATAAACTCAAAATTGAATTTAAAGCGAAACTTATTTGTGATTCACAAATATACAAACTTTAGCAATTCAATTATGATTTAAACGAATTCCAGATCGGAAAGGGTGATTCTGTCGTCGACCTTGACCCAGTCCTTTTTTGAATCTTCACCCTCGCAGAATGTTGCAGGGGAAACAACATTTTTATACTACTGCTCACCCCCCCTAACAAAATGTGATCTAGTTATTTCCAAGAGCTCTCAGTTTATGTTATAATCATAAAAGATTCGAGAAATATTGCACATGTGAATGAAAAAATTATTTTAACAATGACTTTTAATTGTGAAGTGTGTGATTTTACGCCAAATTAATTAGTAAAGTAATACAGCAAAATAATATATTTAACAAGTTATTCCTTTGTATGTTCATTCAGCTTTCTCAATATAATACATACCAATTGTTTAATTTTTTATTGAAGAATAAAGGCACACAAAAAAAAGTTGTCTGTTTTTTCAACCAGACATACATATCTTATAGTATTTTTGCCCGCTGAAAACAAATCTGAAGTCAGAATTGCTCCATCACCCTCTGTTTTTTTTAAATCGAGAAAACTACCCTTAACTTCAAATTTTAAAGTAAAAAAAATTGAATCACAGATTTCTCTTAAAAACACAACAATAAATTTGTCTACTTCTGCTGCAACAACTCAGAAACAATGCCAACATTGCTTAAATATACCCTTTGTTTTTTATTAAATCGAAAAAACTACCCCTAAAATGTAAAAATTCAAAATTACAATATAAAAATCCACTTTGGTTTTCAAAACAACGAAATAAATTTATGTACTTCTCTTTCCACATTTCAAAAGCAATATAAAAATTACTTTATCATTCACAGTGTTTTTATATTAAAAAAACTACCCCTAATATGTAAAAATTCAAGATGTATAATAAAAAAATTAAAAAGCACATTGTTTTTCAAAATAGAACAATAAATCACTCTTTGTTTTTTCAAATTGAAATAACTACCCCAAATATGTAAAAATCAAAATGTACAATAAAAAAAATAAAAAAAACCACGACAAATTGTTCTAAATTATATTGAGAATCAAAACATTATAATTTGTTTTTGTTAAATTTAAATTAAAATCAATTTCTTGTGGTTTTTCATTTTTTTTATTATACATTTTGATTTTTACGTATTAGGGTTAGTTATTTAAATTTGAAAAAACAAAAGCTGATAGAGCAATTTTGCTAATGCTTTTGAGTTGTTAATAAAGAAATACATAAATTCCTTGTTCTGTTTTGAAAAACAATGTAGATTTTCATTTTTTTTACTTTAAACTTTTATTTTATAAATTTAAGGGTTGGTTTTTCAATTTAGAAAAAAACAAAGGGTAATGGAGCAATTTTGCCATTGCTTTCGAGTTGTTGAAAGAGAAGTACATAAATTTATTGTTCTATTTTGAAAAACAATGTGGTTTTTAATTTTATTTTTATTACACATTTTGAATTTTTACATATTAGGGGTAGTTTTTTCAATATAAAAACACAGTGGATGATTAAGAAATTTTGATATTGCTTTTGAAATGTGGAAAGAGAAGTACATAAATTTATTTCGTTGTTTTGAAAACCAAAGTGGATTTTTTGGCCTTTAATATTATAATTTTGAATTTTTACATTTTAGGGGTAGTTTTTTCGATTTAATAAAAAACAAAGGGTGTTTAAGCAATGTTGACATTGTTTCTAAGTTGTTGTAGCAGAAGTAGACAAATTTATTGTTTTGTCTTAAAGAGAATTCTGTTATTCAATTTTTTTACTTTTAAACTTGAAGTTAAGGGTAGTTTTCTCGATTTAAAAAAAACAGAGGGTGATGGAGCAATTCTGTCTTCAGATTCGTTTTCAGCGGGCAAAATTACTATATAAGATATGTATGTCTGGTTGAAAAAACAGACAACTTTTTTTTTGTGTGCCTGTGTTATTTTTAAGAATTAAGATAAAATTTCAAAAAGCACAAAATGTGAATTTTTAATAAAAATATGAAAATATCGATAACTTTTATTGAATATTTTGGATATAATGAAGACTTGAAGATATATAACTTTTAATTAATAATTGATTTACTTTCTATATTTTTACTTGAAAAATTAAAAACCTAACCTCAAATTTTTTGCTTCTTAGGTACCTTTCCTCGGAGCGTGACAGAAATATTGATTAAATATATACTTTTTACACATGAATCGATTCGTTTTCATGCCAGGAATACAATTTTGACAAGAATTAATGAAAATTTTAATTAAAAATAAAGTTATTTCAAAACATACAAAAATCAATTTTTTTTTATATTTTTGAAAATTTTTCTGTCTGATTTTAGATATTCGTGCGAGTAATATACCGACACTAACTAAATTTTATCAAAATCCGTCAAAACGTGTAATAAAATAATGAATTTTTAACTGAGCTTCTTTTAATTTGATGTGAATGTAAATGATTTGCTAATTATTATCGTGACTTAAGAAGTATTTAAAAAAAAGAAATTTTACATAGTTTTCAAACTAATTACATACAGCTGGCAACCACTTACTAAAACGTTTCATGTAATCAAGGAAAAGATTAATTAGAGTGCCTACATTATTTAGTGGTGTGTATAATTAAATTTTTCACGATTATAATCTTTTTCAGTTGAAAATAACTCTGATGTTTTGTTATTTCTTTCCCTGTGTCTTAATAAACGTTAACAGTTGAATTGGCAATTTGCCAAAAGGTTACTTTTTGGAGTAGTATTTTTTATTTGCATTTATCCGGATTTTTAAAGTTTTGTGGTTGCGAATACTGTGGGCTCTTTTTGTGATGAGAAAACAGAGTGGAATTTATTGGAAAAACAATTTGTAAAAAGTATAGTAGAATCTTTGTGTTGTACTATCAAAAACTTTTTTTAATTATTTTTTTAAATGAACCTCTTGTTTGTATTAACAGAAAATATAGCAAATGTTTTACAAAAGTAAAAGTCAACGTAAATGAATAGATGTCGTGAGGGTTTTATGAGAAAGAGGAAGGCGTTTGGGTTTGGGGGAAAGTAAAGGGTGGTGATTGTCGTGGCATGGAAATTGACTAAGTTTTCGAGGAAATTACACGGCAATTTATAGCTTGGCGAATTAATAACCCGGTAGCGAGACTAGTTACACGATGTTCCGATCGCTTTCCCACTTTCCGATTTCATTTCCGCTCCCGTAAATTTACATGCAGCTTTTGTTTTTTATAATGATGAAATGTCACCTAATATATAGATGTATTTAATTAAAAAAATACAATTTCTATTTTCTTTTACTAGAAGGATAAAGTAAGTTCTAAACTATAGCTGTAGAAATAAATATTGATTGATGATCACTTGACATTAAACAACAGGGATATTTAGTCCTAGTGGGATTAGGGAGAAGGGTGGGTTTGTGAATTTATGGTAAACACTAAAACAATCGCAGTTTATCTTCATATTGAACCTGACGGAAACAAACGGTTCATGTCTCCAGGATATTCGGTCAAGTTGGAAGCTAGTGGTTCGTCGACCAAATAGTATTCACTATATGTGCAAATATCTATATTCTCTCTCTCTCTCTCTCTCTCTCTCAATGTAGTCTCCACCGGGACTTGCACAGCTCGGCAAATACTCGACAGTATACAATTCCAGTTTAGTTTAAACTAAGCGTAACGACTACGTTTCTCTTACACACTAGCTGAAAGAACACTTTTCAAGACTTTATCGGCTCTCTTCATTTTGCAAAACCACCAAGGCAAGAAACCGCACATATACACACGTATAAACCATGAAAAGAAAAATCTCACTATTTCTGGATCCGAGTAATTTTCAAACTCGCTGTGTATACACAAAAGTAAAGGCAAACCGCTGAAGACAATTTACTTGGGTTTCTTTTCGCTGTTAGCTTAAAAGCTGGGGAAAAAGTGTAAAAACTTTAAAAGGTCGGGACGCGCCCATTGGAGGTAGGGAAACGCCTATTTTAAAAAATGAGTTTGTAGTATTTAAGAAAGTTGCAGCCAAGTTTCAGGTATCATCTGAATTATGATGTCTAGTTACTTGGTACTTTACGGAAACGCCCCTACACGGAAAAAATAAATTCTGTAAGACTTCCTGAATTTGTTCCATAATTGAGGATTTGTGCAAAGTTCCAGAAATTTTTAGAAATTCAATGCATGTATATCTGAATCGTTCCGAACTAATTACGAAACGGTTTTTGTGAGACTTTCAAAATCAGCATTATAAATAAATTCCTGGAGAAATACAGGACTGGTCTATAATATTATCGAAATTTTGTCGTAGAAATTATATTTCTTCTAAAATAGTATTTACAAGCGTCTAATCAAGGAGAACTCCAGTTTAAATTTCATAATAATTCCCGAACTTCATAGAAAGGAAAGATGTGCCGAGATTCTCCGCGCATGTTTTAATAGTGTATGTGTGAGAAAGAGTGTAAACACGAGTAAACGACTCTTACCATTAGTTCCTATGTTCGCGGCATGAGCGGAATTTCTTTAATATTATATTTTTAACGGTTTTATTTTATTTATAATTGTGCGTATTCACAATATATGGATTTTTATTGAGGAAAACCGAACAAATGTAAGTATGCTTTTATGTTTAAGTTTATATTTGTTTAAAATAAGATCACATATTAGAAGGTAATATGACTTTCAGGGTTATGTTATAATAATACAGATCTTTGAAGTGAAAGTACTATCTTTGAAAAAAAAAATTTTTTGGCCTTTTTCAGTGTATATTTTAACTTATTCACATTGCTTAAGGTATTTTAATATAAGCTTTGCTAAACATTTTTTCAAATTTATTTTTTTTTTTATTTACTTTGCATGTGTACTGCACGTTGGCTATAATATTTGACAGAAAAAACAAATGGAAGAGTATGAGGACATGGTAAGAATGTTAAATAAAACTTTTCATGTACAAATTTAAATTCAAAAGTGACGATCGTAAATAACACAGGCCGACAAAATTTCATCAACTGCATGTTGACTAAAATGTTACAGTCGATTCTTACAGGATTTTGTCCGTAGATTACGAATCTGACCTTGAAAATATTAGATTGGCTCTAGTTTTTAATCAATTTACGTTTCAATATACAAAATACGCATTTTTGGCATTTTTTGAATGAATGTAAAACAATACAAAGAAACAGTAAATTTGTCCGCATAGCACCAAATGAAAGCTTAAACATTGCTCTTCAATACCCAAAAACAAAAAAATTTAATTTTTGAACACTTTAACCTATAATGTCAAAAGAGACATTCGCTGTTCCACAAACATATTGAAAACAACAGTACTTTTGACCATGTAAGGCAATTTAAATAAAAATTAGTCTCTCTTGGGGTTTTTATGGTCGCTGCTTACTGATCTGTATTCAGATTTTAATATTCAAAATGGCGGATCCAATATGGCAGAATTTTTTTAAAATTTTACATTTTTATCATAAAAGGCGTAAATTACCTTTAAAAATTTGGCCCGCCACTTGTACTTTTTATATTTCATAGCAGATTTGTAAGCAGCGATTATAAAAAACCCCAGAGACACTAATTTTTACTTCAATTACCTTACATGGTCAGAAGTAATGTTAATTCTAATACGTTTATGGAACAGCGTATGTTTCTTTGGTCATTATAGGTTAAAGTGTACATAAATTACATTTTTTGTTTTTGGATATTCAAGAGCAGTGTTTAAGCTTTCATTTGGTGCTATGCAGACAAATTTACTGTTTCTGTGTATTGTTTTACATTCATTCAAAAAATGCCAAAAATGCGTATTTTATATAATGAAACGTAAATTGATAAGAAACTAGAGCCAATCCAATATTTTCAAGGTCAAATTCGTATTCTACGGACAAAATCCTATAAAAATCAGCTTCTATTAGTTAGTCCACAAAATTTTGTTGGCCTGTGTAATAAGTTAAGTTATATCTCATTTTATACTCAATGGTAATAATATATTTAATTCCTTATTTTTAATTTTAGTCGTTATTTGGATGTTTTCCTTTGCCGCCTAACCTTGTTCAAAAGGTGTCAACAGAAGGACGGACAGATATAAACACGCTTAAAAGGAGTTCCGATTTGCTGGATTTAACTGCTGTACCTTGTGCCAGTGTCTCAGGATGTAATTTTAAAATGTTACATTTACTTTATATGTATTATTTAACAGAAATAAATTAGAACCCATAATATTGGTTTTTTATTTTAACATCCTACTTTTAAATAAAATCTTTTTTAAATATATAAGTAAAATCTGTTTAAAACTTAAGGGAATTTGAACTATTATGACGTCACAATTTTAGAACACATTCGTTGCACAAATTGTGAGGTCATAATGATTCAAATGCCATTTATAAATAAACATTATATTTATTAATATATGTAGGTAGCTATAAGTGTATTATGTATGTATGTATGTGTGTGTATCCTCCTTAACCAATCACAGTTCGCCTTGCTTGACGAATGTCGATCAAGTATATACGCGTATACACAACGTCTTTTTTTTATTTTCTTTGCTACGGAATTGTTCCGGAACTATTCTGTAGCCCTTATAAGAGCTTCTTCATATATGAAGCGACCCTCTGAATTTTTCCCGAACTCATCGGAAGTTCTACCGTCCAGACTATCTGAAATACTCAGCCGCTACATTTCGTAAAAACTATCACATAAATACCGAGTTCTTACCATATAATTCCTAAATATCTATTTTGAAAGTTCGACATTTCTTCCAAATAACAGCTCTATAATAATTACCGACTTTTGCTCATATCCTCAATTTCGGAACGAATTCAGGAATTCTTACAGAATTTATTTTTTCCGTGTACAGTAGATTTAGTAATTCTTCCAATCCTCTGTTACCGTCTAATTAAAAAAATTAATAATTCTTATTAATTGCAAAATTACTTTCTTGAACTGTAACTGAAATCTTTTACTTCGACACTTTAGATATAAGATCCGATAAGAAAGGCGACGCTTATCTTTAGAGACGGTTGACACCTCTTTTATTACAAATTGAAGAATTCGTTTACGCCTACTTATATTTCTCTCAATTGTGAATTGTCACGCGATTTGTTGGCATTTTTACTAAATCATGAAATTAATAGAGAAATTGGATAAAATTTTTCATTAAATTTTGACAAATAGAAATTCATTGAGGAACAGACGTTATCTAATCGGTGTTTACGTCCACTTTGATGAATTTTTTTAAAAATCCACGCCCACTATTATAGGAAAGGGAGGGTCGTTTAAAATAGTAAACGCCTGTATTTAAAATAGTAACGCCCATTCAAAAAATGAGAACGCCCTCTTTTGATACAGTGAAATTACTTTTCAATGTTGATAATTCAACCGTTTTAATTTGTCCATGAGGGTGAGTTGATTTACTACAAATTAGATTAGCTGATTTATTTGCGAATCGTTATTGCAACTATCCACAATGCACCTGAGGTGGGAGTAGTAGCAGAAAGAGAAGAAGAAGAAGAGGGAGGAGTGCCCATCTATAGTTATACTTTAGAAATATGCAGCTTGCATAGTTTAGCTCCTGGAATTATACAGCCTCCAGAGATGCCGCTCTTTGGAACTTGAATAAAATGGAAAATTCCTACTGAATATTTTCATTAATTTAAAGTTTGTTGCATAGAATTCTCAAGATCAAAGTTTGAGTTGACAAACAGGAATATAAATACAAAATCTTTTTTATAAATAGAAATGGCAAATTGGCACGTATATACTTGATCTATTTTTTATTTCTAAATTTCAAAACATTTAATTTTTTCTATTTCTGTAATCTAATTTAGTTGCAATGAAAAAATTTTTCTACAATTTATTTCCTCTTTGAATTGATATTATACTTTGAGAAAGTCCACTTTGACCGGTGATTTTTGACGTCAAAAGCAAAGTTAAGATATTTTAGTAGCCAATTTATTCAAGGGAAACATTAGCGGTTTTTGTGATGAGGTAAAGTGCTTTGAAAATCGTGAGCTGTGCAAAAGAGAGTCCCCTCTTTTCATTTTTTTTCATCCGAGAAATTTTTCAAGCACACGTCTCTGTCTTGCATCTAAAATATGCATTTTGTCGAGAATTGAATATCCGTCAATTGTTTCTCATGGAAAATTTTATTAACAAATATTTAACAGTGTTTAATAATTTAATTGCATATTTTAATTTTTATTCTATCACAAAAAAGGAAATTACGACTATTTGATGAAAATTTAATTGACAAAACAAAGAGAGTAAAAAATTGTATTTTGAAGTATTTTAAAAACAATTTATTAATAATTATAAATGACATTTGAATTATTAGTTTTTACTAAAACTGTTTTTTTTCGTTTTATTTCTTATTTCCAACGAAACCAATTAATTTTGAGTACATAATTTTTACTCAAATTTTTTTTTGGTTTAATTTAAAAATGTTTAATATTGAAATGATAAATTTTTCCTTTTAATTTCTAAAGGGAAAAAAGCGCTAATGAAAGAAAAACAAAATTTTTTTTCTGCGACAAATCGGAATAAAACTTTAGAAATAAATAAAAGTGAATAAAAGAAAGAATGAGGAGAAAATAAAATAGAAATTAAATCTCTAAGGAGAATACAAACTTTTGGTTCATGAAGAAAAGAAACCATCTTTGGAATTAAAAAAAATATTTCATTTTTTTAATAAGTGTTAAATACAGTGAGATAATGCGGTGATGTGAACTAGTGACCCGGTGTGTGCGCATTAAGGGAAGTAAAAATTTTTACACTTTGTGTCCCGCGAGATATGCATTGAGAACGCGCGCGTAGACGAAGAAATGAAGAAAAAAGAAGAGATAAAAATAATGCAGATCCTCCACCCATTTATCGTATCTCATAAAAGTTAAAATTCAACGGATATTAAATTTTAAAATAAAACTTGAAAAAAAACCCGCGTCTTTTCTTTGAATAATCTCACGTTATAAAAAAAAAGAAAAAATAATTTGATAATTCCAACGGATATTAAAATTTTAAATTATCTTTCAATTTCATTAGAAAAAAATTCAAATTTTGTGTAAAAGAATATTTCATGGAATAAATATTGAAGGAAATTAAATATTTCAGAGTTACACTGAAAAAAAGTATTGAACCAAGAAAATTTTTCTTGGTTGAAGCAAATCGTGAGATTGAATACGGCCAAGACTATTATAGTATTGATGCAAGAAAACGATTTTCTTGACGTAGTATATTTGGGAGAAGAACATATATTCGTGATCCAGGAAAATGTATAATTCGATCAAGAAATTAAGTAGCATGTAAGAAATGCAGAATATATTATATCAAAATCATTTATGTATTAAATCAAAAAAATATGTTCTCTGACCGAGAAAATATTTTCTTGCTTTAAGAAAATTTATAGATTTCAATCAAAAAAATATTTTCTCAATGCAAGTAAATTATTTACTTGAATTACCTCTCCACCTTACCACCATCCCATCTTTTCTAATACTAAGGTCAATAATTTTTATTATTTAATTAACATTTATATTTTTTATTTAAATAATTTAATAATTGTTATTTTACTTATATTCACATTTAATTAATACTTAACACAAATACAACAAATATACTTTGAAAGAAAATTTTTCACGGTCGGAGGAATTGAACCCGGGTTGCACGCACCAGAAGTCGTCACGCTGCCACTTTGCCATCGTAGCCTCAATGCAGACTTTTCAAAAACTGATATTTAAGTTGCATATTCATTTAAAGAAACATATTTTTTTGGATCAAGAACACCGGCATTGTGTTTAGTAAAAAAAAAAAAGTTTCAAAGCAAATAAATAAAATAATTCGATTGAAGAAACATGAATTCTCCAGACAAAAATAAATGGTAATTATAAGTGCTTCAAGTACAAGAAGTGATTAGATTAATTAATATTTCTCTGAAACAGAATAATTTTTAATTGAGTTGAAATAATTATTAACTTATATTAATTTTTTCATTTGTGTTCTTACTCACATCGCTGACATTAATTTTTTGGTGCAATGTATTCTTTTTCCGCCACAAAGAGTTTTGTGGTTATGAATACTGGGCTATATTTACTTTTCGAAGTAAAATTTCATTTTTTAAAAACGAATTCTCACAGTATTTTTGTGTTGATATTAATGTACTCACAATATTCACGGTGAAGGGAGGTCGCTACAAGAATGACGCCAGTTTGACAATTAATTTTTGGCGTTTTTTATTATTTTTATTCCGCCATAAAAAGTTTTGTTGTTGAATACTGCGGGCTGTATTTACAATTCACCCTTAGAACTTTATATTCCCATATTTATGAAATATGGATTAAAAATTGTTGAAAGACGTTGTATTTAAATACCAAGCTTTTAAAATTTTTTCCCAAAGTGTTTTCATATTTACATTTATCCTAACTTGAAAAAAATTCTATTATTGAATTCTGACTGAGCTTTTCATTTCTTTTTCTCTTTCTACTTTTTTTTTAATTCCCACTCATCCTGACTTTCAATGCTTCTTTAATTAAATATTTAAATTTTGTTCCTAGTTGTATTATTAATTTCCGCATTTACTTCGAATTAAAAAAATTTCTCTTCAAATACTCGGTTTGTACAAAATCACTTTTACAATTGACAAAATTGTATTTTTGAAAAATGTATTAAATTTATTTAATTGGAATTTTCATTGTAGATTAAATTAATGGGAATAAAAATTTTAATGAGCTATAAAAATGCATGTAGTGGTAATATTTAATATCGGGCTTGTTATATATTGTAGCATGAGATAAATTTTGAATTTTACGAGATGATGGAGGTTTTAAGGGTTGGGAGAAGTGGGAAGGGAAAGGTAGATTCATAACACCATACATAATAGCTTTATGAGCATGTAAAATTGGTCTGAAAAATTTTGTTCTCGTGCCTGTTGCAGAGTTTGCGAAACATGGTGTCAGCAAACATGACGGACGCCTGTGAAACACGCGATCCATGTCAACATGGTGGGATTTGCATTTCCACTGACAGTGGGCCCATCTGCGAATGTCGTACCGGTGACTATGAAGGAATTTACTGTGAAAAAGGTAAGAAAAATGTTTGTTCAACTCACTTTTTTTTCATTTACTCTTTCAGTTAATCTTTGTTTCAGAAGGAAAAATGTTATTTATCATTTTTTGTTAGTAAAAATATGATAATATAGTGAATTTAAAAAATCAGAACCGAGGGTAATTAAATTTAAATTGATTTTCTTTTTGATCTGATTGAAAATATTGTGCTGGGAGTGGGAGTAACGGACTGTGATTGGTCCTTGTGTTTTCCCCACTTGTTTTATGCAGCGCGCGCAGCGTTGACAACCAACGCCAGTCCGAGGAGAACTCCATCTTCACAGGGTTAATGAATTCAGAAAAAAATTTTTATAATTTCAGTAATGGAGAACAGTGATTCGGCCTATTTAAACGTGTTTCATTTTCTAATCAAATCAAAGCAGCTTTTATTAATAGTTTATTTAAATTAATTATTTTTCTACTACTCTTATTATTAATATTATTAATGTAATTTTATCAAAAGCCAGCAGTGAGTCTCCCTATGTTTACACTGCAAAAACTGGTATCTCACTCACTCGTGTCTTAAAATGAGTTGCTTTAAGTGTTTAATCCATTGAGATACCAAATCTGTCTTATTTTGAGACATTTATATTCATCTCGTGTCTCATTTTTTCTTTTAAAAAAAAAAAATAGTTTAAAAAAGCTCGAAATAAATCGGAAGTTGAATTATGTGCACTTCTCTGATGGGCTGAATCGAAGTAGTGCACCAATATTTGAATTTGGAGGGAATTTAACTTATTAAATTAATTAAATCTATACACTTTTAAAATAAAAAAATACAAACACTAAAATTATACCATAATCATAATATCTTTTTTCTACAAAAATATTCATATTTTGAAAATATTAAAGGATATTCACCTTATTAGCAGTATACTTTGTAAAAAGAATGTTCCTAACCTCACTAACTCACATACTTAATCACACAAACAAAAAGAATTTCTGTTGTTGAGGTAGCTTAAAAGTATATTTAAACAAAAAAATATATTTATTATATACGTTTATAATAAGTAGACAATAATAAATAAAACAGTTATTTGTGAAAAGATGTATTTCCTATATCATTACAAAAAAATTTATAAGGAAACACACAGTGTTTGTATATTTTGTATGAACTATAGCTTTCGTTCAAAAATAAATTTAGTGCTCAGAGTGATTTCGTTTGAAATAGTTAATTTAAAAATAAAAATTTAAAGTAATATAATATAAATACAAAGAAATCTAAAATATACTTATTAATATGATTGTAAGTCAAAAGTTCCAAAACAAATGTTCCAATCCGAGAGTTCCAAAATACAGAAGGTCAAAAGTAATAGTGAATCAAAAGTTTAAAAGTAAAATAGTGCCAATACACGAAAGTTCCAATATAATTTTCAATATATGAGGAGCAATGAATTTCCCTATTACAATATACTTTAATTACAAACAGAACGTTTTAAATTGAAAAAAATATTCAATAATGTATAATTTATTATTATTTTACTACATGAAAGTTAATTTTGAAGGTTATGTGAGAATTGTCATTTGTTTGAGTTTCTCGAAATTAAGCAAATTTGGGTTTATCAGATTTTAAAAACTTACTCCTTACTTATGTAAAAAGAATAAAAATTTAAAAAAAAATTAAGGATTCAAAAAATGTATGAAGGAGCCAACTATAAATATTTAGAGAGAAATTGAGAATTTAGAGAGATATTTAGAGAGAAAATTAAAATACAATATTATGAATAATATTTGTCTTTGGAAAAAAGAGCTTTTTGAACTTTCAGTCCTTGGAAATTAAAATCTTTGGAATTTTTTTCCATTAGACATTCTGTTTTGGAACTTTTGTCCTTCAACAATTATAATATTCATCAGAAAAACAAAAGAAACCTATATTGTGAGCATAGCCTTAAAACATAAAGTATATTATAGTTATATTTACATTAATTTCTTTTGAATTTAAAAAAATATTTTTTTATAATTATAAAATACGAACAAAATAATATATAAAAGAGTTTTAAAAAAATTATTAACATTTACACAAATAAAGTAAAAATTATTATTGTTCTTGTTAGTAAAAATGATACCAAATGTTATAACATTGAAATTATTCTTTTACTACACGGAAAAACTTTTTTCAAGAGTATTTCCTAAACTTATTCAAGAACTCAGGATATGGAAATAATACAAGAAATGCTACGAAACCATAAATTGAAACATTATTTTAAGCTGTTCAGGGATAACTGTAGTAAATTTCTGGACTACTTGTTGAGTTTTCTTGAAAAAGTCCTGAACTTGTTTAAGAATAGAAAAATGTAAAATTAGCGAAAAAAATTTGCCCGCGTGAGTAGTCGAACCTGAGACCTCGACACTCAAGTTCGCTCCGCCTTATGCCACTCGGCTGCAGGGACGCGTTACGATACTTTAGTTTTAGATCGTTTTAAAGCGTTTAAAGCCAAGTGGCGCTGTATACCTATTGGTTACGCTACGCCTTCTTTCTTAAATAGTTCTAGACTTTTTCAGCGCGCAGTGACTGAAGAACTCAGTCGCAGCGTCAAGAACAATTATTTCCAAGCCATTAGAAAAACACCTGAAAATTCTTTAATGAATATTGAACTTTTCTAAAAGGAGTTCTAAATTTTTCCCATATCCTGAGTTCCTGAATAAATTTAGTAATGACTCTTGAAAAAAGTTTTTCCGTGTACTAAATTAATAATAATATAATAAATAGCATGTAATTTTAAATTAAAAGTATATAATTAAAAAAATTGTATACTTAAGAAAACAAATTTTTAAGTCAAATGAAATTTTATTTAAAAAAACATAAATTGAAAGAATGAACATTAGAAATTTTAAAAATTGAACAAAAATGAACATAGAACAGTAATGACGAAGACGAACGAAGGCCGTCTGTATTTTAATGTTGTATTTTATTTTTTTTTTATTTCAAATATGGGGACAAAACGTCTCAAAATGAGATACTTGTTTTTGCAGTGTAAATGTGTTCGATTTTTAAATAGTTTTACCAAGCCGAGAACGACTCTTTTAATAATAATTAATTTAAATTTATTATTTTTCTACTACTATTATTTTTAAAAATAAATAATGATTTTGAAAATTTTAACCTTTTTAGAAAATTTATCAATAATGATTTTGAGATATTTGATTCTTTCGTGGCGCAATATTTTGGAAGTAAATCGACAGACATAATTGTTTAAAGACCCGTTTTTTGTACAATAATTTTTTCCTGTAATGTATACCAAATAAATATATCGAGCAAGAAATTCGCATATCTTCGTTTCAAGTTAGATTCATCGTTAATGGACGATTGCTTCCTCAATTTATTCTAAAGAATGACGGTCGAAATTTCTTTAAAAACAGAATTTTTAGTTAGTATTTTTTCAAATATTTTTGATTTTCATATATATAGCCTATATATCAAATTCAGTCAAAGCTTCGTCTGAAAATGTGTTTAAGTAATTCTAGAAAAGAAAAAAAACCTTGGGTAATGTTTTAAAAATGATTTTTGCTTTTTCATTTGTTTTAAACTCTTGGTTCTCTTTTTATGCCTAATATTGTCATTTTAATAAAAAAATAATAGTTCTCGGTATTTTAACGAAGCAATAAAATTAGTGAAACACACAACTGATAAGAACGAAAATGGCAACTCATAGTTATTAAAAGCAGGGATGAAACTCATAATTTCTTATGAACTTCCGGATCTAAAATAAAGTTGTTTGAAGCTTAAACGAGCGCTACTGATCGTAAAGGCCTTCAAGACGTAAATCTCTAGCTAAGGGCGTTTATGACTTAAGTTCTCATAACGCGCAATGTCAAAGTGATATCATGTATGAGAAAACGAGGCGGTTTTTCACGTACAGGTGTGAACCATTTTTTTACGACATCTCTTTTTACTTACGTGAATTTATATATACCTTTTAATTTTATCACTTTTCATTTCCGGCCGTTAAAATAAGAAACGTAAAATGATTTGCCTTTTATGTTAACGTTCAGTTTTTTCTGCGACCTAGAATTTTTAAATTTTTAAATTTTATGCCCATTTCTTGATCTATGATTTTTTAACCTTTTTTTACGATTAAAACCCATGAATTTGACCTAAAATTCTTAAATCACAATCACTGCTGAAGTCTAAATTATACAATTGAATTTTTCCTCTTAACCTGTATAAATTTTATATTTCTTTCTGGAATTAATGAAGAGTTTTTCTTTTATAAATATGCATGTCATTATTTAAACATTCTTGAGGAAGGGTAAAAATAGTGACCTACCATCTGGAGAATTACTGATTGAACGGAATAAATATTAGGTGGTTGTGAATATTACTCTGAGGCGTAGAATTGTTGATTGTTGACCTATTTCTTGTTTTTGGCGGGAATTTTCAGAAATAAATGCCCTCAAACGACTATTATTCAAATTGATAACGTCAATGTTACTTTTAAATTAAATACCCGTCTGGGAGTTTCATATCCCAATAGTGCAATTGACATTTTTATGTCACTTCCGTAGTTTATATGCTTTTCGACGAAAAGCAATTATTTTCTGTTTCATATTTTCTATTATTGTCTCTTTAAGGCGATGTTAAATTTAATTCGCTGCTTTTTAGTGTATATTACAGTTTAGAAGTAAGTGTATTTGATATTATAAGGAGACATACAAAATCGTGAAGGTAAAACTATAGAAACATGATTTTCGAATGTAAAGATTAAATGATGTATGGTAAAATTTACAATGTCTTTGGCGAACGTGACTAATATGGTAAAAATTACAAACCGTGTTCTACATTGAATTTAATGGATAGTAGTTTGACCCTGAATAATAGAAATTAAAGAAGGTAGAAAGAAACTTTTCATTTGTAAAATAAATCTCCTGTCCATTATATTATGTTATTACTATCAGTTTTTCATTGGTGTACAAAAACGAATTCCTTTATATTTATTTAAAATTAATAACAAATTTTCTTTTTGTTTGTTTGTAGCGTTACTCAAGTGGCATGTTCATTTCTTATTTTGTTTTTATTACTTTTTTCTTTTTGTTTGTGCGATAAAAAGAAGCATGGAGCACGGTGCTGCCTACGGCGGGTGGTGGTGATTACTGGCAGTGGGATTACAGTGAGTCTCGTTAACTTATTAGTCCTCGTAAATCAGTCGTACTAAGGCTAGATATACATATACTACTATATAGAGAGATTCCTCCTAGCGCTTAGCCACTACATTTTTGATATTACACCATTTTTCCGTTCAAAAAAAAAAAAAAAAAAATTCCAAAAACGCTATATCATTGTTCAGGTACCATAAATGTGTGGTTCACTCTGCCCCCTCGCCTCTTTCTTTCTTGACCCTGTAATCCTTTTAATTTTTTTTTTGTTGCATTTTTTTTTTGTCGTTTGTTGTTGTTGCTGTACTAATATTGTTCATCGTCATAACATTAGGTGTGTAGTTGCAGAAAAATATGCCATTCACTAAAAGTAGTAAATAACCCATCCTTTATTATTCTATTACAGAGAAACCCAAAAAGCGGCACATTTTCGATTTTGTACCTATAATTTTTTTGTTTTCATTGTAGTAAAGACTTAGGATAAAATTGTAGTCTATATGTTCTGAGTTGATGTTACAGTTGATGACACATTTTCTTGATAGCAATTCGACGACACCGCTTTCTTCTTCATAATTGTTTATTATAAAATTTTAATATTTACGAAAAAAATTCTTCTTAACGAATATGTAATGTGAAATATATGAAATGTAAGAACTTTAATTTAGTTGATAATTATAGAATCACGAAGAGAAAACAGTTTGTTAGACACAATATTATATAATAGATCTTTTTATGTTTGAATTAGTAAAACATTTTTTGTAGATTAATTTTTTTAACAAGGTAAAATCACATTTTTTAAGAAACTTTTCCTTTAACTTGTCACATGGTTCTTTGTTAGGTAATAGATGATGTTGTCTACTCGGTGATCACGTGGTTCTTGCAGTAGTCATATCGATGGCTTCTAAATGAAAACATATTATTCACGTGTGAAATTATAAAACAGGTAACTCACGAAACAAATATATAGAAAAAGCGTTATTGATTTGAAATATTCTTTAGGCTAATTTTTGAAAATTTTGTCATTTATTTTAACCCAATATTCAATGCCACAAATAAAGAATTTGTATTATTTAAAGTTAATTCAGTTTTATAAGAAAAATTTTAATAACTTACACTTTTGCAATTTGTTTACACTTTAAAAATAATAAATATTAAACATTGTAACATGGCCTTAAGAAAAACTTTCATTTTAAAGAAGCATGTTTTTTTTGTTTTCGTGTATTAAGTGTTTCATAAACGCTGTCGCGAATAATATGTTTTCATTTAGAAGCCATCGATATATCATATGGTCAATATTTTTATTTATATTGTTTTGCTTTACATTAGTAATCATTTGATTATATCACATATATCACTACAAACAATCATGCAATTTGTACTTTCAAATATTTAGTTCTCACGCATTATTTACTGTAATAAAAACAAATTGTACAATTTTCCATTATTGTAAAATTTAAATTATCCACAAAAAGTTTTATTTAAGGGCATGTGGTAAATATTCCTGGAAAAAATTGTTTTCTGCGTGTTGTCTCACTTCTAAATAATTAGAGATACCTATAGTTTGTATTAAATGGCTATATTTATATATTTTGCAATATAATAATAAAATTATAGTTGAATATAAATATAATATACAAAATTATATTTAATTTATTATTTGTTCGCTATTTATTTATTCTTTTTTTTTAATAATAGAGTTGAAATTATCGATCACTATATTTATTTATATTTTTTGGAATCTAACTGTCAGTTGTAAGAACTTCAAAAACGTCTTTTATGAAAAGAAATATTTTTGTTTTCGTGTGAGAAAAAAATAAACTATTTTTTCTTCTGTGAGACGTGAACCAGCATCATCTTTCTTTTGGCACACACGCCACTCGAGTAATTGCAAAACTCGGGTCTGTTTTGTCGTAACACGTAAATAGAACAAAAGGTTGGGTCAAAGAAAATCGTCACTACAAACATATATATAAACAGCTGACGTAACTGTTAAATGGCTGAGAGAATAAGGAAAATGCACAATAGAAAAGTGGAATGGACTGACGACCTCTAACGTCGTTGGGTTTACAGTTTGAGAAAACGACCTTTTAGTCGAGTCGAGGGCGCGATTATATTTCCTCTACTAAGGGCCGCGGTAATAATCTTGTTTCCAAAAGGGCTACAGGGGAAATTTACACCCCTGTGAATGACGACACTACCAAAAATTACCTTCAGTGATATATAAAATGAAATTCAACATTGTCATCGCTAGTTTCTTGCTTTATGAGAAATAACACTCTTCTATCCAACGTTCACTCTTTTCCACTTGGAAATATTAAATTATTCCATTCGATATTTCCTCCAAATTCCACCAGAGTCTGCAATTGAAAATAAATTATTTTTAAAACTTAAAAATGTAATCATACATTGTAAAAAAGGGAGGAGGATTCGTAGCTTCAGATTAATCTTGGATTGTCAACTTAATTATAATCATCATTTACAATTTAAGCAATTTTAGCATTAACTACTTTTGGTTTTGTAAGACCGTTTTCTATAATGTAAACTAAATAAATTTGTTGAAATAAAAATTGGATAAATCTCTAGCACGTAAACCCTCCAATTTAAGGTGATATCTATCAGTTTTACGTCCCTTATGCTCGAAAATCACGATTTCACTTCTTACATTCTTGAGATTGCCAGTCGATGCCATACATGTCACGTTTTAAGTCCATACAGAAAAGACACTCGACCCAAAATTCAATCAACACGTACATTTCGTCCACGGTGTGGTGTGTAATATGTAAAAAAATAAGAAGAGTTTCCTTTTGCGAACGTGTCTACAAAATTCGATATTTTCGTATCACAGAGCTTAGACTTTTTTCCACAATTGGAATTATATTTTTTTAAATGTTAGATAATTGATAATAAATATTATTATAAGAAATACAAACTTTAGGTAGTTGTTGATAAATTGTAACGCTATTATTAGTATGTTTTTTATCTATTGTTTTGTAAACTAATGAATGTTTTCTTTCTTCAATATTTTTTTGTATAAATTCTAACGGATAATGGTTATTTTGTAAAATGTCAAAAATGTGTCTAATATTTTCTTTATGAAATGACTTGTGAGACAGTGAGATAGGTCTGTCATACAAATTGTAAACAATATTCTTCTTTTGTTGAATTGGATGACGTGAAAAATAATTTATCAATCTATTAGAAGAAATGCTTTTCTAATACCAGTTGTTTATTGTTTTTTATTAATGTCATGTCCAAAAAATTAATTTTATTATTTATTTCCAGTTCATACGTAAATTTTATGTTGATATTAAAGGAATTAAATGTGTTGATGAAAAGATCAACTTGATCTTTAAGAACGCACAAAAGCGTGTCGTCCACATATCTGAAATAAAAAATAGGAACAGAATTGAACTTAAATAAATTATTAAAAATCTATACAACCAACTATAATTAGAGTAGAACATTATAACTTAAATTATAATTATCATCTGAATTACATTTCTTATAGAATTGTTAATAGAATATCTGCATTTATTTATTACGTTCTAGAGAGAGAAGCAAAATTAAAGCTATGTTGTTTGAAAACATGATGACTTGTATGTTTTATTTTCGATTTTATAAGTTTTGAAAAGCACTAGAATTCTCTAAGCAATTATTAATTAATTTAAGATGACAGTAGAGTTATATTATTTTCCTACAAAGGCGTCGAATTTCATTTTAAGTTTAATTTATCTTTGACGTGAAATTCCTTTATTTGATAAATGTGACGCGCTCCGAAGGAAGGTACCTAAGAAGCAAACGAATCATAAGTTAGGGTCGTGTTAGATTTCTTTTGATTAAAAGTTTATTTTTAATTATTTGAATTTGAAACTAATTTTTATTGAATATTTTGAATATAATGAAGACTTGAAGATCAATAATTTAAAATTAATAATTGATTTTCTTTCTGTATTTTTACTTGAAAAATTAAAAACATAACCTCAAATTTTTTGCTTCTTAGGTAGTTTTCTTCGGAGCGCGTCACAAATATATTAAATTATTTTATTTATAGATATTTTTATTAATAAAATTCATTGCTTCAAAAGTAAATTATTTAATTTACAATCTTTAATCTTAATTAGAATTACATTATTATATAGGGAAATCGTGATAAAATCGCTAGACTATTTTGCTAATTAACTATATCCTAATGGAATTCGGATATCCTGTAGAAGACGTAATTTCCGGAGTTTGTTGGAAATTAGGGTATTTCAATGAAAGTACAAGGGATAACTGTGGGCAACTTAAGACTATTGCCTAATTTCCGGATGTAGCGTATGATGAAATATTTGTTGTTGATAGTATTCAAGGCACTTACAACTGTAGTAAAACCGTGAATTTAGAAACATTTTCTTTCGATCAAAGATTTTGGTGCAAAAACACTTGGCAATTTTAGTCTAAAGTAAATAAAAATTACGTATGTTGGAATGGAACGGAATTGAATTCGAGTAGAAAAAATTCAATATTAGTATATTAATTGAAATCCTTATATTCTTTGCCTTGTTACTATTTAAATTCAAAACCATTGGTCAATTTACGGTCAGAAAAAGGTGTGAAGAGAACTTAAAAAAAATTACGTGTTTCGTTTGACAAAGTTTACCATGAGTTGCATGGATCTGCAGCCGGTTTTCCCTTGTACTAGACTCATGAAGTGGCTAAGCCATCGTATTAGCATGTATATTGCGTCACGTCGACACGTGGCAACGACATCCTTTTACCAGAAACTACCTTCAAGTTGCTTTTCTTCCACTATGCCTCTATGACCTTACACGTCTTCAGACTATCTCTTCACTCATTCAAATTTAAAACATCACTAACTGAGAAATACTTTCTTCATTTTATCACAAATTTTTCGTTCATTAACTTCATTTTTAAAAATAGGAATTATAATAGAAACAAAAGAAATACTATAATAGTAGTAAATCGGAAATCTATTCTTTGTTATTTGAAATAGAAGAAAGATGTCTCTGAGTGAGATACGAAGCATTATTGAAGAGCATTGAATGCTTGTTCAGGAATTTCGACTTTGTAAAGTCTAGAGATAGTGATTAAATGGTAGATTCCAAGACTTTGAGTGGACTCGGAATAGTAGAAAACTTTACGGGTCGAGGGTCACCAGGAAGTCTTGTCGAGTTCGAGAGGTTAAGTCTATCCACGGTCCATCGACTCTCTTATCCTCTCTTTGTTCACTCTATCTATTATATACATTGACTTTCAAAAGATTCGAATATTTCGAGATTAGTATTGAGTTATGTGATTGACTCTACACTTTTTGCAGATTTCTAAAATCCTTGTATTCCTTTAGGTATAATGAGAATTCCTATTTTCAGCAATTGCCGGACGTCTTCTTCCTGGACAAGGCAATTTAAATCGTAAATACCATGTTCGTGTTACTTTTTTATCTTGTAACAGTAAATATTGTTTTCCTCTTGACTTCTATCCAGGAATACATTTTGTCCATTCCTTTTTTCACGCAGAAGGAAAAAAAAACAAATTGTGAAATCTTCTTAGTAGGCTATGAAAAAGTTGGTTAATGTCTTTCTCGATATCCGAAGCATTTCCTAAAGACTTATCCTCCCATCGACATTTCTGTCAGCTATTTTTCGTCTTTTAACAAAACGACTTATGACATTAAGCTCAAATGGTGAATGTCAGAAAAATGAAATTCTTAGCTAGTGTCATTTAGTGTTTTTATTCGAACGACACCATCGCAAAAGTGACATTATTTTTCATTTTGACATAAAAACATATCCTCTTCATTATTGATCTCTTCCAATTGAGCTAATTCTCCTTTACTATGATTTGAAATAGGTAAACAAAAAAAATGGGAAAAGAAGGTTTATTATTAGTTTAATAATTATACAAAAAAGCACTGTTTAAATTGTTTTCGTTTACTTTCTAACTAAGTAAAAACCTTATAACATTCTTGTAAACAATGAACTTCGAGGAACCATAAAATTAATGGAATGAGCAATCTTTTTACAACCCGATGACACTGTTTTATGATAATATTTTCTAAGAGCCCAAAATTAGAACCACAAATCAGTGTAATTATCTAACAGCAGTAGTTAAATATCTAAATTAACCAACAGTCGGTCCCAATGCCGAAATGTTCTAAAAACTGTAGATTCTTATAATATATATTTAGAAATGTTGTGGAAACTATATTATTTTTGGTTGGAAACTTCGATGACATATAAAAAAACTGTATAAGTAAATCTTTCTAACAATCTAAAATAGTTTCAAATTACGCCAAAATTTGTGAACTGTTGAAATTTTTAAACAGTAAATTCCATATGAGACGCGTAAAGGTGTATTGTCTTATAAAATAACGTTTTTTTTTAAATTCGCTTTTTCTCGAAAATTACGTTTTTGAGTAGAATGGAAACTATTGCACCGATTCGACGTAACATATCGCAGAAGAAAAAAATTAATAAAACAATTTAAATTGGTCGAGTGCTCTTTACCGAAAGCTCATATACGACTTTCCGAAAAGGAGAACATTTTATCCTTTCAAGGTTGGTTTCTCGCCATGCCAGGAGAAAATCCCGAGAACATTGGAATCCCCTTCAATAAATTTGACTCTGCCACTTCAGTTTTTATCGTCTGGACTATCTCGATTTATTTCAAAAAGAGAAATGGAAGTGAAGGGAAAGAGTTTTGGAGGAGAGTCTGCAATATAAAGTCGATGCCAGAATTCTCGGCGAAGCAGATCCCAAAGTATTGCCTTCCTTTTTTTTTTAAAGAAAAAAGGTACCAAGACAACTATTTTATGAAATACACAGAAGGATAATTTTTTTTGTTTTCCTTTTGAAGTTTTTTTTTAAACTAGAAATCAATATTATATAGTTTCCGTTCTTTTTCAAAATCAGTTCACAAAATACTGAATTGAAAGTATTTAGGTTAATTTTTAAAGTTTTTTAAATTAACTTTGATTAACTTTTAGTGGTAATGTATATTATCGGAATGATGAAAATTGTCAAAGTGACGTGGAGTTATTACAACAAATTTTAATAGCGCAATGCAAAAATTGTTAATAATTTTTTGTAAAGCTAGTTTCAAGTTACTGAAGTGACAGAAAGTTAATAGCATGTTGAAAGTAACTAAAGTTGGAGGAAATTTTAATCAAACTTTGCTACGGATACTTTTTTCCCATAAAATATATAGGGAGTCGATGAAGTCAATATTTCTATTTCTCAAAGTCCAATTCACTAGTTTAAATATTTTTGAACTATATATAAACATAGTTATTCGAGAAAAAATGTTATTTATACTTTAAAGTTGTTGAGGCCAGTAATTAAAAATTTAAAGTTAGATTTTAAAAAAACGAGATTCATTTGTTCAGTAGTAAAATTAAAAAACTGAAAACTTACTTACTAAATTACTGAGATTCAAATGGAATTAAAAAAGTACAGATCCTTTTTTGCTTTTGTTTTTAATACGTTTAACAACATATTTCAATGATAAATGTACACTGTAAAAATTTTTAGAAATTTTTCTTACCAAACAGTTAGAAATATTTCGAAAAACGATAAGAAAATGATTTTGCTATACAAAGTTCGAAATTTTTCGAAAAGTGTAGAATAAATTCGAAACTTGTTCGAATTTTTTCGTAAAGTGAATAAGATTAAGTAAATTTCGTAAAAAGTTCGAAATTTTTCTCAATGATTTCGAATTTTTTCTTTACTAGTTATGAATTATTGCAAAACATTTTAGGAAATTTTCTAATTTTGTTACAAATTACAATCTTCAAAAAACTTTAAGATATTTTCCCATCCAATTTCGACAAATTTCTAATAATATTCATAAATTTTTCTTAAAAATGTAGAACTTCAAATATCGAATGCTTATTATTTATTAATAACAAATTCTATATTTTTCAATATCGTAAAAATCATTAATTAATGACACTACAGTTACGAAGATATTTGAATTTAAACATATCAAAAATATATATTAATACAATATATACATAGTCCTCCTTTGTTATTAAGTTTTTGTTAAACAAACTATTTTTTTATTAATAACAAATCATTTTCATCATAAATATTATTATCTTTAATTAACCATCAAAAACTCAGAAATATTTTTATAAATATAATTCAACATTTTATCATAATTTTATACTATTTATAGATAATTATTATTTTACAAATAATTAATATAAACAAATTTTATTTAATATTTTATTAAAAGAAGAAAAATTTCTTCTTGCAAGCAGAATTGTGAAATTGTTAAGTATTTCATAGTTTCCAAAGGTTTGTCACATCTGGTTTGCCTTCGGTTGACCATCTCTAAGGTCCTTTCTTGTAAACGGGCCTATTTTATAAGTTTTTCGGTTCTAGTTTTTTTCATATAGATTCATTTAGAAAGAAAGTTTGAAATATTCGTAAGTTTCAAATATTGACTGGAAAATCTTCTACCAAAGGCCATTCGAGAGTCAGTTGCTCTTTAGTATTTGTCAGAAAGACACTAAAATCGCGCGTGACAAAATTATTTTCAAGTTAATATTTTGTTGTGAGTTAATTTTTTTGTTGTAAGTTATCGTTCTGAAATGAATATTTTTAAGTCAAAATTTTGTTGTTGTGAAGTGAATTGTTTAAAGTTATTTTTGTGTGATAAAGAAGTGATATTTTTAAATTTATGTTGTGAACATTATTAAATTAATTTATACAACAAAATATAAAATTATTGAAATAATTGTAATTTAATTGTAGTAGTTACCAGGCTTATTTATAATTCAAATTATTAATTTATAAGAAAAGAAATACTTAATAAATGTATACTTATATGATTAAATCGTTTTATTTCTATTTATCGCTCATTTTTAATTTTTATATCTTTATTGAAACAGCACTAATTAAGTAACTGCAGTTAATATTAGTGCACAAACAATATTAAATAGAGTAAAAAATTTTTTTACTATTTATAGAGCAAAAAATCATTATTAGCTTTGAAATTTTTCTAAATTTTTAGTAAGAAAAATATCCAAAAATTATACTAAATATATCGAAACACGTTACTGTAAACATCGAACAAAGTTTCGAAATTTATCTTAATATTTTGTTCGAAAAAAATCGAAAAGGTTGAAGAAATTTTTCTTAACGTTTAGTTAGAAAAAAGTCGAAAGGAGTTTTGAAATTTATCTAAACCCGTTGCTGGAAAATTCTAACAGAGTTTCGAAATTTTTCTTACTATTTTGTTCGGAAAAATTCGAAACAGATTTCGAAAATTTTCGACATTATTGTTTCGAAAAATTTCTAACCTTTATGAAATAAAACTAACAAACTATTTTTCGAAAAATTTCGAAAAAAATTTTTACAGTGTATTCATAATCGAGAATTTTACTGCTTGTTTGCAAGAGTGCAGAGTTTTTAGTTTCAAAATAAAAAGAGAGAGAGAGGGGATGTTAACCAAAAAACCGCATTGTCCACACACGAATTGAGTTTTTAGCTTAAAATTTAGTTTCCAGTTAGTTAACTTTCATTGAAGAGTTTCACGAACATGTTTAACTTTTGAAAATGGAAAGCTTGTCAAGCTTACCGACATAGGGGTAATGTGGTACTCGTGTGACTATATACAACTCTTACAAGTAGTCCTTGGCGCTGTGCATAACAATTTATTGCGACTTTCGGTAAAACAGAGAGGGTAGACGCGTCCAGAGAAGCTATATGTGTTCGTTTAACAACTTAAGCACATTATCCAAAGACTGACGTTAAGTCAATCAGAATTTCAAGTAGCACGTCCAGGGGATTTTATAACTAATTACCTCTAAAAGGAAAAGACAAAAAATTAAATCAGATTAGTTACACAGTAAAACGTTTTACTTAAAATGAAAATAAACTTACTTTCAATCTAGCCTTAAATTTTAAGCAGTAATTAAAAGTAATTTACATGATTACAGAAAGTAAGTATCTTATATCTTAAAGGACTTTAAAACAAAATTATCTACTTAAAGCCTATGCACATGATGCAGTGTAAGGAGATTCAACAACGTACATACAATGTGTGCCGATTTCGTGTCTCAATTTATGATTCATCTTCACTTTCATGGATAACTGTGCCTCTAACGGAGAAAAAGGAAAATAAATATCGTCTGTTACTGTCAGTTGCGCGATGTTTTTATAAAAATTAATTATTTCATTTATTTATATTTGTGACACGATCTGAAAAAAGGGACCTTAGTAGCAAATCACTTTAAGGTTATGTTAGTGTTACTTTTTTGTTGATTAAAAATTTCTTTTTACTTTTTGTAAATTAAAACCAGTGTTTATTAAATATTTCAGTTATAATGAAAAGTTAAATATTAATGATTCACATTAACGGCTGATAATTTTTTTGTATTTTCGTTTAAAAAATTCCAAACATAACCTATAATTTTTTGCTTCTAAGGTCCCTTTCTTCAGATCGCGTCACATTTATTTGTTCGAATAGCTAAAAGTTCGAATGTTTATTTGTTAGAATTTCCAAAAGTTCAAATTTTTTAAAGTTAGAATATTTATTTGTTAGAATTTATTAAAAGTTCATGTTTATTTGATCGAATTATTAAAGTTTGAATATTTATTTGTTTTAGTTATGAAAAGTTCAAATGTTTATTTGTAAGAATTACTAAAAGTTCAAAGGTTCATGTGTTCAAATAGCTAAAAGTTAGAATGTTCATTTGTTCGAATTTCCAAAAGTTAAAATGTTTATTCTTTTAGAATTTTATTTCAGCACTGAGTTTACTTTCTATGTTTAATCCTAGCCATACAGAGAATTTTCATGCAGCACAAATGGTTCATGCTTGTGAATAACACTTAATATATGACTATGAGGAACACAGAAAGTAAACTCACTGATTAAATAAAATTCTAACAAATAAACATTCTAACATCTGGTAATTTAAAGAAGACTATAGAAACAGGCAGTGAAACTATAGTATTATTAGTGACAACAGAATCACGACATAATAAACCTTGCTGTCTTGATCAGAATATCGATTCTGATTTTCTCAAAAAATATAAAATAAATTCAAATGATATTTTTGTGGCCTTTGGTCAATTAAAGAAGAACGGTGTTTTTGTTCACAAAAGAATTTTCATATATTCAAAAAAATTCGAATTCGTCTATGCATTTCGTCGTGATATTACGACTCTTTAAGACTAAAAAATATATATGATTGATGAGAAGATTTCGTCGAGAAAAGAACAAAAAAACATACCAGCATGAGAATTTCGAGATAAATAATAACAATCGAATTTTTAATCAAACCATTCTATACAAAAAAACATAAAAAAAGCAGAAAGAAAAGAGGACAAAAAAATTTTTTGAGGTTAGAAATGATGTTTTTTCGTTGAGATTTCTGTTACGTGTATGTGCATGTCACTGAATGTAAAAAACATAGAATAAACACTCAATATTAAAAAATAATAAACATAACAATACATTATACCAAAAAATATACAATTAAATAAAAATAAAAATAAAAATGTGTTGTGTAAAAAATGTGAACATGCTGTCATCTTATGGCATAGAATATTCTCCACAGATCTCCACAGAGATTTATTTAAAAGATTAGAAACAAATTCTCCATTGTAGAAATTTGGTAAAGTGACTTGCTTTTTTTCTAGAAATTTTAAATTGTTAAGAGATTTTTTTATAAGTTTTTTTTCCATATTGTTTAAATTTTCGAAAATTATATTGTTTTAAATAATTTACAAAAATATTTGATGTGATATTAGTAATCTCATATATTCTTATTTTTGGGTGTTTTGATTTAATTGTTTTATGCAAAAATTGATATCAGAGATCAACAGAGAAAGTAATTTGTATCTAAAATAATTTAGAAAATGGTTGATTTTATCATTTGATTTAGGGTTATGGAAATTTAAATTAATATTTGTGTGGTTTAGGATGTTACTTGGAAATATATTCCTCCATTTGCATTGATACAGAAAACGGCGTTGATTTTTAGATTTTTCCAATGTATGGTTGTTCCTTATTTATTTTTTGTCAATATTGTTGCTTGAGGAGTTTCGTCTATGAGGTGTTGGAAAAAACCAATATGATCTGTTCCTTCAAGACAAATATTAGTAATCTTTCCTTCTTTTTTACAATAAAAAACGGTTTTTGGCCAGTATAGTATATAGTGAATGTTGTAGACCTTATTGTTAAAATTCAGATAATCTTTTGCCTTTGGTCTATTAAATAAGAACGGTGTTTTTGTTCACAAAAGAATTTTCATACATTTTCGTCGATTTTTGTAATCTTTTGAACTTTTCAAACTTTTACAAGATAGAAAGAAATATTCTAATTCTATCAATATATCAAATTTGTTTTTTTAATAGAAACTAAAAACTCAAAACCAAAATGTAAAACTTTTAATTCAAAAGTAGAATGAAAATTGGGAGCGAGAAGCAGAACTTCTTAAAATAAAAGATTCTTGGTAATTTAGTCAATAATTATCGAATTAAGAAATGAAAAATATTTTAGGAAAAAACACCATGTTAAGGAGACTTTTTTCTTGATCTGATAGAAAGTGATTCGTCATCATGATAATAAATATAAAAATGTCAATGTTCTCCAAAAAAAAAGAGAATTCTAATATTTTTTTCCACCACCTTAATGTCAAAAAAATGTAACATTTTTCTCAAGTTAGATCAAAATCGAGGGTGAGTACAGTTGGGGTAGAAGGAAGGAATGTAGTTCGGATAAGACATAATGGAGTGATGATCCAGTCGTAGATGAACGGTTCATGGATCGAGGGATGATTTGCGGAAGCAATGAACATTTCAATCGACAACCGGTCGCATTCAAGTCCGCCACGAAAGTTGGCTTTATGCCAAAGCCATTAAGCTTGTCTTATGGTCTTTTTGTTCAGACGACGTAGGGACGAGGAGGGAGTTAGGGATGCGCGGACTTTTGTTTGGTCGCCTGATAACAATGGAAAGATGGGAAATAATGAGGAGGGTGGATCTAGTTTCGGTTAAAGGGAGAAAGAGAAATTTCATCGGGTCACAGCGATATTTTGGAAGTACGAAATATATGCCAAAGCACACAATTTTCTCTCATCTAAAATTTTAGTTGGTTGAAAAAAATGTAATATGATATTATTTTCATTCTATTTCAACAATATAACGTCATTTAACATTTTTCTTTATCATCATATAATCCTCATATTGTGTCTCCCTCTCTATTGATGTGTCTTATATCGTCTTTTATATATTATTATCATTATTATTCTTGTTATTATTATTATTATTATTATTATTATTATATAGATAATATACAAAAGAAGATAATTGAAGCAGCTTTTTTTTAAAAAAAGTTTCAATTTAATCTGTCGTCGTCCGTTTTCATTAGAGCTTTACTTCACTATCACATGGCTTACTCTTTTCAAAAGAATTTTTTAAAAAAATAATATACATAGAATTGGATGTTAATTTAATAAATTCCGGAAACGATACTCTTTTAAAATATTTGTTTTTTTTTCTTTCAATTTTTTCGATAATGTTAATAAAAATGTCTTAATTTTTTCTAACTATTGTTGAAAGTAAAAAATTGATTTGTTTCTTACTAATATTACAATTATTAAGATAAGATTAACGATTGTATTTTCCACTAAGATATGATTAAGTTAATTACTAGCAAAAATAATTTATGTTTAAATACTTTTTCAATCTGAAAAAGTAACAATTAAAAATGCACGCTGTCAATTTTCATTATATAAAGAGCAACAAAATTTTCACTAGAAGCAATAAAGAAAAGCTATAATTTAAAATTTTAATATTGTTAAATTAATTTGTAGCTTTAAACCAATTGTAAAATATTTCATTTATAAAAATTTCAATTCAAAAATATTTTACTATTGTCGAATAGTTTTGTTTGTCGAGTTTTAGTTTTTGATTAAAGATTCTAAATTTAGTGACGTAATTCATAAACTACGTCACGCCTTTTAGGGGAAAAAATGTGATGTCACACTGCATTATAGAAAATTTTTTTAATCAGATCTAAGGCAACAAATTTTTTTTCAACTTAAATCTTTTTTGCATATTTTTGCAATTCCATGCAAAAAGTTGTTTAAAACTATAAAATAAGTCTAGAAAAAAATTTTCGTTAAAAAGTGTTGAAAATTGTAAGAGAAGATTAATTTGGAATATTTAAATTTTAAAAATTTTGCTATTTTTCAAAAGTTCTACATCTATAAGTTTTTTGAAAATTTGTGTGTACTTAATAAAGTTCATGCACTGACTGCAAAAACATGTAGTTATATTTGTCAATTGACTTCTTTTCAAGAAAAAAATTATAAAAAACTTATTCAAATAAAACAAAGGAAACATGATTTTAGGAATGTGTTAAAATTTTGCATTCATAATTTTTGCATTCAGTTAATAAATTTTCGTAAGCACACATATTTTTAAAAAGATTGTAGGTGTAGGACTATCAAAAAAGGTCCAAACTTTTAAAATTTAAACATTCAAAATAATCGTCTCTTACAATTTTCAAAATGTTTTAAAGAAAATTTTTTTCTAGGCTTATTTTACAGTTTTAAACAACTTCTTCCTCAATACGTTTTTCTTAGCAGATTTTCTTGAATATCTCAAAATTTTGAGCCAGTTTGAAAATTTTGACATCAAATTCCGATTTAGCAAGAAAAAAAATGCATGGGAATAAACTAGTGTAGTGTTATACAAATTTTTTTTATTTTTTTCCCCTGTATTATGGAATCTTACATCAGATTTTAAAATTTTAAAAGGGGGATCCACTATAGCGAAAAATTTTTTTAAAATCTCATTAGATTCACATGAAACTATTTAGCAACCCCAGAAATACCCGCACTGTTAATTTCAAAGTATAAAATTGCAACGAATTGATACCCAAAATGTGGATCAAATAAAAAATTGATCCAAATCGTTTGCATAATTTTGATCCACTTTAGTAACAATTTGAAGCTTTCAAGAAAACAGTGCGAGAAACGAGTTTCTTGCGAATTTAATTCAATTTTTTTAAAATTCATCCTCCATTTTCAATTTTCAAAATCTGTTTTCAGACTCGTAATCAGCGGCCCTGAAAACCCATGAGTAACAAGTTTTATGTAATTTAGTTGAATTACTCCTTTTAGAACTTATATTGTGGTTTTCCGTCAGTCTAATGGTTAAAAAGCTAACAAATAAAGTCCTCGAAACCAAAATTTGTTTACTTTATACCTGTGTCGTAAAAAGTTCATGAAAAACAGGTTCAAAAAAGACCTCAAAGGTGTGAAAGAAGTTCATTTCTATGTGAGATAAAACTATATAAATTAACTGCATATTTATAATTACCTAAATTTTTAAAATCATTAATTAGTGGGGGGGGTTGTTTTCAATGTGACATCACGGGGTGAGGGAGGGGGTCAAGACCTTTGTGACGATTTATGATCTAAAGGTAATACATACTAACTTATAACAAAAATTTATTTCTATAACTTAATTGTATTTAATTTACTTTAATGAATTTAGTAACAGAAAAGTGAAAATTTATGTTGCTTAGCAATTTTATATATTTTATTATCAAATTTCAAAAGAAAATTCATAATTCATCATTAGAGTTAATTTTTTTTTTGAAAATTCCATTAAAGTTTTATCCCATTTTATGTTCATTTTGTGTGTTTAAAAATAAAAAAAGTAAAATAAATTTTTTCTACACTTTGTTGCAGATAAAGCACCCTCGGAAGCGTCGTTTAGAGGGACAGAATACTTAACGATAGACTTGAGTAAAGGTGATCCTGTCCTAAGCACACAAGAATCGATTAGTCTGCAGTTTAAAACAAGACAACCCATTGGCCTCTTATTTTACTCTGGTAAGTAAAATTTTATAGTCTAGATTAAAAAAAAAAATCTCGACGAAAAATTGTTTGACTTTTTACTAATTATTAAATTTTCAACTATAATTATTTACTGTTGCTATAAACTTTAATATTATACAAAAAGAAACTTTACGTCTGCTTATTTTTAATTTTAAATTAATTAATCAATTAAGAATTATAATTTGTATTATAGTTTTATAATTCTTTTTTTATTACATAAGTTAAAAAAAATTTAATAATTGACAACTCTTGTTTACTTATGTCAAGTGTAAAATCAAAAAGAGAAAATTATAACAACATTATAAAATTCAATTTGTTACAATATAGGGTAACTCAGACAGTAGTTGGACACGTAAGAAAATCTTTTTAATAAATACTGTAACTATATATTTGTCTTATGGTGAAATTAGTAACATATTATTGAATTAAAATTAATTGTAATATAAATAACTTTTCTCCATCGTCAATAAAAGAAGTTATAATCGAAACGGAAGAAATTTTAAACACCATTCCGTTGACGATTGAGGATGTCAGGGGATTTCTTGAGGACTTGAAAAGTTTTTGAAGCATTTAATTTTGATTTTAAGTCATCAATCAGGATTGAAAAGTGACTGAAAATTTTGTTCAATTTAAACAAAAGCGCATAAATCAATATAATAATAGGAGCAACCGTCTTGATATTAATGGAAAATGCCATATTGGCTTTCGTCGCTTAAGATTGAGAGGATGATGAGGAAAAGAGAGAGAGAGAGAGAAAAGGTTGAGAGGATGGAATTCAGAGAAGAACCCTTGGTTTAAGAGCAGTTAGATTTAATCGAGTAACTTCCAGGGGAATCCGTTAGATGCCCAACGGAGAAATGTAGATAGACAATGGAGTCCTCTGGACAATAGTCGCATATTAAACAGCTGCGCAGCGTCTATTCTTTAGAGTATTACAGCCAATTTGAAACTTTTGCTCTTTGGCGACCTCTTCACAAGCAATTGAAACTTTGCTAATATATATAATATATATATATATATAAATAGATAGTAAATAAATCTTTATTCCTCTCAACTGTCAGGTTAATTTTCCCAAAGGAAACCGTTAATTAATTGCGGATTAAATTTTTCGGCGAGTAGTAGGTTAATTGGCAAACTTAAGAGTGATAATAATTATTGCTTCTTATGAAAAAAGCGTAAATATGCAATATTATGCAAATTAGTTAAAAGATGAAATTTTTAAGATATTATCATTGATGTTGTTATATCTTAAAACGAGACCAACCTATTCCAAATTATGTATACGTATATTTAAGCTGTCCGGAATCGGTGATTCAAACCAAATTTTTACAGAGCGGAAGGCTCCGATGTTAAGGGATAGGTTTTAAAAAGAAGTTAACTTTTAAATTGAAAATAAAGTATTGAAGTTTTTATTCAAATCCTTTACAATTAGAGTCAGAGAGAAAGGGTAGATCGAGATGTCTTCAGGGACACTAAAACAAAAGTAGAACTTTGTGGAATCAATCAAGAATTTAAATGTATGAAATGTAATGTTTTCAAGTTACTGTAAACAATTTAATAATCTATTCCATTGGAAATTACTCTAGAATAAGTGTCAAAAAAGATCCCATACTTGACAATTAAATACATATTGTCCCAAAAAGTTTTGTAAGCGCTTCAATTTCGATAAATATTCATATTTGTTTTGCATAAACTTTAAAAGTTGTATAACTAAAAAAAATGTTCATAGTGCATTCATATTCAATAACAAAAACAATTAATTTAATTCAAAATTTAAAAGTTAACTTCTTTTTAAAACCTATCCCTTAACATCGGAGCCTTAACATCGAGGATAAAAAGAGTAAAAGTACCTATCATGGAAAAACAGGAGTACCCTGTTTGACCCGCCTACCCGATTTTGCCCAACTCTACCCTATTAATGCGATTTGACTTCCGCGTGTGAATCTCTTTACAATTTTCAAAATCTTTATTTCTTATTTCTTTATAAGTCCTTAAAACAATTCTTAGTAAATCAAGTTTAGCCTCGATTAAATACAATAAAATTTTTCAATTCAAACAAAAAATGTAATATCTACAAAGTTTTTAAACGAAAAAAAAAATAAATTTAGCAGATTTTACAAAACTGTTACAAAGTAGCGGATACTGCTTTTTACAAAAAATTGAGTCAAAACTGTTAAGGAGACATTCCAGTTCAAAATGTCGAAAAAAACGATTTTTTGTTCTTATTTTCGGATTTATTATAGTGTCAAGAATACTCTCCTAAAATATTATTGCAAAATTCGAAGTAAAACAAAAATTATACATTTTATTTTCCACCATGTCCAGCATATTGCAGCCGCCATTTTTAATTTTGAAAAAATTATGTCATATTGGTAAACAGTGACCCTAAAAACCCTACCGTAACGATTTTCAAGCAAATCTAATGATTTTGAAAAAAATGTCTGCCATATTGGATCCGCCATTTTGAATTTTTTAAATCTGATTCCATATTCGTAATTAGTGACCTCAAAAACCCCCGAGTAACGATTTTTAAGCAAATACGAAGATTTAAAAAAAAAATGTCGAAACTTATGAACAAAAACTTTAAATGCGTTTTTCACAAAAAGTTTTTTTTTGATCTGGTATGACTGATATCTCGAGTTCTTGTGAAGTGATTTTCAAAAATCAAACGGCTTTTAATTCAGCGTCATCATGCCTATAACAGGCTTCGAAGTGACACACTTTTCCACTTTTTTGACACTTTTTTTGGTCAAGCCTACTTTTTGCTACTTATTTTGTCAAAAAGCTACTAAATGCTACTTTTTTCAAAAAAATGGTAAAAAATTGACAGAATTCAAGAATTTTAGTTTTTTTTAGTGAATTTTGTTGAATTCAAAAAGCCATCCAAGTGAATAAAATTTATTATTTGGCGCGTGAATTGCACTTTATATGATCAGATGACAACTTCAAGCAGATTGACTGCCATAAACATAAATGGCCAGCTATTTGCTATAACTGCTATAACCTATTTGCTGTCAATGCTTAACTTGCGCGTTTACCGGATAATTACAATTACATAATAAATATATTATAATAATTATTCTTGTAATTAATTACTAATAGTGGATTTAAACTAGTAATAATTTACTAATAATAATAGATTTACTAATAGTAAATCACAACTTTTTTTTCATGATAGGTGAACACTTGTTCATAACAAATAAATAGTTTTACTTTATAATGTGAAATGTCGACAAAAATGTTATTATTATATTTATTATAGGGGAGAAGGCCCCAAGATGGACATTTCCTATAAAATTTTTGTTTAAAGTGACAGCATCTTCTCAATTTTTTATTTTTGTTGTTTGTATAGGCGAAGATTTTTATGCATATTTGAAAAATAAAACCAGTTTTTTTCTACTGCGCATATCACCTGAATTTTTTGTCAAAAAAAGTTTTATTTCCGATTTTTCTCAAGTCGATAAAGTTATTTAAATTTTTGATTTTAGATAGGTATTTATAGTTATAATATTATTTATTTATCATATAATAATATTCTAAAATGATTTTATTAATATTTTGTTTGTATACAATTTTTTTCTGGGTTTCAAAAAATGGTGTCATTTACCCTAAGATGGACACCACTTTTCAATGTTTTTATTTTCATGCTTTCGTCAAGAAATAAAATTAAACTCGTTTAATATCGTTACGAATGTCCGAATTTTGACTAGGACGATTCTGCTTAGAATTGCAGTTTTTTTTACTTTGTTACTCTCAACTTGTCAAATTAAAGTTAAATAAGTTATTTTTTATTCTCAAGTTATAAAATTAAGATTTTTAATAATGTTACTCCCAGTAAATAGAATAAAATGATTAAACATTAGTTTAAAAATTAAAACAGGATGTTTATCTTTAATTTACCACACTTTAAAGTGATTTTTAAGAAAGTGTTCATTTTGGGGCCACTTTTTTTGTCAAAAATTTTAACAATTAGAAAAAATGCTGTAAAAAATGTTTAAGTTCAAAATAAAATTTTATCTCAGTGGCCATAAGTTACCTAATAAATTGTACTTTCATTTAGTATAAAACATTTTAACATATCTTATTCGGTTTTGATTTTAGAGCAATCAATTGAAGAGGTGTCCATCTTGGGGCCCTCCCCCCTATTATATTTTCATTATTTTATGTTTATATCAAAATTTAATAAAAAATTTGTGAATTCCTATTTCTAGTATTTTTTCTTTGAATTTTTTCGACAACAATACATATTCACTTAATTTTCTTGCTTAAAAAACTAATTTTACTTCATTTTTAATATGCTACTTTTTTCAATTTAGAGGACACTTTTTTCTTCCAAAATGCTACTTTTTCACACTTTTTTTGACCTGCTACTAGACTTCGAAGCCTTCTATAAGTGGAACCTTAAAAACTGGAAAATTTTCAACTCAAAATTTTCAACCCTTTTTTTCTAAGAGAAATTCTGAATAAAAACACCTTGTTTTTGTTTATTTTGGGGGAAAAGTACTCTAAAAAAGGGGGGAAGAGCATTCCACTTTTTTGAGGTTCCACAACTGAAGAAATATCTAACGAAGAGAATGTCACTTCGTTTTTGGTTTTATCTGTTTTAGAAAGTTTGGAATCGATCTTACCACCGGAAATGGGCATTTTCAAAAATGGCGTATATTGCCGCCATTTTGAAATAAAAATGAAAAATTTTTTTTTTACAAATTCTCAAATAAATTATTTATTACATGTAAAAGAAATTTTTTAAATAAATGTTATAGTTATTGTAATAATATATATTTAAAAAAGCCTTCTTTTTGCCTATTTTGAACTGGAATGTCCTCTTAAAAACTGTAGTTTACAAATCAATTTGTCCTTCAGTGTGTTTTTTGTCCCACTTTGTGTCAATGTGAATTAAATTAAACACCCCTTAGACTAGGAGTGACCGAATTATTGATTTAACGTTGATGTCGAGATAATGCAGTCCTTAGAAAAATAGAAATGTGCCTTGTAGTAGAAATTATCTTCTTGAATGAACTTTACTAAGACGAAACTCGAAAAATGCACTTGGTACTAACTTGAAGACATTTACTGGACGTCAAACCGCTCACGTTTATCACCTTTGGATTAATGTGATAAAATTTTTATTACATGTAAGTGGGGAAGAGCATTGGGAAGTGAAAATTAAATTTGACCAGAGAAAACAACTTATGCTATTGTTGATAATATATATGATCTTAGGAAGGTGAGATTTGAATAAAAATTCAAAAGTGTGTCGTTAAAGTGACGTTTCGTTGGCCAGGGTTTGCAAGCCTCGTCAGGCTAAAATTTTATGAAATACAAAAGTTACACATTAGTATTTTTTTTTAAAAACGGTCTAAGAGCACTATTTCAATTAATAAACAATAATAATATACCTAAGTTTTGTTAGAACTTATATTGGCGAGACAAAACGATCATTACAAACTCGCATTAACGAACATAAAAAAGTGAATGATAACTCTGTAGTTCAACGACATCGCTTAAATTTTAATCATGATTTTGACTGGGAAAATGCAAAAATATTAGACAATGTACCTAAATTTAAAAAAAGACGAATATCTGAAATGATTCATATAAAAACTAACCGTTCCATTATCAACAGAAAGGAAGATATCTTTACCCTAAACAAAACATTCTTTCCTTTACTTAGACGTTTAGACTCGTGTCCATAAAGAAAATAATAAAATCAATATAACTTGTACCTCTTTTATAAATGTGTTTACATTTTAGTTCTTTGACTTCCCTGACGTATTTACTAGCTTGACTTTATAAGATGAATAAAATTCTTTTTCAGTTGACAGTGAATGGCTGTTCTGAGAATGTCGTCTCTTGCTCTAAAATTTTACTATTATAAGTGTGGAATGATTAGTTTTTATTATAATTTGACGAAATCTTTTTAATTTTTTGACGCGTTAGTATGTGTTCCATGTTCTAACAAAACTTAGGTTTATTATTATTGTTTATTAATTGAAATAGTGCTCTTAGACCGTTTAAAAAAAAACTAATGTGTAACTTTTGTATTTAATAAAATTTTAGTCTGATGAGGCTGGCAAATTCTGGCCAGCGAAACATCGCTTTAACGACACACTTTTGAATTTTTATTCAAATCTCACCTTCCCTAGATCATATATATTATCAACATTTACAAACTATGGAAGGATATATTTCTAACAACTTACTAAACTTATGCTATTTACTGACAATAGGGGAAGATGCTATATGTTGTCTTCCAAGGCAGCGTCTAGTGAAAAAAAACATATCTCTGACTCCCTTTCTATCTTTTGTTCTGTAAAGAATTAAAAGAGGCGCTATAATATACGATTAAATAATGACCTTTCAAAAATTTGACTTGAGAGTTTGGATAGAGGAGCGAGCCGGTTCGTCATTAACGGCGAGATGAAATAAAAGGATTAAAAAAAAGAGAAAAATATAATTGGACGTTAGAAGAATCTTAAAGGATCGTGGTCGCACACCTTTAATAAACAACAATGGCGTGCTTGAACGTGTAATCCGAATGGGTAGTTTATATAGAGAATAAATGAGCAACTAGGGAGAGTGGGAAGGGTAGCAGTGCGCCGCAACGGTAACAGGAAGTGGCAAAAGTAGGACGAGGTAGGTGCGCGGCACTAATGCGGACCGAGTAGCAATAAGTACTCGGCTTTCCCCAATGCAGCCTGCAGCTGCAACTCAAGCAACTGCAGCATCCCTTGCCATTTTCTTGCCAGTGCCTTGAATAATCCGCGAGAGATTTTCATCTAATTAGGACACAAAAACAACGCATGGTTATTATTCTCCTTTTTTTCATAAATCTTCAAGAGGAATATCCCTTTTTTATAAATTGAGAATTTTTAAAGGAGAATTAAATTCTCTGTTGATTCTTTTTTAATGGTCATTTTGAAAGATGGTTTTTATTATAAGTACTAAAGAATAGTAGGATTTATTTATTTATAATTTATAATGTCTAAGTGGTGACCATGTGTATTGTAATTAGTGGTTTAAATTCAACTTTTTGAAAATGAAAAAGTCTGTTTTTGAAGTGTTGGAATGAGTGAGGAGGGTTTTTGCACATGGAGCGATTTATGCGTTGCGCTAGGCTGCATATAAATTCACGCCGGTAGCACACCGACAATTAAGCCCAAAGCACCGTCTGCATCTTTTATACGCTTCTAACCTACCCCGCGGAATAATTAGTATGCGGTTTCTCATTCCGGGAAAAGCAACTGCAGCCGGATTCAACAACAAACGTAACTAACTCGATACGCGAATTTCACCTTCTTTTTTAATATCATATCTCTGCTCTCTAGGTTCCAAATTAAAAAAAATCTCATTAGTTTCATTAGTTTTATATTTGTACTCGCAAATTTCTTAACGCTGACGCAGTGTAGTGTCACATTCAAGAAGAAGAGAATGAAAGATTTTTTATTAAAATTAACTGCGGAGTATTCGGTTCTATAGTCTGAGAAGCAGTATTAGGTTACGAAGCAAGTGTCGAACCATCTGATTGTTCCCAGTAGGCTTTCTCATTATCAATTCGTTTCCTTGTGTTACGTATGGAATCGTAACCATTTATTTATAATGTATTTGTATTATATAAATTCAAAAATCTACACTGTTAAAAATTTTGGGAATTTTTCCAAACTTTTGCATGGGAATTTTCCTAAAACGTGTTTAGAAAAAATTTTCCCCCAAAAAATGGTTATTTTCCTGAGCGTTTGGAAATTTTTATATACGAAATGAAATTTTTCTAAATTCTGTAGGGAATGACATTTTTCTTAATAGAAATGGTACTTTTTCTTATTTTTAAGAATTTTTTCGATAACATGCAGAAATATTTTTTTCAGAGATATTAGAATTTTTTGATAATTAGAAAAATTTCATTCTTCAATTTCAATGTTTAACAAAATATTTAATCAGATTCTAATTAAAAGTAAGAAATTATTGAATTTTCGAAAAATATTTATAAAAAACTGGAAATTATTTTATCAGATTCAAATATCCAATTACTTGTCAATTACTAAATAGAGATTTTTTTATATTATAAAATTATTTTAAATGTAAAATACAATGATAATTTGTTATCTGTAAATATTTGTTTATAATAATAATAATAATTAAGTATGGGTAAAAAATCAAAGATACTAGTAAATATTAAATTTTACACTTTGGAAAATTAATTTAATAAATAATCTTTGTAAAGAATATATAAGTTTTTAAAAAATTTATAATACAGTCCGTAAAACCGTTTTTAAAGCAAAAAGAAGATGTTTAGAATATTGTTTCGGTTTGAAAGGTTAGTCACATCTGGTTTGTCTTGGGATGACCAGCTAAGGGTTTCTCGTTACTATAGAAAGTCTATTTTATGAGTTTTTCTGTACCCGTTTTTTTGTTATAGATTTATCTAACTTTAAAATTTGTGAAATTTCTTGTAAAGAAATATTTTCAAAAAGTGTTTGGAAGTTTTTTTATTTTTCAAAGAAATTTCACAAGGATAGCATTTTTAGCGTCAGTTGCTCTCAAGCATTTACCGAGATCAGTTTAAAAACGCCAGTGAAAAACTTATAAATCTCTTTAAAAGTGAATGTGAAAAATTTTAATAGTGAAAAATAGTGTTATTTAAAAGTGTACTTAAGGTAAATATTGATTATATTTTTATTAATTTATTAAAACATTTAATTTAAAAGTGATTGTCTTTTTGTTTTTGAGTATTCAATGTAGTTTCTAATTATACAGATATATCAACAATTTCAATTAAATTTACATAATTTAATTCTAAATCAGACAATTTTTAAGCAATTAACTCTCTTTACTAATATTTATAAATAAAAAGGATAATTTCTTTTAATCTAAATTAGTCACTTTTAACTAATAAACTAAGACTTTACTAATTCTTTTTTAATAACCAATAACTGGTAATAGAAAATTAATAATAAATTTGTTGTTTTTATTGAAAAACAAATTTAAAGCTATGAAAAATTGTTGTTTTTATATTTTTCAGTATGCCGTTTGTTGGAAGTAAGCCGCTTTAAGGACACCAAAAATAGGACAACAACGTCAACGAGTTTTTTTTTACAAATTACTTATTTTTTCTTATAAATGAATAAATAAATTTTTTTTAATTTCAGAAATGACAAAAGTTGTTTTATTCAAAAAATCCAAAATTTTTTCCTATTCTAAATAAGAGAATCTTTGTACCTGTTTAATGGAATTTTTCTAAATTTTTGAAACCTTTTTATAACATTAAAAGGAGATTTTTCCAAACGTTAGAGGGAATATTTACAAATTTTTAGGAATTTTTCTATATTATTTTAAGAGAATTTCTAAATTTTTTCTATACTATTACATGAGAATTTTTCCAAATTCTCCGAAATTTACCAAACTTTTGGGATTTTTTCTATACTATTACATGGGAATTTTTCCAAATGCTCAAAAATTTGCCCAAACTTTTGGGATTTTTTCTATACTATTTCATGGAAAATTTTTAAAGGAATTTTTCTAAATTTTTCAGAAAAATTCCCTGATTTATATTAGGAAATTTTTCTAAAAAGATTAGTGGAATTTGCTTCCTAATTTTTTTTGGGAAAATTTTCAAAATTTTTCTTACAGTGTATACCTTTGTAATTAAAATTAAGAACAATAGGGAAATTTATAGGTAACAAGTCGAGTCACCATGAACATAAAATATAACATTACCATTAGAAATTTCGATTTCCTGTGTGATCAACACAAGAACGTTCGCTTGATTGAAGGAATTACAAAGAATGATTTGATGAATATAAATAAATACACACACATATACACATACATAATATACTAAAATTAAAGGTTAGTGAACTTACAAGAAAACAATAGAACACTCTAATGCACTAATACAAATATAAATGCAAATGAAGAGATTTATTTTCGAAATATAAAAGGAAATAAAGTTTTTAAAGTTAATTTTGTGACATTTTGAATTTTTTGAAAAAGTTTTTGTAATATTGGTTAAGATTGTTCGTGTCATCTTTTGTATTTAAAGTTTGTTTCTGTAAGTGAATATAAATCATTTCGGAAATTAATTTCTTCTGCCATACAGGTTCATTATCAAGAATAGAAAAATTGTCATAATCAAAATCGTGGTTAAAATCACGCTCATGTTGAAATATCACGTTGGTTTTTGATTTCATGTGTTCATTTATTCTCTTTTTAACCATTCTTTTTGATTCACCAATGTAACAGGCAGAACAATTATTGCAACAAAGTTTATATACACAGTTTGTTTTGTCATATTTTTTGGTAGAGTCTTTGCCTTTTTTGATATGTTGATTGTTATTAATATTACATGGAATAGTCATTATAGTATTTTGACGTAATAAAGACGAAGTCATTTAAAAAAAGTCGTTGACTTACGGCAAGCAAATTTTACTGACACGACGTTCTTGTGTTGATCACACGGGAAATCGAAATTTCTAATGGTAAATGTTATATTAGTTTTAGTGCAAAATTTAATTAGGAATTTTTTGTTTTATAATTTTATTTGTCTTATTAACAATAAACATTTTTTATAGTTTCTGATGAGGACGGTGGGACCGTTTAAAATAACACTATAATTTGATTTGGAGGATTGATATTTTTACATCTTGTTTCTCATTAAAATTTAACCAAGTGATAAATTCATTGATTATATTATATTATTAAGAAACATCATACACCAACAAACTTAATAATGAAGTAAAAAGATCATTGAACCAATATCATACCACCTCAGGAATTTGCAAGCTTGCAAAAAGCCTACCAGGTAATGACGAAGCTCAGTGAGCTGCTACTGTAAGAAAAATTTTGGAAATTTTCCAAAAAAAATTTAGGAAGCAAATTCCACTAATCTTTTTAGAAAAATTTCCTAATAGAAATAAGGGAATTTTTCTGGAAAATTTAGAAAAATTCCTTTAAAAATTTAAAAAAATTCCCATGAAATAGTATAGAAAAAATCCCAAAAGTTTGGGAAAATTTCTGAGCATTTGGAAAAATTCCCATGTAATAGTATAGAAAAAATCCCAAAAGTTTGGGAAAATTTCTGAGCATTTGGAAAAATTCTCATGTAATAGTATAGAAAAAATTCCAAAAATTTAGAAATTCTCTTAAAATAATATAGAAAAATTCCTAAAAATTTGTAAATATTCCCTCTAACGTTTGGAAAATTCCCCTTTTAATGTTATAAAAAGGTTTCAAAAATTTAGAAAAATTCCATTAAACAGGTACAAAAATTCTCTTATTAAGAATAGGAAAAAATTTTGGATTTTTTTGAATAAAACAACTTTTGGCATATCTGAAATAAAAATAATTTATTCATTCATTTATAAGAAAAAAAAAATATTTTGTAAAAAAAAACTCGTTGACGTTGTTGTCCTATTTTTGGTGTCCTTAAAACGGCTTACTTACAACAAACGGCATACTGAAAAATATGAAAAAAAACAAATTTATTATTAATTTTCTATTACCAGTTATTGGTTATTAAAAAAGAATTAGTAAAGTCTTATTTTATTAGTTAAAAGTGACTAATTTAGATTAAAAGAAATTATCTTTTTTATTTATAAATATTAGTAAAGAGAGTTAATTGCTTAAAAATTGTCTGATTTAGAATTAAATTATGTAAATTTAATTGAAATTGTTGATATATCTGTATAATTAGAAACTACATTGAATACTCAAAAACAAAAAGACAATCACTTTTAAATTAAATGTTTTAATGAATTAATAAAAATATAATCAATATTTACCTTAAGTACACTTTTAAATAACACTATTTTTCACTATTAAAATTTTTCACATTCACTTTTAAAGAGATTTATAAGTTTTTCACTGGCGTTTTCAAACTGATCTCGGTAAATGCTTAAGAGCAACTGACGCTGAAAATGCTATCCTTGTGAAATTTCTTTGAAAAATAAAAAAAAATTTCCAAACACTTTTTGAGAATATTTCTTTACAAGAAATTTCACAAATTTTAAAGTTAGATAAATCTATAAGAAAAAACGGGTAAAAAACTCATAAAATAGACTTTCTATAGTAACGAGAAACCCTTAGCTGGTCATCCCAAGAGAAACCAGATGTAACTAACATTTCAAACCGAAACAATATTCTAAACATCTTCTTTTTGCTTTAAAAACGGTTTTACGGACTGTATTATAAATTTTTTAAAAACTTATATATTCTTTACAAAGATTATTTATTAAATTAATTTTTCAAAGTGTAAAATTTAATATTTACTAGTATCTTTGATTTTTTACCCATACTTAATTATTATTATTATTATAAACAAATATTTACAGATAACAAATTATCATTGTATTTTACATTTGAAATAATTTTATAATATAAAAAAATCTCTATTTAGTAATTGACAAGTAATTGGATATTTGAATCTGATAAAATAATTTCCAGTTTTTTATAAATATTTTTCGAAAATCCAATAATTTCTTACTTTTAATTAGAATCTGATTAAATATTTTGTTAAACATTGAAACTGAAGCATGAAATTTTTCTAATTATCAAAAAAATTCCAATATCTTTATAAAAAATATTTCTGCATCTCTTCAAAAAAATTCTTAAAAATAGGAAAAAGTACCATTTCTATTAAGAAAAATGTCATTCCCAACAGAATTTAGAAAAATTTCAATTCGTATATAAAAATTTCCAAACACTCAGGAAAATTACCATTTTTTTTGGAAAAAAATTTTTCTAAACACGTTTTAGGAAAATTCCCATGCAAAAGTTTGGAAAAATTCCCAAAATTTTTAACAGTGCGTGTGCAACAGCTCTCTCCATTATTGAAACTCTGTATGATTCCAGGGTGTGATCATAAATTGTAAACGAAAAACTAATAAGTCTTAATTATTTTGTCCCGCAAAGCGATTGACTTGAATATTATTATTTTTCTTTATACTCCAAAAGTGGAATTTCTTCTTATTTAATAGTAATAAAAAGGGAATACCTATTTTTTCAAATAATTCTACATAAGTTTTATAAGTTGAATAAAATAAATTGGTGAAATATTGAATAGTATTAAAAGTTATCATCGAAATATACATTAAATTTCAGTGTTTTATATTTGTTCAAATTAATTCAAGTTTAAGTTCGGTGACCCCGAAATTTGAGTTTTGGATTAATGTATTGAAAATTGAAGGAAAAGAAATAATTTTTGTTAAGGATTAATATATAACGAAAAATAATCAATTGAGGAATAATCTATATTAAACAAATATGAAAAGAAAATTCAAAATAAAAGAGAGTCTTAACTATTCTCACAGGTGTGGATTATATGACACCTGATTCAGCATTTTTACTCTTCCAAAATAAAGATAAATAAGACTTGATGAGTTGAATTATTACTAATTAATAATATACATACATACAATACATTAAAGGGAAATTCTTTACATTAGGAATTTATTGAATATTACATACATTAATTGTTATTACTATTTTTGGGATATAAATATTATATAAGGGATACAAATATTGAAAAAAGTAATTGTATTTAAAACTACTCACTAATTTTATATTATTTAAATATAAAAATATTTTTGCATTAAGAATTAATTAAATATTATATATTCTTATTTGTATGTTTTGGATATAAATATTATGTAAGGAACACAAATATTTGAGAAAGAAAAAATAATTTTATTAAACATTTAATTGCACATGTCAAGTGTTATAATTGAAGTTATTATAATCTGATAATTTCGGTGGGTTTTAGATTAGAAAATAATTAATTAGAATAAAATCATAATTATTGTTGCATAATATAAAGTGTTATTTTTTTAGTGTATTTTCCTTTTTATTTCCTTTTACTATAAATGCCATCTACTCGGAGCCTCTGAATAATAGTGGACGTAAGAAAAGAATCCACTACCTTTCTTTAAATTAATAAATTATTTTATTAAGTTTTTTACGAAGAGTATATAACGTTATTTATTAGATGAATTATTTTGAATTATGTCCTTGTTTGAGTAAGTTGAAATCTTTTTAAATATAGTACAATTTAAAATTTTGCTTTTAATAAATATATTATTTTTAATAATAAAAATTAATTCATCCGTAACACCTTGTTTTTCATTTCCAATTTTCATAAGAATCCTATCTCCTTATCCCTACGGAACAGCACCTCAAAGAGACTAGAAAAGCGGGTATTGTTTTTACTAACCAATACCCATTTCAGATGGCAAGTTATCGAGGTTGAATATGACTATGTAACTAACTCATTATTTTGATTTACAACATTATTTTAGTTAAACCATCAACCTAAAGACTTGATTGCTTTTGACATGAAACAATGGTAATCAGGAACTCACGGTTGATATTGATTTAAATCTTTTGGATTGCATTTGAGTGAGTATTACTGTCTCTGAAATGAATTAGATTTTCTGAAGAGTATTAACTTTAATTCGACGGGTGCCATTATTAATTATCGAGTTTTATCCCAACACTGAAGGTGGGAAATTATCTCAAGAGTAGGACAATTCAAAGCATGGGGATTAAGACTTCGAACTGGTCCGGTTTATTTTTAGTGTCGCATTAAAAGCTGCCCGTTAGCCTTTAATGGAAATTGCGTTATAATGAACGACGTCTACGTGCAACGATTTTCAAGACGCCAATCCAATTGTCCAACGATATTGTGATTAAAAAAGAAATACCTATCCTTTTTGCTATTAAAAATTTAACAATCAAGATATTTACTAGGGAACGTTAATTAAAAAAACCATTTATTTCAAATAAAACGAAAAAATGTTTTGATAAAAATGATTTTTTTCATTTTATGAAATTTTTCTGAATTAAACGAAATTGAATTTTTTTTTCATTTTTTAGGCGAAGAGGGTGACTATCTGACAGTCTCATTAAAAGATGGAGGAGCTGCTGTTGGCATGACCCTTGCAAATGGAAGGCTGGACCTTCACATCAAACCAGCGAGGGTTCGATTTGACGATAATCAATGGCACAAAATCATCGTTCACAGAAAAGTTCAAGAGGTGAGTTTTTCAAAAAAAAAAAATAATTAAAATCATTTTCTCAAGCTTTTGTTATGAAAATTTAAAGAAGAAATAATTTCTATAAATTAGATTTAATTTATTATTCTTAAAGTAATGAAAAAAATTTAAAAAATTAAAACATTTCTACAGAGAAAATTGTCTGATTAATTAAATAGATAAACGATTTTTTTCTTAAAAGTTGTTTTTTAACCTAGTTCTCGTTTTTAGACACTTTGTGGTTGATTTTTTTGGGTCAGAAAAGAAGGAAGAAAAATATCTGAAAGTAGGTCCCCCTAAAACGTTGCCTTTCAATACTCTTTGTATTGCAGTACTTTTAACTTTTTGCTGTTCACAAAAACTTTTATGTTATATGAGTAGCATATATTGCACACACCCTCTTTCTCTCTCTCTCTTCCTTTGCTTTTTTGTTTTCCTATCACCCTCTCGTGACTCATTCTCAGTTAAACGGCATAGCTATGTAGAAGACGACCTCGTTAGAATTCTTAACAAATCTTCATGCAGATTTACTTTCCCTCGTTTGCGATCTCGAAGTCAGACACGAGTTGTAGATAAATTCATCCTAAATAAAAAAAGATTTTCTGTTTCTAGTAATTGTAGGATCTTGTGCTTTACAGACATTACGCCCCGGTCTCTCCTACCTTTTGAAGTAATATGAAAGATACATTTAGCAATGTTTAGACCAATTCGTTGAAACCTCTTCGAGTTATCGTGTTCACAATAAACGTGATCCACACACATCCAGAGAATTGTTTAAGGACTTATATAACACACTCCCATGTAGATACAAATTTGTTAAAAGGATTTTTAAAAATTTTATAAGTTAAACGACTACAAAGCTTTCTGAACGAGGAAGGAAAATATAACAAAAACCGCTGCCGCTATCTTCACTATTATATTTTAATTTAAATTATTTAAATTATTTAACTCTAAATTACTTCAATATGACATATTAATATTATACACATTTAACTAAATTTAAATATTTATTTAACTTTTAAATTATTTACTTAACCACTAATAAAGTCCTTTCGTACAAATATTAATTTTTTATTTAAAGATAGAAACCAATCTGGCTTACACCGATTTTAACTCAAATCATGTAAAATTTTAAAAGTCGAACAGACTTAATAATTAAAAATCTCCTTTTAATATAAATTTTAATTCAACACCGAGGTCATAAACATTTTTATCAATAAGAACTTTTTAAAAATATTATGCTGTTATCCCTAAAGTAACTTAATCTAACAATTTAAACTAAACACTCTTATATATTTTATTTATATATATAAATTTTAATAAAAAAATTTTATAATTTTTTTATTTCCCCAATATAATAAATTATTATTTAAATTTATAAATAAATAAAATTTATATAATTTATAAAGTTTTATATTAAGTCTATTAAAATTTCGTAAGATTTTTTACTTACATATAAATTTCAAATTTTTTAATTTCAATAAAGATTATATCTTATTAAATCTTTCATTCAATTTCCTAATTAAGGAACTTTTTATTATGCTACCTTTGTACAATCAAAAATATTGCAGCTATTTAAATTAATTCATTGAGCAGACTAGACTTTAAATAAATTTAATTTAAAGACATGTTTTTAATAAACAGGTAAATATAAATTTTTGCTTAATTCATTAAAACTAATTTATCTTAAAAATACTATCTAAATAAATTTTTTACTAATTTAATCATTATTAATAATCAATTATCATTAAAAATTATATTTTAATATTTAAATTAAAATAATTATAAATAAATAATTTACTTTTAAAATAAATAATTACATTTTTTTTATAAATAAAAATTTTAAATTATATTATATTTTATAATATTAATAAATATTTATAATTAAATTTTAAAGTTAATCCCCTAAAATTTTTAATTTTTAATTAAAATTAATATAAAAAAATTAATATCTAATAAAAAATTATAAATTAAATTTATTTATTAAAAAATTAGATATCACTAATTTCGATTAACATTTAATTACAAAAATTTTATTTTAAATAAAAAAAATACTAATAATATAATCAATTTTTTTATTGGTACACGACTGACTTTCTGCCACCAACCGTACAAGTTATAGATGTGATAGAATGCTGTAATTTTTTTTCCTTTAGAAGCTATACATATCACCAATATTATTAACGCTTAATAAGGTAATTATCTGCCATAAGCTATTTAAATATCAGTTATGACATTAAAAATTTGCGATAATTACTTAAAAATATGAAACTTACGGACAGGCGGTTTTGATTTTTTTTCTAGCACTGGATCAAAATTATTCTCTTAGTACAATTAAAATATTAAAATATAGACTCTCAGTTGTGTATAATGATTTTTCTTGTACTAAAAATGTGAGAAACAACCATTTTTATTAATAGTTAAAGTTCTGATTTTTTAAGTGCGGACAAGGGACATCACTGACATTTTGCTTCTAATTCTTTTGTCAAATTTTTTCACAGAATTTCTAGTGACTAAGAATTGTTAATTTAAGTAAAAGGAGTGATTAAGAAAATTAATTGACTTCAAAAACTTTTACATATATGAACTAGTATTCCAGATTTTTGGGCAGGACATGAAAATGACATTTTAAATTTAATCACCCATTTGTCTATCTAATTAATTCAATATTAAGTAAAAATAATAAAAATGAAGATATTCTATGAGAAAAATAATATGGTAGGATGTCAAAAATTATAAGTAACCTTATACGATAATATCATTATGCTACTGATGATTAAAAGCTTAGATGGTAAAAAATTTTTTCTTATTTTACTTCTCGATTTAACTTTTAAAGATGTTTTGAGCAATATAAAGACAAAATGAAAAGTTAAATTTATCCAAAGTTTATCTTTTTTCATCAAATTTAAATTAACTTGATTTTAACCATAAACCTACAGATGTCTACTACCTGTCGAAGTACCAGCCTTCGACGGTAATTTCATAACGAACCGGGAATTTTCTTACCAAATTAAAAATGTTTTATTATATTAATTTGTTTTTAAAAAATTTCTAATCACTTTAATTTTCATTAGTGTAATATTTATGTAAACAGACCCAAGTTAAAATTTAATCTCCACTTTTAGTCTACAAATTATATATTGATAAAGGTTTTATTTAGGTTTTAGCTTATGATTGATCGGTTAAAAATTTAATCATTGATTATCTTTTAATCGTTGCTGGTGAAAGCGGCCCTTAGACTCTATTTTGGCTGCAAAAACTGGTGGAAATTTAGGATTAATTTTTAAAAATTGAAGTAGGACAAACGCATTAAATACTAGACGACAAATACTATTCTCTGAGTTTGAATTAGTTAAAAATAACTAAATATTATTTTCTAGTCAAATTAAATTTACTGATATTTCTTGGTTCTTGGTCACCATGTTAAATGTATTATAGAGAAACTACAACCCGTCGAAGATTGGTACCCTAGCTATAGTTACAAAATGTTATTACCGAAATTTAAGCTAATACTGGATTACTTTTGATGCCTTATATCTAATAATTATTACATATCAATTATAATCTATTTATACAGAATGTTGATGCAAATAATAAATGGCAATAATAATAATTAAAATAGTAATAATAATAAATTGACAATGGATGAACGCAAACTAAATATACATATAAAATATGCATCGCATAAAATGGTGTCAGTTTATGTGAAAGAGGGTATACATTTGGATAGCGAAGCGTGTGACAGCAATGCATTAATAATTACGTTATGTTACATGTACTCTCCCTCACACGCGTCAATGATAACGATACTGGCGTTCGTCGTCTCCACGCTCGCCATTTGTCAACAGTGCCACTATTTGACACGAAATCCTATTACGAAATCAATAGGTTAAAATATTTCCCTATCTTTTTAATATAAATCACATTATTATCAATAATTGGAATTATAATCACAAGAAATATTGAAAGTCTTTTATAATCAGGTTTTTTTTAATTAATTTATTAGCTAACATTTACTTTATAAATATTTCAGAAACGAATTCAATTAATGTATCACTTCAATTATTATCGTTACATCTTTTAATTTTTCGATACTAAATGGTAAGTAAGTAATATGACCAAAGTCCCCTCTTGCCATTGTACCTAATGTGGTGCAATTTAATGTCCGATGTATGATAAAACAGAGATTTGATTGTGTTTATTGTTGAGAAGAGATCAAAATTTATTTCGAATTTAAGTAAGTTGCATTGAAGGCAACTGAAAAGCAATTTAAAGAAAAATTGTGTCTTTCGAAAAGAGGGTATTAAAATTTGTGTTTGGATTATTTTTGTGTGTAGGGATCAGAGAAAATTATTTTTGAGTTGACAGATATGCCGTGTGATTTGTCCAGAAGTTAAGTTGTATTTAAAAGAGAGTTTTGTTAATTGTGATTTCATTTTATTGTTCTTAAACAATATTCCCGATTTGATTATTTTTATCGGCAATATTACTTGTAGTAATATTGGCCTAGGGAGGGGTATTGTAACGAAGTGTTTCGTTACTTACTCTGTCTATTTTGTCTTGTGTGGGAAAAGCATTTTCAGTGTTTAGAGAGTCGTTTGTTTGTCTCGTTCTTATCATAGGTCTGTCTCGTTTCTTGTCAAGTCTCTTGTATTTTTCGTTCGTATCAGCGTGTGAGGAGCTGTGGTTTTCGTGAAATCAGAATTTGAATGATTTTGCGCATGATTAATTGTCAGCGTACGTCACATGGTCAGCGACCCTTTCCAGTTTCTTTCAGGTGCCGTTTCGTGGGGATAAGGAAGAAGGGTTCTTTCGAAAATTGCGAAGGAAAAACAAGGAAACGATTTGATAATGAGAAAGCCTACTGAGGACAATCAGATGGTTTGTTACTTACTTACTTGCGGGTTTCCGAGAAGTCGAGACGTGGTTTTGACGAGTGTCAAATCGAGAGAGATATAGAGTTATTATTTTATTGTTTGTTAATTATGATTTGAGTTGTTTTATTAATAAATAGTTGTTTTTATTAATTGTGTGTTTTAATGTGTTCTGTGTGAATTGTGGACCGGAGGAGAGTACCAGCGAATAGAGAAAAGTGGTAGCGTCTCAACGGTCGTATTTGAAAAGTTCGTTTGGTTGTTCGTTGTCTAGAGGACCGTTTTGCATCACGGCATCGTCTTGGAGGAACTCCCCGATGAGATTGTTTGGATTTTGAGGAAAGCGATAATAGAGTATTTTTTGTGGGGGATTCGATGCAAATGTTGCAAATTGAATATTTAAATATATTAATTTGTTTCATACCAAATTCCCTACCTGTCTTGGCAGATGAGAAAATAATTATTTTCTTCATATTCTTTAAGAATCGTCGTGATATCAATTAAATTATACATTAAACGTGTATAAAAATGAAATCAATAAAATAAAAATGGTTAATAAAGTACATAGTTTCGAGTCATTTGTTTGAAGGACTAAGAGATTTTAAAAAGGAATTTCATTCACTATTTCTAAAAAGTGCATTATTATTATTATTATCACTATTATTACGAACCAACCTTTGTCGTTCCAGCGAGATGGAACTCTGAAAAGAAATACTCAGTGAATCGCATCTTTTGGCTTCTGCTCTCTTACTTTAATAATATTGGGTTTTACTGTATATTCGCATGTATCACGAAAATAGATTCCTTTACTCCTCTCTCTCTCTCTCTCTCTCTCTCTCTCTCTCTTTCGAGATGGGAAAGATGTAATAATGTTCGTAGCAGAAACTTATAAACCAGAGCTGACATCGCTGGAAATCGAACGAATGAAAATGAAAAAAAGAATAAAACGAAATGATACTAAATCGCATAAAATTGTAACTTATGGAAACAATATAAGATTTCAGACACGATTTGAAAACTTTACTTCATTGGTCCATGCTGTTTTAAATTTGGTGTTTATTTTAACATCACCTTTTTTTTGATATTGACATTCAATATTTTCTCGATATATTTGTTTTCTATGCTTTTCTCTTGTAAAGGAATAATTATTATTGGCATTACCAGAAATTTTGAGGATAAAATATCAGTAGAGCAAATGATTTGTGGTTGAATGCTGGGCTATTTATGAATTTCTTTTGAGGAAAACAATGTTTTTCGAATTCTCTATTAAAAAATAGGTAAATATGTGTATTTTTACTTTTTTTTATTTAATAAAAATTACGGAAGTTATTAAACTTTTTTAAATTTAACGTCTTCAGAAGCAAAGGACTTTTAAAACATTTTCTTCTCTGTTACACAAAAAGATAAAAATTATATAAAAATATATAATAATATAATAAAAATAAAAAGTTTCATTATTATAGACAATAGAGGGCATTAAATATTGTTATTAAATTCTTTGTCAGTTAACAAAATAGTATCCAAAAACTGAAAATTTGAGTCAAAAATTTTGAATGTTCTGAAAAATCATATCATAGATTTTCCAGACTACTTTTAATGTGTGTTATAAACTGTGCTAGATATTTGTTGTCAATTGATGATATATATACACAATGCGCTAACTTTTGATTGCACTTTAAAAAATTAAATATTTTTCAGAAATGTCTCATTTAGAAAGTAAAGAAGATATTCTGTGCATCATTTTCATACATTCTGGTCTGATTTTTTTCTCAAAAAACAATAAAATAATAAGTTATTCAAAATCATTAAAACGATTCATACTTCAACTGGTACACAACATAACCTCTAAAAATTAACTTTAATGAATATTTATATATGTTTTTTAAATTAATTTTAAAACTATTTCTCTCATTTCTCTTAAAATAACTTGAAAAATGTAGGGAAGACTGGGGCTAAATGCTAAATTTTTAATAAATGATTTTTTAGACCATAATTTCGCTTAGATGCAAATATTAATATTGTAGGGCAACTTGTTCTCAACAACATTCAATAAAAAAATTTGTGATATTTTCACTTAAAATACATTTTTTGTCCTTTTTGAAAATTTTTTGAACATTTAGCCCCATATTGAGGTTAAGTGTAAAACGGCTGGGGATAAACGTTAAATTTTATTTCCAGCCTACTAAAACTATTTTCTTATATAGGTCTTAAGTATACGGAGAAAAATGAAAATTCAGATTTCGGACTGAGTATAAAACAATGTTGACTAATTCATATTATCGTAGGAACAAGTATTGAATTTAAATTCTCGATCCCAAAAAATTTAGTAACGTTTTTCAATTAAGATCAATGATAAATATCTTAGTAAACGCTAATACTATCATTTTAGCAAGTGCATCAGATTCCGAAATTAATTCAAAGATGCAAAGATTAATTATTCACTTCAAATTCAAATATTTCAGTTAAGAATTGTGTAAAATCTATCAAATTAGGATAATTTTAAAGTTGAATAAATTTCGAGTCAAATGGCCTAAGAAACAACTAAGTTAATCATGTAAATATGAAAATATATTTCTTTAAAGTTAAAGAACTGATTATTTGGATTTTTTCCTGGTCAAAAAGTCCAAAAAATAAAATATTCAATGAAAAAAATGAGATATGAAAGTTTAAATGGTTGAATAAAATTGTCCTTTTTCTGACATATTCATTTCGATCACTGTGAATCGAAAAGAGTTAAAATGAAAATTTTTAATTCCTGCAAAAAATTAAATGAATCGAGTAATTTAATTGGAATTACATTAAAAAAAATAATTGATTTAAAAAAAATGTATGATAATTTGTTAAAAATCATTATATTTCTTGGCATAATTGTTTTAAAAAGTTTATAGAATAATTGGAGGTTTTTTTTTTAAATTTTTTATTTATATGAAACTAATTGCATTTTTGGGATTTTTTGTAATTTCGACTTCTTTTTTTGCTTCATTCATAAAGACAATTAATCTAAATATTTATTATAATAAAGTTTAAGTAATTCTGATGTATCTATATGAAAGAAGTATATAATAATTTATTAAAAATATTTTATAATTTTTTAATACTTATTAAAAAAAATGTTTAAAAGCAAAAATTTAAAAATCCGGCTCGAGACATCAATAGAAAATTTAAGTAAGAAGACTTATAGAAAAAGTTAAATCATTTTGGTATAAAATTGCGACCTGCAGAGCGATTTGAATAGGTGAAAAATAATGTAACTTTTTCTCATTTCATACCGATTAAAATCTTTACAAATCGAAAATTTACATATAAATAAATAAAAAGCACGTATTTATTTTTCATATAGAATTTGCAAAAAATGGTTTTCCTTAAAAAAAAAAAACATTTTGAGTGAAAATTTCACGGAAAATATTTATTTAAGTTATTTAGTCAATTCTTTTTCATAACATTGATCGTTCATCTTGAACACTACATGTATAGTACTATATTTTCTGAATTACTCGACTCTATCCTTTAATTAATTAATTAATGGCCTGTGCTCATTAGGAATTTGTGTGAGTGTGTATCTATGAGGGTGAGTTGCGCATGCACTTTGGGAATAGCTATTACACCCATTGATCAATGGCGCAGTTTGCAGTAGTCGATAAATAAATTTCTCTATTACCGCAAACAGTTGTCTCGCTCTTCTTCATGACAGGAAACTTCTCTCGAAACTTTGACAGTTTCAATCTAACAAATCGGTTGAGCGGAAGTGTAGATAACTTTCTCAATTTTCCATCTTCTTGTTTTTTCTCTCATTATATTCCATCTTTTGATATACATACACATTTTTACAAAAATTCAATTTTTCTCTATTTTATATAAAAAGTATTCTGATAATTTATAATTGACTCCCATTATTGTATAGGAAGAATTATATTAAAATTATTTTTAAAAAAATGATCTGAAAATGATTGCAAAATTATTTGTAATTAAATATGGAATATTACAATTTTTGATGAAAATGGTAAAATGCATATATATCTACCTGCCTAATTATTAAAATTATTTTCTGAAATATAAACGAAAATATATTACAGAGCATTAGCACGAATATAAATTATTATGAAATGTATTAAAAGGAACTTTCTCGAAATATGCATATTCATGAATAAAATATGAAAATGTATTATGAAATTGAAAATACAAATGTAATGGAAATATATTGAAGTTTCGTGAATTAAAGCAAAAAAATTCGTACTTCCGGATAGGTGCAGCAATAGTTATAAAATAATAGTACAGTTTTTGATTTTCTATTTTGAAATAAAACATTATTTATGTTTAGTGTTTCTATTCGAGTTGTAAAAATAAAAAATGTTAGAACTTTTTTCACAAAATTGAAAACATAAAAAAAATGCAAATTTTTTACTTTTTTGTCAAATTAATGTGATATTTTCTGTAGGAAGTTTTTAATTTAAGTGCAGCTAATTTTCACTATAAAACTGAAATGTAAATAATAAATCTAAATTTATTGATATATTGGTTGATGTTTTTAAGATTTTCATTCTGTTCATTATATTTATTTTATTAACGGGTTAATACATTTTTTTTCAACTAAAGTGGTCGTTAACTAATTTTAAAAAATTGTAATATTCTGTAGGAATGATTTAGATGTTACTAAAGTCACGAAATAAAAGGATTTTTTCAAAATAATTATATATATATTTTGTAAAATATGAATTTAAAATGTAAGAGACAATTTAGTAGGAAATTTAACAAAAATTATTGGCCTTTGTTAAGAATGTTTAAATTTATTATTACAAATCGCCACTTTGCTCATTTTGACGATTTTCAAATGCGTACAACTTCTTTGGAGAAAATCGGAAAATTATGGGATTTTCGAGAATAATTCACTTATCACTAATTAAAAGCACACTACAACTTTCACTTTGATCCCGGGCCAATTTTAAAAATTATAAATTTTTTTAAAATAGTACATTTTTAAAGGTTAATGAAAGTAATTTTTATAAAGTTTAAGTTAGATGAGAATTTTTGAAAAATCTAAAAAAACTTATTAGTGAGAAAAATAAGTAAAAGTAAAATGTTTTTTTATTTTTTTTTAATAAACTATTTTTAACAGTTAAAAGAAAAGCTAAAAAATTAGTTTGTTAATATTGAATTGATGAATTGAATGCAAAAATGTTTGCTTTGAAAAAGTTGTTTGTTTGCAAAAAAATTGTACATTAAATGTTTGCTTTTGAAATTAAACAGTACCGAAATTTTCAAATGCAAACTACAAACATTAATATTTAAAAATTAACAGAAGAATAATTTTTTTATTCCTATTTTTATTAAAAACGAGTTTAAAAACAATTTACAGGAAAATCCTTTTACAGAACTGTGTCAATGAATATACCTGATTTTTCTGTAAAAAAAAATCTCTATTTCGAAAAATTGTGGCTTGACCCCTTTTGTCATGCCACCCTTCATGTATAATTATAGTCTCTTACGTGTATATTTATGTATGTACACTTAAACCTCGCAAGAAACACAATTATCATGAAGACTGACAATTTGATAGGCAAGTACAAAAGAGCACAGACACAAACATATGGGTAGGTGTGTAGATATATATTCTCGGTACACCGTCAGGAAGGCAGCTTCTGTCACGAGCGAATGTGAGATACGGCAAACTATTTTCGTGCATGCCTTTACACACTATGTTCCTTTGTCAAAACCAAGTGACCCATACGAATGTGTCTAAGCCTTTAACTTGCTACGGAAAGTGTAAGTGTATTTATGTACACAGGATATGATAGAAGTTCTCCCAAACGACTTTAGGAGAGATGTACACCTTCAAGCCGGAAGCAAGTGATGATTTTTGTGAACTTCTAAAACAAAAATTGCCAGTGTTGCCTTTTTTGCATTAATTGCATAATTTGGATTTTAATTTTTGCTGAAAGTTGATATTTAAAATTCTGTCTATGCACACTGAAATCTATATATAAATATTTGAAGTTTTAGCCCAAAAAGTTTGTTAAATTATGTTTCAATATTTTTAAATTTAATAAAAACGTGAATTTTTTATTTGACAAACTATTCATCTCCGAAGCCTTTTTCATATTTAGTAAGCGTTATTGTTTTGTTTTTAATAATTACTAGCAAACGATACGCGCGCAGAACGTAGTATTCAATATGATACTGTTATACAAATTACAAATTTTTTTATTAACAATCATAAATTTTTTAAATAATTTCATAATCAAAATTAAAAAAAATAACCTAAGTTTATATTTTCAAAAATTTTAATGAAATTTCACGAAAGAATTCCAATATTTCCTAAAATTTTAACAAATCTTTCTAAATAATTCGTAAAAATTATATTATTTTTATAAATAGTAAAATTTTTCGCAAGAATTCAATTATTTTTAATACAATTTTAATAAAATTCTTCTCCATAAAATTTTAATTATTTTTAAAATAAAATGTTTAATTAAAATTATTAAAGAAACTCCATTTTTTGACAAAAAATTCAAAGACATTCTGCAAAAAGAATTTAATTACAATATATTTTAAAAAATTTAAACGAAATTCTCCTCGAGAATTAAGTTATTTTCATAGTATACAATTTTTATCGTAGTGTTAGTCCGCAGTACAAACATTATGATTATTAAATGGAAATTATAATAATTTATATTATTTATTTCCAAAAAATCAGAATTTTATTGAATGTCCTGATTGAAAAGTTAAGAAAAGAAAATTTTCAAATTTTTTACCTTTTTCTCAATACAATTCTCAATACAAACATTCTGTAAAATAATTTTAATTTTTTTTATAACAAATAAAGAAAATTTTAAAAACTTTTTTTTTATATAAAAAATGATAGAAGTTATTAATCAATACATATTAAAAAAAATAATATTTCTGATTTAAAAAAAAAAAAATACTACAAATTTTGTAAAATACTTCAAATTACTTTATTTTTCCTTCAATTTTAAATAAAGAAAAAGAAATTATTCAAATTTTTTCATTAATTTCTAGATAAAACTTAAAATAAGTTATTATTATTTACTTTAATAAAGTTAATAATAATTAATTTTCAATTACCTAACCCTTGAATTATTAAAAAAATTTCCGTCTTATTTATAAGAAAATATTTTTAATTTTTAAAATATAATATATTAAATAGAAAGTTAGATAAATAATAAAGTTATAAATTAAAAATAAAATTTTTTTTACAGAATATATCAATTTTGAACTTAAAATGGCAAATTAAAAAATTCATTACAATTTTTTTTCTTTTCAATATAAAAAAATATATATTAGTTATTTTTGAAAAGTTAAAATAGTTAAAAATTAATTATTAAATACACAATTCATTAAATTATAAATGAATAATGTTAAAAGTTTAATAAATTAAAGAAATTAAATTAGAAATGGATTTTTTATACAGAAACCCCAATATTGATTACAGTATATTTAACCTTCAAGACACTTATAATATTAAAATGGCTTATATTAAAAAGGCTTATTTTTGAAAATTAATTTTGCGCAACTCAGATTCGTATCTTTAAACGTATTTAAAACCTACCCATGTCAAAAAAATTCAGAAAATGTAAAAATTAATTTTTTTTAGTTTTTGGAAAAAAACAGGTGCTTTTCAGAAGAATCACCCAAACATATTTAATTCAATACATTTTTAAAACAAGTAAATCACAAGTAAATATATGTAAATGTATATTAATTCGTAATAATATTTTAATAAAATAGAAAATTTAGGATTTTTAAAAAAAATTTTGGCATAAATTTCGTTATTTTGCTTTGAAAGATTCGGAGGCTAAAAAAAAGTTCGGATAATCGAGGTTCTACTGTACATCCCCTTACTAGTAGAGTAAAAAGTAATAGAAAGAACTACTTTTTTAGTTAGTCTGACTATATTTAATACTAATTTTAACTATTTTATGTGGTTAAAAATTATTAATTCAATTAAAGTAAATTTGTAACTGCAGGTATGTTATAGAAATAACTACAGAAAGTATAGTAGATTCTACTATATAAAGTAGTTCGATAGGCTCATTTTGTAGTAGATTTTACTTTTTCTATCAGTTGAATAATTTTCCATATAATTATTGTTATAGAGTTTTAAAAGAGTACCAACTGTGAAAACTTGTAAACGCAATTTACTTTAAGTAGTAAAATTAACCACAGTTATCAGTTGAACTGTGTCAGGAGTGCCCTCAAGTATTAAGCAAGACATAATAAACCGTGTGCGAACACAAAGAACAAATGAGATATGTCTTGTAATAAATATTTATTTGAGGCAAATATAAATAAATAACTATAATTTTAATATATAATCAGACAAACATCAAGCAAAAATATGTTTGTTAATTATTACCTTTGTACATAATTAAGATAAATAATTCTAGCATCTTACTTTTGACACAGTCATGGTAGTAATAAATAAAATAGAAAGGAAACTCTCGCGCATTAAGCTTACATCGATAAAACATAAAGCACATTACACACACTTCATATCACAAGGTCCGTTCTCAATAAAATGTGATTAAATTCAATAATTCAAGTACACTTAAGAAACAATTTTTTAGAGCTTTTTACAGTTGCGCTGATTATTTATCCAGCATATCATTTAAATAATAATTTAACTAACTAAATTATTATATTATCTCATTTTTCAAACTTTGGGAACCCCAATCTGAGTTTGGGAGACTTTGGGTATATTTCCACACGGGGAGACTTCTCTTTATTCATATTCGGTAATTTTATTAATACCCGGTTCGAAACGAGAGAACCACTGCTCTACGCTAGGCTACTCGAGGAAAATGTAGATGGAAATTTTTCATAAAGTGGAAAGCAGAACGGTCTTCTTTCACGATCCACCCACCCATACTCCTCTTTAGTACTCAACGTGATTCTCCTTTTGCCTCTCGTGTTTCAATTTAAAAAAAAAAAGAAAAATGTACGCGAAACCATAAAAGCTGGAAGCTGCACTTCATTTTTATATCGACAAGCTGCTAGATTTCTTTTTTTTAAACATTGACAAAAAAAAATCCTGAAAGAAAAATTCGTCTTTTTTGTTTTTCTCAGTGGTGAAGTATTATTTATAAAATACATTAAAAAATTCACACAACTTGTAGTTTGAGAGAGAAAACGGAATTCATTTAAGCAGAGTATTTTGTAAAGTAATTTGTTGAAAAATAGCAATGTAATTTTATTATTTTATTTTCGTCGAGATATTAAACTATGTTGTTTTTATTATATTCGTTGCATTTTGACAGTTGATGTTGATTATTGATTCTTTGTCAGACTCGTCCTATATTTTGGAAAATTGAATAGAAAAGCAAAATATTTTACAACGATTTCTCTAACTCGGTGTTATTGTTGTCTCTCAAAAATAACTTACACAATGCGCCATAGGCTTGTGTGAAACTGGGAAAAAGTACATAATAAATTTTAAATTGAAATTGTGAGTGTGAGACACTTGACTTGATGTAAGATTTACCATTTGGAGATGGGGATGAGGATGAGATCAAGAAATTCTCACTCCTTGAGCATATATCTCAAATAACCGAGAACGTGTCAGAGAATTCATGCAACAGCTTACCAGCTCAAAATTTGCATTTGAGTGCATATGTCGACTTCTAACGAACTTTACACTAGTTTCAGACAGTCTTTATTATACAACCAAAACTGCTCCCTTATCTTTGACACGCTTCTTGTACTTTTAATAGTACAAAATAAATTACTATAATCAATAGAGTACGTAACAAAATATTTTACTAGGCTTGATTAGCCAAACCAACCTTGGTCCAAGGTCCTTCCAACAGGACAAAACAGACTCACATTCCACACCAGGCTCCTAAGAATTTTAGGTTTCATAAAAATTAAAGCAAAATCTGTAAGTGGGGTTTAATTTGTGTCTGTTCAGAGTCACAAAATCCGTTTAAAACAAAATCCTATAGCTGATCAGATTTGCTAGATATTCAAGTTTAACCATATATCAGCGCAAAATAAAGTTAACTTTTTAATATGTTGATGTCCACATGAAAAAGCCCATTCGGGCACTATTGATCTTATTTATATATAGTCGAATAACTTATTTTACAATTTGCAAAACTTTGAGCGGTCTTAAATCGTTTTTGCTGAAAAATTCAAGGAGTTACAGAATTTCAAAGTTTAGAATGCTAAAAATCTCATTTCGAGAAAAATGGAATTAAGGATTGTGATATCTCTGGTTTTTCTGGGAAGTTATTGGAATAATAATTGTTTTCAGTCTAGAGCACATTAAAGATTAAAAAACCAATAGGTTTTAAATTTGGTTTGGAGTCGATATAAAATTAACACTATTGAAGATCGACAATATTTGTCAAAATTGAAGAAAGCAGTAGTTAAATTTTTTCCAAACATATTTAAATGAAAGTTTGTCAAGTTAAACATAAAGTGAAAAAATAGTAAAAATACTGATTATTACTTTTTTTCAAATATGACACAATAAAATTGTACTCAATCATTAAACCTTGTAAAAAATTGTTTATTAATAAAAACTGTTCTTGTTAGAAAAGTACACATTTCGTCAAACTTCTGCATTTTTAAACTGGAGGGGTGTGAATATAAAACCTATTAGTTTTTTTTATCTTTAAGGTGCCCTGGACTGAAAACAATTATTATCTTACTAAATTTCCAGAAAAACCAGAGATATCACAATCTTTAATTCTGTTTTTCTCGAAATGAGGTTTTTAGCATTCTAAACTTTGAAATTCTGAAACTCATCGAATTTTTCACCCAATTAGACCTAAGACCGTTCAAAGTTTTCCAAAGTAAGCATAAAAAAAAATTTCCAAAGTGGGCATTCCAGTCAACGCCCAAACTGGGTTTGTAACATTGAAACCAATTAATTATCAATGTTATGAAATCTCAGTTGAGACCAGATTGAATTATTCGATTGTTATTGGATGTTGTTTTTTATAGTTCTTAATTATTAATAATTTAGCAACTGTTACGTCATCGTAACGTCATTTTCAATAATAATAATAATAATAATAATAATAATAATAATAGTAATAATAATGGAATAACAACAAATAATTGTTATTAACATATTATTAACAACTTAATTACAATTATTAATTAATGGAAATAGTAATAATAAGAATAATAAAATAATAATTAAATTTAAATAATATTAATTTGTAATAACAAATAATAATAATTATTGTAACAATAATAACAAAATAATAATAATCAATTGTAATAACAATAACAAAGTAGTAGTAAATGTTACGTTAGAGATAATAACAATTTGTAACAATATAAGCAATTGTAATAATAATAACAAGATAGTAACAATTTGTAACAATATAAGCAATTGTAATAATAATAACAAGATAGTAACAAAGGTAACAACAGTAATAATTAATAATAACAAGATAATAATAAATTGTATCAAAATAATAATTAACAACAAATTCTAATAATGTAAACTATAATAACAAATTGTAATAACAAGTTAATAACAAATTGTAATAACTATAAATAATTAAGAAACAACATAAAAATATAATATTAAATAACAAAATTGTAAAAACATATGACTAACAGGATATGAACACGTGTGATCTAGAAACTGAGTAAACACAAGTGTCTACAACAATACCTTCCCAAAGCACTATGTTAAAAGACCTTTTCCAAAAGAGTGTTTGCTAAAAAACCCAAAATTTTAGTATAAAAAGGGCTACACTATCATCTAAAAGGCAGTCTAAAATTGGAAGTCATCAAAAGTAGTCACCCGGACTACAGCCTTAAAAATGTAATCGTCAATAGAAGTCACCGGTATATCAGTCTAAAAATTCTAATCTTCACAAGTGGTTCTCTTCGTATAAAGTGGTCTTGTCCCCAGTAAAGTAGTTGTCCTGATCTTTACGTGAAAATTCTAATTCAACTCATCTTGAAGTCTAGAAAACATCGTTCGAGTTGTGACACCAAACTAGAGAAACACGACCATAAGTTATTATTATAATTCGCTTAGTTTCATAAATTATTAACTCAGAACTTTACGTCAAATTTATTTATCCATGTAACATATTATTTATAAATATTGATATAATCAACTAGTTTTCAATTTTATTGTTTTTCCTTTAATAGGAACCCAGACTGTCAATTGAAAATATTTCCATACTGAAAATTAATTTAGTATCAACATAACTAAAAACTAAAGTTTTATTTTTCATATTTTTTTTACATAATTTTGAATGATTTATAACAGAAAATTAAATTTTAGTTTGGGAATACTTTGGGAAATCCCAGTTGGAGCCAAGTTGAGTTGACCCAAACTTTCTCCAAGTACACTAAAGAAAACAAATTCTTTTGAGCTTTTTACAGTTGCGCTGATTTATTTATTTATCCAGAATTTCATTTAAATAATAATTTTATTAACTAAATTTTTTTATTTTCTTATTTTTCAAAATTTGGGAAGCCCGGTTTGGCCCATATTGGCGCTCAATCTCAGTTTGGGCGACTTTGGGTAGATTTCCACATGAAGCTATATATTATAGCCACTTGTGTCCAACTTCAAAGCGATGATTTTTGACCTGATTTTGAGGTTATTTTGACCTATGACAGGAAGTTATGTTAAATATACTATAGCCATTTGTGGCCAACTTCAGGGAACTGAATCCGGTGGTGAAATCTTTTTATTAATAGAGAGATATGGCAGTATTTAATAATACTATGTACACAAATTCTCTTTTATAACAATAAGAATTTTTTCAATAATTTGTCTCGTATTTCGATGACGTGTCGAGGTGTTCTTTGTTGAAAAGTCGATACTTCTTGATACATATTATAAATGAAATATGCAGATCAAAGAGAATACAACCTTTTCACAGGATTGTAATTCGATAACATAGTAAAGAAAAAGATTCTTTTCCTTTAACAAAAACGTGCGTAAAATATTTATATTTTAGAAACTATATCGTGAGTTAGAGTGTAGTGTTACTCATTTATCAGAGTGTGCCATATATGGAACAAAGAAACTATCAATGAAATGAAAATAGGGGAAAGAAAAGATGTTCAATTTTCATGTAAACAAAAGAATAAATAATTTAGTTAATAAAAAAAATATATATATATATATATAATTAACTCCTAAATTACAAAATTACTCCTAAATGTGTTCTTATGTATTTATATAAAAAATGTATGACATCCTAGGCGCTTCAAATATTGTACAAGAATATTTATTTAACAATTAAAAATTTGCAATTATATAGTTTGCACTTTATTAAAAACAACTCCTATCTCATACAACCATCGTTAGATATTTGTTTTTTTATAAAAAAAATTAATACCAGGTCCGTAATCAGCAACACCAAAAACCCCTAACAAGTTTCAAGGAAATTCGTTACATTTTTTAAGAAATTTGCTGCCATATTGGATCCGCCATTTTGAATTTTGAAGTTCAGACTTAAGATACGTTATTGCCGATAAATTGTAATGAATTTATTAATATTCTTAAATTAAGCAGTGTCAGATGTTACTTAAAATAGCAGGAGTAAAATAACTATCTTCAAATGCATAATATTTTAGCGTGGTTTTCTAGATTTTCTAATTATCAACAATAATGTATTTTCTAGGTCGCTCATTAAGAATCTGGGAATCAATTTTTTTCAAAATTTAAAATATCGCCTCAAATTCTTATTTATTTATGGGAAAAGAAAAATTTTATTACAAGAACATGAATCTAATTTGAAATACACTGGAATCTGGATCGGTGAGACTGATCGGGGATGGCGTCTCACCGATCCAGAGGATCAGTTGAGACTGCAAAGCAAAACAAACAGGGCCGTACGAAGGATTTTATGCGTGCACATTTCTTTTAAAATTTCATTATAATATTTTAATATTAATTAATATTTATTTTCTTTAGTTTCTCCTGCCTCAATCTTCGTAGCGACTTCATATCTTTATTTATTTGTTAAATAATGATTTATTTTTCGTGTTTCTGTAAATGCTTTAATAGCATCGGGCACTGCGAACCTTTTTTCTGTACAGTTATGTACGGCACTGATCGCCACTTTAGAGTCCCCGCTCGGCCCTCTACCTTTCCTCGCCTATAAACTATGTAAACAGAGTCTCAGCGATCCAGAGCTCACCGATCCAGATTTCAGTGTAAAATAATACTCAGAAATACGAAATGAGTTAGTTTAATTATTAAAAAATGCACATGCTCTTCCCTTTTTTTATGAAATTTGTAATATTAGTTATATATTTTTTAAGTAAAAAAAATTTTTTTTTAATAATGAAAATTAATTAATTAAAAATAAAACTAAAAAATCACTGTACCTAATTGTATTTAAAAATAAACAGAATCCTTATTATGAATATACACGTAATTTTAAGGAATTAGTAATTTGTTTCTAAAAAGTTTAAAATAAATAAATAATAATAAAATAATAAATAAATAAACAATATTAATAATATTAATTTCATTAACATTCACAATAATAATAAACCTTATATTATTACATGTATAATTTAAATTTTTCCGCGAACTTATTTGAAATATTTCAATTTTTCATATAATTCAAATGTTGGATGAAATATTTCAAAAAACCAAAATTTCTAGTGACATATTTCCAAAATTCAAAATGGCGGATTCAATATATGTCTGCTAACTTTTCTAAGAGTTGACGTATTCACTAGAAGGGATTATTATTAAACTAGAGCTATTATTGCAAATTTTGAAATTTTATATAAATATTCTTGTACAATTTTGAAGCGCCCAGGATGCTTAGGTGTTGTTTTTAAATGGTTATTTACTTTTATTATAAAAATAGAATAAAAAAATGTTTAAAACTAATTTTGGAGTTAGCAGAATCTTTAAATATTTTTTTAAACCCTTTTGAACAAAATTTAAGGGTGGTTTTTTTGATGACAGGTGGTTTATGAAGGGTTGATCATTATCATAACTTATATTATGTGCAAGAATGTTTTTTCTGTATGATAAAATGAAAAAAAAATGTTTTTTCAATAAGTTTCATAAAAGAATTAATATATCCTAATATGAAAATTCAACTATCAAGACAAAATATGTTTTTTAGATGTCAGACATGAACATATTGTTTAAACTCACTATAAAATATTTGAAATTACAACTTGATACAATCGCTTGTAAAAATTCTTCTCTATTTCATTAAATTTTTTGTAGAATGTAGAAGAAAAAAATACAGTGTTCATTTAGCTACTTAAAATTTGAAAAATCTAATTGATCATTAACTATAATTAATATGAGTTTAACATTTGAAATTTTTCGAATATCTGGAATTTTTAATCTGGAAAACAGATAGATGGAAAAAAGTGTGAATATTTATATTAGAAGGAATATCCACAGAATGTGTATAAAAGCAATTAGCGGACATCAATATATTGGTAAATTTTTCCTCTTATGCTCCCGTATCAGTCTCTTTTTTAATAAACACCACTCACCCTTTCTCCTCCCTTCTTTTGCACTCTCATCTCTTCGATTGTAAATTCCAAGTTAATTAACCAGTTTCGCATAAAGGCAATTAATTACTCTCAAAGCATGAACACCGCTTGATTTCACCTCGATGACTTTGTAATAACTACACGAGATAGTGTCTTATCAATACATTGAGGCATGCGCCCATTTACATCGTCGTGATACATTTAAATCTAAACAAGAACGGTGGAGTTGTAAGGATTAAAGATAAACACTGATATAATGAAAAGCGAAATTTTAAATTAAACAGATTGGAATAAGGGCAATTGTGGAGAAAATTTTTAATTGTTAAACCAAGCAAAGAAACTAAAATAGAAGGCTCTTGTTTAGGTGTATTTAAAGAATTCTTTTGAAAGGGAAATAATTATTCAAATTTATTTTAAACTTGAACATTATTTTAACTAACATTTCGTCAACATTTTACAATGTTTTCGTGATTTTTCAATTTAAAATTTAAAACGAACTAGTTTTTTGCAAGATATTCAAAATTTTTAAAAACTTGTCGCGAAACCAGAAACGTTTTTTCATCTGAAACCAAAAGAGTAAACAATTGAGGAGCAATTTTTCAAAAATTGGTAAATTCATTTTTAAAAAAAATTGAGATAAACACATATTTAAAATATTAAAATCTTTAGAAATCCATTTATCACTGTTCAGTTTAAGAAAAAAAATGTATTAATAAAGCATTTTCAGTTTAAAAAGTATTTTGGCCTAGCCTTAATGATTTTTAGGGTGAATTATTTTATATTTCTCATCTGATAATCAAAAAAGTATTTAAATAATATTAAAGTGTATTTAAAATAAGAATAGAGATGATTCTATCACTCAGTCGTATTTTAATAAATAGTTAAATTGAACGATCACTCCGAGTCAAGCAAAATAAAATAAAAGAAATTCAATTCTTTTTTTACGTTTCGGCAGCACAGCTGTCCTCTTCAGAACTAAAATTTATTATAAAAAAACAAAATATTTCAAAAATTTTTACAATATTTTAAATTAACAACAAAAAATTAAAAAATAAAATATTTACCGAAAAAAAGAAAAATTTAGAAATATAAATTAAGACAGGCACATCTTTATCGCTACGGTTACAAAATGACACTAAACAAATATACAGACAAATACGAGTAAAACGATATACAATTTTTCGAGGTCAATGCCCCATCGGTAAACAAAAACCAAGAAAGAGAAATGTCAAGGTAAACTGAAAAGACAGCTGATTACAAGTCCTTCTTTTCATTAAGAAAATGAGTATAATAACTACTAAGTTTTAATGTGTCATCTTTTTTATTAATTGAATTTTTTTGTAAGTTAATATGGATCATTTCAGAAATTAAGCGTTTTTTAAATGAACATTCTCTATCTAGAACTAAAAATCCATCCCAATCAAAATCATGACCAAGTGAATTGATATGTTCAGCAACAACATTTGTTTTTGAGATTTTGTGCTCATTAACACGAACACCCACCATTCTTTTGTTTTTTTTTCCATTCTTATGTTTGTCCAACATAAGATGCAGAACAGTTTTTGCATCCTATTTTATATACCGAGTTTGTGATTTCAGTTTTTTTACTTTTTTCTTTTCCTTTAATTACCAAGTTGTGATTCATGTTCTTATTATTGATTGGGATAGTTAAAATATTGTACTTTTTTAGGAAAGATGAAGTTTTTTCATAAAGGTTGGGAACATAAGGCAAGAAAACTTTCGGTATCATTGTGTAAACTGAATTACTTTTGTTACATTGTGAATTTGACTCAATAGAACACATACGTTTCTTAATATGCTTATTAATAAATTCAATGGGATAATTATTATTCATCAGTATTTTTACGACAAATTCAATATTTTTCTTGTGGAATTTTTTATTCGAAAGTTTTATTGCCCTATCGACAAGATTGGATATTATATGGCAATTTTTTGAGGAAAAGGATGTTTTGATTCATAATTAATTGTTCGTCCGGAAAAAGTTGGTTTTTTATACCAGTCAGTTAAAAGTTTATTATTTTCTTTAATTATAAGAACATCTAAGAAGTTAATTGTATTATATATTTCAGTCTCATATGTAAATTGTAATCTCTCGTCATACCCATTATACGTGTCAATCATCTCATGAACCCCTTTCTCCGGTATGCAAGCAATAATGTCATCAACGTACCTAAAAAAGAAAATCGGTTTGAACGATAATTTATCATTACAAACCGTTTCGAGGTCATCCATAACAATATCCGCAAACAATCCAGAAATAGATGAGCCCATGGGTGTACCATATATTTGATGATAATATTTATTATTAAATTTAAAAAATGTGTTGTTAAAAAGAAATTGACAAGCGTTCAATAAGTCATCAAGAGGTATATTTACATTTTGTGCAATGACTGAATACCGTTTAATGATAGAATCACGAACATATTTGGAGCCAACGTTCGTAAATAAAGACGCGACATCCAGGCTAATCAGAATGTGATCATCAGGAATATCAAAATTTTTTATTCTATCTATGAAATCAAAACTATTTCGTATGTGAGATTTGGCTTTTGGAAAAGAATTATTTTAATTTTTGTAATATTTTGTTTTTTTATAATAAATTTTAGTTCTGAAGAGGACAGCTGTGCTGCCGAAACGTAAAAAAAAGAATTGAATTTCTTTTATTTTATTTTGCTTGACTCGGAGTGATCGTTAAATTTAACTATTTATTGTATTTAAAATACTTATTATTTCAATAATTCTGATATCCTAAAATTGAATTACTTTGTCAAAATAAATTTTTAAATATTATCGATTTTTGACATTTCATACACAAACCTGTTTATTATATATTATTTGATTCTTTTATCAACTAGAAAACACAGATTCAAAACGAAAGTATATTTTATCCCCTTTATATTCCCGCTTGATTCATTTAAATCGGTTCATTCATTTAGGAGAAATGAAATTTTGTTTCAATATTTGCAAAATAATTCATTTTGAAATAAGTTTGATATAAAAATATTTTTATTTTATTCACAAATTCTGACCCAGATGTATATTTCCAATGATTATATTATATTTCAAATGAATTATATTTCAAATGATTCTGTTTCAAATGAAAATCATTTAAATTATATCATCACAAACTTCCGCTCGTCATATTTATGGATGGAAAGATCTTGTTTCAAGTCTTGTAAATTTTTCTTATAAAACTACTTATACATTTTTTAAGATGCCCATTAAAGATGAAGAAGGTGTAAACGGTATCTCTAATAATTGATGTTGCTACTTTCAGGTTCAAAAAGTTTCGACTAGATATCTAAAGTTGAATAAAAAATTGGAATGAGAAGTTTTAGTGTATATATTTTTTCCAAAAAAAAAAAAAATAAGAAGAGTAATATTTTCTTCGCGACTACAATGTCTCGGTAGGTCGCTTCAAACTTCTCCTTGAATACGTAATGGTTCTTTTTGCGAACGAGAAAAATGCATCGAACCAGCTAGTTGCATAATAATTGTGCCAAAAGTTCTGCTCCTTTGCTTCTCATACATCCCTTAGGAATTTCTCTCCCTCTCTCTTCGATTTTATAGCATGAAATAGCGCCTTAATTTTATTGCATCAAAGAGAAAGTTTTTTCAATGAAAAATAATGGTTTAATGAATTTTAAATTCCTCAGCAACTATTCGTTAACTTGTAAATAATAAACTTTTTACAATATAATAATTTTTTTTAGAAATATAACAATTTTTTGTAATACAATAATTTCATTTCATTCGTTTAATTTTATTGCAAAATTGTAAAGTAAATTTACATTTTTATAGTTTTTAAATATTTTGTACCCGTATTAAAATACTCATCTCTATTGGAATTATCAGAAAAAGTTTCTTTTTATTCCGTATGAAAGAAGACTAATTTTTTCATTTTTTCTGTTTCAGATTTCGTCTATTACGAGATTTTGTAGGGTAAGTGAGCCTTTTGAGCATTAATCTTTCTAGTTTTAGGATAAAAAAAATATATATAAACGACACTATAAAACCTCGAGAAAAAAAGTTTTCAAAGACGCTTTTTACGAGGTAATAAAATAGGAGAAAAGTAAAATTTAACTTTTGACCTGTCATGGAAAATTTAAATGCTAAGGACTTCCTATTGCGTATAAAGTACACTTTTATAGTGATGGTTTAATGGTTATATTTTTAGATATATATTTATAAAAAAAATTAGTTCTCGAAAAAATGTGTGATCTCAGTGACTAAATTCAGAATGTAATTTAAATATTTGACTTGGAAAATCTATATTTGATTCGAGGATTAAAATCAATTTTACATATATTTGAATTTTAACGATTTTATATATGTGGGAAGAATAAAGATTTTTATTTTTCATGTCCCTCAAAAAACGTGAAAATTCGTCGAGAGATGAACAGATTGGAAGAAAAACTTTACAAATCGTGGTACTAAGAATAATACTACCTTTTGAAAAACCATAAAATTACTTTTTCACATATTTTAAACAAATACAAATAAAAATATTTTCAATAAAAATGTGAAATTGAAATAAATATTCAAAACAGTTTACTTATAAACAAATTCTATTTTATGAAAATTTTTTGTAAACTTTAAATGAAAATCAACATTATGAGATATTTTAAACAATGCCTTTTTATAAGAAAAATAAATGATTGAATTTCCTTTTTACACGCAGCATAACATAAATTGAATTCCTTTTTATAAATTTTAAACAAAAATTAACGTCAATGGCGTTTTCATTTTTTTTTAAATTTAAAAAATGTCTTTTCTGATATTTGAAACAATACTTTTTTAAAATTATTATCCACTAACAACCTGAATATAGCTTTTGAAAAAATTAATTATATTTATAACCTCTTAAAATTATTATATTCGGAACTTTTTTGAGTTTATTTCCTAAAATTATGTCTACAACTCCTTGTCTCAGGGATATTATTATCTTGTGAAATAATACACTCTATACACTCTCTGAAAGATGATAATAATTTTAGAACTTAATAATTTTAGGAAGAAAAAAAGAAACGATTTTAATTAAATATGATATGAAATAAAAATGGTAATACGAGAAACTTGAGCTCTTGTTAAAAAAATTATTTATAAACTCGAGACTTTATGACTTAAATTTAAAAAATAAGAAAGAACTTTTTATCAAGCTCAATTGTAGCTATAGTAATATTTAAATGAAGGAATAATTCTATTTAACTGGGGAGAATAATCGCAGAATTGATTTTAAAAGAAGAAATTTAAATTATTTATGAAAACAGAAATATTGAATTTTACATTATTTGCAGTCTAAAAATATTATGTTTTGCATAAAATTTATTTTCCATTATAATTGAATTATTTAAAATATAATATTTTAACTACTTTGTTAAAATCTGTGAAATAATATTTATTTAAATTTATATTTTTTATTTATATTTATAGCTTTATTATAGATATATTTTATATCATAAAATTCATTTGATTTCCTGAATTTTTTTTACAGGAACTAAAAGTGATTCCAACAAAGTCTCTTTTAATTGATAAAACTGTCAGGGTACACATATAATATACCGAAATTTTTTTCTTTATCTTTGATCGAGATATATTTTTTTGGAAACTTTTCCAAAAATTAAAGAATGCCTTCCGATTTTTGTCGGAAATATTATTATTCCCCTGATTATTATTATTCACCCTGATATATAGTCTAGTCTAGTATTCTAAAAAAATATGCACTGATTTAAAAAATTGAATTCATTATGTTACGTAAACTTAAAAATATATTAAAATTTGTATTATTAATTACATTTGTATCAAGGTGTGAAGAATTTTTGTAGATTTTATTTTTAACACGATTTGCAGCTACTTTGATTAATGTAGTTATAGAAATGAAAATAATTAATCAAAATTATATTATCATTATGGCGAAATAATAGTGAAATGTGTCTCTTTAGGAAGAGTGGGGAGGGGAGGGAGGATTATTCGTAATGCCAGTGGTTGGCGAAGGGTAATGGGGGTTAGGGGGTGAAAATTAATGTAACAGGTAAGCTGCAGCACATTGCAGTCAGTATAAATTTACACTCTCCGCAGACTCATATGTTCTTAGGCAGGGTGCTAATTCGCATTCAGGAATTCGCCTTCCAGTACTCTGCAGTATCGCTGACCAACCCCTTTAACGTCTGCGCTGAATAAGTTAAAACTACTTTACTCGGGTCATAATATTTTTCACATTCCCATTGCAAAACAGTATTACTCTTTTAATTTCGACATCTTTTTTTCAATAATCTCATGTTATGGTAGAAATTGGTTCTATTTACCATTAAACAACTGTCACATGTGTTCTTCTTTGTAGCAAATTGCTGTACAAAACAGTTTACATTTGTCACGTCAGAATTAATTTTCTTCCTGCTAAAATTTTTTTTTCTTTTTCTTCCTCTCTTTATTTCAATTTCTCTTTCTCGTTTGATAAACGTGAAAAAAAAGTTTAGAGAGTGTAATTTTTTTTCTTTTGTTTAATAAGATTTGAATTTTCTTTTTATTCTCTTTCTTTCTCTTACTCATAAATACCAACGACAATTAAATTTAATAAACATTTAAATAATTGAAATTTAGTTTTTTTTGTGTTAACAATAAAGTTTAAAATTTGATTAAACAATTGTTACCTTTAAATAAATATATTCTTTAAAATTTTAATTCTATTCATGATTTCTACTTTTATGTAAAATAAATTCTAAAATAAATTAAAAATGACTAATTAGTAAAATTCAATTATTTAATTGTTTAAATAATGTATTATTAAAAATTTAGAACTTTAATAATCTTTTGATTAATTTCAACATGACAAAATAATAAAATTGTTTAAATTAATGATAAATACTAATTTACTAAATTTAGAAAAAAATGAAATGTTTAATGCTCTACAAAATTAAGATTTGAACAATTTTAAATTAATTTAATGTGATGAAATTAAATTGGTTCTAATAATTCCCAAAATTATAAATTTAGTTACTAAAATTAATAATGTATTAATTTTTATACAAGATTTTAATTCGATCTAATGTAAAAATCTTTGATATTTTCTCCAAAAATCGAATTTTTTAAACTTTGAATTTTGCGAAAAACCTAAGAATGTCTCCATCTTTTGGAAAAACTGAAAACTATAACCCTACTCTAAGAATTTTAAAATCAAAAACGTCTCCTAAATTTTTAGCAATTTTTGGAAGGACGTAACAGAGGATCCCAATCACAAGCCGCTCACAAATTAGTTTTCCGCCTTTTTTCTATTATTCGTTGAAAATGAAATTTGGCCAGCCCATACTCCTCCATCTAGAAAATTTTTAGAGGGGATAATGATATAAAAATTGAAACTTGGACAAAAACATTTCACATTTTTTTTAACAATACATTTTAACACTACACATTTTTTAAACCATAACACATTTTTTTCTTTCAACAACACATTTTAATGCTATACACTCTACACATTCTACGCAACACACTTTTTAGTTCCTTTATTTACAAGTACAACTGATAACTTTCAAATCACTTGGACTCTCAATTCTTAAATTTTCCATTTTTTAAGTTAAAACGTTTTTAAGTTTGAAGAAGTTTTACAAGTTTTGTTTTCAAGTTTCAAATTTTGAAACTAGTTTTTGACAAGTTTTAGAAAAGTTTAAAGAAGTTTTACAAGTTTTAAATAGTTAAACCAGTTTTTGACAAGATTTCGACAAGTTTTCCAATTTACCAAATTTTGAGAAGAAAATATCAAGGATTTCCACGACGAATCATTTGCTGCCAATTTATCTGACAAATCTAAAATTTTTCTGCTAAAAAGTAAGTTTAATAAACAAAAATTTTTACATTCTACTCATTGTTTTGCACTTAATACACACACATTTTTTTATCTTCTTCATAATCTATATTTTCGTCAAAAATAGAAACTTGTAAATTCGGGTTTCATGATGGCATTTTTAAATAAGGAAAAGAGCGCGGTTTTGATATGTGTAATTGCTAACCTTTTTTATTTTATTACACAAATTTGAAGACAATTAATCAAAGTAAAAACTATAAGTTTCTCGAACTATTGGATTTTGAAATCCAGGTTCAAATAATTAGTTAATATATTTTTTTATTAATTATTTTCAAACTATGTTATATCTTCGGACGTAACACATTCATTGCAGTTTTTTATGTTTGATTTTATATAATGAATTTTATTATGTGTCTTTTTTATTAAAATTATGTTACTCACATGGAAAAATTAGTTTGTTTAGTTGTTTTCAAAAGAAAAGGTTGTTGCCGTTTATGATGTTTGAAACTGTTCATCTTTAACTTTCTGAAAATATATTTTTTATTTAATTACAAAAAATATAACTCATACTAAGTATTTATGTTAAAAAATGAATTACCTAAATTTATAATGTGATATAATATCATATATTTTCCAAAAAACAGTCGTTGCAGATTTTTAACCATTTTAGATCTGCTTTGTCGGCAACCCCCTTAACGACGAAAATTTTAAAAAATATTCTTATTTTCCTACTCGAAAGAAAAAAATAATTCATACATTATTTTACTACTTTATTGTCATTGAATTATAATTTATACAATTCTAACTTTGGGGTCCAAAGTACGTTGACTTTTAAGGCTTGGTGACTTTAATTCAATAAATAAATTACGTGAACTTGTGTTCAAATTAATGAATAATTGTTTTCTCTCATTAGAAAAAGTACCTTGTGTAAGAAGAAGAAAACAGTCTCTATTACACTCTCTATAAGCTTCAAAAGGCTCCACGAAATTTGTTTAATTAATTCTCGCCGCGAATCTCGAAGTTCAATATCTTTAGAATATCTTCACTTGAAACTAGATTTCCTTATGAAGAGGAACCTAATGAATTTCCAAAGTCAAAGTGCTTTTCCATCCTGAAGTGGACCGAACATTGTTCGAGGAGTGAAATATGGATTTTATCAAATAATAATGTATAATCAAACATTGTGTAAATGTGCGAATTTGTCGAGATTTAGAATGGAAAAAAATTTTATATTCACTTTATACTGTTTTTTTTTATTTTATAGGCATCATTTGCTCTTCATATATTACCCTTTTTCTCAAAATCCTTTCTTCTCAAGTTTTTCTCTGCTCATTTGCATAAGTATACGAATAGAAGGGCGATACAAATTTATACATATGTGCATCATCCGGAGCTATGACAGCTTTGGAATAAATTAAATAAAAATGCAAATTATTTGAAATTTCATTTTGGTTCTTTTCCTTGTAACACCAGAGGAAAAACATACAGAGAAAAGGAAGTTGAAACTATCAGAGAGTTTAACTAAAAAAAACTAAACTTTCTAGTCGAAAGCATCCATTTTTGTCTGTCCCGTTAAAATACTTTTTAATTTATATTCTTTTAAACATAAAATGCTTTGTAAAAAAGTTTGTTACCGTATTTTAAAAGTATTATTTCATTGTTGTAAATTATGACATAAAAGTACTACTAATATATTATAATTTTTCCTAAGATAATCGATTTTAAATAATCTTCAATATTTTCCATCTCATGCTCCAATTAGAGTTTTATTTCTATTTAAATCTCTGGAATTAAATCTGAAACTATTTTTTCCATGCTTACTTATTTTTAATACATTAATTTATTTCAATCCCTATAATTTTCTAATTGTAAATTGGCTAATTTTCTTTAATTGTATCTGTCTGGAACCAAATATTTCTTTGACTTTCAAACATTATGGTATTCAAATCTGTCTATTATGATTGTTTCTCATGGTTAATTTTTACGTTAAATTGAATAACATAGACAACTTTCAAACTAAAATTTAAAACAATTATTTAAAAATATTGAAGTATTTTCTGAACTGTATAAATTTTCAAATAAGTCAATTAATTCAACCATGTCGTAGAATTATGTTATATACGAGTAAACTCAACGGTATTTGACAACTCTATACACAAAAATTATTACAACAAATATTTAAGAAATAATTTTTTATATTGAAAGTAAGTAGGAAATTCGATCCGTGGAAGGTAAAAGTATAGACATATTGGTTTTATGTCATATTTTATTGATGTCAAATAATTAAAAAGATAGCGACGTTTCGATGACTTGGTTTGTCATCATCATCAGGCTAGGCCTTAAATAAATAAACAAAAAATTTTTTTTACACCAAAAATAAAAACGAACCAAAAAATAAGGATGAAAAGAATAAATTATAAAAATTAAAGAAAAATTTAATTTAAAAGTAATAAATTTAAAAAAGTTATTTACCACATCACAAAAACACGTTACATATTAAATTCGCACAGTAATAACTGGCACGTCGAGTTTTAGAGAGCGTTTCGTCAAGACTAAAATCGTTTTTACAGAAAAATAGAACTCTAGGTAAATTGGAGAAGTCAATGAACTTAGATGTAAACAGCACGTGGCGATGACAAGGTGACAATATTTTGAAAAAAGAAATCAATCATGAATTTAATTTGCTTATTAAGGGAAAATAAATTTTATTTAGGTATAAAATATCCTCTTTTTTATTAATTGTATGTTTGTTAATTTTTATGTGAAGCATTTCAGAAAAACATCGTTTATTGAAATTTAGTTCACGATCAAGAATTTTTGCATTTTCACAGTCAAATTCATGATTGAATTCAGTTTGATGTGCTTTGACTACAGTTTTGGTGTTGTTTTTCTTATTTTTGTGTTCGTTAATGCGTGTTTTTAGAGCACGTTCTGATTCGCCAATATAATTCGCAGGACAATTTTTGCAATTAAATTTATAGACAATATTCGTTTCTTTCCATTTTTCTAATTGGTCTTTACCCAATTTGACAATAGATCTTAAGGATTTGTCGACAATAGGAATAGTAAGAATATTGTGAGCTTTTAAGATTTTTGTCAATCTAATGAAATTATGATCATTATAAGGTAAACAAATTTTAGGAATTTGTTTGTATAACAAACTTTTTGCATTAATAATTTTTGAATTTATATTTTTATTACGATATTTTAAATAGTTTAAACGAGTTTTTATATGTTTTTTAATAAATTCAAGGGGGTAATCATTATTAATTAAAATTTTATTGACTTTCATTAGATTGTCTTTGTGAAAAGAATGGTGTGTGAATTTTTTATAGTGCCTTAATATAGGAATTTATAATATAAAATTTTATAGGAAAAAGAATTACTGGAAAAAAGGTTATTGGAAAAAATGGATTGGATAAACTATGGTGTTCAATCGTGGTCAATTATTTAACCAATGGTGACCATTGTCAATTTCCCATTGGGAAATTGTTTTATAAAGAAGATCATATCATTACAAAGTATCAAAAAACAATTATGTCTGATTAAAAGTTTATTATTTTTCTCCGTAACTTACAAACGTCATAAAACAGGCGCTCTATATTATTATTTAAAAAGTAATAAGTTAATCATTTTTGAAAATAATATTCTAATAATTTTTGGTCATTGGTGAATAAATTATTTTTCCCATATATATAAGAGAACTTTTTTTTCAGGGATGGCGGAAGGGGTGAAAGTCCTTTCTGAAAATTAATTGTAACCGCAATCGCGACAGTAATCGCGCCAAAGCTTCCCCGCAGTAGCGCGTGTAATGCCAGCTTAACGCGTTTGCGGAGACATAATCCCAGCAGGATGGCGAATCCGCTGTAGGAACTTTTTAATTAAGCCAATTAATCCCTTCTTCACTGTTTCCTTTTCGCCAATGAATTTTCACTTTATTGAAATCAAAAGCAACAAAACAGTAACTTTATTTACTTTTCAATAATATAATTTTCTGTAGTTACAGTGAAAATGCTTCTAATACTCGTAACGCGATATATTTATTTTTAAAAAAACAACATTAAAAACTAATTACCGCATATTTTTCATCCTTGTTACAACCACAAATTTATTTTTAAATTAAATTAAATAATAGAATAAAAAACAAATAAAATGTACTCTATACACTGGCGTTCCAAAAATAAAGAAAATAAATAAATTTAATCATAATTTATTGTTGGGCGCCAAACCAAATTATATACATGAAAAATCAAATAAAATTAATTTATAAAATCAATTTAAGGCCAAAAGAGTTCAAAAATCTTATTTGCTTCGTGAGATATCATTATAAACGGCCGAGCATTTTCAGCCAAAAACCGTTCAAATTCAACTAATTCAATGCATTTGTCAAAAAGCATGCTCGGACGTTTATAATGATATCTCACGCACCAAACAAGATTTCTGAATTCTCTTCGTCTTATATTAAAAATGAGATTTCACTGAGTACACCTATGTAAGTTTTAAAATACTTTTTGCAATTTCTAAAAAATGTACAGGGGCTGAAAAAATTTCAAAAAACATTTTATTTATTAAACGTTTTTATCAAATTTGTCTATATTGCTGCAGTCTTTGCATAAATTATGTATTTTTTCGACATTCATAGTCAGTCAAGCAAAATTGATCTATAAAAGTCAAGAAATAAATGACAATTTATTACATTTGATAGTGTTTACAAAATATTATATTGTCAAAAAAATTGTACTTTTTAATATATCGAGAAAGAGAAGAAAGAAAGCAGAATAAAGAAGGTTATACATTTATGCGACAAGAAAGCTGTTGGACGAGCCCAGCAAGCTTTACCACTAAACCCATTAATTACCGATGTTTTTCCACTGAAATACCCTGTTACATTTCCTGCCATAATTCACTGTCGCTTTTGCCCTATTCTTGCGCGCTCGAGAATAGTCTCTGCTGAATCACAAGATTTCCTATCCACAAACTAAACAACGTGTTAGCTTTGACAAATTCAATTTCCCTCTCCTAGTTTGTGTTATTTTTTATACCTTCAATTATTATATCTCTTGGCAATTAGTTTAAAAAAATTAAATTAAATTTCAATCTTCCTTCTTCATAAAATAGTGTATTGTTTAAGACATCTAAAAAAGAAAGTTTATAGTTTTAAAAAAATATTTTTCAACACAATCCGTATTGGCTAGTAAATGCTTACTTCGTTTGTGTAATTCCATACTTTATTGATTAGTCATTCGACTTTTATCATTCAGTCACCGTACATGGAAAAACTGATCTAGCATTACTAGTGTTACACCCGTAACTTCTTATTAATATAGATCCTGAGGATCTAAGACAAATGTTGCGACTTCAAACCTATGAAGGTCAAAGTGGTGCCACTCGCAATGAAATCTATTAAGGTCGAAAAAATGCCACTAGCAATGAGCAAAAACAACTACGAGATCCACAAAGTATTAGACTAATGAGGAAATTTTCATAAAAATGAGGAGCATCACCGTTTAGAACAAAGAATAACTTTTTGGAAATCAACCAGTAGTGAACACAGCATCGTTAAGTGAACTCAAAGTATAATTTCAAAAACCGACAGATTAGCTCGGTTGGATAAATGCCTCGCTTGGCGGACGTTCTAGGACCAAGGGTACTTGGTTCGCGCCCATTTAGCTTGGATTTTTCCGGCATGTGAGATAATCTGAGCGGGAGGTTTGACGTCGAGGTATAATGATGTGCACTGTCGATTATTGTCCGGTACACACACAGAAAAAACGGCAGCTCCACTAAAATAATAATAACTTTGCCAAAAATGAAGATAGAGACATGAATTTTGCAGATTTGGAAAGCTTATAAAATTTTGAATAAGATAAGATTTGGTTAATTTTTTCTAACGTTTAGAACTTGTTATATTATTTATTTGTAGTACAAAACTCTCAAAATTTTCAATTATCGTTCGATATGTTTAGTCCGTTGTCTTATCTACAAAACTAATAGGAAAAATTTGAAACTTATACCATTTTGTTAAAAAGATTGTCACCCTCAATTTGAGCCTCAGAAAAGTAAAAAATATTAATCCGTCTCCAAGATATGATTAAAAGTGTCCGTCTTTTAAAATGAGTGGATTCTTAGAGCCCCTTATATCTCCTTTTTCCCTAAATTAAAGTTATGGTCTGAATTTTTTTACACTATTAGTCAGACTTTAATTAAATAATGTTATTATTATTAAAACAAATGTACAAACATAAACACTATGTCATTAGTGTAAACAAAAGGACTAATACCCAAACATTAAGGACAACTGATTGAGGCCCCTTTGCGACTAGCCCTCAACAATAATCAAGATCGGATTACTAAATAATATCACTAGTCCATTCAACACCAGTAATCATTATAATCTTAGAGTAAGCTTTTTAATTTTAAATTATACTCATTGTATTTTTGTTAATACTTTTCTTTCTTGATGGTTTTAAATAAATTATTCTCTCACAACATTTAGTAAGCGAATATTTTCGTTATTTTTAAATTGCCGTGGAAAAAGTGCTGCATAGCATTATATTCGTATATTTACACGTCGTTATAATAAAAGAAAAATATTATTATCGTTCTTGATATTGTGAAATAAACAGTAGCAGTTAATTTTTTCTTCTCGTTCTGTAGAAGAATGGCGATTACTTTGTGAAAGTGCTTTTCCTAGTGGCTTATATTCTTGTTATTTCCGACAGTCTGTGAGAGGTATTTGCCAGGGGATCAGAATTTCAGCGGGATTCAAACTCTTGGGATTTGTCGCATGTGAATCTTAGCAGAAGGTACAACGGATAAAGAAGAGAGAGAGAGAGAGAGTGAGTGAAGTGAGTGAGTGGTTCTCAAGTAAACACTAAAACGAAATGTTTTCTCAATGGCGATTCTGAACCTTAAAAGTCCGAAAGGCTTCCTCTTTTATCAGACTTTGAAACGATGGATTCACGTCGTAAACCTTCCTCCAGTCGAACTAATGCCGCATTAATTATTTAAGCCATCTCACTCTACGTAAAAAACGACCTCGTTCCCCTAAACCTTCACTTCAGCCCCCCCCTATGAAAACCCCTTCAAAGTCTCACACTCCTCTGCAACAAGATCGGGTTAAATCAATAAGAATCGTCCTTCTATTTCGTATATAGAGAAATACTTTTCAATTTAAAAAGTAACACTCGATTTTTCAATGTTTTCTCAACATTCTATGGTGAAATTTTCTTTCATTCTTTTCGAAGAAAATTGATTATTTGTTAAAATTAAGATAAATATAGAAAAAGAGAAAATTACGTTCTGAAGTAAAATAGCAATTATTTTATTATAAATTTTTAAGCAAATAGTATAATGTTTAATAAAACATTTCTTAACCATTTTTAGTATACCTTAGACGAGATACTTTATACTTATTAGTTAATGTAAAATTTTTAATAGACTTTTTCAATTCAATTCGGAAGTCGCAAATGCGCCTGCGTAGTAACCATGACAGTTAAAAAAAGATTCGGCTCTGGTACTGTAATGATTGATTTGCCATGCTCGGCCTCGTTGTTCGGCTCCTTTCTCAGGACGTAGATTTCAAGGGAAAGGAGCGAGAGAATTACACTATTAATTTCTTTTCTCGAAAGCTCATTTTCAGTTATTTTTCCCGATTATCTCAACAAATATATTCGAACGAGCTTCTTCCGACTTCGGCCAGACTGCTGGGCGCGGTATAGCGCCTATGTAGAGTATACGTGCAGCACCTCCCAATACTGGTATAACCACACGGCTCGCATACGAGCGTAACTGGGAGAGATCACGCTCCCCAACGCCGATGGTCAACAAGTGACCATCTTCCGATCTCCGCAAAGTTGGTAAGAACATTTGCGACCCTTCGGTGAAGGGCGAGACCTTTCCAATCTCTGGTTACTCTGCAGGTAACCACCCGAGTTGGCACCACAACTCACATGTCGCAGCGCTAGTTACTAGGTCCATTACTCCGTTTTTGCGAAGCGTCGGCCCGTTCATAGCGCCCCTAGCCTCAAGCGATGTAGGCTATAACCACTGCCCCCACGAGGCCAACCCAATGACCGGAAGGAAACAAGCCTTTCGGCAAGTCCCCCGGGCTCGGACCGGTCCCCATGGTACCGTTTAGTACTCTGGTATGAGTGCTGATTAAGAGTCTTACCACCATTGCTTCGGCAAGTGAGGTCGACGGTATATAATTAGACTTGCCGGACCGTCACGGCACTGCCCATCATCATCGTATGCCACTGCTCTATAAGAAAGCCTGGGACGAACCGAGTACTAACCGCAAGCAGTGGCGCCACTCCGAGCCTCATATGATCGCCTTTTACGACCTGTAGCCGGTCACATGGGGCCTATTATGCACCCGGGCACCCCACGGGTAGCTGGGCTCGGTATAGATGATAAGTGAGATTAAAAGGCTGCGACCCGCTTGGCTTGGAAAACGGGCCCGTGATGGAAACTCTGTAGTTTTAATAACCACCGCGGTGCTGATAGAGCTTATTCACCGTCTTGCGCTCGTAATTCTTGAGGAAGACGTGCTCCAGATTACTTGTGCACTTCTCCTCCGCTTTAAGGACGATGGCAGTTGGCTATAAGATCCTGACCTTTAACTTCGTGGGTGTGGCACTAAGTTAAAACTGCGCACATTCATCCCATGTGGACGGGACTTTCGGGTCGGTGTGGTGCACGCACACAAAAAATCCAGTCTCATTTTTGTTGCATCTCAAAATGAGACTATGCTAAACGCCATAGAACGTGGCGCCACCTAAGAGTCTCATTTTTGTTGCAATTCAAAATGAGTAGCGTATGATACTCATTTTGAGACTAGGTTTTTTCAGTGCGGGGGTAAAACGCAATGTGAACCTGAAAGAGGCGACTAAAACAGGCTCGGAGTGTTGTTGCTGCTTGCGGTTAGTCTCGGTTTACCCAGGCTTTCTTGCAGAGCAAGAATGATGATGGGCAGTGCCGTGACGGCCCGGCAAGTCTAATTATAGACCGTCGACCTCACTTGCCGAAGCAAGGGTGGTAAGACTCTTAGTCAGTACTCATACCAGAGTACTAAACGGTACCATGGGGACCGGATGCCCGCGGAGACTTGTCTCCAGCCGGTCATTAGGTTGGACTCGTAGGGGCAGTGGTTACTCCTACATCGCTTGAGGCTAGAGGCGTTGGGAAAAGATCGAAGCTTTGGCATCGGTTTTAGTACTAACTTCGCGACATGTGAGTTGTGGCGCCAACTCGGGTAACTTACCTGCAGAGTGACCATCTTTGCGGAATCGGCAGATGACCTTCGTGATCATCGCCGTTGGAGAGCTTAATCTCTTCCCGTTACGCTCGTAGACGAACCGTGTGGAGAAATACGCGTATGCGAAGGTGCTGCACGTATAAACTATTTAGGCGCTGATTTCAATTCAGAGGATCAGTTTTCTTTGATAATTCAGGGAAATTTCACTCACAATCAGTCGTTTTAATTGATTCTCAGTGAAGTTCCATTGATTATAATGAAATTTGGGCCACTGAATAAAAAGCAATGAAATTTTCAGATTCAGATTTAAGGTGTTATATAAACACTATGCTATAATAAAAAAAACCTTTTTTGGTAAAATACTTTTTGTATTTGAATCAAAAAGATTATTTTATTATTATTTACAATTTCATCTTATTATTTTATCTAAATACTTTCTGAACAAATTAATAACAAAGTGAAAAGCAAAAGGTTAACTAAATGTAATAAAATACTGAAATTCAATAAGTATTTAAGATACGCGTATATTTGTACTTGATAGAATAACAAAATTTCCGAATTTCAATTTTTTCCAAGAAGTTCAAATTTCAAATCAGAACATTACATGTGAAATGCCTCATTTATGCGCAAAACTAAGACTGGCCAAAAGCGTTCATGACGCATATATGCGCAACTTAAAAAATGTGATTAAAAACTTCTTAAATATTTCTAAAACCGGTTACTCGGGGGTTTTCGAGGTCGCTAATTATGAATATGATATTCGTTTTACAAAATGTAAAATGGCGCATCCATTATTGGGGACAACAAAATAAAAAAATTGATTAGAATTAGTTGAAACTGAATAACTCAGGGGTTTTTGAGATTGCTGATTACGAACCTGACATTAGTTCCTTTAAATTCAAAATGGCTGATTCAATATAGCGGAAAATTTGTTTAATTAATTGAATTTGTTTGAAACTGATTAGTTAAGGGTTTTTTAGGTCTTTAATTACGAATGTTACATAAGTGTGATAATTTTAGGTAAAATAAACTTTAAATTCCAAATTTTTTTAAAATTTTTTATATTTAATTTATTTGTGATATATAAACACGCCGTTGAATGCAGCTACAAAATACTGAAACCTGCAAGTAACTTTCAAGCCAATCCAATCCTTTTTTTATTATGAATAACTAATGTCAGATTCGTAATTAGTGATTCTGAGAACCCTTAAATAACCAGTTTTAATCGAATTTGATTAATTTAAAACAAATGACCGCCTTATTAGATCCGCCATTTTGAATTTTGGAAAACTAATGTCAGATTCATAATTAGCGACCCTGACGATTTTTTTTTCTCGCCATTGAACCATCGATCGTCGTGAATCCCGTCTGTTACTTTCTCTCCTTCGTCTACCCAGGGCCGAATATGCGTCTCTCAAAGTGAGTGATTTCTTGGAGCCCCTTACATATTTTTTCTCTCTTAAATTATAGTTATGGTCTGAATTTATTTACATTATTAGTCAGACTTTAATTAAATAATGTTATTATTATTAAAACAAATGTATAAACAAATTATCATTGTTAATTACCAAAATATATAAAAAATATATACATTTCAGATTTGAAAATATTATTGGTTTAAATAAATATGTTCTATAAATAAATTTATATTTCAATTAAATATTAATTTAAACAAAGGTTGTTAAATTTAAAAAATTTGTTTTCTTAACCCTCCGTCACACACCTTGGAAAAAATTACGACTTTACACACGTTTAGAGGGAACCCCTCACCACATTGTAAAATAAGCGACATAACAACATAAACAAAGGAATCAATATAAATTTAATTTTAACACAAACTTATAAATATGTAGTAAATTATTCTAAATTATAAAATTAATAAAATTAATTTTCAGTCTCAAAAATAAAATTTAATTACACGAATGCACATCTTCGAAGGAATTACACTTTACATGTAAAAATAATGTAACATTAACAAATAAGCAAAAAAATCATTAAATAATTTATTTTAATTACATTTATAATATAATTTTGCCATTAGCCAATAGTGGAACAAAAAATATTTTGAAAACTTGATTTTTTTATTTAACATAACCTCACTTTTTCGTGTTTTTTCTGGCTTTGAAGCTTCATAATTAAATATTAATTATGTTTAAACTAAATGTTTTTTTAGAAATGTGTTGAGGAGTAAATTGTCGAAAGGTATAGAAACTGATTTTATTTTGCAATGAGGAAAACAAAAGTTATTTAAAAAATACTGAAACCGAAGAGGGAATCCCTCCCTAGGTGTGTGACGGAGGGTTAATGTATATTGAATTAAATCTAGAAAAATTATTAAAATTATTTCAAAGAAGTTCTAAAAATTATAATATTATAAAATGTATTTAGCTTCTTATTACTATTCAAACAAATCAATGTTTTTAATTACGTTAATGGAAGAAAAGAATTCTATTTTAATTAAATTCATTGCTAAAAGAAAACTGCACTATTGAAGGTTAACTCTAAAATATTGAAACAATTATTAACAACAATAATTTGTTTATACATTTGTTGTAATAATAATATTATTATTATTTAATTAAAGTCTGACTAGTAGTGTAAAAAATTCAGACCATAACTTTAATTAGGAGAAAAAGAATGTATGAGGGGCTCCAAGAAACCACTCACTTTGGGAGACGAAGGAGAGAAAGCAACAGACGGTATTCGTGGCGATCGATGATTCAATGACGAGAAAAACATACGCCGACATTTTTAATTATATCTCGGAGACGTATTAATGTTTTTTACTTTTCTTAGGCTCAAATTAAAGGTGAAAATTTTTTAACAATATGGTATAAGTTTCAAATTTTGCCTATTATTTTTGTAGATCAGGCAACGGACTAAACATATCGAACGATAATTGAAAATATTTAGTTTTGTACTACAAATTACAAATAATTAATTAATATAACAAGTTCTAAACGTTAACAAAATTAACCAAAACTTATCTTATTCAAAATTTTATAAGTTTTCCAAATCTGAAAAATTCAAGTCTCTATCTTCATTTTTGGCAATGTTATTATGATTTTATTGGAGCTGACGTTTTTTCTCCTATTCGGTCGATCGGACTGACAATTTCCGATGGCAGTGTATAACCTTTTTTTGACCAAAAGCAACGAAATATTTTACTCAAAAATATGATCAATATTGGAGACATTTTTAGTTTAAAATATAAAGTAGTTGAATTATTTTTTAAACTAAAAAACTGAAGGAGTTTAAGATGTGGAATTTTCTCATTTTCGGAGATAAGAGAGTGGCTAAGGATTTAGAATCGTTTGCGGAAAGCTGAGGATGATTTAGGGCATTTAGGGGGTGTCAGGTGGTTTCGACAAACGAGACTAAGTCAAGGCATTAAATCGCTTTTATAGTTTGAAAGCACTTCCGACATTTGAGAAAGAGAGATTCGAAATAAAGATTATCATATAACTATTGTTTAAAAGAAATGACAATAATTATTTAAACAAATATATCATATATAAAATTATATTTAATAAATAGTAATACATAAAGAAATATTACAATCAGTTGGAAAAGTACATATTGTTTCAAATAATTGAAAAGACATTTTTTGCTGCTAAAAATATGAGGTCGTGAAATAATTAAACTTTTTTCGAAAAATGTCGCATAAAATAACATTTCTTTGCTAAATTGTTTTTTCGTTTTCATTTTTTCAGCTATCGGCAAACGTAGATGGAATTTATACAGAACATGGTCACACTGCTGGATCCTTTACAAAATTGGCGAGTGATCGACTGTTTGTTGGTGGCGGAGCTGATGCACGATCATTGACAGGTGCAAAGGGAATAAACAATTTTGTCGGCTGTCTGAGAAAGGTAAATCTTTGGTCTGCATTTTATTTTTTATCTAAATTAAAAAAAAATAAATATGAGACGAACCATAGTTTTAAACAAATTTAAATTTTAACAATTATTCTAAAATTTCTTACTTATTTTTATATTAATAGCAGTTTGTCTTGAAAAAGATTTTAAATTAGCATAATTTGACAAAATTTATTGTGAAATTTCTCCCCTTCTTTATGTAATTCATTTAAAAAAATAATAAGACGAGAAAAAATGGTAATTAATTGGGCCACAAAATGTCGGCATGCCCATTAGTATTCGAAATGAGAGTGCCTGTGGTCACGCTAAAGTTGCCCTCTTAAAAAGGCAATTACGAATAGACGTTATGCATTTCTAATTTGCCAACCTTATATATACTACCCCCTCCCCCAGCCCTTTTCCCTTGTTACCTGCCGTAGGGTGCTCCTCCAGCCGACATACCATACCAGTTAAAATATTTCTCTTCACCCTCTTTATTGCGGTCCTTTTGCCAACGATTTCGAGATATCGGATTTTATGTGCAGAATTCTTGTTAAAGTATAAAAGGGTTGTTTCAATTTTTGTTATGACAAACCCCCCACATATACAATATGAAATTTTCTTTTGTCTCAAACACATTATCAGTCCTCCGCAAAAATTTATATTTTCGATTTACTTATCTCATTGGGAATTTTCAAACATTTTATAAATTCACTCAATATTAATACTAATTCTTATAAATAATTTTAATAACAACCCTTAATTTCATAATTGTTAGAGATAACAATAAAATTATTACAAATTGGTATCAAAAACCGACTTCATCAGATAGATTTATTAATTATTTTTCAGATCATCCAATTCAACAAAAAAAGAATATTGTATACAATCTTGTTGACAGAACGATTTCATAGTCCAATAAAAAATTTTATTTTGATAACTTAAAAAAAAACAATTTTGAAAAACAATAATTATCTTATCCATTTTATTGAAAATCAAATTAAAATTCGCATGAACAAAATCAAATTTTCTGATTCAAATATAGTATTAATAACAAAATCAATATTTATAGTCAAACTCCTAAAGTTTGTTTACCTATTAATGAAAAATGTTTTTTCAAGTTGTCAAATATTCTCAAAGAGTTTCATTGCACTTATATCCCCCTTATAAATAAAAAATTTTAATTCCATCATTAGACTAGGTAAAGATTCGACGAAAAAATGGGATAGAACTGATGTTGTATATAAATTTAATTGTATAAACTGTCCTCCAACATATATTGGTGAGACGAAACGATCATTACTAACTCGCATAAATGAACACAAAAAAGTAAATGTAGCACAGGCCAACAAAATTTGATTCAATTTACTTTCCAAGAATCAGACAATACTTTTCCATAGGATTTCGACGTGCTGAATCCGAATCCGACCTCAAAAAGGACACATCACGTCAGGTTTTCGAGATATTTTAACCTAAAAGTGCAAAAAAACTGTTTTTGTTATATTTGATGTCATGTAACATCACGAGATAATTTTTTTCTCTTAAAGGTCAATCTTGCTACTAAATGTACTACTCTTACCCATTATTATCCATTTTGAAATTTTCAAAAATCTTCATTTTTCTCTGAGTAATCGTTCATTGAATTTTCTGAGTTTGGCGAATTCTTCGAAAACTGAGTAGAAATAAAGAAACTTTGATAATAAAGCAGAATTTAACTACAAACATCTAAATTTTAAATAGTTCTAAGAATTTTCGATATAACTGAATAGTAATTCAATATCAGATTCACAAAATTAATAATGGCCTATAGAATATGGCAGACGATTTATTTAAAATTGATTGTATTTCCCTAAAATATTCCATTTTTAATTCTGTCAATCTGAATATCGAATTCGCATTTAGTTACATTGAAAAATCTTCAGAACTATTTAAAATTTAGATGTTTGTAGTTAAAGTCTGCATTATTATCAAAGTTTCTTTATTTCTACTCAGTTTTCGAAGAATTCGCCAAACTCAGAAAATTCAATGAACGATTACTCAGAGAAAAATAAAGATTTTTAAAATTTTCAAAATGGATATTAAAGGGGAAGAGTAGTACTTTCAGGCTCAATATTGACCTTTCAGAGAAAAAAATTATCTCTTGATGTTACATGACATCAAATATAACTAAAAACAGGTTTTTTGCACTTTTAGGTTAAAATACCCGCGTGGAAGAGGAAGCTTGGGCGAAATCCAGCAAAGTATGGGAAAGCTTGGCAAAATTTGGCAAAGCTTGGCAAAGTATGGCTAATGAGCGTTTCCCAAGCTTTGGAATCTACATGATTAACAACGATTATTAAAGTACGCGGACACTTGGGAAATGTATAGAAACAAGAAAATAGGTATGGGAAAATAAAAAATTTATTATTTTTTTATTATTTTTTTAGAAAATTCAAAATCTCGCATTTTGGAGCTTGGCAAAGCATGGCAAACCTTGGCAAAATATGGGAGAATAAAAAATTTTGAATTTTTTTCATATTTTTATGAAAAATTAAAAATCTCGCATTTTGGAGCTTGGCAAAGTATGGCAAACCTTGGCAAAGTATGGGAGAATAAAAAATTTTGCATTTTTTTCATATTTTTATGAAAAATTAAAAATTATGCATTTTGGAGCTTGGCAAAGTATGGCAAACCTTGGCAAAGTATGGGAGCATAAAAAATTTTGCATTTTTTTCATATTTTTATGAAAAATTAAAAATCTCGCATTTTGGAGCTTGGCAAAGTATGGCAAACCTTGGCAAAGTATGGGAGAATAAAAAATTTTGCATTTTTTTCATATTTTTATGAAAAATTAAAAATCTCGCATTTTGGAAAAAAAAAAAAAAAAATTTTTTTTTTTTGCTTGGCAAAGTTTGCCAAGCTCCAAAATGCAAAATTTTTAATTTTTCATAAAAATATGAAAAAAATGCAAAATTTTTTATTCTCCCATACTTTGCCAAGCTCCAAAATGCGAGATTTTTAATTTTTCATAAAAATATGAAAAAAATGCAAAATTTTTTATGCTCCCATACTTTGCCAAGGTTTGCCATACTTTGCCAAGCTCCAGAAATTGAGATTTTTAATTTTTCATAAAAATATGGAAAAAATGCAAAATTTTTTATTCTCCCAAACTTTGCCAAGGTTTGCCATACTTTGCCAAGCTCCAAAATGCGAGATTTTTAATTTTTCATAAAAATATGAAAAAAATGCAAAATTTTTTATTCTCCCATACTTTGCCAAGGTTTGCCATGCTTTGCCAAGCTCCAAAATGCGAGATTTTGAATTTTCTAAAAAAATAATAAAAAAATAATAAATTTTTTATTTCCCCATACCTATTTTCTTGTTTCTATACTTTTCCTAAGTGTCCGCGTACTTTAATAATCGTTGTTAATCATGTAGATTCCAAAGCTTGGGAAACGCTCATTAGCCATACTTTGCCAAGCTTTGCCAAATTTTGCCAAGCTTTCCCATACTTTGCTGGATTTCGCCCAAGCTTTCATTTCCACGCGGGTATCTCGAAAACCTGACGTGATGGGCCCTTTTTGAGGTCGGATTCGTATTTAGCACGTCGAAATCCTTCGGAAAAGTATTGTCTGATTATTGGAAAGTAAATCTTGTCGGCCTGTGTAGTTTATCGACACAGCATTAATTTTAATCATGACTTTGACTGAGAAAACACAAAAATATTGGACAATGAAAACAATTTTACGAAACGACGAATATCTGAAATGATCCATATTAAAACAAATCGTTCCACTATCAACAGAAAGGAAGATATTTTCACTTTAAATAAAACTTTTTTTCCTCTTCTCAGGCATATGGACTCTTGCCTATAATGACAAAACAATAACATAACTTGCTGACAACCTGTGTTTATATATCAGTTCTTTGACCCTTTTCGTCTCTATCAATTTGACTTTCTTATATCGGTAAAATTTTAATTTTATTTCAGTTGACACTGAGACAGTGTAAAGAGATGTCTTCCTTTTTAAATTTTAATTCTGTTTTTAATTATTTTATGTGGAACATGTGTTGTATTTTGTTTACTTATTTATTGCTTTTTACTTCTTGACAAATTAAAACGTGTCTTCATGTTTTATTGACTTACATAGGATATTATCATTGTTATTACTTTTGTGGCAATATTGCTTTAGATCTTTATAAATATTGAAGTGTTTTTGTGTTTAATAAATTCAGCCTGATGAGGTTGGCAAACCTTAGCCAACGAAACGTCGTTATACTGACGATACACATTGGATTTTTATTTAATATTCCACCTTCTCATGATCATTTATTTAACAAGAATATCAACTAAACTATGGAACGATTTAATTCTACTCAATCAGGATACAAAATTACGTATTACGTAATTACGTATTCTATGTTTTTCTCAAGTGTGTAAGGATTAATAATACTTTATTTAATGAAACGTAAACTTCAATTGTACATTTAAATGCAAACGTTTATTAAAACTGACATTGAAATTATTAATTCAATTGAAAACAATTTTCTGTAATGATAATTATTTTTCTTTACTTGTAATTACATCATTAGTACTTGCAATTACATGTTCCATACTTGTAGTTACATCTTCATTATTTGCTGTTATGTTTCCAAAATTGTTGAATCATTAGTACTTAGAATTAGATTTTTTACCACTCTCTCAGTGTTTAATTCTCCATTTAGACTGTCATTTCCTATTTTTCATAAAGATTTAAAAATAATTATTATCGTAAATATTCAAGTAAGGTAATGTTAATTCGGTGAAGAAAATGCATATTATTAAGTAATTTAAAAACCAATTATCAACACATGTATTATTGTTGATACGCGAGTATTATTGTATTAACTTGCAATGGAAGTAAACTCTGCTTTCATCCTATTACATCCTTAAAATCTCTCAGTTTTAAGGATGTAATCAGGTTTAAAAGTTCGACTCGGGATACGATTTTAATTTTCTGCTCACAATCAGAAGAAAAATAAATTTTATTATTAAATTTTATTGATAGAGAAAACCAGACAGTAGTCAGACACGTAAGAAAATATTTTTAATGAATATTGTTTAAAAAATGCAATTCATATTTTTTAAAATTTCTTTAATGTTATATTGTTTCTTACGATCACAAAAAAACTATAAAACCAGTAAGGTGTACTGAAGAAAATTTTAATCGTTAAAAAATTAGTAAATAGACAAGTAAGAATACGCCAGAAATCAGCCACTTGAAAAAGCTTTCAAAAAACGTTAAAAAAAATTTTTATTGTAAAAGCTTAGATTTTTTATGATAACTTTAGAAATAATTAGCAACAAATAGGAATATTTTTATCTAATATGGTTTTATAGCTATTCAAAATTGAAAAGGGTCCGACTGTTTGGGTATATTTTTCCTTCGAATTATGATTACTCACATTAGGATGTATTGAATATTTTGTTTACTCTCTAAATCTGAATTAGTAAAAATATTTACTAATTTGAATAAGTGACTGACTTTTTGCTTTTACTAATTCAAATTTAGAGAGTAACTTTTAAATACATACCAATATTTGCATTTGCTTCACTGTCATTGATTTCTGCAATTGTTTCTTCAGTACTTGTAATTATATCATCAACATTTGTAAATGAATTTTGCATTTGATTGTATATGGAAATTTCTGCATTTTTATCCTCATTTTCTGTAATATAAAAAAATTATTTTCTGTACCTGATATAATTGTAGAATTTTATTTGAAATATTTTTCAAATGCTTACCTTTTTCTGTTGTTTTGATCACATTTTCAGTAATGTTGATTATGGCATCATTTTTTCTGCTATTGTTAAATTCTTGAACTTCACTTTCCATTCCTCCTATAACAGATAAATAAAAATTTACCAACACTGATATTAGAAACTTTTTCTTTTAAATTTCTAAATTTCTTTCTCATATTTGGCTTAAATAATATGTAATATTTTTAATCTTTTTAAACACTCACCAAACTTGATATTTTCCTTATTGTCTTCTATTTCGAAGTTGGTATCTTCAGTACTTCTTATCATATTATCATTTTCTGCGTTTAGAAAGAAAGATTAAAATAAAATAAAATTGAAATATATTAAAAATATTTATAAATAATATTATAGAATGTAAAATATGTCTTTCACCTTTACTTGTTGTTACTTCATCTGTAATGATTCTATTTCTATTTTGTGTTTCGTTAGAATTTAATTTTTCCCACACATGCAGACAGACTAAAATAACCAATATCTCGACTACAATTAATAAACTGTAAAAAAGTATTGTTAAAGAGAATTACAGTATTAATATATATACGTCATAATATTAAATATTATATATAATTTTAAATATTATAATAAATAATTATTTTGTATGGTTGGAAACTGGTTCGCTCCCCTTAAAATATTATATTGTAAAGAGCGCATTGCGCTGGTGGTGTTGAATATAATGGAAATGTCAAATGACCGACTCCCGAAACATTGTTATAAAAAAACTGTTATTATTTTTATTTCATTTTTTAAAAATCTTACTCCTAATTTTAATATTAAAATAATTATAATTGTGACGCGCTCCAAAGAAAGATACCTAAGAAGCAAATGAATCGTAGGTTAGGGTCATGTTAGATTTCTCTTGATTAAAAGTTTATTTTTAATTGTTTGAATCTGAAACTAATTTTTATTGAATATTTTTAGTGTAATGAAGATTTGAAGATCAATAATTTAAAATTAAAAATTGATTTTCTTTCTCCATTTTTACTTAAAAAATTAAAAACATAACCTCAAATTTTTTGCTTCTTAGGTACCTTTCTTCAGAACGCGACACATATAATTAGTTTAGCTTACACTTATTATTGTAGAAAATTTCTTCCAATAATAAATTACTACTCACCAAAATACAGAAGACTTCATTTCTATTTTTGAAAAAATTAAAAAATTTCTGCTCTACTATTTTTTTAAACCGTAATGTTTGTCGCTTACTGCAGAACTAAACTCTAATTTTCGATAAAAATATTTTATTATTTAGTATTTTCATCTAAGAAACATTAAAAATTTGAACATTAAATATTTCGATGTTGCAAAAGTATAAAAGTAGAAATATTTGAAAAATTTTAAAGCCGTAAATTTTCCCTTAAACAATAAGAAATGAAAATAAGTAAGAGATAATAGTATAGCAAGAGATAACTATTCTTAGAAAAATGTATTCTATTCTCATAAAAAATTAAAAGACAATTTGAAAGTTACTTATCTTTCAAGTTGGTTTAGAAGCCACGTAAGTTAGCGGATTATTTTGAAAAGTGCGTAACTTTCCCGTTCATGCAGAAAGTACGTAACTCTGACAGTCGCTTTAGAATTTTTTATTATTATTATTATTATTATTATTATTATTATTATTATTATTATTATTATTATTATTATTATTATTATTACTATTATTTTAAAGTTAATATTTTGTTGTGGAGTGGATTTTTTTGAAAGTTCATGCATTAAAATGTATATTTTTAATAGCTTTTTTTAATAGTTTCGCTTTCCGTTTTAGCTATTAATTATATACGTCTTTTTTGGTCTTAAACTAGTTACATATATTTTTAAATCTAAAAATTTTAAACAATTGCAATTCTGAACTGCATTATTCTCACGTCAAATTATGAATCAGAGACCCTAAAAATATCAATGAACCAAGTTTAACGATAGTTCGTAACAATTATAATTTTTCCAAAATTTTTTAATATCTATAACATTTTTTTAAAATATAATGACAATTCTTCTTCTAACAAAATATTATTTTCTAACGAAGTGAAAAAAATCAAGTTTTGATATAATTTAAAAATTGTTTATTAACTTGTCACATTAAATACAATAATTGAATCTAAAGTACAGAATTTAGGCAAAAATTTGTTAAACATTCTTGTAACAGTTTCCTTTAAATTACCATTTTCTAATGTAACATCATCAATATTCTATTCATGGAAAAAATATTTTTTTAATTTTCTCAGAAATTTCTTGCACATGATCTGCAACTAAAAACGCGTTTAGTATTTATTGTCGATATCATTAATAACAAAAGTTGTTTTACAATATTTTTAGTTAAATTTAACAATATATATATATATTAATTTTAAAATTGTTTACCAAAATCATAAAGCTTCGTCATGGAGGTATTCAATTCACTGTGTGAATGTTTACTAGTCAATTTCATATAACTCACAAAGATTATGAACAAAGATATCACGAATACACTAATTAAACTAAAAGAAAATTGGTAAAATTCAATATTATTTGAATAGAAACATCACAAAATATACTTCATGATCTGAAAAAATATTAAGTATGTTTTTTTCTTTAGATAAAAAACTTACCAAATTTTTGTATGATCCATTTCTGTTTGTTTAAAAATCGGGGTAAAAATTTAAAAACTTTTCTTCAGCGTTTTCTACAATCCGTGCTGCTGCGTCTCTCTAGACAACTTAATGCTGACATATTAGATATAAATAATTTGGTACTTAATAATTTCCCCCAAAAAAAACGTATAGAAAATGTATATTAACTGAATTTTATATACTTTCGTCCAACAGAGAAACAACACATAGAATAGATTAAAAAAAACAAATAAATTTTGCAGTAAAAATGATAAATTACTTCGTATCATTTAGAAGATTATTCAAAATTTTATTGCAAAATCACGAAATAAGAAATTTTTATCTTTCGTTTCTAAAAAAATAACTAAAATACATTATTTTTTAATCAAAAATTTCTTAAATTTTCAAATAATATATATTTTAATGTATTACCAATAATGAAATTAATTCGTTAACATTATTTTTAATTTTTTAAATTTATTTTTCTCTATTACTTTTTTTTGTAAATATTTTTTTAAACTTATTGTAACATAATTAAAAGAAAATTAACATTTCTCACAACTGTTTCCTAGTGAATTCCACACATTCAAATTTAGAGAGTAAAAAAACAAGTTTTAACAACTAATTTTTTAATTCAAAAATGCTATGTAATATTTGAAAAATTATCCAAAAGCAACGTAGACAAACATATTCAAAGAAACAAATAAAGAAACAAATAAAGAAAGAAAAAGAAATTTTTAAGAAAAGTGGAAAAATTGTGTTTTAAAAACTTTTAAAACAATAAAAAAATGCATTTAAGAGTAAAGATTAAATATTTTTTCGCTATCAATAAGAGTACATTATTAAATTTATGTTCTCACTATTTGATTATTTACATATGTATATGTAGATATTTATTATTTAACAAAGTTTAGAAACTTTTGAAAATACAAAATTTTTATGTTTTTAAACTTGAAAATGTTGTAAACATTTCTATAAAACAAAAAAAATTGAATATCTAAGTACTACTACTTTCAAATTATTGATCGTATTAAATATTAATTTGGATTATAAAACTTGCATCAATATAATTGGTCTTTACGTTATTTTAAATAAATAAAATTTTGACAAATCAGAACTAACCCATAAATATAAAAAATTAATTTAACATTTAATTGACTAATAATAAAATTTAAAGAAAAATTTGAATTTGTTGGTGCTAATAATTTATTAATTAAATTAATTGATCAATCACTAAATTTATTTCTTTTAACATAAATTTATTTATTCGTAAATTTCTGGTAATTTCATTTTTATAAATCTACAAAACTATTAAAACTATTGAAAAAAATTATTATTAAAATTGTTATTAATTAAATAATAATTGATCAATTAATCATAAATAAATTCGCAAACAAATAAATTCTTACTAAACGCAAAATTTATACTTTGTAAGTAAATAAAAATACTTTTAAGAAAAGATTAAAAATAATATTCCCTTGTAATATTTAAACTAAAAATAGTTATAATGAATAATAAGCTAATGATAAATAAATGCATAATGCTATAATTGTTTTTAGATTTACAAAATGAAATTATTAGAAATTTAGAGACCTGGAAAATTAAATTAGCAGCACATGTAAAAAAGTTCGATCACAAGAAATTTTCAAAACAACTTTAACCTCATAATATGTCAATTTGAAAAAAACATGCTGTTATAGTAATAATCTAGAATTATAATTTGATTCGATTTTGAGTTATAACATGTATAATCTATTATGAATACCAGAAATAATTCTAAAACTTTGAAAGGTTGTAAACAGATTATAAAGGATAATAATCAGATTATATTCAGTATGATCTTATTTTCTATAAATTCCTAATTGTATATATCCATTTTTCTCCGTGTTCTCCTTTTTATAAGCAATGGATTTAGTAGACAAATTAAAAAAATGTTTATATAATTTAAAAATTGAATTGAACCTATAACGCACGGACTTATAGACTAACGCTCTAACTACTATGCTAACGACACGCGTGTGTCGTAAAGTTTTAATTTCTCAGTATCATTTAAAAATATAAAGTATAAATTAATTTTTAAAAATCGGGTCCAAAGTTAAAAAAAAATTCATTTGTTTATAGAAAATTAGAAAATTGTGTTTAATTATTATTAATATATTGAATAAAAATAAGTAATAAATTATTGAGATTGGATTTGAAGTGGGAAGCATTGAACTTGAAACACGACTATAAGTCACTATTATAATAAGCTTAGTTTTATAAATTATTAACTCAGAACTTTACATTAAATTTATTTATTCATGGAACATATTATTTTTAAATATTAATACAATCAACTAGTTTTGAATTTTCTTATTTTTTCTTAAATAAGACCCCAGGCGGTTATTTGAGAAAATTTCCATAAGGAATATTAATTTAGTGTCAACATAACTTAAGTTTTATTTTTCACATTTTTTCACATAATTTTCAATAATTTATAGCAGATAACAATTCAATTTTAGTTTGGGAATATTTTAAATCCCAGTTGGGGCCAAGTTGGGTTGATCCAAAACATTGTCCAAGTACACTAAAAAAAAATTTTTTAGAGCTTTTTAAAGTTGCACTGTTTTACTTATTTTTCCAGCATATAATTTAAATAATAATTTAATTAACTAAATTATTTTATTCTCTCATTTGTCGAACTCTGGGAATCCTAGTTGAGTCCACATTGGCTCCCAATCTCAGTTTGGACGACTTTTGGTAGATTTCCACACGGGTATAGATAAAATATAGGAAAACTAATCGTCAAATTCTCAGCTTTATTTTAATGTTCTTAAAATTTTGTTTAAGATATTTTTAATGTATAAAATATCAGTAATCATTGTGAAGTAATTTTAACCTAAAACTGAAGACAAAGTTTGGAAATTTTCATCAAAAATAAGTGAGGTCTAAAAATGTTTAAAATCAACAAGAAATAAAAATTATTTTTAGTACAAAAATAATAAAGTAAATAGTAAGATTATACTTTCTTATTAGCAAAGGCAAAAATAAAATAAATTTCTTTAAATCGTTTATAAAATTTGAAGTTCGTATTTGATTTGAACTACTATTTTTAACTGCAAATAAAATGATATTTGTATTTAAGATTTTAAGTTGCCCTACAATAAAGATTTTGCATCTGACAGAGTTTTTTGATTTTTCTATAATAAGAGATGTTGAGTTTAGAAAACAAGTGTGACGACGACAGCTAGAAAGCACTTTAGTGTAGAAGCACACGTGTTTGTGCATGCGTATTGAGATATACAAAGAGTATGTATAGTTCAGAGTGCGTGGTTACATGAAGAGTAATTAGCCAGGGCTGAACAAGCGAAAATGCATTCATGCCACTTACTCGAGTGCGCATTCCTCTTCTCCCCTTTAATTCCATAGACAATGCGTAAATAACACAATGAACAATTTAAAAACATTTTCAATTCAGTCAATCCTATATTACATTAAGTAAAATTCTTTTTTAGTTTATCGCAAATGCTGTACGGAATTCAAATGGAAATTTCTTGCATTAATGTCTAAGAATATTTAAATCTTTAATTTTTTTGACTCAAATTAAAGTAAAAATTGTCAAGATTCAGGCTGATTTTTATTTCAGGTTACTGTCAATGTTTTAATTGCGATAAACATTCGTTTCAAAGTAACTTCTGACCGCCATTTTAAAACATCTTTCTTGATCGAAAATCCTTAATGTAATTTATGTAATTAATAACTAGATTTTTATATTACAAAAAAATTAAAATTTTGAGTTTTTAAAAATGTATCTTAACATTGTGAAATAATAACTCTACTGCTACGTTTTAAAGTATGAAACTAAACATAATCATAATTTACATATTTAATTCAGTAGGCATCGGTGATTCAACCTGATTTATTCACAGAGCACATAACTCTGATATTAAGGGACAGGTTTTAAGAAAGAGTAACTGGTTAATTGAAGTTAAATTGCTAGAGTATTTATTTGAATCCTTTACAATTAGAATCAGAGAGAAAGAGTAGATCCAGATGTCTTCAAGGACACTGAAACAAAATTATCACTTGTAGAAGAAATCGAGAATTTAAATGGGGACAAAATTTTAGAATATTAGTTATTTACCTTTTAAAATTACTCTTATAGTCGTAGACCCAACATGTGAAAACCACCTTCACAATAAAGTCGAAGAAATGACGTTGTCTAGCAGAAACAGAGAATGCAATATTTTCCCCTTAAATTGTTTACGGGCCAGCCAAAGCGAACGGTCCAGAGTCCAGGTGTTGTATGTGAATTAGGTGTGCACCCCACAGTTAGGAGTGACCGAATTATTTATATGAAGTCGATGTCGATATAATGCAGTCTTCAGAAAATTAGAAATGTGCCTCGTAGTAGAAATATTCTTCTTGAATGAATTTGATTTAGTTAACTTGGTCGCGGTTGCTTGACTTATACGAAGAAGACACATGGGGATAGAACACGACTTGTTAACTTGGTGGCGATTTCTAGACTGACGCGAAGAACGTAGATTTGATAATTCGAGGGTGACTTATAAACTTGTAAAGTTGACGGCGTTTTCTGGACTGTCGGATTTGGCGAGGGTGGCACCTTTTAAACCTAGGCTTCCAATGGAAAGAAATGATAATGCCACCCACTTTTGTAGCTCTTTGGGTCAGTTCTCTTCTATTGATTAAATTAGGCGCCTTATCTCAGACTAGTGAGTCACCAAAAAAAAGGTGGCTTTCGTGGACGACCATATATAGTAAAGGTCGTTCAGGTGTCTGGCAATTGGATCGATTTGTTTGGGTAACAAAAAAGGGAGGATTCGCATTCCAACATTACAAATATCGAAACAAATACGTCGCGATGACGTGACACTACTATAGAGAATGAAGTAATTATAGCACATAAAAACATTAATAACCATACTTCACGATAAAAATTATTAGCTGCAAAAGTACTTTAAAATAATAAAAATAAATTAGAATGGCAGAAATAAATTAAAAAATTTTAAATGAAAATATAACTGTTTTAAAAATATTGAAATAAATAACTACCATGACGACAAGCTTTGGCATTTTCTGTTTAAATAGGTGGAATTCGCAGCAGAAGGTGTGAAAATGGAATTAATCGAAGCAGCGAAAAGTGGCGCAGCAGGGGCAGCAGCTTGGGGTAAAATAGACTTTCATTGTCGAGAGCCGAAGACCTCGGATCCTGTCACATTTACCACTCGAGACTCGCATCTGGTAAGTATTGCACTTTATTTCCTATATTTCAACTACTTTTTATCGTCTTCCTTTTTTTCTAACCCATTATGTCTTCGTCCATCAAAGTACCACCCGCCCTACATTTTTTACCCACTTGTCTTAAAAAATTAATAGAAAAAAAGAACAGTTAAAAAAATATAACCTTAAATGTTACGTAAATAGAAAAACGTAATTTTTTCAATACTACCAGAGCTTTCCAAATTATCCCGCATCTGAATATATGAACTAAGAAATGTTTCCAGTAAAAAGAGGAATTTTTTTTTATTTAAAATTAATAGATATTTATCAATCAAGAAATAACTTTCGGTTTATTTTCCGAAAGTTATTTTCTTGAGAGAATAGAGTATAAAGTATATATAGATGAAAATATTATGTAAGTGGGTTAATATAAGAGTCGAAACCCAAGTCGTAAATGAAGTGGTCGTAATTGCGAATTCACGTGCCATCGTGGCATCGTGTATATACAAATATATGACCAGGCACTTACTATTGCTTTATTTGTCTACCCTAATACAAACTAAATTGCATCTTGATTACAATGTACCTGCATTCCACGATTGTATTTTGAGAAAAAAATTGTCTAACCTATTTTATACAATAAAAGTCAAAATTGCCCAAGTCGTCAAGATTTTGAAAAAAGTGGAGGTAAAGATTCCAAGAACGTGTTTTTGAGGATTTTCAACCATTTTTTCTCTTTTATCTGACATAATATATTAAAGCTTGTAATGTGCACCACAAAAGTCATATATAAGATAAAAAAATTAAATTATTCTTTTTTTAAATGGAGTTGAAGAAATTGAAATAGCTTTGATTCTCTTCAAAATGGTTACTTTGGACTTTTGGAGGTCATTGATTACGAATCCGATATTAGTTTTCAAAAATTCAAAATGTCGGATCCAAGATGGATGATGTAAGAAATTAAGAATTAGTCGGATTCGCTAGAAAATGGTTACACGAGGGTTTTTGGGGTCGCTGACTATGAATTATACATTTCAATTTTTGAAGAAATCCATAGGTCATACAGAAACCCCACAAGGACCCCATAATATTTGACATATTTTTAATCTACACGTCAAAAAAACTTGATTAAGATCCATCAAGGAACCGTTCTCTAAAATCAAAATTTATATCCAATTTGACCAAATTATTGTCCTACAGGTTAAAAGATGAGTCAAATCTGACCTAAGTTTTAATCAATGCAAGTTGTTATAACCTCAAATCTATTTTTAAAAAAATCTACTTAAATTAATCATTTCAATAAATTCAAATAAATTTTAAATTACCTATCAAGAAATGCAAATATAAGGGGTTAAATATAATTTTTAATAATATAACATTTTCAAAAATATTTATTAAAAACTACTTGTGAAAACAAAAATTTTTAAAAAAATCTTTGTAGTTCGTTTCAACTAGTAGTAAAAAAAATTTTAGATCCAAAAGCAAAATAATTTCCGATTTGGTGCGGAATGCCCCATATATATATATAATATCTTAAATTTTAAGGTTGTTCGATTTAGATTTACACAGAAACACAAATACACACATGCAGGTACTTTGTGTATTATACAGCAATGACTACAATTTCATCGTTATCGTAGTTCAAATAGAAAGGAGGTCGTACGTCGTCTGAATGATCTAATTTAATTTCCATCGCGCATATAAAGCCCAGTGTGCATTTCAGATTCTGTGCAAACGATACTCGAGACGTAAATTTTCAAGCAAACGACATTATGTAAACTCAATTTTACCCCAGGATGCATTATTAACACAAGTTCTAATTATCTTCTCAATAGGAGAGTAATTTCAGTTGAAAATTATTATTTTATGCATATTGTACAATTTTAAATATGACTCTTAGCTATAATTTAATTCTTAAATTGTGGTATACTCACAAAATTAATTGTTTAGAAAATATTATTAATTACATCACTTATAAAACTAGACCAACATCTTCGCAACTCATTATGAATCTTTTCAATCTTCTCACCATGTATACAATTGAAGAAATTTAACATTCCATTAGTTTATTTACCGAATAACATTTTGAATTTAAACTCTAACTATGATTGAAGTTTTGTTTAACATATTACTCTCATGATATCATGCTACATGATGTCGTTACAAAAGTGAGTAGAAAATTAAATGTTACGATAATGAGAAAAACAAGTGTCGGTGTAATTCGAAACATTATTTCTACAAACCGCTTTTCTCTCACTCTTGTTTTCAAGGTGTTGTTATCTAGAAGTACTCAAATACGTATTCTTTACCTTTCTTAGAAAACGTTAACAAAATATATCTTTCTCACTCGTACACATGATAATTTCGCTTTAGAACCCTATGAGCGTTATTCACATCGCCCCACCTCGAAACCTATACAGTTATTCCTTACAACTCCATACATTTTGATAGCGATCTCATTTTCTTGCACTATTAATTTTGAGTAACTCAAAAAACATATTCGAAAATCAGTTGCTAACAATAGAAAAATCCTAATTTTTTCATCCCTACTCTATTTATTTACAAATTTTTCTTTTCTTTTCACTCTCTTCAATTCTCTTGTTCGATCCAAAGCTACTTACTCTCAATGTGGAGTACATATTTTTTGTAGTCAGAAGTGATAAATCTGTAAAATCACAAATACTTGGAATTATTTGTTAGTAAGGATTGTGACCTTCGGAGCCACTAACGTTTGGGTAATCCCTTTACGTTTCCCACATAACTACCCCTACATCCGAAGACCCTTGCACAAGAAAAGAACTTTGGGTAGGCTCTTGGTAGCAATAACAGCCTCTCCCAGAAAGAAGTAGTCCGTAATGTGTTCACGCTCCTTCACAAGAGCAGAGTAGTGACACAATTATGTTTTGAGTTTTCAACTTCCTCTACACACCTACGGCATTAAGTATTCTCCACAATCCTCATTTTATGCCTATGATAGCGCAAATCACCATGACTGATAAGCAGTCCTGTTATGATTTTTGCCTCTTTTCTGCTAAGCTTACGGAATTCCGCTTTCCTCTTAGAATTCATGTAGTCCCCATTAGTGTTTTTGCTTATCTACAGCTCTTACTAGACCTCCATTCCTCTTGATGCACTGCCGCCAGCGACTGTTTGAATTCCAGGGCCAAGTATTTGGCAGAAACCCCAATGGAAGGTTCAAGCCCAATAAATTGTTCTCATGCAGCCGCTTTGGCTAGTTCATCTGCTTTGTCGTTACCAATGAATCCACTGTGACCAAGGACCTAGAGAATGGTAACGCAAATACGAGCTAGCTTATTAAGTGCCTCATGGCAATCACCGATCAGCTGTGATGGCTCTAGCCCTAATAGAGCAGTAGGCGTTGTGCGCACCGCCCCGTCGTGCCTCTTAGTACCATTCTCCTCAACCTTTACAATTTTGTTTGTATCGTTTTTAATTCAACTCTACCCCGACAAACCACGCAAGCATAGATCAGCCTAGAGATCAGAATTGCTTTATAGACCCACAATAGTGTATCCGGTTTAAGACCCCAGCTACCATATATAGCCCTTCTACATTGCCAAAGAGTAGCTGTAAGTTTTTTCCTCTAGGTGCTGTTTCGAAAGCAGCTTGCTATCTAGGGTAACCCCTAGATATTTTGCCTATTCTGTAAATTGAAACTCTTTCCCAGACAGTTTAAGTAAGCTCGAAGCTTTCTGACTGCTAGAGATAACATCATCTGTTTTCCCAGTATTCACAGATACTTCTTCAGTATTCACAGATACATCCTTCTTATATCATTTATCTACATGGTTTAACTCCTTTTGAGCCACCTCGAGTATTTATCAAGGTGGGGACTACGTATGATTAATTAAATATCGTCCGCATAGTCAATTCCTTATTGTCCATGAAGACCCCTACCGCAAAGCCGTGGCTTTGTAGTTGACCATCAATTATGTCAACCGCTTTAGCTAGGGCTGCCTCCATAGAGCATCCCGCTCTATACGCGTATTAATCTTGATGTAGCGGATGTCGCTTTAAGGTCTCACTGTTCACTAATTTTAAAATGAAAGATGTAAGGCTAATAGGACGAAAATCCTTCGGTGAGGTATATCCGTTCTTGTCCGCTTCAGGTATGAAGACAACTTTCGTACCCGTCTAAACTTCTAGGACATATCCTAGTGTTAGTCTCACCCTAGGAAGCTTTACCAGCGGTTCTACAGAGTCGTCTGTCGCCCTTTGTAAAAGGACAGGGAAGATGCCATCTGGACCGGGAGACTTGTAAGGACTAAAAGTTCCACGGCCCATCTGACCCTATCAGCAGTCACAATCCTATTAGCCGAAGGTCGATCTTGAAGGTCTAAAATAAGCAAATACCTTCGAGATCAATAGTCAGCCTGTGGGAGGTTAAGGAGTGCAGCTTGTCAAATCTAGCCGCCTCGTACCCTTTTCGACCATTTAATTTCTGTAGTCGTTCCTTATTTTAGAAAACTCGGCCCAACCACTAGTCGTGCATTTTTGTTTAGCACGCTTTAACAGTTTCCTGGTTTCTTTTCAGAAATGATCGAACTTCTCATTCCACTAGCACTATTCTTTTCCCGTAAATAATTTTGTTGGTTTGCAACTACTTTCGTAAGTTGTCTTAATAGTTTTTGTCAAATTTCTAGCCACCTCATCCAGGATCTCTCGATCTCTAATCTTACCCTATAAACCAGGAAGTGTCTCTCTGAGTTCAGAGTTATATTTAGCCCACTCCGATTCCTGGGATTATTGCTGAAAGTCGGGGTCGAATGCGTATTAAGAATAGTCAAATCCGGTTGTCCTTCTAGCAGAGGAAGTCCTTTTTCTATACGGTAATCCACCAACCTACAAACTTCGATTGGCGGGTATTATAATCATATGGAAAATATGCCGATCCAATGACCGTCTTACCTATACCTTCTGGGTCAGTTACCACCACCACTATCGGATCTCCCGAACACAGGTCCAACAGAGAAATTGCGTGATACCTTTAGTAAGAATACATGCTCTAGGTTTGGCAGTTCTGCAATCTCTATAACAAATAAGACTAGTCTCACCAGTCCTCTAATAGCACCATTAACTAACCATGGTTCTTGGATTAACGAGATGTCCGTGTATATTTTAGTCATTCTCCTCATCGGTCATCGGCACCTTTACTATGATGCAAGTTAATATGTATAGCGGTAAACTTAGAAACGGACAAAATGGGCCCTTTTCATGTGAAGATTAACTAATAATGCATTATTTGTATTAAATAATTGGGTAGGTATTATTTTGACACAATTTTTTTCGAAGATTGTTATGTTGTACAACCGTAGATACTATTATTTTGTACAACAGGTAAAATGAAAAATGTTATTTTGGACAACAAATAGATTTTGACTAATTCAAATAGGACGGATTCGTTTACTGTGAATTAGTCAAAGTTAACTAATTGAATTGGTAGTATAGAGGCTACTAAATAAATTAGTAACTTAACTTATTGAATGAATTAGTGAGTTTCTAACTAAATGTAACAGTAATAGAATTGTTTTTCACAAATGAAATAAGTTATATGGAAAACACTTTATTCAATTTAAGTAATTTTATTCAAACAAGACATTTCTATTAAAATAATTAATACCTTTGGTACACTTTGAACTTATTATTATTTTTTACTACAAAATCACAGCTCTAATTGTAACAAATACGCATTATGTACTAACAATTAAAAACAAAAATGTGACGAAGTTAAAGTAAGTTTAAATATAAAAGTTTGATAAAAATAGTTATAAATTTTAAATTTAGATATCTAAACACACGTTGTTAAATAGATTTTACGACAATAGAGAATTTCGACCTCATCTTGATCAGAGTTATAAGAAATGTTTTCATTATAGGATTAAATTGCGTAAGAGTAACATTCAATGATGAGACAGAACTCTTTGGCTTGGAATTTTTCATTTTGATTCGAATATGTATGTAAAACAAAACACAGACAAGAGATTTTTTCTCTTTAATCATATTATTTAAATACAGTGCATAAAATAGTAGAAAGTGATAATCAATATAAAAAAGATTTAATAAATTTAAACGTTAATCGTGAAAAATATGTTTTGTTTAAAAACATAACCTAAATATTTTCTGAACAATTAGTTATTGAATTTAATAATACTCTGGTCAATACATATATAAACAGGTACTTACACATTTTCAGAAAATGATCCTGTATTTCAGTTCCACATAAAATTATAATTATTTTTTATTCTATTTTAAACAAAACTGTAAAATTACAAAATTGTTCACGTGAGACGCGTCAACAAGACAAAAAGAAACGATGCAATTTGCCAAAGCACAGAATATTTTTTTTCTAAATTAACAGTTTAATGTCATTCTTGTAATACATATATATTATGTATTATTACAGTATTTTAATTTACCAATTTTTAAACTCTTGTTAATAGACTTTTTAAAAATCAGGAGTTATTTACGAAATAAAATCTCAAAATTAAGGTTATGTTATCTTTAAGAAGAATACTTTAACTAATTCAATCAGTAATCTAATGTTGTTGATTGAATTAGTAGAATAGGGTTACTATTTGATTTAGTAATGAAAATGTGACTAATTTGTTTGTAGATAATAATAAAATAACTAATTTATTAGTAAAAAGCCATGTTACTAATTGAAATAGTTATAATTTGACTAATTTAAATTTAGAGAGCACAAAATATTCTGAAATAGGATTTTACATGTTTTATTAGTTTTAAATGGAAAAAGGAAGAATAATATTTTAAACTATCTTAATTCAAATTATTTATTTATATCCACAGTATTAGATTTTTTATAACGGAGAAATCATTTTTTAAATAGATTGTAGACTAATTTATTACTTTTTATTTCTGATAAATTCAACTTTATATGTTGAATAATGGTATTAGCATAAATTTTTTTTAAGTTCTAAAATTAATTAAAAAGTTTACACAAAATATTCATAAATTTTTTAAATATTATTCTTTATTCAATTATTTTCTATTACTAATAAAATGCAAAAAAAACTTATTTTAGAATATTCTACAATGAAAATATTTTTTTATTTATTTTATAAGTTTAATTACATTGTTTGATCAGAATAACAATTTTTATTAAATAATAATAATAATATCTCCGATTGTAAAATACACCAATCTTCAAGACAAATTTTGTGTCAAAATAATTTAGCCCAAATAATTTAGATTATTCGAAGCCATAAAATGAATTAATTGTACCAAATAAATTTTATTGAAATCAAATATTCAGTTAATTGAGTGAAATAAATAAATAAATTGTTTTAAATAACTCATTATTTTGATTTCTATAAGTTAATTATTATTTGATCCAAATATTGCTTCCTCATATAGAGGAAGTATTGTAATACCAAAATTTTTCGACTTCGATTTTTTGACATATCTTTATGTTATTTGACCTCAGGATTTCAAAAATGACATTTTCATAAATATCTCCAAATTAACAAGAGCTTTTGGACTGATTTTTTTTTTAAATTGTAGGTCTCATCTGCGGACATAAAATGAGATTACTTTGAGATAGATTAATAAAGTTTAACAATATTTTTTTTTATTTTTAATTTTTCAAAAAAACGTTTTTCGCCCATAACTTAAAAAAAATGTTAGTACACCTATGAATGTTTTTTTCTAATTTTGTAGAGTTTTTTTAGACGCATCTTTTGAGCCCCCAATGAACATTTTTCGCCCATATTCACCGGAGATATTAAACTTTTAAAAATCAACAATTTTGGAAAATATGACTTATTTGAAAATTTTGTTGAAAAATGTAGAAGTAACTTTGAAACTATTATTATCAACTTGTAGAGCATTAAAAAACGCTTTGATTGGCCTATTTTTGAAGCTAATTCGTTTAGAAATAAAGAAATTATTCATTTTTTTTAATTCAGAAATTGGGATGGAAATTAAAGAAGTTATTTGAATAAAATAAATATTTTGCAAATAATTTGAATTAATTAAATCAAATCATTTTTTTTTCTCAGTGTATAATTTAAAAAGTTAGGTTTTCTAAATTTCTACTTTTGCACTTAATGTTAAAAATTTTACTTCACGTACAAAGGGAACAAAAACGTGGCGTTGTTTCAATAAATGAGTTTATATCGTGTTTAATTTACTATTCTTTTTTAAAATGCTTATTATAATTCATAGAAAAAAATAATAATTAAATGTTTCGCTTTCTTATCTGTTTTAAATAAAGAAAAATCATTATATTTATATAGTCATCCATATATATAATATTCATAGATCTTAGAAATTTTGTTTTTGAGGGAATTTTAATAGTTCTTTCACGCAGAAAATAATATCTTGCAAAGTTATTTCACGAAACACAATTTTATTGCTCGAGAATTTTATTTGAAGTTTTATTCTCTGTTTTGCATTCTTAATGCATTCTCAGATAATTTTTTTAAAACATCGAAAATCTAAGTTGAGTATATAATGTTTTATTTTAACGCACGATATATTTGCAGGAAGCGATATTTTTGCAGAAAATATTTGATACAAGAGAAATAATCGTTAAAAACATTTGATAGTTAAAAACTTATAAAGTTTACAAAAAATTTATTCTGTTATTTTTGAACACATTATTATTATTATTATTATTATTATTATTATTATTATTATTATTATTATTATCAATTATTATCATTATTATCATTATTATATTTATTAAATTATATTATTATTGTTATTATTATTATTATAACAACTGCAAACTACAATAAAGGGAAAATATTCATTAGAAGCAAATTGTGAAAATGGTATTTAATTATTTTATCGAGAAGGAATGAAAATTTATGGGAATCACAAACGAGAGAAGAGTTTTCTATGAGACACCCACAGAAGCTTGATGATTATGGAAGTTAGGCGGCGGGGTTTTCGTATATAGTTGAGTGAAAATTAAATAAAAGCTTGTCTCGCGTAACGAAACTCGTTATAACTACCTCTGCTTTTCGCAAAATTAGTTTAGACAGTTTTCAACAATTTATTTGCTCCAATGAATATGCTATGAATTTAATATTTATTAAAATTTCAATATATGTGGACCTCCACATGAAAAGGGCCCATTTTGTCGATTCTAGTTTTCAAAATAATCGCAATTTAGTAATTTTTGAGAAAAAAGTGGATTTTTAAAAATTTTTTATTATCAATCTACATGTTTTGGCAAGTCAAATCGTGCGGTTTTTACTAATTTATCGTTAATGTTGGATTTAATTGGTTCTTTAAAAAAATAAAAAGGGCCCATTTTATCGGTTCTTTGCAAAAATATTTTTTAAAACCAGGTAACGTTTTGTAGCATAATAGAAATCATTAAGTACTACAGTTTCCATTGAAAATAATTGTCTTTTTTTTAAATTAATGTAAAAAACAACCTTGGACACCATATATTTCCTCATTTGTAAAACTACCCATATATTACAATATCATGAGAAATTTTTGAATCGTCTCTATATCGAAACATGAGAGGAATTTCAATTAATTGTTATTGTTGAAATTTTATACATTTCGTGATGTATTATTTATTCATAATGTTTATATAGAAACAAATAATATTTACAAAATAATGCAGGAGACGAGTTTTTAAAATTTTTTGACTGAAATAAATTCGACAAAATGACACATACACTAATATGTAAACCGATACCACAATTAAATGGTCCTATGCAAATCATATTTTCACATACGACCCTGAATACGTATAACGACTCTACGTGACTTGAATCTTGGAATATTTATGACACCCTCGTTTTATCTACCCCTACTCTCTTTACATATACATATATATAGGTTTTTCTCTTTTTATCTTTTACTCACTTCTCCTTTCTCCATTTTACGTTTATATCTTCATGTAAATTAATATATAAATTCAAGTATGAAATTTTCTAAAGGAAAATATTTATTATAATGAGAGAAACACTTGTCAGTAAATTACTGAATTTTATTTTGCGAATGTAGTTCAAAAGTTCACGATATATTTCATTGTAAATGCATTATTAGACTGAAAGAATTTAAATCTTAATTTGCTGATTACTGAGACGAAAATCAATGAAATGGTTGACTTCGTCAATGAATCTGGCGTTATGCTTTTAGAAAATTAAAAAGGCTTTTTGAAATTATAATTATAGACTAATCTACAAATTATCATCCAAATGGTGAAAGTAATTAAAAATCTTTTTTTTTCTAATTTACCGAGGGTTCACTATATTAAACGGACAAGTTGGAGTGACCACATTTTGGGACAAAATACTATAGTTGAATTCAGAGGCAATGGGAGCTAAATGTTACTGTTTACTGGTCGTAAACCAATGATTTCATCCACATGCAAACAGAAGCAATTCACTGTCATTGAATATTGGACTCGGATGTGGGGTCTATTAAGAGTGGCATTTTTACACACGCTTCCTCGCAATCGACTCGCAATTCAAACAAACAATGGGCAAACTGCAATCGGCAATCAGAGTTGCCTGGCAATTTGCTTAATAATTTACATGATGACATTTCTATTAATACTCTCGTTTATCGAAAAAAAAAATAGTTCAACATTTTTCGTATTATTTATATGTGGACAAATATTTTCTTGCAAATTATATAAATAATTATTATTCCGGATATAGTAATATTCATTTTATTGTGAAAAGTTTGTGAAAAATAAAAAAAAGTAGACAACAAAGGCAAACATTGTATTTTTTTGCAGAGCGAGACAATGAAATATCTATAAATTTTCGCTGCGAATTGAATAAGTATTTTTCTCACGTGTAAAATGCGAGTTTCGTATTTTTGCGACACTGATATACGCATTCAAAGGGAAAATATTTTCCATTATTCGAAACGCTTATGGGCTTTATGGCTTTGCAAACGAGCGAACACCTCGTGCGCGACGCGTAGCCTCGTGCGTTCTGATAAACCTCAACATACAACTATAGATATGGAATGATATCGAAACCCTAATATCACAAAGAGGAGAATAAAATTTTTCACCTACAACTCCGACAACATCCAATAATAATTAATTTCTCGTTTTTTATCATTTATTCCAGTTCTTACTTGCGTGGAATTTCATATTTTTTATAATTTTTCATGTCTTCTAGTATAATGCCCCGTTAGCGGAACAAAATCTTTTGTTTATAAACTTACATGACGCCTACAACAGATAAGAGATGAAAATTTACAATGTTATAATATTATAGGCTCACTACATTTTCATTAATTTTCTTTATCGCACTTTTTATTTTTTACAATTAACAAAGAGAGAGATTTATTAAACAATTTTTTTCAATAATTATTTATCAAAATTTTGCAAAATTCCGAGAGGAGCGACTGTCCCAGAGCGTTCATCTATAATTACCAAAAATTCCCGACTCTAAATATTCTTTTCTTTCCAAATGAGACCGCCATCACGAAACCATTTTTTCTCCCACCTGGCCTTAAGAAAAGATCTCATAAATTATTTTCAAAAAAAGGAACAAGAAAAGTTGTATTATACGATATGAATTGTACCCTTGGGTGCATGTCAGTAGTGCCGACAGGAATTCATAATAATTAAAGAACGTTAATTTATATTTATGGCTAACCAGAATATTTTCATACATGCGTACTGTGTTTCGACGTGAGTTTTACAAGATTAGCGACTCCAGCGAATGTTTCATATATTAATCAAAATTTATGATTTTTCGTAATAAAAAGCTTTTCTTCTGTTAAAGCGCAGAATCCTTGGAATACTTCTAAAAATAAATTATACAATTTTTTTAAACGAAGAAAAATTGAAACAGCAAAATTTTGCATTTTAATTAAAATTGACAATCGCTTTCTAAGATGGATTATTTATTTATTTATGACTCTACTCCATCGTCAGGGTTTAAATTTTAAGTCTTCGTTTATTTAATTATTATTTTTTGACTCCCTGAAGAGGAAATCGATTTGATTTCGAAACGTTGGAGTAAATAAAATTTGTTACTTTGTCCGAATGTTTTCGTTTTCATTTTTTGATTTATTTTTGAAATAATCTTATTAATCTTATTATGATTATATGTTTTATATGGGTGATTCTCCTGAAAGGGACCACTTCACGTGTCTCCAACGTGAGACTCAATATTTGTATTAATTTTTTGTTGATATTTTGTTGAGTATAAATTTCAAAAAAAAAATTATCCATAATCTACAAAAAATTATTTACCTTTACATAATCTTGTAATATTAAAATTTAAAGTTTTTCTTTGTAAAAAAAATTATTTAATTTTGTCTTTTGGTTTTGGTTAAATGTGATATACATCTTTCAAATTATTTTTTAATACAATTACAAATTTTGTAACATAGTCTTAATATATACCTATCAAATTGAAGCTTAGAATCTACCGTTTATTTTTCTCTTATATTTAGTTCAAAGAAAACAAAAGAAATCTTTTAAATAATTAATTAAAAATTACTGACAATAGGAGTAAAAATTCAAATTCATCTCCGAAGCCTCGTTTTCAGTTAAAAACATCATATTTTTAAACTGTTTTTTAGTTATACGTAATCTATACAAAAATATTTGAAGTTGAAGCCCAAAAAATTTGTTAAATTATATTTCAATATTTTTAAATTTAATAAAAACGTGAATTTTTTTTATTTGACGAACTATTCATCTCCGAAGCCTTTTTCATATTTTGTAAGCGTTATTGTTTTGTTTTTAATAATTATTTTCAATTACCTAACCCTTGAATTATAAAAAAAAATTCCGTTTTATTTAAAGTAAAATATTTTTAATTTTTTAAAATATAATACATTAAGTTGAAAGTTAAATGAATAATAAAATTATAGTTAAAAATAAAAATTTTTTTACAGAAAATATCAATTTTGAACTTAAAATGATAAATTAAAAAATTCATTACAATTTTTTTTCCGAACAATATAAAAATATATATATTAGGTAGTTGTTTTTTAAAAGATAGAATAGTTAAAAAAAATTATTAAATATACAATTCATTAAATTATAAATGAATAATGTTAAAAGTTTAATAAATTAAAGAAATTAAATTTAAAAGGAATTTTATTACAAAAACCCCAATATTGATTACAGTATATTTAACCTTCAAAACACTTAATATTAAAATGATGGTAGAAGGAAAATTAATTAATTAATTATTTTTGAAAATTAATTTTGCGCAACTCAGATTTGTATCTTTGAACGTATTTAAAACATATCCATGACAAAAAATTCAGAAAATGTAAAAATTAATTTTTTGTAGTTTTTAGAAAAAAACAGGTGTTTTTCAGAAGAATCACCAATTTATTTTTTAGAATAGATTTTAAAAAATAAAATTATTTCAAATTTGTTTCTCACTTTGACGTTCTACGAAGAAAAACATACGAAGAAAAAAAATACAGGTTAATGTCTATAACTAATTCTTATTCTGTAGAAAATACCCTTTAAAGTAAGCTCAACATCATTTAAAAACGTTTATTACGTTGGAAGTTATTTAAATTTTTGTAAAACATTGAAAAACCGCTGCCAAGTTATACATTTTTGTTATAATTTTGGTGCTCATTTCATTCGTTTTCGTAAATCTTGTTGTGTTTATTTCATAAATACTTTGTTTTCTTATAGAGATGTTAATAACAATAAAGTATAAATTTCGAACAATTATTCTTAAGTGCTGTAATATTTTTTCTCTTTATTTAATACTTCCACATAAAAAAAAATTTTTTCACAATTTCTATTTTTTAAAATGTGAATAACTTCTTTGTTTCTAATCGAATTAGCTTCAAAAATAGGTTATTCAAAGCGTTTTTTAATGCTCTACAAGTTGGTAACTATAGTTTCAAAGTTATTATTACATTTTTCAAAAAAAAATTTCAAAAAAGTCTTATTTTCCAAAATTTTTAATTTTTAAAAGTTTAATATCTGCAGTGAATATGGACGAAAAATGTTCATTGAGGGCTCAAAAGATGCGTCTAAAAAAACTCTACAAAATTACAGAAAAACATTCATAGGTGTCCTAACATTTTTTTAAAGTTATGGGTAAAAAACTTTTTTTTGAAAAATTAAAAATCAAGAAAATGTATAGTTAAACTTTATTAATCTATCTCAAAGTACTCTCATTTTATGTCCGCAGCTGAGACCTACAATTTAAAAAAAAAATTAAATCAAAAAGCTCTTCATAACTTTGGAGATATTTATGAAAACGTGATGTTTACACACACACACATGCGGAATGACATTTTGTAAAAATGTCATTTTTGAACTCCTGAGGTCAAATAACATAAAAAATGTTATTAAATGTTTAAAAATCGAACATGAAAAATTTTGGTATTACAATATTTCTTCTTTATTATGAGGAAGCAATACCAAATCTTATAAATTTCTAAATAAAAAATTTGGCCAAATGACTTCTAAAAGGTCTTAATCTTTTTAAAATTTTATCATCTTACAAAACTTGTATCAAACAAAATTTTAGTTTTCATAAATTTTATTATAAAATTTTTTTATTTTATTGAAAATGGATGAACTGACAATTTTGGCCGGTACTGTATATATGAAAGCTGTGAAATTTTATCACAAAAGAAAGATTAATATGCAAAAGTGTAATTTAACCATTAAAGTGCTATGCCGGTCTGACAGACCGCTATAAAAATTTTCTTTACTTGTAACTTTTTTTCAAAGTATAATATGAACATGAGCAAACTTTAGTCAACGAAACGTCGCATTTCTAACGATACATTGGATTTTTCACCCTCCCATGATCATTTAATTACTATTAACAATTAAACTATGGAAGGATTTTACTCTTATCACTCATTAAATAAGAATGTACCTTGGATCTAGGAAAAGGAACAAGAATTAGAATTTGACAACTTGAAAAGTTATCAAAGTTTGTGTATTGAATTGTCCAGATCAGAAACATTATATTATTTTTAAACTGATGCTAAAATTGAAGGCCTTCGGGCAATACTGATAAGAAAATAAAAATCCTCTAAAGTTGTATTTTTTTTTATTAAATTCAGGAAAAGATTATCAACCGAATAATTTCTTTAAAGATGTGCGATTAACACTTTTTTTTATCTCTATCTTTTAACAGTGAATGGAACTCGGCAAAAAAGTCTATTTCTCAGTATTAGAGGAAAATGGTGGGATTTGGAAAATGCTGCGAATTTTGCTTATTAGCCATTTCTTTGTTTTCAAATCGCTCATGCATAACACATTAAATTACCATATACACAAGAGAATGAGCTACTTGGAAATGAGTATGCCTACCAGCTAATAATAATGCCCTCGTGTGTAGTTTGTGCTTAACCGGGATTAACTTCTCTATGTCGGGTACTTGCTTCCGTACAAGAACGAAAACTCGCATTTCATATAATACCCTTTTTGCCTGCATTTTATTTTCCATTTTTTATATATTTAAAAAGAAGTCTTTGATTTTTTTTCACTCGCATGGGAAACGCGTTAAAAATATTTACTGGAAAATTAGCTCTCTTTATAGAGGAGCTTTTTAGTTCTACAGGAATATTTTGTGTTTTTAATTCATAGATAAAATTTTTTCATTTCATTCCGATTGGATTACTGAAAATCGAACGAAGTATATTTCCAAGTGAAAATAATTCCCTAAATACAATGACGAGTTTTTTTTTTTGTTGATTACAATATTTAATGCTATTTTTTTCCAATGAATTTTAAATTCCTAGAGGAAAAAATTTTATATCGACCACAAAGACTGTATTTTATGCAAATTTATTGCATTTTGTAAACTAGTCGCAATGATTCAAACCCCCTTTCCCTCTTCTACTATGGGCCATTTTGTCGGGCAACAGCTGCTCACTAATAATGAATATATGAAATATACAGTACGTGTTTTATAAACGGGAATTTTCCTTTCCCTCGAAAAACAAACAGTTATTATCGAAAATATTTATAAACTTATTTGTTCGGAATAACGAAAAGTGAAACAAATTTTTTATCATATTGTGGGATGAATAAACCGTTAAAATATAAACTCCGAAAATTATCCTTTACAAAGTTGTTGGCTTTGAGATTTTATAATTAATTACTTTCCACTTGTTCGCTCTTTTATTCAGTGTGTGCACATTTTTATTATAAAAAAATTTCGTTCATTAGAAACAAATAAATAGTGCAGATGAAATATCAGTTATAATTATACAATTAGGAAAAATAAATATTTCTAAAAAACTGCTAATTTACTGTTCTTAAGAATTTTTTTCTGATAACACAAGTTTCTTTCACCAAACTTGGTGTATTGCATATTTTTGGCGTCGATGAAAACGAATCTCATCTCGGTTTTAAGAGTTTTTAAGATGTCTCGGTTTTAAGATGTCAAGATTTTTTCATACAGCAAAACAAATGTAGTATTTAACATTACTATAAATATTGACATATTCACCGCAATTTTGGTATCTTGCTTTTCGGGATCGCTGATTAAGAATTTAAATTCAGATTTTCAAAATATAAAATGGTGGATTCAATTTGACGGTCAGTTTGTGAATAACATTTCTGTATTAAATTCCGATTTAATTATTAAAAAATACGTTAGATATTTTCTATTCAAGTCATTTCACTACTCTGAAAATCTGAACAGATGTTAGGAAAAAAAGAAACATATACGTTATGCTGCCTTATGCGAAATTTCCAATTTGAAAATGTAGTATTTATAGGAGACAAATATAACGTAAGTCACGATAGATTACGTGACGATTCACATATAGTTACATATAACAAAAGAGATATAAAAAATTGTATTCCTTTTGAAACGATGATCAATGACTTTGTACCTCGTTTATCTTCTTTTCTCTCTTTTTTTTGTGAAAACAAATTTTCTTCTACAGAGATTTTCTGATTTGTGAATATTCACGGGGTTGAAAGGACGCCGTTAGTTAAAAAGATTAGTTGTGTCAGGTTGCGTTCATCCGTTTTAAACGAACCAGATAGCAGAGACAAGTCATGAAAATTTCTTCAGATAGACAATGTTGAAATATTATTCTAAAAACAAAAAGGTATTTCTTCTTTTTTGGGAGAGGGACTTCCGTAATTGGGAAAAAATAAAAGAAATTGGTATAAGACGGCAAATGTTCTATTTATTAATATAGGGAGATTATGGGGCTAAAATGTTAAATTTTGCATAAAAAAAACGAAAAATGTAAAAAAGATGGAAAAAATGCACCTAACATTCAATCTCCCACCTATTACACAAACACACAAAAACTACCCCTAAAATGTAAAAATTCAAAATTATAATATAAAAACACACATTGTTTTTCAAAACATAACAATAAATTTATGTATTTCTCTTTCAACATAATTTCAAAAGCAATGTCAAAATTACTTTATCACCCCTGTGTTTTTAAATTGAAAAAACTTCCCCTAATATGTAAAAATTCAAAATATATAATAAAAAAAATTGAAAACCACATTGTTTTTCAAAATAGAACAACAAATTTATGTACTTTTGTTTCAACAACTCAAAAGCAATGTCAAAATTGCTCCATCACCTTCTGTATTTTTTTAAATTGAAAAATCTACCCTTAAATGTACAAAATAAAAATTTAAAGTAAAAAAATGAAAAACAACATTATTTTTTAAAACAAAAGAATAAATTTACGTATTTTTCTTTTAACAACTATAACCTCTCCTTTCTTTAATTTATTCTTTTTGACTAAATTTTGACTATTTTTGAGGTTATCTACACTTTGATTTTATGAATTTAAATAAATTTTTAGAAAAGATCTATTAAAGCGCCAGGATATTTTGTTCAAAAATATCCAAAAGATTTTATTTGATAAATTTTTCACTAACGAAAATTTAGCCTATCTTGCTCAGAAATTGTGAGGAAAGAGTTTTCCCCACAAACCGCGGAGAGGGGAGGGGTGAGGAGATAACACATTAATTTTCACTTCACTGATTTTTAGTTAAACAATTAATAGATTTTTATTATTTAATCATTTTTAATTACTACCATTTACAATTTAATTATTCGGCAGAAGGCCGAATTTGTATGAGCAATATGCCGCATTACCATGCGGTGACAAGCATCACTTTCAATTCTTTAAACTGACAATAATATGTGCCCATGTGGCGAGAAATCACTGCTTTTATTTTAACGGGACTCACCGTCGATTCTCCTACGACCCCGCAAGCTTCCGCGTCCTGACATGGCACTCAAAGAAACAGCGAACAATTTTTTTTATTAAATTTAATTTTTTTAATTTGGCGTGATGCGCCCGTCAACTCTACCAAAACGAGAATGAATAGAAAAATGGCTGACTCGGCTACAGCGAACGCGTCGCTACGCGCGCGCTTCGTTTTCTCCTGGTGAGTCCCAGGCGCACAACAATTTCACTAGTTTACAGTCTTTTTGTCATTTAATTACCCTCCCAGGGTAATTGAGTCACAGACGGTAAAGTAGAGCGCGATCTTATTCGTCGCCGTCGCTGAATTTGAGTCGGCCTTTAATCCAATATGGCCGCCGTCATTAATTTGACAGGACCAAAACAAAGTAGTTTTTCGTCTTCCTGGTGCTCTTGAATATTCGGGAATCACGTCCGAATATATGCACCAGGAAACACTTCCCTTGATGATTGGGCCCATTAAATAGCTGCCAGTGGAATAATAATCCGAGAAAACTTCTCGACGAATATGAAAAGAAAACAACAAACGATTCGGCAGAAATTGTTCTGAATAATTTTGTTTTACAATTGTCGATCTGACGAGTTGGCAGGTTTGAATAGTACAATTTAAATGATTTATTTACTTGAAATTAGAGACTTTTAAAATTTAATAATAATAATTTTGGTTTATTTTAGAAAAAAAAGAAAGATTCTCGTTTTGATAATAATTTTATCAAATGACTAATATGACAACAAATTCAAATAATTTACTCAATATTGTGCGTGGCAAAATGCCGCGTCACAGAACTTAAAAGTTGTTTAACTCAAAAGTTTTTTAAAATTGAAAAAAACTGCCCCTAATATATAGAAATTAAAAGTTTAAATTAAAAAAAGAATTAAATAACAGATTTCTCCTGAAAACAGAATAATTTGTTTCAAAAATTAAGATAAAATGTCAAAAAATGCAAAATATTAATTTTTTCCAAAAATAAAACTATCGATTTATTTGATAAATAAAGTCAATCCTCCACAATGACGTTTTTCACAATGAAGGATCCTCCATAATGACGGTTCGGTTTAGTTTCAATCTCCGCCACAATGGTGGGATGGCGTTACTTGATTTGACCAAGTTTCAGTGCCGTATTCTTTGGGAGGATAGAAATAAAAAAAATAAGCAAATATAAATAAATTTATTTATTTAATGCTCATTCTTATCTTAAATATGTCAAATGATAATGCATATTATTTTAACTACATTATTCATTTAAATATGTAAATAATTAAAAATTTTAATTATATATTAATATAATAATGCATATATAGTATTAGTATAATACTATATATGATAAATGGGATATCGAACCAGAAAATTTATTAAGTCTTCAAAGGCTCAATAATGAAACTAAAAATATTATAGCCCAATTAAAAAATTTACATTTGCAATAAAGTGATTTTTTTATACACTATTGTTATTTTTATTATATACTGCGCCCATTAATATTATTTTTAAATATTAATAGTATAATGTATATTATAATATAATATATATTAAAATATAATATATTGTTTATATAATCATTAAATTATTAATAATAATTACTTTATTTTATTAAATATTAATTGTTTATTAATATTATAATAATATTGAAAAAACATATTGTATTAATTATTAAAATATTCAATATCACAATTAAGGACCAAATAAGGACCCAAAAAATTGTGAGGAGAATAAATTTCAAAAATGGACATTAAAAGTTTAAATTTTCTTTGACTTAAAAATTTAAAAATGTAGGGTCAAAACACACTTCATCTTACGGACACCAAAAAAATGAACGGAATGTCACATTGTGGCGGAAATGTGCACACTGAATAAAAGTGCGAACAAGTGCAAAGTAATTAATTATAAAATCTCAAAGCCAACAACTTTGTAAAGGATCATTTATTTAGACTTTTATTTAGAGTGATGGGTCAAACCATTTTATTTCGCCTAATGTATTTTTGACAATTACAAAAAATTCGAATACTTTGGGTAAAAAAAATGTATATATATATGTCGCGCTCCGAAAAAAGGTACCTAAGAAGCAAACGAATTATAGGTTAGGGTCGTGTTAGATTTCTCTTGATTAAAAGTTTATTTTTAATTATTTGAATTTGAAAACAATTTTTATTGAATATTTTGAATGTAATGAAGACCTGAAGATCAATAATTTTAAATTAATAATTGATTTTCTTTCTGTATTTTTACTTGAAAAATTAAAAACATAACCTCAAATTTTTTGCTTCTTAGGTACCTTTCTTCGGAGCGTGACGCATATGAGGCATTTTACGTGTAATGTCCTAAGTTGAAATTTCAACTTCTTGAAAAAAATTGAAACTCGGGGAATTTGTTGTTCTATCAAGTAGAAATGTGCCCCCAAAAAATATTTTTGACTTTTTCGAAAATTTGAAGGGGGTAGAGGGGGGCCAATTTGACAAATTTTGATAACACCGGCTACTTTGTGAATTTTTTTTAACATACTTTTAATGGGAAAAATTTTTTAGAATATGTTTCGGAAAGGTTTTTTCGTCCTCTTTTCAATGGTGAATTTTATTTTTTAATATTTTAAAAATTTACCCCAATTTTTGATAATTAATATTTCAATTTCCCAAAAAAGGGATCCGTTTTATTTGAAAATAAATTATTGCAAACGAAAGCTGAGGTTTTTTCCTAATATCTATCGCTTTTTTATATTTATTAAAAAATTTTCTTCTTTTTGAAATTTTTTGTAATGTCTGTCAATGTAACTTTTTTCCATGTACTCTCAATTTAAAACATTTTTTTTATACAAAATGTAATTATTTTTTACAAATCATTATGCATTTCGCCATTCCAAAGCAGATAAGAATATTTTTCCAAAGTATTGGAATTTTTTGTAATGGTCAAAAATACATTAGGGGAAATAAAATAGTTTGACCCTGATAACACCCTACTATAGTCAGAGTTGCAATGTTTTAACTATTTCCGTTCGAATGAAAATGAGTTTTAACTGTTTTGGCAGTGTAACATAGCTTCAGTTTCTCCTAAATTGTTTTTTATCCACTTTATTGTATTTACGATACGAGCTCTAAAAGGTGTTGTTTCATCAACCATTTTCCAAGGATTATAAAGTTAACAGCATAAGCATTACTTAGGGTTCATATATATACACACACACACACACACTGCTTAACGATTTCACGTCGCGTTAACGACCTACGGCCAAATCAAAATCGTAGTTTCGATCGTCAGACAACAATTGAGTTCTGAGTCGTTAAACCACACCACTTGATTGACCGGAGATTGATCAAAATGTGATTCCAAATGGGAGCAAAGCATTTTTATTTTTATTGGCCAAATGCTTTTTCACTTCTTCTTTAAACCAATTTCTTTCCTCTTACAATTATCCGCACTGATCATTTTCTCTCTATAATAAGACAATAAAATTCCGTTTGCTGTTGAAGCTTTCCATTAACAAAATAAACTATTTCTATATTGAATTGTTTCAATTTTACATTCAACGGACGTTTTATTTTTAAGTAAATGTTTCCCTTCTTATTTATTTGAGGTAGCAGGAATTTTTTGTCGGGAAAAACGCGGGCAAACAGAAATAACAGCGATGAGACAGGACTGGCATGTCGGCTCCGCTCTGGTGATAGTCGTTTGAAGAATATTTTTGTTGGAAAATTGTGGAAGAAAGGATGTATAATACAAAAAATATGTACTATAAACAATGGTTTATGTATTCCAATCAAGAGAGACGATATTTTGTCGAGTATAAACGAAATGACGAGTTGAGAAATTCTTTTGAGGAGGACGAGGCAATTGGGAGTTCTAAATGAGAAAATCTCGAAGAACCTAAATGAGCGTTTCACGCCAGTGACTCCGGTATGAAGACATAAATTGCAGAACAGAGACGAATACGTTGAAATAGCAAATGTTTACTATCCCACCGCTCCTCGAATTACGCTAATCCCACCTTCACAAGAGTCTCTCGCTTCGTTGAGACACACACCCTACAACCCCTGTAAAGAAATCTACACTAGCGATGGCTTAGAAGTATTTCATGCAGATAGTACAATTTTTTCTAATTCACGAAATTCTTCATTTTTAATTTATGTAATTTTATATTTTTAATTTTGATGGGAAACAAATAATACGACACCATTTTATTCTTCTTTTAGGATCAGAAAATAATTGTAAAAATTGGATTTCGAATTTTAGAAATGAAGTTTTATTCAAACTTTGCTTAATTTATATAATTGCCATTGTCACAGAATTAACCTGTTGGTTTTGTTTCCTCAGAATCTAAATATTTCTTCCTGAAATTCAGTTAGCCATTTTATTTTAATTTTTTGGAATTAAAAATTGTCCCAAGAAAGGACTGTCACTTTTTTTTTATTAAAACCGTTTAGAATATGTGATGACACATTCATCTCGCTCATACAGATCCAAAAACTAGACCCAGGTGAAAAGTTAACGTTATAGCTATTTGTAACGTTGCTATAGCTAATGTTGTAATGATTAGGTTTTTAGTTTCTGGGAATTTGTTCGCCGAACGGAGTCCATGCCCCCTTAAATATTAGTTAAATAATTAATTATCTATAGTTAATATACAAAATTGTTTTTCACAAATTTCAAGAAGCACTTTTTTCTTTTTAGTTTTTGCAAATTTATTTTTATTTGCTTGCTTGTTCTTGCGAGTAACTTGTGTCTGTCGCTTAAACTAGATGAAGATATACAAAGTGAAACAATACACGGAACCAAACTAAACTACACAAGGAATAGACAATACGTAAAGTAATTCGCGCGCTTTACTTAATTGGATTACTATCAATTGTTGCGTTTTGCTTATTAAGTCAAGAGTTGCAGAATATTCTCCATTCACGTGGATTGTGTATGCATAAATTGTTTGCAAAATTTATCAACAATTCACTCATTAAATTCTTATCACAAAACTTGTTGAAAATTTTCATTTCAAAAATATTTTTTCCATGGGACTTTTAAAGACTGCGTAATATAAATATTAGAATGAAAAAAATGTAAATTAATGAAATTGAAAAATACAATTGACCCAAAAATTTACCAACAATCAGTAAAAATATTGAGAAAAATAAATCAAGTTCCTGTACAGGATCCGCACAGGATTCTTGACTTGTCGTGTACGGGATCCCGATCATTTTCAAGCAAATACAATTACTTTTTAAAAAAATGTCCGCCTTGATTGGATCCACTATTATGAATTTTGAAAAAGTGGCATTAGATTCGTAATCAGCGTCCCAAAAAACCCCCGAGTAACCATTTTCAAGCAAATCTAATTACTTTTGAAAAAATTACTCCAAATTTTTTACCGGTCTTTTGCATTCTGGAAAAATGTCCATTTTCATATCCGCCATTTTGAATTTTAATGATGTGACATCGGATTCGTAATCAGCGACCCCAAAAACCCCCGAATGACCATTTTCAAGCAAATCCAATCACTTTTCAAAAAATTGTCCACCATATTGGATCCGCCATTTTGAATTTTGAAAAAGTAACATCAGATTCATAATCAGCGACCCCAATAACCCCCGAGTAACCATTTTTAAGCAAATCTAATCAATTTTGAAAAAATTACCCCAAATTTTTTACTGATCTTTTGCATTTTGGAAAAATGGCCATTTTCATATCCGCCATTTTTAATTTCAAAAAAAGAAATTATGGTTTCTTGTAGCTGAGGGTTCGAGGACGCGATATTTTGTTCTTTTGAGACGAGATGCTTTAATTTTACATGTAATAATAACAATTAAAAATTTTTTTTTCTTAAAAAAGTGTGTTTTTTGCAATAAAATTGTTATAAATTTTTTTTTGGGATAATTATAAACAAATTTTAGCTTCATATTCCGAAAGAGCGATAAATTTGACGTCGGAAATGGTATTTGGGTCAATCCATTTTATTTCAACTAAAGTGGTCGCCGACTAATTTTAAAAAATTGAAATATTCTGCAGGAATTATTTTGATGTTACTAAAGTCACGAAATAAAAGGATTTTTTCAAAATAATTAGGGTCATTTGGGGTAAATGTAAACAGTAGATGTTTCAGCTTAATTTAGAAATTTAAAAATAAGTACGTTGTCAATATTTTTATCTCAGCTCACTCACAAGATGTTCTGAGTATTGCCAATATTTTATTTTGACAATTGGCAATGCCATATAGTTCAAGTTATCTTTTAATGCAAAACAAGATTGAAAATCAAAATTTTACTGTTTCAGTATTTTGTCTCGCATTTGCATAAAAATAAATTAAAAAATCAAACTAAAATTTTCCATTCTTCCTTATTAATGCCTTAACAAAAATTGACTTTGATTTTTGATTTTCGTCAATTTAGTTAATAAATAATTAAGAGTTTACATTTACCCCGAGAATTTGAAAACTTGGAGTAAATGTAAACAGAATTTTAACTACATTAAAAAAAATAATTTAATAAATTATTGGACCTGCCATTTTGAAATTTAAAAATTCGATTTTAGATTCTTATTCAGGAATCCTAAAACCTTTTTTTTACCAAGTTAATTGAAAATCTATTAAAATTTGTTCAAGTTATTCAAGTTTTACATTACTAATTTTGTAATGATTGATTGTTTATTTATATGATGCATTATCAGTCAACTGGTTGATTTTTTTATACATCTACGAAGAACTTTTTTTCAGTTTTTCCTTCCCTTGAAACTAGTAGTATACTTGAAATAACTTGTTTCTTAAACCTCGCTTAACTAGAGCGGTGTTTACATTTACCCCAAATTTTAGGAAAATTTCAAAATCTCGGGGTAAATGTAAACAGTCAGTTTTAGACGATTCAGGTGCGTCAATATTTTTTGGTACTTCATAAAATTTTTCTAGTGAAGTAAAGTAACAAGTTCATGAAAAAAAATCCGTCCATTCCAAATCACCCTATATATTTTTTTATGAAATATGAATTTAAAATGTAAGAGATAGTAAAAACTGTCAGTTTTCTACCAGTAGAAAATAATCTAAATGAAATACAATTTAGTACAAAAAGTATAACAAAAATTATTGGCATTTGTTAAGAATGTTTAAATTTACTATTACAAATTAATATAAGCAGTTAAAATTTTAAAATAATGAACGAAATATTATTTTAAAGTTCATCATTAAAGTAACCTAATTATCCGATTTTTATTAACAAATAATGAGGATATGGTATTATAAAATTAAATAAAAACTTACGGAATATAAGGAATATTTTCGATGAACTTTCAGTTTTTGTTTAACGTTTTCTTCAATTTTCCACTTAAATGAAAAAATAGTATCGAAAATAAAAACGCCACTTTGCCTATTTTGACGATTTTCAAATGCGTACAACTTCTTTGGAGAAAATTGGAAAATTATGGGACTTTCAGGAATAATTCACTAATCACTAATTAAACGCTCACTACAACTTTCACTATTTGTTTATAAAAATCGGATAATTAGGTTTCTTTAATGATGAACTTTAAAATAATATTTCATTTATTCTTTTATGATTTTCAATGCATATATCGATTTGTAATAATAAATTTAAACATTCTTAACAAATGCCAATAATTTTTGTTATATTTTTGTACTAAATTGTATTTCTTTTACATTATTTTCTACTGGCAGAATACTGACTGTTTTGACCATCTCTTATATTTTAAATTCATATTTCATAAAAAATATATAAATGTTTTGAAAAAATCCTTTTATTTCGTGACTTTTACCAAATTACACACTTGGTAAGAATCATTTAAAAGTATAGGATAAAATTTGTGTCCCCAGTAATAAAATGTGTGTGTATATATATGTAAAGCTTATGGGAAAAAAATTGCGTGAGTTTTAAGTTCAAGTCGAGAATCATTTCTCATCGGATCTCATCTACCAACGCCTTTATGAATTAAGTTTCGCAATAAGGTGAGCTCGTGCTCCTCATCTATTAGTACAAAGTTTCGCCGCACGGTATGCAGCGTTAACGATATGCAGAAGTTTTACATTTTCAATCGCTTGAAATCTTCTCTCTCTCTCTCTCTTTTAAGCGCTATATTCATGGTACAACTTTAATGCCCGGACACGCGTCTACCGTGCAAACTGCCAATTCGACGTCTTTCCTAATAAACGACGCTGACACTTTCAATTAAGGAGCCGATCCTAGTCATTTATTATTTTATAAAACTTTCGACCGTCGATTCTCTCTTGCAAGCCATTTTTATTGGGCAAACTTTCAAAAAAAGTCAGAGAGATTACAATTTTTCTCTTGAAATTGGATTTAAAAGAAAAAACTGTCTCGTTAGTTTTTAATGAAATTTTATAAATTTTCTATTAGCTGTAAAGGAAAGTGTAAAATATTAATCATAATTATTTATAAACTTATTATTAATTACCTTTGACTTAAAGAATCCCACTTTGTTAAAAATTCAAAACAAAATCAATATTAACTTAATATTCAGTCTATCGAATAAATATTCTCTCAAAATTTGAAATTTAAAACAAATTAATTCTCATTACTATTTATTACTACAAAAAATCAATTTTTCTATATTTCTGTCTACATTTTCAGATTTTTTTTTATAAAATTTCAGAGTCTATTCTTCTTTTCTGTTAAAATATTAAAAATCGTTCAATTTTATATGGAACTTAGTTTTGACAAAAGGTACTCGAGTTTTTTTTTTTTGTTCATTTTTCCTCGAGTGTTTTTTTACTGAAACTAATCGCTTAATCAAAGAGCGTTGACCGGGGACGCCTCGTTTTATGTTCGAGGGTAAATTAAACTTTTTTTTTTGCACTCGATCGTTGTCGGCATGAACTGACATTAACTCAAGCACCACTTGAGCCCGATTTCGATAAAAAGTGAAATAAAAAAAAGAAAAAATAACATGTAAAATCTCTCATTGTATTGAAGCAATTCAATAAAAATTTACAGTCATGTCATTTTGTTTAAATTCTATACAGTACCTAGCGCCAAAAAAATAAATGTTTGTCATTTTTTTTAAGGATAATATTTTTTCAGTCAACTAAAGTAATTATTTTAATTAAATCTTTGAAAGAATAAACGAATGTTGATGAGTGATTATAAAGCAGTATCCTCTCATGTAAAATTCGATATCGATCTTACTCCCCCCTGCAGCCCCCGTTCATTTCATCGTTATATTTATATTTGCAGGCAATTAATGTTGAATGCAGTTTTCATTTTTGAATTATTACTTCCATATACCTCAAAAATGGTATTAAATGTCTTGTTATAATGTGTACTAAAAAATTTAATATTGATGACTTTGATTCATATTATAGTTTGGTTGGTTTTCCCGATGAATTCATTTTATAATGAATTTTATTCTCATTAATTTTACAATATATAACGTGATGTTTATCAAATAGATCATCAATTTATATTAAAACAACAAAAAAAAGGAAGTACATTTGTCATTAATTGAAAACTCAATAAATGTTATGAAAAGAATATTAATTTCTATTTGAATGTGTTTACAATGAGAGTCAATAATTTATGTAATTTTAATTTTTGTTGTTTATTTCACACTTCTGCTCTTTCTCTCTCTCTCTTTTTATTTTATTGATTATTTATGTATAGATTTAAAATTTTTAAACATTTTAGTTAAGAATTTTTTATTTTGAAATAATTTATTTACAAATGTCAAATTAAAAAATTTTTTTGTCGGTAATTTTACTACTAATAAATGTAAACAACAAATTGTTGTTCTTACTAATTCAAAATTACTTTTCTCATGTATTATTGGGTAATATGACTATTAATGACTTTTATTTAAAATTTGTTATAGTAATGTTAGATACTTAAGAAATATTTAGGAAAAATAAATTAAAACTGTCTGAGAACAAAATAATTAATCTAATTGACACCAGAGATAGAGATCTATTTGTAGGTTGAAACGAAAGTTACAATCAAATGGCGTTGATTGAAGATTGGATCCAGTGATAGTATTTAAAAGTTTTGGTTAAATGAAAACTGCACAGAATCCTATGATTAATGTTCAGTATACGACCAGAATAAGAGAAAAGTAATTTGTACGATTAAAAATTAAGTTCAAGCTAAAAGTCTAAAATTATAAGTATTGGTCATCTCCCCCCCCCATATATACATGTGACCATCTTTTCCGTAATGTCACACTCCTTTCAGCATTAAAAATTAATTTAAATGGTTCAAGAAAATTGTTGCAGCGAAACAGTTGCTCGTAAAAGTTAATAAAACTGTTCTACCGAAAATAGAAACAATGGAAAGTTCTGGTGAAAGAAAAGTTATTTTTTTCTCTAAAAAGAAAAAAAATTTAGTTTTTCATTATTTGCAATAAATAACCCAATCCACTAATTATCGGAAGTTTTTAACTTTAAATCTGATTAATAGTAAATAATAAAATAGTTTTTGAATTTTTAAAAATTATACACAAGATTATTGTTTTAATTTTTAAAAATCTAATTTAAAAATTGCTTTTCAATATCAATAATTAAATTTTCAAAATTTATATAACATGACGATTTTTTCATGAAGGAAATAGAAAATACAGGAAGACTAAATATTTTATATGCATATGTCAATAATGTCAGTTTTTATTTCAGCTGAACGCGACTATTTTATTATTAAAATTCCGAAACTGTTTATATATATATACATACATATATATATATATATATATATATATATATATATATATATATATATATATAACAAAATATTTAAAAATAACATAATAATTATTTTATTATAGTATATAACTATATATTATGAATTTATATATACTAGATATAGACATAATTATTATGATATACTTAGTTATACTGTACTGTACTAAACTTTACTGGAATATACTATACTAGGCGTACTATACTGCACTATACTATAATAAACAACAATTTACTGTACTATGCTATACTATAGTCAGTCAGTAAAACTAAGGAGACTGAACTTATGGACTGGGGAATGAAACCATTTGTCGCCGAAAAACTATGAAGTAAGGCCAAAAAGTATAGTTTTCGCGCATGCGCAAATGCAACATATCTGTCTCTGTCTTTCTCATAAACTCAGGCATTTAAAAAAACACAACAAGCTATAAGTTAAAAAAGTTAAGTTTAATATTTGGCATTGTTGTGCGTTACATAGGAATAATAATAATAATAATAATTAATAAATTGATCATAGATATGGAATAGTATTTTTTGCAATTTTATGCTAAAATTTGACTAAATAACATGTAAAACTCATAAATTAAGGTAAATTAAAACGAAAACATTCGGACAATGAATAAAATATTTATTTACTCCAACGTTTCGAAATCTAAATGATTTCCTCTTCAGGGAGTCTATCCAAAAAAATATACAAAATTAAAATAATAAATAAATGAATTATATAAGAAAAAATAATAAAAGAATAAATAATAATTAATAATTTAGAATTTCCAATTATTTCATACAAAAGATATGTAGATGACACTTTTTTATGTGTTCCAAAAAATAAAGTATTTACAGTTGTTAATGCCTTCAATTCCTTTCATAGCAGACTACAGTTCACTCATGAATCAGAATGTAATAAAGAAATAAATTTTCTAAATTTAAAGATTATAAGATCAGATAACAATAACGTCATTACTGATTGGTACAGAAAAGGTACTTATTCAGGAAGACTACTAAACTATTATTCAAATCATCCAAAACAACAAAAAATTGCAATTATTAAAAATCTCGTTGATACTGTTTTGAAACTTTCCGATAAGAAATTTCATCACAAAAATATAAATTTAGTTAAACTAGATTTAAAACTTAATAACTATCCTGACCAGCTTGTTAACAAACATGTGAAAAAAAGACTTATTGAAATTAACAGCAGAAAATCTTCAAATAATATTAATGACAACAATAGTAATAATAATACATTAGTAAAGAAAATAATTTCTCCTTATTATGGACCAATATCGGAAAATATCAAACGATTACTTAAAACTTTTAACATCCAAACAGTTTTTAGTGTCAATTCAAAATTTAATAAATTCATTAAACTTGGTAAGGATAGACTCGAGAGACACAATCAATGCAATTGTGTCGATAGATTCCAATGTAATTGTGGTAAATCATACATAGGACAGACCAAAAGAACGTTACATATTCGTAAAAAAGAACATATGAGCAATTCTGACTTAAATGACAAATATCATAATGCTATTACTAATCATTTGACTAATTCTAATAGTGATTCCTCTCCACATTTTATAAAATGGGATGATTTTGATATTTTGGATGTTGAACCAAATCTTAACAAACGATTACTATCAGAAATGTTTTTTATAAAAAAGGAAGGTGAAAAAAGTCTAAATAAAATGACTGACTTAGATAATTTTGATAAATCGTACGAAATGATTTTGAATTTTATTTCCAGCAATTTAACGTAATAAATACTCATTAAGTTTCATTCTCTGTTCTTATTTAATTGATTGTTTTTATTTGTTTTTGTTGTTCTCCGTTTAATATGTGTTCATTCTAATGACTAGATAGAGTTTGGAGCTCAGTTTTAAATTTGACTTTGTAGTTTGCAATACGTTTTTAATTTGATTTGACAGAATATTTGTTTTAATTTATTGTGAACTGTTATTTATTTATTTATTATCTACATGTTATTTATTGTTTATTTATTGTTTTTATACAAGGATGGATTATTTATTTATTTATGGTATGTTTATTTTTTAGTTTATTTATTTATTTTATTTATTTATTTTTTCATTTTATTATTTTTTCTTTTTATTTATTTTTTTATTTTTTTTTCTTCTCTTTATTATTTTTCTCTTTATTTTAGTTTACTGATTATTATTTATCATTTATTAATTTTCTACTATGTATTTTCTATTTTTTATTCAAAAATTATTATTTTTATTAAATTAATATTTAAATTTGTATTCACTTGTTACTAATGTTATTGGTGATTATTTTCACAATTTTTAATAATTTTTGTCATTGATATGTTAAAATTTTTAAAATTATTTTTTAATTATTTTTTAATTGTTTTAAATATTAAGTTCCTTTATAATTTTATGACTCCAGACTCTACTTCATCGTCAGGGCATAGAAATTTAAGTCATCTCTATTTTAATTATTAATTTTTGGTAAGATAATTATTTATTTATTGTCAAATTAATTTATATTTTCTTTTATTATTTTTTCTTATATAATTCATTTATTTATTATTTTAATTTTGTATACTTTTTCGGATAGTCTCCTGAAGAGGAAATCATTTAGATTTCGAAACGTTGGAGTAAATAAATATTTTATTCATTGTCCGAATGTTTTCGTTTTAATTTACCTTAATTTATAAAGGATCTCGGACATTAAAGATTACTTAAATAATGTAAAACTCAATTAAAGAGCGTTTAAAAATAATACATTAAGAAATGTAAAATGTAAAAAACTTTGATTTTTTGAAATATAAAAATATGAAATATGAAAAATTTCGATTTTTAAAATTTTTTTAAAACTTTTTTATACTTACATCTTTGTTATAAGACATTATTTTTGGCAAAATTATTATGAAATATGACTAAATAACATATTATACTCAATTATAGAAAGTTTGAAAGCAATCCATAAAAAAATGTAAAATTTTCAATTTTTCGATTTTTTGATAAACCTGCCTTGGGTCAATATTTAACAATGTGCCAAATTTAGTTTAAATCGGTAAACGCGATTTTGTGTGATTGGGGTACAAAGATTTTGTAACAGAAATGCATACATTAAAATTTTTAAGGTTATGTTTTGGAATCCTTGATGTGAATAACAACTATTTATGCTAAAAGTTTGAAGTTTGAAGCAATGTACAGACAGACATCTGATTTCGTTAATAAGGATAAACTTATTTAAAGTGAAAGAACCAATTTTTTTCTAAACAAATTTATTTATTCCACAGTGTTTTTCTCATATGATGTTATTATTATTATTAATATTCCTGTAACGCACAACAATCCCAAATATTAAACTTAACTTTTTTAACTTATAGCTTGTGTTTTTTTAAATGCCTGAGTTTGTGAGATAGGCAGAGACAGATATGTTGCATTTGCGTATGTGCGAAAACCATAATTTTTGGCCTTACTTTATAGTTTCTCGGCAACGAACGGTTTCACTCCCCATTCCCTTAGTTTAGTTTCCTTAATCTTACTCCCTGATTGTAATATACTGTACTAAAATGTACTGAAGTTTACTATACTACGCGTACTATACTGTAAACTATACTGCAATATACTATCCTAACCTACATTATATACTGCATTGTACTACATTGTACTGTGCGGTACTGTTAAATACTATAATCAACTGTTCTGTACTATATTTTATACTGTAATAAAATAAGTGTTTGTTTGGTTTTCACTTATGAAAAAAGCGATACAATTATCTTGAAAAAATAAAAAGTGCTTATTAGTAGAAAAGTAGAATATCGCTATTGGAATGGAATAAAATGACTGAATTTATAAGAATTGTAATTAAACGCAGGCATCGGGAACAGTGAATGCAAGGCGACTACAAGGCGCCGTGGTCACCTTTACCAGCCCAGAGTCCCACTTGGTAAGCTCTGTATCCGCAGCTTTCTCAAGTGAGAGCCATCCTCTCGGAGAATAGCTCCCTGGCTCGCTGATTGGCCGGCCGTTATCACTAACACGCACCTGATTGGCTAATTCACGCGAACTTTATAGCTTTTAGCGAGAAGCGATGCGCACAAATCCCTCTTCCCTCTGACAACACTTCACCTCTCGTAGAAAAAAATCCATTGGCACTATGTACGTTCTCCTCTATTTTTTACTTCTTCCATTTTTTTTCTTTTTACTTTTTTTATTTTCGAAGTTTTCGAAATTTTCGTGTTTATTTTTCTTATTTATTTATTATTTCCGCTTCTTTTTTTTTTATTAGAAGCCTTTTTTGTTCGCCAAGTTTGTCTGCTCAAGATAGAAGTTCAATATTGTTGTAGATTTTTTTCCGACGATATTGAGCCAATTTTAAACAAAAGCATTTTTATTGTCATATAGGCATTGAATTTTAAAATATACAAGTTGATATAAAAAAAAATTGCGTTAATATCAAAATTAGTTTTGCTGTCACAAAAACTTTGTTACAATATTGGTTGAATAATTTTCCCTTATGTCTATTATGAACTTGAAATTACTGACGCTGAATAAAAACTATGCCAACATAGAACCAGGATTCACTGCTACCTGACTGGTCCAAAATTGGACCAAGTTTGTACAAAATATTTGGCTAAATTTACGCCAATATTTTACCAAGTTTGATCCAATAATGACACAAACTTAGACAAAAATAATATCACAAACCTCGTACAATATTGATATAAACTTGGTCTAATATTGGTTCAAACTTGGTCCAATAGTGGGACAAACTTCGTCAAACAATGCCATAAACTTTTTTAATATTGGCTCTAACTTGATTCAAAATATTTGACCTATAGTTTCCGCCAGTATCGTACCCTGTTTAAACCAATATTGGACCAAGTTTTTGCCAATATACCAATTTTACACCAATATTAGACTAATTTTAGGCTAATATTAAACCAAGTTTGCGCCAGTACTTAAACAATATTGAAAACTATCTTCTTTCTGAAACTTATTTATTCTCTTATTCTTTAAATTTTCCTTTCTTTTAATTAAACAATTATTTTTTGCATGAACTAGCAAATTAAAAAAATTAAATTATTTTTCCCTTGTATTTTTAATTTGAAAATGAGGAGTCGTATTGCTGCCAGTCACTATTTTCGTTCACCATCTTGTGAATCGTTAGGAATAATCACCAGTCTCTGTACATACACGAGAGAGTTATAAAGCAAGCTTAGGAATTTACTCACAGATCACCAACTATGCACATGCACGCATTCTATACCTTCATTTTTTCCTATCAGAAAAAAAAATCAATAAAAATTAAGAGAAAAGAAAAAGAAAAATTTTATTCCAATGAAGTCCAAATCGCGTATTTCATCTCCTGGGTCATAAAAAAACTCATTCAATATTTTTTTTTCGTTTTTTTAATTAATAATTAAAACACTTTTTATAAACTCTCGACACTTCTGAATTTTTGAATTCACATGAGATTGAAATTTTTTTTCGAAAAAACTTTGAGAAAAATACTTAGCAAAGTTTAAAGGAGAAAAAAATTAAAAAATTTTCTTGTTTTGTAACTTAATTAATTGGGAAAAATTTATTTTTTATTGGAAAAAAGAGAGTGAATGCAGAAAATGGTGGAGAAATGAAAGTAAGAGAGTGCAATTTTTTTTTTGATTTGATAAAATTGAAAGGAAAATATTTTCCATTTACAAGGTTTGATTGTCTAAATTGGCTCAGTGGTTAGGTAACCTAACTGTTGGTACTCTATGTTCTTGGTTCAATTCTTCTTGGAGGGAATTTTTTTTATTAGAAACACTACTTTTTTAAACAAAAGTGAAACCATTTTTATACTATAGAATTTCTGATATTGTTAATATTACTTATTATATATATATATTATAATATTAATATATTAATATTTCTTTACAATTTTCTTTAAATACTTTTTAAAATAATTATAATAAATAGAAATATGGTAAACTGAAAAAATAAACGAAAGTAAAAAACCTTTCGGAATATTCAAACCCTGAATAAATAACTTTTTAATTTCGAAAATCAATTGTAATTTGTACATATATAAAATTTTAAAAAAACGAAAGCCCTGCCTTTGTTTATGTGTAAAAAAATTTTTTTTTAATTTCTTTTATATTAATCACTGGCATAAATATTTTTTTGATTTTTTTTAATGGTCTTAACGTGAGATCGCGGAATGACTGTGTGGGGTGAAAAATGACCTGAATATTAGATCGAGCACCAAATTGCATGAGGAATTCTATATCGAACGAAACGCACTGCTTGCATGAAAATGCATAAGTTACTTTTTTTCATTTTCAGGAGAGAAAAAAAATTCAACGATTTTGAAGAACAAATTATTTAATTTTATTATATGAAAAATGATTTTTTACCAGAAATTGTTTTTACAAAATTATTTTTTTTTATAAAAAAAAGAAGAGAAGAAATATATGAATCGAAAAATTGCGAAAGAAACAAAAATTGAGTGAAAATGAGAAAAAAAATCAGAAATGGTTAATCAAAATCAACATTTCTTGCGAAATAACATTTCAGACCTCATTTTACACATACACTACTTTCCCCTTCCCTCTCTCTCTCTCTCTGTTTCTCAATTTATTTACTTTCTTCTTCTTTTTTCTTTTATTTCATCTATTTTTTATTTTTTTCTTATATTTTAATATTTTCTATGTCTTTTTATTAATTTTAAAAACTTTTCTTTTTTAATTTGTTTTTCTTTTCTTGTTTTTATAATTTTTCAATTCATTAAAAAATTTTATTTTAATTTATTAAATTTATATAATTTTTTTCTATTTTTTTATTCTTGCTTTATGTTTATTTCCTTTTTTTTATTATTTTGAAATTTTTTTATATTTTTATTCTCTTTTTACTATTTTTTATTTTTTCAATAATTAAAAAAAGAATGTTTACTTTTTTTATTTACTGTTTTTTGTGTTTTAATATTTTATATTATTTTTAATTGATTTCGATTTATTTATTTATATTTACAATTATAAATAAACAGAATTTATTTTTAATTTTTACTTAATTTCTTGTTTAAAATAATAATTTTTTATTTTAACATTTATGGACACACGGAGAAAATTACTTGATTAATATAGCACTTGCAATATATTTTCTCTAAATTTAATTTATTAGTAACCATTTTACTGGGTTAAATTTAAACAAAGAATATTGCACATGCTATATTAACCTAGTCCTGATTACATTTGGACAAGAAATATTCTCCGTGCTATTATTAACAAAAGTTATTATTTATTTTTATTTTCTATTTGTTTACATTTTTTCGTTAAAGAGAAATTTTTAGGCCATACCTGAATTCGTACCTTTATAAAAAAAATCATCACCTCTCGCGAAAAGGTCGCTCAAAATTTCCTTAATTATATAGAAATTTTAGCTGCGATACGATGGGGCTCTGGGTAAGATTATTTTTCATAATTCAAAAAAAAAAATAATTAAGATTAACTGAAAATTGTCAAATTCATATAAATATTTTTTTACATAATAATATAATAAGAAGAACATAATAAAGAATAGATGAAATAATTTAAAGAATTTTTTACTCATTGCAATTTTCAGTTACAAAAGATTTGACCATAAAAAACTATTTTATGAAAATTTATAATTCCAAAATAATTTATATTTATTACTAATATTTATGAATATAAAATGACATTTTAAAGAAAGTTATATATTTGCTATACAACAAAAAATAAATTGTTATACAGTACAAAAGAAATTTTTATAAAATTAACAAAACTTCACTTTTAACATAATAGGTATATTCTTATTATAAAAAATTTTACAAAAATTCTTTTTGTTTAGAATAACTAACGTCGAACAAATAACATGTTTTGCGATCGCAAAATAGAGAGCATTTAATGGGGAAAAATTTTACAATTTTTTATTATTTTTAATAAGTAAATAACTATTAATTAATGAAAATATAATAATAATAAGTATAATAAAAAGAAATAAAAAAAAGTTTAATTAATACTTTGTTTAGAAAAAATTCTATACACTGTAAAAAATTTAGAGAGTTGACGAATTTGGGAGTTGGTAGTGAAATTTTGTGGAGTTAAAAATTAATTCCAAAAAAGAATTACTTTAAAAATTTTATATTTTTACTGTGTAAATGTTAACTCCCTTCGTTTTAACTCTCAAATAGGTAGCACTTTTATAGCATCCCATGAGGAGTTAAAATTAAACTCCCTTTCTTTACAGTGTATATTAAGTTCTGATTAACGGATGATAACACAAAAATACCATTTTTTATTCTGTTGGTAATACAGAAATCTGTACGTGAATTTTATCATCAAATTCGGAAAAAAATGCAGGGGCATGTAAATTAAACCCTACTGAATTGAAGTCAATATAGAAAAATAAAAATTATAATGCATACTTTTAGAGAAGATTGATCGAAAAAATAAATTTACATCATAAATACCGTATTTCTTTTCACTTAGATTGAAAAGGATTTTTTATAAAAAAAAAACGAAACAAAAAAACTTGATGAAACAAACAGTTTTATACACTATTTCTTTGTTGTATACTATTACTATTTTCTTAATATATATATATTTTTTGTTGCATTCTTCGAGTAAAAATTTTACTTTGCCCTTACTCCTTACGTGCTTCTCTGATTGTGAAAGTTTCTGTATTTACCACAAATCCCCTTGGGTGGAATAACGTAATCAGTTGCCTGACACGTAATCCCTTGGTGATCGTGACCTACCTGCAACAGGGTTCATATTTACCAGTGAGTCAATATTTCGAGCTCAAGTCTCTACTTAACAAACGTCAATATATATATTCCTGTAAGGAGTAAAAGTAATTTTTACAAAATAATGTTTAAATTGATAACAACATTTTATTACAATTAAAATGTTATTGAAGAATTTTTTTATGATTTCAAAATTAAAAGGAAAAAAAGAGAAAGAGATGGGATATTAAAATAGAAAAAAATATATATATGTATATACATTTTTTTCGAAAGCAGAAACGAAGATTAATTTTACGTCTACAGGGATCGACGAAGCGAACAGTAGAAACAGATTCGTCAGGGGCTTTTGGGAAAATGCGGTTTTAGATTAAATTCTCTGTTGGGTAATATCGGTTAGCCAAGCAACCTTGAATTCCAGCTTTGATATGGTATTTCAGTCTTTCTATTGAAATCACTGACTTTCGTATTTTAGTATAACTCATCGCTTGTCCCGCTTTTAGATGATATTAACAATATACAAGGTGTTTTCATTTTAAAAAATAATTTTTTTATTATTATTTTTATTTATTTTTTGTCTATTTTATCAGCAATGTGAAATTCCAATTAACAATATTCGCTAATTAACAAAAAATGAGACTGAGAAAAATCGACGTAAAAAATATTTTTTTCTCAATAACTTTGCTTTAAGGAGCCCTTTAAATACGCCACTGGGGAGGTGGAGCCAAATGACCGTTAGGACGCTAAGATATAAAAGTGTTCGTAAAACGAAAACTATTCACTTCAAGTGATTACTGTAAAAGGGTTTTTTTCCTATATTCTCATAAAAATTGCATTGATAATGTTTTTGTTTAGAATTATGCACTATTGACAAATTATAAATTCATCAACAAAAGAAACCAATCGCAAATTAATTTTTAATTCGTAAAACAGAATTTAAATACTCTGCAATAAATTTTCAATTACATTTGTGGTATAAGAAATAAAATTTAAATTGAAATGATATGGTTGAGCATTTCTTCGATCAATTTAGTTTAAAGGGTAAAATTTCACCTGAAGCCAACTCTAACGAGTTTGAATATACGAAAACTCGAAGCTAACAAGTTCTTAACGACATTTAACCACCAAGCAACCAAGTTTTACCCTTAAAACTTATATGAATCTCGTCCACTAACAAGTAGGTTCTCCTATTATATACATAGATTCACACTGAGGATGAGCCACTCGAATTCAAACAAGTTTCTCTCGGTATTTATCAGTCCACTGACCTGTTAGCAAAATACTATTCAAAATCTTTTAAGAGAACTTTCGGTTTATGAAGAGAGAAGACACTCTTAGTCTTTAGTCCATCATTCAATTTATTTTCACATTTGTCTATATATACGTAATATATATTTATTTATTGAAATTGTAGTTGGAAATTGAACGTAACTTTTTTGAAAGCAATTAGGAGTATTTTGAGAAATCCTGAAAACAGGAAGTTATTTCAGGGAGAGTAGGGTAAGTTCGATTGTCGAGTCTGGTAAACCTATTTTTCTTAATAACTTTTACAAGAATAATTTTTTTGTAAAACTCTTTTTAAGAATGTTTTATTATAAGGTAACAATGATTTGTACAGAATTTCGGATTAATTGGTTTGTTATTAAAGTACCTAAATATTAAACAATTTAACGGTCACCAAGACGATTAAATTTTTATCGTTTATCAAAATTTTACCAATCACTTTATAATCTATAATTACAATTACTAAACGTTTTGATTTTATTGACTATAGAGATTTTTCTACAAAGTTTCTCAAAAATGATAAGTTGCATTTTCAAAATTCTCTTGTCATTCAGTAAGGAGAGGGACCGGTGCAATTTTAACCCTTCGATATTTAAGTATTATCGAGAGGTGTCAATTTTTTTCTAGCATTCTTAAGAAACTAAATTTATTACATATTGCGTTAAAATTAAAAAAAAATTTTTTGACCATTTTTAAAATTTTATTATATGAAAAAATAATAGAATTAAACAAAAATTTATTTTCAACTTTTCTAAAATAATTGTCACTATAAATAATAAAAAATTTGAGTTTTTAAAGTTTGTTAAAATTTTATGGAAAATAATTGAATTCTTCAGGAGAATTTTATTTTTTATAAAAAGTAATTAAGTTTATGATATTAATTTTATTTCCAAAGGATTTTTTGACAATTGATCATTGAATTTGTAAAAAGAATTTTATTTAAATTTTTAAAAATTATTGAAATCCTTGGAAGAACTTTATTATTTAAGAAAATAATTGAAAACTTGTAAAGAATTTTTCTTTTTATGAAGATATAATGAATTCTTGCAAAGAATTTTATATTAATATTTTTATAAATAATAATTATTAAAATCCCCGTAAGAATTTTATAATTTAAGAAAACAATTGAAATCTTCAAACGAATTTAATACTTGTTTTTTAAATAATGAAATTTTTGAAGAAGATAATTAAAATTTTTGAAAATAATTGAAATCCTTTGAAAAATGTTATTTATAAAAGTATATGAAACCTTGCTAATATTTACATTAAAATTTTTGAAAAATAATATAATTTTTTCTATAAAAATTTGAATTCTTTGGCGATATTTAATTGAGATTCTATTGAAGATAATTGAATTTTCAGAAATAATTTTAGTAAAATTTTTGAAATAAATTTAATACTTTTGGAAAATTTTATAACGGATTAAAAAAATTTAATTCTTTTGTGAAAGTTTATTGATAATTATTGAATTTTTGCAAAGATTTTATTATTTTAAAAATAGTTGAATTGTTTTGAAGGATTTATTATAGTTTTGAAATATATATTGACTTAAAATTAAAATTCCAGTTACAAATAATTTTTTATTATTAATTATTATCTTTAGGTATGTCAGTGATTTTTTCATATAATATTATATATATAAATGGGTGTTTTCATTTTCAAAAAGCAGATTCAGTTTTTAAAAAATTCGACTTTTCAAATTTACTAACAAATTATGGTAAAACTTATTTTTATTACTTCTGTTATGAATTTTACTATATTCCAAGTAAATGTGAATAAAAATTTAAAAAAATTGATTTCGAATATGGTGAAATTCTTCCAAGAATAATAAAATTAACTATTATAAATTTTTATTTCCAGAATAAATTGAACTATGTATAGTCAAATTTACTGTAAAAATACAATTTTTAAAACAAAAAAATTAATTTTCAAAATAGTAAAAGGACCCCGCACCAAATACATGGGAAAAAAGATCCCGGTGAAATTTTGTTATACTTTGCAATTTTGTAGTTTATGACCTTCTGATTAAGAAATGTAAATGCCAAAACTCAAAATAATGGACAGTTTTTTTGTTATATAACATTAAAGACATAAAAAGGTACTGTACAAACTACAGCTTAAAAAGGGTAAAGCCAACATAGAAAATGATAAACAGAATGAAATAAATATTCTGCAGCTCTCCAAAGCAAAGAACATTTATTTAAAAGTGTTTAAAGTTCATGTATGGTAAATATTACTGCAACCAACAACCATAAAACCAACCATTGTTGATAAAAAGTCATGCACAATCATTTTTATTATATTAAAAGTCTTTCATATTTTTTTAAACACTTATACACCTAGGAAGAGAATTCGTATGAGTTAAAAAATATTATTTTCACTACCAATAACCATACAACAACCATTGTTCATTGAAAGTCACACACAATCATTTAAACTAACTAAAAAGACTCTTATTTTTTTCAAATATTGTACGCCTATCATGTGCAGTCGAATGTGTTAAAAAGTATTATAGTTGCTACCAACAACCTTACATCAACCATTGTTGAATAAAAGTCACTCACAATCATTTTAAGTATACTTAAAGAGCCTTTCTTATTTTCTTTTAACACAGACAGTCTGAGATTGTTTAGCCGAATGTGATAAAAAAATACAGTTACTATCAACAACCATTCAGCAACTACTGTTGATTCAAAGTCACATACAATCATTTAAAGTTCCTAAAAAGTCTCCCTTATTTTTTTAATTATTTCTTTTTTTATTTTGACTACTTTCTTACCATATGAGAAGTTATTAGTTTTGTGCGAATTTTTTTGCTGTTTTTTTACATTTTTTTACACTCCCAGATTATAAAGACTTTTAGCCAATAAAAAAATATTAAACTCCTCCTTTTTCTGAAATGCTGATTTCTTATTCGTTTTTCAATTTAAAAATGGCGAGAATATTTAATTTTTTTATTTTTTAAAAATATAATATTTAGTCTCAACCCCAAAAAAATAAAGACTTTTAGCCAGTAAAAAATATTAAACTCCTCCTTTTTCTAAAATGCTGATTTCTTATTCGTTTTTCAATTTAAAAATGACAAGAGTATTTCATTTTTAAAAATGTAACATTTAGTCTCAACCTCTAAAAAATAAAGACTTTTAGCCAAAAAAAATATTAAACTCCTCCTTTTCCTGAAATGCTGATTTCTTATTCGTTTTTCAATTTAAAAACGGCGAGAATATTTAATTTTATTAATTTTTTAAAAATATAACATTTAGTCTCAACTCCTAAAAAAATAAAGACTTTTAGCCAATAAATAATATTAAACTCCTCCTATTTCTAAAATGCTGATTTCTTATTTGTATTTCAATTAAAAAATGTTGAGAATACTTAATTTTTAAATAAAAATTAAACATAAAAAGATAATGATCGTGTGCGGCTTTGAATAGAGAATGGTTGTTGTATGGTAGCAACTATAATATTTTTAAACACATATGGCTACAGAATCTAGGCCTGTCAGTATTAACAAAAAATCAGATTGACTTTTTTATGTACTTTAATCAATTCTGAGTGACATTGATTCAACAGTGGTTGTTGTATGGTTGTTTGTAGCAACTATAATATTGTTTTAACACATTCGACTGCATATGATAGGCGTACAATATTTGAAAAAAATTAGAGCCTTTTTAGTTAGTTTAAATGATTGTGCATGACTTTTTATCAACAATGGTTGGTTTAATGGTTGTTAGTTGCAGTAATATTTACCATACATGAACTTTAAACGCTTTTAAATAAATGTTCTTTGCTTTGGAGAGCTGCAGAATATTTATTTCATTCTGTTTATCATTTTCTATGTTGGCTTTACCCTTTTTAAGCTGTAGTTTGTACAATACCTTTTTATGTCTTTAATGTTATATAACAAAAAAACTGTTCATTATTTTGAGTTTTGGCATTTACATTTCTTAATCAGAAGGTCATAAACTACAAAATTGCAAAGTATAACAAAATTTCACCGGGATCTTTTTTCCCATGTATTTGGTATTTTTTTTTGTTTTTGTATTTGGTGTGTTTTTTTGTGTATTTTATTTTTAAAAATTGTTTAAATCCTACAATATTCGAAGAACGGAATATTAACACTAAGAAAAAAATAGGTTTGAATCTTGAAAAATAATTTTGAAGCTATGAAAAAATTCTGGGAAAATTAAAAAATAAAAATTTGAATTTTGTCTTACAGGCAACTAAAATTTATTTTAGAATTAAATATAATAATTTTTATTCATCGCAAAATAATATTAATTTAATAAAAATTATGTTAGTAGTAGTAGTAGACATTAACTATTAACATTATCATTGAAGATAATATAGTAAAGAGCCTGTTTAAGGGACGGATACTTCCCATGTAGAAATTAAGATTGGAGTTTCATAGGGTTCTAGTCAGAAGTCCCTATCTGCAGTGAGTAACTGATTAGGAAAAATAGTTGGAACCCAACTAGTTTTATAACAGTCGTCAGATCGGGTACTAGTCTAGAATTTCTAATCGGGAACTAGCAAGTAAAATTAGCTGCTACCCTACAAGTGTAAAATAAACGGATCCCTTTAGAGATTTGTTATTGGTATTAATTATAACTATATCATTTAAAATTATATTAGTTTTAATTATATTTCGTGTAGAAAATTTATTTCCTCGGTTCCTCGGTTATAACCTATCCTATTATTAACTTAACACGCACGCTCGACACACTGCATTACCGACGCGATACTACACATATTCCGAATCGCTCTCACATACAAACTTCTCACTTTTTTCTGCGCTTGTGAGAATCGTTATAAATTGATATTCTATATTAATTAATCATATTTGACAAAATTTCATCTTTAATTATTACCTATTATTTCCGTGTACTTAAGGTCAATTTTTAAATTAACAAAAAATGACATAATTTAATTAAAGAATCAGAACAAAAAAATTAAAAAACACTGAAAAATAATCTAAGTCCGACTCCGAGCATATTTGACTAGAATTTAGCAAGGGTCTAATCAGTGGTTTCTAATCTGAATTAGCTCTCTAGATTTTATGCGTAATCTAACTAGATGTTTCTATAGTCCGAATTTCCTCACAAAAATCTAAACAGGTTCTAGTCAGACTTTTCCAAACTAGATTTTCTAGCGTGATTCTAATCAGAATCCAAGATTTGATAGGGGCACGTAAGGAATTTTCTACATGGGTTATACTCTGTGTGAGACTTCAATTCTTTGGGGAAATTAATAACATTTTTATTATAACGTTTTTATAATTATGTTATATGAGGTAAAGATTAAATATATATAAATAAAAATTTGTTGCTAATAATAAATTATTAATTTTGTAAAATAAAATATTTTCATGTAAGTGTCAATATTGTGTAATAACTAATAACTTGAGAGGATATTAGAAGAGGACTTTTCCTGTAACTATGAGAGTACTTTTTTTAGGGTGTTATATCGGAAATTTCGGGTAATAATTTCGTAGAAAAATATGTTTGTTAGGTGAAAAAAAGGAAAATTTGACATCTACAAGGGAATTGTATGTATTTTAAAGTAAATAACAAACCGGTTGAAGATATATATATATATATATATATATATATATATATATATATATATATATATATATATATATATATGCTAAAGTTGAGGTAAAGCTCTCTTGGGTTCAGAAACCACAGACTGCTTCGTGCAAGCTGCGAGTCTCAAGTTTGATGTTGCAACCTGGATATAACTCGGCTTACAAGCAATGAAAGTGTGTCACAGTTTTCTCTCTCTTTCTTTCTCTCTCTCTCTACTCCTAGGTATACATGTGTATGTGTGACCCCAGGTTAGTGTTGAATACTTCTCTGGAACTCTGCTATGTCAAGAGTACACTCGAAAGGCTCTAAGGCTCCAAGAAATCGAATCGATGAGCCCATTGTAAAGTAAACGATTGCTCGACTTGAATGAGAACAAAATTATTTTCTATGTACTCCAATTTTCGTTGAATTTTTTTATTTATTTATTTTATGACTGACAAATCTGTCACATTTGGAAAAGGTGCACTTTACCTCTTTTTTCATTCTGCAATCTCTTGGGATTTTATCAAAATTTAAGAAAAATTATTTTCTATCGAATTTTCGGTGAGAATCATTTACAATATTTGTTCGAATTCCACTTGAAATTAGAATTTATATTTGAAGTCTGTGCAAATTTTGATTTTAGAAATTAAATTCTAGTTAGGGCAGAGTAAATTATTCCGTTTGGAATTTGAATAATTTGATAAGAAAATTCGGAAAAAGATTTTTTTAAAAACGTTTTCTACATAATCGACTACAGTCGGTAAAGTAAAATTCTCTATTAAATTCTATTAATTCGAATATTAGAGATATGGCATCCAGATAATTGCTTTAGTTAGTCGAGAACATAAAAACTTTTTAATTTAAGTATTGGAATGATAACATCTACGTAAGTATTTAATTAAGGGGATATCATGGAATTTTTGAAAATACAATTCATTAATTTATAATTTCAAGAAAGTTGGTAGAAAGTTTCTACTATTAGTAATGTCAACTTTTACCTGAAACTAATTGGATTGAATTTAAATGTTAGAATAGTGGTAACAAAATTACTATATTTAAATAAGTGGATTTCATGAAAATTTTGAACATAAAATTTATTAATTTGGCTAACATGAATATGCTATAATAATAAAGATTAATTAATTTCAACAAACTTTGTAGAACAGACTTTACAGTCGATAATGTCAAATTCTAGCTAAAAGTTTGTTAAATAAATTTGAAAACTAATATTCCGGCATATAGATTACTGGTAAAGTTGGTGCATAGTAAAAAAATTTAAAGTTCAGCTTACTATTTTCGAAAAAATTTCTTGAAAAATCTCTATGCAATATTTTATTATTAAATTGGAATCCTACAATTAAAGACTCATTGACTTAAAATTCTATTGAATCCTAGTCAAAATACCACATTACCGTCTACACTTAACATGCTAATCTAACTAAAAACTGTTGAGTAAATTTAAATTAAAAAATTGAGGCATCTAGATGACTGCTAATGCTAGTGAATGATAAAGTAATTTTTAAAATACAACTCATTATTTTTTAGAAGTTTTGCAGAAAAGTCTCTATGGTCGATAATGTAGAATTCCCCCCATTCCGAGATAATATTCTGAAACATACGTGTATTGGTTAACAGACCGAAGGAAGTACATATCTATATATTTTTCGTTTATTTTGATTTAAAAGCCCACTGTACGGTATCTTCTCAAAATCCACGTGTTTCTAACATAAGAAATATCTTATACATGTGTATTAAATATTTCTCATTCTTATATAATCTGAATAGAGAGAATGTTTTTGTATAAATTTAAAGGGACATTGTTTCCAAAATTTAAAGATTCTCTAACAATGAGACACGCGCCAAATCATATCAACTGATAAAATCTTGTTTTGACAACATATAGTAATAGATTATATGAATGAAATTATGTAATTCAAATTTCTCTTTAATATTATATTTTATTTTCGAAAAAATTTGTCGCTTTGTAACCAAATTAAAGGAATCTGCTCCAATAATTATTCCATAATTCAGCTTTTATTCTTTCTAAATTATCCACTACTAAATAAGATAATTTTGTTATCTCGCTTTCGTTGGATAAAATTATAAAATATAAATAAATTAAATTAACACAATTTTTTTAACAATACAGAAATCTTTTCTTATGATATAGTTTTATAAATAAATAATTTTGTAAGTTCGGTTGCTACGGTCTATATGAATTGACTCAGTAATAAACAAAATAAAACAAAATAAATAATAAAGTTCATTCACCTTTAAAAGTATGCTTCCTTCACTTAATTATAGCAATAATTACAATATGTAAATTTTTCCAATTTGACAAATCTACAAACAAAAATTAAATAAAATTTAATAATAAAATTTTATAAATCCTGCCTAAAAAAGGTCAAGTTTCCCTATTCCCTAAATTAACTATTCTATTAATAAATAAATATTCTTTAAAATTATAAATTTTTCTTAATTTTGATTTATTTTGGATATGATAAAATTATAATATCGAAAAATGATTAAAATTTATTCAATTCACATAATAAAATCTATTTATTTCATTGAAAAATTAACTAAAATAATTAATTCAAATGAATTAATTATTACCTATTATAAATAATAATTTGGAGGTCTAGGATCAATATTTATTGAATCTTTCCAACTGCCACATCGATATAGCCTATTTCTATATGAACACAGCTCATAAGAATATTCAATAAACTTGCGATTTGCTTTTGTTACCCCTTTAGGAATCAAAACTGAGGTTAAAAGTTAAAAAGAATTTAACGAGTTCCTCAAATTCTTATTCCAGGGCTTGACTTTGAGAATAATTTTGAAATTAACAAGTTATAAGTTGTAAAAAAACAAATTTTTGTATAATTTTTAAGATTTGTAGTGTATATATGTTAAATGTTAATAATTATAACTTTCAATAACAGGTTGTAAGTTGCAGAACAACGAACTTCTGAATATTTCCAGATTACAATATTGTAATGTAATTGTTAAAATATATTCTATAATAATATGTTGTTAATTGCAGAACAACAAACTCCTAAATATTATAAGTATATAATATTGTTAAGTGTATATATATATGATAAGTGTTCATGCTTACCTTTTCAAATGTCAGAATAGAAAAAAGAGAGCGATGTTTCCATTTTCGGAGCTTATATAGTGTTGCTCATCCCCCAGATTTACAATTCTTGTGTAAATTTCAAAAACTATATTAGTGTACGTAAAACTCTTTCCTTTGATTGACTAAAATTCAAAACTTCCCCTACCTTTTAGGGACGCTTATTTTTGCCATGCATTTCTTACCGCCAATTCTATCCCTCTCTTTACTTTTTGGAAAGCGTCTAATTTTTCTCACCAATAGTATTTAAATTTCAAAATGAGGATAGAGATATATTTTCTCTCTTCCTGGTCACCAACGTATTTAACGTTTTCTCGAGAAAAATGCCATTGTATAGCTGTCAATCACTTTTTCTCTATGAATTTATTCTATTTCTTTAAATTTAAATAATTCTATAAATAATAAACTAAACTTAATTCTATAAATAAAATATAAATCATTTTATATTTTGTTAACAATATCTATTAATTTTTATCAATTTATTGATATAAATTTTATCATTACTTTATTTATTTTAACAAATTATAATTAAATTATTAAATAATTTAATTAATAAAATTAATATTATTTATATAAAACAAAATATACATTTTAAATAAAAAGTTAACATTGTGTTTAATTTTTATAATTTATTTATATAATATTTATTTAAATTTCAAATTGATTTTGTAAATTTGAAATATCAAATTTTCTTTTCTCTCTCCAAACCTTGGCCTTGAGTCAGCTGAGCCTTTTCATATTTAGCTGTTTATTTCTTAGTACAACTGTACTCAATTGACCTTATTTTGAATTTCCTATACTTTTACTTTCATTAAAATTATATTTTTTTCATCTACAAAATTCAGTAATTATAAATTTATTTATAATTACTACATTTTTAATTTTGACTATTGAAATACCATTTCAATTCGTAAGGAATTTTTTGTTTAATTCTTTAAAATTTGTCTCTCATTGATGTTTTAGAAATTCTTTTTTATTTCTCTAAGCATAAAAATTTAAACAATAACTTTAAAATTAATTTTCTTATTAAAACAAGAAAATAAAAAATTCACTCTCATCAATATTTCAGTTATACTTTAGAAATGAGAAAAGGGACAGAACAAGAATTGAGGTCGCTCTGATTATTATTGAAAGGATGTATCTTTTAAAAAATTCAATATAGCGGGAAAATTTAACCAGTTAGAAATTGACAAAAATTAATTGGCAATGTGTATTGTAGAGGATTTTTTCATTCTTTTTTGCGAAATTTATTATTGAAAGAAATTTAAAAATTTCAAATTGTATTAGGATTTTTAAGTTTAACACGGAGAAAAGAAAAAGTTGAAAGTAGAACGGTTTGCTCAAGAGTTTCCTTTTTACCCTTTTGTTGAAAAGAATCAACTTTCTAGAAAGCTCTTGAAAAGTTGAAAGCCCCGGAGTCATTGGAAACTTGCAAAAACCCAAGGAACGTTCACTTGAAACTCAAAGGCAAAGGTGAAAGCAAATAATTGATGATGAGAGGATTGTTTTCCCAGTTACCAATATTATATTGTATAGAGAGTGAGAGAAAGAAAAAGAGAGGGAGAATGGTCATATTCACCTTTTCTGTTATTTTGAAATTTTTTGTTTTAGTTTCTTCCGTCACTTTGACTTTTGCCCCCCCCCCCACCCCTTCCCTCCCAATCCATTAAAAAATGCCAGTGTAGTGCCGATGCTCAAGAATTCTTTTTTCGCCAAAGCTTAGACAAGCCTCGGTGGCAAGTACTGGCTGAGAATACAAAAGTTAGTCACTACGCTCTTTGACAACATTGATTTTTTTTACGTAAACTTGAAAGAAATAATAAAAAAAAGTTTATGAATGTTTATAAATATAAATTTATTTTAAAAAATTAATATTTTTCTTTTCAGTTGTCTATTTTTATTTCTATTACATTTAATCATAATAATAATAATAGTAATTCAAGATAATTGGCCAATTTTCTGAATAATAATTTATTTAAACAATTTAAAATTATTAACAAAAATTAAATTTTAATTTCAACAATAATTTAATTCTTATTAAAATATTATTATACTTCTTACTGTAAATAAAAGATTATTTAAAAATTACCACTAGTAAAATGTTAAATGCAATAGGTACAATTATTTAATTTAATAATTAAAAACTTAGTGTAATTTATTTAGATTAAATTTATTATTTCCAACACATTTTTTTAAACTTATTTGTCTAATAAAAGCAATGAAAAAGTCGATCACACCGAGTCAGGATTTCAAAAGCAAAATTTCCCGGAATTGAAAAAAAAATGAATAAAAAAAAATTCCTTTAAGTTTTATAATTTTAAAAATATATTTAAAAGCACAGTATCAAATTATTATTTTTAATGTTAAAGAGTTTTGTTTATCTGAAAAATATTTAGTGATCAAAAACTTTCAGTGAAAAAAATGTTCATTAGGGTGTAATACTTTATTCAAACGAGCAAAACTGTTTAGGCCCTGGTCAGAACCCTATTTAAAATCTAATGAACACCTTTCTAAGGGTTCTGGACAGAAATTCTGGTGAAACCCACAAAATAAGAAGATTATTAAACCGGTAGTATAATTATACTAGCGGTTTAAAAATCTTTTCCCTTTAATTATTTTTTTCAATTGTTTATAATTTTTTAATGAAAGTAATTTTAAAGACTTAATTTATTTACACTTTATTGAAACGAAAAAAACTGACGAGACCCTGGTCAGATTCACCTTCTTTTGAGTTAAGACAAAATAAAAAAATTATCAATTGTTTAACAATTTTGCTCTGTTAAATAAGAAAGGTTAGAAATTCTACTTTCTCAACTTTGCTGATAAAAAGTCTGCGGAAAATTTTATAATTCAGAAAACTTCCAGTGAGACACTTGTTTAATAACATTCAAGGAAGTTTTTGGAAAAATTTCAAAAAGATTCGTTAAAAACTAACGATAATATGAATAAATTAAAAAAATGCGATGCGCTTTAAACATAGCCACTTCAACTCTACTCACTGATGTATACAGCGTCTGTTTTTTCTTAAGTAAAAAATTGTAATGAATACAATAACAATTCAATGATTTATTTATTTAACAATTATTTTTATTACTGTTAATAGTTTTTTTTATTAAATATTAAAATAATAAAACTCATTAACGATTAATGATGTTTCTTCTCTATTTACAAATGTACCAGTTGAATTAGTCATGAAGGGAATTGAGGACAGGTGGCCACATATTGAAAAAGGGACAAAAATTCCTAAAGATTAATTTAAAAATTGCATAGTTTTCCTTATGAATAATATGTATTTTCAGTTTAATAATAAATTCTATAGACAAAAATTTGGTACCCCAATGGGGTCTTCTATCTCTCCGGTCTTGGCAGACATAGTCATGCAGGATTTGAAGGAAAATGTTATTAATAATCTAGACTTTCAAATTATTTCCTATAGAAGATATGTAGATGACACATTTTTATGTGTTCCTGAAAATAAAATCTCAGTGGTTATTGCTGACTTCAACTCTTTTCATAATAGATTGCAGTTTTCACATGAAATTGAAAATAACAAAGAACTATATCTTTTAAACATGAAAATCATTAGAACTAATAAAAATAACATTATTACAGATTAGTATAGAAAAGATACCTTTTCTGGAAGATTTTTAACTTATCTCTCGAACCACCCAGTACACCAAAAAGTTGCAATTATTAAAAATCTTGTTGATACTGCGTTGATGCTCTCTGATAAAAGTTTTCACAATAAAAATATTTCTTTAGTAAAATCATATCTGAAATTTAATAATTATCCAGAAAAATTTATAAATAAATATATTAAAAAAAGAATTGTTGAAATTTATGACAAAAAAAGACTTGTTAAAATTAATGAAAAGAATAACAAAAATAATGATAAATACAATAATAAAGATATAAAAGTTGTCCTTCCTTATTATGGGATGATATCAGAGAACATCAAAAGATTGTTACAGGATTTTGATATTAAAACAATTTATAGTGTTGATTCAAAATATGATAAATTTATAAGACTGGATAAGGACAAACTTGAGGGACTTAATCATAACGTAATTAGTAATCACTTGAAAGATGTCAAGAATGACACTGTTCCTCATTTTATACAATGGTATGATTTTAAAATTTTACACACTGAATCAAATCTCAGTAAACGTTTATTTGCTGAAATGATTTTTATAAAAAAAGAAAAGGATAAAAGTTTAAATAAGATGACAGATTTGGATAATTTTGATAAATCGTATGAAATGATTTTGGATTTTATTTCAAAGCAATAAATACTTATTTCTTATATTCTCTGTTCTTGTATTGTTTTGTTTATACATGTATTATTGTAAGAGGGCAATAGTATTGGAGCTCAGTTGATGTTGTGATTTGATAGCCGACACAAGTTAAATTTTATTTAATTTTACTCGTTTGTCCACGTTTAATTTAATTTATTTGCTTGTGTGTTTACATTATTATTTATTTATTATTTTGTAATGTCTTGTGTGATAATGTTTTGTCTATTCATGGATTTTTATTTTTGTGATTTTTGTGAGTGGATTTTTTCTCTGTTGTTGGTTCGTAATTTTTTTAATTTCTTATTATTTAATTTTAAATTTATTTTATTTCTATAATTTTTTATCATTTTATAATTTTTTTATTATTTAATTATATTATTTAATTAATTTTATGAATTTAAAATTTTCTTTTACATATTAATTTCAAGTTATTAGTAGTTCCAATTTATTATTTACTTTAATTTTGATTTTCAGTCTATTATTTTTCTATTTTAGTTATTATTGACTCCAAGTCCTATTGTTTTCCAACGTTTTTGGGTTTTACGTAATAATTGACAAATTTTATTTTTGTTTTTATGAAGATTTTTATATTTTTATGACGATTTGAAAAAGATGATGTAAACAATATCACTGATTTATTTCGGTAAGAAATTTCAAACTCTTATTAATTTGTATTTATTATAATTCATAATATTGTATTAATTTGTAAATCACATTTTAAATTTTTATATTATTGTTTGATAGACTCTCTGAAGATAAAATCGTTGGGATTTTGAAACGTTGGAGAAATATATATATATATATATATATATATATATATATATATATATATATATATATATATATATATATAGAATAACATTTGGTCCGAATGAATTCGTTTTTATTTACCTTACAAAAAACTCATTAAATTATTAAGCATTATTAACTATTAAACTAATTAACATTTAACTCATAAAATCGACGTATTATTTTTAAAATAAGTTGAAAATAATTAATATTTATAATATTTAATTTAAAAGTTTTTCTCTAGAACTATAATAAGGAATTAAGCATCTATATTATTACATTTTTTAATTAAAACTGATAAAGATTATTATAGCCTTGTTAAAAAATCTAGAACTCCACACTTCACAGTAATTAAAGAGAGTGATATTATTTCACAAAATTTTGAATTACTTACAGTGAAAAAAAATTTATTTGATTCAAATAACCGATTATTTGACTATTATCAAATAAATATTTATTTGAGTCAAATAATTTGCATTTGCAATATTTGAGTATTTGAAGCAAATATTATTTAATTGATTTAAATAAAAATTATTTAATTGGAGTAAATAATTATTTGATAATAATCAAATAATCAGTTATTTGAATCAAATAGATTTTTCTCAGTGTATACTAGGAAAAATTAACATTTCAGTTATTGGTCATTATCTTTCAAAATATGTGTTCTACAAAAAAATTTTAAAGGAAAAAAAGATGCTCCATTCAATTTTCTACAAGAGTGTATGTTTTAAAAATTAAACATTCCAATTTCAACTTTTAGACCATTTTGGTATGTTTGACTGGCTGGTAAGTGTTCAAGTCGAGCGGAGAGCGAGTTATTCGATCCAGACGCTCAATTATTAAGAAATTATTCCAGTCAAAATTGCTATTAAACTTGTCATAAAAAGCAGTTGAGCAATTATTACAGTTAATCTTATAAAAAGTGTTAATATTTTCAGTTTTTTTTCTATGGCTTTTCTGACGAGGTTATGACTTATATTTTTATTGTCAGTGGGAATTGTTAGAGTATTTTCATTTTTAAGAAACACTAAAGTGTTCTCATAAAGCTATATATATAAAAGTAAAATTTGCAATTCTTTATGTTATTTTTTTTAGTTAACTGAGAAACTATATGTAAAATTATATATATATTCTAGTTAGTGAATTTAACGTTCAGATCGATGGGCAAAGTTAAATTACTTTTCAAAAAGAAATTATTTACTAATCCCATCTCTGAGATGGAAGCTCAGTTATAAACCACACTGGAGAATTTCCCCTGCTCAGTTAGTCATTAAAATTCTTTGTAGAATATTTTTTTTCATCTTTCTTATCTTCGAAAAAATTTATTATTACATTTGACGATTTTTTTCATAATTTCTATTTTGCTTATTAATAATTTTTTTTATTAAAAACTGTCACACTTTTATTATTAATAAACATTTTTTGTAACCAAAGTTTCTGTTATTTTATTAAATAATAAGTTTTGTATGTTTTCCTTCTTTGATTTAATTATTAGAAAATAAGAATAAACAAATTTTAATAAATAAATAAATTTTCATTCTACAAGAAATAAAAAAATATTCAAAAGTATGCGCGCAGTACTATTTTGATAATTATTGCGTTTTCAGTCATTAATAATTTTCTTGATTTAGTAGAAAAATTGAAAAAAGGTGAAAAAAATTCTTGTTAAGAAAATTGAAAAAAGAAGAAACATGAGAAAGAAAGAAAAATGAAAGTAAATGAAAATTTTCAAATACAATATCTTCTTTGACAGAGAAGTAGTATTTTCACTGTTTTAAGTAGTATAGCCAAGTTTCAGTCAGGCACGCGTCTGACATTGTAAGTCCATATGAATAATGCAGTACACGTTTAAATGACTATAAATCAACATCATACAATGCAGGATCTTTTTCTGTTTCTTCTTTTCTATTTTTTTTGTTATTTTTTCTATCTTTTGTGCATTAAAATTCTAAAATATAAATTCATTTTCGTCTATTTAATTAAATTATGTTTAGAATAGTCAAACTTTACAACATTAGGATCCCAACATTAATTCCATTTAAAAGAAAAATCACAAATCCCATCAACAAAAAAAAATTAATTCCATTGTGGAAGTACCCTAATTTTATACAGTGATTCTACAATAATTAGTAAATTATTAATTTCTACTGTAATATGAACTAATATCCTGCCACCGCTAATTAAAAAATTTTTTAAGGTATCGGTCCCCTAGGGACTATTGCGTTATGTCCCAGTTTAGGTCAAATGTAACCTACTTTTTTATTCATAAGGAATTTGCACATTATTAAATTAAATTATTTTATTAAATTACATTAAACTTTAGCATAGTTTGGCCTATTTTGACCTATTTCATTATTATTATATGATATTATCACTCGGTTGTTTTTAATAGTTACTAAACACTGAATTTAACGATCATTCCGAGTCAGGTGTTTAAAAAGAAACAACAAATGTTGTTTAACGTTTCGACAGTGCGGCTGCCCTCTTCAGAAACTATAATTTATTTAACAAAAAATAATAATTAAATTAAAATACATTATTAAAAAAACATAAAACTAATAATTATAAAAACTATTGGTTCTCATTGGTTCAACTATTGGTTCTCCAACGTCTTTTTCATCCAAACAATTGTTCGAAATACTTGATAAATCCATAGTGAAACCAAAATCATATGTGCAAAACGGTTTTGATTTTATTAAAAAAATAAAAAATTTTATTATTCCTGATAACCATATTTCAATTAGTCATGACGTTTCATCTTTGTTTACTAATGTTAGTTCTGGACATGTACGTGATTCTATCATCAAACGTTACAGAACAATAGCTCAAAATTTTAATATCAATTTAGATGAATTACTTGATATATGTCAATTTCTTTTTGATAATACATTTTTTAAATTTAATGACAAATACTACCAACAAATTTATGGTACACCCATGGGATCATCAATTTCTGGTCTTTTTGCTGATATTGTCATGGAAGACCTTGAGACCTATTGTAATGCCCAATTGTCTTTTAAACCACTTTTTTACTTGCATACAAAATAATTACTTGCATACAAAAAGATAAAATTGACGAAATGATTAATACTTTTAACAGCTATGACGAAAGATTACAGTTTACTTTTGAAATACAAAACAATAATACCATTAATTTTTTAGATGTTCTTATTATTATTAACGAAAAAAATCAACTCATTACTGACTGGTATAAAAAACCTACATTTTCTGGACGAACCATTAACTACCATTCTAAACATCCTTTGGCTCAAAAAATTGCTATAATTTATAACTTAATTGATAGAGCTATAAAACTCTCTGATAAGCAATTCCACTCAAAAAATATAAAGTTTGTCAAAGAAATTTTACTAAATAATAATTATCCATTAGAATTCATAAATAAGCACATTATGAAACGTATTTCTGTAATAGAATCTAACTCTCATCTTCCTATATTGACAAAAATGTAATACTTTACACAAGGTCACCGAAAATATTATTGCCTTATGTTCCAAACCTTTTTGAAAAAACTTCCTCAATTTTGAATAATTACGCCATTTTATCCATTCCTTACAAAAATAATAACATGAATCATAATTTTGTCAAAAAAGGCAAGGATAAAAATATAAAATCTGAAAACATCAATACTGTTTATAAAATTAATTGTGAGAATTGCTCTGCATGTTATGTGGGACAATCAAAAAGAATGGTAGGTGTTCGTATTAAAGAACATAAAAATTCTATTTCTAATGTAATCGCTACCCATAATGGCTGTTTTAGACACACATTTGATTGGGAAAATTTTATCATACTAGATACAGAAACAAACTACAAAAAACGTTTAATATCAGAAATGATCCATATTAATTTACAAAAAAATCCGGTTAATAAAAAGGAAGATGTACAAAGTCTCAATAATTGCTATAATCACTTTATAAACGAAATGAAATATTCTTAATCTATTTTGATTTACCCTGACATTTCCTGAATTTTGTTTACTGTCACGGTCATTCACCTCACGTCAGTTAGTTATACTTCGAAAATTATATACATTTATTCGCCAGTGTCCAATTGTAATCGCCACGACAAAGACGTTCCTTTGGAACGTTTTTCAAATTTTATTTTATTTTTCAGTAAAAAAACTGTTTTTATAATTATTAGTTTTATGTTTTTTTAATAATGTATTTTAATTTAATTATTATTTTTTGTTAAATAAATTATAGTTTCTGAAGAGGGCAGCCGCGCTGTCGAAACGTTAAACAACATTTGTTGTTTCTTTTTAAACACCTGACTCGGAATGATCGTTAAATTCAGTGTTTAGTAACTATTTCATTATTGTTGTTATTAATTTTTTAATAAAACACAATGAGTAAGTGAATAAATGTGGTTAAAATGAAAATTAAATGGCAAATATTTTTCATCGAATACAATTTTATGAGAGATAAACTTTAATTTTCCAAGTTTTTGAATATTCTCTCAACTTGCATTAAAACGACTTGAGAAGGTCATTAAAACTTTGTTGAGTTTTGAGTTGTTAATGTAATTTGAAATAACATACTATAACATTATCTGAGAGAGCGCGCGACAAAAACAAATTGAGAGGAGCTACTATAAAAATAAGTTCTCTCCTTATACACATTTTTTTTAAATGAGATAAAATTGCGAAACAAGTTTTTCAGTTAAAAAAATATTTTAACTTTACAGTATGAATATAAAAGAAAATATGAAAAAAATAATGCGTGCAGGAGATTCTAGTTTTTTTTTCTTTTTTTTCACTTTACGCTTGTCCTGCTAACACGTCGAGTTTACATTACACTGAATTTTAAAATCTCACCTCGACCAGTCAACATAAATATTCGCCTGCATGAGTACACATACCATTGTTTTACGCTTCTATTCCTTTTTTTCACATATCCCTCTTTATTTTAATGAAAACTAATTTGCCTAATAAATAAACTTGTGGTGAAGTTGAAATATTTTTGAAAAAAATTTCATGTGAAAAGAATATTATTTTTTTATTTTTGTAGAATGAAAATAACTTTGGGTAATGAATGGTAAATTAATTAACAAAAATAATTGTAAATTTTAGTAAAATAAAAAAATTTCTTTAGTTTCTTTACTATTTTTGTTGTATAATTTTTATTAATAAATTAAATAATAAAATATTTCATTTAATATTTTTACTGCGGGTAGACTGACAAATACTTCTTAAAATTTCCTTTTTTAAACCAATCAAATATTTAAAATTCGGATTATTATTTTTGAGAAACTTTGCGTTCAACAGTTTTTTTTTACTACAGTCGGTATTTTCAAATTCAATATTAAAAATTTTTTTAAACAATTTAAATACTTAGTGTTATGTCACCTAAATTAGTACTTATGTTAGTGTAAGGCGAGGAAAATATTAATTAATATTTATTGACATAAACATTTTTCAAAAATGAATTGTCAATTTCGAGAAAATTAATAGAGAAGTCTTTACATTCGGTAAAGTAAAATTCTTTCTAAATTTTGTCAATCAAATTCAAATATTAATGTTGAGGCATCTAGATTACTATTTACTTAGCGGATGATAGGAAAATTTGAAAAGTATGACTTACTAATTTCGAGAAACTTTGTAGAAAAGTTTACTGTCGGTAATGTCAAATTCTACCTAAAATTTCTTGATTGAATTTTAATAATAGAATTGAGGCACTTAAATTGCTAATTCAGTAAGTGGATTTTATGGAAATTTGAAAAATACAGTTTAATGATTTCAAGAAACTTTGCTAGAAAGTTTCTATTGACGCATATTTAAAAGGTACCCGAAGAAACATCTCAAAATTTGAAGAAAATCTATCAAAAATCAATTTTTACAAGAGTAGCAGTCGGAGAATTACCTTAACTTTCAGGATAAGTAAAATTGCTTATTTGATTTTTTTTATAAAATTATTTCTTTTCTGTATTGAAAATTACAATTAAGAAGAAGAGAAAAGACGGAATAATTTTTCTAAATATTCTCTTTCATACACATTAATAACAAATTAATTAAATTAATTGTCATTTTAATTCAAACACTCCCCTTGAGTTAAAGAATATATTTCGCTTATCAATTAGCGAAATTCATATGTATAATGAAAATATAATTGTCATCAACTTGTTAAAACGTAAAATTCAAACACATTTCGTCCAACTGAAAATAATATACTACACTTGTTTTAATAATTAATTTAACAGAGTAAATATTGCTAATTAATTTTTGATGCGAATCAATTATAAATGTTCTTACTAAATACCAGTACACAATGCTCTCATAAAAAGTGAAACGCTGTAAAGAATATTAAAAAACTAATTTGTGTTATTTTTTTAAAATTGAAATTAAACATTTTTTATAAATAAATTGAAATTAAATCTAAAAAATATTTCAATCAAAATTAAGAACGAAAAATAATATTTACTGTACATATTTTTTCCTTTATTTCAATTTTCTTTGATTGAAATATTAAAAAAATTAACTGAAATTAAAAAAAACAAAATTCTATTTTTATGTTAAAAAGAATCAATTGTTTCCGATTTCTTTTTTTTTACCAAGTTGAAAAATTTTTTATTATTATTTTTTTAACTCTTTACAATAGAAAGATAGAGAATGTCTTTTTTTTTGTTTCAGGTTTTGCCACCCTGGAAGGCAGCCAAACAGGGGAGTATATCTTTTAAAATTCGTACCAACGAACCAAATGGCTTGGTCATGTACAGCAGAAGTGGAGCGCTGAGTCGGGTGAGTGCCTTCATGTTATACTCTTTCCGTTCACCTGAATAAGGGATAATGCACAAAAGCAAGATATTTTCGTTGTTTCTTCCCCCTTTTTTATTTATTCTTTTTTCTTTCTTTTTTTATCAAGAAAAACATACCATATTCCAGAAAATGAAAAATTTTCAACATTCTTTCTCTACATTCACTATTGTGTGTATATATATACATATATATAAAATCCGTATATAAAACAATATCATTCTTACAAAATAAAGTCGTCTTCAAAATTTACATTTTAGAAAAACAGAAAAACTGTAATGGAATTTGAAAAATTTGAAAGGTCAAACCATTTTATTTCGCCTAATGTATTTTTGACAATTACAAAAAATTTGAATACTTTAGGAAAATATTCTTTTCTGCTTTGAGATGGCGAAATGCATAATGATTTGTAAAAAATAATTACATTTTGTGTAAAAAAAATGTTTTAAATTGAGAGTACTTGAAAAAAAGGTTACATTGACAGACATTACAAAAAATTTAAAAAAGGAGAAAATTCTTTAATAAAGATAAAAAAAGCGATAGATGTTTATTTTTAAAGCTTGAATTTGTGTTTTCTAGTTGATAAAAGAATCAAATAATATATAATAAAAAGTAAAATATGTTATTTAAGTTTGTGTATGAAATGTCAAAAATCAATAATATTTAATAATTTATTTTGACAAAGTAATTTAATTTTAGGAAATCGGAATTATTTAAGTAATAAGTATTTTAAATATACTTTAATATTATTTAAACACTTTTTTGATTATCAGCTGAGAAATAGAAAAGAATTTACCTTAAAAACTAACCATTCTTCATTTTATCGCAATTTTAAATGTTTTGTAACTTCCTTGGAGAAAACTCGATTTACGCCAAATTTTTGGAGCACGTTGATTGAAAAACAATATCTTCTTGCTACAAAAATTTCGCGTTAATCGAGGAAATGTCTTAGATTAGTAATTTACAATACAAAAAATTGTAAACTTTTATTAATGTATTAAACATTAACTTATCAGTTACAAGAAATAATTAAATGTTTAGAAAATATTATTAAATAAAACTAATTTTAGTGATTTTGTTAATAAAATTTAATTTAAATGAATATAATTAAACTCAATTAAAGATAATTTAAATTGACTTTCAAGAGAATCGTTTCATTTCGTTTCAATTAATTAATTACTTTGATTAATTTTATTAATAAAGTTTAATTCAAATAAATATATTTAAATTCACATAAATATAATTTTAAATTTCCTTTTGTAATTAATTATTATTATTATTAATATTATTTACAAATCATTATGCATTTTACCATCCCATAGCAGATAATAATATTTTCTCAAAGTATTCGAATTTTTTGTAATGGTCAAAAATACATTAGTGGAAATAAAATGATTTGACCCTGAAAATATTTTATTTTCGCTTTCTTTAGTTTGTAAAATAGCATCAGAAAAATTGTTATAAATAACTACAATAGAAGAAGTAGATAAATTAAACTTAATCGACGCAAAATTAAATAATGACAATCAATATAATCTATCCTCACATATGAAGTTACTGTTTTTTTACTCAAATTTTTTGTTTCATTCACTGTAAATTTTTATAAATAATAAAAACGTCACAGGAATTCAATTATGTTTAATACAATAATTTTAAGCAGATTTACTGAAAAATAAAATTATCCTCAAAATTGTATTAAAATTTATCAAGAAAATTAAATTATTTATAAATTTGCTGGTAAAATTCTTTATGCTAATTCCATTTTAAGATACTCTCAATTAATCATAATGAATTATTCATTTTTTATTTAACCCATAGAGAACCAGACGGACAAAAAATTTCAAGTTAAAATTCCTTTATACCGAATTGTTAAAAAGTTATGAACAATTTTTTCCAAAAAACACGATTTCTCGAGAAAAATATTTCTTTCAGATTTATTTTTACCGAAAAAATGCCAGGGCCAGTGGATCTAAATTTATTAAAATATGGAGTTCTCACATGCTCCTAAACTCATGACTCGGGGGAGAGGATAATTAAGGGGTTACATAGCTTTTTGACGACAAAACAGAGTGACTTTCATAATTATTTTTAAAATTTTTTCATTAAAACGTTATTAAAACAATGTGTATTGTTAGTTAAATAATGTTTAACGTCCGAGATCCCTTATAAATTAAGGCGAATTAAATGAATTAAATTTGACTTTGCAGTTTGCAATACTTGATTTGACAAATTATGTGTGATTGATTATATTCTGAACTGTTATTTATTTATTTATTATCTATGTGTTATTTATTTATTATTGTTATACAAGGATTATTTATTTATAGTATGTTTATTATTTATTTTGTTTATTGTTTTTAATTATTTTTATTTTTTCTTTTACTAATTATTATTTTTTACTATTTATTATTTTTCTATTTATTATTTATTAATTTTTATAAATTTAAATTTTCTGTTGAAAAATTATTTTTTTATTAAGTTGTTACTAATGTTATTATTGATTATTTTTCACGATTTTAAATAATTTTTTGTCATTTATATGTAAATTTTTTCAATTATTTTTATAATTATTTTATGAATATTAAGTTCCTTTATGATTTTATGACTGCAGACTCTACTCCATATCGTCAGGGCATAACAAAAAATTTAAATCTTCGTCTATTTTAATTATTATTTTTTAGTAAGATAATTATTTATTTATTGTTAAATTATTTTAATTTTTTTATTATTATTTTAATTATGTATATAGTTTTTATTTTATTATTTTAATTTTGTATATTTTTTTGGATAGACTCTCTGAAGAGGAAATCATTTAGACTTCGAAACGTTGAAGTATATAAATATTTTATTCATTGTCCGAAAGTTTTTGTTTAATTTGCCTTAATTTATAATGTGCATTGTATTAGATAGGACATGATTTTATGCATTTTTAGCAACTTTGATACTTAAAAAATATTAACATTTGTGCAAACTGTATCTGTTGCCAAAAAAAATTTAAACGACTTGCTGTGTGCATAATAAAACGTTAACAAATCAACTAAAATAAAAAATAAATAGAAAGTTTGTTAATTTACTGTGTGACCTCGTTCGTTCCCAGACGCGAAGGACCAATGCTGACAATGGGTTGAAGAATAAAAAAGTCTTTTTTATGCAAACGGACCAAAAAATCTTTATAAATTGTAAAATACCTATTTAAATTCATAAAATTTGCCTCCGACATTTAAAATTTTTTAAAATTGCCATCGTATTCGAAATCAGAGACCACAAAAATCCCCCAGTTAAGAAAATTCATGCAAATTCTGAAAGTTTTTAAATTTGTGCCCGCCATATTCGTAATCGTCTTTTTTGGAAAAAACTGTTTATAACTTTTTAGCAATTCGGTATAAACAAATTTTAACTACAGAATCTGAAAGAGGAGTAAATTTTACGTTAAAAATTGTAAGTATCAATTTTTTGTATGCATTCTTATAAAAAACGAGGTCCTCAAAGTTGCAATTGACATGTTTCGTCTTTCTGGTCCTTAATGGGTTCGCAGTGAAACGTGAATTCAGAATGAATAAGAACAAATGAAAATATGTTATTTAGGATAAAATAATTAACCGGGTGGAAAAAAAATTAACAATAAATTAAAACGACTAGTTAACAAAAAACAACAAAAAAACTAGTGCGATATTTCAAATTAAAAAAGCAATACCGTAAATTAAAGTCGTTTGCTTGAGTTGTTTCAGCGGAATAAAAACTTGGTGGAAAGTCGATTTGCAGCAATAAAATGCAATCAAGTGGGAAACTCCAATCAGTACTTCATTTCTTTAATTTTTTACCGTTTTTGTGTATTTTTTTTTCTTAACAGACGAGTTTATTTGATTTTCTTTTTTTTTCACCAAAACGAGAAAAAGAATTAAATTGCTAATTATGGGAAATTATATTTTTTTTCAAGAAATAAAAAAAATAAAAATTACCCTTCTCCCCTTTAGCAAAAAAAAAGTGAAGACGAAATAGACACATTACTGACAATTACAGTTAAAAAACACAATTTAAAAACAAAATTTGTCTTCCTTGGCTACAATTTTTTTTTGAGGAAATAACGAGCATTCAAAAACCCAATGCAAAAATACATTTTTGCAAAGCGCGTTACCAACTATGTACATGAAAGTTCGTCGGTTAACTGTAATTCAATTATCGAGACACAATTTCCCCCCTTCAACAACCTCTCCCTCAACATTGGAAATGAAACGAGTCGCTTTTCTGTCATTTTCACAAGGTCCTTTTCTGTTTTTTAATTCACAGCAAAGTTTAATTAGAGAGCCTTTAATTGCTTCGTCATTAAACGATTCCTCCCCATCCCTTCATTTTAACTATTTATCACAAATCTAATGCGCGATTTCAATGATTTTCATTATTGTAGTAATTGCAAAATAAATTTAAATTGTATTTATTTAAAATTTTAAAATGGAAAAATTATTCTATAGTCTTTTTCTAAGGTATACTACACTTTAGAATTTTTAAAAAATTGATTTTTTTGTATTTTTTACCTCATTAAGGTTTCAAAAAACACCTTCTAAAATGTGACGCGCTCTGAAGAAAGGTACCTAACATGAAGTAGTATAAGGAGACCTCACGCGGGTTTAAAATCAGCCTGCATTTGGGGGATCAGAGTTATGAGAGTTCTCACAACGTTCAGAGGTTGCGCCTCTGTGGTGGAAATTTGGTATTAAAATATTGTCTGCTTAGTATTTACATATTACATACAACAAGAACGTGATTTAAAGAAATTTTGAGTCAGTAAAAGGCGAAAGATTTATACGCTTTTTGAAGGGGAACCAGAGTTAACAAAGTTTTAGTGTAAATTCAAAATGTGTGGCATAAATAAGATATTAATGCAAAATATTTACGTCAAAAGTTTACAACATACCGTTTGTGGTGAAAAAAACTTCGATATACTTGCGATTTAATTTGCTCACGACTACCCGAATTACAATTATTTATTACACAATTTGTAGGCATTTTGAGTCATAACACTATCACAACACGATAAACAAAATTTGAACCACGTGTATACGATCTTCATCAAAATATAAACCGTACATTTTTAAAACTTATTCTGTACTTTACATTTTCTCCGCATGAGCGCGCTGCCTCTGAACGTTGTGCAGATTATATTTTCTCATAGTAACTCTGATCCCCCAAAATAATGCTGATTTTTGTCACTATAACCATTGGCGTTGGGTCTCCTTATACTACTTCATGGTACCTAAGAAGCAAACGAATTATAGGTTAGGGTCGTGTTAGAGTTCTCTTCATTAAAAGTTGATTTTTAATTATTTGAATTCGAAATCAATTTTTATTCAATATTTTGGATGTAATGAAGACTTGAAGATCAAAAATTATTAATTAATAATTGATTTTCTTTCTGTATTTTTACTTGAAAAATTAAAAACATAACCTCAATTTTTTTGCTTCTTAGGTACCTTTCTTCAGAGCGTGACACAAATGTTCATAAGCAATAATAATAGTAATAAAAGTAAATTTTCCAAAAATTATTCAATAACTATAAGGAAACCATTGACAAATTAAGTAAGGCTTCAAGGGGATAATAAGGTCTAGCTACCCGGATAGCAATATTGTCCCTCGTACGTTTAGTACTAACTTCAAGTTGCTCAAAATGAGTATTACCTGTCGATAAATATTTTTAGAATTTCATTAATATTTGAAAATTTCTTTCTGTCACAAATGCACAAGAATAACCTAAAAAAGCGACATCTGCAATTAAATAATTTAATAATATGCAATTTCTTAAAAAATTATAACCTTATGAGAGTTTAAAAAATTACTTTCAAAGTGTTTGACTATTTCAACAACAAAATTTCATTAATAATGTGATTTGTAAAATTTTTATGTATAAATAAATCTAGATAATATATATACATATTATGTCAAATTTTATATATAATAATCGTCGTGATTCCAGATTTCCGGATCTCTGTCCACACTTGAAGTTAGTTATAGTTATTCTTTTGTTTTTTATACGTTTTGATAGAAAATAGAAATATACATTATTATTATTACATTATAATAATCGTAAGTTTCCTTTCCGCTAGCAAATTATCTGTATTTAATTTTTTTTTTTTTTTTTTTTTTCTTAAAAATTCATTTTTGTGAGTTATTGTCATTTTTTTAATGTCAAAAAGAAACAAAAAAAAATTCGTTTTATTCACTTCACAAAATTGACAAAAATTCCACTCCATATTTTTATATTCCTGACTTTTTCCTAATTTTCAACAAAAATATTTACATTTTTCTTATCCTGCTAATAAATTGAATTTATGCTACGAATTATATTATTCATGAAACAATTTAAAATAATATATTTCTTGCGAAGAATTTTAAAAAAATATTTGAAAATAATTGAATATTTTCAATGAAAAATGTTATTATTTATAAAAATAAATGAATTTTTCAGAAGAATTTTATTATTTACAAAAATAATTGATTTCTTTAGGCAAATTTTGTTATTTTTGGAAATAATTGAATTTTCTTGAAATATTTTATTCTTTATTAAAATAATTAAATTCTTGTGAAGAATTTTTTAAAAAATTTTGAAAATAATTCGAAATTTTCTGAAGAATTTTATAAATTTTAAGAAAAATTGACTTTTTTTTAAGAATTTCATAATTTATGAAAATATTTAATTTTTTTGGAATATTTTTCTATTTTTATAAAAATAATTAAATTCTTGTGAAGAATTTTTAAAAAATTTTTGAAAATAATTCGAAATTTTCTGAAGAATTTTATAAATTTTAAGAAAAATTGACTTTTTTTTAAGAATTTCATAATTTATGAAAATAGTTAAATTTTTTTGGAATATTTTTCTATTTTTATAAAAATAATTGAATTCTTGCGAAGAATTTTTTAAAAAATTTTGAAAAATAATTAAATTTTTCAGAAAAATTTTATAAATTTTGAGAAGAATTGAATTTTTTGAAGAATTACATTTTTTCAAAGGTTTTTGTAATTTATGAAAATAATTGAATTCTTTCGAGAAATTTTATTAATAATTGTTGAAAAAATAATTTAATTACTTTCGAAGAGTTTTATTATTTATTAAAATAATTTAATTCCTTCAAAGAATTTTATTAATTAGGTAAATGATTAAATTCTTGCGTCGAATTTGATTAAAATTGATGAAAATAATTGAATTTTTTCCTACAATTTTATCATAAATTTTTTTGAATAATTGAATTCTGTTTGGTTATTTTATAAAAATAGTAGATATTGAAAATCATTGAAATGTGAAAAGTTTTTAAAGATAATTAAATTTTACAAAGAATTCTATTTAAAAATTTGGTAATAATTGAATGTTGGTTGGAAATTTTATTAAATTTTTTTGAAAATAATTGAATTCTTGCGAACGATTTATTTGAATTTTTAAAAATAATGTAATTTCCAAGAAGAAATTTATTACTTTTAATAATAATTGAATTATTGTGATGAATATTGTTATTTATGAAAATAATTTAATTTTGTAAAGAATTTTATTGAAATACCGCAAAATAATTGAATTTTCGGGAGCAATTTTTTTTATTATTTAAAAACAAATTTTTATTAAAATTATATTAAAACAATTAATTTCTTTCGAATAATTTTATTAAATTTTTGAAAGTAATTGAATTATTGCGGTAAAGTTTATTAAAATGTTTAAAAAGAATTGAATTTCCGTTGAAAATTTTATTACTTTTGAAAGGAATTGAAATCTTCATATGAATTTTATGAACATTGGTTTAAATAATGAATTTTTAAATGTTATGAAAATTTTATTAGTTTAAATAATTGAATTCTTGTCCAAAACTTTATTTATGAAAGTAACTGAATTTTACGATTATGAAAATAATTAAATTCTTGCTTAGAATTTAATCAAAAATTTTTTTGAAAAAATGGAATTTACATGAAAAATTTTATAATTATTAAAATATTTGAATTATTGGGAAAAATAAATTGCATAAAATTTTGTTAAATAAAATTGATTTTTTTCAGTATTAGCGAATTAAAAGTAGTGGAAATTCTCTAAAAAAATATTGTTTATATTCTTTTTCGTAAAGTTAAATACCTATTATAGCTAACAATTTTTTTTACCTTCTCTATTCTTTAGAATAATTAAAATTTTCGTAATGAAGTTTTTTTTAATTTAGGTATCAGATAACAATTTTTGTGAAATTCAATTTTCCTCGTACAAGAAAGTTTAATTATTTTCAATTTTAAAAATCTAATGCCAAATTTGAAATTAGTATCGAAATTTGTTAAAGTTTTTTTTATATACTTTAAGGTTTAAAAATATAATATATTTTGAAAATTTTATTCCAATTAGTTTTTCAGTTATGTTTCATAATAAGTATTTCTTTAAAAATTATTTAAATTAAAATGACTTGAAATTGTTTACAATAAACATTGTAGCACAATATTCCCGCGCGCTTGCGCGCGGATAATTCGGCTAGTTTCATTAATAATGTGATTTGTAAAATTTTTATGTATAAATAAATCTAGATAATATATATACATATTATGTCAAATGTACAAATGTTCTGTACGATTTGAATTTATAGTTTAGTGTTAACTTGAGTAAAACCTAAATTTATTTAATTTCCAATTAAAAGGTAATTTTTTTTATATTGTAAGATATTTTATATACATATATTTATTTTTATATACTTACATTGTAACAATTTTCAATATTCGTTAATATTGCTCTTTGCATTAAGTAATAATCATTTTAAAAATTGTTTAATGAATTTATAAAATAATGAACGTTTCTATTTCATGTGTTTCTTACAAGGGAAAATATTTAAAAAAGTATTGACAAATTCTTAAAAGTGCAAAAAGATTTATAGATTCATGTTCAAGATTAGTTGATTAATTATTCTAAAATAAAAAAAACTAGTAAAAATATAAAAATAATAGATAAAATATATTTTTAAAGTCCATCCGCCAAATAATTTTGACGTTATTATCAATTAATTACGAGAAGGGGGAATCATTGAATTTAATAAAAACTCACCGAATATAGAGTATTTTTGATAAACTTTTAGGATCTTTTAGCACTTTTTTAATTTTTCCTTTAAATATACAAGAAATATTAAGTTGAAAGTACGCGATTTCCGAATAGTTGCGTACTTTACAACTTGATAACTCCGTTAAAGAAAAATAAAAAAATTTATCACTTTCACAACTTGTAAATCAAAACGATATTTATACACTCAAAAATATTCGTTTTGGTCCCGGGTCTAATTTAAAAAATACAAACGTTTCAAAATTGAACACTTTTTCAGATTAAAACTATTTATATTCTTTTAATGGATACTGGTTTTTTGTTGTTAATCACGTTCCCATCATCGTGTTTAAATTAAAAGCCAACTTCAATGTTAAGAATATAAATAGTTTTAACCTGAAAAAGTGTGCAATTTTCAAACCTTTGTATTTTTTAAATTAGACCCGGGACCAAAACAAATATTTTTGAGTGTATAAATATCGTTTTGATTTACAAGTTGTGAAAGTGATAAATTTTTTTATTTTTCTTTAACGGAGTTATTAAGTTGTAAAGTACGCAACTATTCGAAAATGGCGTACTTTTAACACAATATTTCTTGTATATTTAAAGGAAAAATTAAAAAAGTGCTAAGAAATCCTGAAAGTTCAAAAAAAAAAATACTCTACATTCGGTGAGTTTTTATTTAATTCAATAATTCCCCCTTTCGTAATTAATCGATAAAAACGTGAAAATTAGGTTATTTGGCGGATTGACTTTAAAAACATATTTTATCTATTATTTTTATATTTTTACTAGTTTTTTTTATTTTAGAACAATTAATCAACTAATCTTAAACATGAATCAATAAATCTTTTTGCACTTTTAAGAATTTTTCAATAATTTTTAAAATATTTTTTAATTTCTAAAAAGGTGCCATTTTTTGCAAAGTGTCCACTTTACACCCATATTTTAAGAAAAGTAATAAATATTTTAATATAATTCTTTTCATTTCGTTATTCAGAGGTCATACAAATTCAATTCTAAAAGTATCAATTTTTTTTTAAATTTGGCTGCAACGACTTTTTTCGAAATATAATGGTTTGACCCAAACGTGTTTTTTATTAAGTCTAATTTTTTTATATTATTAACATTATTATATATATTTAGCCACAAATCGAAAGTACAACTGGTTCATTTTATTTCAATCGATTTTTCGTCAACGATAATGGATTTTTATGCAAAAAACCTTCGATTTAAAAAACAGTTTTAATTTTTTGTTTCGGATGACTGTGTCAATTATTTATATATTCTCCAAATTATTTGAAGCTAAAATAAAAAAATGTGATTGTAAATTGTTGTTTTAAAGTTTTATTTCATCGTTTCTCATCAAACAGTCACAAGAATGTGTAAAGTAATCATTTTACGCGCTGCTAGCGGTGTGTAAAGTAACACTTTACACACCGCTATAAAAAGAAGTGCTTTACACACTGTTTTTAGTGTGTAAAATTCAATTTTACAGGTTAGTGTTGCAAAAAAGATTTTTTTACATATTTATAATAAAAGAGCTAAGATAAATATCTTAACAATTTGGTCTTTTAAGAGCCTTCTAAAGTGTAGTAGTACCATAATTAGAATTTTTACACCCAAAGAACAAAGACAATTTCGAAATTATTTAAAGGAAATTTGAAAAGATTATCTAACAATTTATTGTAAAATTGTTTTTTATTTTTAAATTTCCCGCTTTATTTGGAAACAAAATTTTAGCGGGAGATAAGTATTTTTCTGTTAAAAAAAAACAGTTTTAATTGGATAAAATTTTTTACTTGTATTTTAAGTGATTATTAATAAAAATTAATTTTTTATATCTTTCAGCCTGACTTGTTTGCTTTCGAAATTTTAAATGGACATCTTTACCTACATGCCGATTTGGGAAGTGGGCCAATCAAGGTGAAGGCCTCAAAAGTTCGTGTCGACGATGGTGTTTGGCATGACGTTGCTTTTCGTCGTGTCGAACGAGAGAGCCGAGTCACAGTCGATCAAATAACAATTGAATTTCGCACACCAGGTAATACTAAAAAAATTTTTTTGTCTTCTGGAAAAATTTTGCTGAAATTTTTTTTAATTAGGAGAGTGTGTCTTGATATGTGACGGGTTTTGTTTTTGACCCATAAATTGTAAATAGATAAACGAAATTTTAAATAAAATATTCTTTTCGAAAATAACTTAAATAGGCAACTTTTATTTAAAGAAAGTGTAGTTTGTTCGATTTAAAAAAAAACAGAGGTTGATGGAACAATTAGCAATTTTGACATTGCTTTTGAGTTGTTGAAAGAGAAGTACATAAATTTATTGTTCTATTCTGAAAAACAATGTGGTCTTTCATTTTTTTTTTTACTTTAAACTTTTATTTTGAACATTTCAGGGTAGTTATTTCAATTTGAAAGAAATAGGGTGTGATTTCGGGAAATATGGTAAACACAAAAGTATAAACTTCGTTTTTAGTTTATATATCTATAATAAATGATTGACTTAATAAAATTAAATAAAATTACAACTTGAATTTGAAGAAAATTAATGAAAGATCTACAGTCGGTGAAATGAAAAAATTACTTGAAAATTTCTTGCATAATAGTAGAAAAAAGTAACTCATCGAAACGTAATTTTTTTGTTTTTAGAAAATGAATTTTCAGTTTAAAAAATATTCTAAGTCAGATAGTATCGTAGAATTTGATACCCGCTGTACTAAAATGAAAATATTTATATAGAGTCGTAAATATGATTTATTTAGACTTTCCATTTTTTTCTTTGCCTATTTTTTTATTTTTCATTTTTTTTTTGCTTTAAAAATGGGCTGAAGGAAGAGGAGTAGGACGGGGTGCATACTGAATATGGTAACATATATGTGGTGCTTTATCACTTACGCGGTTTACGAGTAAATCCCGTAGCCTTTACCTCAGGCACAAATAGTACAGAGAAAGGGAATTCGCGGTTTGCGATCATAATTCATTGTTACACACTCGAGAACACTTATGCCACACCAGCCAACATTTTGTGCCCAGAATGATGCCGTATTTTACCAAAGCACCTGACAACGAATCTGCTAAAAAAGAAATTAAAAACAAACTAACAAACATTAAAAATTGTCAAATATTTTATTTTCAAAAATTTAAATAGAAAATTTTGAAAAATATTTTCTATAATCGTAGAAAATAAGGTTAATAATATTAAAAAAGAATTCTTTAATATTTTTTTAGCAAAAATGATTCTGAATTTGACGCCAATAAAGTTTATTCAAATTTGTCGCGAAATTTAAATATAAAAGTGTTAAAATTTTAATTTATTTAAACCAGAAATAAATTTAGAAAATAGGTATTATCTAGAGTAAAAAATTCTCCCTAAACATTAAAAGGTAATAAAAATGGAATTTATCTGGGAAATTAAAAATATTATTTTTAACTTTCTTTCTAATTTTCATGTTTGCAATTTGTTTAAAAATTTTTTGATAAATTTTAACTTTTTGTCCATTTTAATTTGTCTAAAATGTTCTTGAATTCAATTAGAGAAAAAAAAATTACGTATCAACAATTGAAATTAAATGTAGAGTAAAATCGTTTTTCCGAGATTGACTTTTGTTATTCTATACTCCATTTTAGACTTGCCTTCCGCCGTAATATTTACTCAGACTCACGAAAAAACTTCTTTTACCTCGATGAAAACCGATTGAATAAACTCGTATGCAACAGTCGCAAAAAATAGAGAAAAAGAGAAAGAGAAAAAATGTAAATTCCCAGAATTACGAGAAATGGGAAGAAAAAATTGTTTGCTACATGACTCATTTCAAATACTTTTCACGTTTTATTAATTAAATAAATATTTCTCTTTAATAAGAATAGAATAAAAATCGATCAAATACTTAAATAAGGAATATTTAAAAATTTTCCTAACCCACGTAAAAAAAAAAACAGTTGCCAGCCATTCCCTGGAGTAAAAATGGTAATAAAAATCAAAAAACTCACTAGCAATTTTTGTAAGTGACTCTCGGGAATTTGTCCGGGTGAATTTATGTTTAGCACAAGAAATAAAAACAAATACGTTAATAAATTAATAATTGCGTGGAGTTTGAAAAAATGAATTTAAAGAAATTAAAGCAATAAAATGACATTTTGATGAAGTTAATTAAATTTAAAAGAAATGTCGAAAAAATGTTCATTAATTATAGAATAATAAACGAAAAAAGTTATCGATGTGGAATAATTGAAGAGAATGAATATAGAAATAATTGAATTAGGTCATAGAATATTGAGAGCAAATTAATTAACTTAAAATAATAATTAAAAATATATTTTAAGAAAGAAGAAAGAAAAAATTAAAACTTTTTTCAGCCCACAAATAGCGGATTGTGAATCTGACAATATGTCAGATGAATTTTGGCTGTGTTATCATACAAATTTCTTTTTACATTTAATTGTTTATAACAAATAAGAAAATGTTTATTGTAACATAATTGATTGACATTAGAATCCGTTAAATGTTTCTTATCAACAAAATTTTGTTAATTTCCTTCTTTATTAATTAAATAATATGCAATATAGACAATATAGCCTTTATAAAAACACAGATTTTCTAACCGATTTAGGACCATAGAAACGAATGTTTTTATATAAAAATATTACACTTATTGGTAAACAATTTCACTTTTTTACAATAAAAAAATATTTATTATCCACAAAATACAAATGATTTATTCGAAAGTAATTTTTTAAATCGCTTTTAATAGGCTAGTTTGACTTGCGGTATGAACTTGCGTGTTTTATAAGCGTGTGCCTTATAAGCAAAAATAATAAAAAAAAACAACAAAAAAATACTTTCCTTTATTTCACTTACTCATAAAAAATTGACATCGTGAGCATCATGTAATAATTTAATGCTATAATAATTAAATTGTTCTTTTTAATAAAATTAAAATCTTATATTTGAATCGAATTTACAAATTATATTAAATTAGAAATTTGTTTATATTCTAATATCACTTTACTAATAATTTACATTGAAGATTAATTATTTATTTCCACTATGTAATTTTTATTTATTTAAATACAGTTTTTGTCCATAAATATCAAACTTATAATAAATCGCACATCATTTGTCGAATAAAATTACATACAATTATAAAATTTCATTCTGTTGTTAATAATTAATAATTATAAAAATACTTTTAAAAATGAGATGTTCAACGGCAACTTAAAAATTTGTTGATCTTCCTAATATTATCGACAAAAAAAGGTAGCAAAATTCAGTCTGATTTAAAAATTTAAAATTTTGAAAATATGAAAATTTTTGTATTCTTAATGCTAAACAACACCACTTTTAGAAAAAGAAGTTTCTCCCCTCGTTTGTATAGAATTCAAAAGAAATAATCATTTGTCCATCAATTAAATTTGGAAAAAATTTCTCTCTCACTCCTGATAGTGAAAAAAAACAGGAAAAAATTTATAACTAATTATTTTAACCGATTTTCGAATAATATCCACGATAGCATAAACCCGTAAATTTTTGATTAACGATAACCGATTAAACGCTCTTTGAACTCAACAAACAATGTGATTTATCAGAATCACTCATCCATGAAGTGAAATGAAATTTTCCCTCTTCCTCGTGAATTTATTTTGGTCATCGTTTTACGCTAAAGTGAGAAATTTCGACGATGATTATCACCCACGAGCGATTTAATTAATTTCAATTTGTTTTCCTACATTTCAAAGAAAATGCAAATCTGTATTTAATATGTATAATTACACGGATTTTCAATTTTCCGAGTTAAAATCAAATTTTTCTTTGAAACGCAAACATTAGAATATTTGCTTTTTTTTATATTAGTATATTTCATTTTATTTAGGATTATTAGTATTTTTCTTTTATTTAATTTATTATCATGTAATTATTATTAATTATTATTTCAATAACTGATTTATTACTGAATGGATACTGTTTAATGCAATAAAATTAAATAAATTAATCGACAAGGCATTAATTGATTAATGGAATGAATAATTAGCGGATTAACAAATAAAATGATGAACAATTTTGTTTTCTTGAAGGCGAACATAAAAGTTCCTTCTATATAGTTTTCAAACTAATTAAAATGCCGTTCGTACAACTATTTCAACTATATTGAAGGAAGGAGAGGTGAATTTATATTTAGATCGAATTGCCATCTTTGTCTATAGCAAATATGTATATATAAACGTGGAGTACTATCACGAAATGTTCGGGAAGCCGCGCGAAAGGAAATACTGACAACAGGGATGGAGTTTGTGGGTTTATTAAACCGATAAATAAACAGTAAGCAAGTTCTGCTTGACGAGATCGTTTCTGCCAAGTCGTCAAATTATATGCGCAAACTTTGACGAAACCCCTACTCCAAAATCCCAGGCACTTTTCAAGCCATGTCAGCAAAACCAGTCAAAGTTGCATTCAGTTTCGAGATGTTGCACCAAGTCCTCACCCGTTGGCTATAACTTACAGATATATATATATATATATATATATATATATACTTCCATATGCCAATTTCTCGACAAACAATAATCGCATCTCACTTTTTTAAGGAAAAGAAATTCTTTTTCTTCAATAATAAATATAAATTCACTATAAATACAAAATAAATAAGATAGAGACATTCATTCATAGTCATACCTAATCCTTTTTACATAGACTATATTAGAAAAATTATTTTCATTATATTCCATTATATTTCGATTAAAGTCGTTGCCGATTAATTTTAAAAAATTATACTATTTCGCAGGAGTAATTTTAAAGCTAATAAAATAGCTGAATAAAAAGAATTTTTCAAATATTTTTCATATTTATTGTAAAATAAGCATCTAAAGTATATGAAGCAGTTATTATTATTTAAACAATTTTTTTAGCTTAGTCTTTTTTTGAAAAAAATTTTTTTTTAATAATTACGAAAATTTAATTTTTTTGAAAGAAAAATAATATAATTAGGGAAAATTTTACCAACCCTAATTAAAAATTAATTAATTTTCAAATAAATTATTATTTTTGTTTAAAATATAAATTTATTTTTAATGTAAATCTGCATATCAAAAAAATTTGATAAATTTACATGTTTAGAAAAAAACTGCATCTTTTAAGTATACTATTCTGTTAATAGTTAGTAATTAACAATAATAATTTGTTTAAATCTTGCTTAAACAATAATAACTATGTTTTAAATTTGCATTGGTATTTATGTTAGGTCCGGTAAATTACAAAATTAGAAAAAAATACACCTCTCTAGGTACAATATGTAAAAAATTAGTAATTAACAATAATAATAATAATTTGTTTAAACAAATATAAAAAAATTTGCACAGTATTCTTACGAATTTATAGCCTGACATTCTCCAAAAAGAAAAATCGAATTCGGTTAAAATTTACGACTTAGAGGTGACTTTGAACGTTAGTTTATATGTAGAGTATAGTCTCTCTAAATTTAAATTAGTCAAATTATAACTATTTCAATTAGTAACATGGCTTTTTACTAATAAATTAGTTATTTTATTATTATCTACAAACAAATTAGTCACATTTTCATTACTAAATCAAATAGTAACCCTATTCTACTAATTCAATCAACAACATTAGATTACTGATTGAATTAGTTAAAGTATTCTTCTTAAAGATAACAATAACCTTAATTTTGAGATTTTATTTCGTAAATAACTCCTGATTTTTAAAAAGTCTATTAACAACAGTTTAAAAATTGGTAAATTAAAATACTGTAATAATACATAATATATATGTATTTCAAGAATGACACTAAACTGTTAATTTAGAAAAAAAAAATATTCTGTGCTTTGGCAAATTGCATCGTTTCTTTTTGTCATGTTGACGCGTCTCACGTGAACAATTTTGTAACTTTACAGTTTTGTTTAAAATAGAATAAAAAATAATTATAATTTTATGTGGAACTGAAATACAGGATCATTTTCTGAAAATGTGTAAGTACCTGTTTATATATGTATTGACCAGAGTATTATTCAATTCAATAACTAATTGTTCAGAAAATATTTAGGTTATGTTTTTAAACAAAACATATTTTTCACGATTAACGTTTAAATTTATTAAATCTTTTTTATATTGATTATCATTTTCTACTATTTTATGCACTGTATTTAAATAATATGATTATAGAGAAAAAATCTCTTGTCTGTGTTTTGTTTTACATACATATTCGAATCAAAATGAAAAATTCCAAGCCAAAGAGTTCTGTCTCATCATTGAATGTTACTCTCACGCAATTTAATCCTATAATGAAAACATTTCTTATAACTCTGACCAAGATGAGGTCGAAATTCTCTATTGTCGTAAAATCAATTTAACAACGTGTGTTTAGATATCTAAATTTAAAATTTATAACTGTTTTTATCAAACTTTTATATTTAAACTTACTTTAACTTCGTCACATTTTTGTTTTTAATTGTTAGTACATAGTGCGTATTTGTTACAATTAGAGCTGTGATTTTGTAGTAAAAAATAATAATAATTTCAAAGTGTACCAAAGGTATTAATTATTTTAATAGAAATGTCTTGTTTGAATAAAATTACTTAAATGGAATAAAGTGTTTTCCATATAACTTATTTCATTTGTGAAAAACAATTCTATTACTGTTACATTTAGTTAGAAACTCACTAATTCATTCAATAAGTTAAGTTACTAATTTATTTAGTAGCCTCTATACTACCAATTCAATTAGTTAACTTTGACTAATTCACAGTAAACGAATCCGTCCTATTTGAATTAGTCAAAATCTACTGTGAATTAGTCAATATCTACTAATTCAAATTTAGAGAGTTTTTTCTTTACAAATCTAAAAAAACCAATTAGACTTGCATTTATAGTTAATAAATTATTAAACGTACATAAATTTTTACCAAGAAAATGAAAAGTTACGAAAATTGGACAATAATTAACACAGGCATACAAAAAAAAAGTTGTCTGTTTATTGAACCAGACATACATATATCTTAACGTATTTTTGCCCGCTGAAAACGAATCTTAAGTCACAATTGCTCCATCACCCTATGGTTTTTTTCAAATCAAGAAAAATAAAAAAATTAAAATAACAGATTTTTCTTCAAAACATAACAAGAAATTTATGTACTTATCTCTTTCAACAACTTTAAAGCTATGTCAAAATTGCCCAATCACCCTCTTTTAAAAAAAAAATAAATAAATAAATAAATAAAAAAATAAAAAATACCCTTAAATGTACAAAATGTGTGTATCAAAATGTGCATTAATTCTTGACAAAATTGTTTTTTTGGCATGAAAATGAATCGATTCATGTGTACAAAGTATATATTTTATCAATATTTATCAAATAAATCGATATTTTTATTTTTGGAAAAAATTAATATTTTGCATTTTTTGATATTTTATCTTAACTTTTAAAATTAATTGTTCTGTTTTGAGGAGAAATCTGTTATTTAATTTTTTTTTAATTTAAACTTTTTTTAAACTTTTTTTTTAATTTTAACTTTTTTTTTGTTTAGGGTAGTTTGTTGGATTTAAAAAAACAAAGTGTGATGATGCAATATTGCAATTTGACATTGCTTTTAAGTTGTTAAAAAAGAAGTATAGAAAATTATTGGTTTGTTACAAAAACAAAGTGGTTTTTCATTTTTTTTATTATATATTTTGAATTTTCACATATTTGGAGTAGTTTTTTCAAATTCAAAAAACAGAAGGTGATGGAGCAATTTTGACAATGCTTTTGAGATGTTAAAAGAGAAATACATAAATTTATTCTTCTGTTTTAAAAAACAATGTTGTTTTTCATTTTTTTTTTACTTTAAACTTTTATTTTGTACATTTAAGGGTAGGTTTTTAAATTTAAAAAAAAACAGAGGGTTATGGATCAATTTTGACATTGCTTTTGAGTTGTTGAAAGAGAAGTACATAAATTTATTGTTCTATTCTGAAAAACAATATGGTTTTCAATGAATTTTAAATTTTTCCCTATTTTTATCAGATTGAAACATGTATTTTTTAAATACGACAATTTGATATTAAAATTTAGTTTTTCTTTGCGTCTGGCTTCTCACCCCCTGTTAAAACCCAATATTTTCCAAAAAAGGAGGAAAAGGTAGTGTGAGGAGAGAAGTATAGAGAAAAGACACTATTCGATGGCAATTATTACCCGTAAAAAAGTCATTGAACAAATGGTCCCTAATAAATTGTTTTTAGGAATGCTTTCTCGTTTCAAATTTCGTGTATTGTTGCGAATGGTCGTCGTCAATAACAATATTTCATTTGGCGTTGCACAAATCCCAATTTATCAGACGATGACAATGCCCCTTTTGAATTCTCCCGCTTGATCCACCTTTCCATAAATTTATTATCTACTCCATTGTATTTCTCAATGAATGATTTTAGTAAATATTCCCACTCTCATTTGTTATATATGTTGGGGAAAAAAGTAATTAAATATAAAAAAAGAGAGGATTACATCTATATAAAAGGAAAATCCACTCTATTTAATTTCACATTTATATACATACACATTCCATGAACATTTCAAAGGTAAAATTACAGAATTTTTAAATTGAACATTTTTCATTGGTTTCCTATTGAGGTTTTCATTTTTTATTAATACACTTTATTATAGTTTTTATTAATATTATTATAGGATAACAAATTTTATTAAATTGAACAGAAATGTTGTAATCTCCTTTTTTATTTTTAAATATTAAATACTTTTTTAATTGAAATATACTTTTTATTTATATAAAATTCTGTGTATTCACTTAGCAGTAGTGGAATTAAAAGAGAATAATATTTAATAATTACTGGAATAAATAAATACGATTTTTATACTTATTTAGAAAGCATGCTTCATATGCGTAGAATTTATTATTCATATATTTATATTCGTAGAACTATGGGTCTCGCAATCTCTTTATTTTTAAAGTAAAAAATGTAAAATACATTTTTTAACTTTTAGACCTGAGAGGAGTCTTTTTAATTTTTGAATAGATTATAAAAGCGATGTAATAATTAAATTGTTTTGAGCACCTGGCTTTTAAACTAAAAAGTTAATTAAGCCTAAGTTGAAAAATGGAAAAAACCTGAATTTTCATTTTATTTGATTTTTTAAGTAGATTGAATTATAAAGTGAATAAAACTATATTTAGAACTTATTCTAGTAAGAAGTCTTTAAATTTAGGGTGTTTAATTCAGAATATCGTAAGTTTTTCCTCAGTTTCTAGTAATTTTAGTCTCCTGTCATATTTGTACTTCTTATCATTCGGTATATACGTTTCTTCAAAACCAATGAAATTGAATATTTTTTTAAAATTTTGGTTGAAATGTTTATAAAAACTGTTGTAGTTCATCTCATTTTTGGAAACTTATTGATTATATTTGCAATCGAATGAGATAAAAGCGCAGTCAATTGGATAAACAGTTATTAAAAAAAGTACCGAAAGTTATTTATTTAGAAAAAAACATAAATAAATTATATGTTAATAACCTGGGGGGAAGTATAATCGTAGAAATTCAACCCATTATTCAAAAGAAATACTACTTCAGTTTCTTCACAATTGCAACATTTATTTCATCGAGCAACAAAATGAGCAAAATAATTTTTTTTTCTCAAGTTATCTCGAACTTTGAATATTAATTATTTGTACAAAACAAGAAAAGGAATAATTGTGGTCTTTTAAGCGACCCCGATGAGCAGCCAAGCATTTATTTTTAAATAATTAACTAGCGAATAAGACAATACCGACTTCTCGGATTTTTATCTGATCAATTTATTGTTGAAAATGAAATTCAGTATTTAAAATTTTTAATTTTTGTCAAATTTCAAATGCTTCAGGTGATTCAACGCAATTAGATCTTGACGGCTTAATGTACATAGGAGGAGTGGGAGCTCCATTCGCACCCCTAACTGTTCCGCCAGTTTTATGGACCGGAACTCTTCGTCAAGGCTACGTTGGATGCATGAGAGACCTTGTCATCAATAGTCAACCTGTGGATATTGCCGGTTATGCACAGCAACAAGATTCAGGTAGCAAAAATTGCTATAATAAAATTTTTATTTTTTACTAGAAAGTTTTAATAATAAATTATTTTTAATCATTGTTAATAACATTAAATTAAAATTCAATGTTAGAAAGATACATTTTTAAAAACACAATTTTTATTTAATATTCTTTTTACTGTATTATTAATTATAACTTGATTTTAATTTGGCAAGTTAATTTGGTAAGTTGACTTAATTGTAATTTAACTTTTAAAACAAATCAAAATTCAACTTCATTTAATCCGTCTTTAACTAGAGGGATAAACCATTTTATTTCGCCTAATGTATTTTTGACCACAATACTTAATAATCTATTTTGACAAAATAATTTAATTTTAGGACATCGGACTCATTTAAATAATAAGTATTTTAAATACTTTTTTGACTATCAGCTAAGAAATATAAAAGAAGTTACCTTAAAAACTAACCATTCTTCATTTTATCGCGATTTTAAATGTTTCGTAACATCCTTTGAGAAAAATCGATTTATGCTAAATTTTTGAAGCACGTTGATTGAAGCAATATCTTCTTGCTGCAAAAATTTCGCTTTAGGTTCTGCACTAGTCTTCGAAGGAAATTGATTCAAAATAAGTGTTTATTTTGTAGGTTACGGACAAGTATTATAACTAACTTGAAATTGGTTTGCAACTTGCGATAAAAGTCAAATTCGAAATAAAACGATTTTTTTATTTAAAGTAAATTTAAAATTATATTTATGTGAATTTAAATATATTTATTGCAATTAAATTTTATTAACACAATTAAAAAATATAATTTATTAAATTTCATTAATTAAACTTTATATACCTTTAATTAGATAGAAATGAAACTCTTTTTTTAAAAGTCAGTTTCACATTATTTTTCTGTGAATTAAAATACCTATATTTATTTGAATTATATTAATGAAAGTAATTAATTAATTGTATTTAATTATCTAAAGTTCCTAAACATCTAGTTAGAATTAAATGCGAAATGAAACAATTTTTTGAAAGTCAATTAAAAGTAGCTTTATGTCACTTTAAAAATATATATTTAAATTTAATTTTATTAACAAAATTAATCAAGTTTTCTAAATATTTATTTGAATGAAATGAAGCGAAACGATTTTTTGAAAAGTCGAATTAAAATTATCTTCATGTGACTTTAAATATATTTATTTGAATTAAATTTTATTAATAAATCATTAATTAATTATTTTTAATTAAATAAATTTTCTACACATTTAATTGGAATGAAATAAAACTTTTTTTAAAAGTCAGTTTCAAATTATCTTTATGTGAATTTAAATATGTTTATTTAAATTAAATTATAATAATTAAATTAAATTTCACTAACAAAATTAATAAAATTTCATTAATTAATTGTAATTAATAAAGTTTTTTTACCATTTAATTATTTTTTGAAGTAATAAATTAAATTTTCATATAATAATAAAAGTTTACAATTTTTTGTTTTAATTACTTATAATTACTATTTTGACATTAAATCAAATACTGACTGTGCTTTTATTGATACCTAAACGAAATATAACTTTAACATAATTGGTTAAAAATAAAGATCAAACTGTTGAGAAATTATAAAAAATAATAAAATGAAGAAGTTTTATAACCCTTTAGAAAATTTATGTGAATCTATAAAGTTTTTCGAAAAAAATTTTTGCTGTATTTAAATAATATTAAAGTGTATTTAAAATGCTTATTATTTAAATATTTCCGATTTCCTAAAATTAAATTACTTTGCCAAAACAAATTGATAATAATTATAATTGATAATAATAATAATATATAATAATAATAATAATAATAATAATTTTCTTTATAATTGATGTAATTAATTATTATTATTATTATTATTATTATTATTATTATTATTCTTATTATTATTATTATTATTATTATTAGTATGATTATTATTATTATTAGTATTATTATTATTATTATTCTTATTATTATTATTATTATTATTATTATTATTATTATTATTATTATTATTATTATTATTATTATTATTATTATTATTATTATTATTATTATTATTATTATTATTATTATTATTATTATTATTATTATTATTATTATTATTATTATTATTATTATTATTATTATTATCAATTATAATTATTATATATTATTAATTTATTATTTACAAATCATTATGCATTTCACCATCCCATAGCAGATAATAATATTTTCCCAAAGTATTCGAATTTTTTGTAATGGTCAAAAATACATTAGGCGAAATAAAATGGTTTGGCCCTAGAAATTAATTTAACTTAATGTTAGCATTTTTTTTAATATTGAGCTAAGGGATTCCCAATATCATGGAGACTTTTGTCACGTTTCGAAAATAAACGTTGATACTATTAAAAAGTAAATAATTAAAAGTTCCTGTCATAACGCAATTCATAATATTTTCAAAACAAAAACATTGAGCAATTGATCTTTTTCATTTGCAAAACTAATTAATTAAAATATCCTACGACTACGATAATTTATGATGACACTTGGAATCTATTTTATCTTTTTCCATTCTACTTCAAAGTTTCCTGGCATTCTCTATGTTTTCCTCAAATCTTTCTCTTTCTCTCTCTCTCTCTCTCTCTCTCTCTTTCCCCTTTCAACTTCTACCTCAAATAAATTCATTTTACACAGAGATACTTTTGCCAATTTTCGTTTTTATTTTCTTGATGAAATTAAATTGCCTAATTTTATGTTCAGTCAAGTTTACAATCCTCTTGAGAGTTCTTGATTAAAATAGAAAATTACTTGGTAAAATAGACTTCTTTTTTATTTTGTTAGTGAATTCTTTTTTGGCATTCATTTTGTATTTTCTTTATAATTGTTAGTTTCTTCAATATGAAAAATAGAACAAAGATTAGACATGTTGTCCAATATGTAATTTCAATTATCAGTATTGTTCGATTTCATCTTGGCAAAAAAAATTTCTATCCGTTTTTTTTGCTAAAATTAAAGAGATATTTTAAATTTTTTGATAGTAATAATTTGCTTAGGGTTTAAATAAAGTGCCTCTACCATTTTTTAAGCTGAAAATTATATTTTAGTTAGATTCCTACATTGCCGACAGACGGTAAAATTCATTTCTTTCACGAGGGAAATATTACATTACAAATATTGTTTGCAAAATTATTCGCCACGTATTTTTAAATTCATATTGAAAAAATTACAAAATCTAATTTGAAAGGAACATAACGTTTCTATGTTGTTAAAAAACCGAAAATTTTTCTTCACGCAAACAACATTTGTAATTTTTGCTTCATTTTGTGACAATAGTAATTTTCAAGTACCATGCACTCTCCGAGAATACAAGTTTAAAAACAAAAAACCACAAGTGAAATGTGATGTATGTCACGTCGTGTATTTAACGAGAATTTAATTTATTTTACAGAAGCTTCTGGTTTTTACGTAAATTTATGATGTTATAAGTGACGTTAAAAACAGTTTTAGCAACTCTCGTAACTTTGAAGCACAATGATTTTCACAGTTTTCTTGTTGTTTTTTTTTGGTGCGTTGTGTGCAGGTGCTGTGAGACCAGCTTGTCATATACAATCTCCACATTGTTCGTCACAGCCGTGTATGCATGGCGGCCATTGTCTCGAAGGATGGAACAGATTTCACTGTGATTGCACTGGAACACCTTTTACTGGTGCTACATGCGGCAAAGGTGAATATAATTCTCTTTCTCTAAATTTTTTTCACATTTCAAAACTATACGATATCACAAAAAGTGCGTTTTTCCTGCTACCTATACAAAATGTATCTTCCAATATCAAAACAAAAAAAGTGTACAGAATTTTTTCCAGGGTTTAGCATTTATACAAAGAATAAAACATTTTTATTGTTTTGCGAAAATACTATTCCTGAAAAATAACTATTTCAGAAAATCGTTTTAAGTCAAGACATTATTTTTACAAAAATTGAATTTTAAATAAGACAGACTTCTTATTACCAATATTGAAACATTTTCTTTACCAACAGTCGATACTTATTTTCTTTAAATTCCATTTTTTCACATTTTTAAAATTGTAATATTTTTTTATCTATCTTAAAAGTGGTTATCGATTTGATTGGGAGGAGGAAATAAAAACTCTTGAAGGCACTAGATAAAAGAGAAAATGAAGAGGAAATAATTTTTTTTTCTAATGCTGATGTTTTTTTCTTTTCTTCTCTAGATGCATCAACGCTTCACTTGAATGGCTCGCAGCATCTCACTGCTTTGATGCCAGAGGATTCGAAAACACAAGCCGAGGAAATTGTTTTGCGCTTCAAAACAACCAGGCCACGGGGACTATTATTAGCAACAAGTTTGGAAAATAGTTCCGATCGGCTGCAAATCTATCTCGCCGATGGAAATGCAAAAGCGCAAATACGCATCGACAAAACTGAAAAGGTAAGTCACCAAACTAAAAAAAAATTTATATTTTTCCATCAAAAAAAAAAGGAAAAGTAGAAAAAAAATTCTCGATATCGGAAATTTCGTAACAATTCTCGCTAAAATATTTTTTAAAAACATTTTCTGTTCTCTCGGATTGAAAAAAAATATTTTTCCCGTACGAATCAATTTTCTTTTATATAAAAAAGGGAGTTTTGCAAAAAATAGTGTAGATTACAAAAATATTTTAACATCTATATTCTATATTGATAGTTTTTTTCAACTTTTGCTCCTTGTTGAAAATTTCATTTTTAGAAATGTATTTTTTCGCCTTAAGGAATGTTTTTAATGGTACTTAAAAATAACATTAAAATGTTATTTGTAAATTTTATTTTTAATAATTCGTCTTTAAAAGTACTTGAGAAAAGAGGGAAGTTAATGCACTTTCTATAAGGAAAACAGAATGAAGCCTAATAATTTCCTTTGTTTTTCTTTCACGAGTGGGTAATACGATATTCTTCTTAAGTTCGAAAAGCTTCTTCTCGTTTAATGTCGATTAACTCAAAATCCCAGCGTGCCTTGAAACTTAATCTGTTTGATAAAAAAAACTCTTCCCCACGATTACCTAACACTTTTATTGTTAAAACGCAAAAAAGAAAAATAAATTTTTTTGTATTTGCCAGCACGCAAAAATCATACATTTTAATTATTTAAATAAAAAATTTGTTACATTTGTAATGCGTCTTGAATAAAATAAAAACATCCGAAAAATTGAAATAAATAAATTAAAATAGAACACTAACATTTCGCACGGATGACAAAACGAAACTAAAATCTGAAAAAGACAATTTGTTTATCCTTGTTATCCTTTATTTCTTGTTATTGATTGTATAATCGTTAAATTTTATATTTGTAAAATTTCAGAAATTATTCGTTTTTTATCATTTAACTCTATCTCCAAAAATTAAACTTCGTCGAAATGAAAAGAATGATAGTTTGATGTTCATGAATAACAGATTCAATTTTTTTGTTTTTATATTCTTTGATTCTTTTTTCCAAACTGAGTTTTGATTCACCCAATGTACATGTCAGAACAATTATTACAATGAAATTTACAAACAATATCAGTTTGATTCCATTTGTTAGTGGCATCCTTTCCTAGTTTAACCCATTAAAATAATAAAACGAAATACCTTTTCAAAATTTGAGAACAAAATTGTTAAATTTTTGAATGAAAAATCTTTGTTCAAGAATTAGTATTACAAAATTTATTCAAAAATTCAGGATATGGAGAGAGATCTTTTTCAAAGTCTCGAGGTCTCAAGTTTGACTACTGACGCAGGCAAATTTTTTCCTCAATTTCACATTTTTCTACTCTTTAATCAGTTTTGTAATTCTTCAAGAAAATTCAACAAGTTGTCAAGAAATTAACTACAGTTCTTCCCGAGAAGCTTCAAATAATATTTCAACCTACGCACAGTGGTCTGAAACCCAATTCTAGGTGGACAAAAGTCGAAAAATCAAAGTCTTTAAATAATTTTTTTAGAGTTTTCATATTCAAGAACATCTAAAGCATATGTGGGTGGTTAGATTTAAAATGTCATTTTCATTTCCTGCCCAAAAATCTGGAATACTAGTTCATATATAAAAGTTTTTGAAGGCAATTCATTTTCTAAATCACTTCTTTAACTTAAATTAACAATTCTTAGTCACCAGAAATTCTTTGAAAAAATTTGGCAGAAGAATTAGAAGCAAAATGTCAGTGGTGTCCCTTGTTCGCACTTAAAAATCAGAACTTTAACTATTAATAAAAATTGTTGTTTCTCACATTTTTAGTACAAGAAAAATCATTATTCACAACTGAGAGTCTATATTTTAATATTTTAGTTGTACTAACAGAATAATTTCGATCCAGTGCTAGAAAAAAAATCAAAACCGCCTGTCCGTAAGTTTCATATTTATAAGTAATTATCGCAAATTTTCAATGTCATAACTAATACTTAAATAGCTTAGGGCAGATAATTACCTTATTAAGCGTTAATAATATTGGTGATATGTATAGGTTCTAAAGGAAAAAAATTACAGCATTCTATCACATCTATAACTTGTATGGTTGGTGGCAGAAAGCAAGTATCGTTTTGTCGAGCACACCATGTCAGTGGTGTCTCCATAAAAAAATTGTTTATTAATTAAATAGTCTTTAACGTCCGAGATACTTCATAAATAAGTCAAATTAATGAAAATGAAAACATTCGGACAAAGTAACAAATTTTATTTACTCCAACGTTTCGAAATCAAATTGATTTCCTCTTCAGGGAGTCTATTCAAAAAATATATACAAAATTAAAAAATAATAAAAACTATTTTAACAATAAATAAAAATAAATAAAGTACATATTCAAAAAATTATCTTACCAAAAAATAATAATTAAATAAACGAAGACTTAAAATTTAAACCCTGACGATGGAGTAGAGTCTGGAGTCAGAAAATTATAAAAATTGAATTAGAAAAAATCAAAAATAAAAATAGAAATAAACACAAATTGGAAAAATTAGAAATAAAATAAGTAAATAATAAACTCAAAGAAGAAACAATAATCAATAAATAAATTTTTGAAAAATCAATAAAAAAATTTTATTAACAGAATAAGTAAAAAGAAATAAAAAATAAAGTTAACATACCATAAGTAAATAAATAATCCGTCTTAGAAACACATAAATAATAATAAATAAATAATAAATCACAATACAAAAAACAAAAATCACAAAATAAAAGAAAATGTATTGCAAACTGCAAAGTCAAATTTAAAACTGAGCTCCAAACTCTAACGACACTTTACAATAAACATTAATTGAAGAGATACAATCAAAAACAAATAAGAACAATAAGATGAATAAGAACAGAGAATGAAACACAATGAGTATTATCACGTTAATTACTTGAAATAAAATTTAGAATCATTTCGTAAGATTTATCAAAATTATCTAAATCGGTCATTTTATTTAAACTATTTTCTCCTTCTTTTTTTATAAAAAACATTTCTGACAATAATTGTTTGTTAAGACTTGGTTCAATATCTAAAATATCAAAATCATCCCATTTTATAAAATGTGGAGAAGTGTCACTATTAGAATTTGTCAAATGGTTAGTAATGGCATTATGATATTTGTCATTTAAATTAGAATTACTCATATGTTCCTTTTTACGAATATGTAGCGGTCTTTTTGTCTGCCCTATATATGATTTACCACAGTTACATTTGAATCTATAAACACAATTTCATTGATTCTGTCTCTCGAGCCTATCCTTACCAAGTTTAATGAACTTATTGAATTTTGAATTAACGCTAAAAACAGTTTGAATATTAAAAGTTTTAAGTAATCTTTTGATATTTTCTGATATTGATCCATAATAAGGAAAAACTATCTTCTTAACTAGTGTATTATTATTGTTGTTATTACTAATGTTATTTGGAAATTTTCTATTATGAATTTCAATAATTCTTTTATTCACATGTTTGTTAATAAATTCATCCGGATAATTATTAAGTTTTAAGTCCAGTTTTACTAACTAAGTTAAGGTTTTTATTATGAAATTTCTTATCGGAAAGCATCAAAGCAGTATCAACTAGATTCTTAACAATTGCAATTTTATGTTGTATTGGATGATTCGAGTAATAGTTTAATAGTCTTCCTGAATAAGTATCCTTTCTGTTATAATCAGTAATAATGTTGTTGTTTTCCGATCTTTGATCTTTAAATTTAGAAAATTAATTTCGTTATTGCATTCTATTTCATGAATGAATTGTAACTTATCATGAAAGGAATTGAAGGCATCAACAACCTGAGTTATTTTATTAATTGGAGCACATAAAAAGGTGTCATCCACATAACTTTTGTATGAAATAATTGGGAAATCTAAATTATTGATAATATTTTCTTCCAAGTCTTGCATAACTATGTCAGCAAGAATTGGAGAAATTGAAGCACCTATAGGCGTGCCAAATTTTTGTCTATAATATTTGTTATTAAATTGAAAGAACATATTGTTCATAATGAATACGATGCAATTTTTGAATTCGTCTTTAGAAATCTTGGTACATTTTTCAATATATGACGATCTGTCTTTAATACTCTTCACAACAAGCTCAATAGGTACATCGGTGAATAAGGACGAAACATCAAGAGACAACATAACATAATCCTGTGGTATTTTTAAATTATTAACAGATTCTTTAAAATTGGACGAATTTTTTATGTAAGAAAAAGATTTAGGTAATGACTTGCTTAATATATCTTTTAAAAATTTAGACATAAAATAAATAGGAGAATTAATAGTTGAAACAACAGGTCTAAGCGGACAATCATTTTTATGTATTTTTGGTAAACCATAAAATTTTGCTTAATTTGTGTTTGTTGTTATTAAATCTTTTCTTTTTATATTTTCATCCAAATAACCATTATTTCTTAATTTATTCAATTTATTAAAAACTTTGTTTTGTAAATTTACTAATGGATTTTCAGTAATTAAATCATATGTATTTTTGTCACAAAGCATGAAATTTACCTTATCAAAATATTCTTGTTTATTTAAAATAACAGTCGTGTTACCCTTATCAGCCTTAGTAATGAAAAGTTTTTTATTGTTTTTTAGAAAATTTATGGTTAATTTAATATTTTTTGCTATGATTCTGTCAGAATTTTAAATGAATTTAAGGTTTTTTATGTAACAAGAACTAAGAGTTAAAACCTTATGTCTAATCTCTTCTTTATTTTCTTTTGGAATACTCATTAAGCCATTCTCCAAATTTTTAACAATATTAGAAACGTGTGAATTTTTTGAAGTTATAAAAGTAGAACTAAATTTGTCACCTAATCTTAAAATGTCATTTATCTCGTTTGGTATAATGGTGTCAGTATAATTTTTGATACATGGATAATTGATATTGTTGGAGTAAATAAAATTTGTTACTTTGTCCAAATGTTTTCGTTTTCATTAATTTGATTTATTTATAAAATTGTTTATGTTATTAATATTTTTTAAATATTATTGTATCTCACTTTCAGTTCTTACACGTACTTTAAAAACCGCAACGACTTTAACTTAAAAATAAAGTCTTTCTTTTTCCAAATTGGGAAATAAAGCAAAATGTCAGTGGTGTCTCCTTAAAATTATGTTTCTTGCAATATATTATTTTATTTTTAATAAATTTGTGTTAAATTTACATCTTATATGCAGTTAATGAAAATCTGATATTCGTTTGTAATTTATAAGCTGATTTTATTCTCATCATTCAAAAAAGATTATCGTGAAATCTTTCAAGAATGTCAGTAGTGGTGTCCCTCAAATTTCATAAGTTATTTGGTCTTCAAAAGTATATAATTTATAGCAAAACTCATTACAAATATTTTTCAAGTCATGTTGAAACATTCATTATTGTAATTTGAAATATTTCAACCTTTTAAAGATGTTAGAATTTATTTCAGAAAATAATAAACAAAATTAGAAAATTTCTTATAATTTCTGCCTATCGTTTTTCACCTGATGAAAATTAAAATTTGCTTCCACCTGCTCGACTACTATTTTTTTTGTCCAATATATATTTTATTCAACCAAAATAGAGTATCGTTAAGTTCAAAATCCAACATCGAAAAATCAAAGTTTGTAGCATCAAAAATGACATTTTAAATTTAATCATCCATGAAAATAAAAGCTACAATAGAATGTATGTAGTGACTTTTAAATCGTCATATTTGTACGAAATAAATATTAATCTAAAAGTTCAATTATTTCGAAAAGTTATTTATTGGGAAATGTTCATTAAGATGTTACCTTTTAGTAGCAACAATCACCTTCTGACACGTTTTAATATTTTCATGTTTAAAGTGTGTTTTGAACAACAAATCTATAGCAGAACAAGGCAATTTTACCAAATTCACTTTAACGGATTTTTACACTACAACGTTTCTAACATTTTCTGAGTAACTGATTAGGAATTAAAACTCAGTTATTAAAAATTCAAAATGGCGACCGAAAAGATAATAAACATTAAATAGATTTTCTTAAAATTTGATACTAAGGGGTTTTTATGGTGGCTTTTTACAAATCTGAAGTTAGTTTATATATTATTATATTATATTGTGTGACGCTCTACGGTCAAAGGTACCTACCGCGCCAAATTCAGAAATTTTGAAGGAAAATTTTTTTTATGTGGGAATATTAAATGAAGAGAAAAAATATTACAGCAATTGACGAAAAATTGAGGCTCCCAATTCAAGAACCGGTCGGACGCTCGGACGACACGCGCTAGTACCAGTCGGGTAGCAGTGAGTGGCACAGAGGCGCTCACTGCTACCCGACTGGTATTAGCGCGTGTCTTTCGAGCGTCCGACCGGTTCTTGAATTGGGAGCCTCAATTACTAAAAACTGCATGTAGATGTACATGTAGATTGATAATAAAAAATAAATCCAGTTTTTTCTCAAAAATTACTAAATTGCGATTATCTCGAAAACTAGAATCGACAAAACGGGCCCTTTTCATGTGGAGATCCACATTATACTGATTTACGACAATCATGTTTCAAAATTAATTAATTTTGAAACTAAACTCACAAGTCCGTCTATAATGAATACCAGCTCAATAATTAAAACAATGAGTAAACTTTATTCTACTGGAAAATACAAGACTTCACTGTAAAAAGAAGGCATCTTATTTTAAGTTACTTTGGTTGTCACTTTTAAGTTGTTTCCAAAAAGTTATCCAAAGCATCTTAAAATGCATTAGTTTCTAAGATAGAAGTTGGAAAAATAAGATGTTTTAATCGTTTTAAAAGTGATTATAATGTATTTTAAGGTGCTTGTTTTTTGCAGTGTTTTTACAGTGTTATTGCTAAAATTCTGATTACTGAAAATTTAAACTAATAGTGAAAAAACTAACTCTGAAAAAAATATTAAATTAAGTCAGAAATATTCTTACTATAAGAATATATTATTACTATAAGAATATATTCTTATTGTAAGAATATTTCTACTTAATAGAAGTGGGAAAAATCCTTGGCACCAATTTTATAGCATATATTCTTAAATTAAGAATATTTTTTTCAGTGTGTCACTACGTAGAGTAAAATTTGTTGCATGTTATTTTAACACCAAATTCGGGGTGAAATAACACTTTATTTCTTGTGATAGAGGAAGGCAACTCACAGATTGTTGTGAATTGATTAGAACAATAACAGAATGAATGAAAATTAACAAAAATCGAATTTTTAAAATTGGAAATGTTATATTGTAACAATACATACATAGAAAAGGGTACAAAATTCAATTTATGGAAGACTTCTTTATTTAGGGCATTATAATTATGTAGAAGTAGAAAACGTTTCAGAATTTAGAATTGAATATTAGTAATTTGTGCGAAATGTTTCAATCTCGATACGCAGCCTGGGATAATTGAATGGAATAATTAATACGAGAATGCTCTATTACGATTAATCTCATAGACTCTATTACGCCAGGTTTCGCTTCACATTTCAAATGATCGGAATCTATCGAAGCATTTTGCTTTATTAGATGCCAGAGCCCAATTCACTTCCGAAATTTTATTACTAATCGATTATAAGCGTATTCTAATTATTTCCCTCTTCCTCCTTTCTATTTGCTGAAACATTTTTCATTTTTTCTCTAAAAAAACTTGTTAAATTAATTGATTTTCCCAATTTGAGCATCTGTAGATAAAAATCTGTTTGGTATACAATATAGAAGTTTAGATTTATAGAAGCAATGCGTTTCAATCAAAATGTTCAAATCTGAAGTCCTTGATGACTTTGATTCCTAATTTACCACCTTCACAGTCCACAGTGGTCTGAAAGACTCTAAAAACTGCCAAAATTCAAGTTATGATTGGATTTAGCTAAAAATACTGGAAAATGGATTTTTGAGTACATTGGAATCAAATTTGTAGTTATATTTCCAAAAAACAAAATGGTAGAAATATATAGTGGATAAAATTATTTTAAATTTCATCACTGTTTAGAATAATCATTACTTTAGAGATTTTTGGGTATTGATAAAAAATTTACGAATATAAATTGCAGTTAAAATTTTGAAATTCTATATTATAAGTACATTTTTTATTAAAGATTTTTAATGTTAAATATAACGTAAAATAAAATTTTGAAATATACATGAAAAGCATTAACATTAAATTCTTTGTTTACGAATATTTAAATATTTAAAAATATACTTGTATTAAATGAAATCTTAAATATATTTAATAAAATTTCAACATAATTATAATTCTTCTTCTTCTTCAGACAATTCCACTTCTTCTAGTTGTTCGTAAAATTCAGAAAGTTCTAATGAATCATTTTCATTTTCTGCTTCTACTGTTTCTTCTTTTTCTATTTCTTTGATTGAGAGCAATTTTTTTACTTCTTCTGGAACAGCCAATTTGTGCTTGACGTATATTTTAGCAGTAGAGGAACATAACTCATCAAATAAATCTGGGTTTATTGAAAGCTGAACGGACAAAGCAATTAAAATTGTTTTTAAGTTCATAATTAACTGTTTATCAAGTTCTAATAATTCAGCTAATTTCCCAGGATCTTCAAAGGCTCTTCTTGCTGTGTTACCATTGTTGGTTGTACCACTACCTCCAGGTTTTGGCTTATCAACGTGCAAAGATAACTCTTCCCAGAATGTCTTTTGAACTTGAGCTTTTTTTTCAGCAAATTTTCTTTTTTGTTCCTTACTTCTTACCTGCCATGCTTTGAAATCCAATCGGTATGAAATATGTAACAAAAGTTCAAATATTCTTATCCAAGCATGCAGAGGACTTATTACATACTGAAGCGATTGAGGATTAGGAATAAAAACATTTCTATCTTTGTTCGAAAGATTATTGAACATTTTTGGAGTTGCATGGCAGATAGGGCAACTCTGCATACTCTTTGTGTTAGTTATAATGCTTAATACTTTACCATCAATCAGTTTTAAAATTAAAAAGGAAATGCACTTGAATTTTAATCCCATTCAAATCTATTTCATAAGCTTTCAATTCGTTTATTTGATTATCAAGGTCATTTTTCACTTTCAAAATGAGTTCGGCAGATTCCTTTACGTACATTAGGCTGATAGGTCGAGCAAATGAGGCAGATTGAGAAGATCTGTTATTCCACAAGACGATATTATTTGAAGTCATCCATCTCAATGGTACCAGAATGGCAGCAAATAAATTTCCATCGTCACTTGGCTTCTGAGACGTGTCCTGATACCCTTGATTAAAGCGAGATTGACCAGAACTTCCATCGAATCCGTATGAAAATATGAAAACTGTTTCAAGTTCTGAACAAGATTTATCCACCTTTGACAAATATTGAAGAAGGACATCTTTCTGCATTTCGACAGTTCTTTCAGTTGTGTGAACCAATAAAGATTGAAAAAGAACTTTTGCTTCAATTTCTGTAATTGATACTGCTTCTTTTGGTGGTCTACATAACTGTTTTTCAGCCAGTACGGTTTCGTAAGATGGAAAAATGTCGGCTCCTTGCTGCTTAACTATCAGTCGTGTCCTCACGTAGTCTTCCTTGGTAAACGAGCGAGAAAGTAAAAAGGATAAGGCTTGAACTGCACTTAATTTAACAACCGGTTGCATTTCTATTAATTTTCTTTTTTTTTGCTCTATCAGGTTCTTCCAGTTCTTTAAGAACAACTTCCAAATCTTTTTGTTTAGATTTTTTTGCTGCATAACGACATGTATTTATGAGTCTTGAAGAATCATTTTTATTATCATTCGAAATCCTTGCCACTTCTCGCATTTTTTATCTTTCTGACATTTCATGAAATTGAAGAGAAGGACGACCAGCTCCTCTTTTCATTTTTGACACTGACGACACAGTTATATTTAAATTGCATTGTAAATCAGGAATTTGGAATTGAGAATTTAGCCAGTCTTCATATTTTATCTCAAATTTGGAGGAAATTCTTCTAACATCTTGCCATTTTTTATTCCGATCAGTTCTGAGCCTCCTTAAAGAAATTCTTAATTTCTCTAAATTTTTCTCTTCCACAGTATTTATTTGGATTTCTAACTGCCTCAAAATAAATTTTAACGCAACATCAATATCGTTTTTCTCGTTTTCAGCATCATATGCAGTAAAAAGAACATCAATAATTTCACGTTTGGTGAATTTTTTCATATTCACTCTGAAATTTTAGAATTTTTTCGTATTAACCTGTACATATTATTATGCAATAAAATTTGAGTATTTCAAATAGTTTAATTTTAAAAACAACTTACCTTTATTTTATTAATTATTTCTTAAATCATAAATTTCAATACAATTTCTAGTTCATCATTTTTTAAATTTATTCAGTGTATTTTGAAGGAAAATAAATTTTCTTAACCAACAATAATAAATGACAAATTCGTCCACAATACTAAATCAATGATAAAACAAATGAAGTCTTTAACACAGATAGAAATAAATTCCATTAAATATGTCATCAAAAATTACTTGCCTTATTGGAATATAAATAAGAATAACTTTACTTAGGTAACAAAGTAGCAGCAAGTAGCAGCATATTTTATAATATAGAAATCCACTAATAAAACGGTATATAAAAGACTTTACTTGATTGTAAGACGTCAGAGGGCGATAAAACGCAAAAATGTCTTCTTTCATTATTCGAATAAAAATATTGCAAATAATTCAACTTTTCAACTAAAAATGATTTATTTAATAAAAATTTTATACACAAAGATAATAAAACCATTTTTAAAAAATAATTTATAATTTAAATCAATGAAAAGCGTAGATTTAATTACAAATAATACAACTTTTTGCAAAGGTGTCTATATGATTGTTTGAAATTATTTATAACTTTAGAATTCTAACAAACACATTTCACTTTAATAAAAATAATTTTCAATGTCATTTAAAATTACTATAACTACTTTAGAAAATAATTGCGTTAAATTTTAATTACATAAAAAATCTTAAATTTTTGCAAATTTTTAAGCCTTTCAGACCACTGTGCAGTCCATGAAAAATGCCTTGTTGGCCGATATTCATTTCTTGGGGGTTTCCAAGGTCATAGATTAAGAATCTGATGTCAGATTTTTAAATTTCAATATGGCGGATCGAATAAGATGTCAAAATTAGTTTTTAGAAGTTTCTTTTTAAGAAGTCAAAAATCAGATTTTAATTCATTTTAAAAATTTGGTTCGATATTGGATCCACCATTTTGAATTTTTTAAATCTAACATTATGCATAATCAACGACCCTAAAAACCCCCGAGTAAACATCGCTATTTTGGTTCTGATACTTCCAATTTTTTAAATTTGACTACAAATTCGAATTCAGCGACCCTAAAAACTTTACTACACCCATTGCTTCTTAAATCGAATTATTTTTAGTATTTTTTTTGAGTTGGACATGTATGGTCACTAACACAAAGGTGGCACGACTTTTAGTGACCATATGTATTTGGGCACAGGATCGTCAAAGGGTTAAAAAATTAAAAATGGCGAATGTAACACGGTGGGAAAATTTATTTTCAATTAAAGTCTTTTTTTAGCCTATTTTTCTCCTAACAACGATTTTTTCACCAGATTGAAAAGGATTAATCTATATCTATTTTAAATAGATATCGATGTTTATACATTTTTAACTCTTATTATTCACACGAATTTAGGAACTAATTTTCAAATATTCGTTTCATCAATTCTTTTCTCTGTTCGTTGTTATAAAAGAAATACATCACTTTTTCTCACAATAAATATCGAAAAATTTTTTTTTGACCTAAATTCATTAATTATTGCCATTAATAATTCCCATATAATCCGCGGGAATAAATTAACAAAAGTGGACTAGGCGCGCAAGTAAAGAATTATAATTATATAGTTCTGGAAAAATTTATAGCAAATTTTGTTAATTTATTTTAATCTCTCATCTTTCTTTTTTCTCTTTGATGTATTTTCTCGTAAGCACAGAGAATTACTAATGATAATGGAGGGGAAAAAAAAGTTTTGAAATTCTCTTTAATGTGAACACATTGCCCTGATTTTCATTTCAAAAGTTCTTCTCGTCAGGCAAATGAAAAAAATTCAGAAAAAAATAGCAGTGTAGTTTTTCAATGTTAAATGAAAACTTTTTTTAGTAATATATTTTTTCATTGGATGTTTTATTTCCGTTTAATGTCGATTTTCGTTCTTTTTTTATTCATTTTCTAATTTACTTTTTTATTATTTCCTTCAAATGTAATTTTTATTTTATTGCCATTGACTTTTACATTATTGTTTATCTTTTTCATACGAATCGATTTTTAAGAAAAATGTGTATAGATATATAAATATATATTTTATTTAAAAGCCAATTGTTTGATTTTTCCATGAGATTTGCTGCAAAGTAATTTTTTATCAGACCAAACGATCGCAACTTTTTTTCTTGAGCTTTTATTATTACAATGAAGCCACTCAGGACAAGTTTATCATTCGATCTTTCCTTTTTCCCTTCTCTCCAATGAAACCTAACGAATACAAAGTGAATGAAGTGTAAAAATAACGAGGTGATACAATGTTTTCAAACAAAGTTTTTTTCAAAAAGAAAAATGAAAGGAAAGATTAGATGAAAATAAGAGAAAATAAAAGTTTTCAATCGTTTGACAGTAGAATTAATATTAATTTAATTGTTCACATTTGGTACACATTTATACGAAATAAAGTGAAATCATATAGGGGAGAGGTTTTAATTTTGAGACGCGTTTTAATTTTTAGTACAATTTTTAGATGATCAAAATTTAATGAAAAATTCTATATGCTTTCTGAAAAGTATTGACTAGGGCTACAACATTGCCAAAGAAAATAATTTTGTTTTTTACGCGTCACAAGAAATAAACCGTTTGACTATATCAACCACACGGACGATGAGAAAGTCCCAGTCAGCGATTATCAACATGTGAAAGGGAAAATTTTTCCCTTTTCTCCTTGTAATCTGATTTTTGACTTCCTCAGCAGTTAAGTTAAGAGGATGACTTGACTTCGGTTATTCATCTTATTATTCATCTTAGTGAAGTGAATTAAAAAAAGAAATTCCTCTCAAAAATAATATTCGAATAATTTAAACAATAAAATTTAGTTTTATCGCGGAAATTGATAATGGTGTCATCTCGAAATCAAGAAAAAATCAAATCCAGACATCTCACATAATTTTCATTCATTTTTGACTAAACATGAAAGATAAAATTAAAGATAAAGAAATGTGGGAAGTCTATACTTAAATGCTAAACAATATGTCAAAAATCAAATTCATTTTAATTCTGCATTCACAGATTCGTCGACAAGTAGATTGATGAAATAAATAATAAAGAAAAGTTTTTAATTTAAAATTTCAAAAAAGTTAAAATTTAAAAGAAAATTTAATATTTTTAACTTTGCCTCTAAAACGCTGTGCTACCTTAATATCTAGCTCGCGCTTTGGAAGCGTAACAAAATTTTACAAATTACAAATAAAAATCGAAATTAATTAAAATTTAATTCGTACCTTCTTTTGAACAACAATTCTTCTTTGAATAAGGATCTGTAACAGATCAACGACAGTAGTTCTGCTGGTCATAGAAAAGACTTTTGATACTGTTTAGCATGAAGGTGTTATTTATAAATTGGCAAATTATAATGTACTAAATTATTAACTCAGCTGCTCCAAAGTTATCTAAGTAACAGAAAATTAATTGTTAATTAATTCTTAATGGCAAATAAAGTGTTCTCGGTTAAACACGACATTTTAGCTGGAGTACCACAAGGTTCTATCCTGGTCCCGTTGCTTTATTTATATTATATGAATGACATTCCTAAAGATAAAGATGTTAAACTTTCTTTATTCAGACATTCATATAAGCAATGTAATATAGAACCACTTACAACATATATTAAAAACATGACTGAAACATTTTAAGACAATATAGAAAATAATAACGTGAATGCTGAGTTAGTTGTTTGAATCATTTATTAATAAAAACGTTAATTAATTCAATAATCAAAGTATTTATGATAAATCTGTCGAAGTAGTCTGAGGTGCAGGTAAGTTCTACAGCGTTGAAGGATAAATTTGTTTTTACAATTCAGCTAGTGAAAATATTTATAAAACTATAAAGTACAACATTTTTAATGTTTACACTAAAAGAAAATGGATATTAAATTTTGTAAAAGTATTTTAGAATTTGAGGAAAAAGTACAACAAACCGAAATTTTAATATATAAAAAATACAAAACTTAAAAAAAATTATGTGGAATTTAATCAAATATTAAAATTTTGTATTCAACTCTAATATAACTTTACGAAATGCCACATAAATTTTTTTAAAGTTTAGTATTTTTTAAATCAAAATTTTGGTTTAGTTTTATTTCGACTCTTAAGAAATGTAAATAAACATTTTTTGGAAAACTTTTTATTAAACATTTTTTTTATAAGGACATTAATTTTTTTTAACTTTGAGACGGATTTTTTTTATTTTTTTAAATTTATTTATACCTTGTAACACACAGAAGATTTTCTATAAAGTCTCGGAATGGGCCTGATGCGTTTAGTGAGTTAAAAAAATATTTTATATCATGTGTAAGCCTCACAAGGGGATTTTTTAAAATTAACTTTTCAAAACTGCCTCCAGCATACAATTTTTAATCTATTTGAGTGTATAATATACAGTTTATTTATTAAAATCATTACAAAATTTAAATAAACAAACATGGACAAGGTGTCCTGCTTATATTAGTTCCAACAGTGGCGCAGCTTGAACTGTTTTAATTCGCCAATATAACCTCTAGATATATAATAATGCATAAAATTAATTTGTTTATGTTATTCACTACAGAATATAAAAAAAATATTTTCGGACCATTTTAAGAGGTCGACTGAAATCTCTCTTAGGAAATTGTTTAAATATGCTAAATATTTCCCAATACTTTAATTTATTTGTTTTCGAAAAATATTTACACTTTTTGCGCATAATTGCTCATTCCACAATATTTAAAAACTATTTTCATATATTTAACTTTCCATTAGACATTTTTTCCATAAATTTAAACTCGAAATTGAATTTCTTTACGTCTCAAGAAATGAAACTAAACATAATCATAATTTACATATTTAGTTCGGCAGACATCGGTGATTCTACCTGATTTATTCAGAGAGCATAAAGCTCTGATATTAAGGGACAGGTTTTAAGAAAGAGTAACTGGTTAATTGAAGCTAAATTACTAGAGTATTTATTTGAATCCTTTTACAATTAGAATCAAAGAGAAAGAGTAGATCCAGATGCCTTTAAAGATACTGAAACAAATTATTATAACTTGTAGAAGAAATCGAAAATTTAAATGGGGCCAAAATTTTAGTATATTTTAGTATACTCACCTTTTAAAATTATTCTTAGAGTCGTAGACCCAACATGCGATGTTTCCTTTTGTCTGAGGGCGAAGAAATGACGTTGTCTAGCAGAAACAGAGAATGCAATATTTTCCCCTTAAATTGTTTACGGGCCAGCCAAAGCGAACGGTCCAGAGTCCAGGTGTTGTATGTGAATTAGGTGTGCACCCCACAGTTAAGAGTGACCGAATTATTTATATGAAGTCGATGCCGATATAATGCATTCTTCAGAAAATTAGAAATGTGCCTCGTAGTAGAAATATTCTTCTTGAATGAATTTGACTTAGTTAACTTGGTCGCGGTTGCTTGACTGATACGAACACGACTTGTTAACTTGGTGGTGATTTCTAGACTGACGCGAAGAACGTAGATTTGATAATTCAAGGGTGACTTATAAACTAGTGAAGTTGACGGCGTTTCCTTGACTGAAGAATTTTGCGAAGGGGCACCTTTTAAACCTTGGCTTCCAATGGAAAGAAATGATAATGCCACCCACTTTTGTAGCTCTTTGGGTCAGTTCTCTTCTATTGATTAAATTAGGCGCCTTATCTCAGACTAGTGAGTCACCTAAAACAAGGGTTGCTTTCGTGGAGGACCATATATGGTAAATGTCGTTCAGGTGTCTGATAATTGGATCGATTTGTTTGGGTAACAAGAAAAAAGGGAGGATTCGCATTCCAACATTACAAATATTAAAACAAATACGTCGCGATGACGTGACAATTTACACAATCACTCTCTAAATTTGAATCAGTTAAGAGTAACTATCTACAATGAAACAGAACACCTGAATGTAAGTGTTAATACTAATAGTGCGAAAACAGTGAATTTTTAACATTAGGTATTATAATTTATAAATTTACTTAATTGATAATAAATATATTATATAAAATTATAACAAAATTAATTATAACGTTTCATTACAAGGGTAGGTACTTATGGATAATGGAAGTCTAAACATATTCTAACAGGAATTTAAGAGGCTTAGAATTTACTGTAAGTCCGTTGGGGGTGTAGTTTAAAGATTGTACCCTACTTTCAGTAAGAATTATTCACAGCTTTATCAAATATTTTAATTATATACCAATTTAAGTTGATTATTTCTATTAATATTTATTTTTCATTATTTGATTTACACTACGGTCATTAAAATTTCTAATGCAAGCCTTTTTACTGGACATACGAAAAAAGTTGTCAAAGAATGTGCAATCGTAATTTAAAAGTTTAAAATTTCTTGGTTATGTGGAGGAGGGGGTGATGTCAAAATTTCCATAAAGTAGCATTACGTAATAAATGGACGGTCTTTATCAAAAATAAATTCATTCAAAGATATAAATGTATGGGTTTTTACAAGAAAAATAGTACCAGTAGTAGAAAAATAAACTTTTACAAAGTTGTTTTTATGGGTAGGGGGCGGTTGACTCGGATAAGACCGGGATGTTTTAATAAGGTGAATGGATGCATCAGCTTGACGTTGAGTAAAGATAATGTATACCTATATACAGAGAGAAAGAGAGAGAGAGAGTTGGATGGAGAAGAAAAGCGAATTCGTCAAGCAGAAAGGACGAAGTTATTGGAGTAAAGCCTTTTGTTTTCAACAAATCGAAGTTGCTATACTTCCTGAAAGACTGTTCTTCCATGACGGCTCTTTTTTCTTAGTTCCCTCCTATTCTATTCTCACGTTCATTTCCCCTCTGGCACGCGCCTTTAACTCTTTCAATGAAAGAAACTGTCTGCTTTCACGTTCCACCTTTTCGCTCTTAAAAGGTTCATTTTAAATTGTTTTCTCTTCTACTGGGAAATTGAAGGAGTGTATTTTTAATTTTGCTTTACACTTGAATGTTACTGTTTTCCAAAAATAAAAACATCTTGAAAATACTTATTCTCAAAGGCGAATTCGGGGAGAAATAGTTTTAAAAAAAACTATTAGCCTAAACTGTATATATTGCAATGATACAAAAATAATAATTAATTAGAAATAATAAAGATCAAGAATTAATAATCATATAAGGGAAATGTTTCAAGTACCTGGAACAAAAATTTCTAGAGATATCTGATGCTAAATTAAAGGAACGAATTTTTGTTGGGTCTCAAATTCGCAAACTAGTAAAAGATGAAAAATTTATCACAGTAATGAGTAAAAAGGAGAAAGCTACATGGCTTAGTTTTAAGGGAGTTATTGAAAACTTTCTTGGCAACCATAAGAGTGAGAATTGGAAACTAATAGTGAATAGTACGATCAAAAAGTTTTAAAAATTGGGATGCTTGATGAGTTTGAAGCTCCATTTCCTACATTCACATCTTAGTTACTTTCTCAAAAATTTAGGAGACTACAGTGAGGAACAGGATGAACGGTTTCATCAAGATATATTTAAAATGGATAGCAGATATCAAGGCAGATGGGACGTAAATATGATGACTGACTATTGCTGGATGCTAAAAAGAGATATTCTTCCAGGAAGAGTAAACTTAAAAAGAAAACCACTGGACAGGTCTTCTGAAGACAAACAAGTCCGTTACCATAAACAGACATAAATAAAAATTACATTATTTTCGAACAGACATATTAATTTTTCAAAATCTATTTGAAGATTTGTTATCAGTGATCCGAAAAACCACTGAGTACCCATTTGAAAGCAAAATAAATCAATTTTCCAAAAAATGACCGCCACATTGGATCCGCCATATTAAATTTTGAAAATGTAACTGCAAATCTGTAATCAGCGACCCCGAAAACCCCTACATACCAAGTAAAGTGAAAATCCAACAAATTTTTGAAATTTGTCCGCCATATTAGATCCGCCATTTTGAATTTTTAAAAACTGACTGAAAATTCGTAATCAGCGATCTTAAAACCCCCAAGAAACAAGTTTGAGAAAAATTCGTCTCCTAATCTATCGTGACTGATGCGAACAAGATGTGCACTCTGAGGAGTTAAATCTGCACTTCGTTAAGGCAGAATTAAAGCTCTAATATCGGAATGCTGCAAATTTTCTTGCCCAATGTGAAAGATTTAAAAACATACAAAACTCAACGGCGATTTCTTATCCAGAGTGCTCCCTGAGAAAAGAAATTATCTCCGTCGCTTAGCCTTAGGTGTAATAAGAGCTTTTATGAATACACCTGCAGTATCTGAGTCCAACGTTGTTGTCGATGTTATGAAGTCCTTAGGAAAACAGAAATGTGTCTCGTAGTAGAAATTATTTTCTGGATTGAATTTGATTAAGACAAGACTCGAAGCAGACACATAGTACTTGAAGATGTTTTCTAGACTGAAATCAAAGAAAACACTTGATGACAGTACACAACTAGTTGATTTCATGAAGGTTACTGGACTGACACAAAGAACACGGGTTTCTGATTTTACGGTTATTTCTGAACAAGTTAACTTGAAGACGTTTTCTGAACTAGAAAAATTTGGCAAGAGTGGTATCTTTTGTACAGTATCTTACAATAATGGCACAAAACGGTAATGCCACCTACTTTCATTGCTTTCCGAGTAAGTTTTTTCTATTGATTTTATTTGAATATATGTGCTAAGTCCCTGTATTAGGCAGGTGAGTGACCCTATACCATCGTGACGAAACGTTAATTACCATATTTAGTATCTCTAGCCCAGGTGAAAGACTATTGGATCAATGTTGCCTTCAGTTATAATAAAAGGAGGATTCAGATTGTAACTTTACAAAATATTGTTTTATTAATGTAAAATATAAATATGTCGTGTATTTTTTTAATTTTATTTAATTAATTGCCTAAATTTTCGATTTATTAATTTTTTAAAGAACCCCGCACTTTTACTATTGAATTTGGCTCTCAGCCAATTTTGATTAAACTTTGCAAATTTGTAGTTTTTGACCTTCTGAAGAAGAAATGTATACAACAAAACTCAAAATAATGACCAGTTTTTGAGCTACAGAGGTTCAAAGTTTTAAATAGTGCATTAGATGTTCAACAATATTTGTTAATAGAAATCAATTAAATTCGATCGAAACTTGTTACTTAGGAGTTTTATAGGTCAGTGATAACGAATATAATATTGCATTATCAAAAATAAAAATGACGATTCCAATATGGCAGGCACAGCTTAAGAAAAAATAATAAATTATCTTGAACCTGGTTACCCGGGGTTTTTAGGGTCCCTGATAAATAATATAATGTTTAAAAGATATAAAGAGACTTAGATAAAATGAAAAATAGACAAAAAGATGGAGATTACAAATCAGCTGTCTAAGGAGAAATTAGTACATGGTTTAATAGTTGGAGCTAAAATTATTTTTATGTTCTCCCAACATTTTAAAAAACATTTTTTTAAACAAAATTACTCCTTATTTAATGCGAAGATTTACAAGACTTCTGCATGCCCTTTTTTAAAAAAAAGGATTGAAACAACAATTTGCTTTAGGCATTTTTAAATTAATTTCTCCATAAAATAAAAATAATTGTTTTTCCGAGTGATACAATCAAACTTCAAAAAAAATTTTGAAAGAATATTAACTGTGTTATTTTTTGGAACCAAGAAAATAAATAGAAAGCTGTAGTATTTTTAACTCTACTTATTTTCTTAATACAAGGAAACGTTTAAATTATAAATGAAATCAAATTCTTACATTCATGTCGAATATCAGTCTGTAAATAAAAAATCCTTAGAATTTAGGTTTAAAATTACAGAAATACTTAAAGAGGAACGAAAATATTATTATTTTACATCAACAAAAAAATAAGAGACTTGAAATTATGTTATTTCGAATTTAAAAATTTTTACTTGAAAATGCAATAGAAAAATTAAAATATTTTACAATATTTGACAAATTTTCTTTAAACTAATGATTGTATTTTTGTTTTATCGTATAGAGTAAAAAAAGTTAAAATTATAGAAAATACTCACTTATCCAAAAATAATGGCTCACTTAACAAATGTTAACACTGCTTTTTGTAGCTGTAAACAAGTACGAATAGGTAAGGAAATTCATAATAAGGAAAGACTACTGTTATGTCTTACCTTATTATTATATTCCCTATTTTTTCTTGATTTAACTTTAATTTAGAAAAATTAAAGTTGGGACGAGGTTGGATAAATGACAAGAAATAATTATATTTGAACACAATATATTTGAAAAAGATCGAAATTATGCAAACATGGAATGAACACAAGCTTTCTAAAATGAGTCTAAGTGGTTTGTCTCTCTTTACCTTTGCTCAGCAGGTGGTGGTCCTAGCTCGTGTCGCAGGAGTACAATGGGGCTAGTTTGATAATTAGGCTCTAAGTGGCTGCAGGTTAATGATTTACGAGACTCGTAAATTATCTTCGTTCAATGGGTATTATGTTTCTTTCAGCTTTTTGTCACAACTCGAACGATGTTTTCAAACACTAAATTAGACTTCAAGATGAGTTGAATTAGAATTTTCACGTAAAGATCAGGACAACTACTTTACTGGGAACGAGACCACTTTATACGAAGAGAACCACTTGTGAAGATTAGAATTTTTAGACTGATATACCGGTGACTTCTATTGACGATTGCATTTTTAAGGCTGTAGTCCGGGTGACTACTTTTGATGACTTCCAATTTTAGACTGCCTTTTAGATGATAGTGTAGCCATTTTTATACTAAAATTTTGGGTTTTTTAGCATACACTCTTTTGGAAAAGGTCTTTTAACATAGTGCTTTGGGAAGGTATTGTTGTAGACACTTGTGTTTACTCAGTTTCTAGATCGCACGTGTTCATATCCTGTTAGTCATATGTTTTTACAATTTTGTTATTTAAAATTATATTTTTATGTTGTTTCTTAATTATTTATAGTTATTACAATTTGTTATTAACAATTTGTTATTAACTTGTTATTACAATTTGTTATTATAGTTTACATTATTAGAATTTGTTGTTAATTATTATTTTGATACAATTTATTATTATCTTGTTATTATTAACTATTATTTGTTGTTATTTTGTTGTTACAAATTATTATTAACTTATTCTTATTCATTACTATTTTGTTGTTAAATTTTATTACTAATTTGTTACAATTAATTATTATTATTTGTTATTAATCTTACAATTAATTATTATTATTATTTGTTATTAATCTTACAATTAATTATTATTATTTGTTATTAATCTTACAATTAATTATTATTATTTGTTATTAATCTTACAATTAATTATTATTATTTGTTATTAATCTTACAATTATATATTATTATTTGTTATTAATCTTACAATTAATTATTATTATTTTGATATTATTGTTATCATTAGTTATTATTATTTATTGCTACAAATTGTTATTATCTTGTTATTATTATTACAATTGCTTATATTGTTACAAATTGTTATTATCTCTAACGTAACATTTACTACTACTTTGTTATTGTTATTACAATTGATTATTATTATTTTGTTATTATTGTTACAATAATTATTATTATTTGTTATTACAAATTATTATTATTTAAATTTAATTATTATTATTTAAATTTAATTATTATTATTTAAATTTAATTATTATTATTTAAATTTAATTATTATTTTATTATTCTTATTATTACTATTTCCAATTATTAATAATTATAATTAAGTTGTTAATAATATGTTAATAACAATTATTTGTTGTTATTCCATTATTATTACTATTATTATTATTATTGAAAATGACGTTACGATGACGTAACACTACTGAGTGAAATTATTAAGAAAGGCAAGCGAAAACTAATTGCTCCTGAAAGTCAAACCCAGTCACTTCTTATGATTTCATACAAAGAAACGTGGACTAAAGAATAGTATTCACAAAAAAGAGGCAAACTTGGTCAATTTTCAAGAAAACCTTGCAATTAACGATAAAAATTTGATTAGAACTTACAGTACTAGAAATAATAGATCGTCTAGTTTGGCATGCTTAACAAATCGGCATTAGGTGGGAATTAATGAGCGAAACGGAGTCTCTCTCTCTCTCGTACCTTTACAAGAGCGCCACTGTCCTGGGAAATCGCGCGGAGATTTATTGCCCGACCGACTGGAAGCTTTGCGATTACCAAATCGGTTATAGAGAGGTATATTCAAAAATCTATTCGCTCGACCAAACACGGACGACGGAAATCGATCGAAAACTAGTACCAAGGATATACCTACTCGAGAATTCATGGCTCACTTCCTGATAAGGTTGTAACCAACATAAAATCAATTCACTTTCTCCCTTTTCTCTATTATCGTTATTATCTATTATCAAAAATTCTCAAAATTGAAAATAATTATTCTTCCTGATTCCTTTTTTTCTATGTTGGACACAAATTTTGATTTCGGTTCTTATTTAAAAAAATTCAAGCCCCATCTCACAAGACGTTGAGGGCAAACTAATTTTTAAACCACAATTTTTAGCCGATTGACAAAGAACACATTAATTATAACGAATATAATATCTTCGAAGGAGTTACACTTCAGATGTAAAAATAATGTAACATTAAAAAATAAGCAAAAAATTCATTAAATAATGGATTTTAATTATATTTATAATCTAATTTTCTCAATAACCAAAAATGAAACCAAAAATGTTTTGGAAACTTAATTTTTTGTTTAAGGGGATATTCCAGTTCAAAACAGGAAAGACAAGGCTTTTTTTTAGTATATATGTGTCACGCTCCGAAGAAAGGTACCTAAGAAACAAAAAATTTGAGGTTAGGTTTTTAATTTTTTGAGTGAAAATACATATTAATTTATTTATTTTTTTTATATTTTTTTTTATTTTTTATTATTAATTGAAAACTATTGATCTTCAAGTCTTCATTATATCCAAAATATTCAATGAAAATTGGTTTTAAATTCAAATAATTAAAAATAAACTTTTAATCAAGAGAAATCTTGACCCTAATCTATAAATCGTTTGCTTCTTAGGTACCTTTCTTGGGAGCGCGTCACATATTATTAAAATAACTATGACATTTATTTATAATATTTCTTTTACATGTAATAAATAATTTACTTAAGAATTTGTAAAAAAAATTTTTTTTTAATTTTTACTTCAAAATGGCGGCAATATACGCCATTTTAGACAATGCCCATTTTCGGTGGTAAGATCGATTCTAAACTTTCTAAAACAAATAAAGACAAAAAGTCACATTTTCTTCGTTAGATATTTCTTTAGGTGTGGAACCTCAAAAAAGTGGAATTTTTAGATTTATAAAAATGAAATTATCAAAAATTTGCAAACCTGGAAAATAAAAATAGCAGCACATGTAAAAAAGTTCGATCACAACAAATTATAATTTGATTCGATTTTTGATTATAAAAAGAGAATTAAAACTTTACATAATAAATAAACTTATTTTTTCTCCAAACTTCTAAATTATTTGATGTAATGAGCCAAAAAGTAGTATACTAGTGTATTTTTACAGTCTGACCAGAAAAAAATTTGTTTATGAAAATTATTCTTCTTTCAAAAAATAATTTTTTAAAAGAATTGCGAGGTCGAAATTTATGAATATAATTTTACATTGAACATAAATGGCTATAAATTTGATTTTATGGTTTACTTAATCATACCCCGAAACTAATGAGTAACGAGTTCCAAACAAACCTTGAAAAAAGACTTTCGTCTTCCATACTAGATCCACCATTTTGAATTTTAAAAAACTAACACCGGATTTGTAATCAGCAACCCAGAAAGCCCCTAAGTAACTAATTCCAGGCACATTTGATAGATTTTCAAGAAAGTCGTAATACATTCGTATAATCTCTCAGCTATTCGTATAATGGGTCTTTTTTTCATTTAATTTTTAATAAACAATTAATGTAAATTTTGTTTAAAAAAATTAAGAACGTATGTTTTATTCAAACAGTTGTTATTTTTAATATTAAAAAAAAATAATTTTGACAATCGAATGAAAATTTTGATCTACAAATCAATTTGTCTACGGGCGCATTTTGTTCCCACTGTGCGCCTGGCGGTAGGCAACCCTCTTTACACGCTCGCAATGCGCAGAAACGCAACCAATCTTTTAGCTATACTTTAGAAATAATCATTAAAGTTTGAAGTAAAAAAAGAAGTTTTGTTTTGATTTAAAGATATAAAAATCAGATTATAAACTTCAACCTATAATCCATGCATTATTGATAAATAAAATAACGGAAAATACTAGCTAAAAGTATGAAAAATTCAGGGCATATAGCAAATAAAATAATAACTAACCTACATTTTGAAAAATAAAATAAAATTTTTATAAATTTTTAATTAACTAAATTAATGTATAAACTAAAATAAATAAATGTTCAAAATAAAATTGACTTCTCTCGAGTGAAAATAGAATTCCCCTTGTTGCTAAAAACAAGCAACGTAAATATAAATACGTCAAAAATAATATAAATAACAATGCAATAAAATAAAGCAAACATGAAAAATCAAATATATTTTAAGCGGTAGGAAAAAGAGAAACGATACATTTATAAAAAAAAATTCTTGTAAATATTGTTATATTTGTCGAACTGATAAACAAATTTTCACAAAATAAATCTGAACAGCGTTATCAGCAAATGTTTTTTTTTTCTTTTAAAAAAAAAACATCCAAAAAAGACCGTGAAATTCATGGGTAAAAAACTAATGTCTCGTTTTATTTTACTACTATGCAGAAAAAAAACGGAGAATCGTTTGTTTTCAGTTTGGCAAGGGATTTTAAACAGAGTGATAAAATGGAGGATAAATGTGCGATATCGGTGACATAGGGGGTAACTTTATGTGACATACGTCTGTCAAAAGACACGTGACATGTGATATTATTGTTGGCCGCAAACGTTTTTAGTTTATATATTCGATAGTGTTGAATGAGATTTATAGCAATAAACAATGAAGGAAAATTTTTAAGTTTTAAAATTTAATTTTAAAAATAAGGGGCAGAATTCGTCAAATTTTCACGATAAATAAAAAGTATTTTTTTTTAAATCGAAATGTTGAAAAAATGTTTTTATTTGGTCTTAGGAATGTGTTTACCAAAACACAAATAAAATTATTTTTTTATAAAAGTTATTGCAAAATGAGTTTTTTTGCAACTTTTTAATCAAAATTTTATTTTTCCTAAATGAATCAAGCGAGGATATAAAGGGGATAAAAGATACTTTCGTTTAGAATTAGATACTTTTTAAAGAGTTTATTTTTTAATAATTATTTAATACATTTTTCATGAACAAATTCCTTTTTTTTAATATTCTGCGCTTTTTAAAAACTTGAAAGATTTGAAAAAAAATTTCAACATTATATAAGAATTCTATAATAAATGAAAATCCGTTGTGAAAATTTATGAGCGACAATTATTCAAAAAGTTACAATGAAAATTATTATTGCGCGAAGATGCGATTTTAATATTTTTCAGAATTAAAACATTACTAGCCAAATTATCCGCGCGCAAGCGCGCGGGAATATTGTGCTACAATGTTTATTGTAAACAATTTCAAGTCATTTTAATTTAAATAATTTTTAAAGAAATACTTATTATGAAACATAACTGAAAAACTAATTGGAATAAAATTTTCAAAATATATTATATTTTTAAACCTTAAAGTATATAAAAAAAACTTTAACAAATTTCGATACTAATTTCAAATTTGGTATTAGATTTTTGAAATTGAAAATAATTAAACTTTCTTGTACGAGGAAAATTGAATTTCACCAAAATTGTTATCTGATACCTAAATTAAAAAAAACTTCATTACGAAAATTTTAATTATTCTAAAGAATAGAGAAGGTAAAAAAAATTGTTAGCTATAATAGCGTATTTAACTTTACGAAAAAGAATATAAACAATATTTTTTTAGAGAATTTCCACTACTTTTAATTCGCTAATATTGAAAAAAATCAATTTTATTTAACAAAATTTAATGTAATTTATTTTTCCCAATAATTCAAATACTTTTAATAATTATAAAATTTTTCATGTAAATTCTATTTTTTTAAAAAAATTTTTGATTAAATTCTAAGCATGAATTTAATTATTTTCATAATCGTAAAATTCAGTTACTTTCATAAATAAAGTTTTGGACAAGAATTCAATTATTTAAACTCATAAAATTTTCATAACATTTAAAAATTCATTATTTAAACCAATGTTCATAAAATTCATATGAAGATTTCAATTCCTTTCAAAAGTAATAAAATTTTCAACAGAAATTCAATTCTTTTTAAACATTTTAATAAACTTTACCGCAATAATTCAATGACTTTCAAAAATTTAATTAAATTATTCAAAAGAAATTAATTGTTTTAATATAATTTTAATAAAAATTTGTTTTTAAATAATAAAAAAATTGCTCCCGAAAATTCAATTATTTTGCGGCATTTCAATAAAATTCTTTACAAAATTAAATTATTTTCATAAATAACAATATTCATCACAATAATTCAATTATTATTAAAAGTAATAAATTTCTTCTTGGAAATTACATTATTTTAAAAAATTCTAATAAATCGTTCGCAAGAATTCAATTATTTTCAAAAAAATTTAATAAAATTTCCAACCAACATTTAATTATTACCAAATTTTTTAATAGAATTCTTTGTAAAATTTAATTATCTTTAAAAACTTTTCACATTTCAATGATTTTCAATATCTACTATTTTTATAAAATAACCAAACAGAATTCAATTATTAAAAAAAATTTATGATAAAATTGTAGGAAAAAATTCAATTATTTTCATCAAGTTTAATCAAATTCGACGCAAGAATTTAATCATTTACCTAATTAATAAAATTCTTTGATAGAATTAAATTATTTTAATAAATAATAAAATTCTTCGAAAGTAATTAAATTATTTTTTCAACAATTATTAATAAAATTTCTCGAAAGAATTCAATTATTTTCATAAATTACAAAAACCTTTGAAAAAATGTAATTCTTCAAAAAATTCAATTTTTCTCAAAATTTATAAAATTTTTCAGAAAATTTCGAATTATTTTCAAAATTTTTTAAAAAATTCTTCACAAGAATTTAATTATTTTCATAAAAATAGAAAAATATTCCAAAAAAATTTAACTATTTTCATAAATTATGAAATTCTTAAAAAAAAGTCAATTTTTCTTAAAATTTATAAAATTCTTCAGAAAATTTCGAATTATTTTAAAAATTTTTTAAAAAATTCTTCACAAGAATTTAATTATTTTAATAAAGAATAAAATATTTCAAGAAAATTCAATTATTTCCAAAAATAACAAAATTTGTCTAAAGAAATCAATTATTTTTGTAAATAATAAAATTCTTCTGAAAAATTCATTTATTTTTATAAATAATAACATTTTTCATTGAAAATATTCAATTATTTTCAAATATTTTTTTAAAATTCTTCGCAAGAAATATATTATTTTAAATTGTTTCATGAATAATATAATTCGTAGCATAAATTCAATTTATTAGCAGGATAAGAAAAAAGTAAATATTTTTGTTGAAAATTATAGGAAAAAGTCAGGAATATAAAAAATATGGAGTGGAATTTTTGTCAATTTTGTGAAGTGAATAAAACGAATTTTTTTTTGTTTCTTTTTGACATTAAAAAAATGACAATAACTCACAAAAATGAATTTTCAACAAAAAAAGAAAAAACAATTGAATACAGATAATTTGCTAACGGAAAGGAAACTTACGATTATTATAATGTAATAATAATAATGTATATTTCTATTTTCTATCAAAACGTATAAAAAACAAAAGAATAACTATAACTAATTTCAAGTGTGGACAGAGATCCGGAAATCTGGAATCACGACGATTATTATATATAATTTTCATCTACGAAATGAACAAAACACTGTCGAATTAATATTTATATAACCATAAAATTGATCAAAAACTAAGTGTAGCCTTGTTGCTCTACACTGCGGCAATATAATTTTCATTATAACTTTTTAAATAATTGTCGCTCATAAATTTTTTCCAACGGATTTTGATTTCTTATAGCTTTAATTCAAAGATGAAATTTTTTTCAAATTTCAAAAGACGCCGAATACTAAAAAAATTTGTTTTTAAAAAATGTATTAAATAACTGTTAAAAAATAAATTCTTTAAAAAGTCTCTAATTCTAAACAAAAGTATATATTTTATCCCCTTTATATTGCCGTTTGATTCATTTAAATCGGTTCAATCATTTAGAAGAAATAAAATTTTGTTTAAAAAGTTGCAAAAAAATTCATTTTGCAGTAACTTTTTATAAAAAAAATATTTTGTTTTCTGAATTTTGATAAACACATATTGAGTGCTAAATAGAAAATTCTTTCTTCTTTTTTAATTATCGACATTCATTAACAGTGTCAAGAATAGCACATATATCCGTAAAAACCGAGAAAGTCGGTAAACATCGGTAACAGGAATCTGCTTCACTAGTTTTTAGTTTATCAATTCAATTGTATTTAAAGTAATTAACCTGCTCGAAATTACATATTTTTGTAATTGGCATCTACCTACAATGATATTGTCGGTAATTGTCGGTTAGATAAAATTAAGACTTTTAAAGTTAAAGTTTTTTTGAATAAAATAATTTTTGTTTAAAAGTAGTTAAAATTTTAAATATTCTATTAAAAATTTTGATTTTAATAAAATTCAATTATACCTTTTTAAATGTTACAAATAAAGAAGTTGAAAAATTTTATTCACAAACCTTTAAAAAACTTTATTTTCAAAAAAAAGGGAATTCAAAAATGCTTTTATAAATATATTTCTTTACAATATAAAATTAAATTCAAGTATAAAGGATTCAAAGAACGAGAAACCAATTTTATGTACCTACATTTCCATTCACAGAGCGAAAAAGAGGGAAAAATATAAATTTTTATATTTCCAAGAGATGCACATTTTATTAAAAAAAAAAAAAATAAGCAATTCTTTTTGTTTGTTTAGAAAAAATGTATAAAAGACTTTTAAACACGTTTCAGTTATGGTTTTATAAAAATAATATATAAAAAATGGGGAAAAAATAGTGGGGTGGAAAAAAAGCGAAACGTAGGACTTGATGGAAAATACTTTCCATGTCAGTCAATTCGTTTGAATTTTATTGGCCCTCAAGAGAAACTTCATTGAATTTTTCATTGGAGGCATGTAGCTGGCATTTAGATGGCACTGATTTAGTTTGAGTTTCTGGACTGGAATAACTAAAAAAATAAAAAAAAAATGTTCCGAATAAAAAGCAGAAATTAAACGTTAAAGGGCCAACGGAAACCTCTCTTGAAATGGACATTCTGATGGTTTACTTTTTAATTTGGTAGATTTTATAAAAATTTTTCTCGTTTTCATCGCAAATTTTCAAGTACCATAGAGCAGTGCTTGTTTAGATGTATATGTGTAAAAAATTGCATCTACTTATTTTATAATTTCTTTTTCCCCTAACAAAATTTTCACAAGTATATTTTTAATTAAATGTCTGTAACTATAGTAACTGTAGACATTTTATTTTTTTAAGCTTTAATAAACCAATCGGCAAAAAAGAATTGAATATAATTTCATTAGTGGAACAAATATTTATAATAAAAATTTTCTTTTGCAGACACTGATTGCGGGACAAGGACTCAATGACGACATGTGGCATACGCTAAGATTTTCAAGGAGGGCAAATTCAATGAAGCTTCAGATAGACGACGAAGGGGCCGTTAGAGGTATTTAACATAAATGATTTTCGAAACAAAATATTTTTCTCCTTCTATCAGATTAAAGGAATCATTTTAATTAATTTAGTAATTAGTAATATTTTTAGAGAAACTTAATTTAATGAAAAATTCGAAATGCTTTCTAAAAAGTATTGTCCAGGGCTACAAAGGAAAAACCCAAAACCTTAAAACATTGAAATTTTTGTTTCCAAAATGGAATTTATAGACACTAATCTGATTTAATTAAAAAATTTTCATTTAAATATTCAAAAGAGTTATTTAATTTTAATTCATTAACTAAAAGTAATTTTTTGACCATAGATCGTTGATGAAATTTGTTTATTGTAATAAAATCTACAATTTTACTCCAGAGAGTAAGAAGTTAATATAAAAAATGCACGATTTACTGACCAGACTTAAAATTACATTAAAATCGAACGGCTACTAATTTTTCAAAATCCTTCGGGGATTTTACTCTGCTGGGGTAGTATTTTCATCCCATTATATGTAGTCAAATCTGAACCCAGTTTTTGGTGTTCCACTGCGTGTTTTAAAGAGGAAAAATTTCCCTCCTACTATCATTAAAAAAATTATATTATTTTCAAAAAAAAAATGTGTGGTCTCTGTGTTAACTATTGTCGACGACATTTTTTTTTTCACCCCATCCGAAAAAAATTCCACTTTACAAAAATAAAATAACAGAGAGAAAGAACAATTTAATACTGTCGCAACTAAAAATTATTCTGGTCAACTGAATTTTGTCAGAGTAGTAGGATGAAAAAAATTTTATTTTCTTTTTTCCTTTTACAATTCTAATGTTAATCAAGGGAAATTTCAACATTGGGCGAATGCCACGTTGTAAAATCCAATTTGAATTTAGTGAAAGGGTTTGTAGTAACTATGTGTTGACTGTCTGTCGAGAAACGTAGGAATGGCAAATATACAATCTGCAAACCGATTCGAATTTGCGGAGAAGGGAAAACACCCGCGAATAACATCGTTTCAATATTATCGATCGATCGAAGCCAATCAACTGTTTTACATCTGAACACGACGACGTACAATTTTCCCTACTTTGCGCCTGCTTATCTGTTTCCCAACCGCCCTTTCACCCTCCCTATTCCCAATACCACACTTTATAAATTGCTTCGCATAAACTTTAACCACAAAACGATCAGCATTTCATTTATGTAATATTGCTTACTTCGAAATATAATAATTACAGAGTTTGCTAAAATTTTCCATCTCGGTTTGTATGACAATGGAATGATATACAAAATTGATGTGGAAAATTGAGTGCAGCATGAAATATGGAAGATAAAAGACTATTGTCATTGATCATAAGTTATAGAATTCTCTATTTATCGAGTAGTTTCATTATCGACACTTGATGTCAATTTAAAATCTACTATGTACTTATTTTTAAGATAATGTCAACTTAATGGGATTTTTTACATTTTCTACATTTTCATCACATGAGAAGGTTTTTGGCTGATATTTGAATGTTGCTGATTTTATGAAATCTTTACGTATAGGTGCCCAAATGCTCTTGACACAATAACTAAATTTAAAAACTTATCGTATTGTTTTCCAATTTAACATACTTAAAGTTGGAATAAAAAAATGAAGGCTAAGTTTTTTGGTCAGCCATTTTCGTCAAAAACTACAGTACTTTCAATGTTCAAAACTTTGAAAATTCAACTTTGTCAAATTTCAAAATTTTTATTCCCATATATTATTGGAAACGAAATGAAAATTCGTCACTAAACTTTTTCAATTTATATTGAAAACAGGAGAATCATTTTTCCAACAAAATTATTCAAATAATTATTAACTTAGACATAGAATTTTTTTTTAAAAATTCCAAATATTGTTTCATTTTTGGAATTATTCATTTATTCGTTAAATTGACAGAAAATTGAATTATTAGTAACATTGCATTTATAAAACTTATCTGCAATAGTAATTACTAAAGCATAGAATAAATTTTTATTTTATGAAAGAATCCAGTGAATCATTTTTATTTGCAAAAATGTAATTAGATAAATTTATTATTTATAAAACTCAAATAATACATGTATTTAGCACCTTATGTATTCTTTTTTAATAAGAGTAAATTTACATTTTAAAATAAAAAATTTTTTTTATTAAAGACATTTTATTTATTTTAAACAAATATTAATAGTTTTGAATGATAAAATGTAATGAAAAATATTGATATAAATAAATTTTCACGAATTTAGTCGTATTTTGATACAAGATTTTAAATTTATTCTATTTAACTATTATCTTAACATTTTACATGAAATTTCTAAAATAGATTTTTATTGTACCATTTCCTTCTGTCTAAATTAGTAAAAATTAAGTTTAATTAATTAAAAAATCAGAATTTCTAGAAAATGCGAATGTGTACATTAGTACAGAAGGAATAAAATCAAAATATATCTCGAGAAAAAATACTAAAATCATGAATTTTACCCCTTAAAGTTCCGAATGTTCTTTAAGTATAATTTATTCTTCTAATAGGATATATTTACCGAAAGCAAAAACTAACCACCTATAGAGTGATATTAACATGCACAACCATATATCTATAATTCTCGATGACTCACCGAGTAACTAAATAGGCTTTTCGCTAAAACTTCTTTTCCAACTCTCAAAGAATTATGTGGAAAGTTCAAAGCTATTTCATTTATACTTTTATTTTTTCCCCACACTCCAACTGAGAAAATTTTTCATTTTTAAGTCTTACTTATGTCCACCCCGAAATATGAATTACCCAACATTTACTGTAAGGGGATTTATTATTTAGTTCACATTTTCTTTTTCTTCTTTATTAATATTGCGATCTCACTCAGCGCAAGCGGAAAAAAGTTTTTGTATAACTTTACATATAATGATTATGTCTCAACTTGAAACAATTGAATAAAATTTATCTACATAATTAAAAAAAATTGAAAGAATTTTGTTATTTAATTTAAGAGATAATATCCTACATTTTGGAAAATTGTTTCTAAATATAAATTATCATCTACGATAATTAAATTTAATAATATTTCGTTTAATTAAATTTCTCTTAATTGTGTATATAATGGAAAATGTATATAATTAAATTTATAATTATTTATTTATTAATATAAATCCAATAGTGTGTGAAAATCATTGTATTTATTAATCTCATTAAGTAAAATTAAATCAAATTATTCGTGAAACTTATATCGTTGACAATTTTCACTTCTTTTTTTGTATATTTGATAAGATCAAAGTTTATAAATTTCATTAGATAAAAAAATAACATTTTTTACCCCTTCCCCCACAAAAAAAATAAAAAGAAGTAAACTTTAAAATTTATTAACATGAATAATTGTATAATAATTTACTGTGGGTAAGATGCAAACAAGTACCGTTCCATTTTATCCGAGCAATGCCGTATTTCAAAATCTCTGTTTAGCATAAATTTTCAGTGGCCCCGGTATAGATGAGTTTGGAGTGGGTAGAGAACACTACAGTTCCCTTCAAGTGAAATATCGTGCTTTTGAACCCTACCTTTATCCTGCGAACCTTTTCTGACATTTAGATTTACAAAAGAAGAGAAAAAATGAAAATTTTATTAAAAAGAAAATTGAAAAAGAAAATATTTAAATTACTTGATAAAAAAAATAGAAAAATAACAAAAATTATTTTATTACCAATATAATTTTATTATTTTTTCCCAACAGTAAAAATAATTTCAAAAACTCTTTCGAAATCGAATTTAAGTTATCGCATTGCCGAGACAAAAAATAAAACAAAAGAAAAATTATCTTTTTTTTATAAGAAAAAAAAAATTATCTTTCTGTGCGAATGAATGAAAGTGAAGCTAAAGACATTTTATCAGAGAAAAGACTTTTTCTGAAGGGAAATATAACAGGCACAGATGGCGTTCTAGTGGAAAAGAAGTTTAAAGGGTTGGTTAGAAAGAGAAACTAGAGAAGAGAAAAAGTGAGAGAGAAAGAGAAAGAGTAGAATAAGAGGGGTTAGGGAGTTTCTAGAGAAAGCGCTTTTGCGGTTTGGCCAAATTGGCTTAATATATAGAACCCTGGTTACTGTCGAGAGGACTCCCTGTCGATAATCAATTTTCTCATCGAGATTTATCAGAGAATACGGTTGGTCGAATCTTTCACCTTCATGAAATTTATACCCTATTAAGAGACCCGTCTTCTGATTATGAGAAACCATTGCCTAAAGACGTTTCTTCATTCAACAAATTTTATTCAACAAAAGGATCTTATCCGCAAAAAATATTAACATAATTATTATTTCAAGAAATATTAGTTATCTTATTATTTTTTCATAGTTAAATATTTCAGATTTCGGTTGCCCACATTAACGGCTAATCTAGGGTACATATGTGCCATCTACTGTTATTTTCAGGTTTAGCAGCCTTTAAGATAAAAAAAATCGAGAATTATAATGCAAGAAGTAAAGTTAAGGCTAATTAAATTAAAAACTTTTGACATTTACAGGGCTCGGATCGTCTTTAAGACTCAAAAAAAGTCGCTTTAGTCGCATAAATTCACAACAAAAGTCACGAAAAGTCGCATAAAATTTCCGTAAAAGTCGGAAAAAAGTCGAATGAAATTTTAGGAAAAAAACGCCGAAAAGAAAACACGAAATTGTCAAAATTGTAAAAAAATCACATTTCTCGCCAACACATACTTTAACATCAAACAATCTGGAATAATATTTAATAAAATTTCATAAAATGCATGACAAAATTTTAATTTAACATTTTTTTTAAAAAATCTATTCAACATTTCAATTATTTTTATAAATAATAAAATTCTTCTCTAAAATTCGCATTTATTTTCAAAAATAATGAAATTCTTCGCAAAAATTCAATTACAAAATTTCTTTTAAATTTCTCGTCAAAATTTTATAAATAATATAGAATTCATCATGGAAATTCAATTATTTTCAAAAGTAATAAAATTTTCCGCAGAATTTCAATTATTTTCAAATTTTTTTTAATTTCTCGTCAAATTATTATTTATCATCATCTTCATAAATAAAAAAATTCATCATGGAAATTTAATTATTTTCAATAGATCTGATCAAATTCTTTGCAAAATTCAATTATCTTCAAAAGTAAGAAAATTCTCCGCAGATTTTCAATTATTTTTCAAATTTTTTTTTTTAAATCTTAAAATTTCAATTTTTTTAGAAATATCAAAATTCTTCTTCAAAATTCAATCACTTTTAAACATTTTTTTTTTAAAAATCTGTTCAAAAATTCAATTATCTTTATAAATAATAAAATTCTTCTCTGAAATTCAATTATTTGCAAAGAATTTTAATAAAATTATTGTTAAAATTTTAATTATCTTTAAAAATAAAAAAATCCATCTTAGAAATTCAATTATTTTCAAATTCTTTTTTTTTATAAAATCTTATAAAATAAAATAATGATTTTATCACTCGGTCATCTTTAATTATTAAAAAAGATGAAGACATCGATTTTTTTTAAGTAGTTTAATTCTAAAAAGGTTTGAATTTGAATCTTTTGAAGAATTTTAATTCTTTTGGAAATATAGTAATTAAATATTTATTTTATTTTAAAAAGAAGTTATTGACGTTTTTTGAGAAATTTGAAAGAAATCTATAAATAAACTTAACAGAACATTTATTTGACTAAAACTTTTTCCTTTAACTTTAATTTTCTGGAAATTTTGAGAATTTCAGTCGCATTTTACTAAAAAAAAAATTTCGAAAAAGTCGATTAGTCGCATCTTTTCACAAAAAAGTCGAAAAAAGTCTAAAAAGTCGCACAATCCGATCCCTGCATTTAGATAATAAAGCATTAATAAAAACTTTATAGAAATTTATTGTTTAAACAAATTAAATCAATAAATAAATTATATAATATAATTTATTTAATGAAGATTTCTATTACCGATATTTACCTTCCATTCACCTACAAATTACATTAATAAAACACAAAGTTCTAAGGACTCGAAATGTAACTTATTTATTAATGCGGAATATAATATAATAAATAATATAAAATATAATAAATATAATCCGGAATGATAAAAAAATCTTTAAAAATGAAAGCAATAAGAAATCAAAATATAACGTTTAAAAACAATTTCAAATTGTAAATTCCTGTTACCGACATATACCGACCGATTACATAAATCTTTAACTCACAAGTAACTAACGAGCGGAAGTACAACTTTAAAAACTATTTTAACTTGCAGATATCTATTACATAATTATCTATCACATAAGAAAATATTAATGCTTTAAAAATGTTGAAAAAATTATTTTGAACAAAACTTGATACAATTGTTTATAAAAATAAACATTTTCAAAAAAAATTACTTTAATCATTTAACTTTAAATTCTACCAACCGCAGAAACTAAAACGTGCATGCGCTTCAATTGCTAAATTTTTAACTACATAAGAAGTAGTAGAATTTTATATACAAACAGTATTAGTTTAACTAAAAAAGTAATTAATTTAACTACTACCCAAAAACTACTCTACTACCCAATAGTAGTTGAATTTTACCAACAAATTGTTTTCAATGTACCATCAGTTACCATTAATAACTGACGATAATTGCCAACAGTCGATAACACCTCGAATTGTTCCATTTACAAAATCTACATCAAATCTGATTAGATTTATATTTTCGAATCAACAGTAATTATCGACAGTAGGTAAATTATCAACTGTCGATATTTACCGACAATGTTTTTCCATTATTTATATCCTTACCGAAAAGAAAAATAGTAATCGAGTTAAAAATAAAAATTAATAAAAAGCAAATAACTGGAAATAAGTGAAAATAAATTAAATTGCGATGGAATAATGATAAAAGTGAAAATAAAAAAAATGAGTCGGAAAAAGGGAGATTGTGCTTTCTCGGTGGAAATAACCATTCACGCGATCTGTTGGTGAGAGTGTAGCTTTGATAAATGGAGTGCTCGTTGGAGTCTCAACAACCTGAATCAAGCTGCAATTCTGATTGCTTCTAACCTCCCTCCCTCCTCTCCTCCTTCTCCTGAAAACCCCTTCTCTCACCCGCTTCATTACCCAACCGATCAAAAACATAGATCAAGCCAAGCGCCTCGCTTCTAAAGTCAATAAAAAAATGTATTTGCATAAACGCGATTATTATATAAAAAAAAAAAAACTTACCAAGAGGCCGTGTACTTTTCTTTGCCATAATTCATGTATAATTGCACTATTCATCAGTAAAATTCAGTGAATAAAAAAAGAGTCGAAAAAAAAATTTATACACTCTACAAAATATATAGGTCAGTACTATCGTGAAATTCCCTTATGAGGGAATTGTAATGAATTACAATTTTTTTTAATCTCTCTTATTTTTATTTTAAAAATTTCAGATACATACAAATTTTTTTCCAACGAAATAAATAATAATTACTGAATGTTAACTCTTTTTTCTCCATATTATTATTACAATTAAAATTTATGAATATTTGGCTTGTCTCATTTACTTGGAGAATATTAGAAAAAATGCTAAATAATGATTTTTTTAGTATTAAAAATTCGTAATTTTGTCCCTTGAAACCACTGAATAATGTAAAAAAAAGTTAAGAGTTTGTTGAGTAGAGTATTTTCATACTTTATTACAGTAAATACGCAAAGTTTAATCTAAAGTTTAGGAAAAAATTTTCGGATTTATTTATTTACTTATAATCTTTTCCTGAATATTGTAATTTAAAACACTTTATTAAACACTTTATCAACACTTTATTAATAAGTTTTATTTCCGATAGTATTGCACCAAACTATTTCGTTAAACCAGGGTTACTTGAATAAAGCGAAGTCGATAAATGTTGATAATAGGGATCTTCAATTTGGAATTTTTAAAAAATAAGTATACATGAAAAATTACTTGGCAGTGTACTTGACTTTTGGATGGGACAACATTCTGTAAATATTTCATAGACAGTCCTAGAATTTTTCATTGACTTACGTGAAGTATAATCACAAGCAGTGCTAGAATATTTAAAGTGTAGTAAAATATATAGGCAACGTCTAGAATTAATTTTTTCGAAAATTTTTACTTTTCTAACAAATTTTATATATTTTTCGAACTACACTATACCGATCAAAATTGAGAGACCACCCATTTTGAAACATAAAATTTGTGGAAACTACCCGAGTCGAAATTTAGAGTCGAATCAAAGTCTGCTAAGACCTACTTTAAGAAGAATCTAGAAGAACTTAAAGAGGTTTTAGTTATGTTGTTATAGGTTCGATTTTAGATCGTATAGGGTCTACATAAGACCGTTTTCGCTGTCTAAAAGGCGTTAAAGAGGTCTTAATTTAAGGCCTCTTTAGAGCATATTAACCACTACTGACTATAGCGTTTAGAATTCGCGCTTGCGCCAACAAGAAAACAGTACTGTTAATATTGAACAAAGAATCCAATTGGTTTTATTAAATTTTTTGTTCTTTTGACAATTAGAGTGTTTTATAAACACAAAATTTTGTTGAATTTTAATTTTATAACAAAATTAATTGCCAGGACAACAAAAAATAACCATAACAACGAAATTGGATTACTAATTCAGCATAAAAAATTCCTTTTTTTAATAAAATGATATGGTTAATATACGCTACCTGATTTTCTTATTAATAACTAGTACAACACAACAAAAACAATAAAATAACACTGAACATGATCAAAAATATATATTTATTTTATAATACACATATGTATACAAATATAATTTTATATATGTATAAATAAATAATTATTAACACTGAACTAATAATTACACTAAAAGTTTTTACTATATATATCAAATTTTTTAAACACATTCAAACCGCACTTTCTGTAACATTTCACTTAAACACAAGAATACAACTCAGAACACAAGATAAAGACAAGAATTTTTGTTTTTTAAATAAAAGAAAAACAATATTTTTTAACACTACTTTAAGCACAAAGAATATTTAAAATGAAAAAGATAAACCATTGTTTATTTATTAGAATTTTAAACATTATTGTCCTCGCGAGCGTGGTTTAAGTGTATACATCTCTCAAATGCTGGAAAGCAACTGACGCTTCGAGGCATTTCTTTGAAAATTTCCCTAAAAATTCAAAAAATTCCTAAATATTTCCCATAGAAATGTTTGTAAATTTCTTTCTTACTAAGTATATATAAAAAAAACTTGTACAGAAAAATGCACAAAATAGACGAGAAACCGTTATGGCTGGTCAACCTAAGTGAAACCAGATGTGCCAAACTTTTCAAAACGAGAAAATATTTCTAAAGTTCTTCCTTAAGAATGAAAATATTTTACTGTACACAAAATAATTTTTCTAAGAATATAGTTTTCCTGTATATTTATAATTTAAACTTTTAAATAAATATAAAAATCGGAATATTATAAATACAATACTTCATTATATTTTAATATATTATATTATAATAAACATAATGCAATATTCAAATCATTAAATTAATTTAAAACTTTATTATAAACACTAAAATCTAATGTTTTTTAAATTCACTGAAAACATCTTAATTTTAATCTATACTTAAAAATATAAAATATTATAATAAGAAACAAGAACAAAGAATTGTTTTACACAAGAAATAAATTTTTTCATTGATTTAATGTCAATTTGTCTAGTTAAAATTGATTAAAAAATTAATTATAGAAGTAAATATAACTGTTTGCTTTTGTATTTATATATTTTCAAACTATCTATTATAAAAAATGTGTTTGTAGTTGTAAAATTAACTCAAGTCTAACATTCAACAAATAATTCCTAAGTATTACTTTGAACTTAAAGCGCAGACGCAAGTCTCAACTGACGAATGCAGAATATAAAAAAAATCTTAAAAGTATCTAAAAGAATATAAAATGTTGTTTCAGGACTTGTTAGATTTTAGGGAGAACTAATTCTAAATATGTTCTTGGACACAGCAGAGTTTAAAAGTGTTTAAATATCCTTTACTAGGCCTTAGTAGACTTTAAGTAGACTTTATAGGATCTAAACGTACTTATAAAGAAGTTACTAGGCTCTATTAGATCTTAAACCAATTCTAAATTTCGACTCGGGTAAACTGTTCTTCTGTTTTTTTAAAAATGATAAAATTTTTAAAAGAACAAATTTAGAAAATTATATGTTTAGAAAATCGTCATTTTTAATGTTTTACAAAAATTTGAATAAGTCTTAAAATAATGAACGCCGTTTAATGACCTTAGGCTTATATTAAAGGTCATTTACTATACACTTAAGAAAATGCATGCCGTCAAATTTGGACCAAAAAAATTCAAAAAATTTGAAACAATGTCATTAATAGAAAAATAATTTTTTAAATTCAAATATCAGGGTTGCCACAAATATTTAATTTTATTTTTCCCTGATTTCTAGACAAAATACTCACTTCTTCCCTGACCATAAAAAATATCCTGATTCACTCTAAAAATTATTAGATACTCAAAAAAAAATGTTCTATTAAATTTATTTACAAATTTCATTAACTGTAAAATTATTCAAAAACATCAATAACTAAATTTTTAAATAAGTATTTAATTATTACTTTTCCACAGGAATTAAAATTCTTCAGAACATTCAAATTCAAAAGTTTTTGAAACTCAACAATTTATAAGAATATTATTACAAAACATAAAGAATTTTTAATGTTTTGTTATAATTTAAATAACCATGAAATTTTCCAACAAAAATTTAATTATTTACAAAAATCCTAATAAAATCCTTCGCAAGAATTCAATTATTTTTAAAAGTAGTAAATTTTCTCAAAAAAATTCAATTATTTGAAAAAATTGTAATAAAATTCGTTGCAATAATTCAATTATTTTCATAAACAATAAATCGATTATTCGGAAATTTCATTTTTTAATCAATCTTTATTAGAAAATTCTAGAAAAATTCAATTCTTTAAATTGAAAAATAAATAATTTATTGAATAATTGAATGTTTGTTAAAATTGAATTGTCATAAAGAATTTTATCAACAAATTTTTAAATAATTGAATTCTATTGACAAATTTTAATAAAATTTTTAAGAATAATTACATTTTTCGAGGAATTTGTTTAAAATATTGTATCCAAAATTAATTAAAATCCTGCTATGAGTTTTATTATTCTTGAAAATAATTTTAAAAAATTTCCAAAAATATTATTAAAATTTTTCTAAAATAATTGAATTTCAGTAAAGAATTTTATTATTTATAAAAATAATTCAATTCTTGTAAAGAGCTTCGTTAAATTTTTTTTAAATAATTAATTCATGCGGCAAATTTTATAAAAATCTTTCTAAATAATTGACATTTTTCAAAAAATTTTATAAAATTTTGTATATTAAACAATTGAACTTCACGTGAAAATTTTATTATTTATGAAAATAATTGAATTATTTCAAAGAAATTTATTAAAAGTTTCATAAATTATTGAATTTCTGTGAAATTTGAACAAGAATCTTCCAACGAATTTTATTCAAATTTATAAAAGTAATTGAATTTCGGTAAATAATTTTACTATTTATAAAATTAATTGAATTCTTGAAAAGAACTTTGTTAAATTTTTAAATAATTTATGTTTTTCCTAAAATTATTTGAAATTCGTTTATTTAGAAGAAATTCATCAAAAATTTTATTAAAGTTTTTAAAAATAATTGAATTTCGAAGAAAAATTGTATTATTTATAAAGATAATTGAAATTTTGACGAGAATTTAAAAAAAAAATTTTGAACATAATTGAATTTTGGAGAAGAATTTTTTTATTTCTAAAAATATAATTGAAATGACCAGAATTTTTTTTAATTTTTGAATATAATTGAATTTCTGCGAAAAATGTTATAACTTTTGAAAATAATTGAATTTCTGTAATTATTTGTAGCTTTTCCAAAATGAAAATTTTTTAGTATTTTTAATTAAAATTCTTTTATCGATCTAGTATTTATGAAAATTGTAAAAATTATTCATTACATATTTTATAAGTCATAATTTTATGATAGTTCGTAAAAAATTAAATTATTTAAAAAGAAATTATTGTCTGAAATAAAAAAAATTCAAGGTTTTATATTAAAATTCGTGGTTATTTTTATAGTTTACAAGGCAAACAAAAAGAAAATAAAAATTTAGAGTTTTTTCATGAATTTTTGAAATTCGATTTTTTCCAGTACTTTTACTAAAAATCCTTGACTTTTCCCTAACTTCCCTGACCAATTTTATTTTCCTTGACTTTTCCCTGAATTCCCTGATTTCCCTGACCTGTGGCAACCCTGAATATATTTTTTGCATTAACTCTTCTTGAAAAATTTACACCACATTATGTTTTATATATTTTCTATATAGAACAGTTTTTAGTACAGAAAAATTGTTTCAAATTCCAAGAAAAAGAAGTTTTGACAAATGAAATAAAGTTGTATTGAATATATTATACAGGATTTTTTGCGGGAATCGTCATGCGTCCATTGAAGAGAATAAAAATAATATTTCCATTTCTATATATACCAAAAGTGATGAAAATGTATATCATGTGATGAAAAAATTTATACATAAATATTTCAAATACAGTTAAAAAATATAAAACAAATAAAGGATTTATAAAAGAAAATATCAGTGGTAAAAGGAAGGGGGGGGGGAGATGGTTTGAAATATATCGAATCTGATGGGTCGTAAAGTATATGATACATATATTTTGAATTCGTAAAGAGAAGCAATTCTTTTTCGATATCTATCGATATAATTCTATATATTCATGATATATGTATATAATACATATTCCAATACGAACTTTGCTCCTGTCGATCACAAATAACCAACAAGGGTATCACAATAGCAAACCGGCGACCCATTAAGCTTTATTTTATTGGATTTAGATTTACGTTCATTTATCACATAAATCCTCCCTCTCCCCCCCTCTCTCTCTCTCTCTTTCTCACTCTCACTCGCACTCTCTCGCTTTTTCAGTCACTTTTGAATTTATTCCTATTCGTTTGTTTTCATTTTATAACAATTCTGAAAATTCCTTTGGAAATTTTCAATTTACATTTTATTTTTCAAGGGGTATCAATTAAAGTAAAAGTTTATTAATGGCTTTTTGTGTAACGACCTAGGGAATTGTTAATTACTTCGTTTATATACGATTAATTGTTTTTTTGTCAAATGGTGTGAAAATGCATGAATTAGATTTAGATATGAAATGAGGACTTTCTTTCGGTGTATTGAACTCGGAAGATGAGTTTATACTTTTTAAAATCGGACTGCAACTATTTACACGGAAAGATTGGAAATTATATATACTTTCAATCTCAAAAAGTGTGAATTGGTGATTAAATTTAAAATGTCATTTTTAATGCTACTAACTTTTATTTTTCGATGTTGGATTTTGAATTTAACGATACTCTATTTTGATTGACTAAAATATATATTGGACAAAAATAATAGTGGTCGTGTAGGTGGAAGCAAATTTTAATTTTCATCAGGTGAGAAACGATAGGCAGAAATTGTAAGAAATTTTCCGATTTCGTTTATTATTTTCTGAAATAAATTCTAACATCTTTAAAAAGTTGAAATATTTCAAATTATAGTAATGAATGTTTCAACATGACTTGAAAAATATTTGTAATGAGTTTTGCTATAAATTATATACTTTGAAGACCAAAAAAACTTATGAAATTTGAGGGACGCCACTGACATTTTTGAAAGATTTCACTGATAATCTTTTTTGAATGATGAGAATAAAATCAGCTTATACATTAGAAACCAATATCAGATTTTCATTAACTGCATATAAGATGTAAATTTAACACAAATTTATTAAAAATAACATAATATGTTGCAAGAAACAGAATTTTAGGGGGACACCACTGACATTTTGCTTTATTTCTCAATTTGGAAAAAGAAAGACTTTATTTTATGGACCAATTACTGACAAAAATATATAAGAGAACATTTTAATTAAAACTATAAATTAGATTTTTTCAAAACTAAGAAAAACATGAAGATATCGATAACTCCGAATCTTCATGTTTTATAATAATTAAAGATAGAGTGATAAAATCATTATCAATTCAATTATTATTTTCAAGAATTTTTAACTAAAATTCTTCTTAAAATTGATTATTTTTAATAATTTTCGAAAAAGTTCTTTGACAATTTTCAAATCTATTTCTTTACAATATTCGATTTTTCAATTATTTGTAAATTCTTCAATTAAATATGTATTTGAAAATAAAAACTTCAAATAATATAAAAAAAATTTCCAATTAAAATTTCTCAAAAAAATTATTTCCACAGAATTGTTACTTAGTTAAAAATATGAAAAATTCAAATTTTCAAAGATAAGCATCTGAAACCTTTTCAAAATTTAATTATTTCTAAAATTTTACGCTCTAATACTTTTAATATTCAATTATAATCTAAAATTTTAACTCAAATCTACTTTTAAATCAATTTTTATGAGAAAATTCTGCGAGAATTTCATTATTTAAATACAAAAAAAACAATTTATTGAATAATTACATATATGTTTCTTAAAATTGAATTCTTTTAAAGAATTGAATCAACCAATTTTCAAATAATTTGAATTCTTTTGCAAAATTTTATTAAAATAGATATTAAAAATAATTAAATTAGGGACAACTTATGAAAATAATTGAAATTTTGCCAAGAAAATTATTAAATTTTTTGAAAATAATTCAACTTTAGAGAAGAATTTTATTATTTATAAAGATAATTGATAATTTACGCAAAGAATTGCATTAAAAATTTTGAATGCAATAATTTTATTCTTTAAAGAAATTTAATCAAAAATTTATTAAAAATAATATTTAAATTCTAATAAATAAATTGTAGCAAAGGTTATTAAAATAATTAAATTTCTTTGATAAATTTTAATAAAATTTTTTAAGAATAATTACATTATTCGAGGAATTCGATTAAAATTGTTATTAAAAAATAATTGAAGTTCTGCAATTAGCTTTATTATTCATCAAAATAATTGAATTCCTAATAAGCATTTTATTATTTGCCAAAAAAATTAAATACCTGTAAAAATTTTATTATTTATGAAAATAATTGAATATTGCGAAGAAATTTATAAAAAAAATTTGTAAATAATTGAATTCTTTTGGAAAATTTTATTAGAATAGTATAGAAACCTATATTAAAAATCATTGAATTGAGGAAAAATTTTGAAAATAATTGTAATTTTTCCAAGTATTTTATTAAAATTTTTGAAAATAATTGATATTTCGAAGAAGAATATAATTATTTTTAAAGATACTTGAAATTTTGACGAGAATTTTCAAAAAATTTTGAACATAATTGATTTTTTGCGAAGAATTTTATTACTTTTGAAAATAATTGAATTCCTTCAATCATTTGTGATTTCTCTAAAATTATCTAAATTATATCGTATAATTTACGTAGTTTACGGATCTTTTTCAACCGAATTACGGACTTTACGGACCTTTTTTCAAAAAAACGGACTTTTACGGACTTCAAGCAAAGTTACGGACTTTTACGGGATTTACGGACCTAGTTCGAGCCCTGGCATAATGATTTTTCTTGTACTAAAAATTTGAGAAACAACAATTTTTATTAATAGTTAAAGTTCTGATTTTTTAAGTGCTTACAAGGAACACCACTGACATTTTGCTTCTAATTCTTCTGCCAAATTTTTTCAAAGAATTTCTAGCGACTAAGAATTGTTAATTTAAGAAAAATGAGTGATTAGGAAAATTAATTGACTTCAAAAACTTTTATATATGAACTAGTATTCCAGATTTTTGGGCGCAGGACATGAAAAATGAAATTTTAAATTTAATCACCCGAATACTTTGATTTGATTAGATTCACTAACAATACTTGAAACAACTGAAATGCTACGAATTTTACAGTTAGCAAGATTGAAATAACATCACTTCAATCTTTTTAGTGTAAAGTTGGAGTCAAATTTTTAACATAATTGTAAACCTTCTCTCGGGCGTCTTTCTATCACTCTCAATTATCTTTCTAAATTAAAACTTCCTATAACATGAATATACGAAAAAATTTTTAAGAATTACGTATTAAAATGTAATTTATTCGGCATTTTTCACTCGCCTATCAAACCATGTGTGAATGATATGATTGAAAATTATAATGTTATTGTTCAAAATTGAAAGGGACATTGAGTGCAAGCAGAATCGTTTTTGCTTCCTATCAAAATGAGTATTGTAGGGGTATCATTTTAAAGTCAAGTTTTTTCTGTCACATGATTATACTATATAACATAAAAATCTTATTACCTATTTCTCTCAATGTTTCTCTCAATATTTCTCCGTACCCTTCTGGTTGACATCTAACAATAAATTATGAACTTTCTAAGTTGTCAGTTTTACTAAAAAAACAAATTGCAACATCGTCTAAAATTAAACATCCTGAGTTACTGGACTATTAACAAAAAATGCGTGCGCAATATATTAGCATATTTCTCTATACATCAATTTAGAAAAAGAGCAGCAAAAAAATGTATAATTAATAACAATAAGTGTTAGGTGGGTGCGCCTGAAAATGCTAACACAGCATTTTACTCACGAGAATTTGAAAACCTCCTAAAGCGTATATCGAATAATGAAATTAATTCCAGAAAGCTGGGACACACAATGGAAGTGATGGTGGAATCGACGGGTCCAGCAATATCGATAATATAATCGATACACGCTTGGTTTGCCAATCAAGTGTGTATAGGTTGCGGCTGTATAACGTCGTCCATCGACCCTCTATGTTCCTATAGATATATATGAATATACATATATATATAGTATATATGTATAGAAACACCTCCGATTTTGCCTCGACTGGTCGTCCCCATTAATCGGATGGCGAGTACCGTCAATATTGAGTTAGGTGGCAATACCCTAAATTGCTGGACCGCCCCACGCCCTCATCGGCACTAACCTGCGCTTCGCCTTATCGACCTCACCAAAGTCCAAAACGCGCCATTCAATAGCCCTTATATATATATATATATATATATATATATATATATGTATATATATATATGTATACGGCGAGAGAGGAAAGGAGACAGAGAGAGAGAGAGTCTACACTTGGACGCATCGATCGAATTCAGACGATAATTGTTACTTCGAGAATTGCCTTTGCATCATCAGAGGGAATCAAATCCAGTCGAAATTAATCCAAGAATGCTTCCAACCTCTACCCCCTCCACCCGCTACTACCCTTCTCAATTTGAACGGCATCTCATTATATCTCTCCTGCATGCGATCAATTTTGCAAATATCCCCTGTATCATTTTAGGCAAATAACAATGCTACTTGTCAAGCACACAATTAGAATTTCAATTTTACGTAAATTAATTTTCCAATACATATATAAATTGACAGTCATGAAATTTACACTGAACGTTAAAAGTCTGACACTTAAATTTCTAATTGAAAAGTGAAAACACTCAATGACCTAAGTTAGATATTTGCTCCATCATGTCTGGATTTTTTTTCTAATTTGGAAAAACATATCAGATTTTATATAATTGATGTAACATATCAAAAATTTTATTTTGCGCTTTCAAATGGGTATTATATTATAAAATATATATTATATATATTATTATATTATAAAATCTCCACAAAGTTGACAATTGTGTTCTTTACATTAAATATTCTCTAAAACTCCAAAACAAGGCAAACCATCAGGGTCACTTAAATGAAAAGAATTAGCAGTATCAATCTACACAGAGAAAAAAGAATTGTTAATATACACCGAAAAAAATGCCTAGGACACGTATATCAGGAATTGACTAGGTTTCCTAGTTACGAGGGGAACCCACTATAGAATCCTAGTCAAAGTAATAAAATCCAAGCATAGTTAAAGTGCCCAGGAAAATTAGTCAAATTGTCTAGGATAATAATATTAGATTTACACTGTGCATCATAATTATTTGAAATTGCTAATCAAATTCTTATTATCAAATAAAAGAGAAAAACTAATTAAAATAAAAAAGAAAAAATTAATTACTGTATTTGAACATATTTATATTTGACTTTGTATTTATATACCTTAGAATTAATTTAAACTTATGAAATAAATATTTGACGCTGTGGGGACGCGAACACCTGAACCTAACGAATACGCACTTCGAAACCCGGAACGATAACCACTACACTAAACACGACTTGGTATTTTCACTTTTTAATAGACACTAGATTTTCGAGTCAAAATACAATACTTAATCAGATGATGTTTTATATCTTTCAAGTACACGATTTTATCTACTTGTCAAAAACTATTAATTTTTAATTATTTATGTCAATTAAATGAAAATAAATTTTAATACACAAATTATTGCAATGATTAAAATAGTAAAAGTGTTGTTACCACGTGCTTAAAAATTTCCACGATTTATATTGAAACCTAACCAAAAAAGTCTGAAAGAATTGACTAATATAATTAAATAGTTTAATTTCTAAAACACCAACTATCTATATTTCCAAAGGTTCCGAGAAAACAGCAATTTTGATCTATGTGAAAACCCCATTTTATGTACAAAAAGTAGACACGAAATATAATAAACAATCGTTTTACGAAACCACGATAATTCACACGAAAGCATTACAGGTAAACACTGTCAAAACAGAAGCAGACGCATGCGCATTATGGAAATAGGCAAAATTACTAAATATCCTAGCCAATTTGACCAGGATTTACAGGGTTCTTTTTACAAGGCTTGGATTTGTTGAATCAACCAAGAAATCCTAACCACAATAGTTAGGAATCCTTATTACTTTTACTAGGTTACGATTAACTATAGGTTCATAGTTAATAATACCATCGACATTTTTTTCGGTGTAGAACTAACAAAGTTTGTCATATGTGACGCGACACGAGAAAAGGGACCTATCGCCTCAAAAGAGAATTTTACAGGGGGGGCGTTTAAAGTGACACCATGAGCAGAAAACCCGTGTATTTACGCGGACACGTTCAACTTTCGGGCTTTATATTAATTAAACTATTTCATATTTTTAATTTCTGATTTTTTTACGTGAAAGAGCGACTCAAAATCTATGGAATACGACTAGAAACTCAAAAATGATTTTTTTATCGATAGGTCCCTTTTCTCGTGTCGCGTCACATATATTAAATTACAAATTTTTCTATTACTCCGTGTTTATAAGTAAAATTAATCAAATTAAAAATGTAAATTGTGATTTTTAAAAGGCTTTTGGGTCAGAATTTCTCAAACGAATCACCTAAAACTAAAAAATTTTCTTTTTGAACTAAAATAATTTTTTTTGACTCTTAATATGGTTAAAAAAAATCCCTAAAAATATTAAGCCAAAAAAAAATTTTTTGTAAAAGTTATTAACAATTGAATTTTTTAGTACTGCTAAATTAACAAATTTTTTTCTCGAGTTCTAGTTGACGGATTTTAAAATTAAAAAATGGGTTTTTTTCGTCTTGAATTGCAATATTTGAAAATATTTTTTGTTTTCAATTTTTTTCATTTCTTATAATTTTTTATGTAATTTGTTTATAAAATGTTAATAAACAAATATGTTCTTCACGTCCTAACAAAAAAATTAAAATGTCTCCGAGTGTAAAACCGTTTCGAAAAAAAATGAGCCTCAATTAGAAAAAAAGTTATTAATTAAAAACTGCAGCTGTGTAGGGCCTTATATGACGTTAAACTCGCCCCGCGCACATTGGCATTTTTTACAATTTTCTGTCAAATTTGTCTGTAACCTACAAATTTTATCGGATTTTCATGGTCTTGGTCTTAAATTAAAGGGAATAAATTTTCTATGAGATCCCACTAAACCAATTTTTTAATTTTAAATTGTTAATATATTTTTTTTTTACTCAAAGTTAACAATTTACAATATTTTTAGAAAAAATCATGTTTTTTTATATTTTCATTGCAGATGATTGAAATCAATTTTAATTAGTCCAGATGACAACCAGATAAATAATTATGTATAATACAAATTATTTAAATTGTTGCAAACAATGTTAATTAACAAATAGATAACGTTGGTTCTTTTTTATGAACAGAATTTTTTTTGCAGACAAACTTATATTTAATGTGGAAATATATTGTTTGATAATCACATATATTCTAAAACAAAGAAACTTCCTTGCATATGTTTCGGATAATTTTTATTTCTATATAATATATATTGTGCTGTTTTATTTTGTTTGGATTTATAGTTTTAGTGTGATATTATATTATTTGATAATCTCATACATTCCAAAACAAAGAAAAAAAACTGTCCCATGCATGTGCAAGGAATTTTGTCTTGGAATTTATTATTATATTATTATATCATTATTATTATATTATATTATTTATTTTTTGTCTTGGAATGTATGAGATTATCAAACAATATAATGTCACACTAAAATTATAAATCCAAACAAAAAAACAGCACAAAATTTATATTTATTTAAGTAATCTATGTCTATTTTAATATAAAATGATTTTATATTTAAAAATTATTATTGTTATAAACAATTATTATGAACAATAATCTGGTTTCTTAAACATTTGTAAACATTTTAGGCATTTTTTAAACATAAAATGTTTATATAATATCTGCATTCTTTCAAAAACTTAAAAAATTTTTTAGGATAAACAATTACATTTGTCGTAAATAAAATAATTTACTTTTTAAACAAATAAATGGCTTATTTATGCAAAAAAAAAAATCTTTTTAAATATCTTAATTAGTTTAAAGTCATGTAAAGCTCTACTTTATTAATAAAAACTAGATTATTGTTAATGATGATTGTTAATAACAATATTATTTTTTAAAATTAAATAATTTTTTATTAAAATCGACATAGATTACTTAAATAAATATAAATTTGTCTGCAAAAAAAAATTTGTTCATAAAAAAGAACCAACGTTATCTATTTGTTAATTAACATTGTTTGCAACAATTTAAATAAATTGTATTATACATTATTATTTGTAAGGTGGTCATCTGGACTAATTCAAATTTATTTGAATCATCTGCAATAAAAATATAAAAAAACATGATTTTTTCTAAAAATATTGTAAATTGTTAACTTTGAGTTTAAAAAAAATATATTAACAATTTAAAATTAAAAAATTGGTTTAGTGGGATCTCTTAGAAAATTTATTCCCTTTAATTTAAGACCAAGACCATAAAAATCCGATAAAATAAAACGGTTTTACACTCGGAGACATTTTAATTTTTTTGTTAGGGCGTGAAGAACATATTTGTTTATTAACATTTTATAAACAAATTACATAAAAAATTATAAGAAATGAAAAAAATTAAAAACAAAAAATATATTCAAATAGTGCAATTCAAGACGAAAAAAACCCATTTTTTAATTTTAAAATCCGTCAACTAGAACTCGAGAAAAAAATTTGTTAATTTAGCAGTACTAAAAAATTCAATTGTTAATAACTTTTACAAAAAATTTTTTTTTGGCTTAATATTTTCAGGGATTTTTTTTAACCATATTAAGAGTCAAAAAAAATTATTTTGGTTCAAAAAGAAAATTTTTTAGCTTCAGGTGATCCGTTTGAGAAATTCTGACCCTTTTCCCAAGCTACAATTTGGTATAAATATGACAGGGAATGTTAAAAGGGACCTACGATTCTAAAAAAACCAATTTTTATTTTATTAAGTAATTTTGATAGAGACAATTTTTTTCTATCAGAATCACTAAATAATAAAAATTGACTTTTTCGAGCTGTAGGTTTTTTACCAACATTTACCGACACTTATCGGTTATTTTATACTATCATCATAATTCCTATAAAATCTCCACTAATTGGTAATATGAATAAAAATTTAGAAAGTGGAATAAATTTTCACATTTCAATACTAAATGAAATAAATTCTCTCTCTGAAGAAAATATTTAATAGTTTTAATAAAATGTACTTGAATAAAAATATATTCAAGTTGTAAAGTATAAAATTGTTCTCTTAGAATTTTTGGTGGGGCAAATGGAACCTTTAAAGGGGGCTTTTAGAGGTTGAAAGTGTTAAAATAACTTATTAAACCAGAGAAGAGAATAATAATATTTTACCCTTATTACTTTTCAGCTGAGGCAATTTTGAATAACGACAGCGTCTTAGAATTCCGTACTCTTCACGTTGGTGGCTATCTACATTCGGGAGAGCAAATTCCACATTTTATTGGTCAACTCCAGCAGGTTTGGTTCAATGGCTATCCATATGTGGAAATTGCCCGTAGCGCCGGTTCTCATCAAACATCACATCAAGGTGTCACGCCAATTATCAGAGTAACAGGCAAATTTGGCAAAAGAAATCATCCCGTTCATCATCCCGTTACTTTTACATCGAAACACACTTTCGTTGGACTACCCGTTCTCAAGGCTTACGTCGAAACAAATATCTACTTTCAGGTAAATTGATTCACATTTATTTATTTCTTTTAATTTATCCTTTCATTTATTCAGAACGGCGCTAAAAGTGAACCTTTATTTGCAATTAAATAATTATGTGAAAAAAGTATATCAAAACTTTTTGAATTTTTATAAAAAAAAAGTCTTTAAAGCGTTTATAACTGTTTAACGTCCAAATTTTTATTTCATTTAAATTTTATTAAACTTGGCCATATTGGAGACGACAATTAAAGATTTTAAAAATCTATCATCATATTTATAACACTGTGGGACAAAATAAAAAAAGTTGCCTGCACTTTAATAGAGACCTAATATAAGTTGTAGGTCGAATAAAACTATGAACAATGATGTGTGAGAAATTTCCCAAACACCCCCAAAATTTAATTTTAGGGTCAAAAAACTGTTTTTTATGTAGTCATGTAAAGAACTACTCGTAACTTCAGTAATTTTCAACCGGTTTTTATAATTTTTCTATTATTATTTGAAAGGGAAAAAGTACAACTTTTTAACCGCGTGTATTGCTCGTTTACTTAAAATAAAAATTGACCAAACCGCACAGTTAAAAATATTTGCGATTTATCGATTTTTATTCCATTTTTTCAACTTTATATCGAGGTTTTTAGAATGTATTCAAATTTGCAGATTTTTTTCAAAATAATTTCTTAAAACTATACTAAATTCTGCGTAAAATGAGTATTTTTTGAACAAATTTTAATACAAATTGAGGGAGATACGTGAATTTTAAGATTTTAAAATCAGGGTTGATACGCAACCTGGAAACCTGAAAAATCTAAAAATGGCAGGGAGTTTTAAAAAAATTTTAAAAAACTTGGAAAAGTCAGGGAATTTTCATCAAAATCCTAGAAAATTTAGTTTTGAAATCTAATTTTACTTAAATATTTAAAAAATAATTCAATTTTAAAAGAGTTGCAATTACAATTTTTATATAAGTATAGATAATACTTGAAAATATTTTCATTTAAAATATAACAAAACTTCAATTTTAAATGAATTTCGATAAAAAATTTAAAAACCTAGATTTTTAAAAAACCTTAAACCTAAATTAAAACCTAAATTATTAAAAAATATTAAAAAAAAAAATATTTATATATATATATATAATTGATTATTTAAAAATAACGGGTTTATAGAAGAATTTTAGTTAAAACACTAAAATAGAATAAAATTTTTAAGCAAAATTTGCTTACATATTTTTACATATTACATATTTTTTATTTTCCTGACTTTTTCCTAATTTTCATCAAAAATGTTTACTTTTTTCTTATCCTGCCAATAAATTGAATTTATGCTACGAATTTTATTATTCATGAAACAATTTTAAATAATTCAATTCTTGCGAAGAATTTTAAAAAAATATTTGGAATTAATTGAATTTTAAATGAAAAATATTATTTATCAAAATAATTGAATTTTTCAGAAGAATTTTATTATTTACAAAAATAATTGATTTCTTTAGGCAAATTTTGTTATTTATAAAAATAATTGAATTTTCTTGAAATATTTTATTATTTGTTGATATAATTAAATTCTTGCGAAGAATTTTTTAAAAAATTTTGAAAATAATATATATATATATTTATATATTAATATATATATATATATATTTAATATATATTATTGGAGAAATTCAATTATTTTTAGAAAATGTAAAATTCAATTATTTTTTTAACTCTTATTATTTATTATTCAAAGAATTAAATTATTTTCAAAAATTTCAATAAAATTCTTTTGTGGCAATTTAAATTTTTTCAAAATAATTTTAATAAAACTTTTCGTAGAAATTTAATTGATTTCAAAAAATTTTTTAAATTCAATTATTTCCAATGTTTGCTATTTGAATAAAATTTCACGAAACAATACAATTATTTAAACAGAAATGTTTAATAACATTAGTCTGAAGAATTCAATTATTTTCAAACGTAATATAATTCTTCGCAAAAATCTAATTATATTTGAAAATTTAGAAAAACTCTTTGTCAAACTTTAAATTTTCTTTATAAGTAATATTTTTTTCCGAAATTCAATTATTTTCTCAAATATTAATAATATTTTTGGTAGAATTTCAAGTATTTTTAATATACTAAATTTTCATCGAATTTCTCGAAAAATGAAATTATTGTTAAATTTTTTTTTTAATTTGCCTCTTGTCAATAAATAATAATAATAATATAAACATAATAATTAAATTCTCATAAAATTTGTTATTAAAATTCAATATTAAAAGAAATTCAATTATTTAATAAATTATTTATTTTTATAGTTAAATAATTGATTTCTTGTAGAATTTTCTAATAAATATTGATTTAAAAATAAATTTCAGTAGAAATTTTGGATTGTAATTGAATATCATATATTAAAAAATATATTTATTTATTTGAAAATTCTACAAGAATTCATTTATTTTACTCTAGAAAAAAATATTTTATTAAATTAATTGAACTTTTTTTAAAATTAAATTTTCATGAAGAATCAACAAATTTTTAAATAATAACTGAATTTTTCTGAAACATTTTAATAATTTTTTTTTTAAATAATTGCATTTTTCGAGAAATTTGATAAAAATGTTGTATTATTAAAAACTATATTGAAATTCTGATAAGAATTGTTATTAAAATTTTTTAAAATAATTGAATTTCGGAGGAAATATTTACTATTTTTTTAAAAACATTATTTAGATTTTGACGGAAATTTTGGACAATTTTGAAACATATAATTGAATGTTTGTGAAGAATTGTGTTATTTTTCAAAATAATCGAATTCTTGAGGTTTCCAATAATTTTCTTATGATAAACATCGTAGTTTTAAAAACCTGGAAAAATTCCGTTTTTAACCTGGAAAACCTGGAAAAGTCAGGGAATTTGAAAACGGTAAAAGTGTGGCAACCCTGAAAATTTTTCCCTAAAGTTATAAATATTTATTTATTTATAATATATATAAATAATATAATATTTATTTATTTAGGATTAAAATCTATTATATATTATCAAAATTAATAAAATTATTCAGTGTTGCGAAAAATACATATGAAAAGTTCGACAATAAAAAATAATTTTAAAATGTGGTAGAAGTTCAAATTTATATTTAATGAAATTTTAAGGCATTCTTATAGAAATTGTCAAATAATTTATCTGTTATTCTTTACTTGAAGATTATAGAATAGATTTGAATTATAAATAATGTTTGAAAAACATTGGTACACTTAAACAATATAAATCTAGAAAAGTTTTAATTTAACTATATAGACCCCCTCTCAGAATTAAGAACACTTTTAAGAAATTATTATTATTATAATTATTGTGTTTCTTCCCTTTCAAATAAAATTTAATTTTTAAAAATGCATCACTGAAGTATAAACTATACAATTTAAGAACTAAAAATTTCTTTACATTGAAAACAAAAGTAAATTCTTCTACTTGTTTCAAAAAATTGGAAATATTTCATACAAAAATGTGTTAACTCTAATAACTTAGAAAAATAAACAGTTTTTCTATTTTAAAAGTATTAAATATTTAAATTGCTGAAAATAAAATCTAACTCATCATTTTATTACCTTCAACTTTTTAACTGTTTGGTTTTTTTAAATAAATTTTGTTTTATATATAATTTTAAAATAAAATGTAAATAATATATTAATTTTTTATCTTTATTGTCATAATCTATTTCCGAATTATAGTTGGCTATTAAATCCATTTTTATTCAAGTATTGTGAGATTAAAAAGCATCTGATGTTAGACACATATATTTAAACTGAAGTTGTATAATCGCATAACTGCAATAAAACTCATGTTTCAGATGAAAATTTTTCCAAATTTATATCAAATAATAAGTTTTATTAAATTGTAATAAAGTAAGAATTTTGAAAAAAACTAAATAGTAATAACTAAATGCAAAAGACCGAACACATCTGTTGATTTTCCCACTTAAAGGCAAGTGGGTAGAAAAAATGGTTTCGTGATCGACGTCTCATTTGAAAAGAAAAAAATATTTTGTTCGGGAATTTTTGTAAAATATATAGAGAAACTTTCTGGTACACGCGCTGCTCTCGGAATTTTGCAAAATTTTGCTTAATAATTTTGCGAGGAAATTATTTTATTAACGATTGCAAGCAGAGTAATTTGAGGTTGATACATTTTGTTAGTTCAAGCCGCGGTCACTACCGCGAGATAATTTTTGTAGAATAATTTATTTCTAGAATAGAAAATCTACAATCGAAAAAGTTTAAAATATGCTCCCCTACTAAAAAATTTCCATTCGTGAATAACTGCGTAAAAAATGCCTATTTTAATATTTCTTTTTGTTTTATTATAAATGTAATCGTGTCACTTTTTTCGTTTACACGAGAAATAATGTCCGAATGTAATAAAAGCTGACATATATTTCACTTTTAATGGAATCAGAGCTCATAAGCTGCGACTTTAAACTGGGTGCAATATTTTCACGCAAAACTCATTATATTATACTGAGAGAATGCCATTAACCTTGACGATTGTTGAACACCATTGTTTTGTGCATTATGTACATATATGTGTATTATATTTCTTAGTGTGTGTGTGTGTTTTTAATGAGAAAATATGTCCCATTTGCCTGAAATAACATTAACACCGTATATATAAACTCGCTTTGAATTTTATACAATCGATATCATTTATATTTTCATTATAATTTTGGCTAAATATTTCTTCTCCTGTCAGCTTCTATGCTATTCCGTTCGATTTCACGCAATTATCGAAACAAAAATCACTTTAATTCATATACCTCTTTCAATTGATTTCTATTTTCATTTAATTTTCGTATAAGCACAAATTTTTTTTAATTTCCATTCTACAATTTCCTCTTTGTGCAAAAATTAATTCAGAGCGAATATTTTTATTTATTAACTCTTCCTGTGCACAGTAGAATAATTTATAGGAGAGAGGTATATATATACGCACGTTGAGACGGGTTTTGTATTATTGTTTAATGATATTTTTATAGAGAAACATATATAATTTAATGATAAATTCGAAATGCTTGCTAAAAAGAATTGTCCAGGGCTACAACATTGCAGAAGAAAATAATTTTTTTCGGACAAAAATAAACAATTTATAGTTAATTCTCTAAACATGTTATTTTTAACCCCCAAAAAAATAATAAAATTTGAAAATTTTCTAATTTAAATTTTGATTGAAAAGACTAAAAAAATTAAATTTTTATAGAATTTAAAAATAGTTGCAAAAATTCTTTTAAAAAAGTAAAATTCTTCTTATTAACTTCAACTATGTTCAAATCTTGAAAAAAATTCTCGTAAAAATCCCAATTATTTTTATAAATAACAAAATTCTTCTCCAAAGTTCTATTATTTTCAGAAATTTTTCTAATTTTAGTGATTTTCAATATCTATGATTTTAATAAAATATTTCCCAAAACGAATTCAATTATTTAAAAAAAATTTTAATTTGAAGTTTTAGACAATGACAATTTTGAATCAATGAATTAAATAATAAAAATTTCACAGGAATTCTACTATTTACAAATTGTTTATAAATTTTTTCACAATAATTCAATTATTTTAATGAAGAATAACATTTTTTTAACCGCAGGAATTATTTTACTTATTTTCATAAATAATCAAAATCATTACAGAATTTCAATTATTTTTGATACAATGTTAATGGAATTTCTCGTAAAATGTAATTATTATTAAAATTTTTTATTAAAATTAATTTTCAAAGATTTTAATGAAATAATTTTTAACAATTCGATTCTTTTCAAAATAATTTGAATTAAATTCTTCGTAGAATTAAATTAATTTCAATAATATCAAAATTCTATTATTTCTAATATATCTACTAATTCAATAAAAATTCACAAAAGAATTCAAATATTTAAAAAATATATTATTAAAATTTATCGCAAGAATTAAAGTATTTTTCATAAATAATAAAATTCTTCTCAGGTATTCATTTATTTTCAATATAATTATTAAAAAATTCGATTGTATTCAATAAATTAAAGAAATTTTTCAAAAAAATTCAATTATTTTCCAAAAATTTTAAATAAAATTCAAGAATTAAATGCTTAATTTCAATTATTAAAAAAGAGGATTATTATAAAACTTGAAAGAAATTATTCATATAGAATTCAATTACTTTGAAAACTTGTAATTAAAATGATTAAAAAAAGTCCATTATTATAAAGAAACTCAAAGAAATTCTTCAAACGAATTTAATTATAAGATTATGTAAAATTTTAATAAAATTCTTCCTAAATTCAATTATTTTCATAAATAGTAAAATTTTTTAAGGAATTCAATTATTATTTTCATAAAAAATAATTTAAAATTCTGAAAGTAGTAATTTAATTAAAATGATGAAAACAATTTTGATGAAGTTATACAGTAACAATATTCTTATAATGTAAAATAATGATTTTATCTCTCGGTCATCTTTAATTTCTTTGAAAACATGAAGAAATCGATCACTTCGAGTCTTCGACTCGGAGCAATTGATATCTTCAAGTTTTATAGACAATACTTTTATAAGTTGTTTAATTTAAAAAAGGTTTGAATTTTTGAATGTCTTAATTCCTGTGGAAAATCCTGTTCCAATGATAAGATTTACATATAAATTGTACAAATAAGTTTCTTCTTTTTCTAAATCTAAAACAAAATAATAATTTTCTTCAAAAAATTGTTACTGAAAAAAAAATAATAGAAAATAAATAAAATTTCTATTTTTCAATCACAGTTGTTTAACAATTTTTATAATTTTTTTAGAAGTAAAGAACAAAAATAATTTCAATTTGACAAAACATAATATTTAACAAAATTTTAGTCTTTTAATGAAAGAAGTAAAAAAAAATTCTGATGATTTCTATTTTTTATCTAAAGTTAACAAAAAACAAAAGTATAAACAAAAGACAACTTCAGAGTGTGAGGGACAGAAAATGTGAATGAAAGAACATTCAAATTAATATAGTTAATTAATGACGTCAGATTCTAATTGTTTGTTGTTTATTTACTTATTTTGATGGTCTTAGGCTAAAGAAAAAAATTCTAACTTGAAGACCATTGCTAATCGAGAAATCATTGGACTCTAAACTGCCACAACGTTTTTCCACACGGGAAATTATCAAAAGCAAATTAAGATATCAAAATTTGTCCTTATTTCTCTTAATAAAATAGAACAAATTAAGAAAAGATATATGAGACTAGGAGAAGTTAAATAAAGTTTTCGTTGGAATCGAAATTGCAAACTTGAAAAGTGGTTGCGGGCACTTTGCCATTTAATTGAAGGTGGAGACTCTCAAGTTCTGGACTTGTTCAAAACTTGAGGGCAACGCCTACAAAATTAACTGGAAGCGTTTCATAATTTAAATTCCCAAGACACGTCATAAATTCTCTTTACGGTAATAATTTACGAACAGAAATCACTACTATAGCGATATCTCCACATTTTTTCGTCAATTAAATACATATATATTAAATTCATAATTGCATTGACACTTTATAATTAGATATATTAAATACAAATTTCTAAATGTAAAAGAATAATTTAAAACCTGCTTTTTTTGAAAAATATTTTTCAAAATTTAATTTAATTTCAAAATTATCAAAGAACTGAGAAAAAATGGGAGCACGCGGTATAAAATCTTAATGAAGTTTTACGTGAGAAATGATTCGGATACATTGTTAACTTCTGTCACCTTTAAAAAAACTCAATTATTTGGAAATAAAACCCAAAATATACCCAGGAAATAATGCCTCAGAAATGAAGTTATAAATATAAATTAATTTCTAAATATTATATTTCTGTAGATAAAAATCCAAATATATACACCTATAATAAAAAATTTGAAATTTTTAGTTCAAGACACGTGAGCCAAATGGCTTAATTTTCTTCAACGCTGGTCGTGAGAGGGACTTTATTGCCGTCGAATTAGTGAATGGTCATATTACCTATGTGTTCGATTTGGGAGATGGACCAGTAAAAATCAGAGATACATCAAAATCAAAACTGAATGACAGTAAATGGCACGCCGTTAGTATTGGACGACCGGCACCTAAAAGACACACCCTCGCTGTTGATGACCACGTCACTGCAGCTAACAGTCAAGGCAGCAACGAAAATCTCGACCTCGATGGCATCCTCTATATAGGTAGGTGTTGCATTCCTAATTAGTAATTATAATTTATTTATATCCGAACTGGCCCAATGTCGCTTGGAAATTTTCCTTTTTACTAAATTCGAACACTTGACGAATTTTTTGTCCCCGACAATCTCCATATATAGGGATAACCATTGCACCTTGCTATGAATATTTTATGAATCCCTAATTGGGGGATTTCTAGTATGTACGTCATGTTATGATAATTGATTACTATTAGATCCATTATAATGATCTTAACACAGAAAAAAAGGGTGGTAATATTATGAAGGGTAATGGGTAAAAATGACTTAAGTAAAGGGTAAAAATTACGACGGGTAAAATTACAGAGGGTAAAACACTTACCTGAATATGTCACTAAAACAAATTAAAAGTTTTTTTTCTTCTAATTATATTAGGAAGGTTAAATATTAAATTATTTTGATTAGAACTAGTTTGAATTAATCACAACTTAATAATTTTTTTACCTAAATTAATAAACAATTAAATTTTCCAATTTAAATTGTTAAATTAATCACTTTCAAACTCTCCATTTTATGGTTATGACTTTGTAAACAAACAAGAGTTATAAAACAATATAATAAAATGTCACGCAAAGCAGTACATTTTTAATATAAATTTTTATTTTATTAAAAAAAATTTTTCTTTTCTATAAAAAATGTATAATTGTAAATCATAATACATAATTATGATAAATAAATTTTATGTCTTTCAAAATCATAATTTATAAATAATGATAATAAAAAAGCAAATATTTATCTCATTGTTTTGTTTGCTTGTTCAAGTGTTGAAGTAACTAATGTCAACTAATTTATTTAAAACCAAGAAACTAAAACATCTTTAATTTATAAAATTTACTTAAAATATTATAATGGTGTAATTTACAAAAAAATATGTTTCTAAATTAAAAACAAGAATTGGTTTAAAGAAATTTTAAGGAAATAATTTGATATCATATTATTACAAAAATATTTTTATTATAGTTTAAAACCAAATATTTTTTAGAAACAAATATTTATTACACCATTTTCTTTCCTTTGAATATAAATAAAATATTTTTAAAAATGTATAATTCGAAAATTTCTTATGAGCAAATTTATTCTTTTTAAAAAAAAATTCTAATTTTTACAAAAAATGCGACTGGAACATAAATATTATATTTTTTCAATCTTTACTTGAAAAAAATAAGAATTCTTTAGCAAGCTTATGATTCAAAATAAAATATTTAACAATCATTTCTTTGCTTAAAAAAACATTAGAAATTGGTTTAAAAAATCATAAGTTTTACAATTATTTATGACTGAAATACAAATATTTTGCTTATATTTTTCTTAATAACAATTAAATTTTAAAAAAACATTCTATTATTCAATAAATTAATTACTTTTGTAGTTAAATAATTTTGAAATGGTTTCAGATTAAAATATTGTTGGAAAATTTGAATTTTCTGTACTTTTAACTGATAATTTTGAAAAATTATTGTTTTGAAAAAGTTTAATTTAATTTTTTTAAAATAATTTGAAGTTACGTGCAGTTACGTGGAAATTTTTTCAAATTGTATTTTTCCTGTATTCCTGTTTGTTTTTCCTGTATTTTCATGAAGAAATTTTCGTAAACGTTTAAGAGATTTTTTTCAAACTTTTCGTAATTCATAGAAAGTTTTCGATAATTTTTTAGAAAAACTCTCTTATCTATGTTAATAAATTTTAAAACAAATGTATGTGGAAATTCTTAAAGAACTTTTTAAAAAATTATTGAAAATATTTATTGAAATAATAAAAATAATTTTTTGAATTTGACATATTTAAACCTTTTAATTCCTGTGGAAAAAATAAAACTTCCTTTTTTAAAAATATTCAATTTCTTTATAAATTAAAATTTGCAATTAACAAATAATGTTTATTTATATTTCTTTTCTTTTTTTATAAAAAACTTTAGATTTTATTAGAGCAATTATAAGTAATAATAACATTTATGTGAAAAAAATCTCTTTTTAATAAAAAAAATAAAAAAACGCAATAAGTATTTGCTTCATTATAATTATAAATTATAATTAAAAAAAAGTAAAATTTGCTTAACATATTTATGTATTATTTATTAAAATTAGACATTTTTTAAATAAAGGAAAAAACTCGATAACTAAAATAATAATTTATATTAAAAATTTTCTGCCTTTCGTGACTTTTTGTTATATTATTTCCCAACTCTTGTTTGTTTACAAAGTCATAACCATAAAATGGTGAGTTTAAAAGTGACTCAATCAATAAGTTTAATTGAAAATAAAATTATTTATTAAATTAAGTAGTAAAATTATTTAATTATTATTAATTCGAACTGGTTTTAATAAGAATAATTCAATATTTAACCTTTTTAATATAATTAGTAAAGAAACAGCAAAGTTGTTTTACTGACACATTTAAGTAAGTGTTTTACCCTCTGTAATATTACCCGTCTTAATTTTTACCCTTTACTTAAGTCATTTTTACCCATTACCATTCATAATATAATAAAAAAAAAAAAAATAATTAATAAAAATAAAAAATTAATAAAATAAAATAATATAATAATAATTATAATAATAAAAAATAATAATTAATTATAATAATTAATTAATTAATTAATTATAATAATATAATAATATTTTATTAATAAAATTAATAGAAAAAAAGGGTGGTAACCCTTTTTTTCTGTGATAATCATAATAAAATGTTAAAGTTTAATATTTTTATTCTTTAACATAGGGACAGAAATCTAGATATTAAAAGTAAATATCTGGATGTAGGGTAGAAGCACCAGTTTTGGCCACTAGTTAATAATTATTGTAATTATTTATATATTTTACTTAAAGAAATACTTAAAATCTTGTAGTACTTTATTATTATAATAAGAAATATTAATTATAGTAAAGAATTAAATGGAAATTTTATAAAAAAGGCCACAACCGGTGCAGTGGCCACAAACGGTATATACTTCTACCCTATAATAAATTATAAATTGAGCTCCCGGATCACAAAACTCGATTTACGTTCGTACAGAGAATTTTCACTTCAGTCAAGCCTCCATAAAAAAATAAAGAAAAATAAAATATAAAAATTTTCAAAAACATATCCTTGCATAGATAATGAAAGTGCACGACTCCTTTTTCTTTAAAGTATTTTTTTTAAATCTGACTATTTTGCAGATAATGTAATAGCCATCCAAACGTCAAATCGGGTTTTTTTTTGATTCGGAAGCTCAATTAAATAATAAAATCTGATCTGACGATTAAAAAAAAAACAAGAAAAGGAAAAGAATTTACAGATATCAGAAAAAGAAATGAACAATAAATAAAGGATTAACAGTATTGTAATTCTGATTCCTTCGCCACACAGTTTTGTTAAAACTCGCAAAGTGAAAAGTTACTTTCCTAACATGCTTTCTTGAAGCACTCTAAATGGCAAGTAACTTTTTTCACCCTCTGGCTAAGAAGCAATGTTGAAAGCAAAAAAAGGGATAAATAAAAATCCTTATAAACCGAATGAACTGGTGATTTTTTCATTAAAAAAGAAAAAAAAATTTTGCACTTGCTAATAATGTATATATATACAAAAGTTATGAAAACTGATTTCCGGAAGAAGAAAAATACAAAATTTGAAAAGAGAAAAAAATAAAATTTTAATTATAGTTTCACGATTTAAAATTTTATGTACTCTTTTGAATTTTTTTGAAATAGTTTTATCAAATTTAAATAAACAAAAATTAATATTAGTGTTTTTATATTGTTCGTATACAATATTTGAGAAAGAAACTGAAAATTTACTCAAAATTTCGACTAATACTTTCTTAAATATTTATTAAAATCTTTACTAAAATAATTAATAATTGAAATTTATTTAAGTCCCAAAAATTGAAATGTTCACTGATGAAATAAAATTTAAACATAAAATATATTTGTAAATATCAAATAATATTTTAATAGATTTCAAAAAAATTTAGAAAATTATTTTCATCCCTTCACTTTTCTTGTTTTCCTGGGAAATATAGCCTTGAAAGTGCTCAAATTTCACGAGGGTGAAAAAATTTTCCACAAAGGCGGGATTTTACTAACCTTGAATTTCTATTGGTTCCTTATAGTCGCAATAGTAGAAGGAGGGACTTTGGAAAAATTTATGCCTCTCTAATGTTCCTGCGACCCCTGGAAAATAGCCTTCAACTTCTATTTTCCACAAAGGAATAATAAAACTGCAGACGAAAAATAGTGGTGGAAGATCTAGGAGTTCGAAAAACTTTCTTCCACATTCTAGTTTCCCAATCCAAATGTTTACAAAAAGAAACATTATTAACCACAACAATAGACTTTATTTTTTTAAATCATACCTCTCTGAATGCCAACAACTCTATTTTCCTCTATTCACTATATTAATACCCCACATTCAGTCTATAGAAAATTTTTCTAATTTATTACCATTTCCCCCTCCTTTCCTCTTGGAAAGCAGGAAATCTTCCATTATTTTCTCAATTTCTTCTTTATAAATTTTAACAATAATTTTCATCACTTTTATTTTGTTGATAATTTTTAAAATTTCTTCTTTAGTTTTACTTGCTAATAAATATTTTTAAAAAACTACTTTTTCGAAAATTGGAAGTGTGCTAAAAAGGATTACAAAAAATGTGAATGTAAAAAACAGTGGACTTATGCTATTTAATTGAAAACGTATCAAAATTTTGAAATTTTACATATTGGTTGTGAATTTCAATTTTAAAGTTAATTTTTCAGTTTTTAATTTAAATTTATTCTAATTATCTTAATCGAAATATTAGTTTATAAATGAAAATGAAAAAACTTGGGGCCCCCCGAAGTTTTTTCATTTTTACTTTAAATTCTTTTAAAGTTTAAGGTTTACTTCTAAATTATTCTGTTTTCCGGATAGAGAAAACCTTGACTTAAATTTTGTGAGATAAAATCTTCTTTTTTTGGGGGGTTGGCGCCTAACCTTGACTATTGTAAATAATACTACGACCATAATACCTATGAAAGAATCCTAAAAACCATTCAATTTTCAATGTGTCTTTCAAAGTATCGCATCCCTAAAACGCTTTTCTACAGATTCTTTCTTAAAACTTGACTATTTTATAAAAGTTATTGCAAAATTAATTTTTTTGCAACTTTTTAAACAAAATGTTATTTCTCCCAAATGAATGACCCGATTTAAGTGAATCAAGCGGGAATATAGAGGGGATAAAAAAATACTTTTGTTTAGAATTAGAAAATTTTTAAAAAGTCTATATTTTAATAACTATTTAATAAATTTTTTATAAACAATTAATTTTTTTTTCAATGTTCTGCGTCTTTTAAAAAATTTTTAAAAATATCTACATACACTTTAAAACTATAAGAAATTAAAATCCGTTGAGAAAATTTGTGAGCGACCATTATTTTAAAAGTTATAATGGAAATTATAACGGTGTAGTGAATCAACACTGAACTTAGTTTTTGATCATTTTTATGGTTAAATAACTGAATAAAAATGTTAATTCGACAGTATTTTGTTCATTTCGTAGTTAAAAATAATATGTTAATTCTGAAAATCATCAAAATCGCATCTTCGTTCGATATAATTTTCATTGTAACTTTTAAAATAATTTTCACTCTTAATTTTTCTCAACGGATTTTGATTTCTTATAATTTTAAAGAATATTAAAAATTAATTGTTTTTAAAAAATTTATTAAATAATTATTAAAATATAAGCTTTTTAAAAATTTTCTAATTCTGAAAGAAAGTATTTTTCATTCCCTTTATATTCCCGCTTGGTTCACTTAAATCGGTTCATTTATTTAGGAGAAATAACATTTTGCTTACAAAGTTGCAAAAAAAATAATTTTGCAATAACTTTTATAAAAAATGTGTCGCGATCTGAAGAAAGGGACCTTAGAAGCAAACCACTTTAAGGTTATGTTAGTGTTACTTTTTTGTTGATTAAAAGTTTCTTTTTACGTTTTTGCAAATTAAAATCAGTTTTTATTAAATATTTTAATTGTATTGAAGACTTAAACATTAATGAATCCAACTGACAATTAATTCTGTTTTTGTATTTTCATATAAAAAATTGCAAACATAACCTATAATTTTTTGCTTCTAAGGTCCCTTTCTTCAGATCGCGTCACAAATAATATTTTTTCTGTTCTTTGGTGAGCACATTCCTAAGACCAAATAGAAATGTTTTTTCATCATTTCGATTTTTAAAAAAATACTTTTTGTTTTCTGTGAAAATTTCACGATTTCTGACCCTATTAGAAATTTAAATGTTATTTACTTAAATTCAAACCTAGTGATTTCATAATTTTTTAAAAAATATCGTTTGAAATGTTTAAAAAAGCCATCTTTATTGAAGCAAAAAGGGAAAAAATAGAAACCGAAAATATTAGCACCCTTAAGAAGCAAACTTCCCCCTGCATTCTGCTTCCCTGGTTGGAAACACATTAGATAAACCTACACTTGGAGTATGATATGTCCAACCCTCTATATACAATTTGGAAAAATCCGGATCTCCTAAATCCCTTCTACTTTCATTGTGTTTCTACTGTCCTAATAATAACCACGTTACAAAAACTTGTAGTCGTATTATTTTACAACCCCTATATACTTGACTTCGTATCCAACCTCCAAAAACCATCTTTAACCTTCCTTCCATTTAACTTTCAATATTTTTCTACTTTCCTAATGAGAATATTCAAGAAAACGAAGCTTTCTAAAAAACTAAGCATCTTTTTGTATATAGGGATGATGGTGGTCTTTAGAAAATTACTTTTTACCTCAGTAAAAAATTAATTTAAAGCTATTTTTAACTTTAGTTTCAATTATTCCGAAAGTCTTCAATTAAATATAAAATAAAAATAAATAGAAAATTTAAAGGAAAGGAATTTATCATTCGGTATTAATTAATTAAAAAAATAATATTCAATTATTAAAATTTTAACTAAAATTCATTTTTAAATCAATTTTCATTAAAAACTTCTACGAGTGTTCAATTACATTTAAATAGAAAAATAAAATAATTTATTGAATAATTGAATGTTTCCAAAAATTGAATTCGCATATATAAGAAATATTATCAACAACAAATTTTTTTAATAATTTAAATCTTTCGACAAATTTTAATACCAATTTTAAGAATTAATTACATTTTTCGAGAAATTGAATTAAAATTATTGTATTAAAATTTAAAAATAATTAAAATTCTCTGAGTTTTATTATTTGGGGAATTATTTCTTAACCGTCCAGGTCAAAAAATGAATTGTCTCGAAACTTTGATAAAATGTTACTATTATTAGTAGATGTGTAAATTTTTTTGAATTTGATAAAATATATCGATGGATGTTACGAAGAAAAACACTCTAAAAATTTCTTTGCACGAAAACTAACACTCCTGATTTTTAAATGAAAAAATGAAATTTTAATTTTAAAAACTAATTTAATTATATTAAATTTTTATATAAATATTATAACACGAAAGAAAAAATTCGAAAAAACTCTTTTATTTGTGCTGAAAACTTAAAATGAAAACTTTATTTTTGGTTATATTTTCATCGGGAGTGTTTTTTTTCTTTCAGAATCTTGACTGTGTTTTTTTTTCGTAACACCCGTCGATATTTCTTGAGTTGCAGAGTTTTAAAATTTTGATTTTTATGAAAATATATTTTTTTTTTTTTTGATTTAATATATTGAGAAGTATAATTGAATTCTTTCGAAGAATTACTTAACAACTTTTTAAAATTAAATTAAAATTATTTACTTATTAAATTAAAAATTATTTTAAAAATTCAACGAATTTATAAAAAATTAGTTCTACAGAATAAATTAAGAGTATAAGATGTTCAGAATTTCTAAAACAAGTTTTAATTTGAAACCTTTTTAAAATATTTCTATAACTTTTCTAATATATATATTCAATTACTATTTAAGAGTATCTAACTAAAATTCTTCTATAAATCCATTTTTTAATAATTAATCAGATATATATTAAAAACTAACTGATTTCAAAAAAATTTGAATTATTATTCAATTAAAATTGTATTAAAAACAATTGAATTCTTTTGGACAGTTTTATTCAAATAGTAGACATTGAAAAACATTAAGTAGAGGAAAATTTTTGCACATAAATGAAATTTTGCCAATAATTTTTTATTAAAATTCTTGAAAATAGTTACATTTTTGAGAAGAATTTGATATTTATCAAGATAATTGAAATTTTGACATAAGAATTTTTAAAAACTTTTGAAACCTTTTGTAATTACTCTTTGAATATTTAAATATTTAAGTAAGTAAAAATAAATAAATAAAAAAATGTAAATTAAAGTAATCATTTATAATAGTTCTTCAAAAGTTAAGTTATGTAAAATAAATTATTACCAGAAAGGAAAGAAAATTTAAGATTTGTGTTATAGAATACATGCGGTAATTTATTTATAGTTTATGAGGCAAACGATGTCTACACCAAAATTTAGTATTTTCTTATGAATTTAATAAATTTCCTTTGTTTCCCAGTAGTTTTATATTAAAATCAACTCTTTTACCTCATTTATAATTTAAAGTCCTGTTACTAATTGCACCAATTGACGGGGACACCTTTCGTTACATTGTATTAAAAAAACAATACTTTCAAATTATGTATTAATTATGAATGTAATGGGGAAAGGAAATAAAATGCAAATTAATAAAGAACAGAAAATAATAGAGTAATAATACTTGATGACAAAGAGAACTTTTAGCTCGCTTTTAGCAAGTTATATATAAAAACCGTCTGTAATATTCTACTTGCCTGTTAACAATAACATATGAAATTTGCCATTCTAAACCCCCTGATGATATTTGAAAATAGTTGTCTAAAATTCTTCTTTTTAGATCCTTCCCTCCTAATAGCAAGATCAAAAAAAGATGCTTCAATTCCCCCAGCGATAGGTGAATTCTCGGAAATGTCTGTTGTGGGAATTTATTCTACTTCCCTAGTAAAATTTGTGACACTAAATGACACCAAAACCAAATATTGAATAACGAAAATCAATTTATTTTATCCCATGAATATGGTTTGAAAAAGTAAAATTCAAATTCATGGGGTGTGGAAAATATTCTCAAACTTCTAGGAGGTTCTAGTCCCCTAGTAATGGTTGAACTTTGTTCAGCGTTTTACTAAAGAAATACTTATGGAAAGGGCAATTTATTTTTGTCATTGAGGTGTTTGATTCTTGATGCACTTGATCCAATATTTTACTGCTATTAACAATTGGAAATTAGAAATTCGAGAATTCAATTCAGTTCATTAACTTCAATTTAAGGAATTTTATTTTTTTTTAAATTTAATTCAGTGATTTAACCCTTTAACGCCCAGCGGTTTCGATCGAAACCACTTTTGACTTTAAATCTTAATAACTTTGACAAAAATTAAAATATTTTTGATTTTCAAAAACCTAACACCTACAAATTTATTCTACTTTGTGAAAAAATTTACAGTGCAATAAAGAATTAACGATCTTTTAATTCTTACAATAATAAAAAAGTATGTTTATAAAATTACAAAATCGAAAATCAAATAAAGCTAAGCTAATGAAAATGACCACTTAAGGGTTTTTGAGGTCGCTGATTACAAATCTGAAGTCAGTTTTACAAAATAAAAATGAGGGTCCAAAAAAATAACGAAAATTGCACTTTTCTAAAAAAGAAAGTCGGGCTTTAAAGGGTTAATTCACTAAAGAGACTTTTTCGTTTCAAAAGATGAACAACTTTAGGAACTATCAGTATATCAAGGAGAGGAACAGATTTATGAAAAAGCGGATTGACCGCACTTCAACAAACACATCGTCATTTACCACATTAAAACCTTTCCTCTTTCAATTTTTCATTTGCAAAAAATAATATCACAATTAAATATGAACCAAAGAATTGTTTCTAAAGCAAATGCACTAAAAGCAGAAACACTAAAAGGGAGACAAATTTTTAACGAAAACTTTATACAATCTTAAAAAAAATTAACAATCATATCATGAAATGAATCAGATTTTTAATACACATAAATACAAGAAATTATGTTTCTTAATTAATTCCCTGCTTTTAACATCCTCTTATTATCAAAAATTTTGTTTTAAATTCTCTACTGAATTCTTTATATGACCATTCATTCGTTTCGTTCATAATAAAATTTCATTTTTAATTCTCATTTTAATTATTCCAATGTATATGGTTTCATTATTTTCAATTTCCACTTTACCACGCTGGTATACTTTTGTGAAAAAATTTAATTTTTAAAGTTTATTTCAAAAAAACAAATATTAAAAAAGAAAATTTCCCACATATTCCTCATTTTCGAATTTTGAAATTCTAAACTCCGAAAATTCAAGATTCGAATTCGTGCAAAAAAAAAATACAATTTAAGTCAAAATGTAGCAATTAAGGCAAAAAAAATAACAATTTTAGAATAAAAATTTACAATTTATGAGAAAGAAATTTACCTCTCTATACCAGAATAAATAAATTCTTTCTCCTGTAAAAAATGTCTTTAACAAAACTCTCCACAGGTTTTCGAAAACAATTCTCTAAAGACGCAGCAGAGTGAAGTAAAGACACAAAGGACAACATTTCCAAAAGGAAAGCAGATACCTGTGAAGTAAACTTCACTAAAATTGGAAACGCCCTTAAATACTTCACACAACTTTCAAACATATCCTGTTCTCCTGATAAAATTTACTTCACAAAAAAACTTCACTCAAAGACAATTCATTATAGCTGAAAAAACTCCCCTACATAATACAAGGAATCTTACAAATTAAAAATTTACTAAAAAAAATTCTCCTTTTGAAATGCAAAGATTAAAAAAAAATAGCAAAGCAAAAAAGATATATTAAACCTCATTTTTTATAAAGAGATTTAAAAATTTCTTTTTAACATCTTCACATTTTCTATGTTATAAAGAATAAGATAATAAATCATCACAAAGTGTTTCTTAATTTAATTTTTAATAAATTTATGAAAAAAATTGTAATATATATATATATATATATATATATATATATATATATATATAATTATATTATAATCAATAATGAAATAAAATAAAAAAAACCAAAATTAGCAAAATAAAATTTAAAAAAGTGAATGTAAAAAATGTAAAAAGAATTAACAATTAAATAGAATTTTAATATTTTTCAAGCTTGCAGAACACTTAAAAGTTAAAACTATAAATTTTTATGAATTGTAACACTAGAAACTTAATCATTTTCAAGTCTACTTTTGACAAAATTCCCTGACCTTTTTTTCAATAAAATTTCCAACTTTCAAATATCTTATACGAGCCTAATAACTGAAGACTTCAGGAAGACATCAGCTGTGACTTGGAAACTTCCTATTGTCAGTGTATTTTAACATCTGAGAAGCACTACATTCTTTCTATTCTTTTTTTATAGATTGGAAACCTCCTTAAACTGCTGCTATCCTTTTCGAAATTAATTTCCATTCGATAAATAAATAATTAGATAATTTATATGAACAATTCAGTGTCCTAGATAATTTTTCCCCCACTATTGAAGCATTCGTTTTCAATTTTCTCTAATAAACTTATATTACATATTGATGCTTTAAAGTATAATTTCGAAAACGACGTTTTTCTAAATATCTCCTTCATTTTTTGTCTATTCCAATTGCCGTAAAAATTTTAGTCTCAATGCAATCAGACCAATTGTTTAAAAAAAAAAGAAAAACCTAAAAATATTGAATACTTAAAAAAATAAAACAAAAAAATAGTTTTTGCAAAGATAAATAATAATAATTTTACTGAACAAACTCTTATTTTTTAAAACATAAATTTAAGCATTTTATTTTTACAAACATAATATGTAAATAAATTTAAAATTTCTCTACACAATTGGCATGGTATTTTAGTTTAATTTTATATCTAAATGTTTGAAATTTTAAATAAAAAAAAATGTTTGTTATGTCAAAGGCAATATTGAAAATTATTTGGTTGAAAACAATTGAATAGAAATTCGAGATTTCTATTTATTAATTCATTTAATGAAATTATTTAAATAATTTTTGTTAAACAAATTTTTGAAAACTTATTGTTATTTATTTAATTATAAAATTATTAATAATTTCATTTATAATATAGATGATTCTCCTGAAAGGGACCACTTCACGTGTCTCCAACGTGAGACTCAATATTTGCATTAACTTTTTATTGATATTTTTTTATAAATTTAAAAAAAAATTTATCCATAATCTACGAAACATTATTTATCTTTACATAATCTTGTGATGTTAAAATTTAAAGTTTTTCTTAAAAAAAAAAATAAAAAAATAAATAAAATTAATTAAGTAAAAAAAATTTATTTAATTTTGTCTTTTGGTTTTGGGTAAATATGATACATATTTTTAATTATTTTTTAATATAATTACAAATTTTGTAATATAGTCTTAATATATATCAAATTGAAGCTTAGATTCTACCGTTTGTTTTTCACTTGTATTTATAGTTAAAATAAAATAAAAGAAATTTTTTAAATAATTAATTAAAAATTACTGTCAATGGGAGTAAAAATTCAAATTCATCTCCGAAGCCTCGTTTTTCAGTTAAAAATATCATATTTTTAAACTGTTTTTTTGTTATACGTAATATATACAAATATTTTTGAAGTTGAAGCCCAAAAAAATTTGTTCAATTATGTTTCAATATTTTTATATTTAATAAAAACGTGAATTTTTTATTTGACAAACTATTCATCTTCGAAGCTTTTTTCATATTTAGTAAGCGTTATTGTTTTGTTTTTAATAATTATTTTCAATTACCTAACCCTTGAATTATAAAAAACAAAATTTCAGTTTTATTTCAAATAAAATAAATAATATAATAATAATATAATAATAGTTTTTTTATTTAATAATATTTTAATTTTTTTAAATATTTTATACTAAGTAGAAAGTTAGATAAATAACAAAATTATAATTAAAAATAAAAATTTTTTACAGAAAGTATCAATTTTGAACTTAAATTGATAAATTAAAAAGTTCATTACAATTTTTTTCCGTTGAATATAAAAAATATAATTCCAAAGAGAATTTCATGAGCTTTCTATTGCTTTTTTTATTTTTTTAAATTTCTCAAAGACACATTTTTTAAATAATTTTTTTTCCATTAATCCCATCAAATGTCCATAATATATTAAATGCTAATAGAAACTAGGAATTTTACGCTTTATTTTCATATAATTTTGATAAAAATCGCCGGAGGGATGTTTTGAGAATATTAAGAGTTTAACATTTCAAACAGCAATTTCTCTTCGAAATTGGCAAAAATTAAAAAATATAAATATAGCAATAGAAACCTCATAAAATTCTGTTTTGAATCAGTGTATAATATATCATAAATAATTAAAGTTTTATATAATAAAAATTATTAGAAAATCTATCTCTTTGCGATTGTTTTTTGTCTGGTGGTAGGGTTTGAAATGAAATGCCTCACATAATAGTATGGAATATACATATAGAAAGGGATTTTTCTTCTTAAAGGACCCTAAATTCAAAGGCTCTGAAAAAAGAAAGGGACGTGAAAATAGTTTCACTTTTAAATAATCCTATTATCCTGGGAATCCGATCAACCATGAGGGTTCGATTATCCCATCTCGATTTCACGCAAAGGAAAAATAGAGGGTGCGACCAAAAAAACTTTGATTAAGAAACTTCCTCCATCTTCCTATTCTCCTTGGAAAAAAAACCATATAAAATAAACACAAATACAAAAAGACTATGTCTGAGATAAATTGTCCCTTGAAAAAAATACCCCTCCAAAGAAAGCTACATTCTTTTGAATAAAATAAAATAATTCACAATATTTAAAAAAGATTCTGATAGAAAAAAAATAAAATAATTTGTATACTTTCTTTTTTTAGTAGCTTACTTTGCTTGGTTTTAATATTATTTTTATTAGCAGAAAGAAAAGAAGAAAAGAAGTATTCCTTAAAATGTGTGGGAATATTCATAAACTTTTTGATGAAAATTATATTCATTAGAATTTTATAGACTTTTCTCCAAATTATGAGAGATATTCACTAATTTTTTGGGGAAAAGTACTTTTCCCAAAAAATGTCTACTATTCATCAGGAAAGGTTAGTGCCATATTTATGGCAGTACAAAAAATATATTTTTTTCAGTGTACATTTAATTTATATATATGTGAAACATCTCTTTTGTCGTAATTAAACCGAACTCAATTTAAAGTTCGTTTGAAACGTAAAACATTTAAAAAAAACAATAATTACACATGGAAATTAAAGAGGAAAAACAAACGCAAAATTGTGAAATTCGAGCGAGTTTGTTTCTTCAGCGTATAAAAATTTTGTTTTTCATATTTTTTTAACAACAGAAAAAAATATACATATATCAAAATGGAAATTATAAAAGGGAAAAAATAAATGCAATTTAAATAAAAACGAGACTGCAATAAAATTTTATAATTCTAATTAATAATAATACTTAAATAATAATTAATAATGATAACAGAATATTACAATAATAATTTGAACAAAAAATAATAAAAAAAATTATAAACCACAAATACATATTTCTTGAGAATAAATAACAATTTATGCCACGTATTGATACCGTTAAGGTTCAAAAGAAAAGAGCAACGTTAGTCTTAGCTTCTTTCCGTGCTCACTAAAATTCGAAAGAATTATAAATTTATGCTATATTCTTAAAAGAAACCCATAAAAGAAATGCATGAAGTGGTCACATAATATAAACTCTATTTTTTCCCTCCGTGTAGTTATTCCCTTATATACATTATTAATTTACAGGTTATGTTAAAAATAACAACACACAAGTTTGATTAAAGTTGAACAAAATAATAAGTGAAATGAAGAATGAAAATATAGATGATCCATTTTGACAAAGTTTCATAGTTTCCTCGCATCGCATTGTATTTCTAAGGATTTGAAAATACCCTTCTCTCTACTTCCAGCACATGATATTTTATGACGAAAGTTCATGAATAAACTAAATTTCAGGTGGAGTTGAGAAGTCACAATACGCTCAGCTTCCCAAGCACATCAGCAGTCGACATGGATTTGAAGGATGTTTAGCTTCACTTGATCTAAGCGGAGAGAGTCCCGATCTAATAAGCGACGCTGTTGTTCCAAGTTCCTTAGTCGAATCGGGTTGTGAAACAAATGCAAATCAACATCCAGGCAAAAAATGCACACACGACGTTTGCGCGAATCATGGCACATGCGTTCAACAATGGAATAGCTATACATGCGATTGTGATATGACTAGTTTCTCTGGTCCACACTGCAGTGACGGTATGACAATAATTATATTCATTATAATATTTATATACATTGAGGATTTTATATTTTTATAAGGGTCAAACCATTTTATTTCGCCTAATGTATTTTTGACCATATTCTTATCTGCTTTGGGATGGCGAAATGCATAATGATTTGTAAAAAATAATTACATTTTGTATAAAAAAATGTTTTAAATTGAGAGTACATGAAAAAAGGTTACATTGACAGACATTACAAAAAATTTAAAAAAGGAGAAAATTCTTTAATAAATATAAAAAAAGCGATAGATATTTATTTTTAAAGCTTGAATTTGTGTTTTCTATAGTTGATAAAAGAATCGAATAAAATATAATAAACAGTAAAGTATGATATTTAAGTTTGTGTATGAACTGTCAAAAATCGATAATATTTAATAATTTATTTTGACAAAGAAAGTTAATTTTAGGAAATCGGAATTTTTTAAATAATAAGTATTTTAAACTCACTTTAATATTACCAGGCTTCGCACTCTTCTACTAAAAGCTACTATTTGCTACTTTTTTGATACGAGGCTACTTTTTGGCTACTTTATTGAGCCTAATGCCACTAAAAGCTACTTTTCTGAACCAATAGTCAAATTTAGATTTTTAGTTTTCACATTTCCATTTAAAAACAGTGTTAAAAACTAAAATCGTTAACGAAAAACGACCACCATTAAGATGATAGGAAATAATTTTACCGACATTTACTCTACCAATAGTGACTGATTATAAATTGTGTTTAACCTTTAAATTCCCCGTTTTTCCGGCTTTGTCCCAATTTTTACCGCTTTTATTTTTTCATCAAATTTAAATTTACTTTATTTCGAACATAAATCTACAATTTGAAAAATCATTGAATTAAACAAGAAATTTTTTCAATTTTCCAAAAAAAATCTTGTCTGTTCATAATTATAAGGGAAAATTTGATTAATTCAATTTCATTATAATTTATTGATACTAATTGAATTTCTGCAAAGAATTTTACTATTTATAAAAGTAATTGAACCCTTCCAATGAATGTTATTACATATTTATGAAAATAATTAAATGTTTGCGAAGAATTTTATTAAAATTTCTGAAAATAATTGAATTGTAGAGAACAATTTAATTATTTATAAAAAATAATTGAAACTTCGGAGAATTTCAAAAAATTTTAAACATAATTGAATTTCTGCGGTCATTTTTATTACTTTTGAAAATAATTGAATTGCTATGTTTTTTAATTTTATGGAAATTTATGAAAATAATTGAATTCTTGTGAAGAATATTTTTCAAGAATAATATTCGAAAGAATTTAGTAAATCAGAAAAATTTTGCTATTTATAAAAATAATTGAAGTAATTGAATTCTTTAGACAAAATTTAATCAAATTTTTAAAAATAATTGCATTTTTCGACGAATTTGATTAAAATCGTATTAAACGTAATTCTGTTTCTGTAATGAGTTTTATTATTTATGAATGTTATTAAATTATTGCGAGGATTTTTCAAAAAAAGGTTCAAATAATTGATTTTTAAGAAAAAAATTTTAAATAAACTATTTTTAATAATTCAATTCCTATGAAATTTTCATTCTTTCAGAAAATAATTGAATATTTGTGTAGAATTTTCTAAAAATTGTTTTTAAATAATTGAATACTTTTTGGAAATTTTATTAAAATACTAGACATAAAAATTATTGAATTAAGAAAATTTTTGAAAATAATTGAATTCTTGTGGTGAATATTGTGACGCGATCTGAAGAAAGGGACCTTAGAAGCAAAAAAGTATAGGTTATGTTTGCAATTTTTTAAATGAAAATACAAAAAAAGGATTTACTGCCAATATGAATAATTGATTTTGAAGTTTTCTTTATAACTAAAATATTTTATAAACACTGATTTTAATTTTCAATAAGTGATAAAAAACTTTTAATCAAGAAAAAAATAGCGCAAACATAACCTTGAAGTGATTTGCTTCTAAGGTCCCTTTCTTCAGATCGCGTCACAATATATAAATGAATTTTTGTTATTTATAGAAATAATTGAACTTTTACAATGAATTTTAATAAAATTCCTAAAAGTAATTTAATTTTGTCGAAATTTTACAATTGAAGAAAATAATTGAATATGTTGCGAATAAATTGTAAAAAATAAAATTATAATTATACGATGACTAACTTCCATTCATTATTTAGAAAAATTTAAATAACATTCTTTAAAAGAAAATAAATTATTTTTAATAGAATGTACGGAAATTTCAATTATATAAAAAATTTTCAATTATTTGTTCATAAAAATTCAATTATGTTGAAATAACAATTAAAAAATGTTATTTTTTAAAAAAAGCTGCAAAAATTCAATTTTATTAAAAAATTTGAAGTTTGTACTTTTTTTAAATTAACTAATAAAAATTTTAATTATTAATCTTCATACCAAGAAACGTGAGTACATTAGAATGTGACTCCTTATAAAATTTAATTATTTATCAATTATTGAATTAAAATACTTTGAAAATTCGATTTTAAAAAAGTTTTTAATGAAATTCTTTAATTCTTTTTTTTTTTTTGTCACCGTGGCTACTATTTTCTACTTTTTTTTGTCGTCTAGGCTACTTTTTCCTACTTTTTTTAAACTCATAATGGAGTGCGAAGCCTGTATTACTTAAATACTTTTTTGATTATCAGCTGAGAAATAAAAAAGAATTTACCTTAAAAACTATAACCATTCTTCATTTTATCGCGATTTTGAATGTTTTGTAACTTCCTTAGAGAAAAATCGATTTATGCCAAATTTTTGGAACACGTTGATTAAAGCAATATCTTCTTGCTGCAAAAATTTCGCGTTGGGTTCTGCACTAGTCTTCGTAAGAAATTGATTCAAAATAAGTATTTATTTTGAAGGTTATCGACTAGTATTATAATTAACTTGAAGTTGGTTTGCAACTTGCGATAAAAGTCAAATTCGAGATAAAACGATTTTTTTTATTTAAAGGAAATTTAAAATTATCTTTATGTGAATTTAAATAGGGGAGAATGGGGAGTTATGAAGCACGCTTTGTTTATGAGTTGTAACTTCAAAAATAATTTTTTTTTTCAAATTTTCTCCACTTGAATCTCTAGAGGGTCTTCAAATATGCTTACTGGTTAAAAAATTTGCATGAAATAAAATAAAATCGACAATTTTTTTTCAGTTGGGCTAAAAAGCTGCTTTTTCAAGTTTTTAAAAATCATGGGGAGTTGTGAAGCACTACTAAAAATCGCTAAAAATTATATTTTTCGGTAAATATTTTTTATTGATATTTTGCATAAATCCTTTTGAATTTCGAGAACCTAATCATTGCTGGTTATTATATGGGTGAACTTATCTTTTTGATTTGTTCGCGAATTTTGTAAGAATTCTACAAAAAGGAACACTCAAAAAAACTTTATAAACGAAAGGTTGAACACATTGTCTTGAAAGATATGCAAAACATCTGCTATCGGAATGAATCCAATTACAAAAGGAAGATATTAAGTGAAAAAATATCCAGAGTAAGTGACAACTATCAAAACAATTACTATACGAGATCTATGGCCGTGCTTCACAACTCCCCATGCTTCATAACTCCCCATTCTCCCCTATATTTATTGCAATTAAATTTTATTAATACAATTAAAAAATATTATTTATTAAATTTCATTAATTAAACTTTATATACCTTTAATTAGATAGAAATGAAACTATTTTTTTAAAAGTCAGTTTTCAATTATTTTTACGTGAATAAAAATACCTATATTTATTTGAATTAAATTAAGAAAAGTAATTAATTAATTGCATTTAATTATCTAAAGTTCCTAAACATCTAGTTAGAATTAAATGCGAAATGAAACAATTTTTTGAAAGTCAATTAAAAGTAGCTTTATGGCACTTTAAAAATACATATTTAAATTAAATTTTATTAACAAAATTAATCAAGTTTTCTAAATATTTATTTGAATGAAATAAAACGAAACGATTTTTTGAAAAGACAATTAAAAATTATCTTCATGTGACTTTAAATATATTTATTTGAATTAAATTTTATTAATAAATCATTAATTAATTAATTTTAATTAATTAAATTTTCTACACATTTAATTGGAATGAAATAAAACTTTTTTTAAAAGTCAGTTTCAAATTATCTTTATGTGAATTTAAATATGTTTATTTGAATTAAATTATAATAATTGAATTAAATTTCACTAACAAAGTTAATAACATTTCATTAATTAATTGTAATTAATAAAGTTTTCTTACCATTTAATTATTTTTTGAAGTAATAAATTAAATTTTCATATAATAATAAAAGTTTACAAGTTTTTGTTTTAATTACTTAATTACTATTTTGACATTAAATCAAATACTGACTGTGCTTTTATTGATACTTAAACGAAATATAACTTTAACATAATTGGTTAAAAAATAAAGATCAAACTGTTGAGAAATTATAAAAAATAATAAAATAAATAAGTTTTAGAACCCTTTAGAAAATTTATGTTAATCTATAAAGTTTTTCGAAAAAGATTTTTACTGTATATTACACAAAAAACATGTAAACTGCGTATATAATTTTAAGTCTAAAAAGGAAAAATGTTTTTTTAAAGTAATTAATCGAGGAAATGTCTTAAATTAGTAATTTACAATACAAAAAATTCTAAACTTTTATTAATGTATTAAAATTTAATTTATCAGTTACAAGAAATAATTAAATGTTTAAAAAATATTATTAAATAAAATTGATTAATGAATTTTATTGATTTTGTTAATAAAATTTAATTTAAATGAATATAATTAAACTCAATTAAAGATAATTTAAATTGACTTTCAAAAAAGTCGTTTCATTTCGTTTCAATTAATTAATTACTTTTTTTAATATTTGTTAATAAAATTTAATTGCAATAAATATATTTAAATTCACATAAATATAATTTTAAATTTCCTTTAAATAAAAAAATCGTTTTATTTCGAATTTGACTTTTATCTATCGCTTTTTTATTTTTATTAAAGAATTTTCTCCTTTTTTAAATTTTTTGTAATGTCTGTCAATGTAACCTTTTTTCATGTACTCTCAATTTAAAACATTTTTTTATACAAAATGTAATTATTTTTTACAAATCATTATGCATTTCGCAATCACAAAGCAGATAAGCATATTTTTTCAAAGTATTCGAATTTTTTGTAATGGTCAAAAATACATTAGGCGAAATAAAATGGTTTGACCCATATTATTAAATTTAAAGTTTCATTCTTCAAAGTGAAAATGAAATCGATCGAAAAAATGTTTTATTTTTCAAATAATTTTGAAACATTCAGTGTGAATAGACATTAGGACTAAAGGTACACTTACAGCTTGTAGCAATTTGTTTGAAAATATTAATTAACCGTAAAAATATGCATTTACACTCTGTAATAACACAATAATATTATTTTTGCACACCTTTGTGCCTGTATAATTATATTTTAAAAATTTTAATTTAGTCTAAAAGCTCATTTACACTTTGTAATATTTTCTGAAAAAAAACCATAAACCTAACAAACATTTATAACTTGGAAAGATTTTATTGAAAATATGACTTAAGTCTAAAGGTGCATTCATAACTTCAAATAATTTAAAAAATTAAAATACTATTAAACCTATAGTCTTCAGAGTTTTAACTTATTTCAAACGTATTATTATTGTTAAAAATAATTTTTTAATTAATTACAAAAAATAAAAAATCTTTCCATTTTTTGCAAAACATAATTCTAATTTTCTTTCCTTTTTGTAGAATCGGTGGCTTATGAATTTGGCTCCGGAAGAGGAATTATCACGTACACATTTCCTTCGGACAGAAGGCCAGAAATGCAAAGAGATACAGTCGCAATGGGATTTGTTACTGGACTCAGTGATGCTGTTGTAGTACGAATAGAATCTGCATCCAGCAACGATTATCTCGAGATCGAAATTGTAATTAAATTTTTGAGTATTGTTTTTTTTAGAAAAAAAACATTCTTTCTATAAAAGAAACAAATTTTTTTACGTAGAAAAACATCAACTTTTTAATATTATGTAATAAGAGAAATTATTATTTTAATAATTGTTTTTATCATTGTTTATTTATTTATTTGAATATATTATTATTTTTAAATTTGACCAAAAAAATTTAAATTCTGTACAAGATACAAAATATAGCACAGAATTTATTAATCTGAATTAGTGAAAAAATATATAATCGTAAATTTGAATAAATATTGAAAAATTAAAAAATTCCTTCTCGAACAAAAGTTGAAAAATAATAAAATACTTTCAGGTGGAGGGAAATGTGTTTGCTGTTTATAATATGGGAACAAACGATCATCCACTGGGAGAAGTTGGTATCAAAGTAAATGACAATCAGTATCACGTCATCAGATTTACAAGAAGCGGAGCAAATAGTACATTACAAGTCGATGACTATAATCTTCAGTCCAATCATCCGTCCGGTAAGTACTTTTCATTTATTTTACAATTAAAATTAATTTTTTCACTTTTCTTTCAGAACCGGAAATACTTGACAAATAAATGACAAAGAAAAGGAAAATTTCCTTATCACTTTCAGAAATGAAGAATTTTTCTCTCAACTCTTTCACAAAAAAAGGAACGGAATTTTCAACAACAAATTCTTCAAACAAATTTGTTCTTTTTTAGATTTTACGAAAGAAGAAAATGGAACTTCATAATATTTATCTCTTCATTGTGGATATTGTAGAAGAAGAATTTTTCCACATTTAAATGATAGGAAATTTTCCTTTTGTTTTCAGAAAGAAGCATTTATTGCTTTTTAAAGAAAAAGAAACAAAGTTTTTTCTTTTGTAAAATTTATTTTTTTGCGAAATTAAAATCAACCATTATTTTGTTTAGCAAACTATTTTTACAATAGTGAGAAACGAATTTTTACATTTCAAAAAGAAAAACTCAGTCAATTTAAATTTTATTTTTTTCCAAAATTACACAAAATAAGGAGAATCGATTTCATAAGAAGGAAATTTTGTTTTCTTTTATTTTTACGAAAATAAAAATTTTATTCCAATTTAGAAATACACTAATAAAAATGACACAAAAATAAAATCTTATTCTTCGATTTTAAAACAATCGACAAATAAAGACACACTCTCACAAAAATATTCACTAAAACTAAAAAAAAAACCAAACTACACAGTTATTCAAAAAGAAAAGCTTTTAATTTCGAAAAACTGAGAAGAAATCTTCAAAGAACATTTTTCATTTCACAAAGTATTCCATTCAGTTTGTTTTCACATGAATACAAAAAAATTAAAACTCTACAAAAGAAATTATTCCCTTAATTTTTACTAATTTCACGAAATAAACGAATTGTCCTTTTCATTTTTTTTCTCCAAAAAAAAGAGAAAATTTATTTTTCAAAATTTTTCTAAATGTTTTGAATTTTAATCAATCAGTATATAAAGGAAAATTGAAATTAAGAAAGACAATTTACGAATTTTTGAAAAATTTATCAAAACTCCAGAATAATAATAAGAAACAATAAAACGAAAATTAAAAGTGTTTCAATATAAAACAAAAATGTTATTTCTATCTTAATAGAAAATAAACTTTACTGAAGGGAATAATTTTTTTCGAGAGGGTTACAAGTTCTGCTCTCGGTAAAAGTTAAACTGCAACTGCGACCTTTCAATGAGAATTCCAAAGCCAAGACTCTTAAAGAACCCCATATGGAAGACTATTCTGTATGAGAACCGTGAGAAAGTGTTTTCATTGGTTGTCGAGTTTATCCCACGCCGGATTTTAAAATCAGCTTCTCATTAGATGCCTGAATATTTATCAAAAAAAAAAAAAATATATATATATATATATGTATATATGTATATATGTATATATATATATATATATTGTTTTACAATTAAAAGACAAATTTTTATTATAAAGAAATTTTTTTAAATCTATCAAATTTATATTGGTCAGAATTTATCATTAAGCAGACTTTTTTATTTGAAACAATGTTTATTTAACTAAATATTCATTTATCCGAAATCTGGATTATTTGGCTAAATATTTACTTAACTTATTTAATTAATTAACTACATAAATAAATTTTAATTAAACTTATTTAGTTCGCTTAAATTTTATTTTTTAATTTAGCCAAAAATTTATTTTGCCAAATATTTCTGCCGCTGATTATTTCTTTAGCTAATCATTCAATCAGTCTCAAATTCATTTAGCAGAATAATTAATTTTTCCAAATTTGTATTTAACATAATTATTAATAAGCCAAATATTTCTATAAACATACTAAATTGTAAAAAAAATCCTTTCAATAGAATTTTTCCACGCAACATTTAGTTAACTCAATATTCCTTTAGCGAGGATTTTGCTTTATATAAATGATATTTAGCCAATTATTCATTTAGCTGAATATTTGTTCATCAATACTTTCATTTAATAGAAATATGTATATTTAGCCGAATTCTTTTTTTTATTGTAATTGTAATTCAGCCGAATTTCTTATTATTCTAATCATTTACTGAAATTATAATAAGGTCTTAAACACTTTCACCTTGAAAGTGAATTTTTATATTTACAATAATATTATCTTTTTTAATATATTCATTTGTAATATCTTTTTAGCCGAAAAAACTTTTCATAAACAAATTTCACTTTGCAAAATTTCTATTTAAAGTGTAAAATATTCGACTCGATGAAAATTCTCACCATTTGATAATTTTCAGTTAATATTTCAAAAATTCAAGATAAAAACAAGTTCCAAAATATTTAACAAAAAATGATTTTTTTCATTACATTGAAAAACATTTTTCTCAAACAGAATTCTTATCTCCTGTATTTAAACGACTGAAACTTTTTATCTCTTCCATTATTGTATCCCTCTCTCGAAAGAAGAAGTAGATATGCCTATAAACTTGAAACCTAAATCTGCTTTGACATATTCAATGACTGAAGATGAGGGTCTCCTGTAGAGACATATAGAGAGAGAGAGAGAGAGACCCAGGTCAGAAATCTTTTTCTGGGACTTAGGGGGAAAGAGGGGAATGAGAGGATGGGGGAGGGACCTCCACACGAAAATTCCATGAGAAAAATAATCTACCTTTTTTCAATCTTCTGCGATCCTGATTCTAAAATACGAGATAATTGGCTTCTTTTTTAAAATTTTAACAAACCATGACAAATTGTGCGTGAGACGTGTTGTCATGACTATTTAACAAAAGCACAACATGACAAATCTTTTTAAAAGCAATATGAAAACTGACTTCTTCACGTCTCCTCAACATCAACAATAATGTCTATGTCAGCAAACTTTCTTGATCGCTTTCTTGGAAAGAAGACGAAAATTTCTTAAATACCATTTTAGGGGACAATATGTACATATATATAAAATACAAATAGAAGACTTCTACAATCCTCCTAAATTCCTGTCATTTTAAACGAAGATAATTGGATTTTTAATCTTTTCTCAGATCTCAAGAAGAATCATCTTACTTCGACAAACCTTTGTGAGATGACACATTTTTTCTCTCTTGCTTTTTGTAAATTGACAATAACTTATCACCGTGACTAAATATTTCTTCTAAAATGCCTCGATACGAAAACGAAACGAAAACTTTTTTATGCGTCAAAAGATCTTTTCATACTTGTCCCCAAAGAGGAGGGTCACACACAATAGAGAAAATAAAAATTTACTTCCAAAATTCTTCTACTCTCCTGAGAATAATGACCTTTTCTATGTAAATAAGGTAAAGTTTATTTTCTTTCTCGCACTCGAACGTCAAAATTTTTAAGGAACAAAATAACTTTCCAATACTCTTTTTTTTTGTATAATTTTTATTATCAATTTTGCATTCTTTTAATACAAATTTTAATACAAATTTACATTCAATTTTTTTTCTCATTATTAGTATTCAATGTTAAATCAACTTTCATGAAATTACCAATTCCACCCATAGTGACAATCGAAATGTGACTAATCGTAAACGAAGTACCGGGCAAAAGAATAATTTTCTTCTCCAAAATTGGCTCAAATTGGTCAACTTTCATTTCGACAATTGATCTAAAGTACGGTCCATCAAATTTAAAATAATAAAGAATATTTCTATATTCATCTGCCGAATAACCCACAAAACGTGACGCCGAAGCAAAATTTGTCGACGTTGTCGTGAATTTCTGCAAAACAAACTGTTTACCCACATATAATTCCTTCATAACATAATCCACCGTTTTCGTTTCAAAACGAAACAATCTTCCACTAAACTCTTCCTTTTTCTCCTCATACTGTCTTATTGCCAAACGATAAAGTGCAATTTTCATCTGCTTCGCCTCCACACTATCCTGTTGTATTCGCTTCTCACCACCACTAATAAAATTTCTAATTGCATAGTACTCTTCAAATATCACCAAATTATACGCTAGTTGTTCATTATAATTATCAATCATGCTCTCCAATCTTGTCTCCCCCTCGATATTCAATCTCTCCCGATAGGTGTAAATCGAATCAATCCTCTCTTTACCTTCCAAAAGTGTTATACTTCTCCTATCCAAATGTATCTCGTACAACAATTTTTCAAACATTTGATTTCTATTCGGATAGATTTTAATTTTGTCATCCCTTCCAAAATTCTGCCCCTGACAATAATTTAGACGATCATCATCATCATAACAATTATTTTCTCTTTGACCATCAATCCCATACGAATGATTTGAACATAAACCTGAAAAAACAAGTGTCGTTGGTTTACTACGAAGCTGATGGTCAATCTCAAAATAAAAGCGATTACCATCAAACTCCAAAGTCTTATTATCCAACAGTATAAAAGTATTCTTGTAAATTTTCGAAGGAATGACAAAAACACTTTTCTTAAAATTATACTCCCTTCTTAACACTCCGTAATTCAATTCACTATTTTTCCCATTATATGAAAATTTAGTAGCAAACTTATAACCGTAACCTTCATAATTAAGGCCCGTTTTAACAAACAAATCTAGACTATTAATTTTCTTACTCATAACAGTTTTCAGTGTTGACATTTTGATTAGAATTTCCAAACATTCAAATTTTTCATCAATCTTCTCACTAAAGTCATATAAGAAATTCGTTATCAGATCGATATCACTCTTCTTCGTTGCCTCATCGACAAAACTAGGTTCTTCCAAATTAAGCGCAAATCTATCATACAAAGTGTCATTACTTACTGCTTTTATTTTAGACAATTCTGATGAATAAACAATATCACCAATCTCATCCTTGAGGAAAATTGTCTTAACCCTCATGCCAAGGGAATTGAGTAATGTTTTCGTATTTTCATTGGTTAGATAATGTGAAACGTCTTCTTTGAATTGATTCAAAAATTTCAGATTGTTCTTCTCACAGACCTTATTTTGAAGACATGGATATTTGGGTACTAATGATAAACCAAACTCCTTCCACCACTTATTATTCTTCATTTCCTCCTCCGAATAGTGTAAATAAGAAGTGAAACGCTTCTTTTTAAAGTTCATAAATTCTTTCGCTAGATCATTATTAGTCTCATTGGCGAACTTTAAAATTACCCTATGTCCAGATTTAATTATCTCACTTAGGGAAATATTTACTTTCCCCTGAAAATTATCATCTTCAGTTAATTTTACCATCATCACGGTGTAGTTTTCACGAAGCAATGCATAATACTCGTAGGTCTCATTACCGGTGAAGTAAAATTCAAACAAATCGTAAGAGTTGAAGCAATTACTTTCATCATTCTTCCTGGGGTTAATCAATCTTCTCAAATCGCCATGCAGTACGGGATTATTCGAATATAACAAAGTTATCACAACATCATCCAAATCCTCCGGTAGAAACTTTTTGAAAGACTCCTTAGAACTCTCCAATTCGTATCGTCCATAAATCTCCCCAAAATTATGAATTTGATCCCGGAACCAATTGTTTATGTTCGAATGCGCAACGAATGGTTGACTAAAATTTTCCCCTCCATTCATCTTCATTAAGTGACGATACTCCAGGTTAACAACGTACCTTGTCATCGTCACGATACTTTGAAAATTCGAAAAAGCAACATGTATTTTGTAATTATAATCCTTCATCAACAGTTCGTCAATTTTGTCCAGATTTGTTTGGAGGTACAGAAAAAACTTCTCATAAGCAGCCTTCCAGTGTTTGGGTTCAAAAATAATTTCCTCTATCCTCTTAGTTTGGAGATCAAGTTCTGTTGTCACATAGTAGAAAAGTGCTGGCAGTGCAAATACCCTGAAATTTAACGAGTCAATACTTTTACGATCCAGGAGAATTTTTATCAAATGTCCCAGTGTTAGACATTCAGTGAAAGATCCATTAAAATTTCCACCGTCACTCGTGTCAAAATTTGGAAAATATGACGTTCTGTTCGTGAGACCAAATTGAACGTAATTCAGACCAGCTTGTGCAAAAATGTAATCAAACGAAAGTAAATTCAAATTACTTTCTGGAAACAAAGGTTGTATGAGATTTTGAAATATTTCCCTCACCGCCAAATCTGTTAATTTCGAATAAATTCCATATTCATTTTCGAATTTTTCCTCTTTTAATTTCTCTTTTATCTCTTTCATTACATAGTCAGTTTGTAAATTTGTCGAACTACGAACTATATTCGCCAGGAAACCGTAAATATTTCCATATTTGTTGAATACCAGAGAACTAATGATATAGTCAAACATTCTGTGGACAAAATAAATATTCAACTCCTCGGAATAAAGTTCACCGTACAAATCACTGCCTTTCAGTAAAACACGAATTAATTTCACCTTATTTGCAGTATTTTCTCGATTATCATCTAAATATTCGTAGAACGCATTGACAATTGGTATTTGTTTGTGTTGATTAACTTGGGGCAGGTAATTTTCAATGAATAAGAATTCACTTAGAATGTTTAAATAATTGATGACTGGTATAAGTTGTACTGCTGATAATGGACCACCAGGTGGTAAAAATGAATAATCCATTATGGAAAATTTTTCTATTTTTTTTTACACTCTTGTTTAGTATATTTTTATTTTCCAAATAATTTCTGATATTCTTCTCAAGATAAATCTGTTGATAAACGAAGAAAATTCAATACTTTTAATAATAATGTTTTAATGATAATTTTTATAATATAATAAATATATACCCATAATGACATATTATTAAAAAACTAATTTTAGTAAAAAATAACAAAAAGAATTACAAAAGAGTCAAACCATTATATTTGGAATAAAGTCGTTAGACCTAATTTAAAAAAAATTGATACTTTTAGAAATGAATCTTAAAAAAACTATTAAAAATATAAAAATTTTAGATAAATGGTGAGTTTTTATTTAATTCAATAATTCCCCCTTCTCGTAATTAATTGATAAAAACGTCAAAATTAGGTTATTTGGCGGATCAACTTTAAAAACTTTAAAAAATATAAAATTTTACTTGACTTAAAATAAAAAAGGAATTGTTATTTGTAAAAAAACTAATTTTATTTAAAAAATGACTAATTATTAGCAAAAAAAACTCATTTTTAGTAAAAAATTACTAATTTGAAATAGAAAAATAACAAATTTAATTAAAATAATTTAATAATTTAATTAATCAAGAAAAAATGAAATACCTGACATGGCTTAGAAGAAAATCACACAACACAGTGTGTTGAAAAAATTAAAATTGTTCTTCAGAAAAGAATCAGTTTTATCAAAGTTAAACATTTTTATAAATTATCACACAGATATATATGGAGGTACAAGGGCATATTCAAATTGTTGTGGCGAAATTTACTGTCACTTATTTATAAAGAAATATTTATACAATTGGAGAAAAACTATTACAAACTTATACAGTACTAAATATATGTTTTTATTACACGCGCGCTTGAAATACGTCTTTTCATATTGAAAATAAAAGTAAATACACAATTTTCTATAGTTCTTGTTAACAACAGTTGTTTAATATATAACATATCTTTATGTTATTTGACCTCAGGAGTTTAAAAATGACATTTTTGAAAAATGACATTCCGTATATGTAAGTGTTGTGTAAACATTTAATGTTTACACAATAGTAATATGTTTTTTAAGAAAACATATTTTCATAAATATCTCAAAATTATAAAGAGCTTTTGGGTTAATTTTTATATAATTGTAGGTCTCATCTGCGAACATAAAACGAGAGTACTTTGAGATAGATTAATAAAGTTTGACTATTAATTTTTTTTATTTTTAATTTTTCATAAAAACGTTTTTTGCCCATAACTTTAAAAAAATGTCCTGACATTTTTTAACACCTATAAATGTTTTCTCCAATTTTGTAGAGTTTTTTTAGACCCATCTTTTGAGCCCTCAATAAATATTTTTCGTCCATATTCACCGGAGATATTAAACTTTTAAAAATAAAAAATTTTGGAAAATAAGACTTTCTTGAAAATTTTGTTCAAAAATGTAGAAATAACTTTAAAACTATATCATTATCATCTTGTAGAGCACTAAAAACGCTTTAACTGACCTATTTTTGAAGCTATTTTTTAAAATTATTATTTTTGCATTAACAAAATAATACACCATTTAGAAAAAATTAATAACTTAAAAGCCGTTTACAATAAATTAATGAAACATACACAGATTACACAAAATTGTTCACTCTTTTAAAAGAAACTATTTACAAGATTGTAAATTTAAAAATATAATATTAAAAAAAAATTTTATTTAACAATATATATGAACAAAGGAGAAAAAATTTACTAAATATTAATTAATAAATGTGTAGCATTCATTTTTTTTATATTAAGATATCAGATTTGATCTGATTAGTGCTCGATTTTATAAATTTTCATTTAAAAAAATGATTAAAAACAAATAATATTTATAACCTCTAGACTGATTTTAAATAAGGATTGAAATTTTGAGGAATACATTGAAATTGATAGAAACAAAAGTTTTAATAAATTAAAAGTAAATTTTTAAATTTAAATCATCAATAATAATTTATATTAATCTAAAATAAATATATACATAGCAAAAGTTTAAAATAATAAATACACTTAATTATAATGGTTTCAATTCGTAGGCTTGCGGTGATAATTACACAATTTCAAACTACTCATTTTTTTTTACAAAAAGCTAACGTCGTCTTAAAAAATAAATCCACTTTTTAGCAATTTAGTGAAAACCATTGACTATTGCCTTCTGTTTAACAGGATACACCTTGGTTAGTTTTTCGCTTTTTGTTTGTTGATCCGTACTTCATCTGTGTTGGTGTGATCATGGTATAGACAAAAGGTGTAAAACCACTGCATAACTTTTGATGCACAATAAAGATATTCATCTCAAAAATTGAAACAAAATCAATGTAATATTTAAGGATTATAGTACTTGAAATACTGTACAATTTATCGTTTAGTTACAGAGAATTTTTAATCCAAAAATTAAAGTTAGATATAACTTTTTTTTATTCCGAGTGACATAAAAAACGTGGCAACGTCGCAACAGCTGCGTGAACGATGGAGTAGCGCGAAAATTCAAATAAAAATCAAGTTTACAAATCAGCACATATAGTAATCGACTGCTGTGTTGCCACGTCTCTAACTACGAAACACTACTTTCTTCAAATCATTACTATTTTTTTTTTAATTTTTTCTTATTTACAAATTTATACGTCGTAACATAAAGAATATTATTTAAAAAAGTAAGTTTTTATTTTATATTATAACATTTTTATATTTAAAAAACTACAGTAGCTTTGGAGATATATTGCTTCGAAGGTGTCTACCTCGAAAACGAAAATACGAAAATTGGTGGGGCTAAACCGGACAACCCATGGGGCTAAATCAGACACGGCTAATTAATTAAAGAATGAGCATGGCCCATTAGTGGGCCAATCGTTTACTTCTTATTGGATAGACTTATAAACTGAATAAGCTCAATTTGAACGACAAATGCGAACGTCAAATTTATCATTGTGGCACAACTTTGTTTCATTAATTTAATAGCAATTTAAATTTTCATTAAAAAAATTCGATGGGCGTTTCAGAGATCCCTTTTGAAAAGTCATAGGACTAAGTGTAGAAAATATTATATATGATTCACTTTCAAAAAGTTCTGCTAGCCTGGGAAAATATCCTTTATGGAGGGTTCGTTTTTCAATATAAGGGAAGAGAGACTTCATGGGGTGTCTTGAAAGACTTTAAAACTTGGGGTAAAAAATGGACTTCTTGTATCTTCTGCTATCCTCATCCAAATGTATACAAAATGCATTAACACTTGCCACAACAATGACATTGTTCCCTTTATTCTCTGTATACAGGTGGACGACAATCCCATTCTTCACGGTCCTTTTATTATAATATTCACGTACAGTGATGAAAAAGAAAATTTTCTTCGCCACTTCCTTGGAGTTTTAAGCCACATGGGGGGAGAACTATAATTTACATTCTTCTTGAACTTATAATATCATTTTCTTCACCTTTTGTTTTGACAATTAATCGACGTTTTATTAATTATTAATACTATAACCAAAAGAATAGAGATACAATTATTTTTTGACATTTCATAGTTAAGTGTTTAATTATCAATGAAAGTTTAGACAAAAACAAGCATCGTTTTGTCGAGAACACTACCATGTCAGTGGTGTCCCCATAAAAAAATTGTTTGTATTATTATTATTTTTTAAATATTATTGTATCTCACTTTCAGTTCTTACACGTGCTTTAAAAACCGCAACGACTTTAACTTAAAAATAAAGCCTTTCTTTGTCCAAATTGAGAAATAACGCAAAGTGTCAGTGGTGTCCCCTTAAAATTCTGTTTCTTGCAATATATTATTTTATATTTAATAAATTTGTGTTAAATTTACATCTTATATGCAGTTAATGAAAATCTGATATTGGTTTGTAATTTATAACCTGATCATTCAAAAAAGATTATTATCAGTGAAATCTTTCAAAAATGTCAGTGGTGTTCCTCAAATTTCATGTTTTTTTGTCTTCAAAAGTATATAATTCATAGCTAAACTCATTACAAATATTTTTCAAATCATATTGAAACATTCATTATTGTAATTTGAAATATTTCAACTTTTTAAAGTTATAAGAAATTATTTCAGAAAATAATAAACGAAATCAGAAAATTTCTTATAATTAGTAGCATCAAAACAACTGTTTTTAGCAAAACGTCTTTTTATAGAAAAATTTTTGATGTTTTTTTTATTCTTTATTGCAGAAAATATTCATTTATCGAAAGTAATTTTACGAAATTTTTAATTATTTCTCAATTTTTCATTTAAATATATATTTGAAAATGAAAACTTCAAATAATATTTGAAACAATCAATTAAACTTTAAAAAAAATAATTTAAAAATTAAATTATTTTCAAAAATTCACACCATATTGCTTTTAATATTCAATTATTATCTAAAATTTGAACTGAAATTAATTTTTAAATAAATTTTTATTCGAAAATTCTAATGGAATTCAGTTATTTAAATACAAAAAAAATTATTTATTTAATAATTGTATGCTTTTTTTCTCATTTTGATAAATTTTTAAAGAAATAATGAGATCTCGAAATAATTGCATTTTTCGAGAAATTTGATTACAATTGTTTTTTAAAAAAATTATAATGAAAATTATTTAAAATATTGTTTCAATATTCCCTTTAAAAATGCTATATTGAAATACAAATCTAAAATAATATTAAAAATACTTTTAAATATAAATAAATAAAAATAAAAAAAATAAATAAAAATAAAAATAAAAAATAAAAAAATAAAAAAATGTAAAAAAAATAATAATAATTTGTATAATATAAATTAGAAAAAATACTTTAGAGCAATGTTTAAAAATACTAAAAATATTAAATACCTACTACAAAAAAAGAACATTTAAAATTACACTTCTATAAAATAGCACTAAATATTTATTAGTTTTTAAAATACTGCTTTAAACTACCATACAAAAAATACCATTAATATTCAAAGCAAATATTTATGGGCTAAAAACAGCCATAAAATGCCAGGATAGCATGACAGGGAAGAAAATTTCTATGGGTTCTGCGCTTCCCCCTATATACATATATAGGTCCTTTTAAAAGCCCAACAAAACAAGTGTTGTAAAGGATCCTTCCTCTTCTCAAGTTTCAAGCCGGTTTTTGATTTATGTTATTCCAAATCTCAAGAGGGCTCAAGAATTTCACGCTCATTTGTATTTGAAATCTAGTGGAACTAATCAAGCGGATTAACGTCTTGGTCACTATTAGGATTTTAGAACTAGTCAGGAAGTTTTTCATTTTATTTTCGTATAGTGAAAAATTCTCTATTAACAAGAAATTTTTCAGCTATTATTTAAAATTTTATTTCTCAACATCAGAAAAAATATTTTGACTAAAAGAAAAAATTCTCCGACGTACACTATTTCAATTTTTTTAAAAAAAACCAGTTATCTTATTTCATTATTATTTCTTTATTTTTTTCTATTTATATATTTATTTATTTATTATTCAACGGACTTATATGAAAATTGAAACTTTTATCTTTAAATATTTAATACCAAACAAATTATACGAAAATAACAAAATCAAAGAAATATTATAAAACATAAAAAGTAGTTAATTTTTTCTAAAGAACTATTCATTTTGACGTACAAGTCCCAAATTTAACCCTTTTTACTAAAAAGCAGAGAACGACAAAAAACTAGGTGACAATTATTAGGATAGCATAATAATCGAGAAAGTAGAAAAATATCCGTTGGGATTTTTGGGGCCTTAAATATTTTCTGTTGAAGAGGTGCGACGTCAAAGAGAGGAGGGAGAACTCTAGGCGCAGGTAAACGAACGCTGTCTTTTATAGAGAGAAATTTGACAATATACAATAAAAATTCTATTCTCGTATTTTTCAAATCTTAAAAGAACGTGAATAAGCATTTAAAAGGTTTCGAGTAGTAGTAGTAGTAGAAGTATATTCCGTATGGTGATAAATTGTGTTCGTAATCTTGTCGAGGGTCTTTAAAAGCAACCCCCCGCGTCGACAGTTAATTATCCCTGGGGAGTCTCTACAAACTCATGCCTCGTTGTAATGGACATGCCAATTATCCTTGCTTTTCATATAGGGAATTCAGCAATCTAATGGAGGTATATTTCTCGAAAAATCATGACGTCACTAACATCTTAAAAGACATCAATTTTTCATCCCTTTTTTCAACTTTAAATTTTTATCCCATTAAAGAGCCTGCACCACATTAACATAAGAAAAAGTAATCATAATTTTCTTTTTTGTGAAAATTTAATAAACCAATTCTGCCATCCAACTAAAAAAGATTCATAAGCACCAATTGTCACTTAGATAAGAATTTCTATACAATTTAGAATAGTATAATTTCAGTAGCATGCAAGAAGTGGGTAATGAAAATACTAAAAAAGATTGTAGTATGAAATTAGAACTCTAATTTACACAGTAAAAAGTAAATCTTATTTTAAATACTGCGTCTGAAATTAAACAAGTCCTGAAATTAATGCCAGTCTTAATTTAAGCTCGGCTTGCGTGGAAATAAGGATAAGAAATCTGAATTTACAGTTCTACTTTTTAAATTGAGAATAGAACTGCTGATTTTCAACATAATTGCCTTAAATTCAGCACATTTTTTGTTGATATTCAGCAAGCTTTTGTTCTTTAAATTTAGCAAAAAAAAAAGATTGTAAATTAAACAAAAGCTGTCTTAAAAATGTTGCATCTTAAATTAAGGTATACCCTTCATGGCTGAAAATAAGACTTTCTTTTTACTGTGTATATAAATGATAATTTTCAATCACAGAATTAAAAAATTTCAAATGACAATTGCTAAAAATTTTTGATAAGCAACAATTTTTTAAATAAATTTCCGAGTAAATTATTAATAATTAACATAAACAATGTTAATTAATAATTAACATAAACAAATAATATGTAGGTTATGTTTTATGCTTTTCATAGTTAATAATTTATCCACATGCAGCGCTAATGTCAAATTCTTGAGAAATTAAATGTTGAATATTGTATAGGTTAAATGAGAAATTAAAAAATGAAGAACACTTTATAGGTCAGCGTTATACATGTAAGATTACCGTAAGCTTCCATCAAATGCTCACTGGAAGTTAATTTGTATAACCTTAAGGTGTAAGCTTATTACGATATAGATTAACATGTACATGTTTACCCCTACAATATTTTTCAAAGAAAAAAATTTTGTTTGGAAGCAATCAGGTGTTGAAGTTTTGGGCTATTTTATTTCTGTCTTCTTTTTACTCTAAAACGAATAAAGATAATTAAGTACACTTTTTGAAAAATTAAAGGATAAAGTCTATACTTTGAAGAGTATTAAATTTATGTATGTTCTCCATGTTTTTGAAAGATTAAATTACCATTATGTATTGACAAGTAAAACTCCAAGGATTATAATTTTAAAAAATTGGCCCGACGGTTGTAACTTTTATAAACATTTAACATAATTGCCATTTAACATTTACAGGCTTCGCACTCCATTATGAGTTTAAAAAAAGTAGGAAAAAGTTGCCTAGACGACAAAAAAAAGTAGGAAATAGTATAGCCACGGTGACAAAAAAAAGAATTAAAAAATTTCATTAAAAACTTTTTTAAAATCGAATTTTCAAAGTATTTTAATTCAATAATTGATAAATAATTAAATTTTATAAGGAGTCACATTCTAATGTACTCACGTTTCTTGGTATGAAGATTAATAATTAAAATTTTTATTAGTTAATTTAAAAAAAGTACAAACTTCAAATTTTTTAATAAAATTGAATTTTTGCAGCTTTTTTTAAAAAATAACATTTTTTAATTGTTATTTCAACATAATTGAATTTTTATGAACAAATAATTGAAAATTTTTTATATAATTGAAATTTCCGTACATTCTATTAAAAATAATTTATTTTCTTTTAAAGAATTTTATTTAACTTTTTCTAAATAATGAATGGAAGTTAGTCATCGTATAATTATAATTTTATTTTTTACAATTTATTCGCAACATATTCAATTATTTTCTTCAATTGTAAAATTTCGACAAAATTAAATTACTTTTAGGAATTTTATTAAAATTCATTGTAAAAGTTCAATTATTTCTATAAATAACAAAAATTCATTTATATATTGTGACGCGATCTGAAGAAAGGGACCTTAGAAGCTTTTAAACACTTCAAGGTTATGTTTGCGCTATTTTTTTCTTGATTAAAAGTTTTTTATCACTTATTGAAAATTAAAATCAGTGTTTATAAAATATTTTAGTTATAAAGAAAACTTCAAAATCAATTATTTATATTGGCAGTAAATCCTTTTTTTGTATTTTCATTTAAAAAATTGCAAACATAACCTATACTTTTTTGCTTCTAAGGTCCCTTTCTTCAGATCGCGTCACAATATTCACCACAAGAATTCAATTATTTTCAAAAATTTTCTTAATTCAATAATTTTATGTCTAGTATTTTAATAAAATTTCCAAAAAGTATTCAATTATTTAAAAACAATTTTTAGAAAATTCTACACAAACATTCAATTATTTTCTGAAAGAATGAAAATTTCATAGAAATTGAATTATTAAAAATAGTTTATTTAAAATTTTTTTCTTAAAAATCAATTATTTCAACCTTTTTTTGAAAAATCCTCGCAATAATTTAATAACATTCATAAATAATAAAACTCATTACAGAAACAGAATTACGTTTAATACGATTTTAATCAAATTCGTCGAAAAATGCAATTATTTTTAAAAATTTGATTAAATTTTGTCTAAAGAATTCAATTACTTTAATTATTTTTATAAATAGCAAAATTTTTCTGATTTACTAAATTCTTTCGAATATTATTTTTGAAAAATATTCTTCACAAGAATTCAATTATTTTCATAAATTTCCATAAAATTAAAAAAAATAGCAATTCAATTATTTTCAAAAGTAATAAAAATGACCGCAGAAATTCAATTATGTTTAAAATTTTTTGAAATTCTCCGAAGTTTCAATTATTTTTTATAAATAATTAAATTGTTCTCTACAATTCAATTATTTTCAGAAATTTTAATAAAATTCTTCGCAAACATTTAATTATTTCCATAAATATGTAATAACATTCATTGGAAGGGTTCAATTACTTTTATAAATAGTAAAATTCTTTGCAGAAATTCAATTAGTATCAAAAAATTATAATGAAATTGAATTAATCAAATTTTCCCTTATAATTATGAACAGACAAGATTTTTTTTGGAAAATTGAAAAAATTTCTTGTTTAATTCAATGATTTTTCAAATTGTAGATTTATGTTCGAAATAAAGTAAATTTAAATTTGATGAAAAAATAAAAGCGGTAAAAATTGGGACAAAGCCGGAAAAACGGGGAATTTAAAGGTTAAACACAATTTATAATCAGTCACTATTGGTAGAGTAAATGTCGGTAAAATTATTTCCTATCATCTTAATGGTGGTCGTTTTTCGTTAACGATTTTAGTTTTTATCACTGTTTTTAAATCGAAATGTGAAAACTAAAAATCTAAATTTGACTATTGGTTCAGAAAAGTAGCTTTTAGTAGCATTAGGCTCAATAAAGTAGCCAAAAAGTAGCCTCGTATCAAAAAAGTAGCAAATAGTAGCTTTTAGTAGAAGAGTGCGAAGCCTGCATTTATTTATTTATAACATTTATTTAACATTTCTCCCATATTAGCGTAGCATAGTGGGCAGCGTATAAGACTTCGGAGCGATAGGTTGAGGGTTCGATCCCAGAGAGCGTTATAGATATTTTCGAAAATGTATATATGAGATTGTGTTTAATAATAATAGTAATATAGGTAAAGGTTATATCTGGTGATCCTCATAATAATAACGTGTTAATTGTATAAATAATTTTATTTTTCAATAATTTTTTACTCTTATTATTACTATCTAGTTTAAAGTTGGCAAAGTATTCATAAAAAATACATGAAAATGATTAAATTCATTTCAAGAATTTTATCAACATTTTTTTTCAATAATTGAATTCTTTGCAAAAAATGTATAATTAAAATTGTCTTGAAAATAATTTAATTCTTGGAAAGATATTTATTTTAAATTCATTAAAATAATTTAATTGATTACAAGAATAATTTATTTTAATTTTCTTGAAAATAATGTTACATTCTCTTAAAAATTGAGAAAGTCTTGGATTTTTTAAAATAATTTTTACTAAAAAATTTGAAAACAATTGAAGTTTACAAAGAACTATATTAATAACATTTGAGAACAATATTGAATTGTTTAGAAAAATTTGAGTGCAATTTTTATAAATAATTGAACTTGTTAGAAAAATGTTATTAAAATTATCTTGAATATAATATTGAATTCTGTCAACACGTTTTATTATTTACAAAAATAATTGAATTCCTCTGAATATAACATTGTGTTATTTACAAAATAATAATAAATGGAACACCGTGGTGTTCATATATATAGCGTTAGTATAGGCGTATATATCGTTGCATACAATTTTAGGTTATGTTTAGAAAAGTTTTAGCTTTGTTTAAACTTTATTATTGATTATTAAACATTAGAAGCATAATTTACTGAAAATATTGCATACAATAAAGAATAAAATATGAATAGTTTGTAAAGAAATTTAGTATCTTTTATTTAATTATACTTCCAATTTTAGTTCTGTCAAAAACGCATAGCTAAGGTTCCTTTCACCGTGGAACGTCACATATAGTTATTTAAAATAATTGATGTATAGTGATAAAGTTTAGTTTTTAAATAGTAGAAAATAATTGAATTCATGAAGAGCAATAATTTTAATTTTTTAAAAAATATTAAAATTCATAAATTTTACTCATTTTTTGTAAACATTCATATTTTTCCTGTTAAAAAAATTTTGTTAGGGAAAATAATATTTTAACATCAGTAAATTTTCAGGGACGTGGTGTAAGATGCGGATAAACTATACAGAGAAAAAATCATTGTTGTAATATAGAACTAACAAATTTTGTTTGTTGTTGTTACAAAATTTGTCGTTACCTCAACAGATTTATTGTTATTAGAAAAAATTTGAATTGTTAAGCAAATTTTTAGTTCTATAAAAATATATATATAATCAAGAGAAAAAACAAGTTTACTAAAAACGATGCAGAGCATGAATATATTATACTCACAATCCCCCAGGGTAAAGAGAAACACGATATGCAAAAATATTGAATTCGAAAAAAGCGAATCATCAAAGTGCATTCAAAGTGGTTTATATACACAATATGTGTTACTGTTATCATCCCATCATTTCTCTTGCGGGGTGAATCTAATTTGACTTAATTAGAATACATTTGCCTGTTTAAAAAGTTGATAGCTCTACTCGAGTATATGAGCCTGGTAGCTAAATTTATCAAATTATGCGTAGGCCCTGGGCTGCCTCTGTGGGGGACCAACTTTGTATGGTTGAGGCCGTTTCATATATTTCAATGTCTACAAGTAATGTTATACACATTATTTGTGGATATTAATACATTGTATATAACATTGTATATAATAAAATATATTAATATGCATTATCTTTATTAAATTATTATTTACTAATAACAATTTGAAAAACTTTAAGCCATTGGGCCGAACAAAGAAGTCTAAGATCTTTATTATTTTTATTATTATTTTTTATTATATTCTCTATAAACAAGTTAGAGTGGTACATAAAAAAAACCATTATTGGCTGGGAATTATTGTATTTGGGGATTTCTCTTTCAAGAGTGGGCGTCACCATTAAACGATCCCCTGACAAAGAGTGTGGGAGGGGGCCACCTAAAAATTTTAAAAATGGTGGACGAGTCCTTTAGCCCACTGCTCCTTCGACTACCAACAACATTCTAAGATCCTGATCCTTAAGTAGTACAACTTTCCTCAAAACTCCTTAACCCTTTCTTCTGCCCTCAGATACCTGAATTCCTTGTCCCTTTCTTAAATCTCTTCCTCTCTTTCTGTATATATACAAATCTATACACTTAAGAATTACTGACCTCTGAAAGCCATTTCTTTTGTGTGAAGAATAATAAAACCTCATAATGTTGCCTTTGGGGGAATGAAATCCCGAGACCAACAACAATAAAAACCTTTTGGAATTTTGTGTAGAATTTTTAAAAGAATTCTAACCTACAGTTCAGGAATGTTGATTTTAAGAATTGTTTACTACATTACCCAGCAGGCAATATTTGCCTCGGTATTTATACAAAATGCCATATTAGTCAGAAATATCTTCGGTTGGATTTTTGGTTACTGGCAATAGGAGTAAAAATTCAAGTTCATCTCCGAAGCCTCGTTTTTCAGTTAAAAACATCATATTTTTAAACTGTCATAATTATTCGTAATCTATATAGAAATATTTGAAGTTGTAGCCCTAAAAAATTTTTAAATTATATGTTTCAATGTTTTTAAATTCAATAAAAACATGAATTTTTTAATATTGACAAACTATTCATCTCTGAAGCCTTTTTCATATTCAGTAAGCATTATTGCTTTGTTTTTAATAATTACTTTCAATTACCTAATTGAATTATAAAAAAATTTTATGTTTTATTTAAAATAAAATATTTTTAATTTTTCAAAATATAATATATTAAGTAGAAAATTAGATAAACAATAAAATTATAATTAAAAATGAAAATTTTTTTTTAATAGAAAATATCAATTTTGAACTGAAAATAATAAATTAAAATATTCATTACAATTTTTTTCCGTTCAATATAAAAAAAATATATATTAATTAGTTTTTAAAAGATAAAATATAGTTAAAAATAAATTATTAAATACACAATTCATTAAATTATAAATTAATAATGTTAAAAGTTTGATAAATTTAAAAAATTAAATTTAAAAGGAATTTTTTTACAAGAACCCCAATATTGATTATACAGTATATTCAACCTTCAAAAAACTTAATATGAAAACGATGCTGAAGGCTAATTTTATAAAATTAATTTTGCGCAACTCAGATTTTTATCTTTAAACGTATATTTAAAACCTACCCATGACAAAAAAGTTCAGAAAATGTAAAAATGATTTTTTTCTATAGTTTTTGGAAAAAAACACGTGCCCTTCAGGAGAATCACCCATATATTATTGTTAATAATAAAATTTTATTTAAAAGATTCTTAAATCTTATCGTAAATTATTTAAAAATTTTTTCATATTTTTATTAAAAACTACATGTGAAAACATAAATTTTCCATACAAGAGCCTAAAAATTTAATAAATTTTGATCCGAGTTATTAGCATTTAAAAAAAATTTACGTAAAAACGTGAATTTTCAAAAATCTGTATCTCTTTAATCGCTTTATGAAAAAAATGGAAAAAAAATTGAGGGGCTGGATGCTATAATGTGTTACGCGCCATTTACTTAACATGGCACCTAACACATTATAGCAAAAAAAAAAAAAATCAAATTAAAAAAAAAAAAAAAAATTATCAAATCATGGTATAGCTCATTTCAACGCGAGCACTAAAAGAAAAAAATGCTTTTAAAAATTTGAGATGCAAAAGCAAAATGATGTCCGATTTGGCGTGGAATGCCTCATATGATTTAACTCATTACAGAAAAATCTGAATTATTATTTCATTAATACTCTGCGACAAGTTTTATTATTTATTTATAAAAATAATTGAATTTCTCAACAGATTTTTACTACGTTTGATGAAAATAATTAAATGTTTGCGTATAGAATTTAATTAAAATTTTGTTTAAATAATTGAATTCAACTAGGAAAATTTTTGAAAATAATTGAATTTCAGAGAAGAATTTTATTATATATACATAAAATAAATTTAAACTTTTAGAATTTTTTAAAAAATCTAGAAAATAATTGAATTTTTACGCAGAATATTATTACTATTTCGAAAATAATTGAATTTCAGCAATCATTTGCAACTTTTGAAACAATTAGTAAAATTATTCATTAAGTAATTTTTAAATAATAATTTTAAGATATAATTCTTCAAGAATTAAATTATTCAATTAGAAAATTAATGTCAAAAAGAGAAAAAATTGAAGATATTCTGTTATAGAATTCGTAATAATTTCATTATGAGACAAACATAAAAAAGATACGAAAATTCCGAATTTTCTTACAATTTCTAAAAATGTAATTTTTTCCAAAACTTTTAATAAAAATCACTGACTTTTTTCCTTTTGAATTTCTGGACCTGTGATAATTCTGAATGTAAAACAGCCCTGTAATTATATTAACTTAGAAAATAATTCCGTGGGGAAATATACTTGTTAAAATGACCTGTAACAATGAAAAGAAAAGAAATATTAAATACTTAAAAAGGAATATAGTAAATATAACGGAAATTGAATTTTTGCAACTAAAGGACTCAGTGGCACATATATAATTATATATGGGACATGTGAGTAGAGGAGAGGGTTGTTTCTGAATGTTCTGCTATCCTGATGGCGAGAAATTTGAGGGTGTAGAGAAACTTTGATTCACATCTGTTTTGGGTGGAGTCAAGTTCGAGCAGCCAAGAAATTCTCTTTAACAACTTTAACCACCACCACCCCCGATTTTCCCTTTCTCTCTTTTACCCACTGCCTCTCCCTCTTTCACTAGAGAGCTATCTCTTGGTGCTTCTCTTCTGCCCTCTCCTCGCACATCACACGCAGGAAGTTCTGATCGAAATTCCTCCTCACGCTTTCTGCTTCTCTGCTTCATATGTGAAGGGTAACGTGACCCCAAGCCACATGTTCTCACGTATGCCCACATGTCAGCCACTTAAGGTCGAAGACCGCTCTCTCATTTTATGTAATAAAAAGAAAAACAGTCACTTCTCACTCCTTTTTATATTTCTCTGAATTACAATATATATTGTCATGTCCCGCGCGATAATATTTTAATTCGACGAATAGAAAAACAAAATATGTAAAACAGACTTTTGTTCAATTTTTCCCATTTCCCTGAAGAATCAGAATTTTATACTAAAAAAATGTAAATATAAAGTCTTAAATTATTAAAAACTTAAAAAGCCTAAAACGTAGTGTTTAATCTATAAATTCTAAATACCGTGGAACGATTTAACCCTTCTCTTAATTATTGCCTTTCAATCTTAAAAAATTATAGTCAAGATTTTTAATTCTATTTTTAAATGATTTAAATAGCATGAAACAAATTTAACTGCGCAAAAATTTTGTTTCCAAAGCATGAAATTAACATACCCTCAAAGGTTAAAACATGAACACGAAGAACGCGAAACACACATAACCTCAAAAAAGGTTTGATATGAAGTTAAGAATAATAACCCCACACGAATAAAAAACTTTAACTAGAACAGCGATTACTTTCGCTGAAGTAGCGAATGTATTCGTTACAATAACTGAAAGTTTCGCTAATATATAGTGAATTTTATAGTTGTTCCAGGTAAAGATTTTTTTTTCATGTAATTATTAAGAAAAAGGTGGTGCAGGGAGAATACATACGCGGTAACTGAAGGTTGAACATTAACATAACTTTTTTGATTCGTCAAACAATTCGATTTTGCGAAGTTAAATATAAAAAATCAATTTTTTCTCTCAATATTCAAAATAAAAAAAAATATACCATCGTTAACTCGGGGTAAGCTCTGAGCAAGTACTGAAAAACAGCCATTAATTCTAATTGGATTAAGTCAAAAATACCTTAACAATTTAAGACGAATTTAGTACGAAAATTATTTTACCTCCAATAAAATCATAGAGTTAAATATATAAAAATTCAATTTTTCCGTGTGAATATTTAAAAAATAAAAAGATACATTTTTATAGCAGTGTGACACATACTGAAAATAAAGAGACAGCGTTCATGTAGAAGAAAATAAATATGTAAAGTACAAAAAAATATATACGAGAATAGAATTAAATGGATATTGATCCAACCCTATCAAACCCCAGACAAATAGGGGTGGAGGAGGAGTACATGTACAGAGCCGCATTTGAACCAGCTCTTTGCTTCTGATGGGTCTCTGATCTAAAAGGTCATGTTGAAGGCTTTTTTTCACCTATCAACGATCAATGTTCTTCCTTTAGAATGACGAGAGGGCGTTAAAAAATTAACCCCACATATTCCCTTTCAAGTATACACCGCGAAAGGGAATTATTCCCTCCACCAAAGATAATCATTATATTCCCGCACTAGTGCAATTACGAAATCAGAATTTTAAAAAGCCCAGCCCTTAATTTTATATTATAAATAATAGTTTTTTTTAATAATTATGCAAATTGCAAATATTACAATTTACTATCATTGCTCAATATATTACTTATTCGAATTACCTCTTGTGACTGCTAATACATGTCAACAACAAATTGTTAAAAAATAATAAAAACGTATGTGTAATCCTACACTGCAAAAAACAGCGTCTTAAATGAAAAACATAACCTCCTAAATACATCCATTCTACAAGACATAAATAAGACGCTTAAAAACGTCTTCAAACTGACCACGTGTCTTGATTCTATCGAGTTTTCTAGAGAAGCTTTTAATTTCTATATAGATTTTGCAACGCGCTGCAATTCTAGTAAAACTATGTTAATGCTAGCTTGGCACTATCTAGTTTTCCTAATTATATTTATATCACGGCGTAAACTCAAATGTCAATATATAGTTATTATACAGAAATACTAGGTTTTACACTATTAACTATTTTTTACTGTTTTTTGCTATCAACTTTTTTAATTTCATTATTACTATTAAGTTTACTTTAACCCGCCGTGTAGAAAATTGTAATGGCTCTACCTAGTTCCTATCTAGTTTGTCTAGATGCTATACTGGCCCAGTATATCTTTCCAATCTAGTATCTAGACCGAAATGTAACGCTCGTATCCTTTAAGCGCGAGATAGTCATGTCAAGACTGGCGCTACATAGTCTCACTAGATACATTTGTTAATTTTTACTACGATCTAGAAACTAGTTAGAAAAGTTTATTTAACGAAACAAATGAGAAATTTATTTCAATTCAATGTTAATATAATATTAAAATATTAATTTGTATTTACAAGCGTGTAACAATCCTCAACTTTCAACTTTTCATGAAGTTAATGTTTAAAACACAGAATAAACGAAAACCTGTTAGTGAATTAAAATTGACACTGCGGGGAATCGAACCTATGACCTACGGATTTCTAGTCCAAGACTCTTACCACTACTCTATCGAAGCTACATGACAATAAATTTTCATTTTCGATACATTTACACTTACAATTATTGAAAAGGGTTTTACTATGTAATCTAGTTAAATTATTATTTAACTGAATCATAGAAAATTTACCGTAAATTACCTAATAAATTTCCATAAAATACCGCGTAAATTTCCATAAATTACCATAAATTTCCGACGATAAATTTTTTAGTACTAATTTGTGTTTTACATAATTTTATAAACTATCGTCCAAATATTTATAAATTACCACATAAATTTCCATAAATCACTGCGAAAATTTCCATAAATGACTGAAATCCAAAAATTTTAATGTTAATTTTTGTTTTTCATATTTTTATAAATTCTCGCGAAAATTTTTATAAATCATCGTAAATTACCGTGAAAATTTCAATAAATTGCTAAAATAAATATTTCCAATTGTAATTTATGTGGAATATATTTTTATGAATTATTGCGAAAATTTCCATAAATCACTGCATAAATTTCCATTAATTACCTGGGAAATTTTCATAAATTACCGAAGTAATAATTTTTAATTCTTAATTGAGATTCAGACTACAATTTTTTATAAATTACCGCAACAATTTTTATAAATAACTATAACTTTCATAAATTATTAGAAGAAAACACCTCCTTACGCCAAAAATGTCCACACAGTGAATTTGTTAATTGTTATACTTATTTACAAGAAATTTAATTAATTTTTCAGTGATAATTCTGCTGAAAAATCTTTCTGGATAAATGCTTTCTTGATTCCAAATAATTTATTAAAAGATTTTAATATTTTGTGAATTTAAAAAATCTCTCTTTAAATTTGTTTAAACATTTTAATAAATTATAAACAATTTTTCCTGACCGACATGAATTTTTCTTTCTGGATCCTTTATTTCCAAAAAAATATATTGATAATTATCATAACGGTAATTTTTTTTTAATTTTCTAAACCAAATCCTGGTAACTTGAGATATAAACGAAATTTTAACAAATAAGTAATATTTAAAGTAAACTTAATAATAATAATAATGAAATTTAAAAAGTTTATAGCAAAAAACCGTAAAATATAGTTAATACTGTAAAACCTAGTATTTCTGTATAATAACTATATTGGTATATGAGATTATGCCGTGATAAAAATATAATTAAGAAAACTAGATAGTACCAAGCTAGCATTAACATAGTTATACTAGAATTGTAGCGCGTTGCAAAATCTATATAAAAATTAAAAGCTTGTCTAGGAAACTAGATAGAATCTAGACCGCACCAATCTAGCATTACTGTAAATAGCAACGCTAGGAAAAAACTAGACTGGCTTTAAATAGATCTAGACTGCCGCGACAATTTTCTACACGGGAAGTATTACTTGTTAAAATTTCGTTTATATCTCAAGTTACCAGGATTTGGTTTAGGAAATTAAAAAAAATTATCTTTGTGATAATTACCAATATATTTTTTTTAAATAAAGGCTCCAGAAAGTAAAATTCATGGCGAGCAGGAAAAATTGTTTATAATTTATTAAATTGTTTAAACAAATTGAAAGAGAGATTTTTTAATTTCATAAAATATTTAAATCTTTTTATAAATAGTTTGGAATGAAAAAAACATTTATCCAGAAAGATTTCTCAGCAGAATTATTACTGAAAACTTAATAAAATTTCTTGTAAATAACTATAACAATTAACAAATTCAATGTTTGGACAGTTTTGGCGTAAGAAGGTGTTTTCTTCTAATAAGTAATGAAAATTATTTAGTTATTTATAAAAATCGTTGCGGTAATTTATAAAAATATTGTAGTCTGAATCTCAATTAAGAATTAAAAATTATTACTTCGGTAATATATCAAAAATTTTCCAGGTAATTAATGGAAATTTATGCAGTAATTTATTGAAATTTTTGCAAAAATTTATTGAAATTTTTGCAAAAATTTATAAAAATATATTTCACATAAGTTACAATTAGAAATATTTATTTTAGCAATTTATGAAAATTTTCACGTTATTTTATGGTAATTTATAGAAATTTTTGCAATGATTTATAAAAATAAGAAAAGCAAAAATTACCATTAAAATTTTGGATTTCAGTCATCTATGGAAATTTTTGCTGTGATTTATGAAAATTTATGTGGTAATTTATAAATATTTGGAAGAATGTTTTATAAATTTATATGTAAAACACAAATTAGAACTAAAACTTTAACGTCGGAAATTTATGGTTAGTTATGGAAATTTATGCGGTAATTTATGGAAATTTATTAGGTAATTTACGGTAAATTTCCTGTAATTCAGTTAAATATAATAATTTAACTAGATTACATAGTTAAACCCTTTTTAATAATTGTAAGTGTAAAAGGTGTCGAAAATAAAATTTGTTTGTTATGTAGCTTCGATGGGGTAGTAGTTAGTGTTGGGCTAGAAATCCGTAGGTCATCGGTTCGATTCCCCGCAATGTTAAATTGTATTTAGTATAATAGGTTTTCCTTTATTCTGTGTTGTAAACATTAACTTGATTAAAAGTTGAATGTTAAGGTTTATTACACGCTTGTAAATACAAATTACCATTAAATCAAATACTTTAAATACATTTATATTTTCATCTAATTGAATATATTTGGTATTAAAATATACAAATTATTAATTTTTAAGCAGTGTAATTTTATTTTCGATTTCGTGAACGCGATATTAGCGTGAATTTTTAATAGAAAAGCTCGCCAAATAAATAAAATTAATTTAATGGAGCAACAATAATATTTTTCAAATGAAAACAACTTTAATATTTTTAAGAATTAATTTTGCGCAACCTAAAAATCTTACTCTTGACTATGAAATTAAGTAGTTTTAATAGGAAAAACCATATAATTGAAGAAAAAAATTAATTGAAAAACTGAAATTTAAAAGTGTCACTTTCAGAAAATTCACCCATATAGTATATGTATGTTAAAAGTCGAAACTTTGATTTCATTTTTTGAGACTTCCAGACGATCAATTTTATTTTAATAGGCCTTATTTTGTATACATTAAAATAATAGATAACTATCTAAAGAATAATTAAGTGGGAATTAAATAAAATCTGATGAAAATAAATCGACGCGACAAATACCTTAAATATAATGTTTAATCAATAAAGTTAGAATTTTTAAATAATCACTGTAACAATCAACCCAAAAGTACGGGGTGTAATACATTGTAATTTATTACAGAAACGTTATATTTCAAATTAAAATAAATTCTTTAAAAAGTATATAAAATTGAAGCATAAACCGAAGTGTATAAAAAATTGAGAAAATGTTTTCCAGTTTTGAAAAATTGTCTCTTAAACGTAATTACGGTATTGGTATTTATTACTATATTTAGAAGATGGACCTTTGAGATCCTCAGGGGTCCCTACAATAACACCTCATCGGCTCATAAATCATAATCTACCTGGAGGTTTGGAATTTTTTTTTACAAATTCCTCAACCATCCTGTACTCCTGATACTTTTGTAGATCATGCGTCCCAAATTTTAACCCTTGACTCAATCCTTTAACCTAACGGGTTTCTTTGGAATTTCTACTTGCCTTCCTCATTATGTAATATTTTCTCAAACTATCACTACACCTACAAAATGTACAACACTACTACTATATTCCTACAGTGGAAGGCTTGCACTTTTATAAATTTCTTAAATAGTGAAAAGATATTAATTAAATTATTAGAATATTAATATATATATATATATATATATATATATATATATATATATATATATATATATATATATATATATACATCTATTATTATAATTACAATAATTAAATAATTTTAATATTAAAATGATTAAAATTATACGTACAAAAAGTAAAAATTTGTACATATATCTCTCAATTAACCATATTGTTATCAACTGTCAGAACATAGATAATAATAATTATTATTATTTTAACAACAATAATATATTAATAAATCATTTGCATAATTTCATAATTACCAGGATATAAATAAACGATGCAGTGGGAAATAAAGAAACTCTATTACATTTTTTCAAAAGTAAAAAATAAAAAAACTACACATTTTTTTTATTTACAATAACAAGTGGTTTTATCAAAAAAAAAAAAAACAAGGAGATCAGAAATTTCTATTTATTATGGAAAAGTTCCTAAAATATTCTGTTCTCCTGTTGAAAATACCACTTATCGTACTGATTTATGCCTATATTTGTGATACTATATACAAAACGTGAGTGTATATCACTTTTATCAACATATGTGAACCGATAAGTCTTTCCTTCCCTTCATTATCATTAATATTATTATCTTATATTTTATCTAATCACGCGTATGATTCTTGAAAAGAAATTTTTATAAGAAGGGAAAAAAAAGGAAAGAATATTTCCAAACCAACTGTCATATTCTATGTTCCTAATTCTTCTGTCACGCTGTAATCGACAATTTCACGCTACAATGGCATCAAATTTCTAAAGATTATTTTCTCAGTATCCTTCTCATCATCCCTCTTACATATTGTAAGTATATATGAGCGTGTATATATAATACCAGTTTTCACATTCTACGTTCCTAATTCAAAAATCACACTTAGGCATAAAATTAAATGACTCAAAATCATTTGTCCTTCTTCTTGTACTCATGACTGTTTTCATTCTTTTTTCTCCTTCTTTTCTGATATTTGCATTGGTATTTTTATTCCATTACATATGAGTTATTGAGTATTAAAAAAATATGTAACGTTTTTAACTTATTTCTGCTGGTCGCAGCTAACGGCTTCACCGCACCCTCATTCTTATAATCTATGTAATTTATCAATTAATTAATGATCCCTTATTGTTTTTATTTCGTTTTTTAAAATGTATTAAAAAAATAAAGAATTTTATTAACTTTCATATTGTGAAAATTATTGTCACTATATAATGCAATATGTCAGAAGTTACATTATTTGAAATTACTAAACAAAATTAGGATGAATTAAAAAAAATGTTTGTAACAATTCAATTTTATTTACATACTTCCGGTAGAAAATTAACGGTACGGCTGCACGTGCACGACCTAAAAACACAACAATCTTTAGATGACAAATTTTTTTGTAAATAAAAATGTCAGAAAATTTATAAATATACCATTCAAAGGATTATTAAATTTTTCAACCCCTGCATACTTTTTTGTATAAAAAGATTGCTGCAATCTTTGTATAAATTATTAAAATTTTCAGTTATGTGTCGATTGCTGCAATCTTTATATAAATTATTAAAGTTTTCAGTTATGTATATCATTAATCGTGGAATTTAATAATTTGTTAGTTTTCAAATATTTGTATTTACAAAAAAATCGTGATTTACAGATTGGTATGTTTTTGGGCCGTGCGCGTCCAGCCGTACCGTTAATTCCCGACAGTAGTGTTTTTTATTTCAATAAAGAATTAAGAGATCAATTTAAAATTATAATGATCTTAATATATATTAAGATAAGATCTTTATTTAACATTTGAAAAATACTAAAATGTATTTTAACAATGAAATAACAATGAAATAAAAGAAAAAATCAATGCTCAATACAATTTCTTGAAAAATAAAGATGATTATTGTTATTAAAAAAATAATTTCACTGTTTTGAAGATAATATAATTACAAATTTCTCAAATTATGCCTTACGTAGTTTGTGTACGGCTCCTAAGAATATATGCAACCCTAATACTATTGCCAGGTAAGATCATCCAAAAATGGTCCTGCCCAGCATATTTTATCTTCCCAGCATCTCAAGAATTTACATTACTCAAATAGTTTTTTAATCGAAAGCATTTTAAAGTTTCAATCCGCAATGTATAATTGGATACATTAAAAAATTAACTTTCCTTCTAATGTGCGAAAATAAATATATAAAAAAACAAAACCCAGGTGAAAAAAGTTCACGGGAATTTCACAGTTAAATAAAATTCAGAGAGTAGTAAAAAGTCGTCTAAAACCTATAGGGACTAATTGAAACACTTTTCAAAAATTTTTTAAATTGTGAAATCTGTCAAGCGTTTTGTTATTATTATTACTATTCATTTAATTTTATTGTATTTAATATTTAATATTCAATAAATAATAGTCGATCCTTTCTGTAACAGAACAGCTGCAATACAACAGCTATATTACAACTTGACTCGTACAAAATTTCTCAAAAGGACCAGCCGTGTAACAATGGGGAAAATTTATGGTCTATTAGTAGATGAATAGTAAAATTTGACTTTTGTATACTTTTGGGCTAGGAGTGCAAAATCATCGAGGAGGTTAGGGAAAATATTTTTCATTTTCAAAATGGTGGAAATTATTTCCGAAGGGTCCAAAATTTCAAGAGTCGCACTTTTAGTATTTAGAGGCTATTTAGACTTTTAAAACTTTTTGGTCGCGCTTCAAAGCGCTTCTCCGTAAGGAGTTAATTATTTTAATTATGGTTATTTTTACCTTTATTAAAAGTTTCTTAGAGAGCAATAATAAATTTGGTAAGAAGTTTTTTTTAATAAAATTGCAAAAAATTTCAATTTTGAAGCGTATCACGCATTTTATTCATCGAATATATATCAGAGTTGTGTAAAAAAAAGTAAACCAAATTTTGTTGCCGCACAGCAAAATTTTCAGTTAATTTAAATTAACATTAACTCATGTTGATATCAATAAAACCAATAAATTTGTGTTATTTTCACAAATTACGAGGCAAATAGAAACCACATTAAAATTCTGATTTTTCTTATAAATTCTAAAAATTTAATTTTTTCCAATACTTTTAACAAAATTAACTGATTTTCCAGATCAATGCCCTGAATTCCATGACTTTCTTGATCTGTAGCAACCGTGAATAATTTTTTTGACTAATCGAAATTCGACCTAGGTTTGGTAAATTTTAACCTGATTTTAGGGTAAACATTCGCTGCAACAAAATTTCTCCTAGGTGAGGGAGCCACTGCGTCTATATGAGTTAGCGTTGGTTAAAATTACCCGCAACAAAATTTATACCAATTCTTTCCGTGTTCACTGCATTATAAAATGAATTACTTTTGTGCCTATTTGGTGGAGTTATAAGGATAAGATTAAGTTAAATATTTGAAATAAAATTGGTGAAATTATCTTATATTTATTATCTTATATTCTTAAATTCAAATTTAGAAAATAGGTCAATTTTGTATAAAGTCAAAATATTTTTACTTTTCAGGTTTAAAATTTCATTTTAATCCACAAAATAAGCTATACAATCTTAAAATAAAATAGACCTAAAGAAGATCTTTGGGGGACGTAAAAAAAAACGTTGCCTTCAAGTTGGAAGAAGTTCCTCTCGTATCCTGGGGCCCTAATACAGAACGGAGTAAATTTGACCGTGGGCAAGGATTGTTCTCACGCTTGCCTCGAGGTACAAGATCGTCTTCGAAGGGTCGTGAGAGGCTGCGGGGTCTTCTTCTCCTCATTCCTTTTCTTCATCTCTCTCTCTTCTTTTTTTCTTTTTTAGCCAACCCTGACCGCGACCTCTGAACTCTCCCGGGTTCGGAATACCGAACCTCTTCTCCTGGGGTAAATATTATCCTCATAGAGGCACAGACTACTATGAAATCTGACCTGGCCAACATATAATAATTTTTTAAAACTACTTTACGACCCCTGGAGGGTGACTTATAATTAAAGAATTCCCTGAAATCTTCTGGGGTCTATCTCCACTATTTAGAAGTCTTTAGCCTCCAGGAGGGAAAAGAAAAAAAGAACATTTGTGGAAAATCTGTTTTCAAGGTCAATGCTTAAATTCTTGGAATTCATTTCAATAAAGCCTTTGGAAAAAGCCGAACGAGAGACAGAAACTTAGAGAGAGAAAACAGATTTTACTCATATGCAGTTTATGGGAGGTTTTGGAATTTTTTCGAGGATCAAGTTAAGTCTGATCTCTCTTGAAAGAAGGAGAGGGGGGGGGGGTGGGAGAAGAACCTTTATGGGAAACTAAGAGGACGACTCGTGAGAACATTGCTTCGACGAAGCTCAATTTCTTCCCAGGGTTCCTAGGAAAGCAGTCAACTTTAAGAAGTTTTCGGTCCCACGATCATCCAGGGGGACCAATCAGAGTCGTGCGGTTCCAATACGATCTTATTAAAACAAATTCCCCTCCAATTCCATCCGCACATATTCATTAATTAAATGTCACATGGAAGAAAAATACTGCTAACTATACAATACATACAATTCACTAATACAATTATATACAATCAATGCAAATTTTATATCACAGTAAATTGTGAGGTGTTAAAAAGCGTTGTAGATAAAATTAACACCAAAAAAAGATTAAAACAATCAAATTTCGTGTTATTTTTTACTATGAATGAAAATTAATTTAAAATCAAAACCAAGTCCACGGATAACTATAACTAACTAACCAACTTATAGCTACAAACTTACTCTCTAAATTTGAATTAGTAGATATTGACTAATTCACAGTAGATTTTGACTAATTCAAATAGGACGGATTCGTTTACTGTGAATTAGTCAAAGTTAAGTAATTGAATTGGTAGTATAGAGGCTACTAAATAAATTAGTAACTTAACTTATTGAATGAATTAGTGAGTTTCTAACTAAATGTAACAGTAATAGAATTGTTTTTCACAAATGAAATAAGTTATATGGAAAACACTTTATTCCATTTAAGTAATTTTATTCAAACAAGACATTTCTATTAAAATAATTAATACCTTTGGTACACTTTGAAATTATTATTATTTTTTACTACAAAATCACAGCTCTAATTGTAACAAATACGCATTATGTACTAACAATTAAAAACAAAAATGTGACGAAGTTAAAGTAAGTTTAAATATAAAAGTTTGATAAAAATAGTTATAAATTTTAAATTTAGATATCTAAACACACGTTGTTAAATTGATTTTACGACAATAGAGAATTTCGACCTCATCTTGGTCAGAGTTATAAGAAATGTTTTCATTATAGGATTAAATTGCGTGAGAGTAACATTCAATGATGAGACAGAACTTTTTGGCTTGAAATTTTTCATTTTGATTCGAATATGTATGTAAAACAAAACACAGACAAGAGATTTTTTCTCTATAATCATATTATTTAAATACAGTGCATAAAATAGTAGAAAATGATAATCAATATAAAAAAGATTTTATAAATTTAAACGTTAATCGTGAAAAATATGTTTTGTTTAAAAAACATAACCTAAATATTTTCTGAACAATTAGTTATTGAATTGAATAATACTCTGGTCAATACATATATAAACAGGTACTTACACATTTTCAGAAAATGATCCAGTATTTCAGTTCCACATAAAATTATAATGATTTTTAATTCTATTTTAAACAAAACTGTAAAGTTACAAAATTGTTCACGTGAGACGCGTCAACAAGACAAAAAGAAACGATGCAATTTGCCAAAGCACAGAATATTTTTTTTTTCTAAATTAACAGTTTAATGTCATTCTTGAAATACATATATATTATGTATTATTACAGTATTTTAATTTACCAATTTTTAAACTGTTGTTAATAGACTTTTTAAAAATCAGGAGTTATTTACGAAATAAAATCTCAAAATTAAGGTTATGTTATCTTTAAGAAGAATACTTTAACTAATTCAATCAGTAATCTAATGTTGTTGATTGAATTAGTAGAATAGGGTTACTATTTGATTTAGTAATGAAAATGTGACTAATTTGTTTGTAGATAATAATAAAATAACTCATTTATTAGTAAAAAGCCATGTTACTAATTGAAATAGTTATAATTTGACTAATTTAAATTTAGAGAGTAATTATTCTTAATAAGGTATTATTATTTTTAATCCTATCCCATGTAATAATCCTTAACATTCAACTTTTAATCAAGTTAATGTTTACAACACAGAATAAACGGAAACCTATTACTAAATAAAATTTGACATTGCGGGGAATCGAACCGATGACCTACGGATTTCTAGCCCAACACTCTAACTACTACCCCATCGAAGCTACATAACAAAAAAATTTTATTTTCGACACCTTTTACACTTACAATTATTAAAAAGGGTTTAACTATGTAATCTAGTTAAATTATTATATTTAACTGAATTACAGGAAATTTACCGTAAATTACCTAATAAATTTCCATAAATTACCGCGTAAATTTCCATAACTTACCATAAATTTCCGACGTTAAATTTTTAGTTCTAATTTGTGTTTTACATATAAATTTATAAACATTCATCCAAATATTTATAAATTACCACATAAATTTCCATAAATTATCGCGAAAATTTCCATAGATGACTGAAATCCAAAATTTTAATGTTAATTTTTGCTTTTCATATTTTTATAAATTATCGCAAAAATTTCTATAAATTACCATAAATTAACGTGAAAATTTCCATAAATTGCTAAAATAAATATTTCTAATTGTAACTTATGTGGAATATATTTTTATAAATTTTTGCGAAAATTTCAATAAATTACTGCATAAATTTCCATTAATTACCTGGAAAATTTTTGATATATTACCGAAGTAATAATTTTTAATTCTTAATTGAGATTCAGACTACAATATTTTTATAAATTAGCGCAACGATTTTTATAAATAACTAAATAATTTTCAATACTTATTAGAAGAAAACACCTTCTTACGCCAAAACTGTCCAAACAGTGAATTCGTTAATTCTTATACTTATTTACAAGAAATTTAATTAACTTTTCAGTAATAATTCTGCTGAGAAATCTTTCTGGATAAATGCTTTTCTGATTCCAAACAATTTAAAAAAAGATTTAAATATTTTATGAAATTAAAAAATCTCTCTTTCAATTTGTTTAAACAATTTAATAAATTATAAACAATTTTTCCTGCTCGCCATGAATTTTTCTTTCTGGATCCTTTATTTTCATAAAAATATATTGATAATAGGGATCTGAAATCATGACGTCACTAACAAACATGGCGGTCGACAACGGGGTCAATTTTTAATAAACACACATGTTTCAGACTTCTTTTTAATTATTTTTTATTTAAAAAGTTGAATAAAGTTAATTGAGGGGCTAAAAATTGTTTCAGTTTGTTTATTCGCATGTTTAAAAAAATTATAAATTGCAATACGTTCCAAATATTTAATATATTTAGTAAAATAAATCACATAAGTAAATGCACCTGTCAATAAAAGAATTGTTTTCATATCGAAAAACATTATTTACTCGAATAAAAAGTTAAAAAATATCTACTTTAAATATTTAAAAAAAATTTGAAGTGGATATACAGTTTGTTTTTCAAGAAAAGTAAGGATTAGTCGAGTTAAAGAATAGTTTTAAGGTTATGTTTTAGGTTATGTTGTGTCTCTTGTTTATACCAATCTAAAAACATTAAATAAATATGTTGTAGGAGACACACTGTAACGAAAAAATAATAATTATAAACTACTTTTAATTTAAAATCTTGATTAACTGAGAATACAATTAATTAAACATGTTTTAATAAAATATTTATACTAGATTAGTTTTAAATAGATCTAGACTGCCTCGACAATTTTCTACACGGGTTAGTATCATAATTACAATTTTATTAAAAATGGTTAAAATTCAAATTCAATAATTGATACTTTTTATCTATATTGATGCAATAAAACGACCATCTTCGATTCCATACATACAGAATTGAACTTGCTACATAGCGACGCCATTTTTAAATTGCCGATTTCATTTTATTTTGTTCCCAGCACACCTACCCCTTCTCTTGAAATCAAGATCTTATATATATATACATGTATCGTGTATTTTCAAGTAAAGGTCGATTGAAAAACATCTCTTGTTTGATTCTGATCACTTGTGACTCCTGAGAATGAGAAGTCTCCTTTCGGACCTTGATTCTCACGCTCGGTATCCTTAGGGCCTCCCCAGGTACTTATCGAAGGCCGTTACTAAAACGTCCTCCCGAGGACGTTGCTTTCTCCGCACGAGAAATTCCATCTCAAGCAGCAGGTGCATATAACAGTCAATGGGCTCCATATACCGCATTGCCCCCCCCCTCTTCTCTCTCTTTTCTACCTCCTTCACACCCTAACCTTCAAATTTAACGTTCAAACACTATACGCACATGCGTATAGCTTGCGGCATTAAGCTTTGTACAAAAAAATGAAAATAAAATTTTAATACCTCGAAACATTAATTATTTTTAACCGGTTGGAATAATATAATGTTATTATCATGACTATATTTATGAAATTAATATATAAAAATCGATTTATGACCACCTACCAATATTTTTTTCTCCTTTCAAAATATTTACGATTATATATGTTCAAAATTAAAAATTGTTTCCTCACTCTCTAAATCTGAATTAGTATAGAAAGTTACTAATGAAATGGTGAAAAGTCGTCCACTAAATGATTTAGTAATAATTCTACTAACAATTAGTAAAATTTTACTAATTGTTAGTAGAACGTTACTAATTGATTAGTAGAATTCTACTAACAATTAGTAGAACTGTTTTATTAATAGTCGATAAAACAGTTTCACTAATTCATTTAGTGAAAAAGTGACTTTCAATTAGTAGAATTCTACTAAAACATTAGTAGAATTTTACTAAAAATTAGTAATATTCTACTAATTAAAAAGGTGAAAAGTCGTTCACGAAAACTACTAAAAATTAGTAAAATTTTACTAATTCTTAGTAGAATTCTACTAATTCAGATTTAGAGAGCAATGAATTTGATACAAAAACAGTGGATTTATCGAAAACTTTATTATTATGTCAAAAAAGTATATCGAAATAGTGATAAAGTATCAAAATATCAAAAGAGTATCGAAATACTGAAAAATTATCGAAATATCGAAAGACTTTTAGGACATCAAAAAATTAGATATATAGAAAAGCCACTGAAAGACTATCGACATGTTCAAAACAAATATCAAAAAATTATCGAAATAATAAGACTATCGACATTCTGAAATATTATCAACATATCGAGGAACTAGAAGAACATCGAATAAATATTGATATATTTAAAAAAAGCTATTATCGACCATCCAAAAATTAATCGTCGCAGCAAAATATAAAAACCTCTTTTCAACTTCTGTTCTTCTTGGAATGGACGGGAAGAAAATTCGTTTTTTGAAAGTTTCATTCTCACGATGCAATGATTCATTTTTTAACTATATCCTTTATCGATATATCGAAATGACCAATATTGACTCTCAAATGACGGATTTGAAGAAAAAATTAATTTTCTTTTATACTTGTAAAAAAGTGTCTTCCTCCTTTTAACTTACGATCATATATTAATGTCTCATTATATCCTATTTTTATGCTTCAAAAATACATTCAATTTCTTAAAATTTTAATCATTAAGTATAGACTTCGGATTGGTTTATACTTTAAAAAATACTCCCACTCACAAGAAGAAAAGGAATAATATTATTGGTATTTTAAATAATTTCCAAACATCACAAATATTTGAAAAAGTCACGTTTATCTACCTGACTCTATAATATTTATGTTTGTTTACAATCGTAAACTGTATGCACATGTTTTTTCTGTCTCCTTTTCCTTTCTTCTTTTTTTTTCTTGTTATCGGTGAGTTTTCTTGTTTCTCTCTCCCACGTTATGAAAAGTTATGTATATATATATATATATAAATATATAAAAAGGAAAAAACCGTTTAGAATATAATCTTCGGGCAAAAGTATTTTTCTAGGCGGAGCATGAAAGGAATTTCAGATGAGATTTGGGAGAAAAATGACCGGTGAGATTATGGGAATCGACCACATGATTCCCACGGGTCGTGAGAACGAAGCTTCCACAAAACGAATTTTCTTCCCGTCACTCCAAGAAGAACATAATCTAAAAAGAGGTTGTTTTCTTGACTGGTGGATGTAAATAAATACACAAACATGTGTGTGTGTGTTTTTGGAGACAAAAAATTATTTGCAAAAATTGTTTTTCTAGTGGAAAAAATTACTATTTTACTTTAGATATATATTAGAGAAGGAGGAAAAATGGTCATCATTTATGAAAATTTTTTTCTGTTATAAGAATTTAAGGCTTACATAAGTTGAAGTAATAAATTTAGAATTATTATTATTATTATATATAATAATCGTCGTCATTCCAGATTTCCGGATCTCTGTCCACACTTGAAGTTAGTTATAGTTATTCTTTTGTTTTTTGTACGTTTTGATAGAAAATAGAATACATATATACATAATAATCGTAAGTTTTCTTACTGTTAGCAAATTATCTGTATTCATTTGTTTTTTTTTTTTTTTTTTGAAAATTCATTTTTGTGGGTTATTGTCATTTTTTTAATGTCAAAAAGAAACCAAAAAAACTCGTTTTATTCACTTCACAAAATTGACAAAAATTCCATTCCATATTTTTTATTTTCCTAGCTTTTTCCTAATTTTCATCAAAAATATTTACTTTTTTCTTATCCTGCTAATAAATTGAATTTATGCTACGAATTTTATTACTTATGAAACAATTTAAAATATTTTAATTTTTGCGAAGAATTTAAAAAAAAATTGGAAATAATTGAATTTTTCAGAAGAATTTTATTATTTACAAAAATAATTCATTTTTTTAGGCAAATTTTGTTATTTATGAAAATAATTGAATTTTTTTCAAAATAATAAAATATTATTATAATAATTAAATTCTTGCGAAGAATTTTTTTTTAATTTGGAAAATAATTGAATTCTTGAAAAGAATTTTTAAAAAATATTGAAAAATAATTGAATTTTATAAATTTTGAGAAAAATTGAATTTTTTGAAGAATTACATTTTTTCAAAGGATTTTGTAATTTATGAAAATAATTGAATTCTTTCGAGAAATTTTATTAATAATTGTTGAAAACATAATTTAATTACTTTCCAAGAATTAAATTGATGAAATTATTATTAAAATTGATGAAAATAATTGAATTTTTTCCTACAATTTTATCATAAATTTTTTTGAATAATAGAATTCTGTTTGGTTATTTTATAAAAATAGTAGAAATTGAAAATCATTGAAATGTTAAAAGTTTTTAAAGATAATTAAATTTTACAAAGAATTCTATTAAAAAATTTGGCAATAATTGAATGTTGGTTGGAAATTTTATTAAATTTTTTTGAAAATAATTGAATTTTACAAAAAAATATTTTATTATTTATGAAAATAATTGAATTTTGAAAAGAATTTTATTGAAATACCTCAAATAATTGAATTTTCGGGAGCAATTTTTTTTATTATTTAAAAACAAATTTTTATTAAAATTATATTAAAACAATTAATTTCTTTCGAATAATTTTATTAAATTTTTGAAAATCATTGAATTATTGCGGTAAAGTTTATTAAAATGTTTAAAAAGAATTGAATTTTTGTTGAAAATTTTATTACTTTTGAAAGGAATTGAAATCTTCATATGAATTTTATGAACATTGGTTTAAATAATGAATTTTTAAATGTTATGAAAATTTTATTATTTTAAATAATTGAATTCTTGTTTAAAACTGTATTTGTGAAAGTAACTGAATTTTTCGATTATGAAAATAATTAAATTCATTCTTAGAATGTAATCAAAAACTTTTGCGAAAAAATGGAATTTACATGAAAAATTTTATAATTATTAAAAGTAATTGAATTATTGGGAAAAATAAATTCCATAAAATTTTGTTAAATAAAATTGATTGATTTTTTTTTTAAATAAAATTGATTTTTTTCAATATTAGCGAATTAAAAGTAGTGGAAATTCTCTAAAAAAATATTGTTTATATTCTTTGTTCGGAAAGTTAAATACTTATATATAGCTAATAATTATTTTTACCTTCTCTATTCTTTAGAATAATTAAAATTTTCGTAATGAAGTTTTTTTTTAATTTAGGTATCAGATAACAATTTTTGTGAAATTCAATTTTCCTCGTACAAGAAAGTTTAATTATTTTCAATTGTGAAAATCTGATGCCAAATTTGAAATTAGTATCGAAATTTGTTAAAGTTTTTTTATATACTTTAAAGTTTAAAAATATAATATATTTTCAAAATTTAATTCTAATTAGTTTTTTAGTTATGTGTCATAATAAGTATTTCCTTTAAAATTACTTAAATTAAAATGACTTGAAATTGTTTATAATAAACATTGTAGCACAATATTCCCGCGCGCTTGCGCGCGGATAATTTTGCTAGTTGTTAAATAATTACTTACTGTTATTACTGTTAAATAATAACAGTTGTTTTTAGCAGAATGTCTTTTTATGAAAAAATATCCATACTGCAACTATAGCGCGTCTGAAAAGTTGTAAAAGTCTACAAAGCGTCTAAATACTAAAAGTGCGACTCTTGAAATTTTTGACCCTTCGGAAATAATTTCCACCATTTTGAAAATAAAAAATATTTTCCCTAACCTCCTCGATGATTTTGCATTCCTGGCCCAAAAGTATACAAAAGTCAAATGTTTCTATTCATCCACTAATTGACCATAAATTTTCTCCATTGTCATACACAGCTGGTCCTTTTGAAAAGATTTGTACGGGGCAAGTTATAAAAGCTGATTTTACCTAAACGTCTTATTCTTATAGTAAAATGTCATTTTTTCCCTATTTCTTCTTTATTTTTACTTTAACGTACTTTATATAATTAAAATATGTAAATAAAACAAAATGACATAAATAAAAAGAACTAGAACAAGAAATTTTTTTAATGTTCCTGCTTCTCAAGAAGGTCAAAATTTGAAACAAAAAAAAAAGATAGAATTTCTCGGCAGTGATTTTTGGTTCCCATGAGCAGTCAATTCCATTTTAGGGTAAAAAGAAACGAGGGACAAGGGAGTAAGATGGGAATGAGCCGACCAAATAATTGGGAACCACAGAAAAAAAAGAAAGAGAAAAAAATCCTAACAGCTTAATGAAAATCACCGTCTGGATGCCATTACACTTGTATGTCAGACGTGAGATGTCTCACGCCTGGAATGTCTTTTCAACGAAATAGCCCACTGGAATTATATGAGAAACTTTCCAAGAATGTCAAACCTCATCAGACCGTGAGAACGAGTCTCAATTTTCACCTCAACATCAACCAGAGCTTAATAAAGCACAAAGAGGATGCTCAAAAATCTAACGCATCCCTACTTCCAATCATGTACATATCTCATCAACAATTCTGACTTATGACTTTTTGCTTCTGAATCAGTTAAATACAACTGATTTTTAGTAAAAAATAACTGAAAAATTAGTTAAACTTGACTAATTGAAAAAAAAATTAAACATCAGTTATTTTTAACTAACTGTCAGTAGAAATATTACTATTTGAATTATTGACTGACTTTTTGCTTCTAAATAAGTTATTTTTAACTGATTCAAATTTAGAGAGTATAGGTACACTGAAAAAAAATTATTTCAAAAATGAAACAATAAAATTGAATCAATTTTAATTAAGATTTTAAAGTTTCATTTTCAAAGTTTCAGTTTGTTTATTCGCATGTTTTAAAAAATTATAAAATGCAATACGCTCCAAATATTTAATATATATTCAGTAAAATAAATCACATAAGTAAATGCACATGTCATAATAAAAGAATTGTTTTCATATCGAAAAACATTATTTACTTGAATAAAAAGTTTAAAAATATCTACTCTAAATATTTAATTAAAATTTGAAGTAGAAATACAGTTTCCTTTTCAAGAAAAGTAAGGATTAATCGAGTCAAAGAATAGTCTTAAGGTTATGTTTTAGGTTACGTTGTGTCTCTTGTTTACCAATCTGAAAACATTAAATAAATATGTTGTAGGAGACACACTGTAACGAAAAAATAATAATTATGCGTGTATATAGTGTAAAGTGGGTCATTTTTAATATGACAATGACAACCATGTAAAATACGGAGACCTTTTCTAAAAATTATTCAATTTTCTCGAGAATTCTAAGTTTTCAAAAAATATTGACCTGTATGTCCAATAAATACATTTTGGGCATTAAATTAGGTATTGTTGACCACAAAACCATATAGTAACGAATTTTAGACAAATCCAACTGATTTTTAATTTTTCGTCCCCCATATTGGATGCTCAATTTTAAATTGTTGAAATGTGACTTCAGATTCACAATCAGCGACCATAAAAACCCCTAAGTAACAGGTTTTAACCCAAATTGTTTAGTGTTTTAATTTCTCGTCCGCCCTATTGGGTCCGCCTTTTTTAATTATATGTTAAAATCTGACTTAAGATTCATAGTCAGCGACTCTAAAAACCCCCAAGTAATAAGTTTCGGAATAATGCGTATATTAGTTTTTAAATTTTACTTATCTAGGTATACCTAAAATTGATTTATTATTTATAACATTATCTTAAATTTTAGATGCAAAATGTAAAAAAACTAATTTTACACAAATATATTTAAAATGTGATGAAAGAATGCGATTTGCGACAAAACGAACTTATATGAGTGAAAGGAAACCATATTGAATTTATTGGAATCCATTTTGAAGGACCCGACCCTATTTCCTATTCGTCAAGTATTCTCTTTCTTTTTCTACAAAACCTGCTGCGCTCCTTTATAAAAGGACTTGCCAGGACCTTCTGCTACCCTATTCCTTGTTTACACCAGGAAACTTGAAAAGAATAGCCGTGACAATCATTGAATGACATAACATCAAGTTACAAGATTCGATTATAATTTCTGCTTATTCACATCATTTGATTCTTCCTGTACAATATATATGTATAATATTAGTATAGGGGAGAATGAACCTAAGCTGGTAACCCTGCGTTTCTCAAAGATGGTATACTGGACGAATCGATAATTTCGTGGTGTGATACAATAAATATCTAAAAATAAGTATTTTCTTTATTTAATATTGCAATGTTATGTTAATTTTGTGATTAACTTTTTTATTTGTGTAATAATGTGAAACTTGTAAAAATCCATAGTGATCCTAAGTTGGCTCCCTATTTTTTCTTGTTTCTATTTATGTTTTGCTTCTTTTTTGTGTTTTTAATCACGAAAAAGACAACGAAAGTGTAATGTAGGATAAATTTTTATACTAATTATATGAATAACTAATTTTCTATTCTTGTAACACAATTTATAATCTCATCTGTTACTAATTTGTATTTGTAAAATTGAAAAAAAATAAAACCGTAAGATGGTTAATAAACGAGTCGATGCTGCTCAATTAGTCCAATTTTACAAATTCAGATTTGAAGTGAAGTTATTGAAAAATTCATTTACAAAAAAATCAAACAAAAGAAAATTGCAATCGTCCAAAAATTACAAAACTATTTTCGAAATTAAGAAAGAATCCGTTGACTATGAATTCTAGACCACAAAGACTTATTGAAAAACTCTCCATTCCACTTCTGTGTCCCTGATGCTTTTACAGCCAGAGATGAAAGAAATTGAAAGAGAATATTCAACCTCGAACAATATATACATATATACATTTACATTCTGCATTTATCTTCACATTCCCTTTTGTCGTCCATTCTCAATTTATTTCTTTAGGTTAAACTTTTTCTTTCTGCCCACTTCATTTTTAAATACTTCTTTGAAGATGTCTACATACATAAAATGAAAAAGAAAAAAAATGGAACCCAAAGATGAAACATGGACCTTTTCATCTCGCATGTATCCCTAATCTTAAAATACACAAATCTGATTTTTTTCATTGATTCAAATTGATAGGTGGCTAATCGAATTAAAAGCGTGGGTGTAGGAGAAGATGGAAAAAAATTCGTACTTCTTAAAAAAAATACACTTGTATAAGCACAATGTTCATTGAAAATAATTTTTGATGATAGAATTTTACAAACGTTCCTTTCATACCAGAGTATAAAGGATGAGTAACCGCCTCCTTTTTTCCTTTCAATTTCTTTCATAATAAGCAAAACACGCCTTTAAAATTCGAGAATGGGCCTTTTCGAGTTGAAAATCTTCTTTCGATTTCATGTATTCCTGTTTAGGTCCCTTGCCTAAATGGTTTTCATTAATAGATCACAATTCGCGACAGTTAAATTATCGGCAAATAAATTTTAAACTAATTTTGTGCGAAAAATCAATTTTTCCATAATTTGTTTATTTTTCGATTTTTTCGTTGCTCTTCTTTCAATTTTTTACCATTATTCGATAGAATAAGAATTTTAGAGAATATCAGGCTTCGCACTCCATTATGAGTTTAAAAAAAGTAGGAAAAAGTAGCCTAGACGACAAAAAAAAGTAGGAAATAGTAGCCACGGTGACGAAAAAAAAGAATTAAAGAATTTCATTAAAAACTTTTTTAAAATCGAATTTTCAAAGTATTTTAATTCAATAATTGATAAATAATAATTAAATTTTATAAGGAGTCACATTCTAATGTACTCACGTTTCTTGGTATGAAGATTAATAATTAAAATTTTTATTAGTTAATTTAAAAAAAGTACAAACTTCAAATTTTTTAATAAAATTGAATTTTTGCAGCTTTTTTTAAAAAATAACATTTTTTAATTGTTATTTCAACATAATTGAATTTTTATGAACAAATAATTGAAAATTTTTTATATAATTGAAATTTCCGTACATTCTATTAAAAATAATTTATTTTCTTTTAAAGAATTTTATTTAACTTTTTCTAAATAATGAATGGAAGTTAGTCATCGTATAATTATAATTTTATTTTTTAAAATTTATTCGCAACATATTCAAATATTTTCTTCAATTGTAAAATTTCGACAAAATTAAATTACTTTTAGAAATTTTATTAAAATTCATTGTAAAAGTTCAATTATTTCTATAAATAACAAAAATTCATTTATATATTGTGACGCGATCTGAAGAAAGCGACCTTAGAAGCAAATCACTTCAAGGTTATGTTTGCGCTATTTTTTTCTTGATTAAAAGTTTTTTATCACTTATTGAAAATTAAAATCAGTGTTTACAAAATATTTTAGTTATAAAGAAAACTTCAAAATCAATTACTCATATTGGCAGTAAATCCTTTTTTTGTATTTTCATTTAAAAAATTGCAAACATAATCTATACTTTTTTGCTTCTAAGGTCCCTTTCTTCAGATCGCGTCACAATATTCACCACAAGAATTCAATTATTTTCAAAAATTTTCTTAATTCAATAATTTTTATGTCTAGTATTTTAATAAAATTTCCAAAAAGTATTCAATTATTTAAAAACAATTTTTAGAAAATTCTACACAAATATTCAATTATTTTCTGAAAGAAGGAAAATTTCATAGGAATTGAATTATTAAAAATAGTTTATTTAAAATTTTTTTCTTAAAAATCAATTATTTCAACCTTTTTTTGAAAAATCCTCGCAATAATTTAATAACATTCATAAATAATAAAACTCATTACAGAAACAGAATTATGTTTAATACGATTTTAATCAAATTCGTCGAAAAATGCAATTATTTTTAAAAATTTGATTAAATTTTGTCTAAAGAATTCAATTACTTCAATTATTTTTATAAATAGCAAAATTTTTCCGATTTACTAAATTCTTTCGAATATTATTTTTGAAAAATATTCTTCACAAGAATTCAATTATTTTCATAAATTTCCATAAAATTAAAAAAAATAGCAATTCAATTATTTTCAAAAGTAATAAAAATGACCGCAGAAATTCAATTATGTTTAAAATTTTTTGAAATTCTCCGAAGTTTCAATTATTTTTTATAAATAATTAAATTGTTCTCTACAATTCAATTATTTTCAGAAATTTTAATAAAATTCTTCGCAAACATTTAATTATTTTCATAAATATGTAATAACATTCATTGGAAGGGTTCGCAATTACTTTTATAAATAGTAAAATTCTATGCAGAAATTCAATTAGTATCAATAAATTATAATGAAATTGAATTAATCAAATTTTCCCTTATAATTATGAACAGACAAGATTTTTTTTTGGAAAATTGAAAAAATTCTTTGTTTAATTTAATTATTTTTCAAATTGTAGATTTATGTTCGAAATAAAGTAAATTTAAATTTGATGAAAAAATAAAAGCGGTAAAAATTGGGACAAAGCCGGAAAAACGGGGAATTTAAAGGTTAAACACAATTTATAATCAGTCACTATTGGTAGAGTTTTTAGCACCAAATAAAAGTCTTCAAGGCCTGAGGTCTTTAAAACATAAGAATACAATTTTTTTTTCGGCCCACCTAAAAACTAAAAGTTATTGTATTATAGAGCATAACATTTATTAAAAATTTTTTTTTACTTTTTTCCTTAACTTTTTAAAAATTCCTTAGCTTTTTAAAGTAAAATTATTGTTATGTTCAACTTTTTCTAATAATAATTATTATTTTTTTTCTGTTGTCTGTAACTTTCTTTAAATTTTTAATTAAAATTTTTATTACAAACTTATCTGTTTTTTCTAAATTCGATTAATTTTAATATAAACGAAGTAAAATTCACAAAAAATGATAGTTTAATTAACTTGGGGTTTGAAAAAATTTCTTTCAAGTATATACTTGAAAAAAATAATATATACTTAGTAAAATTTAATACTCATTTTAACAGTGTTCGAGGAAATTTGAATAATTTTTATATAAAAAAATTATCATTGAAAATAGTGAATTTTGTTTTTATTACAAAAAAAAACGATTTTAACTATAAATGAGACTGCTAATTATTAGAATTAAATTATAATTTTTTGAGTTTGTTAAATAAATTATTATTACAATAATTTTCACATATAACATATAAGTCAAAGTACATTATTCGTTGATCAAACAAAAGTAAGTTCAAACAATTCACTTCGCAACCAAAAAATTCGAACTTGAAAACATTATTTTATTTTACCACAATATTTCATAACGATAGTGTAGAAAAAATTAATTAACGAAGTATTAACTATAAAATAATTTTTTTACCCGCGATTTTAGTATCTTTCTGACAAATGCTAAAGGGCAACTGGCGCTCAAAAGTTTTTTCGAAGAAGATTTTACATTCAATATTTTAAACTTGTAGTTTATAACTTATTGCTTGCAAGAAAAAATTTTCTTAGTTATATAATAATATAATATTAGTAAAATTGTGTATTGCTTTAGCTTTGCATTCGTGACGATTTTCAATTTTTCAAAAGAAGATTATGTTTATAATATTAATGATGAAAATGATTAAAAACAAATTTTTTTAATAAAAAAATAGTTTGTTCAAGAAAAACTTAAAAACAATAGAGATGACTGTGCAATCCATTAATATAAAATTTGTAAATGTTTAAATTCAAATATCTTTTTAATTTTAGTGTCATTAATTATTTATTTTATATTAAAAATAAAGAATTAGTTCTTATAATAAAAAAAGAAGCATAAGATATTTGAAGCTCTACATTTAAAAAAAATGTATGACTTGTATTAGAAGTTTGTCGTACCTTGTTTGAAAAATATCTAAAAGTTTTTTTGAAGATTGTAATTTGTAATTTGTAATTTATAACAAAATTAGCAAATTTTCATTAACATTTTGCAATATTTCATAACTGGTAAAGAAAAAATTTGAAATCAGTAATTTATTCGAATTTACTTTCTTATATAGAAACACTTTGAAGCGCGTCTTGAAAGTTCTAAAAGTCTTAATAAATAGCTTCGAAATACTAAAAGTGACTTTTGAAAATTTTGACCCTCTGGGACCCTTCCACCATATTGAAAGTAAAAACTATTTTCCTCAACCTCCTTAATGATTCTGCATTCCTGACTCAAAAGTATACAAAAGTCAAATTTTTCTATTCATCCACTAATTGACCATAAAATTTCCCCATTATGTTACACCGCAGGTCGCCTTTTGTCGAATTTTGTACGGGACTGAATACTATGCTTTGAATTTATTTTCCGTCATCTACATTTGTATAACGATTACCAAAAAGTTTAAAAAAAAAAAAAAATGGGATTAAAAAGTTGAGTTTTTGACAGCCAGGGCAATGATATTGGGCTTAAAAAATCTTTGTTTAAGACCCTAAATTTTTTGTAGTTTTTTAAAAATCTTTTTTCAAAATTATTTATTTGAAGAGACCCAATGTGCATCAAAAGCCATAATAAAGAATATAAAAAAACTGTTATACGTATGTATGTTTTCTAAAACGAAAATTAACAACTCCTGGATTTTTAGATTAATTAAAAAAAGTAATCAAAAACTCTAATAATAGTGAAATAAGAAAATAAGAAGCTTCTAAAACTGTACGAAATGGAATCAAAAAACTAAAGCTCAGTGCATTACTGTAAGGGGTAAAAACCCAAATTGCCAAAGGAAACCAAGAAGAAGAAAAAAGTAATAAAGAGAGGGGAGTTACATACACCTTAAATATGGCACGTGGCCAGGGCCCAAGTCTAAGAAAAGTTACCTTCTTCGGCTTTCTATATTCCTGTGTCAGAGACCACACAAAATTGACTTTAAGCGGTAAATGACAGAAAATCCATTATAGTGGTTTTCAAGTAATAATTATAATCCCCAACCGAGGTGTGATAATCCCCAAAATTTAAACTTATTCACAGAATTGAGAAATACGGTATCCCATTGTGTTATGACTCTTGCAATTTTCTTCGGTCATTTTTCGAGAGGATTTTCGACGTCAGGAGAAATCTTTTTTGGGTAAACATTATTATTGTGCGTCCTTTTAATGACCCTTGGGAATAGAAAGAATTTGGTATTCTATTGTATTAAATATTTGTTGTCACTTTACAGACGTAGAGTTAGGGAAATATTACAGTACTATTGTATATTTATGTACCATTGCAAAGATAGCTGTATATTTGAACACAGATAGCTGTATGTACTATAAGAAAAGCTATACCTATATATACCTACATATACGCAGGTATACATACACAATAGAAATACTCCTCCAAGACGTTGAAACATCAACTTCGTAAGACCTCCTTTCATATTCTACGCTCCTTGTAAGAATAGTTCTAATTTTTTTTAAAAAATACACTGCAACCCTTTCACTATTGATACGTAAAAAATTTCAAACTCAAATTATTCATTCTTATTCCAACTTTTTTCATAATTTTATCTTCGAGAATAAGAATTTATTTAAATTTCATTTTGTTCTTTTTATACCATTTTGGTTATGTACTATATGTGATTAAATGGTTTTCAACTATAATAATAGTTTAATTAATAGTTTTATTCTCCTCCTTCGTTTCGGAAATTTTTTAATTTATTTTATTGTTTTTCTTAAAAAAAAAATTGAGATAAACACATATTTAAAATATTAAAATCTTTAAAAATTCATTTATCACTGTTCAATTTAAGAAAAAAAATTATTAATAAAGAATTTTCAGTTTAAAAAATATTTTGGCCGAACCTTGATGATTTTTAATTTCTATCCTTTTATTAGAAAAAAATGATTGAAAACCTTTAAATTCCCTATTCCAATAGAATTTAATTACAAACATAGCATTTTAAATAGAAAAAATTTTAAAAAATTAATAATTTATTAATTTTTTCTACATTAAAGAAAATTTTAATGGTTATGTGAGAATTGTCATTTGTTTAAATTTCTCGAAATGACAAAATTTGGATTTATTAGGTTTTGAAAACTTACTCCTCAACTATACACGCTCCAAATTAATTTTTTTTTTATTATTTCTTACTACTTTTTTCATTCAAAAAGTAAGTTTTTTTATATTTTTTTATTGGATTATATTTTAATTCTATATGCATAAGTTGAGTTGTAAAATAAACAAAATATCTTTGCTATTCAGTCAAACATATAATAATATAATTAATATATAATAATATATTTCATTCAAACATAAGTTGCCAGACGTACATTTTTATACTCCTTTGAAATAATATAGTTTTCTATATTTGGGTGATTCTCCTGAAAGGGACCACTTCACGTGTCTCCAACGTGAGACTCAATATTTGCATTAACTTTTTATTGATATTTTGTTTATAAATTTAAAGAAAAATTTATCCATAATCTACGAAACATTATTTATCTTTACATAATCTTGTTATGTTAAAATTTAAAATTTCTCTAAGTAAAAAAATTTATTTAATTTTGTCTTTTGGTTTTGGCTAAATATGATACATGTTTCAAATTATTTTTTAATATAATTAAAAATTTTGTAATATAGTCTTTATATATCAAATTGAAGCTTAGATTCTACCGTTTATTTTTCACTTATTTTAAGTGCAAAGAAAACAAAAGAAATTTTTTAAATAACTAATTAAAAATTACTGGCAATGGGAGTAAAAATTAAAATTCATCTCCGAAGCCTCGTTTTTCAGTTAAAATCATCATATTTTTAAACTGTTTTTTTAATTATACATAATCTATATATAAATATTTGAAGTTGTAGCCCAAAAAATTTGTTAAATTATGTTTTAATATTTTTAAATTTAATAAAAACGTGAATTTTTTATTTGACAAACTATTCATCTTCGAGGCTTTTTTCATATTTAGTAAGCGTTATTGTTTTGTTTTTAATAATTATTTTCAATTACCTAACCCTTGAATTATAAAAAAAATTTTTCCTTTTTATTTCAAATAAAATATTTTTAATTTTTTAAAATATAATATATTAAGTATAGAAAGTTAGAAAAAAAACAAAATTATATATAATAATCGTCGTGATTCCAGATTTCCGGATCTCTGTCCACACTTGAAGTTAGTTATAGTTATTCTTTTGTTTTTTATACTTTTTTTGATAGAAAATAGAATACATATATACATAATAATCGTAAGTTTTCTTACCGTTAGCAAAATTATCTGTATTCATATGTTTTTTTTTTTGAAAATTCATTTTTGTGGGTTATTGTCATTTTTTTAATGTCGAAAAGAAACAAAAAATAACTCGTTTTATTCACTTCACAAAATTGACAAAAATTCCATTCCATATTTTTTATTTTCCTAGATTTTTCCTAATTTTCATCAAAAATATTAACTTTTTTCTTATCCTGCTAAAAAATTGAATTTATGCTACGAATTTTATTACTTATGAAACAATTTAAAATATTTTAATTCTTGAGAAGAATTTAAAAAAAAAATTGAAAATAATTGAATTTTTCAGAAGAATTTTATTATTTACAAAAATAATTCATGTTTTTAGGCAAATTTTGTTATTTATGAAAATAATTGAATTTTCTTGAAAATAATAAAATATTATTATTTATTAAAATAATTAAATTCTTGCGAAGAATTTTTTTTTAATTTGGAAAATAATTGAATTCTTGGAAAGAATTTTTAAAAAATATTGAAAAATAATTGAATTTTATAAATTTTGAGAAAAATTGAATTTTTTGAAGAATTACATTTTTTCAAAGGATTTTGTAATTTATGAAAATAATTGAATTCTTTCGAGAAATTTTATTAATAATTGTTGAAAAAATAATTTAATTACTTTCGAAGAATTTGATTATTTATAAAAATAATTTAATTCTTTCAAAGAATTTTATTATTTAGGTAAATTAGGTAAATTAGGTAAATTCTTGCGTCGAATTTTATTAAAATTGATGAAAATAATTGAATTTTTTCCTACAATTTTATCATAAATTTTTTTGAATAATAGAATTCTGTTTGGTTATTTTATAAAAATAGTAGATATTGAAAATCATTGAAATCTGAAAAGTTTTTAAAGATAATTAAATTTCACAAAGAATTCTATTAAAAAATTTGGCAATAATTGAATGTTGGTTGGAAATTTTATTAAATTTTTTTGAAAATAATTGGATTTTACAAAAAAATATTTTATTATTTATGAAAATAATTGAATTTTGAAAAGAATTTTATTGAAATACCTCAAAATAATTGAATTTTCGGGAGCAATTTTTTTTATTATTTAAAAACAAATTTTTATTAAAATTATATTAAAACAATTAATTTCTTTCGAATAATTTTATTAAATTTTTGAAAATCATTGAATTATTGCGGTAAAGTTTATTAAAATGTTTAAAAAGAATTGAATTTCTGTTGAAAATTTTATTACTTTTGAAAGGAATTGAAATCTTCAAATGAATTTTATGAACATTGGTTTAAATAATGAATTTTTAAATGTTATGAAAATATTATTAGTTTAAATAATTGAATTCTTGTTCAAAACTGTATTTGTGAAAGTAACTGAATTTTTCGATTATGAAAATAATTAAATTCATGCTTAGAATGTAATAAAAAATTTTTTTAAAAAAATGGAATTTACATGAAAAATTTTATAATTATTAAAAGTAATTGAATTATTGAAAAAAATAAATTCCATAAAATTTTGTTAAATAAAATTGATTTTTTTCAATATTAGCGAATTAAAAGTAGTGGAAATTCTCTAAAAAAATATTGTTTATATTCTTTGTTCGGAAAGTTAAATACTTATATATAGCTAATAATTATTTTTACCTTCTCTATTCTTTAGAATAATTAAAATTTTCGTAATGAAGTTTTTTTTAATTTAGGTATCAGATAACAATTTTTGTGAAATTCAATTTTCCTCGTACAAGAAAGTTTAATTATTTTCAATTGTGAAAATCTGATGCCAAATTTGAAATTAGTTTCGAAATTTGTTAAAGTTTTTTTATATACTTTAAAGTTTAAAAATATAATATATTTTGAAAATTTAATTCTAATTAGTTTTTTAGTTATGTGTCATAATAAGTATTTCCTTAAAAATTACTTAAATTAAAATGACTTGAAATTGTTTATAATAAACATTGTAGCACAATATTCCCGCGCGCTTGCGCGCGTATAATTTTGCTAGTTATAATTAAAAATAAAAATTCTTTTATGGAAAATATCAATTTTGAACTTGAAATGATAAATTAAAAAATTCATTACAATTTTTTTCCGCTCTATATAAAAGAATATATGTCAGTTATTTTTTAAAAGATAAAATATAGTTGAAAATAAATTATTAAATACATAATTCATAAAATTAAAAATGAATAATGTTAAAAGTTTAATAAATTAAAGAAATTATATTTGAAATGGATTTTTTTACAAAAATCCCAATATTGATTACAGTATATTTAACCTTCAAAACACTTAATACTGAAATGATGCTGGAAGGCTTATTTTGGAAAATTAATTTTGCGCAACTCAGATTTTTATCTTTAAACGCGTGTAAAACCTACCCATGACAAAAAAATTCAGAAACTGTAAAAATTAATTTTTTTTTTGGTTTTTGGAAAAAATCAGGTGCGCCTTTCAGAAGAATCACATATATTATTGAAAAACTAAAAATATTTTCCCTGAGTGTGAACGAAACATTTTGCAGGTATATAGTTGCGGGAAGACAAACGAAGTCAGGTTTATAATATACGAATGTAAGAATGGTCAAAATGAGAGAAGCAGGTGTGATTTTACCTTGAAGAAAGTGGTGGAATGAAAGAATGAGAGAATGAGAAGAAGGGAGAGGGAGGACCCAAGGCCCCTGAAGCAAGGACGAAGGACCCAAATGAAGGTTAAAATACTTCCTCCATCATTATAGTCGCCTAATATCGATTCGTTGAAAATTAACCCTTTCGAAGCCCAAAGTACAAACGGTCAGTCCATCTCACTCCACCTCCCCTTTTTCCAAAATCTCCCCTCTCTTTCCTGCTCTCACTTTTTTCTCCCTCTCTTTTATTTTCTCTTTCTCATTTCTTCTCCAAATATTTTCTTCTCTCTCTCTTCTCTTCACCTTCTCCTTTTCCTCTCTTTTTCTCTCTCCTCTCTCTCTCTCTCTCTCTACTGGTCAAGACATTATCACACTTACTTAGTGATTCTAGTCGCCTAATTCAAACTCTTCGATTAATTCGTATTTACAATGTTCTTCACGCCTCACGGCATGTTCTTAACGGATCATTAACGGATACCAATCGATGCTTAATGTGTCCCCATCTGGGAGGTTTTTTTCTATTCTTCCCTCGACCCCCCACCCCAATAGTTCCCCTCACTCTCTCCCACCTATCACTTTTCTTCAAGTTCCCCTCAAACACCACTATTTTTCTACCCCTTCCATTTTTCGCTTCATTTTCCCTCCTTCTCACTTTCTCGAACGTGTCTAAACAGATTCTCCATCTCAAAACTTACTCGAACACATTTTAAAGAGTGTTAATTGCCAAGATTTCACTTTAGAAAACGAAGACTACTTTCTTGAACGATATAGACTCCTGATGAAGTGAGGATTTTAAATTTCCGTTTAAAGTATTCAAAATGCCCTCTAATAAATCGTCCGGCAAAATTTTCAAATTAGTTCCGAATTTACCGAATTTTAATCGTTTTAATGGAAAAAATAAACTATTCTCATCTGATCAATATCTTTATTTATCAAATATATAGTAATGTATGTAAAGAAAATAAATAGCTGAGAAATTTATTTATTTGTTAACCATTTTTATGGATAAATATGGGATATCCATTTCATATGGTTACCTCAACTATTTTTCGAATTGACACATTCATTTCTATGGTCCCACAAAAAATAAATGTACCAACCATATCCGTGTAGATGGATGGACAACCATAGTATTTCTTCAGCGCAAAAGTGTTAAAAATTAATCATCAGGAGAACTTCCGCACCACTATTGTCACAAAGAAAATACAACTGAAATTAATAAGTAAAATTAACAACTAAAAAATCAACTAACAAAAAAATGCAATTTATTTTGTTTTTTCTTAATAGAAATTCCTTGTTCAAAATCTATGTAACAAAAATTCAAAGTAAACTACATGCACTAGTAAAATTAGTACTAATATTAAAATTTGAAGAAAAGAAAAACCTACTTTCTATGTAAAATAACACAAAAACCTTTCAGTAGGCAAAATGTCATTTCTCATTTCGGAAAAAAAATCTCAAATATTTTTCAACTGACTTTTTTACTCCCTGATGGAGCAGGAGAACAGATGAAAGAAGCAGGTCTCGAAGTCGCAAGACGTCTTTGAAAATATATACACTGTATAAAGACTGTGACTTCCCTGACTGTGTGTGTGTGTGTGAGTGCATTCTTGCCATTTGTTGTAACATATAATTGCGTGAAATGAAATTATTTTCGCGTAAGGAATTTAGGCCAGTTATTATTACTTCCGCCCTAATTCATTTTTAAGGCGTGAAAATCATTGTAAATACAAATTAGTTAAAGATTTTTTAGCCGGCAAACAGAATCGGCAAGGAGTCGTCAAAAATCTTACGAATTTTAAAGGAGCTACAACAAAATGGGTCCTATAGTATACATATATAGTGTACAAGAGAAGAAGTCAAAGGGAAAAAGAAAGAGAGAGAGAGAGAGAGAGAGAGAAATTAAACTTTGTAAAAATTCAAACAAAATTTGTGACCTAAAGAAACACTTTTCTTAAATAACACCTTTATATTGGTACTAATTATAATATAATTAGAGCAGATATGTTATATTTGACAGTTTTTAAATTTTACAATGTATAGTAAAATACGAGAGAGAAAAAAGTTAGTCAAAAAAATGTTTTCTATAAAAATGCAACTATTTTGTGTAGTAATGTGGGCACGTGAAAAAAGTTTTCAGTCCACAGAAAAAAATTTCCAGAAAAATAAAAAATAATGTTTTAGAGTAAATTGAGATCTTATATTTTTTTCAAAAAACGACCGCCATTTTGTAAATTTTTGAAATTTGCAATTTTGAAAAGAAAAAGAGTCAAAAGCACTATTAAAAAAGATGAACACCCTTTTATACATGAAAAATATATATGTCGACACATTACTCAAAATAATGAGTTTTTTTATTTTCTGAAAAAAATTATAGCGACTTCCAGAAGATTTCAGCGAACAAGAGACCTTTTGGAAAAAGTTCCTTTTTCCATCTAGAATCCACAAAAAAATTTGCAGAAAATTAAAAAATGATGTTTTTGAGAAAATTGATTTTTTTGATTTTTTTAAAAATGGCCGCCATTTTGTTAATTTTCAAAATGTTTCAAATTTTCAAGTTCGTAAAGAAAGAGTATCAAAAACACTACTAAAATCAAGTGACAGAATTAAAAAATATTAATTTTTGTAAAAATTAGAAAGATTTAAAATTAATTTTTCAGCTGTTTAGCTCTAAAATCACTATGTGCCTTAAAATTTTCAAATACTCATACAGGGTTATTGCCACAAACATTTAATTTTATTTTTCCCTGACTTTTTTCTGATTTCCAGACAAAATTCTTACGTTTTCTCTGACCATAAAAAATATTCTGATTAGATACTTAAAAAAAATGTTCTATTAAATTTATTTACAAATTTCATTAATTGCAAAAATTATTCAAAAGCAGCAATAACTAAATTTTCAAATAAGTATTTAATTATTACTTTTCCACAGGAATTAAAATTCTTCAGAACATTCAAATTCAAACCTTTTTGAAACACAACAGTTTATAAGAATATTATTACAAAACATAAAGAATTCTTAATGTTTTCTTATATAATTTAAATAACCATGAAATTTTTCAACAAAAAATTTAATTATTTACAAAAATCCCAAGAAAATCCTTCGCAAGAATTCAATTATTTTTAAAAGTAGTAAATTTTCTCGAAAAATTCAATTATTTGAAAAAATTGTAATAAAATTCGTTGCAATAATTCAATTATTTTTATAAACAATAAATCGATTATTCGGTAATTTCATTTTTTAATCAATTTTTATAAGAAAATTCTAGAAAAATTCAGTTATTTAAATTGAAAAATAAATAATTTATTGAATAATTGAATGTTTGTTAAAATTGAATTCTCATAAAGAATGTTATCAACAAATTTTTAAATAATTGAATTCTTTTGACCAATTTTAATAAAATGTTAAAAAATAATTACATTTTACGAGGAATTTGATTAAAATATTGTGTCCAAAATTAATTAAAATCTTGCTATGAGTTTTATTATTCATGAAAATAATCTTTAAAAATTTCCAAAAATGTTATTAAAATTTTTCTAAAATAATTGAATTTCGGTGAAGAATTTTACTATTTCTAAAAATAATTGAATTCTTGAAAAGAACTTTGTTAAATATGTTTCAATAACTGAACTCTTGCGACGAATTTTATAAAATTCTTTTTAAATATAATTGATATTTTTCAAAAAAATTATTTGAAATTTTTTATATTAAATAATTGAATTCCTGTGAAATTTTTCCAAGAATTTTATTAAAGTTTTAAAAAATAGTTGAATTTCGAAGAAGAATTGTATTATTTATAAAGATAATTGAAATTTTGACGAGAAATTAAAAAAAAATTATGAACAAAATTGAATTTTGGAGAAGAATTTTTGTATTTTTAAATATATATTTGAAATGACCAGAATTCTTTTAATTTTTGAATATAATTGAATTTCTGCGAAAAATTTTATTACTTTTGAAAATAATTGAATTTCTGTAATCATTTGTAACTTTTCCAAATTTAAAATTTTTTTAGTATTTTTAACTAAAATTCTTCTATCAATATAGTATTTATAAAAATTGTAAAAATAATTCATTTCATAATTGTAAAAATAATTCATTTCATAATTTATTAGTCATAATTTTATGATAGTTCTTTAAGAATTAAGTTATTTAAAAAGAAATTGTTGTCTGAAATAGAAAAAATTCAAGGTTTTGTATTAAAATTCGTGGTTATTTTTATAGTTTACGAGACGAACAAAAAAAACATCAAAATTTAGAGTTTTTTCATGAATTTTTGAAATTCGATTTTTTCCAGTACTTTCACTAAAAATCCCTGACTTTTCCCTGACTTCCCTGACCAATTTTACTTTCCCTGACTTTTCCCTGAATTCCCTGACTTCCCTGACCTGTGGCAACCCTGTCATAACTCTGCGAAAATTTTTTTTCGCCAAACCAAAAAATACGTATCTATTTATTTGTCCTAAAAAACAACAAAAATCACATTAAACTTGATTTAGAATTTTCAACCTACTATTCGCCCCGCGCATGAATTGAAATAGAAACAGGCCTTTATTTGATTCAAACATATTTTATTGTTTAAATCAAACATAAAATATCTTTGCTTTACAGTCAAACAAATTTAAGTTTAATTCAAACATATTTTTCGGTTCATTTCTAGAAATTAGGAATAATATATTTAATTCAAGCATAATTTATAGTTGAATCAAACATAACATTTTTAAACATAACATACACCAATTTCTCAATCTTTCATTGAATATTAGTAATATTATTTTAAAGTAAAATTTTAACAATCTCAAGAAATACAAAATTTTAACTTTTTTCGAAAAATATAAATATCACAGGAAAAAAGAAGTGTTATTTTAACACTAAAAGTATAGTGTTAAAACTACACGCAATATTTTTAACAGACACTGTGTGCAGTTTTAACACTACATTGGTGTTAAAATAACAATAGAGACTGTTAAATTAACACTAGAGGGTGTTAAAATAATATACATTTTAAATGGGGTTATAATAACACCAAAATTGTGTTAAAACAACATAATCTGAAAACCACACGCAACACATTTAACACTTATTTTTTTCTGTGTTGAGATATTTAATTATATATTTTATATAGTATAAATATAAAAGTTGAATGCAATACATATACGCACCTAAAGAAAAAAATTATTTATTTTAACTATAAAAGTGTATATTTAAATAAAATTTATTTGTTGCAAATAAATATTTTATTTAAAATAAATAAACTAATATTTATTTCAAATAAATGCGCACTTATTAATCTAAAATAAAGCAATTTGCAATTTAGGAAATAGTATATTTGTAACAAATAAAAAATATATATTTAATTCAAATAATTATTTGAATGTTTTTTTTAAATGTTTGACTGGCGCATAAAATGTTTTGCTTTTAACAATTTAACTTGTTTTTTTAACTCATTATGAATAGTTAAAAAATTTAAATAATTTAAGTACAAAATTTTTCTTTTTAAGTGGAAATGTTAATTAGTACAAAATAACAGATTTGTATGTGCATGATTTTAATTACATTTTAGTGCGTCTTATTTGAGATTTTGTGAGAAAAATGTGACATTGGATTTTTACATGTATATGAAATGAAAAATTAAAGTAAAATGAATAAGTATAGATCTGACTTCATATTTAACAAATATTCTTATAAATATAAACATTTACTTTAATGAATATTAAAAGTTCCATTAGTGATTATGCATAAATTTGAGCTAAATAAAAGTCTAGTTGTGGTTCTGTGACAAATATATCCTTTTTTATTTGTTTCAAATGAATTTTATATTTAATTCAAATAAATCATTTCTCTAGGTGTATATGATTGCGAAATGAAATTAAATTTTCAGTTAACAAATTGAAAACTAAAATGAAGATTATAATTTTTTTTTCATATTTTCTGTTAACAGTAATTTTAAACCTTTCTATACATTTTTTATAAACAAACCAAAATTTCAAAATATCACTATTATAATAGATACAAATATGAGATATATAAATATATAAATTCAATATATACATATAATACATAGTCTAAGAATAATAAAATTATCATTATTATAAAATTCCTATAAGTTAACTCTTTTTTTCTCTTTTATATATGATTTGGAAAATCGCTCAATAGATGATTGAATCAGCTGAATATTTACTTATAGCTATACCCAATCAGCGACTTTTCGATTATAAATTATAAAATTCGATTATAAAATACAAACAGTCGAAAAAATTCGCAAAACAAGTCAATGACACTCGAAAACAGGAAATAGAATATTCTTCGCATTACTGATTCCCTGTTTCGAATGTTTACGAAAGTCATTTCTTTCGTGCGACATTACAATGAAACATAAATTAACCGCCCATTATACAACAGCAGAGTTACTGAATATAGTGACAAAAACGACAAAAGTTAAAGCCGCAGGGACCAATAATAAACTGTAATAATACCCTCAACTAAAAATACCTGAATATAATAAATTTTAGAGAAAGGTATATAAATACCTGCAAGTATGAACTGTTTTGGTACCGAGTGACTTCCTTCTCCATTATAAACTCCTATTCACGGGGACCAGTAAAGTAGTGAGACTCTTGTTAACCCTTTCAATATCTCAGCCATTAAGGCCTCAATGAAAGCAAGTGGTATAAACTATAAACCGGTTATAGTTTCACCAAGCCCCAGTCGTATATAACAGACCACACAATATATGCATATACATACACCTATATATACATTAAATTTAAATTCTGATTTCACTTTCATTGTATAAACAAAAAAATATATATTATTCAGTAGAAAGAAATATTATTATTCTTAAAAACCACAATCGAAATGGAACTCAAATTTTTAAATGCACTTTATATACCATATAGTATATTAGGGGAGCTGATATGGTATATAAGTTGTAACAGTTTTCAGAAAAATGTATAAATTTTCACAATTTACACATTTTTCTAATCAAGTGTTTGCAATTATTATTCCTTTGTCGATAAAAAAATCCTGCATGTAATAAATTAGAATAAAAAATATTAAAAAGTATATACACTGCGCGTTTTTCTCGCGTTTTGCTAAAAACAGCTGTAACAACTTGCCCCGTACTATATGGATTTGGCAATTATTTACGAAGCTAAAGTCCGCAACGTTTTTAAAAAACGTAAAATCAAAAAAAGATTTTTAACAAATTAAATTTATCTCTAATTTTCATTTGCCTTAATTTTTAAGAAATTAATTGTCACTAACGATACAATTATTAAAAAATAACATGATGTAGAATCAAAAATAAAAATACCGTATACTACTATTTTTTGTTTTCGTTTTTAAAAACATTGTGGACTTCAGCATCATAATTATTTAACAATTCTGACTGTATTGCTTCAACTTGTTACTTGAGATTTAACTCTTATAATAGAAATAAGATATGAACAAAAAGGAGCACTTAACAAATTGTTTAAAAATTATCCTTCATAATTTCAAAAAATTAGCGTTGCGTATTAGATATAGACGACCTTTTATTAAAAACAGAAATTCTTATAAATTTATAGCAAAAAAACTTTATTAAAATAATAAATCATAGTATATTATTATATTAACAATTTTATTTCTTCAAAACTATTTTGTTATTTATTACTTTTTTTTGACTAAATTTACAATATTCAATAATCATTTTTATATTTTTAGAATAAAACTTGTTACCTGTTGTTTATATTTTTTAAAAATATATAATTACTTTTGTTTACCGTTTATATTGAATTAAATGTATATACACGTGTACACATTATCAAAATTAGTCGAAAACTATATCTTTTTTCATCTTTATCATCATCGGCATGTATTTGTAACCTTGGAATACCTCTTCCATGTTTCTACAATCCTATGATTTTGACAATGTAGTTTCTCTTTTTGAAGGCCCTATCCTTGAGAACTTAATTATATATTTCAGTATCATTTCTTTCAATCTAAATTTTATAGTATTCAAAAATAATAATAATAATAATAATAAATAATAATGTTAATAAAAATAATAATTTGTCCTTCGATTTAATCTATCTCTGTAAATTCGAATTATTTAAAATTAAAAATTTTCCAATCGCAAATTTAATGAAATTTTCTCAAAAATATTTGAGAAATGACACCATTTGTTTAAATGAAAACTACTAAAGATAATTTAATTTATTTGCAATTTAATTAAGAAATGTTAATTATTATAAGTTTGCGTATATAATTTTCCGTGCTTAGTTCACGAAAACTGAGCCTTATCTCTATAATATTCTGTTTTTAAACGCATACACGGAAAAAATAAATTTAGCAGATTTTACAGAACCTGATACGGAGTTGCGGATACAGTTTTCATTACGAAACTGCGAGATTTGTAAAATGTAAGGAATATATCAGGATGAACTTTAAAAATATTTAGTATATGAATTATATATACGAAATTTCCGTACCTTATCAGGGTTGCCACAAATATTAAATTTTATTTTTCCCTGACTTTTCCCTGATTTCCAGACAAAATTCCCACTTTTTCCCTATGACCATAAAAAATATTCTGATTCACTCTAAAAGTTATATTATAGATACTCAAAAAAATGTTCTATTAAATTTATATTTACAAATTTCATTAATTGTAAAATTATATTCAAAAACATCAATAACTATAAATTTTTAAATAAGTATTTAATTATTACTTTTCCGCACAGGAAAATTTAAATAACCATGAAATTTTTTAACAAAAATTTAAACATTTACAAAAATCCTAATAAAATTCTTCGCAAGAATTCAATTATTCAATCTGAAAAAATTATAATAAAATTCGTTGCAATAATTCAATATATCGATTATTCGGTAATTTTATTTTTTAATCAATTTTTATTAGAAAATTCTAGAAAAATTCAATTATTTAAATTGAAAAATAAATAATTTATTGAATAATTGAATGTTTGTGAAAATTGTATTCTCATAAAGAATTTTATCAACAAATTTGTAAGTAATTGAATTCTTTTGACAAATTTTAATAAAATTTTTAAGAATAATTACATTTTTCGAGGAATTTGATTAAAATATTGTATCCAAAATTAATTAAAATCCTGCGATGAGTTTTATTATTCATCAAAATTAATTTTAAAAAATTTCCAAAAATGTTATTAAAATTTTTCTAAAATAATTGAATTTCATTAAAGAATTTTATTATGTATGAAAATAATTGAATTATTACAAAGAAATTTATTTAAAATTTCATAAATTATTGAATTTCTGTGAAATTTGAACATGAATTTTATTCAAGTTTTTAAATATATTTGAATTTTGAAGAAGAATTGTATTATTGAAATTTAGACGAGAATTTCAAAAATGTTTTTAAATAATTGAATACTGATAAATTTTATTATTTATAAAGATAATTGAAATTTTGACAAAAATTTTTGAACATATTGAATTTCTGCGAAGAATTGCATTACTTTTGAAAATAATTTAATTCTTCTATAACGAATTTTATTCAAGTTCATAAAAATAGTTGAATTTCGGTGAAAAATTTTACTATTTATAAAAATAATTGAATTCTTGAAAAGAACTTATTTGTTAAATTTTTTTCAATAACTGAACTCTATTGCGACGAATTTCATAAAATTCTTTTTAAATAATTAATATTTTTCGTAAAATTATTTGAAATTTTTTATATTAAATAATTCAATTTCTGCGTGAAAGTTTTATTATTTATGAAAATAATTTGTTTATTTAGAAGAAATTCATCAAAAATTTTGTAAATTATTGAATTCCTGTGGAAATTTTCCAAGAATTTTATTAAAGTTTTTAAAAATAATTAAATTTCGAAGAAGAATTGTATTAATTATAAAGATAATTGAAAATTTTTATGAGAATTTTAAAAAAAATTTTAACACATAGTTAAATTTTGTAGAAGAATTTTTTTATTTTTAGAGATATAATTGATATGACAAGAATTATTTTTAATTTTTGAATATAATTGAATTTCTGCGAAAAATGTTTTATTACTTTTGAAAATAATTGAATTTCTGCGCGTAATAATTTGTAACTTTTCCAAAATTAAATTTTTTTATTATTTTAAATTAAAATTCTTTTATTAATCTACAGTATTTATAAAAATTGTAAAAAATTATTCATTACATAATTTATAAGTCATAATTTTATGATAGAATTCTTTAAAAAGTAAGTTATTTAAAAAGAAATTATGGTCTGAAATAGAAAAAATTCAAGGTTTTGTATTAAAATTCGTGGTTATTTTTATATTTTATAAGGCAAACAAAAAAAGATCAAAATTTAGAGTTTTTTCATGAATTTTTGAAATTTGATTTTTTCCAGTTACTAAAAATCCCTGACTTTTCCCTGACCTGTAGCAACCCTGCTTATCCTAAAATGGAATTACATTTTAGAAAACTCGCTTTCATAATAAGTTGTATCTGCCACTCCGTCACTAAATTTTAAGAGATATTAAAAAAAATTTTGTAAACTATTTGCTTAGTGCTTATAAAAGTTCTTATCTTTCTATGATAAGAGTCAAACATTAAACAATTTAAACTAATAAATTAAAAATTGTTAAATAATTACTGTTACAATCAACAGCTGTTTTTAACAACACATTTAATGTTTTTCATTTTAGTTTAAAACGTTTAAAAAGATTTTATTGTCGATAATATTAATAATAAAATTCAAATGGCGTGAAACATGGTAAAATTTACAATATCAAAAAATTACCATATAAAGAAAAACAGAAAAGCAATTTAAAAGCCTTATCGACATTTTGTCGGTTCAGAAGGAAGACCCTAACATGATTCTTCCTTTTCTTCGCCTCATGGAAGGTTAGGTCCCATCCTTTCATTCGTGAACTGGCCTCTCGTGTATACAAACACAAGATGCCGAAGGGCCTCCCACAGTCCCTCGTGATTGGTCCCCTCACCTTGAACCCTAAGTAACATGAATAAATTTCTTACCTCTCATATTCCCCTGTTCAACTTGTTTACAAAAGTCATTTTGATGAATAGAAAGTCAATTGACCGTAAAATTGTTCACACTTAGGACCCATTATTAGACTCAGCGGGGTTTGTCCCAAGTCAACAGTTTTGGGGTATAATAGCAGACATCTACAGTCTACTCTTGTGCTATTGCAGATGGCAGGCACAGAAACACTTGGATTTCAAAGGAAACGAAAACGAGCAAGTGAGAAAGAAACAGGGAGACAGGGAAACTCCTCGAGATACTATCCTGGTAGAAATTACAAGCCAACACAAGTATTTGAGATTGTTATCTCAAAATAAGCACACATGGAACATTATAATCCCCAATTTTCGAAAAAGAATTTTTAAATTTACAAGTACGAAAGTTTATTCTTTCAATTAATAGATATTTTACCATGAAATTATTAGTTTTCTACTAATAAATGCTGTAAACAGTTTTGTTATCAATTTGTTAAATTATTAATTTTTTACTACATCTTCCTAAAATGTTTCTTAGTTAATTGGTAAACGAATCCACACTTAAAAATATCACTAACATATTAAATTAATTATTCTTCGAATTAATTAAAGTTCTTTTTGAAGACAATATTATTAATTAGGAAAACAGTTATTTTTGAGCTGATATATTCAGCCATCATATAAATATTAAATATTTTTGAACTAAAAATTTATTTATCCTATAGATTGTGCTAATTGAAAAATATTAAATATCTTTAGAACTGATTGCTTTTAACAAAAACAATTGATCTTGTTTTAAATAAACATTGATTTTGAACTGAAAATTCGCCTTCATAACTTATAAAAACTGTTGTATTGAGTTTTAACTGAAGATTAGTAATTTTTCTATAAAATTGTTTAGTTTTTAATAACGAAATAGATATCATCAGTCAGTCTATTGCATTCAAAAAATTAAATAGGTTCGAACTAAAAATTAATTTTTACAAATTAAAAATTGACATTTTGAACTGGAAATCAATTATTATAAATACAAAAATTTCTAAAATCCTCCTATCTTACAGAAAATATATAGTTACAAGTAGATTCATTTTCCTTCTGGAATCCTGAGACTTGAGTTTACACAAATAATTTAGGACCATTCAAGAAACTAAATCGACCGTAAAATTATTGGTCAATTTGTCAAACTACCTGAAAAGCGTTTTGAGACCCAACCAAAAATAAGAGAGTGACTCCTCTTTCGTCCTGTTATCCTCATACTAATGTGGATCAATTCTTGTCATTTTTTGGGGATCTTTCACTAACCCTTTAACCCACATTGCTCTCATGTTATTGAGGCCATGAACCACTCACTACTTTAATGATCCCAACAGACAACCAGTTAATTATCTTCCCTATATCTGAATTCAAATTTAGTGTTAATCGTTACTATGATTGTGTGACCTGGTAAGTTAAGAGGGATCTTAGGTCAAAAAAATTATTTTTATTTTTTCGGTGATTTTTATAGAAAAAGGTGTGCTTTTTTCATTGCAATATCTATATCTCAAAGTTGATAAGTTTTTTCTTAATTTTAATGTACAGAAGCATGAAAATCGACTTAAGAACGTTTTTCTCGAAAACTTAATTTTGTGCGTATAAGGTCCCATTTAACTTACTAGGTCACAATATACTTTTATTTCTTTAAATTCTTTATTTTTATTATCATAATTATTATTATTTTTATTATTATTTTTACTATTATTATTTCTACTCTAATTACGATTATTATTTTCATGAAAATTTATTATTAAAATTGAAAATTAATTAATGTATATAAAAAACAAATATCCTGAAAAAAAAATTATTTCATACAGGTATAAATTTCGAGACACACTGACCTGCCTTAAATTCTTTAAAGAAAATCGACGAGAATTTAAAAGGATTGAAAAGAATAATTCTAAATACGACAGGTATTGCTCCAGTTTCCAACAAGGATCTCAGAAGGATCGAGGAGTAAGAAGAGAATATTTGGCTTTTGCGTTTCTGACTCGCCTTTTCAGGTAAAGGCGATAAATACCTCTATTATACATAAAAACCACTATAATAGCTTGACAAAATTCCTCAAAAGGACTAATCGTGTAACAATGGGGAAAATTTATGGTCAATTAGTGGATGAATAGAAAAAGTTGACTTTTGTATACTTTTGAGTCAGGAATGCAGAAGCATCAAGAAGGTTCAGGAAAATAGTTTTTATTTTCAAAATGGTGGAAATTGTCGAAGGATCCAAATTTTCAAAAGTCACTTTGAGTATTCTAGGCTGTTTAGACTTTTCGAACTTTTCGACGCGCTTCAAAGCGCTTCTACTTAAAAAGTAAATCATTTTTTTTAAATCATTTAAATTTTTATTGTGTTATTTTCATCTTATTTATTTAAAGTTTATGTTCTTAATTTAAAACCAAAATTAATTTTTCTTAATTGTTTTAAATCTAGTTTGCAACATCAGTTGCTGCTTGGGAACCTTTGTCACGAGAGCGGCACATAAAGAAGCTGAGGGTTCATTATATATCAATAATTATATTTAGCAATTCTAAATCTATTGCTTCAATATTTATTTAAGGTTCAACTGTCATTATAAAAAGATAAGAACAATACGAGCACTAAGAAAATTTGTTAAAAAAGTTTATTTTATTTAATTGAGGAAAGCAATACATGAACGGACTAAATCTAAAAATGGCTACTGAAAAACTAAACGTCGCTTGGGAAAAGAGAAGAAAGATAAAAAGACGAAGAACGGCAAAGAGTGGGAAAAAGAGGTATGCATTGCAAGCAATGCCGATTTAAGTTATAGAGAGGAACTAAAAAAACTATGAATTTTACAATAGATTTCTAAAATTTACATTTAGAAAATTTTAAGAGATTGAAGCTATCAGGCTTCGCACTCTTCTACTAAAAGCTACTATTTGCTACTTTTTTGATACGAGGCTACTTTTTGGCTACTTTATTGAGCCTAATGCTACTAAAAGCTACTTTTCTGAACCAATAGTCAAATTTAGATTTTTAGTTTTCACATTTCCATTTAAAAACAGTGTTAAAAACTAAAATCGTTAACGAAAAACGACCACCATTAAGATGATAGGAAATAATTTTACCGACATTTACTCTACCAATAGTGACTGATTATAAATTGTGTTTAACCTTTAAATTCCCCGTTTTTCCGGCTTTGTCCCAATTTTTACCGCTTTTATTTTTTCATCAAATTTAAATTTACTTTATTTCGAACATAAATCTACAATTTGAAAAATAATTGAATTAAACAAGAAATTTTTTCAATTTTCCAAAAAAAATCTTGTCTGTTCATAATTATAAGGGGAAATTTGATTAATTCAATTTCATTATAATTTATTAATATTAATTGAATTTCTGCAAAGAATTTTACTATTTATAAAAGTAATTGAACCCTTCCAATGAATGTTATTACATATTTATGAAAATAATTAAATGTTTGCGAAGAATTTTATTAAAATTTCTGAAAATAATTGAATTGTAGAGAACAATTTAATTATTTATAAAAAATAATTGAAACTTCGGAGAATTTCAAAAAATTTTAAACATAATTGAATTTCTGCGGTCATTTTTATTACTTTTGAAAATAATTGAATTGCTATGTTTTTTAATTGTATGGAAATTTATGAAAATAATTGAATTCTTGTGAAGAATATTTTTCAAGAATAATATTCGAAAGAATTTAGTAAATCAGAAAAATTTTGCTATTTATAAAAATAATTGAAGTAATTGAATTCTTTAGACAAAATTTAATCAAATTTTTAAAAATAATTGCATTTTTCGACGAATTTGATTAAAATCGTATTAAACGTAATTCTGTTTCTGTAATGAGTTTTATTATTTATGAATGTTATTAAATTATTGCAAGGATTTTTCAAAAAAAGGTTCAAATAATTGATTTTTAAGAAAAAAATTTTAAATAAACTATTTTTAATAATTCAATTCCTATGAAATTTTCATTCTTTCAGAAAATAATTGAATATTTGTGTAGAATTTTCTAAAAATTGTTTTTAAATAATTGAATAATTTTTGGAAATTTTATTAAAATACTAGACATAAAAATTATTGAATTAAGAAAATTTTTGAAAATAATTGAATTCTTGTGGTGAATATTGTGACGCGATCTGAAGAAAGGGACCTTAGAAGCAAAAAAGTATAGGTTATGTTTGCAATTTTTTTTTTAAATGAAAATACAAAAAAAGGATTTACTGCCAATATGAATAATTGATTTTGAAGTTTTCTTTATAACTAAAATATTTTATAAACACTGATTTTAATTTTCAATAAGTGATAAAAAACTTTCAATCAAGAAAAAAATAGCGCAAACATAACCTTTTGAAGTGATTTGCTTCTAAGGTCCCTTTCTTCAGATCGCGTCACAATATATAAATGAATTTTTGTTATTTATAGAAATAATTGAACTTTTACAATGAATTTTAATAAAATTCCTAAAAGTAATTTAATTTTGTCGAAATTTTACAATTGAAGAAAATAATTGAATATGTTGCGAATAAATTTTAAAAAATAAAATTATAATTATACGATGACTAACTTCCATTCATTATTTAGAAAAAGTTGAATAAAATTCTTTAAAAGAAAATAAATTATTTTTAATAGAATGTACGGAAATTTCAATTATATAAAAAATTTTCAATTATTTGTTCATAAAAATTCAATTATGTTGAAATAACAATTAAAAAATGTTATTTTTTAAAAAAAGCTGCAAAAATTCAATTTTATTAAAAAATTTGAAGTTTGTACTTTTTTTAAATTAACTAATAAAAATTTTAATTATTAATCTTCATACCAAGAAACGTGAGTACATTAGAATGTGACTCCTTATAAAATTTAATTATTTATCAATTATTGAATTAAAATACTTTGAAAATTCGATTTTAAAAAAGTTTTTAATGAAATTCTTTTTTTTTCTCACCGTGGCTACTATTTCCTACTTTTTTTTGTCGTCTAGGCTACTTTTTCCTACTTTTTTTAAACTCATAATGGAGTGCGAAGCCTGAGCTATGTATACAAAGTATAAAGTATAACTTGACGGGGTTTTTGCAAAAATAGTTGGCAATGAGTCTCTCACTCTCACGAGGCCCGGGATATAGCGAGTTTGGGAACGTCTGCTCTTCACACCAATTCTCCATCAGAATGGTGGGAAACGCCGTTGAGCCACAGTAGTGTATAGGCTTGGGTATGGGAAACATTGATGATTCCCAGGCAATGAATATGTGTGTTGTTTGGCCCTTGACGCTTATATATTCTTTGTACCTATACACATCTAATTATACACTCTCAACAACAAAAATTGTAAAATACGTTCATTACGTAACGTATTTACGTTAACGCACGTTTCATGCTCATTTATCAGGTCCCTGAAGTTGGCGTCGACGCTGTAAGCGCATCGAAAAATATTTTGTTCACAGAACCGAACAAATAACTCAATTTTTTCCTCTGTTTATGATTTAAAAAAATACTTTCAAAAAGTTTTTTTCTTCTTCGGTGAATGAAAGAAGTGAAATTGTCAAAATTTTATCACTAAAAATTTTTTTTATTGATATTTTGTTGAGTATAAATTTCAAAAAAAAAATCCATAATCTACAAAACAGCATTTATCTTTACATAATATTGTAATGTTAAAATTTAAAGTTTTTCTTAGTAAAAAAATTAATTTAATTTTGTCTTTTGGTTTTGGTTAAATATGATACATATTCTTAATTACTTTTTAATATATAATTCAAAATTTTGTAATATAGTCTTTATATATCAAATTGAAGCTTAGATTCTACCGTTTGTTTTTCACTTGTATTTATAGTTTAAATAAAATAAAAGAAATTTTTTAAATAATTAATTAAAAATTACTGGCAATGGGAGTAAAAATTCAAATTCATCTCCGAAGCCTTGTTTTTCAGTTAATCATATTTTTAAACTGTTTCTTAGTTAAACGTAATCTATATATAAATATATTTGAAGTTGAAGCCCAAAAAATTTGTTAAATTATATGTTTCAATATTTTTAAATTCAATAAACACGTGGATTTTTTATTTGACAAACTATTCATTTCCGAAGCCTTTTTTATATTTAGTAAGCGTTATTGTTTTGTTTTTAATAATTATTTTCAATATTTTAATAATTATTAAAATTATTATTAAAAAATTATTAAAAAATTATTAAAACCTAACCCTTGAGTTATAAAAAAAATTTTCCGTTTTATTTAAAATAAAATATTTTTAATTTTTTTAAATATAATATATTAAGTATAGAAAGTTAGAAAAATAACAAAATTATAATTAAAAATAAAAATTCTTTTATGGAAAATATCAATTTTGAACTTGAAATGATAAATTAAAAAATTCATTACAATTTTTTTTCGTTCAGTATAAAAAAATATATATTAGTTATTTTTGAAAAGATATAAAATAGTTAAAAATAATTTATTAAATACACAATTCATTAAATTATATAAATGAATAATGTTAAAAGTTTAATAAATTAAAGAAATTAAATTAAAAATTCAAAACGCACTTAATATTAAAATGTTGCTGGAAGGCTTATTTTTGAAAATTAATTTTGCGCAACTCAAATTTGTATCTTTAATAACGTATTTATTAATTAATTAATTTAATTAATTCAATTTATTCTGCTCTATAAAAAATACATTTTGTAGCAGAAGAATTCCGCATTACAATACTGTGATTTGTGATATTTAATTTATAATTTTATTTTCACTCATTCAACGAAAAAGCACGCAACAACAGGCTATTTATTATATAGAAACAAATCTTCTTAATACTCTCATCATCGGATACATTACACATCTGAGTCAACGCTTCTCTGTGTTCATTACTTAATTCTAACTTTTTCAAATAAAAATTTCTATAATTATTGTATATTGGACAAACGAACAAAAAATGATACAAAGTTTCCTTTTCTTTCAAGTTGCAAATCATACAAATTGATTCCTGATTCCAGCTGTACGAATTACCCTTATATGAAAATCTAAAATAATGTTTATTTGCCAGTCTTAATTGCATAAAAATTTTAGTTAGATAAAAATTACGACGTCTCAGTAAATAAAGTGCAGTTTTATCTTCAAGAGATCTCAATACATTTTCCATTCTTGCGTTAGAAAGTTCAAATCTTAAAACATCCGAAAACTTTAGATATCTTTCATACCGATTCAAGGCTAAATCTAGATTTTTTAACCACTCTTCTGAAGAAAGAGTCAACCATAGGTTTGACAAGTTAATCTTATTTAAAAGAATGTTAAATTGGGCAACCCAATTATATTCAAGTGCAACTTCTGAACGTTGCATAAGTTCAACTTGACGCATAAGGCACATCCTCGGCATTCTAGAATCCTCCATTTTCAATATTTTTATTACAAAAAGGTAAGCCGCTTTAAAAATATTAATTTCCAAGCTAACCAGTCCTAATTCTAATCGAAGAGCAGCATTAAAAGTACATTTTGGGAGGGATAATAACTGTTTGAAGTGCGTAGTATGTGCAGTCTCAATTTTTAACAAATATCTCAGCCCCCAGATATGCGCAGCATACAGGGTTGTTGTTACATCAATATTATAATATAGTTTGCATTGAGCTTCCCATGAGTCGATTTTCCCATTATGTATAATTTGTTTCACAGCCCCAAATGCTTGATTAGCTTTCATTATCGCATTTTCAGTTGCCTTTTTACCCAAAGAAGAACAAGAAAACAGTACACCTAAATAGTTATAAGAATTTACAATTTTAATCAGTTTCCCCTTAATATAAAATTTCTCTGTTGTTGCTTTGCCTGCCCTTCTAAAATGGACAATTTCGGTTTTAGTTGTGTTAATTTCTAACTCATTACATTCGCAATATTCTTCTATAGTTTTTAAAAGTTTACGCATTCTTACAGCTGTATTTACTATCGCAACAGCGTCGTCAGCATATAATGATAAAAGCAGGTCCGCATGCCCATTAATATTAATCCCTTCATTATTAGCAACCCTGAGTTTTTTTTCGAAATCTGCAATGAAAAGTATAAACAAAAGAGGACTCAAAGTTTCGCCCTGCAACACACCCTCCGTCACATCAACCGGACCAGATGTCTCACCTCCGACTCTAATCAAAAAAGAGGCATAATCATATAATGCTTTTATTATTCTAATTAATTTGGCGCTAACACCAATGCTATATAATTTTTGCCATAAAAGAACATGAGACACAGAGTCGAAGGCTCGACGAAAGTCAATAAAAACCGCATATGCAGATGCATTTGCCATTCTTAATCTGAGGTGTAGGGCAGATTGCAAGGCGTATACATTATCAATGCAATTCCTTCCCGCTCTAAAACCATTTTGCGAATCTGGAAGCAGCCGATTTTTTTCAGCCCAGGCCGATAACCTAGTAGCCACTATCTGTGTGAAGATTTTCGCGATATTATTGCAAAGAGCAATTCCTCTATAGTTATTTGGATCGAATCTGTCATCTTTTTTATGAATCAATGTAATAAGCGCTTGTGACCAAGCCAGAGGAACTCGCTCCGTTTCCAGAATGTTATTAAAAAAAGAGTGAACAAACAATAACCACTCTGAAGGTAAATTTTTATAAAATTCAGTTCCCCCGAGTCGAAATTTAAAGTTGATTTAGAATCTATTAGAGTACAATAAATACTTCATAGATACTTTCAAAACCTACAAACTCTACTTAGAATCTGTCAAGTTCTAGTATAGTTTATTTAAGGACTTTTAAGTTCTATCATATTTGTACCGGCAAGTTCTGCTCAGAGTTTAACAAAGTCTGAGATTGAATTCAGAATCTGTTAGGATTTGGTATAGTATATTTAAGGACTTTTAAGTTCTGACATATCTAACCCGACAAACTCTGCCTAGAATCTAACAAAGTCTAAGATAGAATTTAGTTTTACTTAGACCCTTACAAGATTTAAAAGTTGTACATTATTTTTCTACATTAAACTTGCGCCTGCGCTTTAAGTGTAAATTTATACTTAAAGTTTTTTGAATGTTGTAAATGACTGACATTTTACAGAAAGTACAAATAATATTGTAAACCTAATTAAAGAAGAAGAATACATTTGAATAATTTTCTTAAGTTTAACACTTGTTAGAAATTTAATCTCATTTACAAAAAATATTAACTAATTAAAGTAAAAAATATTTTTCTGTTTTGATAAATATATTTAATTAAAAAATATATTTAATCTTAAATAAAGTAAAACTTTTAAAGAAAAACTGACATATTTGTTTTAACATGATCAAAATAGCATAATTAAACGAAATTATTTTTAGTGCTGTCGATAAGAGAGAAAACTCTATATGACAACACACTACTGCCCTCTTTAAAGACTTATTATAAATCTAACTTCACTTAGAAAAATCTCTACTACTACACTTAAGAAACACGTCTTTTCAAAAGTAAAATTTAACTTCCTACGTGAAACAATTCTACGCTCTACAGAAATTCCGTACGGAAATTTTGCAAATATTCCACATTGTATATTTTTGTAAAGTTTTGGATATCTTTTAAAAAACTGTTACAAATTCCAATTGCATTTGGTAACACATTAACATTTTTTTATGAGGAGGATTGTTTTTCGTCTGAAATTAATAAGCAAAAAAATGTAATAACGAAATATTACTCCAATTGGAGTTGGTATCAGTTTTTATACACTTTAATATTTCCTTATTACATTTTTTTTATTAATTTCAGACAAAAAGCAATGCTCCTCATAAAAAAAAGTAAAAGTGTTACCAAATCCAATTAGAGTTGGTAACAGTTTTTTTAAAATTATTGAAAACATTATAAAAATCTGCAATGTGGAATATTTGTATAATTTCCGTACGGAAATGTCGTACGGAATTTCCGTAGATCGCTTTTCGAAGAATTGTTCCACGTGGGAAGAACGTAACGCTACTGAAATTTAATTTAAAATGTCCGCTCCACGATACTGCTACAAGTAATGTAACAGCAATGTCATAATAATGTTATAGTAGCATTACACCAATGTCACAGTGACGTTACAATGAAAGTTACTAAACATATAATAATCAATTTTGACATGTTTCTTTGTAACATTAGCATCTAATGACACTGTTATGTTATTAACATTAGAGTAACTTTACGTGCTATTTAAGAAGACAAGTATTCCTTTTTTCAGCGTACAATTTAAAGTCTATTAAAACTTTAAAATGAATATTAAAGTTTTACTTAATCAACTTTCAAGTTTCAAGAACTTTCAAGAAATGTTTTAAGATGTAAACAGACTCTGAATATGATTTCTTTGTGTTTTATATTGTGTATATTTTGAGGCCCCAAATTAGTCTAAAATTAAATTTTAATTACTTCCAAATCACATAGAATGATGCATTTTTAACGACATTTACTTCTTTTAGCACTGGAATATCTTCTAGTGTGCTTAGTTCAGTTTTGCTGTTAAGTAGTATGGTTGCAGAAAAATGTTAGCGTTATAATGTGTTTATAAATTTCGAAAGTAGTTGTGATACTGTTTATTAAATTATAAGTGCATATATAAATCCTACATTTCTTTAAAAAGAACAAAAATCATATAAAATGCCGTATAAAAGGTTTAGTGACCTGGGCAAACGACAGCAGCTTAATCGATTAAAAAGTATTAGAGCAAAATTAGGACCAAGCATGTAAGTATTACAAAATAAAAATTTAATCTTTCCTTTTGCAATAATAATATTAATATGCATATAATTAATAGAAAGTTCATAAAGATTATCTTATTGTTAAATATTAACAAAAGTATGTTTTCAACTGTAGATATGAAATTGCAACTTCCCGTGATAACCATGTAGATGAGAGTGACGAAGACAGAGATATGCAAGATTTTTCTGACGAAATCGGTAGTGAAATAGATCATCAGTAAGTAAAAACTACACTACAGGCAGAAATTGTCGGTACGAACGACGAGCGAGCTAAGAAAAGTTGCAGCCCAAATTAAATTAAAATATTTTATTATTGAAAAATGATGGAAACTTGGTTCTTGGATTGTTCGAAAGCCAATTAAATTCTGCGTCATTTGATATATAAATGAAAATTAGTTAATATTTTTGAGAGATTTTATCACCTTAGAGTTTTGAAAAAAATATTTATGTTTTTCTATAATTTAGGCGGTAAACTCTCGTTGCTCACCCGGTTCGTTGCGGCAGGGCCGAATAACCGGCATATAGAGTGGGTCATATTTGGAGCCCTTTTTGAGATTTTTTTTAATTAGATTTGATATTCATTAAAAATTTAATAAATAACAAACCTAATTATTATATATATATATATATATATATATATATATATAAAATTTGCAACCTCTAATGAGTTACGAATTTTCATTGTTTTTTATTGCTTATTATAAATTGACAGAACATTTTTTGATAATTGCATTTTAAATTAAAATTTTTTTTATAATTTAAACACAATAGTAAATTAAAAGCAATTGAAGTAGGAATATAATTTTTGTATAAATAAATAAGTATAAGCAAATTTGTACGTAGAAAAAAGTAAAAACTAAACTTTTTTCCCAAAATAAACGACTATTTGATCATGAATGTTTGTAAAATGATAACTTTATATATATATATATATATATATATATATATATAATTAACTTTGACAATTATCAAATTTTTAATGAATATTAAATGTAATGTTAAAAAAACTTAAGAAGGGCTCCAAATATGACCCACTCTATATGCCGCTTATTCGGCCCTGCCGTAACAAACCAGGTAAGCAGCGAAAGTGCAATAGGTGTGTATCACCGCCTAAATTATAGAAAAACATGCTTAGACATTTTTTTAGATATTTCAAAAACTACTGAACGGATTTTCAATTTTCAAGGCTCAAATAAAAGCTGAGACTTTAAAGATTATGTTGCAAGAGTTTAAAATTTTTCTCTAAATTTTTCTGGAATGTGCAGCCACACAAACATAGTGCACAGAAATAGAAAAATTAATCAAAATGTTTTTCAAAACTCTTAGGTGATAAAATCTCTCAAATATTTAAACTAATTTTCATTTATATATCAAACGACGCAGAATTTAATTGGCTTTTGAATAATGCAAGAAACAAGTTTCTATCATTTTCCAATAATAAAATATGTTAATTTAATTTCGGCTACAATTTTTCTTAGCTCGCCCATCGATCGTACCGACAATTTCTGCAGGTAATGTACATTATGAATGTATTTTTTAATATAATACTTTGTTGCTTACTTGATTATTTTAATTTCACTGGCACACAAAAAAAGTTTTTTGTCTGAGACACTGCAATAGTATATTCCCTTATGTTTTACCACATTGAATCCAAATCCGAAGATAGAATTGTAAATTTGGTTCTTTATTTAGTTATACTAAAAAAAGGCTAAAAAAATTCGGATTGAGCGTAAAAAAATGCATGGAAACATAGCCCTATAGTGTCATAATTTTTTTGTTTCTTTTGTTTTAATTTAGTTTTTGAGTATAATTTAAAAAAAGAATTAATTTGATAATTTTGACTTCGTATATTTGGATTTGCAGGATCAAGTACATGAAATTTTACTATTGTAGTGTCTCGGCCAAAAAACTTTTTTTTGTGTGCCCGTGTTATTAATATTTGTAATGTAGGATAGTTATTAATTATAATTTCTATTGGTTTCTTTAGAATAATATATGAAGAAAGGGACAATATTGAAAACTTAGCTGAAAACAATGATAATGACTCCAGTTCCTTTGGAGAAGTTGAAAATGAAAGCGATGAAAACGAAGATTTGGAAGAAATTGGAGGTTATGCGTCTGAAGGTGAAATTGTTAATGAAGGGGAAGATGATATATTAGATCCATTAATAAATGAAAATAATAATGAACCTTTATATCGCGGAGCACCTTTAACAGTTGCTCAGAGCATGCTGCTAATATTAGCTATATTCTTGCATCACAATGTTTCATTGTCCTGTATAGCAGATATTATTACTGTTATTAATTTTCATTGTTTAAATCAAAATTTAAAAAAGAACAGTTTATATAAATTCCAAAAATTTTTTTCCTTTTCGACAAAAAATAAATTTGTTAAAAAATTGTATTATTGCCAAACATGTATGAGAAAATTAGAAAATGTAACAAGTCGATGTCCTTCATGTCCAAGAAAGAAACATGCATATTTTGTTAAATTGTGTTTTTTAGAACAATTGAGAGAAATGTTTAAGCGAAAAAATTTTTATAATGATTTACAATACCGTTTTCATAGACCTCCTACTTCTGACGTTTATGATGGTTCTGTTTATAAAGAATGGATTGAAAATGGTTTTCTTCTTAATAGAAATAATGTTTCAATGAGTTGGTACACAGATGGAATACCAGTTTTTAAGTCATCTAAAATTAGTGCATGGCCCGTATACTTAACTATTAATGAATTACCTCCAAAGGAAAGAAAAAGAAGAGAAAATATATTACTGGCTGGATTATGGTATGGTAGCCAAAAACCAGATGTAAATATGTTTTTTGATTCATTTTATTCCGAATTTCAAAAACTTAAAGAGGGAATTCAAATGGATGTTCCTCAATTAGATACTAACTTGGTTGTTCGAGGAATTTTATTAATGGGTACATGCGATTTGCCAGCTAAAGCTTCTTGCTTAAATTTTACACAATTTAATGGCGAATATGGTTGTCCAGTATGTTTTTCTAAAGGTGAAACTCTACATTTGCCAACTGGTGGAAATGTTCATGTTTATCCTTATAGCAAAGTATTTGACTTAAGAACGCTTATAACTTGTAATTTACATGCACATTCCGGTACTATTGAAAATCCTCAAATGGGTGTAAAAGGGCCTACTATACTTTCCTTGTTAATGCCTGACTTTATAAAAGGAATGGCTATTGACCGAATGCACGGAGTTGATGGTGGCGTAGTAAAGAAAATTCTATATTTATTATTTGATACTAAATTCAGGACATATGGGTTTTCCTTAATCAACGCTGTGAATATAATTAATACTAAACTTACTCAAATTAAACCACCTAAATTTGTTCATCGTATGCCTCGTACTGTTAATGATTTAATTCATTGGAAAGCATCTGAATTAAAATTATGGTTTTTTTATTATTCAATTCCTGTTTTTTACGGAGTTATGGAGCAGAATTATTTTGAACACTATATACTATTAGTAACTGCCTTATCTATTTTGAATTCCAATGTCATAAAATTTGATAACATTCAAGTAGCGCGTAATTTACTGCACAAATTTGTTAAAAAATTTCCAGAATTGTATGACTTACAATTTTGTACAATTAATATTCATCTATTATTACACCTGCCTGACGAAGTTTTGAAATTTGGTGCTTTATGGGTACATTCGTGTTACGAGTATGAAAATTTAAATGGCAAATTATTACAACTTGTACATGGAACTAACCACATAGATACACAAATAGTAAGATCCCACCATTTATTCATAAGTATGATAAGTAAAATTGAAAATATAGAAAATGGAGCTATTAAAGATTTTTGCTTGCAAAGGAAAAAACAAGTAAAAATTATTGAAGAACTGTTTTCGAATTGTTATAGTGTAGGTACATATAAACGTCTTTTTGAAGTTACATATGAAATAGAAAAAGCTAGCCAAAATTCAAATATTATGCTGCGTAATGTTAAAATCTTACAATATTTACGATTGTTGAAAAATGATAAGTTATATGTAGCACTAATGTATAATGAAAATTTACAAACACAGTCTTTTGCAGTGCAATACAAGGCAAATAATGTTCTCAAAATTGGTTTAGTACATTGTTTCTTAAAAATTAATAATTGCATTTGTGAACAAAATATTTGTCCATGTGCCCATAAAAATTACGCCGTTATTCAATCATGTAATAAGAACAAAGTTTTTTATGCTACAGGAGACAATGTTGTATGGGATACAAGATTGTTTTTATTTCAATGCGATATATCTAATATGTATGTATTTATTCCTATTGAAGATATTGTAAAAATTTGTATTTATATGCATATTGATAATTCAGTTTTTATTGGTGTGCCTGTAAATGAAGAGGAACTTGAATAATCATAAAACGGACCTGAGGCGCTCACTGCTCCGCAACTTGTATTAGCCCTTGCGTTAGAGGGCAGATCGAGTATTGCTGGCGGATTCTTAATTGCATTTCATTATTGTTTACTAAAAAATAATAAAATTATACTATCACAAAAGTGAGATTAAAAAATGTATATTATACCAATTTTTTTATTTATTAAAAAATGTAAATTTATTAAATCTTTTAAAACATACTTGAGATTATGAAAAAAGAATCTCATAATTTATTTTGGAAATAAAATTTTCATTAGAAAACAGAAAATTTATACATTTACCGTTTTTAAAAACTTTTTATTAAGTCTCTAATTTTTTACACAACAAATAAATAATACTAATAAATATGTATAAGTATAAAAATAAGTAGGAAAAAGTATGATCTGAAGAACTGCGTAACAAAGACAGGTATACTACAAGATAATATAAAATATATCCTTTGTTTCTCTCGGTTTCTTTCATAGTTTTATGACTGTTTCTTTTAAGCCGAAACAGATGTGACAAATATTCAAACGAAAACTATATAATTTTAACCAAATCGAGTATATAGTGCCACTGAATAATACTTTTGCCCTGCCTACAGCGATTAAAGGGTCTTGCCATAGACAGAATGGGTTAGAGGGAGAAAGAAGGTTTCTTTTTCTTTCTATCAAACGGATGCATACATGCAAACCATCCCTACTCTATTTACATTATCTCTACGATTGTTCCTTTTTGTATGTAGATTTAAAAAAATTCTGTTTCTTTTTATTTTTTTTATATTTTTAAGTTTTTAATGTAGAAACTCGATTTTAACACACCAATCATTTAAACTTTGATAAAATTTCCGTTTTCAAACAATAAAAGAAATAAATATATCATAACTTATTTAAAAGATTGGTGAAATAAATATATTGAAAAAAATTGACTAAATATGTATGATGAAAAATATGTTTCGTTATGATAGTGAGTGTAAATTAAAGCAAAAAAATTATCTTTTTTATCAAAATTTTAGTTCTTTCATTAAAGTTATATTCCAGTATAACAAAATTTTACTCAATTTTTTCAATAATCTTATCCGTTGCGAATAAGAGCGGATCGATTGGTATATATAAAGTATATATTGCATTTGAATTTATAGAATTAAACATAATTAAAACCAAAAATTCGCACTTTTATTAGAAATTTATTTCCTTCTTAAAAACCATGTTGCCTTATAATAAAATTAATCAAGACGAATCGATTGATGAAAAAATTCACTTTAAAGCAAATTTTTTGCTTATCGTAAAGAGGAAGCAAAATGTTCATGTAATGAACATCTTAATTCACAACTTGTTTTAAATGAAACAAACACCATTAATAACAAATATGATTTAAAATTCTTTTAACCAGTTCGTTTCTGAGCTAATGGGCTGAAATAAAGATTATAAATATGTTTTTTCAATAACTTTACTTTCATAATAAAAAGAAGACATGACAAATATTTGTTATTTTAAGCAAAGATTATCTTACACTTTGAATAAAACGTTTTCGTTCTAAAATAAAAACTTTTGAAGTATTTTGTGTTTTCAAAAGGTTCACCACATCTGGTTTGTCTTAGGATGGCCAAACAGGGTTTCTCGTTGCAATAAAATGGTCCGTTTTATGACTTTTTCAGCAATAGTTTTTTTTATATAGATTTCTTTAAGTAGAGAATTTGTGAAACATTTTGTGAAAATGTTGAAAAAAGGAAATTTACAAAATTGTGGAATATCTTTCAATGAATTTTCTCAAAACAGCCTTTCGAGTGTTAGTTGTGCTCTAGCATTTGCCAGAAAAGGAATAAATCTGCTCTCAAGAAAATAGTATTTTACGAAGTTAAAATTCTGAAGTGAAGTTTTAAAGTGTTTTAATAAATAGTTAATTACAATTTAAATATTATTTTCAACTTGTGAAATTTATAATTTAAGTAGTGTGAATTACATTTTGCCTCTTTTAATTTTGAGAGATATATAAAATGGCTCCACGAGGAAAGAAGCAATTTGCACTAATTTGGTGGATGAATACAACTCTACGTGATGTTGTTCCATTAACGACTTTTCCTAAAGGAAAACGTAATCTACACTCTATTGCTGAAATCCCATGGAAGGATTTCACAACAATGGAAGTTAAATATTGTGAAGCAAAAATACTGGCGATAGACCGTAAGTATTGATTTTTTTGTACATTATTTGTTAATCACAACAATGTATCACCCTTTAGAGTTGTATGAAAACTGAACTTTACAGAAGTTAATAATTTTCAAATTTTGATATTGTGTGGGAGAAGTGCCCTGCCATAAGGAGAATGAGTTGGAGAGAGAACGAAGATTTAACACCAATATCTGTCCTTTATTCTGCTCCAGTGTAAGGGAGGCACTTACTGTCGCTAAATCTTTTTTCTCTTTCTATCCAGCGGATGCCTCTATACATACCATCCCCACTCTATTTATATTATCTCCATGTAATTTTGTTTCTTCGATTTACCAATTTAACTAATGAATTTGACGAGAACGTGGACTGTAGACAAGTGATACCGCCATTTTTAAATTCACACATGTCCTTTTTTAGAGAAGCAAATATTTTTGTTTGACTTAAATAAAATGATTTGGTTGAATCAAACAAATTTTGTGTGTTGTGTCAAACAAATTGTATTTAATTAAACAATATTCTCTATTTAAAATACTAATTTTTTAAAATGAAACAAACACCTTCAAATAACAAATTTCTTTTGGGATAACAAAACAAATTTTACGTATTTATTTAAATAAAAACTAACTTCAAAATGTGGTCAGACAGAATAAAAGAATTAAATACGAAGAGTATCATAGTTAAAACTGAAATAATTAATAATTTTTTATCGATTTTGAGAATTTTAATTTTTTAGTTTTTGGTCATTATTTTCTGTAATATCCATTTCAGAAAAAAATCCTACAAGAAAAACCGATTCACCTTTTAATTCCGTATAAGATACTGTTTTTATAAAACAAAAATGTCTAATTTTTTAACAATTTCAACCGTTTGACTGGCTTTATTGCGTTCACTGAGAAAACAATATATTTAAAGAAAACATAATTATTTTTTTCATACAGTCAACCAAAAATGATGTATGATTTAAACATAACAATTTTGATTCAGTACATAGTAAATGTGGTTCAATAAAAATTACGTTTAATTCAATAATAAAATATGTTTAATTTAAACATATTTTTTTGGTTGACTGCTTATGTTTGGTTTAAAAAAAAATTTCTCACTGTGTGGATCTTTGTGAATGTTTTAATAATAATAAACCTTTCGGATAAATAATAAGTATTTTTTATTTTTAGAAGACGCAAGTGTATTAGATAAATTGGTTGTAACAACGTCAGGAGAAATCGTACAACCCTCAAACAAAATTTTTTCGAAAGAGGTAATGGAAGATAAAAAAATTTTGAATAAACAAAAAATTTTTCAAACCAACGTCAAAAAATCGAATATCCGCCAGATGAATGAATCAATACAAAATAAACGACCGTTATTTGCTCCGCCTTTGAAGCGTCAAAAAGTAGATCTCTCAACAGACGGTAAGATTTAATTTTTCTAGTTTAATGAAAAGGGAAAAGAACTTACCCCGTTAAAGCCCATAATTAGACAAATAAAATTTCACCAAGATTTTTATTGGAAAAAGGACTGGGGTTCAAATGATGACTTTTGACATCAAAAATAGTTTTAAAAATTATTTATTTATAAACATTGTTGTAAACAAACACACTGTAAAAAAAGAGGGAGTTAAATTTTAACTCCCCAGGGGATTCTATAAAAGTCACACCCATTGGGGAGTTAATTAAAAGGAGTTAAAATTTAACACCCAAATACTAACTCCCCATGGAAAAAATAACTCGCGCGGTTGTTGAATAAAGGGAGTTAGAAATTAACTCTCTTTTGGAGTTGATTTTTAACTCCAAAAATTTAACTCCCGAGTCTGTTAACTCCATCAATTTTTTACAGTGCACAGAAGATTTATAAAATTTTTAAAACTTATAACGCCATTCGATCGAACGCGAAAGATAACTAAATGAACATGTATGACCTTTTAAAACTTAATTTGTTTATAACAATTTATATGCAAAAATTTTTTAAAAATAATTTTTGATGTCAAAATCATTATTTCATCCTTAGTACTGTTTCCAATAATAATTTTGCTGAAATTTTTATTTGTCTTATCATGTGGTCAAATAGGTGTATGACAGTGCTTCATTATTTGTTTATATATTACTAAAAAGATAACTCACTAATTTTAAATCTGGGAACAGATTTCTTATAAAATTTTATTTTATTTTAGGTGAGACATGTAAAGTGGATAAAACCATTAAAACAGAACAACCTTTACTTTCTGCACCATCAAAAATTCAAAAATTGGGCCATTTGAGAGAAGGTAAAATCTACTTTTATTTTTTACTGCACACTGCATTTAATTCAAGAACAATGTACATTGAATAGAAATAATTTTTTTTTCATTTTTTAGAGAAATATAATTTAGAACCAGCAAATCGAATAATACATAGAGCTTCAATCCAAAATAAAAAAGAAGTAGATTCAGGAACAGAAGAAGAAGAAGAAGAAGTTGACGATAATTACGGTTTTGTTTCATCCGTTGCATTGGATTCATTTGGATTTGGAGAAGCACCATCTACTTCATCAGGATTGACATCAAGGCAGCAATTATTACAATCTACAACTTCGAATTCTAAATTCTTATTAAATCAGAAAGAAATTGAATGCAGAAGAAATGGATCTAAGATGATCGGACCTGAGTCAATTGGACCAAAAACATTGGAACCAAGAATGAATGGTCCGAGAACGTTGGGACCTCAGAGAAATGGATTAAAGACAATGGGACCTAAGACAATTGAGCCTAAATCCTTAAAATCTGTAACGGTTTACGATAAAATGGAAATACAGCAACAATGTAACAATTCTCAATTACATCCGCAATATTATATTGAATCGCAGGAATTGCCTAATGATAGATCTTATTTACAGTAAGTAAAAACAATCATAACCTACTAAACAAGTTAACATTTCTAAAATCAGTACATAAATACAAACAGAACTCACTAAAATATGTAACAACGTAGAAGAGAAAAGAGGGGGAGGGGTAAAATTCAAAAGCGTTACGTAGTTTCACTAATCTAAATTTAGAAAGATTACTTTAAGCTTAAAAATGAAATCAAATAGCTGTAATAATTAAATTAAAAAAGCATAAATACTAGAAACGGAGAAAATAATATACAAGTTTTAAAAATAATTTCGAAAAGTTCAAAACATTTTTCATAAGTTCAGGAAATGATTATCGCTGACTTTACAAACTTTGACTAAAATTTCTTTTAACTATTACCATTTAATATCAACTTTATATGCATTTCAGGTCTGAAGAGCAGAAAGTTAATTTAAATTGCAAAAATCAGCACGATAATGAAAAAAATCATGATTCTTCTTATGATGAAACATCTGGTGATAGTTCTTCAGAATCAGAAAATTACGACATTTCCGACACTGTTAAAAAACTTTCAGCTGTACTTCCTATAAAATGTATGGATAAGTAGGAGTATTCTCTCCCTAAATTTAAATTATTTAATTTTGATAAATGAAATGGTACTAATTTACTCATTAAGGGAACATTATACCTTAAAAGAAGAGAAATTTCTTAAATTCAATTTCTTCAGTAATGAAAAGGCAATTCTACATGAAACTTTGCACAAATATTTTAACATTATAATATTTTACAAACTTTTTTGAAATTTTTGAAAGTTCTTTGAAATTCAAAATTCAATTCCAAAAAACTTTGTTTGTAAAATATGTAGTGAAAATATACGTGCCAAGTTTTATTTAGTTATCTCTTTTTATACTTAAAAATACATTTAAAAAATTTCTTTTTTGTGTACTGTGCCCTTAAAATATTCGTAACCTATTTGTTAAGTTATTACTAAAAATTAAGTAATTAATAGTACAAAACTACATTCTTATTTATTAAGACCATTCTTTTAATTTACAACGTTTACTAAATCAATTAGTACTCTTAAAAATGAACTATTAGATTTCCGCTAACAAGGAATCAAAACGCTTACTAATTCATTTAACGAACAAATCGATTCTATTTCATAAGTCAAAAATTATTAAAACTAATTGAGAGAGTCTGTAATAACTTTTTAAATACAAACAATTTTAATCATACAATAATATTTAAATTTTGCAGCTAAAAGAAGCCACATACAAATTTTTAAAATTTTACTTGCGACAATGGAGTATTCCTACGAGTTAAGAAAGAAAACTAAGTTAAGCTCTAAAGTCAATTTTCATGTGAGTATATATACATCTATAAGATTAGAACAAATTTTTTTATATTTTATATTAATTCTTCCATCTTTTTTTGTAATTTTAGATTCCTGTAGAATTTTTTGAACCTGGGCCAGACATGGTAAAAATGAACTTTTTTGCATTTTATTTGTCTAAAACTATAATAAAAATATTAATAAGCAAAATTTTATAAAATATTTGCTTTTTTCAAATTTTAGATAGAAATATCGCCACATAGTGGATTTTATGTAAGCAACGGAGTATATAATTTTATCAAACTTAGTAATAGAACTGATGGAGGATATGATTGGAAAGGAATTGTTAAAGCAACGTTGCTGGAAGTGTATGGCGAAAGCATAAAACATTATTCCGCCAGTGGTAAAAGGAGCGAACGGCCAGGAATAGATATTCGTGTTTATAATGGCTTACATGGTATATTTACATATTATTATAAGAATTATCAAGTTTTAAAATTTAAGATTTCTAATGAATGATTTAATAAAGCTTTTTGAAATATGTTTCAGGTTGGGTAAACAGGATTTCAGAAAATGCCATCAGCCACAAATTTTTAAAATGTACGATAAATAAATTTATAAATAACAGAATAAATAGTCGCAAAAGGAATTCTGTAACTAAACTAACAAAAAAAGGAGGTTCATCGAAAGGAGGAAAAAAATCTTCAGAAACTGTAGAAACTATTCAAGTTAATGATGATAATGATGATGATGATTCAATATTTAATCAGGTTTTGGAAGAATATAAGTACTTAGAAGATAATAATTTATTTGTACCCGAAGAATAGTGCTTTAAATTTTTGTACCTACTTCTGTTAAATTTAATCTTATTTGATTTTGTGCTACATTCTATGTACTAGGGCATTTTAATGAATACATAATTTTGTATTAATTTAAACTACACAGTATTTTTATTTAGTTGAGTGTATACCTATAACTTGGTGTACTTACTAGGTACAGTTTATTGTATTGTAAATAAAAAATAGAAATTTATTAAGAAAATTCAATAGATATTTCTTTATATAGAATTATAAATAAATTAATTATTGTTCTTAGACAATGGTTGAATTGTTTAAATCTATTTATGATTCCAATTATAAATAATGCTTTATTTGAATTTTTCTTAATAAAAATAATATTTTTACAAATACATTTAAATTGTATCTTTGAGTACAATACCTCAAAGCGCAGGCGCAAATTACTGCATTAGCAGACTCTAGTAGACTTTAAAAAGGACTTAAATAAGATCTACTTTAGTACTATACTTGTACTGAAACAGAAATTTGTAAACTATATAATACTTAAGCAGGTCTTAATATAACATTAGCTGAGATCTGAATAAGTTCTACCAAGTACTGCGTTTGTAGTACTTAATAGAATATATTCAAACTTTAAATTTCGACTCGGGCCAATACCATCTGGTCCCGGAGCCTTTCCAATTTTACTCTTATTAAACGCAGCTTGCATTTCCACAAATGAGATTTCTCCATCCAACTCAGGGTCACACTTATCGAAAAGACTTACATCCAAATTAACTCTAGCCGGGTAAATAGTAGCATAGAAATCCTCCCATTGTTTTATTGTTATAGGGTTTTTGTTGAAATTACCACCCCCTCGGCAAGCTCTAACTGTACTCCAAAAAGTTTTTGTATCTTTTAAGTTTATAAATTTGATTTTAATGTTTTCTTCATATTCCTTTCTTTTTTTAGATAATAAGCTTCTATACATTTTTTTCATTTTGTTAAAAGAGTTCCGTTCTTCAGAATTAAAACCTAAATTAATAGAATTTTTTTTAGATTTAATTTTAATTTCTTTCTTTAAATTATAGAGTTCTCTATCATACCACGGTTTCTTATACTTATTTGTACTATTCCAATTAATTTTTTTAACCATACCAGATTGTTTTGCTGCTTCACTAATTCTTTTTAATAGTAAAGAATTTTGCATATCAGTAGTTCGCACATAAGAGTTCGGATGGGGTGGCAAAAAATCAGGACTTTCCATAATATTAATATAATCATTTGTTTTAGTTAAATCCCAACTTAATTTTTCTGCGAATTTCTCAGGCACAACAGTTACAGTGTTATCGTCTCGATCTTGTTTAAATTCGGTTCTAAATATGACCTCAATAGGAAAATGATCTGAATCAACTATTGAAAAATTAACCGAAAAATCTTTAATCGATTCTAAATGAGCAATATCGATCCATGCAAGATCGACGACGCTGCTGCCATTGCCACCTACAAACGTTAAATTACCCTTTTCATCACCGCGTGATCTACCATTCAATACTATGAAACCGTTCACACTCATAAACTCACACAATTCAAGGCCACGCTTATTGACAGTTTTATCAACAGAATTTCGTTTACAATTTAATTCCGAATTAAAATCAGCAATTTGCTCAAAATCATTCAACAAGCCCAACCTCGCGTTAAAATCACCCCCTATCAATATCGGGACATTTTTATAATTACAAAATACTTCGTCAATAGTTGTTTGTAACAATTCCAACAGAACTGATATGTCAGAAGTAGGTTTAAAATACAACGAACCAAGAACAAAACTAAAATTATTTTTTGTAATTTCAACAAAAAGCCAATAAGTTGATTTTTCTATAATTTTTAAATTAAAATTTGAGTTAAAAATTACCGCTAGACCTCCAGATGAACGCCCAGTGCTGCGCTCCCTAACTGCAGGTGAAACAATACAATCGCTCGCAGTCCAGTTGTTCGGTGGTTTGATTTTCTCGGCAGTAGTCCATGTCTCAGAAAGTGACAGAACTGTATTTTTATTAGACGAAACTTGACCATCATTTTCAGCGTTATACAAATTCTTTAAGCCATGGACGTTCCAAAAAATCACCGAAATCTCAGATGATATTCGTTTTTTGATGGATCATTTCGAGCCATTCCCATATTGCCATCCTGTTGAACCAATTGACCGGTTTCCTCGTTTAAAATATACCAAATATTATCGATTTGTAGAGCTCTGTTTCTTACGCGAGCCTTTTTTCCAGCTTCTCTTGCTTCTCGAGCCTTCATTCGTAACAATCTTTCAATTCGAGCATCTTCCGGAGTTAAATCGAGATTTACAAAAATATTCTTCTCTGGAATCTTTTCTCTTTTTTGTTTAAGGATTGTATATTTTGCTTCTCTAGATGACATCTTGACTAAAACCAATGGTTTTTTATCGGGTTTTGATAAAAACTTAGCTTCGATCAGCTGATCTTTTAAGCCAAATCTAGATAGAAGAAAGGAGTTAATCTCCTTCTCTACATTATCTCTCGAAACTTCAAGGCCACTTATTACAAGATTATTCTCTCTGCATCGACGTTCTTGATTATTTAACCAATTTGCATGTTTATTAAGCTGTTTATTGATTGATTCAAAGGCACCTTTCAAATTGTCAGAACTAGTCCAAGCTTCCACCTTGGCAAGACGTGCTCGAATTTCTGTATCCTGAGTAACAGAACGAGACTCAAGAGTAGCCAATCTTGAATTAACTTCCGCCACTTCCTCTTTGAGTTCGATAATTTGTTGTTGAAACTTATCTCGGTCCTCATTCATGCGTGCAGTAAGCGTATCTATGATCCTATTAAAGCCTCCCTCCATATATTCCTTAAGTTGATCACGAACTTCGATTGTCGATAGTTCTTCTGTCCTCTCGGATCCCATATTTAAATTTGGATCTGCCTCAGTTTTCAATCTATTTAAACGTTTTGAATCGTTATCATTAAACGACTCTTGTAGTTTCCTTTTGCGATTATTTTCAGCTGACGGTTTAGACAGAAAAGCATCGATCTTACAGGCAGTACTTGATCCCTCTCTCAATGCTAGTGATAAGTGTGTTGGTCTTCCCCTACTCGGCGTATTTTGCTGCTTAGGATCCACACTCATACCACTATATTTACAGAATCATAAGATGTAGGCGGGGGGAGAAGAGCGAACTCGGACAGTGTTGCCAGATTAAAGGGTTTATCACAGGTGGCCCACGTGTTAAAGTTTCACAAAGATTGAGGTTATTTCAATTCCAACAAAATTCTATTATATTTTAGAGAATAAGAACAAACTTTTACACCACAAAGATACACCACACTGAGTACAATCCGTAATGCACTTCGGGTAATGTTTAAGTTATACCTTTCACTGATAAAATCACAATTAATCGAGAGCAGATTTATCACAAAACTACACATAAATACTCCATCTAGCGGACTCCTAATAACGTATTTAAAACCTACCCATGACAAAAAAATTCAGAAAATGTAAAAATTAATTTTTTTTAGTTTTTGGAAAAAAACAGGTCGTGCCTTTCAGAAGAATCAATATGGATTCACAATTTTTTACTGTATTTTTATTTATATATTTTTTAATTTGATTTATTTTATATTTTAAAATGCTAATTTTATGAAAATTTTATTTATTCTTTAATATTAATTTTGTATAAAATATTGTTAACAAAGTATTCAAAACCTGAAAATTTGTAAATATTTATTTCTTATTTAAAAATTTGAAATAAAAATATTGGAAATCTTATAGAAACTTAAGTAAAATATTTCTATATAACTCATTATATAGAAATAAGAAGAAAGTATTATAATTTAAGAATAAGTATTAGTCGGAGAGTAAATTTTCAGTTTCATTCTAAAATATTGTATACGGGCAATATAAAATAACTAATATTAGTTTTTATTTATTTAAATTTGATAAACTATTTCAAAAAAATTCAAAAAAGTACATATATAATTTTAAATCGTGCTATAGAATTTTATTTTTTTATTCTCTTTTAAAATTTTGTATTTTTCTTCTTTCGGAAATGGAACAGAACATATCAAACAGAAATGCTTAGAATTTAATACAGTTTCGTTTGAAATGTCATACAGTTTTGTTTGAAATTTCATACAAAAATGTTTAGAAGTTTAATACAGTTTAGTATGAAATTTCAATCTGAAATGTTGGAAATTTAAAACAGAAATGTTGAGAATTTAATACAGTTCTGATTGAAATTTCAATCAGAAATCTTGGAAATTGAAAACAGAAATATTTAAAATTTAATACAGTTTTGTTTGAAATTTCATGCAAACAATCTGTATTAATTTTCAAAAAAAAAAAATTTGAAATTTTTAAAGAAATGCGTGTATTAAATTTTAATACAAAAATTTGTATGAAATTTCAAAATTTGTGTTGTAAATTTTCAAAATTATATATAATTGCTTCAAACATTTTTGTATGAAATTTGGAACAACAATTTTTAACAGTGTACTTTAAAAAATTAACAGTATTTAGTAATTTTAATTTTATTGAATTTGTTTAGTGCTCATATTATTCTTTTCTTTCCGTAATAATAGAGATTAACCTTAAATAAATTGAATGAATCAATTTAAAATTGTTAAATAATTACTGTTCAAATCAACCCAAAAGTACTGGATAAGTTGTGACATATAGCTATTTTTACCAAAACGTAGTCTTTTTACGGAAAAATGTATTAATAATTTCCCTTTCATTAAAAAAAACTAGTTTTTCTGTTCTAAATTATTACAGGAAAGATTGATTTATCCGTAATAATAATTATTATTATTATAAAACCTTAGCAGCCAAACCTACTGTGTAAGGATAATAGTAAAAACAAATTAAAACCTTACTATCCTGAGAAACAAATTTTGTAAAAGCAGAATATTCTTCAACTTCCAGTGAGGTACATGTGAGTTGTATATATATAGACACACACGTCGCACGTTTATATAGTACCGTAGAGAGAAGAAGGTATATGCCCTAAGAATCTTCCATCCTAGCCATCTTACAGGCTCCATGCCATCTTCTTAAACTCTATGATTCCCTGGTGTTTCTAAACACTTGCTTTCGTTCGACCCTAACCTTTTTGACATTAAAAGGTCTTTCAAATTATCTATATACTATCCTCTTGTCTACTATCATCTTCATCACCATTAATTTACTTCCATAAAATTTCCAAAGAGAAAAAAGAAGAAAAATATTTATCATCGGCAACACTGATTTTCTTCTATTCAGTAAACAACAGAATAGAAATTTTTCTTAAAGCGCATCAATGGATTTTTTTTTGGAAATACAACAGGTTATTCAGGATTACTTGTTGCTTTCGCGTGTTTGTGTGTACAGTAGAAATAATCATGTACACAAATATTAAAAAACGAATCATTACGTTCATAAAAAACTGTTTTTGAATTCTCCCTTAAATTAAAGGCGCAATATCACCTAATTTTTAGCAAAAATAATTAGTTATTTTTCATAACAAATGTTAATCAAATAAAATCTACGGTTATAATATTTGATACACCAATCAACTTGCATCATTCTTCGACATCGGTATCACAATTTGGAGCAAACAACAATAAACAAATAAATTGAATAAATATTTAAACAAACAAGATTATTACTATGACAACGATGATAATACTTCAAATGATTTCTTAAAATATTAAAAGTGATAAAAAAAAACCTAATTTCCATAGTCATTTTTCCACATTCTGATTTGACGGTTGATTTTTCATAAGCCAAAAGCTAACGGTCGTTAGGAATCACATACATATATTTATATGTGTATACATAAATATCTCCACAATGATAGTCTAGTCTAGACCTTAAAGAGACGTGTCACGTGATCAGATCTCGAAAATCGTGGGAAGACACGTGCGAGCCGTCGACTTTCCCAGCCTTTGATAATTTGATGAAAAGAGAGAAACAAGAGGAGGAGAAGAAGAAGAAGTGAGATTCAAATGGTCACCATCCGGAGAAGGCTACGAAGCGTGAGAAGATACCAAACTTGGGACCAACTTTGGTCTCTCAACTATCAAGCAAACAGAAACGCGAAGCAAGTTATCCAAGAATCGTTTTTCTAATACACATATATGCACATACATATCTATGTCTAAATTTTTTCTATACACATGTCACATACAAAATAAAGAGAGATTATAAAAATCTAAAAGCAAAATTGCTCTCATTTCTAAATCTAGTTTAACTATTTAATATTTTGATTCAATATTATGATTCGACATGACAAAAAAATTATTTTTAACACAGTTTTTTCAAAGATATCACATTGAGACAAAAATTTCTCAATTTGATATCTTTAGAAAAACTGTGATTTGCTTAGTGCTTAAATTACTATTATTTTTCGATAATAAGAGTTAAAGCTCAAATAATAAGTTGAAACAATAAATTTAGAATTGTTAAATAATTACTGCTACAACCAACCCTCAGCTTCTTTATGTGCCGCTCTCCTGACAAAGGTACCCAAGCAGCAACTGATTTTGCAAACTAGATTTAAAACAATTAACAAAAATTAATTTTGGTTTTAAATTAAGAACATAAACTTTAAATAAATAAGATGAAAATAACACAATAAAAATTTAAATGATTTTAAAAAAATGATTTACTTTTTAAGTAGAAGCGCTTTGAAGCGCGTCGAAAAGTTCGAAAAGTCTAAACGCAGCCTCTAAATATACTCAAAGTGACTTTTGAAAATTTGGATCCTTCGACAATTTCCACCATTTTGAAAATAAAAACTATTTTCCTGAACCTTCTTGATGCTTCTGCATTCCTGACTCAAAAGTATACAAAAGTCAACTTTTTCTATTCATCCACTAATTGACCATAAATTTTCCCCATTGTTACACGATCAGTCCTTTTGAGGAATTTTGTCAAGCTATTATATTCATTTTTGGGTATAGTAGAGATATTTATGTTACGAACGAACCCCAGAGCTTCACTATATACTTGAAAAATAAATGTATTATACTTTCCGTCTACTTTCGACTAAAATATCGATTTAAAAATATACTTTTAGAACCATATAGCTTTAAGTGAATTTTTGCATCGTTACAGTTTGATTTTAAGTCTTAAAAATTAACCTAATCTACAGTTTAATATACTTGAAAACATTTTCAAATGGACTGACATTTTTTACAGCTATAACATATTGCGCAATAAAGAAAACTAACAAACTTTAAAGGATATAACAAAAGTATACAATATTCGTTTTTAACCATTTTTTTTATTTTTAAACCTTTTATAAAAGAGCCTACATTTTCTTATAAGAATATAGAAAGTGGGAGAATTGAAGGGGTAGTTACGATGACTTTGAAAACCTGCTCGAATCGGCTGATTCCCTAGTCGACCTGGGAATTAATTTCCCCTGAAGCTGTGAAGATTCTCACGAGAGGCCACAGAAAGGCAAATATATACATATATATAACAAGACACTTTTCGGAACCAATGGGAATCAAGAGAGAGCATTCCAGAGCTCATTTTTATATATACTTACATATGTACATCCGCACTATACGGAATATATATTTATGTTTATTTTGTTTATAATTTTTTATGCAAATATATATTTTGTTGAATACATTATAAATAATAATAACGATTAAAAATTATAAATTACAAAAAAGTAATATATATATATATATATATATATACTCTCTAAATTTGAATTAGTAGATATTGACTAATTCACAGTAGATTTTGACCAATTCAAATAGGACGGATTCGTTTACTGTGAATTAGTCAAAGTTAACTAATTGAATTGGTAGTATAGAGGCTACTAAATAAATTAGTAACTTAACTTATTGAATGAATTAGTGAGTTCACAGAAAAAAAGAAGTGTTGTTTCAACACTAAAAGTAGTGTTAAAACAACACGCAACATTTTTAACCCATACGATGTGATTTTAACCTAGATTTTGTGTTAAAATAACACCATGAGTGTGTTAAAATTAATGCATATTTTTAATGGCTGTTAAAATAACACCATCTTGAAAACTACACGCAACAAATTTAACACATATTTTTTTGTGTGTTTCTAACTAAATGTAACAGTAATAGAATTGTTTTTCACAAATGAAATAAGTTATATGGAAAACACTTTATTCAATTTAAGTAATTTTATTCAAACAAGACATTTCTATTAAAATAATTAATACCTTTGGTACACTTTGAACTTATTATTATTTTTTACTACAAAATCACAGCTCTAATTGTAACAAATACGCACTATGTACTAACAATTAAAAACAAAAATGTGACGAAGTTAAAGTAAGTTTAAATATAAAAGTTTGATAAAAATAGTTATAAATTTTAAATTTAGATATCTAAACACACGTTGTTAAATTGATTTTACGACAATAGAGAATTTCGACCTCATCTTGATCAGAGTTATATAAGAAATGTTTTCATTATAGGATTAAATTGCGTGAGAGTAACATTCAATGATGAGACAGAACTCTTTGGCTTGGAATTTTTCATTTTGATTCGAATATGTATGTAAAACAAAACACAGACAAGAGATTTTTTCTCTATAATCATATTATTTAAATACAGTGCATAAAATAGTAGAAAATGATAATCAATATAAAAAAGATTTAATAAATTTAAACGTTAATCGTGAAAAATATGTTTTGTTTAAAAACATAACCTAAATATTTTCTGAACAATTAGTTATTGAATTGAATAATACTCTGGTCAATACATATATAAACAGGTACTTACACATTTTCAGAAAATGATCCAGTATTTCAGTTCCACATAAAATTATAATTATTTTTTATTCTATTTTAAACAAAACTGTAAAGTTACAAAATTGTTCACGTGAGAGGCGTCAACAAGACAAAAAGAAACGATGCAATTTGCCAAAGCACAGAATATTTTTTTTTCTAAATTAACAGTTTAATGTCATTCTTGAAATACATATATATTATGTATTATTACAGTATTTTAATTTACCAATTTTTAAACTGTTGTTAATAGACTTTTTAAAAATCAGGAGTTATTTACGAAATAAAATCTCAAAATTAAGGTTATGTTATCTTTAAGAAGAATACTTTAACTAATTCAATCAGTAATCTAATGTTGTTGATTGAATTAGTAGAATAGGGTTACTATTTGATTTAGTAATGAAAATGTGACTAATTTGTTTGTAGATAATAATAAAATAACTAATTTATTAGTAAAAAGCCATGTTACTAATTGAAATAGTTATAATTTGACTAATTTAAATTTAGAGTATATATATATATATATATATATATATATATATATATATATATATATATATATAAATAAACAATTAGACTAATATACACTGAAAAAAAAATTTATTTGATTCAAATAACCGATTATTTGACTATTATCAAATAAATATTTACTTGAATCAAATAATTTTTATTTGAATCAATTAAATAGTATTTGCTTCAAATACTGAAATATTTGATTCAAATACAATTTATTTGATTCAAGTAAATATTTATTTGATAATAGTCAAATAATCGGTTATTTGAATCAAATAAATTTTTTTTTCAGTGTATATATATATATATATATATATACAATAAATATTTTATCTAATAGGTGGAAATAAACTTTAGGAGTATAGAGATATTATCCCGTGGGAAAAATCGTGCGTGCTTCGACTATTGTATGTATAATATATACATAGAAATAGAAAAACAATTATAAAATACCATGCACGTGTAACAAAACTCTTTCAATACTCTACTCGCCTACTACAAAAGTTAATAAAGCAGAACCGTCTTTTAGTTCATAAATTATTGACATTTCATTTAAAAAGAACTTATGTATATCACATTATATATATATATATACTCCTCATTATTCTATAAAAATATATATATGTGAACGTCCGTATGAAAAGGGACCATTTTGTCGGTTTAGATTGCAAGATAATCCATTTACTATCCTTATTAATAAAATCAGACGTCTGTCTGTATTTAAAACTTCAAAATTTTAGCATAAGTTAGTTGTTATTGACATCAAGGATTTCAGAAATAATCTTAAAAATTTTAATATGTATGTCTGTTAAAAAATTTTTGTACCCCAATCACACAAAAATGCGTTCACCGATTTGATAATTTTGCCAAAAATAATGTCTTATAATCAAGATGTATAATGTATAAAATCGTTTTTAAAAAATTGAAATTTTAAAAATTTTTTATTTTTTAATGAATTGCTTTTAAATGATCTATATAATTGATTGTTACATGTTATTTGGTCAAATTTTAGCATAATTTTTCAAAAAATTGTGTCCTATAACTTATAGATGTATAAATATAAAAATGTTTTCAAAAAATCGAATTTTTAAAAATTTTACATTTTTTTGATGAATTATTTTTAAACGCTCTATAATTGAGTTTTACACGTTATTTAGACACATTTTAGCATAAAATTGCAAAAAATACTATTCCATATCCAAGATGTATAAGTATAAAAAAGTTTTCGAAAAATTCAAAAAAACGAAAAAATTATAATTATTAATTCCAATTAATTACTAATTAATATTTTTATTTAATTATCCTTATTAATAAATTCAGACGTATGTCTGTACATTGCTTCAAACTTCAAAATTTTAGCATAAATAGTTGTTATTCACATCAAGGATTCCAAAACATAACCTTAAAAATTTTAATGTATGCATTTCTGTTACAAAATCTTTGTACCCCAATCACACAAAATCGCGTTTACCGATTTAAACTAAATTTGGCACATTGTTAAATATTGACCCAAGGCAGGTTTATCAATTTACGGATTTAAAAAACATTAATTAGAACAGACGATATTCAATATTTTCAAATAATCGAAAAATTGAAAATTTTACATTTTTTCATGGATTGCTTTTAAACTTTCTATACTTGAGTATTACATGTTATTTAGGCACAATTTAGCATAATTTTGCAAAAAATACTATATCCTATAACTAAGATATAAATATAAAAATATTTTCAAAAAATCGAAAATTTCACAATTTTTAATGGAAAGCTTTTAAAATATCTATGTTTAAAAATGGTTTAATGTCAAAAAATCGTGAAAAATATAATTGATTATTACTATTTCATTAATTTTATTGTTTTTTCTGCATCTACACGGCTTCACACGCCGAATTATGCATTTTTCATTAATTTATTGATACTATAGAAACATTTAATGTTTAAAGTTAAGATATATAACTTTAACTTTTACATATATATACTTCTATAGATATATATATATATATATATTTTTGTGATTTTCTTTGTTTTTAACATGTAATAAAACCTTCAATCATTGCTAAGTATAAAAAAACATTTTAAATGAAAATTTTTTGAAACTAAATTTCTGTTATAGAGTGTCAATTTTCACTTGTTTTTACATGCAAATTATATATTGGAAAACGTTTAAAGTTACATTTACATAGATGTTTATTTTTAGCATCATCAAGAAGTCTCATATATCGAACAGAATTTTTGTTAATATATATAAACTATAGAGGATATTGTAATCATTCTCACTTAATTATAATAAAACGGGCGTTATCCGCCTTACACTCTTTTTGCACGTACCCAACGCTTTAAATCGATCAAAACGGAACAAACCTACTGTAACGAAAACTAAAGTAACGAAATTCATAACGTTCGCCAAAGATGAGAATTATTGTAGCTGATGAAATATTTTCAATAACTCAAATTACAAATTACTTAAAAATACCAATAAAGGAAAAAAATTGATTTTCTGACATATAGTATCACAGTAAAACGTGGGGTGTTAAAATAACACCAGAATTGATTAAAATAGTCTGCAACAGTTTAAACCCTCTAGGATTAAATTAACACCGAAAAGGATTAAAATAATCTATTTTGGTGTTATTTTCAACTATGAATGAAATTTTATTTTAAATAAAACACCAAAGTCGACGATTTGGAAAAATTATACGAATTTAGCTTCTCCAGGGAGAATAGTTAGATAGTTACTAACTAACTTAGTAACATAGTGACTAAAATCAATTGTGTTTAAAAATTCAAAAAAATTCTCGTCAAAATTTCAATTTTCTTTATAAATAATAAAATTCTTCTCTGATATTCAATTATTTTACAAAATTTTAATCAAATTCTTGTCAAAATTACAATTATTTTCAAAATTTTTCTGAAATTCCATAACATTCAATATCTACTGTTTCAATAAAATTTTCCAAAAAAATGCCATTTTAAAAAAAAAATTTGAATACAATTCTCCGCAAATATTCAATTATTTTCATAAATAATAAAAATTTTTTGCAGGAATTCAATTATTTACAAATTTTTTTATAAATTTCATCGCAATAATTCAATTATTTTCATAAATAATAACATTTATACAAGGATTTAATTATTTTTATAAATAAAAAAATTCTTTTATAGGAATTCAATTATTTTCATGAATAATAAAACTCATTGCAGAATTTCAATTATTTTTAATTCAATTTTCATCAAATTCCTCGAAAAATGTATAATTATTCCTAAAAATCTTATTAAAATTCTTATTAAAAGTCCAAAGAATTTAATGATTTAAAAAATTTGTTGATAATATTTTTTATGAGAATTTAATTTCAACAAACATGAAATTAATAAATTAATTTTTTTTGTATTTAAATAATTTAATTCTCGTAGAATTTACTAACAAAAATGGTTTTAAAAATGAATTTCATTTAAAATTTTAGATTATACTTAAGTTTTAAAAGCATTATAATGTAGATTTTTAGAAATACTTAAATTTTCAAAAAGTTTCAAACTAAAATCATTGAAATTTTTAATTTTTCATATTTTTGACAAAAAATTCTGTAGAATTAATTCTTTTTAAAAGTTTAACAGATTTTTTATGGATATTATTTCAAGTTTTTATTTTTCAATATATATTTAATTGCAGAATTTCCGAATGATTGAAATTTTGCGTAAAATTGAATTGTGAACGAATAAATTTGAAAAATTTCATAAAACTCATCGCAGCGTTTTAATTATTTTTCATACAATTATAATTGAATTCCTTGAAAAAAGAAATTATGTTCATGCAAGTTTTAATAAAACTCGACAAAAGAATTGAATTTTAAAAAAATTTGTTACTAAAATTCTTTATGAGAATTGAATTTTAAGAAACATTCAATTCTGCAATAAATTATTTACTTTTGCATTTAAATAATTAAATTCTTGTATAATTTTTTTTATAAAAATTGATTTTCGTTTCGTAAAAATGAATTGCAGTTAAAATTTTAGATTTTAATTGAATATTAAAAGAAATGTTGAAAGTGAACTTTTTGGAAATAATTGAATTTTCAAAATTAAATTTTTGTAAAAGTTGAATAGAATTTTTTGAATATTATTTCAAGTTTTTATTTTCTCAGGCTTCGCACTCTTCTACTAAAAGCTACTATTTGCTACTTTTTTGATACGAGACTACTTTTTGGCTACTTTATTGAGCCTAATGCTACTAAAAGCTACTTTTTTGAACCAATAGTCAAATTTAGATTTTTAGTTTTCACATTTTCATTTAAAAACAGCGTTAAAAACTAGAATCGTTAATGAAAAACGACCGCTAATAAGATAACAGGAAATAATTTTACCGATATTTACTCTATCAATAGTGACTGATTATAAATTGTGTTTAACCCTTTAAAATTTGCAAAATAATTGAATTAAACAAAGAATTTTTTCAATTTTCCAAAAAACATCTTGTCTGTTCATAATTATAAGGGAAAATTTAATTAATTCAATTTCATTACAATTTATTGATACTAATTGAATTCCTGAAAAGAATTTTACTATTTATAAAAGTAATTGAATTCTTCCAAAGAATGTTATTGCATATTTATGAAAATAATTAAATGTTTGCGAAGAAATTTTTTAATATTTGCAAAATAATTGAATTCTTGTGAAGAATATTTTTCAAAAATAATATTCAAAAGAATTTAGTAAATTGGAAAAATTTTGCTATTTATAAAAATAATTGAGGGGCTGGATGCTATAAGGGGATACGCGTGAACACACGGCCAGTCAGTTCAGACGTAGAGATAAAATTTTGAAGTTGTTCAAAATGACTTTAAAATTATTGTTTCTTGTTCAGAATTTCAAGGCGAAACTTTTTTTCTAATAAAATTTTTTTATATAATTTTTTGTTTTTAAGTAAATTGAGAAAAAAGTGATTTTTTAACCTAAGAAATTTTAATGAATTTTTGACTTCAACTCGTGATTACTTCGTTAAATATTAATATTTTTCCACGAAATTTACACACAATATTCTTCAAACTATACCAAAAGTGAAACAATATTTAGTATTTTTTCAAAAAATTCTGTGTCTAAGTAAATAATTATTTAAACAATTTTGCCGGCAAAAGGATTCTCCTATTTTCAATTGAAAAAGTTGAGTGACGAATTTTCGTTTACAGAAAACTTCCAGTGACAAAAATGTTCATCAATATGTTAGAAAGTTTTTCGAAAAATTTTTCGTCATTTGATAATAAATTAAAGAAAATAGAGCAATTTTAACAGCGTCGCGCTATGCTGTAAACGTAAACAATGTCTAACTGTATACATTGGTCTTGTAATGGCGGCCATTCTACACGTGCGCGGCCACGCCGTAATTTTACAGCATAGCGCGACGCTGTTAAAATTGCTCTATTTTCTTTAATTTATTATCAAATGACGAAAAATTTTCCGAAAAACTTTCTAACATATTGATGAACATTTTTGTCACTGGAAGTTTTCTGTAAACGAAAATTCGTCACTCAACTTTTTCAATTGAAAATAGGAGAATCCTTTTGCCGGCAAAATTGTTTAAATAATTATTTACTTAGACACAGAATTTTTTGAAAAAATACTAAATATTGTTTCACTTTTGGTATAGTTTGAAGAATATTGTGTGTAAATTTCGTGGAAAAATATTAATATTTAACGAAGTAATCACGAGTTGAAGTCAAAAATTCATTAAAATTTCTTAGGTTAAAAAATCACTTTTTTCTCAATTTACTTAAAAACAAAAAATTATATAAAAAAATTTTATTAGAAAAAAAGTTTCGCCTTGAAATTCTGAACAAGAAACAATAATTTTAAAGTCATTTTGAACAACTTCAAAATTTTATCTCTACGTCCGAACTGACTGGCCGTGTGTTCACGCGTATCCCCTTATAGCATCCAGCCCCTCAATTGAACTAATTGAATTCTTTAGAGAAAATTTAATCAAATATTAAAAAATAATTGCATTTTTCGACGAATTTGATTAAAACTGTATTAAACATAATTCCATTTCTGTAATGAGTTTTATTATTTAACAAAAATTTTAAAGAAACTATTTTTAATAATTCAATTCCTATAAAACTTTCATTCTTTTAGAAAATAACTGAATATTTGTGTAGGATTTTGTCAAAATTGTTTTTAAATAATTGAATACTTTTTGGAAATTTTATTAAAATAGTAGACATACAAATTATTAAATTAAGAAAAATTTTTGACAATAATTTAATTCTTGTGGTGAATATAAATGAATTTTTGTTATTTATATAAATAATTGAACTTTTACAATGAATTTTAATAAAATTCCTAAAAGTAATTTAATTTTGTCGAAATTTTACTATATGTAAGATAATAATTAAATGTTTGCGAAGAATTTTATTAAAATTTGTAAAAACAATTGAATTGTAGAGAACAATTTAATTATTTATAGAGATAATTAAAATTTCGGAGAATTTCAAAAAAATTTTTAAACATAATTGAATTTCTGCGGAGAATTTTATTACTTTTAAAAATAATTGAATTGAATTTTTTTTAATTTTATGGAAATTTATGAAAATAATTGAATTCTTGTGAAGAATATTTTTCAAAAATAATATTCAAAAGAATTTAGTAAATCAAAAAAATGTTACTATTTACAAAAATACTTGAAAAATTGAATTCTTTAGACAAAATTTAATCAAATTTTTAGAAATAGTTGCATTTTTCGACGAATTTGATTAAAATCGAATTAAATATTATTCCATTTCTGTAATGAGTTTTATTATTTATGAAAGTAATTGAATTATTTATAAAGACAGGTTCAAATAATTCATTTTTTAACAAAAATTTTAAAGAACTTTTACAATGAATTTTAATAAAATCCTAAAAGTAATTTAATTTTATCGAAATTTTACTATTTAAGAAAATAATTGAATGTGTTGCGAATAAATTTTAAAAAATAAAATTATAATTATACGATGACTAACTTCCATCGATTATTTAGAAAATTTTTTAAAAACTTCTTTAAAAGAAGTAAGTTATCTTCAATAGAATGTACAGAAATTTCAATTACATCAAAAATTTTCAATTATTTGTTTATTAAAATCCAATTATCTTTAAATAACAGAATTGAAAAATCTTATTTTTCAAAATTTTGAAAAAAGCTGCGAAAGTTCAATTTTATTAAAAAATTTGAAGTGTGTATTTTTTTTAAATTAACTAATAAAAATTTTAATTATTAATCTTCACACTATAAAACGTGAGTAAATTAGAATGTGACTCCTAATAAAATTCAATTATTTATCAATTATTAAATTAAAATACTTTGAAAATTCGATTTTAAAAAAGTTTTTAATGAAATTCTTTAATTCTTTTTTTTCGTCACCGTGGCTACTATTTCCTATACTTTATTTTGTCATCGAGGCTACTTTTTCCTACTTTTTTTAAACTCATAATGGAGTGCGAAGCCTGTTTTCTAATATGCATTTAATTAAAGAATTTAGGAATAATTGAAATTTCGTGAAGTTGATTATTTAATTATTATTAAAAATAATAATTAAATTGAAATAATGAAAAATAATTTTAAAGAAGTATAATATTCTTGTAATATAAAATAATGATTTTATTACTTGATCACCTTTAATTATAAAATGTGAAGAAATCGATAATTTTATATAATTTTAAAAAAATTTAACAAACTAAAATTTTATTCATTGTAAAAAAAATACCACCAAAATTGATTATTTTAATCTTTTTTGGTGTTAATTTAATCTGCAACACTTTTTAATATACCTTACGATTTACTGTGATATTTATCAAATTCGACTCAATGGTCAATGAAAGGAGTGTCAGTCTGCTCCCCTCTTTCTCTCTCTCTCTCTCTCTCTCTCTCTCTCTCTCTCTCTCTCTCTCTGTCTCTCTCTCTCTCTCTCTCTCTCTCTCTCTCTCTCTCTCTCTCTCTCTCTCTCTCTCTCTCTCTCTCTCTCTCTCTCTCTCTCTCTCTCTACAATGTCGCCTACATTCTCACGTGCTCCCGACATGATAAGGGTCAAGCTGTACGCTGCGATTAAACTCGATATACGTTAGTCTCCCCCCCCTCTCTCTCTCTCTCTCTCTCTCTTCTCCTCTTTCATTCTCGAATTCTTCGTGTAGCGTTGATCTTCGACTCGTGGGGTTAAACTTTATGGGTGGTTTTAAAAGCACAACACTCTCGTCGGGGTAGAGAGTGAACGTGTGCGAGGTCAATAGGGTTGAGGGTGGATGAGAGGGGAACAGGGACGAGAGGAAGATAAGATTCTGCCATACCGAGTTTGGAGTCGGACGACAGCCTCTTCCCAGCCAATTAAAATCGTTCCCACGGGATTGCACCGTGGGAGAGGACTCCGGGAACGCGAGAAATTGAAACCCCGACTAGCCAGGACCTCATGTTGGTCAAAGAAGTAGGTCCCAAGTTATGGGCCATGGCCAATGATCATTGGACCGATTTCACATTTTTTTGTTCTTTCAATTTCCCCTCTTGTTTTTCCCACGGGCAAGGCCGTCGATTTGATCTCAGAACGTCTCTCGCTCTCTCTCTCTCTCGTCGTGCTTGGGCACTTCGCGGGTCGACGGAGGGAACCTGCGTGAGAACAGAGTGAGGGCGCGTGGGAAAACCGCGAAGGCGCATGGCGCTTGTTAGAACAGGAGAGCACAACAAGTGAGAAAGGTTTCTTATTCGAGGTTCATCTTTGTGTGTCCCTGTATGTATATTTAATTCTTAATGGCTCGATAATTGTGCTGTATATGTTTATCCCTTTGTAAATTATTTGTCCCTTATATTTTTTAAAATAATTCACACGGACGACTTTTTGTCAGTGCGTGTATATATAGGAACTTTGGCATTTTACTGGTGCATTACGTTTAAGGGGAGGCACCACCCTCAACTTTGACCCCTTTAAAATTTTAATTATTAAAGTTAGGTTATATTTTTTTTCTTGCACCATTTTTAACCCTAAAATATATATATAGGATGGTTAAAAATTGGAAATTTTAATTTTTGAAAAGGTTAGAATTTTTATCTTTTCACTAATTGCATATTTTTGCAAATCCATGCGAGAGGTTGTTTAAAACTATATAATAAGCTTAGAAAAAAATTTGCGTTAAAAAATATTGAAAATTTTAAGAGAAGATTAATTTTGAATGTTCAAATTTTACAACTTGTGACATATTTCCAAAGTCCTAGACCAATAATCTTTTTTAGAATATCGTAGTTTTTCACGGTAAATTTTGTTAGGTATTAAAATAACACCAAAATGAATTAAAATAACACTAAATTGGATTATTTTAATCCTTTTTGGTGTTATTTTAATACCTAACGATTTACCGTGTTACAAAAATTTATTCCCTAAATGCAAAAACCATGTCGAATAACTTATTTATATATTAGATTAAAATTTTAACGTCTGTCAAAATTTTAACCTAGAAAATAAATTTTATTTTATATTTAAATTTTTGTAAACACTGATATTCTCAAAAAGATTATTGGTCCAGGACTTTGAAAATATGTCAAAAGTTGTAAAATTTGAACATTCAAAATTAATCTTCTCTTACAATTTTCAATATTTTTTAACGCAAATTTTTTTCTAAACTTATTTTATAGTTTTAAACAACCTCTCGCATGGATTTGCAAAAATATGCAATTAGTGAAAAGATAAATATTCTAACCTCTTCAAAAATTTCAAATTTTTAACCAGCATTCTACACTGTAAAAATTTTTTTCGAAATTTTTCGAAAAATAGTTTGCCAGTTTTATTTCGCAAAGGTTAGAAATTTTTCGAAACAATAATGTCGAAAATTTTTAAAATCTGTTTCGAATTTTTCCGAACAGAATAGTAAGAAAAATTTTCAAACTCTGTTAGAATTTTCCAGCAACGGGTTTAGATAAATTTCGAAACTCCTTTCGACTTTTTTCTAACTAAACGTTAAGAAAAATTTCTTCAACCTTTTCGATTTTTCTCGAACAAAATATTAAGATAAATTTCGAAACTTTGTTCGATGTTTACAGTAACGTGTTTCGATATATTTAGTATAATTTTTGGATATTTTTCTTACTAAAAATTTAGAAAAATTTCAAAGCTAATAATAATTTTTTGCTCTACAAATAGTAAAAATTTTTTTACTTTATTTAATATTGTTTGTGCACTAATATTAACTGCAATTACTTAATTAGTGCTGTTTCAATAAAGATATAAAAATTAAAAATGAGCGATAAATAGAAATAAAACGATTTAATCATATAAGTATACATTTATTAAGTATTTCTGTTCTTATAAATTAATAATTTGAATTATAAATAAGCCTGGTAACTACTACAATTAAATTACAATTATTTCAATAATTTTATATTTTGTTGTATAAATTAATTTAATAATGTTCACAACATAAATTTAAAAATATCACTTCTTTATCACACAAAAATAACTTTAAACAATTCACTTCACAACAACAAAATTTTGACTTAAAAATATTCATTTCAGAACGATAACTTACAAAAAAAAAATTAACTCACAACAAAATATTAACTTGAAAATAATTTTGTCACGCGCGATTTTAGTGTCTTTCTGACAAATACTAAAGAGCAACTGACTCTCGAATTGCCTTTGGTAGAAGATTTTCCAGTCAATATTTGAAACTTACGAATATTTCAAACTTTCTTTCTAAATGAATCTATATGAACAAAACTAGAACCGAAAAACTTATAAAATAGGCCCGTTTACAAGAAAGGACCTTAGAGATGATCAACCGAAGGCAAACCAGATGTGACAATCCTTTGGAAACTATGAAATACTTAACAATTTCACAATTCTGCTTGCAAGAAGAAATTTTTCTTCTTTTAATAAAATATTAAATAAAATTTGTTTATATTAATTATTTGTAAAATAATAATTATCTATAAATAGTATAAAATTATGATAAAATGTTGAATTATATTTATAAAAATATTTCTGAGTTTTTGATGGTTAATTAAAGATAATAATATTTATGATGAAAATGATTTGTTATTAATAAAAAAATAGTTTGTTTAACAAAAACTTAATAACAAAGGAGGACTATGTATATATTGTATTAATATATATTTTTGATGTGTTTAAATTCAAATATCTTCGTAACTGTAGTGTCATTAATTAATGATTTTTACGATATTGAAAAATATAGAATTTGTTATTAATAAATAATAAGCATTCGATATTTGAAGTTCTACATTTTTAAGAAAAATTTATGAATATTATTAGAAATTTGTCGAACTTGGATGAAAAAATATCTTAAAGTTTTGTGAAGATTGTAATTTGTAACAAAATTAGAAAATTTTCTTAAATGTTTTGAAATATTTCATAACTAGTAAAGAAAAAAATCGAAATCATTGAGAAAAATTTCAAACTTTTTACGAAATTCACTTAATCTTACTGACTTTACGAAAAAATTCGAACAAGTTTCGAATTTATTCTACACTTTTCGAAAAATTTCGAACTTTGTATATAGCAAAATCATTTTCTCATCGTTTTTCGAAATATTTCTAAATGTTTGGTAAGAAAAATTTCTAAAAAATTTTACAGTGCATATATATTTTAGGGTTAAAAAATGGTGCAAGAAAAAAATATAACCTACTTTAATAATTCAAATTTAAAGGGGTCAAAGTTGGGGGTGGTGCCTCTCCTTAATGTACGATCGTGAAAAAGATGTTATTATATAACTGTTTTGAGGTTATGCTTAATACAGCTGTTGATATCATTGCACGAAATATTATATATATTATATAATTACAAAATACAAATAATTTTAATCTACTCCTTTTCTTAAATTGTATTTGATGTATTTAAAAAAATATTCCATACTTTGTATACTTTAGTAAAAAATACTTTAAAGCATTAACTGAAATAAGTACACCGCGTTTGCAAAACATCTAATGCGTCATATTAGTCAAAAAAATCTGTAAAATAATTCAAGATACCATTTTTAAAAAATGGTAATTTCTATACTATGTACAAATAGCACTATTAATCATGAAATAGTATTTTATATTAGAAATGGTAGTTTTTCTATAATTATATATCTCATAACGATTCGATATTTTACTATATGTGAAATAGTGTTTTTAACTTGGTTTTAAAAACCATTTCTCTGAGTGTATAGTTTCGTTTTTCTCAAAATGATGAGGTTTTTGGTATTCTAAACTTTGAAATTCTGTATAACTCATTAAATTTTTTACCAAATAAGTTCTAAGACTACTCAAAATTTCCAAATTTCCAAATTTTTAAAGGAATTTGCCCATAATATAAGTCCAATAGTGCCAAAATAATGGGCCCTTTTCATGTAGTCATTAAACTCGTTAGATATATCAGTGTATACCGTAAAAGAGGCTAATATTTCGCTCAATTTTTCAATTATTTTTTAAATAACTTCGGGAAACGATGAAAATAAATATTAGCACTGAAAATATATAATCTCTAACTCTTTCTCTTTCCTAGCTATTATTACATAATGAAATTCAAATATATGTAACAGAAAATTATTTATAAGCCGTTTTGTGTTGTGAGCGACTTTATTCCTTTTAAATGAGCGGGTAAATTCGCTCACCATTATTATTCTAGCAAAATATATTATATAATCTACAAAAATAAAACTAAACATTCTTTAGAATCAATAAAGAAAAAAATTAAGAACAATGTCCATAAGTTATTGGCATAAATATTTAATATTGTTTTATCAATAAATAATTATATATACAATCATTCAATTGACATGTGGAAATTAGATTTATTTTGAATTTTTATGATTATTATATCTCAGTGCGTCTTTAAATGAAAGTTTTTGTACCTAACGCATTTCATTGAGTAATAAGAATAAGATCGAGTCATATACTTGAAATCAAAACGGCGAAATTGATGATAAAAATTACATGTTACTTTTGTCAAACTCAATTTTTTTAAATATAGAGATGCTTAAAAATTAAATATAGAATATAATATTTCACAAACATAAAATTGTAAATTATTTCCACCCTTTGAAGTTTAAAGCAAACCAATACAATAGAAAGATAATAAAGAGAGAGAGAAACATTGGCCCTGCAGACAAAGATTAGGCACTTTTATATCCGCTAACGGTTCCTTGTCCCCTGATCCATTTTAACCGAATGCGCCACTTGTCTAAGCGTTTCGAACGCCACCTTAACCCACTTTTGGGTTCATCCACCTCTCCCTAAAAGCTGTTCTCCTGACAGTTTACTTATTAATTTAGATTATGTCGCCCAAGAGCTAATTGCCTCAAAAAGCATATTATATTATATACTTATATGCCGATATTTTTATCACACCACCAACCCAAAGCAATAAACTTTTATCCACATTTTGCCATACCAAACAGAAGAAATAAAGAATAGTTAAAATTTTAATTTATTTACACCTATCAACTTTTAGGCATTAGACAATATTTTTCTGATAATTTTTCTATAAAAATCTAACTTCTAAATACAATGTGACTTCCTTTTATTTTGATAACTAAAAAGACGAACGAAAACTATCAAGATTAACCATGTCATATAATAACAGTTAGGAAACGAACTTTTGACGACAGCCATTTGAAAATGAACTACTATTAGAAATTATTTCTATTAAATATTTAGAATATGAGAAATTGCTTTGCTGAATAAAAAAAGCAATTCTGCAAAATTGAAGTACACTTTAAAAACGAAACGAAGAGGAGAGCAAAACATGGACCATTGGATTGAAGATCATATGAATGACTGTGTATTTTTCAGAAAGGAAACGCCCCCTTTTTCCTCATCCCAAATACCTGGCCCACTGCCGAAAAATCTCGTTTCCTTTCAAACATAAACATACAGACAACCAACTTGTCTGGTCGGGTTTTATGTTCATCTTTCGTTGACGCCTCAACGTTTTCCTGTTCTCCTAGTAAACTGATACAGTTTATTGGTCTTCTTCAGATTGGAATGCGGTATCAATGACACTTATCTGCCACTTGCGGCGGACACTTGTATCCTCGTATTTAAAATATTAGAAAAAAGTCGCATCATAATTAGTTTTAATTATTTTCCTATTATATGTATATCCATCTCCATAAAAAAAATTAACATTAACAAATTATTGTTTAAACAAACTGTTAAAAATTGAGTTTTGTCATTTTTTAAAAATAGTATTATCAAAATTCGTTGTTTTCTCTATATAATTTTGAATAATACAATTTTTTTCTACACTACCGTCGGGAATTATTGGTACGACCCAAAAACATATCAATCTTTAAATCACGATTTTTTTGTAAATACAAATTGTCTGAAAATTAACAAATATACCGCTTGAAAGATTATTAAATTCTACGATTAATGATACATAACTAAAAATTTTCATAATTTATACAAACACTGCAGCAATAGAAAATTTAACAAAAATATTAAAAAAGTAAAATTTTTTTGAAAAATGTTTGAAGCCCTGCATACTTTTTAAAAATTGCTAAAAAAGATTGAAACTTATTTATAGTAAATTTACAGTAAATAATGATGTAAATTCACAGTAAAAATTATTGTAAATTTACGGTATATCGCATTGTGAATTCTCAGAATTTGATAGTAAATATACACGCTAAAAAAAGTTTTACTAAAGTAGAGATAACAATCACTATAATAGCTATATAAGTTTCTCTGATTTGGCTTCATCGATAATAATCCATTTTCGCTGATCCAGCGAAAATGATATTTCCTGCGTTACCTTTTGAAAATAGTACAACCTCAAAATAATCACTTGAATCAAAACATTTTAAAAGTAATGTTCAAAGCGTATATTCGAATTCTATTAATTATATTTTTTATATTATAACTAATAAAATTTTAAATTAGTAAATTAATACGAATTTAGAGGTAAGAAATGTAAATTTAACATTTGTGATTTTAGAGAAATTTCTATGAGAATATTAAACTGGCAAATATTTCCAATACAACTGCGACCTAGGGTGTCTACTATTTTCATTCATCAAAATTTCCGGCTATGGCCTAATTTTTTCCCGGTTTTCTTTTCTCATACAATTTAAATTTAAATTAGATTTCGAACATAAATAAATAATAATTTTAATTGAAAATTAGGAAAATAATTTTTTCAATTTTTGAAAAATAATCTTGTCTTTTTATAATTGAGGACTCGGATCGAAGAACCGACGCTTGTAAACGCACAGAACATTGGGAAGCGTCGGTTCTTCGATCCGAGCCCTCAATTATAGAAGAAAATTCCCTTTTTCAACTTTATTACAATTCTATTGATAATAATTAAATTTTTGCAAAGAATTTTACTATTTACAAAAATAATTGAAATCCTTCCAAAGAATGATATTATTTATGAAAATAATTTAATTCCTGTGAAGAATTTTATTACAATTTAAAAAAAGCAGTGATAATTAATTATTTATACTTAATAAGTAATAAACATTAAATTTGCTCAAGAAATGATAAATGTCATTTATTTGAACATTCAGAAATTTGAAATAATAAAAATTTAAGAGAAGTTCAATAATTATAACTATTAAATAATAATAATAGAATAATATCATTTTTAGAAGCAAAAATCGATTTAAAACTTTAAGAGGGACTTTATATTTACAAAATAAAATTATAATTACGACAACTAACATTATTTTCGAAAAATTTAAATTAAAATTCTTTCAAAAAATTAAATTATTTAAAAAAAATGTAAAGAAATTTCAATTATTTCAAAAATTTTCAATTATTTGTTTAGAAAAATTAACTTATATCTTGAAACAATGGAATTGAAAAATTTCAACAATTTTATTTTTCAGAATTAAAAAAAAAATTTGCGAGAATTCAATTTTAATAAAAAATTTGAAGTGCATTTTGTTTTTTTAAATTAACTAATAAAAATTTTAATTATTAATCTGCGCATTAAGAAATATGAATTCATTAAAATGTGACTATAAAACTCAATTATTAATTATTAAATTAAAATACTTTGAGAATATTATTTGCCAAAAAGTTTCTAAAGAAATTCTTTAACAAATTCAATTACATATTTTCAGTCGAATTTCACAATATTTCTATTAACTCCATAATTTTTTAAAATTTATTTACATAATCTGTTTGAATTAGTGCCTGACTTTTACTATCAAATTAATTTTTTTTAACTAACTCAAAGTTAGTTTTGTATAAAAATCCCGGATTTCCCGGTTAGTATAGATCACTCTCTAAATTTAAATTAGTCAAATTATAACTATTTCAGTAATTTTTTATTTTTTTAGTAACAAAATATAACTATTTCAATTAGTAACATGGCTTTTTACTAATAAATTAGTTATTTTATTATTATCTACAAACAAATTAGTCACATTTTCATTACTAAATCAAATAGTAACCCTATTCTACTAATTCAATCAACAACATTAGATTACTGATTGAATTAGTTAAAGTATTCTTCTTAAAGATAACATCCCTGACGGATGGTGTTGACTGAATGTGCGCTTATAAAGTGCACATTCGGTGCACATTTGTGTAATGTGAAAATAATGAAGAAAAATGATGAAAAATGTTGAAATAAACATTTTTAATGAATAAATAAACATATATAGAGTAAATAAAAAAAACATTTATGATAAATATTGTTGAATCTAATTAATTATTAATAAATGAAGTGTGTAATGTTTGAGAGTGAGTCAAACAGTGCATGCCATTTATTTTTTTTCTTAGTGAATAAATGCTTATAACATGAAAAAAGTTTTTGAAATATATGAAGAAATATTTAAACTATTATATGTATATTTTACCTTGTATTGGTAATTGTTATTTATTTAAGAAAAATATTTTCTTATAAAATGTGTACTTTCTAGTGAGAAATCTAGTAACATTTGTTTTTCTATGAACCGGAAGCTTGTGAATATTTGTATGTTTAAAGGTGCTATCACACTTTGCTGTCGAAATCCAGTTCACAGCTTGTTAAAAAGGTGTATCTACAATAACCTGCAATGCATTTGTTTTCTTTGATACAAAATAATTTCACATTTTTATTATAAGTTTCATTAAATTATTAAATGTAATATAAATTATCATAAATTTAAATGCAGGAAAATACTTATTCTTTTTTTCGCACGTGCCTCAAGCATTTTTGACTTATTTATTCGGATTATTAAAAGTTGTTTTTAAATTTGACAAGTAAACATAACCTATTATATTTACATTATTATTATTATCCGCGAAATAAATTCTTTTTGTCCACGTCTGAAGTTTGACATCTGTTTTGTTTTTTTTTTCTTCATATTAGAAAATACGGATGTATTTTTTATGATTTATAATAAAATAATATTTTAAATTAGTTAATTTAAATAAATTATTGCTAACAAATAAATGTTATTTTTTGTACGCTTTTTCATAACAAATTTTCTTGGATGATCGAAAATATGCAATTTTTTTTTGCTTCTTATTTAATTTTTAGAAAATAAAGGAAAAAATTCGACTTAAAAAAATGTTCTGTTACATTTCTTTACGAATTTCTTTCATTGTAAAATTATTTAAAAACAATAATTTCTTTTTTAAATATTTAATTATTATTTTTCCACTGGAATGAAGGTGTCAAAAATATGTCAAATTCAAACTTTTTTGAAATTAAACAACTTATTACAAAATTATTATTATCATTTTATGTTAATAATATTGCTACTGTAATTTTTTAAAAATCAATTTAAACGAAAATTCTTCTCTAAATAAAGTGTTTTTAATAATTTTTCAAAAAGTTCTTTAAGAATAGTTTTTAAATATACATTTGTTTAAAATTCAATTTTACTAAATTCTTCAATTAAATACACTGTATGAAAAATGTTCTCAAAAATATTTATGAAGCAAATTTCACAAATTATTCAGAATTAAAAATTAAATTCAACTTTTTCAAAAACATTAATTCTTCAAAATTGCCAGTTAAAAGTATAGAAAATTCAAATTTGAAATCTTTTTAAAATTATTCAATTATTTTTAAATTCATAAGTAAACAATAAACAATTTTAAACAAATTTTTAAAAAATTGAATTATTTTGCCGAATTCGAATTAAATTTTAAGGAATTTACATAACATTTTTTGTAAAATTTGGTTAAAATTCTACTAAAAATTATTAAAATTCTGCGATGATCTTTATTATTTATGATAATCTTTTAATTCATTTATAAAAATAATTGAATTCATAAGAAAAATTATTATTAATGAAATTAATTGAATTAATGAGAAGAAGTTTTTAAAAAATTTGTTAATAATTGAATTCCTGTGCAACTTTTATTACTTATGAAACAAATTTGTAAATGTTTGAGTACTATTTTATTTAATAATTGAATGATTTTAGAAAATTTATTAAAATAGTAATAAATAATTGAATTTAATTTTTAGTTTGAACATCATTGAACTTTTGTAAAAAGAATTTTATTACTTTTCAAAATAAATTAATTTCTGTAATCATTTGTAGCTTTTTCAAAATTCAATTCTTTAAAATGTTTTCAACTAATATTTATATATAAAATTATTATTTTTAATAATTAATTTAATATATATTGACAACTTTAACTAATTTGTAGAAGAATTTAAATTATTATAACGGTTTGCAAAATTGTAAGTTAAAATTTTTTTTTAATTCATTAAAAATTTTAATTTAAAAAAATTTTTAATTAAACACTTTTGAAATTTATATTTCTGTTAAAATTTTTAACTCAATTTTTTTAAAAGTCAATTAATATTGAAACATTTAGGCTGGAGTCCCACGGTAGCGTTTTGTAACTAGGCCATGAGTGTGAGAGAGATACACATATATGTTTACTCTGTTTGCACTCATAGCCTAGTTACAAAACGCAACGCAAAACGCTGACATGGGACTCCAGCTTTAGGCCTAAGCAGAACTACTTAATGTCGTTCGCGAATGTCGTTCGCGAATGCAAAGCATGATTTAGAAAAGGACAGATATATATTTGTGTATTTTTCTATCTCATGTGCCTCGTTCGCGAACAACTTTGGGAGCGTTCAAGTTGCTTCTACAACAACTTTTTTTCCATCGATATGAGCGAGAAAACGTTGCGCGCGCAACTTTTTTGCATGGTTATAACAGTGCATTTTGTTCTTGTCGATGAAAGAAAAGAGACGCATGATTTTCCCCTAATCACCAAGTGGTCGAATGTTCAAATGGTCGAATACCAAATCGTCGAATCGTCATTTGATCGAATGCTTAAAACGTCGAATTGTCAACAAGTCGAATGCTAAAAACATCGAATCGTCAAATGGTCGAATGTTCAAAACGTCGAATCGTCAAATGGTCGAATGCTAAAAACGTCGAATTCTCAAATGATCGAATGCTAAACACATCGAATCATCAAATGATCGAATTCTAAAAACATCGAATCAGCAAATGGTCGAATGTTCAAAACGTCGAATGGTCATTTCGTCGAATGCTCAAAACGTCGAATTGTCAACTGGTCGAATGCTAAAAACATCGAATCGTCAAATGGTCGAATGTTCAAAACGTCGAATCGTCAAATGGTCGAATGTTAAAAACGTCGAATTCTCAAATGATCGAATGCTAAAAACATCGAATCAGCAAATGGTCGAATGTTCAAATCGTCGAATGGTCATTTCGTCGAATGCTCAAAACGTCGAATCGTCAAAAAGTCGAAAAATTTGCTTGGTTTAAATTAATGTTAACTTACATCAAACAAATTTTTCGACTTTTTGACGATTCGACGTTTTGAGCATTCGACCATTTGACGATTCGACGTTATGAGGATTCGACGAAATGACGATTCGACGTTTTGAACATTCGACCATTTGCTGATTCGATGTTTTTAGCATTCGATCATTTGAGAATTCGACGTTTTTAGCATTCGACCATTTGACGATTCGATGTTTTGAACATTCGACCATTTGACGATTCGATGTTTTTAGCATTCGACCAGTTGACAATTCGACGTTTTAAGCATTCGACAAAATGACGATTCGACGATTTGGTATTCGACCATTTGAACATTCGACCACTTGGTGATTAGGGGAAAATCATGCGTCTCATAAGGGTGTGCTTTGCACTGCATTTTCTGCTCTACATGGGACTTTACCCTAAGGGTACAGTCACACGATCTAATGCATCGTGTGACTGTACCCTTAGGGTAAAGTCCCATGTAGAGCAGAAAATGCAGTGCAAAGCACACCCTTATGCATGCAGGTTGCTATGGTAACATTCAAGAGATAGGAAATTATCCTATCTCTTTCACTCTTGAACGCTACTACCGCATCCTGCATGCAAAAGTTTTGGAGACGCATGATTTTCCCCTAATCGCCAAGTGGTCGAATGTTCAAATGGTCGAATACCAAATCGTCGAATCGTCATTTTGTCGAATGCTTAAAACGTCGAATTGTCAACTGGTCGAATGCTAAAAACATCGAATCGTCAAATGGTCGAATGTTCAAAACGTCGAATCGTCAAATGGTCGAATGCTAAAAACGTCGAATTTTCAAATGATCGAATGCTAAAAACATCGAATCAGCAAATGGTCGAATGTTCAAAACGTCGAATTGTCATTTCGTCGAATGCTCAAAACGTCGAATTGTCAACTAGTCGAATGCTAAAAACATCGAATCGGCAAATGGTCGAATGTTCAAAACGTCGAATCGTCAAATGGCCGAATGCTAAAAACGTCGAATTCTCAAATGATCGAATGCTAAAAACATCGAATCAGCAAATGGTCGAATGTTCAAAACGTCGAATGGTCATTTCGTCGAATGCTCAAAACGTCGAATCGTCAAAAAGTCGAATAATTTGCTTGGTTTAAATTAATGTTAACTTACATCAAACAAATTTTTCGACTTTTTGACGATTCGACGTTTTGAGCATTCGACCATTTGACGATTCGACGTTTTGAACATTCGACCATTTGACGATTCGATGTTTTTAGCATTCGACCAGTTGACAATTCGACGTTTTGAACATTCGACCATTTGCCGATTCGATGTTTTTAGCATTCGACCAGTTGACAATTCGACGTTTTGAGCATTCGACGAAATGACCATTCGACGTTTTGAACATTCGACTATTTGCTGATTCGATGTTTTTAGAATTCGATCATTTGATGATTCGATGTGTTTAGCATTCGATCATTTGAGAATTCGACGTTTTTAGCATTCGACCATTTGACGATTCGACGTTTTGAACATTCGACCATTTGACGATTCGATGTTTTTAGCATTCGACTTGTTGACAATTCGACGTTTTAAGCATTCGATCAAATGACGATTCGACGATTTGGTATTCGACCATTTGAACATTCGACCACTTGGTGATTAGGGGAAAATCATGCGTCTCTTTTCTTTCATCGACAAGAACAAAATGCACTGTTATAACCATGCAAAAAAGTTGCGCGCGCAACGTTTTCTCGCTCATATCGATGGAAAAAAAGTTGTTGTAGAAGCAACTTGAACGCTCCCAAAGTTGTTCGCGAACGAGGCACATGAGATAGAAAAATACACAAATATATATCTGTCCTTTTCTAAATCATGCTTTGCATTCGCGAACGACATTCGCGAACGACATTAAGTAGTTCTGCTTAGGCCTAAAGCTGGAGTCCCATGTCAGCGTTTTGCGTTGCGTTTTGTAACTAGGCTATGAGTGCAAACAGAGTAAACATATATGTGTATCTCTCTCACACTCATGGCCTAGTTACAAAACGCTACCGTGGGACTCCAGCCTAAATGTTTCAATATTAATTGACTTTTAAAAAAATTGAGTTAAAAATTTTAACAGAAATATAAATTTCAAAAGTGTTTAATTAAAAATTTTTTTAAATTAAAATTTTTAATGAATTAAAAAAAAATTTTAACTTACAATTTTGCAAAACCGTTATAATAATTTAAATTCTTCTACAAATTAGTTAAAGTTGTCAATATATATTAAATTAATTATTAAAAATAATAATTTTATATATAAATATTAGTTGAAAACATTTTAAAGAATTGAATTTTGAAAAAGCTACAAATGATTACAGAAATTAATTTATTTTGAAAAGTAATAAAATTCTTTTTACAAAAGTTCAATGATGTTCAAACTAAAAATTAAATTCAATTATTTATTACTATTTTAATAAATTTTCTAAAATCATTCAATTATTAAATAAAATAGTACTCAAACATTTACAAATTTGTTTCATAAGTAATAAAAGTTGCACAGGAATTCAATTATTAACAAATTTTTTAAAAACTTCTTCTCATTAATTCAATTAATTTCATTAATAATAATTTTTCTTATGAATTCAATTATTTTTATAAATGAATTAAAAGATTATCATAAATAATAAAGATCATCGCAGAATTTTAATAATTTTTAGTAGAATTTTAACCAAATTTTACAAAAAATGTTATGTAAATTCCTTAAAATTTAATTCGAATTCGGCAAAATAATTCAATTTTTTAAAAATTTGTTTAAAATTGTTTATTGTTTACTTATGAATTTAAAAATAATTGAATAATTTTAAAAAGATTTCAAATTTGAATTTTCTATACTTTTAACTGGCAATTTTGAAGAATTAATGTTTTTGAAAAAGTTGAATTTAATTTTTAATTCTGAATAATTTGTGAAATTTGCTTCATAAATATTTTTGAGAACATTTTTCATACAGTGTATTTAATTGAAGAATTTAGTAAAATTGAATTTTAAACAAATGTATATTTAAAAACTATTCTTAAAGAACTTTTTGAAAAATTATTAAAAACACTTTATTTAGAGAAGAATTTTCGTTTAAATTGATTTTTAAAAAATTACAGTAGCAATATTATTAACATAAAATGATAATAATAATTTTGTAATAAGTTGTTTAATTTCAAAAAAGTTTGAATTTGACATATTTTTGACACCTTCATTCCAGTGGAAAAATAATAATTAAATATTTAAAAAAGAAATTATTGTTTTTAAATAATTTTACAATGAAAGAAATTCGTAAAGAAATGTAACAGAACATTTTTTTAAGTCGAATTTTTTCCTTTATTTTCTAAAAATTAAATAAGAAGCAAAAAAAAATTGCATATTTTCGATCATCCAAGAAAATTTGTTATGAAAAAGCGTACAAAAAATAACATTTATTTGTTAGCAATAATTTATTTAAATTAACTAATTTAAAATATTATTTTATTATAAATCATAAAAAATACATCCGTATTTTCTAATATGAAGAAAAAAAAAACAAAACAGATGTCAAACTTCAGACGTGGACAAAAAGAATTTATTTCGCGGATAATAATAATAATGTAAATATAATAGGTTATGTTTACTTGTCAAATTTAAAAACAACTTTTAATAATCCGAATAAATAAGTCAAAAATGCTTGAGGCACGTGCGAAAAAAAGAATAAGTATTTTCCTGCATTTAAATTTATGATAATTTATATTACATTTAATAATTTAATGAAACTTATAATAAAAATGTGAAATTATTTTGTATCAAAGAAAACAAATGCATTGCAGGTTATTGTAGATACACCTTTTTAACAAGCTGTGAACTGGATTTCGACAGCAAAGTGTGATAGCACCTTTAAACATACAAATATTCACAAGCTTCCGGTTCATAGAAAAACAAATGTTACTAGATTTCTCACTAGAAAGTACACATTTTATAAGAAAATATTTTTCTTAAATAAATAACAATTACCAATACAAGGTAAAATATACATATAATAGTTTAAATATTTCTTCATATATTTCAAAAACTTTTTTCATGTTATAAGCATTTATTCACTAAGAAAAAAAATAAATGGCATGCACTGTTTGACTCACTCTCAAACATTACACACTTCATTTATTAATAATTAATTAGATTCAACAATATTTATCATAAATGTTTTTTTTATTTACTCTATATATGTTTATTTATTCATTAAAAATGTTTATTTCAACATTTTTCATCATTTTTCTTCATTATTTTCACATTACACAAATGTGCACCGAATGTGCACTTTATAAGCGCACATTCAGTCAACACCATCCGTCAGGGATAACCTTAATTTTGAGATTTTATTTCGTAAATAACTCCTAATTTTTAAAAAATCTATTAACAACAGTTTAAAAATTGGTAAATTAAAATACTGTAATAATACATAATATATATGAATTTCAAGAATGACATTAAACTGTTAATTTAGAAAAAAAAATATTCTGTGCTTTGGCAAATTGCATCGTTTCTTTTTGTCTTGTTGACGCGTCTCACGTGAACAATTTTGTAACTTTACAGTTTTGTTTAAAATAGAATAAAAAATAATTACAATTTTATGTGGAACTGAAATACAGGATCATTTTCTGAAAATGTGTAAGTACCTGTTTATATATGTATTGACCAGAGTATTATTCAATTCAATAACTAATTGTTCAGAAAATATTTAGGTTATGTTTTTAAACAAAACATATTTTTCACGATTAACGTTTAAATTTATTAAATCTTTTTTATATTGATTATCATTTTCTACTATTTTATGCACTGTATTTAAATAATATGATTATAGAGAAAAAATCTCTTGTCTGTGTTTTGTTTTACATACATATTCGAATCAAAATGAAAAATTCCAAGCCAAAGAGTTCTGTCTCATCATTGAATGTTACTCTCACGCAATTTAATCCTATAATGAAAACATTTCTTATATAACTCTGATCAAGATGAGGTCGAAATTCTCTATTGTCGTAAAATCTATTTAACAACGTGTGTTTAGATATCTAAATTTAAAATTTATAACTATTTTTATCAAACTTTTATATTTAAACTTACTTTAACTTCGTCACATTTTTGTTTTTAATTGTTAGTACATAGTGCGTATTTGTTACAATTAGAGCTGTGATTTTGTAGTAAAAAATAATAATAATTTCAAAGTGTACCAAAGGTATTAATTATTTTAATAGAAATGTCTTGTTTGAATAAAATTACTTAAATTGAATAAAGTGTTTTCCATATAACTTATTTCATTTGTGAAAAACAATTCTATTACTGTTACATTTAGTTAGAAACTCACTAATTCATTCAATAAGTTAAGTTACTAATTTATTTAGTAGCCTCTATACTACCAATTCAATTAGTTAACTTTGACTAATTCACAGTAAACGAATCCGATCTATTTGAATTAGTCAAAATCTACTGTGAATTAGTCAATATCTACTAATTCAAATTTAGAGAGTACAATTGAAGATTCCTGATTTTCCTTTTTTTTAAATTAATCCTTGGAATTTTTGTATTATAATAGACAAACATTAAACTATCCGGTTTAGTTTATCAGCAAGTTATGTATGTGTTTTATATAGTGAAGAATGCGACGCGACGGGTTTTTTTTCACTTTCAAATATATGTATATTAATTGGAGACATTAATCAGGCTAGTAGCTTGAGACTGGAGGTTTACCCTCATATATATATAAATAGCTATACATATATTTTATACAAAAAAGAGGATCTCACAGCCGGACAGTTTTGATCGAGAAAAATCGATAGCCAGTGTATTTTTATACTAGGCAAGTATATAGTGGTGCCGGTTGGACTCGAAAAACAGGATGTTGACCAACGTTGTGTGGTTTCGGATATATATATATATATATAATTAGATATAATGAGTGTAAAGCTATTTACACTCTATATTGGACTCGCTCCCGGTTGAGGATGTTAAGAGCCAGAGGCGCATTGTGTTCTCTTTGGTAATAGGAAAGTAACAGGGGCAAGTAAGGGCTTTTAGAATCGAGGAGATAAGGAATGAAGAGGATCCAAATTACTGTTTTTATTATAAGTGTTACTATCTCGCATAACAGCCGTGTCATAATTTTTGAACCGTTCCAAGTAAAAGAAATGACTCCTCCTGACATCTCTACCAGGTTACCAGAAGAAAATAAGATCTCTCGTCATGAATATATTATATACTTTTGATTCCATATACCCTTTCAAAATTTTAGACGCATTTTATATATATATATATATATATATATAAATTTTAATTTTTATTGCAAAACGAACTTTCTTTTTTAACCTTTAGAAGGCTGGGGTGGTCTCCATTTATATTAACGAATCTTTTTATCAAATTGACTTTTAATATTTATAAATTTTTTGAAATAAAAAACTACCAAAAACTTTGCAAATTGATCGGACCTCTAAAAGTTAAAATTGTTATTAAATGAGAAATTAAATTGTAGTATTATCACTAGTACTACACTGTAATAAATATTGGTAAATTTCCCTATTTCTTAGATAATTTTTCCAATTAGTTTGGATAAAGTCGTTTTACCTTTGGGTAAATCTTTCGTAATTATCTTTGGTAATTCAACCAAAACAAATTGGAAAGTTTTTTTTAAACGTTTGGGTAATTTTTTCGGAAATTAAAAAATTTTTTTATTTATTACTTAAAACTTTTAACGTTTCAACGACACGAACTGCATCGTCTTCAGAAACGTAAGAAAAAATTATCAAATTTTTTAAGATGTTCCTTTGATGCTCATTGGTAGTAAAATGAAAGATATTTGCGTAGAATCGAGATATGATCATATAAAATTGGAAAATTTTCCATTACTTATGCTAATATCCAGAAATAGTGTAAAGTATTTTCTTTCTTTGAAATGTTTGTCACATCTGGTTCGTCTTAAGATGGCCAACTAAGGGTTTAGCCTGGCAAAAGATTCTATTTTATGACTTTTCAAATAGCGTTTTTTTATAGTAAAGGAAATATTTGAGAATTTCTTAGAAACTTTTGTCAAAAGATCCTTTTAGCGTCGCAGTTGCTCTGCAGCATTTGCCAGAGAAGCTATTTCCGCGCGTGAAAATTATGTTGGGTATTTTTTTCAAAACCTTCGTAAAAAATACCAAAAAGTTTGTATTTTTATATCCAAGAACTTTTAGGTATTTTTTCCAAATGTTCGGGTAAAATCACTAAAACTCTTGTGTATTTTTAGCTAAAACTTAAGAGGCTATTTTTTCGAGAAGTTTTGAATAAAACTACCAAAAATCTTGTGTATTTTTACCTAGAAATTCTTTGTGTAAAATTACTTCCAGAACATAACGTATAGATATTGTCTGTTCTATAACAAAAACAACATAAAGTCCTCCAAAGTCATGAATAAAAAAAATTGAGTTTCTTTGAAAATTCGAAGCAAGAAATAAATTCTCATATATATAGAAACGAAGAAGGAATAATTCCGGTTGTGCATAAAAATTGTGTATTCCACTCGTGATGATCAAGGCAAGGGAAGAAAGGCAGGGATGTGTGTGGAGTTGAAGGTCAAGTTTCCCACATCATGGAAGGACCATTGACCACCACACATCCTTTTATATATAAAAGCTCCAAGAGAATGATGTTTGCCTGTTCTTAATACCAACCAAATTTAGACCCTATGAGAAGAAAGGGCTCTCTTATCACTTTAATTTCATACGCTAGAACACAAAACACCACAATCAGACAACTAGGCGCTGGTTAAACAGAAAATTATATAAATTATTAAATCTATCAAGTATTTTGAATTATTATTATTACTATTATCTTTTCTTGAGCTTATTACCAATTTGCTGATTAATAATAATAATAATAATAATAATAATTAATTATTCGTCGAAGTAAAAATGTAGCTATCAAAAATTAATTTTAACGATGAAGAAAAAAATTGTTTTAGTCGAGATTCACAAAAATTTAATACAGTATTTCCCTGACTGTTTCCTGATTTGAATCGAAAATATTTATTTTTATTCTAATCCTGCTGAGAAGTTTAATTCTAAATTTTTGAAAAACTCAATTATTTTCTGAATTTTTATCCTAAAAAATATAGCATTATTTAAAACTAATTTTTTACATGTATGTTATCACGTATAGAGTAAGAAAATAAAATAATAATTTTTCAAAGTAAAAATTTAAATATTTATCATACTTTTACAACAATTAAAATTTTCAACGATTTCAATTTATTAATCTTTTAAAATTTAATTACTTTTAGAAAAATCCTACCACCTATTATTCATAATTTTGATATCTATAAATATTTTAATAATTTAAAGGAAAAAGGGGACTAACTGTGATCCCTGCCCTTGCTTCAAGTAATATTTTTTAATTTAATATTTGTTATCTTCCCAGACGTATTACCCTATAGGTATAACAGATTTTCGAAATCAGAAACCGACAATTTTTGTAAGCTTTTCTGTATAGAAAAAAAGGAAGGGAAATTGAATTTGCATGATTTTAGGTGTTTAAGTAATTTAAAGGGATTTAGTATAGGCGAAAGTTATATAAATTTATGTTAAGTTAAGTATAGTTCACGATATCGTATACTGCGAGGGAAGGGAAGCTGACCAACGGTCAGCCAGTCGAGAGCAATGGTTAGGCCCGCAATAAAACTGACGATACTCTCTTTCGCTTATTCCTACTCGATCATGTTCCCCTGTACTTTGGTCAAACGAAAACATCCGTCAAACAAAGAATCGACAACAGAATTACGACACAACAATCGGAATGTGAAACTAAGAAGAGAGGAGATGAAATTCCATTCCCTCAATTCCTTTTCACGGCCCTTCTTAAGGCACGAGGCCTTCCATCTTTAAATACACATATACACACACTTTTATATTTTTATATATTATATGTATATGGATGATTCTTCTGAAAGGCACCTGTTTTTTTCCAAAAACCAAAAAAATTAATTTTTACATTTTCTGAATTTTTTTGTCATGGGTAGGTTTTAAATACGTTTAAAGATACAAATCTGAGTTGCGCAAAATTAATTTTAAAAAATTAGCCTTCCAGCATCATTTTAATATTAATTGTTTTGAAGGTTGAATATACTGTATAATCAATATTGGGATTCTTGTAAAAAAATTCCTTTTAAATTTAATTTCTTAAATTTATTAAACTTTCAACATTATTCATTTGTAATTAAATGAATTGTGTATTCAATAATTTATTTATAACTATTTTATCTTTTCAAAAATAACTAATATAGTAATATATATTTTTTTATACTGAACGAAAAAAGGTTATGTTATAGTGCTACTTTTTTGTTGATTAAAAGTTTCTTTTTACTTTTTGCAAATTAAAATCAGTATTTATGAAATATTTCAGTTATAATGAAAACTTAAACATTAATGATTAACATTAACAGTTAATCATTGTTTTGTATTTTCATTTCGAAAATTGCAAACATAACCTATAATTTTTTGCTTCTAAGGTCCCTTTCTTCAGATCGCGTCACATTTTCATATAAAAATATATAAGAAAAATATAGGTACAATTAACATAACATAATTAACATAACAATATTAACATAATTCAATTAACAATTACACATAACTTATACCATTATTTTTGCTTCTCAGGTTTTTTGCTAAACATCTATTTTTTTTATAAAACATTAAAACTTCAAAAGTGTCTTTTTTTTAATTTTATAGTTTAGAAAAATTGTTTTAACATTTCTACCCTAATATTTAATACAATTCAAACATATATCAATTCCACGTAAGATTTACCTATGATAATTAAAATTCGATAAAACATATTTTTTTCTTAATATTTTATAGAAAATATGAAATACGCATTTGTTTATTTTTGATAAATTGCCCAAATTTCAATTTCAATATTTTCAGACTTATAAGCTATATTCTAAAAATAAACAGATTTAAATGAACCAAATAATTTAAATTTTAATGGTCCTATCACGTGGAATTGCCCATATATAATTTTTTATAATATTTTTTTGATAACACAATAATCCTGCAAAAAAATAGAAAATTCACGTTGTCACTGCGCATCCGTAAATTTGTGGTTGGCAAGATCGATTTAAAATGCCTGAAACATATGTTTCTCGAGGGTTGTCGAGCAAATTTTTTATTTTGACATCATATTTGTAAACAGTGACACCGAAAAGCTAAGAGTAAAAAATTCTAAGCAAATAACAATTATGTTTTAAAAAATGCAAAGAACGTAAATTTTTATTTTTTGCCAGCTTGTGTAATTTATTATCTTTTATAAAATTTCAAAATTAAATACATAATATTATAATTTTGTTATTATATGTATTGAATGTTTCAGGTCATCAAATGGCAGTTTTTAACAGTCAATCGACAATTCAAGTTGGGGGACGTTGGAATCATAGTAAAGGGCGAGTTGACAGGCCATTTTTAGGTGTTGTTTCGGGATTAGTCGTTAATGGCGCAAGAATTTTAGAATTAGCAGCCGCCAAAGATGGGAAAATAACATCAAGAGGTGACGTTCAATTACTGCCAATGGGCAGTCTCGTCGATAAAGCCGCGCCACTACAAAGAATGCAACAAGTAAGATTCCACCCACCCCTCTCCTGGGAAAAAATGCATTCAATTATGTGAACATTTTTAAGTTTTTTTAAAACTTATAAAAATAATTCTAACTTTATTTTTTTTTATTATTATTGTTATTACTTTTATTATTCGTTATTACTTACATTTATACTTATATTCCTTCTTTAGAAAACAATGTTTTTAAAGTTATTTATAGATTTGTAAAATTTATAAAAAAAAAATAACAATTTTAATTCAATGAAACTTATAAACATAAAATAAAAATTACACTTCCGAAATACGAATAAAAAAAAATTTTTTCAGGAAAAACTAATTTAGCAACTTCCAAGTTTTCAACAAATTTTAAAATATCATACTTTTTCTGACACTTCGCAGAATATATAATTTCCCAAGAAATTTTTCAATTAAAACGAAAAATGTCCCATTTGACATTTGAGTAAATTAAAAAAAATAAAAAAAAATTTCAGACTCCCGCTTCAGGATCCCCGGGTGTCATGGACGACCTAATTTTCTCCGGCGCCGGAAGTGGCTGTTCCGGAGATGACGAGGACGAGGAATGTACACCTATTGTCGACAATGGCGCTGGTAAGTTTCATTTTATGTGAAATAAAAAAATGCACCAAATTTCTTTAAACGCATTCAGCAGCACAATTTAAAAAAAAACAATACAATGTAGCTATTTGACTTACATTTGATGAGAAGAATAAAATGAAGAATGAACTCTTGACCCAAATTATGAAAAATAACAAAAAGCACTGATCTGAAATGAAGAGAAAGGATTAAAAATTTAATCGTTTTAAATTTAATATGCAATGGTAATGGAAAATCGAATCATAAAGTAAATTAAACAGTAAATGCAAATAATATAATTATAGGTATAAAAATAAAATATTAATAATTTCATAATTAAAATTATTATTACATTAATAATTAAATTTACTTTCAACTTTAACACTCAGGCCCCTTGAAAAATTGCATACATCACTGCGGATTAGTTTTATTTAATCACTTAGCATGGCGTCAGAATTGCCAATTGAGTTGCCAATTCAGACACCCTGACGCTCAAGTGGTTAACCGTTAAAAAAGAGCAAATACTCAATAAAGTAATAAATAAAATAAATAACTAAATAAAGTCCTACGAAATTAAATGAAATACAATAAATTTAAAAGACTAAAAATTGTACCCGAAAATTAAAATGCAGGGCACTTGGTAAGCTACCCACATCCCTACGCAAGTATAAAATTTAAATCAGAATTTTAAAAAAATGATAAAATTTTCTTTCTTATAAAAATTTATTTCACAATGTTCCTTTGAAAAAATAAGACACTTTCCACTTTGATTCATTTAGTTTAACTAATTTTCTTTCGATTTATTAAAGAAACAATCGCTTCTCACAAGTTGTGAGATATCCCGTTCTTTCATATATAAGCTTGCTGAACGTACAGTACCCTCGTGTAGTATGAAAGGAGAGACGTTTAGCACTCCCCTAGACAAGGATGGAACACAAATAATGGAAAGGGCACAAAACTTTCCAACATTTTTTTTCTCTCCTTATCTTTTAAATCGTAAAGATTTAATATTTAAAAAAAAACTGAAAAATTAGGTTTTTGAAGAGAGTACCTAATTAAATTTTTTTAATTTTTTAATCAAAATTCAAGATACATACTTGAGTTCCAGAAAATAATTTTTGTAAAATTGAAAAAATTGGAAATTTTGTAAAAGCTTATTAAAAGAAATTTTATTTTTTAAAGAGTTTTATTTCTTCATCTTTAAAAAATTATATCTATAAATGAAGGGTATAGCATGACAAAAGGGGTCAAGTAACAAATACATGATTTTACAGGAAACGAAAATAATATTTAAAAATTTTCCTGATCATTTTTAAAAAAACTAAAAAAAAACGTTTAGAAATATTATTTTGCTTCACCAGTGGAAATAAAATTTATGAAGATAATAAACTTACATATTAATGAGAAAAATAAGTAAAAGTAAAACATTTTTAAAAAACTTGTTTGTTTATAAGAAAATAGTTAATTAAATGTTTGCTTTTGAACTTAAAAATAGTAACGAAATTTTCAAATGCAAACTACAAGGAGCAATCAGGTTTAAAAATTAACAGAAGAATAATATTTAAATTGTTCAAAAATAGATAAAGAATAAAACTATAATTCTTATTAGACATAACATTTTTTCGGCGAAAATTAATATATTTAATGATATTATAAAAAAAATAAAGCAATATTTTTAACCATATTAACCTATTTATATAATAATATTCATTTTTTTTGTTACTGAATTGCGTTGTACTAAGTAAAAATTTAGGTTAATTTTTATTCATATTTTTATTTAAAACGAGTTTTAAAAACCATTTACGCAGGAAAATCCTTTTACAGATTTGTGTAAATGAATTTTACCTGATTTTTTTTTTTTTTAAATCTCAATTTCGAAAAATTATGGCTTGACCCCTTTTGTCATGCCATCCTTAAAATATATAATTGTCATTTTTAAAATACATTATTTTATGAATTTACAACAATTATTTTATTTAAATAATTCTATTCTCGCGTATAGATAAATTCTGTCATGAATTGGTTAAAAAAAATTCCAGTTAATATTAATTTTGAATATGAAGCGTTATAAAAGGAATTTTAGTTTTGAATGATTTAATTTAAAAATTCAGAAAAAATTTGTTCCTTGAGAAAATATAAATAGAATTTTGTGAAAATAATTGTATTTCTGAAAATAATTGAGGAGCTGGATGCTATAATGTGTTACGCGCCATTTATTTAACATGACGCGTAACACATTATAGCATCCAGACCCTCAATTTCAAACGAGTTGTTCATTTCATGAACATTGACTTTCCTCAGTATAACATATACATAATTTATTTTAGAATAATTATTTTAAAGTGTTAAGAAAAAATTTTAAAAAATACAAAATTTCAATTTTTTTGTAAAATAAAAATATTTTGATAAAATATATACTTTATATACGCATATATACATGAATCGATACGTTTTCGTTTTCTTAAGAACACAATTTTGAACAGAATTAATGCAAATTTTAATAAAGAAAAAAGTTATTTTAAAAAATAAAAAAATCTATTTTTCTTTTAAATTAAAAAGTTGATAACAAATTTCATTTCTTTTTACTTTTAAAACTTATTTTTAAATAATCATATTTTTGAAGAACACTATAATTGAATATAATATAATCCTGGAAATAATGAGTTTAATTCTTTAAAATTCAATTCAATTCAATTCAATTTCACAAATAATTATTTGTAAAATAATTGAATTTTAAAGAATTAAACTCATTATTTCCAGGATTATTTAAAGTACTCGAAATTTCAATTCCTTAGTCAAAAATATCTTACATTCAAGTTTTTATAAATATGTTGGCGATTTCCAAATAAGTTGTTTAAATAATTCTTAATTTTCTTTTTTAAAGAACATTATTTTTAAAAAATAAAAAATCTTCATTAAATTTGAAAAAGAAAATATTCGAAAATAACAATAACAATGAAAATATACGTTATTTCGCCAGTTTTAAATGTAATAAATAATAAGAATAACACTAATGATATATAGTATATTCTATAAAAAGGACGATTGAAAATACTTGACCGAATAAAAAAAGTAAAATGAAATAAAACAATGCAAAAAAAGTCGATTAACTTGTGCACAAACAATGGACATGTTTCTGTTAACAATATAAGTAGCATCAGACGTACAAAGAGAAATAAATTTCACGCATGTATGGATGAGAGACCCCTAATACGAACAGAAATAAACGAGAGGATATTCGTTTAGAGGTCGCGTATAAGCCACAAGTTATCGTCACACGCATGCCACCTTTTCGTCTTCATGCTTGCCCGGTTGTATCTTCAATTCATTTGCATATTTAGAATCTCCCCTTGCCCGAGATAAACTTCCCGCGAGACAAACACATCGTCCTTTCTCTCTTCACGTTCATCGACCTCTTTTCACTTGATACTCGCTCAATGAAAAATCTTCACCGTCCAACTAAAAACTCAATTTTAATCGTTATCCATACATAATAATAATAATAATGTACGTATATGTGTCAAAATTACGAATAGGAGATTTAAAATATAATTTAAGGATATTTACATTTATTAGCGACGAATAATTATTTACCAGTATTTATTTTTTATAAAAAAATTTTTTAAATAACTATTTTTATAACTAATTTTTTTAAATTCTACACACTTAGATAATAAAAAAATGTTATCAATAATTATTTTTATTCATAAATTTTTCTAAAGATATTTTTTTTTTGCTTCGAAACTGAACCTGGGGACAGGCTTCACCATGACGATTTGACTCTTAAACTTGCATTTTATAAAAAAATTTTAATCTTATAAATTAAAGTGGCTATAGACTTTTGTTTGTACTCATACTAGAGTTATTTTTCACGTTGAATTCATTACCGTATGTGCAATTTATTTCTTAAAAAACACAAGGGACATGGTATTGTCGGTTTCGTGCGGAGAATCACCCATATTTACAATATTTATGTTTATAAATAATAATTAATTCACATTAATTAATATTTATAATACTTAATTTCATAAGCAATTATTGTAGAGTTAATTTTCAAAATAATAATTCCAACATTTTATAAATAATACTATAAAATTTTAAATCATGATGAAAAAATAATTAAAAATCGATTCGAAGTTGCTTTTATATGTAATTAATTTACAAATCTGCACATCAATTTTTTAGTTTCATACATATAATTTTTATTAATCCATTGTAAAACTAAAAAATGATACAATATTAATTATAATTGCAGACGATTTGATAACACCAGTTTATGTAGCGCCAACTAGGTCACCAACTGTATTCAAACCAAAGTACATTAATAAGGACAATATTCAAATTCGACCGTCATGCGACGACGAGGAGGACTGTGAGGAGGGTTCAGGTGATCCTGGAACAACGCAAGAAGTATTCGTTACCTCTGCAACTGGTGGGTTCAAAATCATTAATTACCCGTCAAAAAATTCTTTCATAAAAAATACATTCTTCAAAATCGATATTTTTCAGTAAAAGGAAAATCATTGTTCAAGAGTTAGGGAAAGTCCGCGGGAAAAATTATAAAAATGCAACTTTTTAATTTAACTCTTATTGATAATTAAACATTGAACACTTAACTTTAAGGTAACGAAAAATAAAATAGTAGAATAAAATAAATATCTAAGCGTGGGTTCTGCACTATTCAATAAAACTTAAAATTAAAATTTAAAAAAAAAGTTCTTTTCTAAAACCCTGCCTGAAATTCATGAAGAATAGTTAAAAGTAGAAATTCACGACTTCCGAATTGAAATGAAAAGGTCTACTACAAAGTCACAAAATAAATTGATATTTAAAATTTCATTTCAAGGAATGGTCTATTTTTGTACTTTAAGAAATATCATTCGCTTTTTTAACTAAATAAGTATGTCATTATAGTAACTTATTTATAAAAATAGTAAATAAATAGTTGTTTATGGCGATGAAGTCGCATAAGTCACATAAGCCTGAGGCCTGTGGACATAAAATATAAATATTTTATAATCCAAGGCAATTTTACAATTAGCACTAAAAAAAATGTAATACATTTTTCAAAGTATTAAAAAATGAACTACTTCGTCAAAATTCGACCATTTTGTAAAATTACCGTTGATAAAAGAAAAAAAAATTGAAAGAATGAATTGACCAGCATTTCAACCTATATAGTCTCGCACCAGTGTGAAAAGCACGTGTACGGTAATCAATACCCGAGAAAGGTATATGGATATCGACCAGCAGGAACGTTTTCTGAGAGGTCACGAGGTTTTCTAATTTAGTCTATAATATCTAAATATTTTTTCTCCATTTCTTATGCAGGAGTTAAAGATAAAAAGGAAACGCGAAAGGCGATGGACGAGATTGCAAAATATCTTATTTATATATGTGTATATATATATTCACTGCCCCATTTCACGATACAAGAAAAGAAAAAGACATTTTTACAACTTCTCTTGGTCCTATTCAACCGTGTCCGTGCAATGCTGACAGTTTTGTCGATATTCAAACCTGTTATCAAATCTCGCACGGATAGTCGAAAACCCCTCAGGTTAATGGCCTCATCCAATCGCTCCGCAAGTTTCACTTAAAATACATGCATTTCTCTTTCCAATTTTTCCTTTCTTTTTCCATGTTATAAGGAGATCCCTCATTAAAGAATAATTATATATTTCTCTACCCATTCCAAGTACTTCTTATATATATTGAATTACGATTTCAAAAATTCTTAAGTTTTCGCAAAAAAATGGCAAACATTTAATTTTCTCCTAAATTAATTATTTTTAAGGCGAAAGTGAAATTATCATATTAGACAAATTTCTACACTACAAAATTTAGAAATTTAAACTTTAGAAATTTAAATAAAATATTAATATTGATTTCAAATATTTAAATTTAATATAAGTTTACAAAAATATAATGAAATTTAAAAAAAATTTAATTCAATCAAAAACCGAGTGCATATTAAATGAAAAGAATGCTAAAATAATTAAACTGAAATTATAGTTAGAATAGCAAAATTAAAATTACAAATTTATAAAAGCAAAATTAGAAAATTAAAATAATCTAAATTTAAAATTTACAACTAAAAAATTTTATTATAGTAAAATTTGATGTTAGTTTTTATTAGTTTTCTATCTTTTCAGAACTGTTTAAAAACTAAAATTTTTTGTTTTCACTATAATTTTTTGATTCTCAATTTTTTATGGAAAAATTTTTACCCTCTCAGAACTGTTTTAAAAAAGTGAAATTTCAGGTTAGTTTTCACTGCATTTTGATCCTTAGTTTTTTACAGGGAAAAATGTTTGTCTTTTCAGAATTGCGCTTTAAAAAAGTAAAGTTAATTAAAGTACATTTAATTCATCTTTTCTGAACTGCGCTTTAAAAAGACCAGATTGGAGGTTACTTTTAACCACCTTTTTCCCTCAATCTCTAAACTATATACGAGGTGCAAATTTAATTTTCCTTTTCTGAACTGCTTCTAAAATAAAGTAAAAAAATTAAATTTAGCCAACTTTTCTACAGCCTCGAATCCACAACTCTAAGATTGAAACCTATAAATCTTCCAAAATAGCATACCAAAAAAGTAAAATTTGAATAAAATGAACTATTCTTCTTGCAAACAGAATTTTTTTCCAAAATTATAAACAAAAGGAACTTAAAAAATTTAAAAAACACAAATATAGTAAAAAACCTGAAAAACCATGAGTAAGAATAAATAAAAATGTACATATAAAAAATAAAAAGTAAAAATAAAAAATACGAAAAAACAAGCAAACTAAACGAAAGAAAAAGTAAAAATAAATCTAAAAACAAGTTTCCCCGCAGATACAAGGAGACTTGAACAATAAAAAAATCAAGTGAAAAAATAAAATAAAAATGATCCAAAAGAAAAGTCTTTTCTTTCTCTATGATAAAAGGGAAATTGATACGGTCCTGGTTACGCAAGCGTATTTTACCAGCCGGGTCACCCTCCTTAACAATTTACTGAGTAATTCAACACGCGCACTGATCTCTTGTCACAGATTCGAGCTCGGTGACATTTACAACACAAAGAGAGATTGCAACAAGCCACATCAGCACCTTGACAACATTGACAGGATCAACATCGCCACGAGGAATTGTGACACTAGTTTCGGCCCTATACAATGTCTCAACTGCCGGTACAGAAACAACTCAAACCAGGTGAGTGAGAGAGAGAGAGAGACAGAGAGCAGTGTACGAAAATTAAAACTAGTGTTGTTAGTATAGTCACATTGTCATTTGCACCAAACAACAATTATAAAATCAAACACAACTCCAACCCTCTCTAATGCTTAAAAAAACTAAATTCATTATTACTTTCCACGAATAATAATTGATTTTTCACTCTTTTTGTCCATTCTATTCTATCCATATGTTTTTATGTAATTATCAACTCAGCATATTTTCTTAAATACAAAAGTCGCCTCTTCCTTATCAATGAAAATTCAAAAAGTGGATTAAATTTTCCAAATTAAAAGTAAAAAAATTACAAAACATAATTATTAGAATATTAAAAGTATGTTTATCGTACATTTTTCAATTATTCTAACAACAAAAGTTAAATAATGTAATAATAAATTTACATTTTGTTTAAACTAATTTTCGCTTAGTTGCACTAAATTTTTAATGAATTTTAATAAAAATAAATTTATTACTAAAAAATTTTTTTCTATTTTCGAACCTAATTTATAGCTAAGTTTTGCTAAATTTCAATTGAATTTTAATGATAAAAGTTCAATAATAAAAATAGAGAAATTTCATAATTTTTTAGAATCTAATTTTTGTTCACTGTTTTACAATAATACTTTCATTATTTACACTAATTCTTGAAAATTAATTATTTTGCAAAAAAAAAACTGTCAATTTCAAAAAAATCGTAAGTTAAAGAGTAATTAAAAGAAAGTCCCCAACTAAAAATATCTTCCTTTGTTTATTTTTTAAAAATTCAAGTAAAAATTAAATATACAATTTGTTAATTTTCCAAAATTATTTGGATTATCCAGATACTACAAAAAGTAAAAAATTCAAGTATCATTCGTTAATTTTTAAAAATGCAAGTGGAAAAATTCAAAACAGAAAAAAAATTTCTAACCTTAAAAGTAGAACGGATTCTCAAATTTTACACAGATTTTAGTCTTTTTAAAGCCAAATTGAAAATTTTCTATTTACCAATTACTTATTACCTATTAAGAATTGAAGAAATATAAAATCAACTATATATATATTGAAACAAAAAAGAAACTCCCAAAATGGAAATAAAAGTGAAAATCTATGTTTAACATGAATGTATCTCTTCATTGATTTTCTCCCAACCCTCCTTTGTTTCTCTTTCTTGCTTTTCCACTCTAACTAGTGAAAGTATAAATAACAATCGAAAATTAAAATTTATCTTTTAAGAGCTGCTCTAAAGAAATTTTAATGCATTGCATTTCTTTCACTTTGTCTTTAAAATTCGTCTTTTAAGAACTACTTCAAAAAAGTTTCAATTCACTTCTTATTTTAATTATGCCACTCTTTTTTACCTTTGTGATTTTTTGAGAACCTTATAACAGCATGTGACACTTCCAATGCTAATATTCCGAACATTTTTTTATTAATGTATTAAATAAATGCATAGTATTTAAATATATTACACTGAAAAATAATTGAATTGATTCAAATAACCGATTACTTATGACTATTATCAATAAAATCTTTAATTGAATCAAATAATATTTGGGTCAATTAAATGGTATTTGCTTCAAACACTGAAGTTATTGATTCAAATACCATTTAATTTGAATCAATTAAATTTTTTTTCAGTGTATATATAATATTTAAAACCAATACACTCTTATATAGATTAAATCAGTTACAAATACTGAAAAAGTCAATCATTTTTAATTATTCAAGCTGTTCATTTGATCATTATTATTATTATTTTAATGATAAGAACCATTTATTGCATAAAATTTATTCAGTTACTTTCATTATTAAAATTATCATCTTTTCTGATTAAACTAAATAATGTTTAAATATGTTTATTTATATACGTTTAAATTAGTTATTGTGCACAATATCATGACTTAAGTGTATATAAGACATGAATTTTATTGATAAAATAGTAAACTTCATTGTTCAATTTCATTAATTTTTAATAGCATTTAATTAATTTAATAACTTATTTATTATCCAATTTAATAATTTTTAAGGTGTGTAAGATTTAGAAACTCTTGAACCTCAAATATCCTTCTACGAAATATTTAACTCTAATCATGTATAAATCAATCTCTTTACAATATTGCTGTCACTATATATATTGAACAACTTTGAATAATCAGGATAAAACTGTTAAAATTGTTATTGTACCAGTAAAAATAAATGATTTGTCAGTTAAACATGCTTGACTGATTGAAATAATCAAATTTTGACTGATTCAAACTAGAAGTGTACAAACAGAAAGGACAGTTATGTGCAAAAGTTTAAAATTTTCTAAAATTAATGATTATAAAACACTATGATTAATTTATTTTGACCGTTATCGCTCCCAAGAAAGGTACCTATAAGAAGAAACGAATTATGGGTTATGATTATGTTATATACATATTCTAAAATTCTATTAAAAAGCAAAATATTTCAGGTTTTCAGGCTTCTTTTAAGGTATCTTTCTTTTGAGCACGTCACAAATTTAAAAAAGACAATAAATTTTTTAACCATAACTTCATCTTTCAGTGCTGTGACAACGCAACGTCAGCGTACGTCATCTGTGACGAGTACAGCATCAACGACAACATCAACAACAACCACCACCGAAATGACGGAACGTCACACACCAATACCACCAGGTGTTGGCGACACTGAATTTAAACCCTTCACATTACGTCCCAAAGTGACCAACAATAATAACAAAAGGATAACGTCAGAAACAGCAGAGAATGCAGCATTAATTATCGGCATTATTGCCGGTGCACTAATAGCAATTGTTCTAATAATTTTAATAATTCTCAAATTTAAAAGTCGACCCGAGGCCAATTATAAGGTCGACGAGAACAAGACATTCTGTCAAGATCCAAATGCCGCACTCTTAGGCACTGCCGGCACAAATCAACCCTACAATGGTGCCTTGAAAAATGGTGCCAATGTCAATAGGAACGGCAAAAAACGTGAAGTTAAAGACATTAAAGAGTGGTATGTGTAAAATAAATATTACAAGTGTTAAAAAAAACAAACATTTTTCTCTCAACTATTAGGACTAAAAAGAAAATAATAATCTGAACGAATGAGAGAAAGCAAGCCAAGACTGACTGTTGAACAAAAACACAAAAAACCAAAAAAAAAAAAAAAAATAAACCATACAGATAAAGAAATGACAAAAATAGGAATAAAAAGTACTGAGAATGAACAAACCGTTAAAAATCATTCAGAAAATGAGCGTATAAGGGATGTGAAAATAACAAATAAAAAACGTTTGCTCCTAGAGAAAATAATGTAGGGCCTTTCGTTTTATAGAACCTCAAAAAACATCTACCACACACTCGATTTTTATTTCGAGAAAATTCTCCCATTTTAAAACTAAAAATATTTTCTCAATAACTATATACGCAATACAGAAATTATAAAAAAAAAACTGTTTCACCATTAAAAAGTATATAACAATACAAAAATACACTAATTATTTAATTCGCCGCGACTATTATATCTTAAATTTTTTACAGATATTTTCCAAGTATATCAATCTAAAAAAATGTTAATAATTTTGTAAATGCCCAAGCAACTTATAGTGAAAATTCTAAAAAACCATATTATTGAAATATTGCCTCTTATTTTGTGAACAATTTTCTACAAGTTTCTGACTTCAATAATCTTAAAAAGTAAAAATAAGTAATTGAAACAAAATTTAAATAATTAAAAATAATACGAAAAGAGCCAGCCTGTTACTATACTCTTGAATCAATTACTGTGTGTCAATTACTGCGATAAAAACATACGCTTATTATGAATGAATTAAATAATAATTATTTGTAAATTTCAAACAAATTAGTTACAAAAATACAAATTTGCTAAATTATTCTACTGATTTTAAAATATTTTTGAAATAGTCATTTTTTATTTGACTTTTTCAAGGATCACAGTAATTTTTTTTTTTAATACAAAATAAACAAAGGAGAATTTAATTTTTTTAACCCTCGGAGTACATACAGGGTCTGCGTGACCCTATCTTTTATAGTTTAAACATAAATTTCTTTAAAAAATTGTAACAAGTAGAGATCCTATAACCTAAAAGTAATTGTTTTAGGTTCTAATAACATTCTAATGCTTCAGTCATCGCAGTTATCGTTTAGATTTCGTCAAAAAATAAAAATCACCTTCATCAACTTGCATAAAATAAATGCTTTTTTCTTACAAACTACAGTATAGAATATATTTTTATTTTATTGTACCACCGTTCAAGGCTACAAATGTATAAAATATTAGTTAAAAATATTAAAAATTACAAGAACTACAATTTTTTAAAAATCTCACTTTTGGCGTTTTTCTGAAAATTTGTCGAAGCTTAGTATTTTTTTCTATAATAAAGAATATTAAACAATTTTACTTATGTAAATTTAATGATAAGTGACCATGAAATGTCCTACTATTAGTTCTAAAAAAGAGGTGTGCGTGCTCCAAGGATTAAAGGAATTCAAATTAAAAAAGATTTTTCAAATGAAATATAACAAGTCATCGTAATACTTGTTTTATTTAAAATCTTTCTAATTGTACTAAATATATCCAAAGTAAATTTCTTTACAATTTACCTCAGAAGTATAGTAAAATTTACTATCTACTTTTGATTGAAACAATTTTTTTTAAATTTCCAATAATTCTACTTTCAAGTAATGAATATTTCCCCAAAAACGCAGTAATTGAAGCATGCGCATATAGCTAAGTGACTTTCAACTCAAGAGTTTACACTTTTGCGGAAAATTTTCACAAAATCTGAAGTAAAATCATTGCAATATGTACATGAAAAACTATTTTGTTAATCTCTAAAAAAAACGAGAAAATAAAGGCGAGTGTGTTGGTCAGTTAACTTTGTAGATTATTCAATTATATTGTTGTATAAAAAGAATTTTAAAAAAGTACTATTTATAAATTGTGTTATACGTGTAAATTGTTTATGAAGTTAAAAGAAAAATTTTATTAAATTCCACATACGCAGTGTGTAAAGCAAAAAAAAAAAAAAACGAAAAAAATCGCAAGTGAAAAAACAAGAACAAAAAATGTTCGTAACTAGAGAATAAAAATTATTCTCAGTATATATATATATATATATATATATAAATATCTCCTATAAATATTCAAGTTACTTTTAAAAAAGTTGATTATAAGTACATTATAAATAAGTTATACGAAAAGTGACGCATCCGGCAAAAAAATTATAAAATATTGTAAAACGTAGCATGCAAGATATGCTTAATCAGGGTGCGAATGCAGTATTGCCAATACAAATTAAGAACTGTTAATAAAAAAAAAAGTATGTATAGAGTGTTTATGTATACAACGCGAGACACTTCAGCGCACGAATGCCGTTGCACGCGTTTCATACAAAGCCGCGTAGATTATGAAGAAGGGTAAAAAAAATGCAAATATTTATCCAATGAAAATTTTTTTTACAAAAAAGAAATTACCATATCTATCCACGACTGATTAATAAAAAAAAGACGTTTGTCTCTAAAAGAAAAATATCAGGAAAACCAGTTTCCCACTTTTTTTGAACAAATCTTCCAAAAAAAAGAAAAGAAAAACATATCTTTTATTCTAAGTCGTATTTTTGATGACTCAAACTTTTCTAAACCTACACAAACTTCGTAAGTGTTTAAAAAAAATCAATTTTCCAAATTAAAAAAGAATCACCATTTTTTTTCATTGTTAAAATTCAAATATAAATGTAAAATTCTAAATTATTAATTATTAAAAAATATCATATTTAACCCTCTGTCTATATTCTGCCATAAATCGGCTTCGGTTGCCTGGTGGGGAATGTACGAAGAGATAGAGTATAGAGATAACTCAAACCTAGGCAGAGCGTTAATACAAGTATTTTGTTTACAAACAAGTTTAATATATTTTCTTTTCTAATAATTTCGTTATTGACGCACTTTGCATACAGAATTTAAATCAATTTTTAAACGAAATATTAAATTTTTTAATATTTTAAATATAAGAAAAATTCGTACTTTTCTCGGCTTTGAGATATATACAAAAAATCATCTTCATCGAATAAAAGGCTGGCGAGAAAATGGAGGTAAAAAATTTGAAACATTATTGTACAGTGAAGAGTGTGTGTATTCGTATGTATGTGTATGTACATTGTATGGGTCCTAATTTCATAATTTTAAGTAATTAAAAATGTTCGCTTTTGGAACACACACTATACGCTTTCTTCCAGGGAGACTCGACACTCGCGCTATGTTCTCAAATTTTAATAATTAAACCCAAAAAATTTTTTAAAAAATTATAAAACTAAAAAAAGCACGGAAAAGAAATGACGAAATTGCGTTCTTATATTAAGACATTTTTTTTATAAAACTTGTCCTTTCATCTAGACTATAGAAATAGAAATATATTTATTTACTGTCCCTGTCCCAATCAGGGCTCGAGGATAAAGTATATAATATATACAAAAATATATATGTATAATATTTATAATACATGAATATATTTCAAGTATGATAATTATATTAATAATATATAAATATAATTATAATATACAGGGGAGATAGAGGCTGATTGTAACTGGGGTAAGAAGTAATACCTCAATTTTACCATTATTTTTCCCAATTTTCATTTGAAATCTTTTACTCAATTTTATCTAATTTTAACTCTCCGAAATAGGCACAAGATTTCATTTAATAAAGCAGGTGAGATATAATATAAAAAAACTAGGTCCAATTTTTACAAGGTAAAAAAATTATTTTTCCTTTACAAAATTAAAAAATAATCCTTCATTCAAGATAGAAAGATAACAAAGATAACCGCTATAAAATTTTGCCTTTAAGGTTCGTTTCTTTGAGACGCAACACATATGTAAATATATTTAAAGAAACAAAAAATACATATATATATATTTATGTATATATTATTTATTATCAGAAAATATTTACACTTCGATTTTGAAATGTTATTTTTTTCCCGTGCTGCTTGCTTCTTCCTGGCATCCGATTATTAAATTTCGAATTAAATATGACGAGCTGAATTATAATACGCGCATTCGAAAGTCTTTACTAGAGTTCTAAAATATTTTTATTATTATCTATTTATAAAACATATGCAAAATTCATCGCCTATAAAAATTTAAATGTTATTAACATTTAAATCCATAAAACAATATAACATTTTGCAATAAAACATTTTCTTAAACATTACTTTTTTTACCAGAAAAAAAATTTCCAATTATCAAAAATTTCAAGTATAAAATAATATTTTTTGAAAATTGAACAAGTTCATAATATTATTTTTACATAAATGAATATTTTCATACAAATAGAAATTTTTTTTATACACTGATTAAATATTAAATATATTATTAACAAAAAAATACCTTCTCCTCTTTATAAATGAGAATGTAAAAACAAGCAATTTTTAGAACTCTGGTCAAACTATTTAGAGCTGTGTCCTTATGGACAATGTTTCAAAAAAAAATTTTTTTTTGATTCCGATTATAGGGAGCATTTAGAAAAGAAATGAAAAAAAAACAAATTTTTTCTATCCAAGTTTTGTCCGATTAATCGAAGCACCGATCGATTTTCCTCTTCTATGCACAATTTCTCGAGTGTTCAAAGTATAATTAATTAATTCTATCGCCCAATAATTTTCAAAAAAACATTGAAAAAAAAATTTATATGTATAAAAAAATAAAGATAAAAAACAAAGCGACTGCATATCGAAATTCTTTTGTTCCTCGCGAGAAAAGAGCGACGACACAACAAAGCGTATCAGAGAAATTTTTTTGAAAAATAAAAAAATTGTATAAAAAAAATAATGTGGACAATTTTTTGTAAAAAAAAGTTCTATGTTCTCATTCTATATATAAACGTGGTCAAGAATACTCGTCAAGAGCTTTTTTTTACGTTCTAATTTCAATTTTAAATTAAAACAGTAATTTTTTTAAATTTTCGAAATTGCAATTAAAACAATTTTTATAGACAATAAGAAAACAAGCAAAATATAAATAACTATTTAGAAAAAAAGAAAAGGAGAAAAATTAAATTAAAAAAAAAATTATTAAATTGAATAGTGAATTTCGAAAAGGGCTTATTTCGGATTTTTTCCAAATTACACTTTTATCAAAAATTTTCAAATCTGAAAGAATGGAAAATTCGTAAAAAAGAGAGAATTTATTCGCAAAAAACCAATAAAATTTACTCCTGTTTCTTCAATTTAATGCATAAAATAGTAGAATTTTGTCAATAATTGATCAAACACATTTCATGAACGACATATCGAAAAATATTTTCACAATTTACATATTAACATAATTGAACTAATTAAAAATTAATTTAAATTTAATTGAAATTAATAAAAAATATAAACTCTTCGACAACAAAAAATTAATGAAAATTCAATTAAATAAATTTTTTGCTCAACAAATATTCAGATTGATAATAAAACAAAAACTTATGCCAAGTAAATTTTTCCGCTATACAAAAATCTGAGTCAATACGAAAAATGAGGAAAATTTTATTTAGTGAAAATTGTCAAAATGAATAATAAAAAAGACACTTTAATTAATAACAAAATCACGAAAATTTCTGTTTAGCAAATATTATGCTAAATAAATGACTTAATAAATAATAAACAAATTGAAGAATAAAAAATAAAATAAATATAAGAAATTTACAAAAATTGCTCTAAAGCGAAAATTAAATTAAACAAAATTTTCGGAATAATAAATATTAGTTAAAATAATTTGACTATTAATAAATTAAACATTACGGTTTAAAATAATTTAATGAAAGTAGAGAAAAATAATATTTTTGAAATTAAAATTACGTACAAAGTAAACATATCGAATAGACAAATAAAATAGATTAATTCAATATTGAAGGAAATTGTTTTTCGCTCAAAATTGTTGTATAAAAATAGAAATCAATATCAATAAAATAAAGTTGAGAGTTTCAATTATTTAATTTAATTTAAATTTAATGAATAACTTGTATATTATATTTTGTAAATTATTTATTATAAAAGATATTATTAATTAAATAAAAATGGTTTTCAATAACAATTCTTTTAAATAAAAATTTTTTCAATTTAAAAATTTTTGAAATAAAATTCTAAAATAAATTTAAAATCAAATCTTTCAAATAAAAATTCTTACAAATAAAAATTCTCGTTAACAAAAATATGAAATTTTGAAAAAACACAAAAGAACATTTTTTGTAATACAAAAAAAATGAAATATAAAAAAGGCTTGAATTAATTAATATTTCATTCAGAAAAAAATATATTCTGACGAATAAAAAACCCTCTTGTTATTACATTCTTATCAACAATAAGAAGGAATTTGATTTTTAATCAAAAAATTTTAACTTGCCTAATAATTTTAAATTGTGAATTTGAACTTAAAAATTAGAAAATTTAAATAAAAAAGTTTTACTTAAATATAAACTATAATTTTACATTAATGAAAATAAAAATTATCTTTCGAGTATTCTCGACACGTTTCCCAAATCTATTCGCGCATATCCTTCAATGTACTGAGACTAACGTTTATACCTATTTAACTTTATCTACGATGAAAGAAATGTTACTCCTATAACATAAACTTAATCAATTATAACTGAAATAAATGTATCAAAAAAAAAAAAAAAAGAAAAAAAATTCTCCACTTTTGCAAATAGTTCAAAACAAGAGAAAAATACGACAAACGATGAAAGATTGAAAAAAAGTGCGAGAATGCGATTTACATTAAAGAAGAATTGCGCTCTGTCGTATTTTGGAGTCGCTAGCTAGATGGAATTATATTTTACATTGTACAGTTAATATTAATATGAATGCACTATAGATAGATTATATTCAAATCGGAGATACTGATGTTAGCGTGAATTTAAAACAAAAAAAAACCAAAAAAAACAATTATAGCTCAGATTGTTTTTTTCGCAAATAAAAATAAATTCGTTATTTTCTTATTTGTTTCCTTCCTTCTCTATCTCTCTTTCTTTTTGTGAAAAAAAAATCTCTTAACTCTTGAAAAAAATAAGAAAATAACAAAAAACAACGCGAGATTAAAAAAAAAGAAAAAAATGAATGCGTAATGATAATTTAGCGAATGATGCATTTAGATTTTTTATACATCGACTCGAAGCTTCCCGATGATGAAAAAATTAAAAAATAATAAACCTTTCTTTAGAGACCAAAGAATTTTTGTGAGCGGGATATATCATTGTTGAAAGCATCAGCCTACTCTATAAATATATAAATATATAAATATATATAAATAATGTTGATTTTTTTTACGTCGTTAAAATAAGCAAATTTTAGAATTATTATTTTTTTGCTTTCTTTTATAGAAATACAATTAATTAATTACATTAATTACTGTATATTAATTTTGAGAGTATATTTTAAAAAAGGGGTTCGATTTTTGAAAAAAATTATAAATAGACAACAATTTTTTCCACGTCACTGCACCCGTAAAAATTTGGTAGTGCCTGTAATTAGTAGCATTGCAAAAAATACCCCCCTTCCCTCTCCTTCTCAACTTGAAGAAAAATCTGGTTAAATGTAAATAAACAAAAAAGAAATTAGGATTAATTGCCATAACATAATTATGCGAATAAAAATCATTCAAAAAAAATTGTTGTTTGTCATTATTTCAGAAAACAGACAATTTACCTATTTTTCATTAAACAAATATTTAAATAAATAAATTTCTCTAAATGTTTCAATTTATAAAATTTTTTTATATTCAGTAACTATAGTATAACTACTACATTTTTTTTAAATTCAATTATTTTTCATTTATAAACAATTAGAATTTATTCTTCAAAAATACGATTATATTTCAAAATTAATTTTTAAATGTAGACAAATAAAATTTATTAATATATAAAATTGTTTACAGTGAAACTTGTAAAAAATTTCAATTATTTGAATTTTTTTAAAATTATTCTCGGAAATACAATTAAAAAATTTTTTAATTACATTTTTTCAAGAAACAGTTTTTCAGAATTTCTAAATTTATAACTTATTCAAAACTTGAATAGTTTTTTTTAAACAAAAATTTAAAAACTTTGTTTTATTTTCCACAGCAATTAAACTATACAAGTCTTCCAAACTTCAATTACTTTTTAGAATTTTTGAAAAATATTATTACAATTTTGCAGTAAATAAACTTATTACAACATTATATGAAATTTTGGTAATATCTTCTTGAAATGTTTAAGACTAACATAGTTAAAAATCAATAATTTTTGTTCATTATTCGCGTCAAAAGAAGGAAAATTGTGAACAAAAATACAAGTCAAATTTACAATAAAAATGCCTATTCCCATAAGAGTACACTACCAAAAGGAATTATTATTCGAAATATTATTATATTCTACCATTAATGATTCATAACTGAAAATTTTAATAATTTTTATAAAGTTTTTCAGCAATCGACAAATTTTACAAAAAAATTTAAAAAACTAAAATTTTTTTGGAAATTTTTTGAAGCCTACATATTTTTTAAAAATTGCTGAAAATGCTCGGCCGTTTATAATGATATCTCGTTAACCAAATAAGATTTTTTAAACTCTTTTGGTCTTAAATTAAAGACGAGTCTTCAATGATTGCACCAAGGTTCAATTTTTTACTGAAATTTTAAAAAAAATATGCAGGGGTTTGAAAAAAAACCGAAAAAAATTTTATTTAAAAAATTTTTTTGTCAAATTTATGGATAGCTGCAATCTTTGTATAAATTATTAAAACTTCAAGTTATGTATAATTTATAGTAGAATTTAATAATCTTTTGAATGGCATATTTATTAATTTTCTGATATTTGTATTTAAAAAAATCTTGATTTAAAGATTAGTATGTTTTTGGGCTGTGCGCGTGCATCCGTACCGATAATTCCCGACATTATATTGTATGTGTAAACTTTAAACATTTTTTTCTTTATAAATAATCTTATAAGGTCTATTGAAACTTCGGTGGTTTATTCATATTTACATTCTCTTTTTGAATTTCCTTTCATTTTTAATTTGCGGTTGACCCTCCTTAACATTTTCAATTATTAATTAAATTTAAAAGAAATTTGGTTAAATTTAAATACCAAATAAAAAATTGAATTCAAGATAGAAAAATTTGTGAATTCAAAGAAAAATATTGAATTTATAATGAAAACTGTTGAAATTATTTCAATTGAAGAAAAAAATTATTGAAATATTTCAATTTAAAGAAATAAATTCGTTAAAAAAAGAAAAATGGTTTTTAGGTTCACAAAACTTATATACAAAAGAAATTATTAAACATAAAATTTGCATAAGTAATAAAAATATTTTGGATAACATTAAAGTAATAACCTTAAAGTAATAAATAGAAAGTAATAATAAAAGTAATATAATAAAATCAATGGTACCATTTTCATCATAAAAAATTGCCTTAATTAAAAATGGCAATAAAGAACCTGCATTTTTTTTAAAATCCCAAAAAATATTTTAAATTCTATAAATCTTATACCCTAATAAATTTTTAAAAATTCAATTTTTTCATCTTTTTCCAGTTTGTTAAATTTTAAATCCAGGGTTGCTACGAATTCAGCATTTCAAAATTCCCTGACTTTTCAAAGTTTTCCAGACTATTTTTTTAAATTCCCTGACCAAATTAGTTAGTTATTGTTTGCTTTTTTGTTTTCTAACATTTTCAAAATATTTTCTTTTTAAATATTTTCAATTTTAAAATTAATGTATTGAACATCAATGAATGCTTGCAAAGAATTTTATCAAAAAATTTGAGAATAATTCAATACCTTCGAAGAATTTGTTTTAATTTTTTTTTTTAATGAAGTTTCATAAATAATTTTAATTGATAATTTTCAAAATAATTAAATTTCAACAACAATTTATTTTAAATTTCTAAAATAATCGTGTTTCGTAATAATTGAAATTAAAAATTTAATAATGAAATTTTATTAACATTTCTAGAAAAATATTGATTATGTCGATGTTATTAATAATTATAATTAATAATCATACTGTAAACATTTATTAAAATGTTTGCTGGAAAATTTAACTCTTTCTTAAAAATTAAAAACAATTATTTCTTTCGTGAAATTTTATTACAATTGTATTGAAAATAATTGAATTTTTGAACAGATTTAAATCTAAATTGAAAAAATAGTTAATGAAGTTTTTTAAAATTAGAAGTGAGAATAAAAATGAAAAATTGAAATTCTCGCAATTCAGATACGTCTAATTAATTTTTGAAAAAAATATTTTATAAAATTCCGACATTTTCAGGTTTTCCTTGACCTAAAAAAAATTCCCTGACAATTCCAGGTTTTAAAGGTTTTCCCTGACCGTAGCAACCCTGAAATCTTTCATAAAATCAATAAAATTTCTTTAGTGTAGATTGATAATCATATAAATAGTTAGAAATATAATTAAAAAATAAATATGTAAATAAAAATATATTGTTTCATCTTACCGGAGAAATTATTTTTGAGTTTCTTAAGAACATTCTATTTATTGGACATTAATGTGTGTGTCTGTGTATGTTTTCTTTTTTGTATAATTTAGAATAATCTATTTAACATTTTCCGCCAATACAATTTTGCCGGAAGTAAATTTTCCTTTCTCTGCAATTTTGGATCAAAAATATTGAAATCGTGTTGCCTCAATTTTTCCAAATAATCTGCTGCTATTACGTAAGGCAAGAAAATTGGATAAATCTCTTTCGGCAATTTATTTTTTAGTGATTGAGCCTGAAACAAACGAAATGGTATTTTTAACATTAAAATTAATTTTCAGATTAAAATTTTTTAAAAATCCACTTATTGACTATTTAAGTACTATTATTTATTATTTTCAAAAATGTTAAGGAAACTCTTTGAAGCAATTAAATTAATAATATCAATAAAATTCTCCTTTATTTTAGTTTCTAGCAACACGTTCCAATGTTCCCCGAGTCCGAAAAATATGTGCTCCATGGAAGTAAAAAACTTTGATAAAATTTATTTTGTATTGAATTTAATTAAATAATTATTATTATTTCTAAACTAACGAATTATTACCTTTTGCAAATGTGAATTTGCGCAAGAAGAAACTTGAAAAAGTGTTTCCTTTAATTCCTGACTCGATTCACATCGAAAAAGTGATTTCGCAGAAACCTTATTTTTCTCAATTAAATCCATTGGTAACACGATAATGTTTTTTTGCGAATAATATGGAATTGCTCGTATTAATGTGATAATTCCACAAGCTTTACCCAAATGACTCGCAAAATGATCACAATTTAAATCTTTTGTACCATTTGCTTCGAGTAATAAATAAATAATTGACGAAAATGCATTCTCCGCATATTTCTCTATTGTCGATAAATCATTAAATCGTGAATTTTCCAATTTTGCATATCTCGCATCAATGAGACGCTTAAAATAATGTTTCGATAGTTTGTGTTGCTTCAAAATCTGTAAAATTAAAGAAGAAAACATTTAGAGAAAAAATTAGATATCGCAAAAGATATTTTTCTTTTTGTATTTTACTTGTGCCTTTTAATTAATAATTTTAATTATTTAATTTTTAAAAATCTTCTCTCCTTTGTTAACCTTTTTAATTTTATTTTATATTATATTTGTTTGTATTTATAAATAATTGAATGTTTGCGCAGAATTTTATGAAAATTTTTTTTAATAAGTGAATCCTTTTGAAAACCCTTTTGAAACCCTTTGAAGTTCATCTATATGTATAAAAATTGAAAAACACAATTCGTTTAAAATTCATTTAATATTGAAATATTTAAATTGAAATCATTCATTAAATAAATTATAAGTAATAATTTTATCACAGTTGTTCAAGAATTAAGTTATTTAAAAAGAAATTGTCAGAAATTAAAGGTTTTTTAATTAAAATTCTTGGTAATTTCATGGTTTATAAGTCAAACAAAAAGAAGACCAAAAAACCCTGTCTACGTTTACTTACTTTTTTTGTTTGTTAATTTTTAATAAACTTACCCTGTGTAATTCTAAAGCAGTAGGCGTTTTTGGCGGTAAATCATTGTAAATATTGTTTATTGTATCGTCCCAAAATTTCAGTCTCATTAAACCATTTCTTTTGTCTTGCACATGATCCTCAACAGTCGCTATTTCAACATTAAAAGCACGAATAGCAAAAGCTGCCGATCTTATTTCACTTTGCAAAAGTAGATTGCACAGAAAACCTTCGTAGTCATGTTTTCTGCAAGAAAAAAGAACAAATTAACATAAAACTAAAATAAATCTTAATTATCAATATTAATTTAATTTTAAATCATGAAAATTAATTACAATTCTAAAATATTATAATTATTACGTTATATATTATAAATATAAATTATAATTAATTATGACTTTAAACTAAATATATAATTGATTATAACTAAAAAATATTATAATTAACAATGACATTATACGTGTATTATTAATAAATAATAATTTATTATTATAATTGTAAACTATTATAATTAATTATGTTTATTTACTAAATTAAAATTATTTTCTACATGTTTTCTATTTAAATAAATTTATCGCATAAATATAACATTTATTAAACGAATCAAAACAACAAAACTCTTGAAAAGAGAACATAACCTCACTTTCAAATTAAAATTATTTCCTACATGTTTTCTATTTAAATAAATTAAATAAATTTATCATAAATATAATATTTATTAAACGAATCAAAACATCAAAACTCTTGAAAAGAGAACGTAACCTCACTTTCGTAATAATGATAACAGTGCGTGTGAACAATAAAAAATAAAATCAGAAAAATAGACATTAAAATAATCCCACTCACTTGACTAAATTCAAACAATATTCGCTTGGCGATTGTTTTATTGTTGACATTAAACGAGTGCATTGTTTCTGCAAATTTATAATTAAACACCGCTGTCCACTTTTCCATAACAAATAACACGGTATTCGCATATCGATAATCGATATAATATCGTCTGCTAGATAATCGAAAATTTACAAGGTTGTGTAGTTACAGTAACTATTTTCTTCAAACTCAAATCATTCCCAACCCTCTCCTGAACATTTTTTAAAAATTCAAATTATATTTATTTTTACCAACTAACTTTATTTTTCTATCAACAATTTATTATGCATAGAAAACTTATTTTTAAAAATATTTTATTGTTGAAAAGATTAATAATTATTAAAAAGAACTAATAAAATTTATTTTTACCCGTTTTTTCAAATGCATTCGAGAGACTACCATTCGATATATCGTACTGAATTCACAATCGATATTAAAAGCGGTTTGTGTCGATAATATTCATAACCTCCAAAAAATTAATGACGATATTAAACGAAGAAAAATATATTACATGCAGGAGATCGTTTGGACAATATGGAGGAACAAGTTTATTTATATAATTCAACAATTTGTCGATTGTGTGCGACAGACAGTGAAAATGGAGAATCTCTATTTTCTGATGACATAGAGAAACCGGATATAAGCACAATGGTTAATCGTTATTTACCACTAAAGGTATATAAATAAGAGCATCCATGTTTTTTCCGTCAATCAACATTTCTCTCTTCTATCTCTATGCATTAAAAATCAGACTTCTACTTGACTTCCTATTTTATTAATTGATTACAAAAAAAGGGCCTACATTTGATTTTCGTTGTACTCCCATCAAAATCCAAAATAAATAACAATTTAAATGCATTTTTCTTTTAAACAAACAAATTTCTCATTAACAATAAATGATCGATCGTTTTTCTTTTTTAATAAAAAAATTGACGAATTCTCAAAATTCATAACCTCAGTTTTCATTTTTAAGAAGAAAGAAACATTTTACGGAAATAATCATTTTTCTATTTTAAACATTTTGTATTAAAATTATAATAGATTTGGGTAAAAATTCGAAAACAATGTTTCCAAATTTCATTTTATTTAAAACAACAACTTTTATTCTTATTATTATTATTATAAGTGTTTGAAAAAATGCAATTATTAAAACATTTTTGGAAAAATTTTCGCAGGAATTCAATTATTTTCATAAATAACAAAATTCTTTGTTGAAATTAAAATATTTTAATAAAATTTTCATTGGAATTTAAATAGTTTTAAAGAAAATTTGTCAACAGAAATCAATTATTTAAAATATTTCAATCAAATTCTCTCTAAGACAATAATTCTCTGCTTTCTATCATTTTTATAACATTAGTTTATAAGAATGGAATTATTTCTAATAAAATTTTAATTAAATTATATTAGAAGTAATTTAATTATTCTTTTAAATTTTCCTAAGAATAATTCAAAAAAATTTAATTATTTCTTAAAATTTTGATAAAATTCTTCGCAAGAATTCAATTATTAAAGTGAAAAAGCCATTTGTGTTTTATTTCAAAACTATTAAAACTGATTTATCAGCCATTTTGAATATAAATACTATTAGTTAATACGCAACTTTTGATTCCAGTTTGGATGTTATATTTTTTAATAATATATTTTTTATTGTAATTTTAATTTTTGATTTGCGCTGCGTAAAAGTTTTCGATGAACTTTTCAAACATATTTCAACCTGTTTAAGTGAACAGGTAATAAAAAAATTTAACAATTAAAATATTTGTTGATTTTAATTTATTGTTTTCTCTCTTTAACTTCTGAACTAAAAATAAAAAAACGGGGCAAATGTGAGTAGTACTCTCACTGAAATGGCGGGTTCCGTACACGAATATTTAAACAGTACTTGCAACTTTTCGTACTTTTTTAAATTTAGTTATTGAATGCGAAGCCTGTTATAAGTATTTAATATTATTGTTATTTCTATTTTTGTTATAATTATTATTTAATTTTTACACTATCTTTTACTGCAGCTTTAATTTTGTCATTGTATATTTTAGATCCAAAATGATGGGAAATTGCCGCAAACAATTTGTCCTGGTTGCAATATACAGTTGGAATCGACAATTCAATTTTTCGATTTGGTTGTTGAGGGGCAAAAGAAAATTCGCGATCTTTGGAAACAACAAATTGAACATGAACGAAAGGCGAAACGTGAAATGGAACGTTCAAGACGCGATGAAATTGAATTAGCGCAAGAGGAAATTCAACAAACGGAAATTGTAGAAAATTCAGAAAATAATGATAATCAAATTGTTGAGAGTGTCGAAATTTCCGTAGTCGATAATCAGGAAAAGAATCTGGAGAATAGTGGAAATAATGACGATGATGATAATAATGAGGATGATGACGATAATGAAAATCTCGATCAACAAATTTACATTAACAGTATAACAATTTAATAATCACTAAATCATTATTATTTCTTAATTAATAAATATACAGTAAATTAATATATTCTTAAATTATAATAATATGATAAATAATAGATTATCAAAAATAATTTTAATCCCAATTTATTAATTTTAATTTTAATTTTCATTTAATAATTTCAATTTCAATTCAACAATTAAAATTTTTTATTTCAGTTATGCCTGATGGTTCAATGTACGCTTCCGACCATGAAGTGCGCCTTCAAATGGAAGGTTTAGATAAACCAAGAAGAAAACGAGGGCGACCCCCAAAAATCGAAATTAAGGTATTTAAGAACAAAATTATATTTGAAAATTTCCTAAATTCTATAAAACAGATTTTTTTGCTGCAGAAATAAATTATGTTTTTGTAAAAAGAACAACTTAAAAAAAACTTTAATAACTGCAAAAAATTAAATTCTTTCAGAAAATTTAATTAAAATTGTATTGAAAATAATTAAATACTTATAAAGAATTATATCAAAATTTTTCTAGGTGACCGTTGAACGGAGAATTTTGATTTTTTTCATTAAAACCTGTTTTCTTAAATAAAAAAAAACACTGGTTATTTTGTAAGAAGAATTCATGAGAAAATTTTGAATTTTGATGTTCAACACAACAGCTATTAATAAAAAAGAAAATATTCAATTTAATCTTAAATTCTTTATATTTCTAACAACAATTGAATTTTACATATTTGAAATTCAATTTATTTAAAAAATATTTTTAATTTTATTTGAAAATTCAAAAAATAATTTATTTTTTAAAAATAATATATGAAAACTATAGGAAAACTGGCTATTTAATTTATTTATACAATATACAATTTACAGGGTGTCTGCTAACCGGGAATTTAATTTAACCGGGAAAAACCGAGAATTAAACGGAATTTTTATACAAAACCGGGAATTTTTTCCACCAAAATTGAAAAAAGTTTTATTATTTTAATTTGTTTTTAAAAAAATTACTTTTTATTTTAATTTTTATAGATATTTATACTCTTCTCTAACTTTGAATTAGTTAAAAAAAATTAATTTGATAGTAAAAGTCAGGCACTAATTCAAAAAGATTATGTAAATAAATTTTAAAAAATTATGGAGTTAATAGAAATATTGTGAAATTCGACTGAAAATATGTAATTGAATTTGTTAAAGAATTTCTTTAGAAACTTTTTAACAAATAAAATTTTCAAAGTATTTAAATTTAATAATTAATAATTGGATTTTATAGTCACATTTTATTGAATTCATGTTTCTTAGTGCGAAAATTAATAATTAAAATTTTTATTAGTTAATTTAGAAAAACGATATGCACTTCAAAATTTTTGTTAAAATTGCATTCTCACAAATTTTTTTTTTAAATTCTGAAAAATAAAATTGTTGAAATTTTTCAATTCCATTGTTTCAAGATAATTTAATTTTTCTAAACAAATAGTTGAAAATTTTTGAAATCATTGAAATTTCTTTACATTTTTTTTTGAAAAATAAATTAATTCTTTCAAAGAATTTTAATTTAAATTTTTCGAAAAAAATTAAGGGAAGTTAGTGACCGTAATTATAATTTTATTTTTAAAATATAAACTCCCTCTTAAAGTTTTAAATCCATTTTTTGCTTCTAAAAATTATATTATTCTATTATTATTCAATAGTTATAATTATTTAACTTCTCTTAAATTTAAAAAATTTTTAATTTCTGAATGTTCAAATGAATGATATTTATCATTTCTTAAGCAAATTTAATGTTTAGTACTTATTAAGTAAATAATTAATTATCACTGCTTTTTTTTAAATTGTAATAAAATTCTTCACAGGAGTTAAATTATTTTCATAAATAATATCATTATTTGGAAGGATTTCAATTATTTTTGTAAATAGTACAATTCTTTGCAGAAATTCAATTATTATCAATAGAATTGTAATAAACTTGAAAAAGAAAATTTCCAATTATAATTATAAAAAGACAAAATTATTTTTAAGAAATTGAAAAAATTATTTTCCAAATTTTCAATTAGAATTATTTATTTATGTTCGAAATCAAATTTAAATTTTATGAGGAAAGAAAACCGGGAAAAAATTAGTAGAATGAAAATAGTAGACACCCTGAATTTATTGCAATTACAATTCATTTATACAAGTTTTGAATACTTTCAGATAGATAATTAAAAAAAATTTAACATTAATAAAATTCTTGAAAACAGTTCAATTATTATCAAAAAATTTAATAAGATTTTCGTAAAATTCTTTGCATGGGGTTCAATTATTTATTTATTTTCAATACAATTTTCATTAACTTCGTTGAAAAAATTTCAGAAATTTAATTGTTTACATACATATATAATAAGAATTCTTCACAGAAAGAAATTAAAGTAAATAAAAAATTGTCAACGTAAAGTTAATAAACAATTTGTTTCTCATTTAACAGGCAGAGGTTTTAGAAGAAATTACAGAAGAGACAAGTCAGGGTGAAGAGGAAAAACAAGATGAGGATTTGGAAGAAGAGGACGATGGAACAGGAAGGAGACGTCGAAAGAGAAAAATTCCCGAAAGGTGAAAATAAAAAGAAACAAAGAAATAATTTTTCTTATCATTAAAAAATTAAAATTTTTCTTTAGATTCAAAGAAGCCGTTCAGGGCAAGGAGCTTGATCGAATTTTCAAGGAGGAGGGCGTGTTTGATGAAGGCGATTACGATGAGGATGAGGATTATTTCGACGAATTTGATGAATTTAAAGCAGTAACGACGCCCGATGGAAATGAAATTATTGGCCATTTAGAGACTGAGGAGGGTAAAGATTTAGGGGAATTAGTTGTGATTAATCGAAATCGTGGACGCGGGCGACCAAAGAGGAAAAAAAATAAATATTACTGCAATATTTGCGGAAAAGGATTTCATCAAATTAGCAAATACGCAACACACAAGTATAAATTTAATTTCGTTAAATTTAAAAAGATTTTCTTAAATTCGAATTACAATGTAATTATAAAAAATTAACTATAATTATAATTTACAGACCGTAAATAATTTCTTGTTTGCAGATCATTACACAAAAATATAAAATACAAATGCGTGGAGTGTGGGAGACAATTTTCGAATGAGGACAATTTTCGTTTACATCAAAAGACAACATCGCACGTTGGACGCGAGATTCTCGAGATTGTCAATGAAATTATTAAACCATTGGAAAATGTTGTTGCGAGCACTGAAGCGATCGTCTCAACAAAAGATGAAACAACCGAAATTATTTCCTCATCATTGAATAAAAAGAATATTGAAAATATAATTTTAGCGAATACTGAGGAAATAGCGGCGAAAGAAGTGTTTCTTGAAACAACAGTTGAAGACAATTCACAAGGTGAAAAATTGGATAAAGTTGTTTCATCGCAAGAAGAAAAATCCGAAGTAACGTGCTCGCAATGTTCTCAATCGTTTAACGCCGAGGAAGAACGCGAGTCACACGAGAAAACGCACGATCACGCCGACGATAAAGAATCTTCACCGGTACTTATTTTTTATTATATAATTAATTTTTGTTTACAAACGGTTTTTTTAAATTCATCTTATTTTTTGATGGAATCCTTCAGTTTAAAAAAGACTCCTGATTATAATTATTTTTAATTATTTTACATTTCATTATTAAGTTAATATTAAATTATAGTTAAGTTCAATTTAACTTGTAATAACATTAAAATCGATGACTTTAATTAATTTATAAGTTAAAAATAAACTGTAATTATAATTAAGTAAATTTAATATATGTGACCAGACGCGGTGAAAGGGACCTTACGTCAAAAAAATAGTTTTGAACTATTAATGTCGTTTTATGATTTAAAAGAATTTAGATAAAATGGTATTAAAAACACAAAATTATTATTATTTTTTTTTTTTGACGTAAGGTCCTTTTCACCGCGTTATGACACATATGGTCAATATCGCGGAAAACGAAACTTTTGTAACGTAACAGTCTTTTTAAAATGTTCATAACTTTTAAATAATAAATTCTACAAATTTTATTTATCCCAAATGTCTCTATAATTCTAATTAAATGACTAAATGGATTAATGAAGAAATTTTTATTTTGAAGAATGGAAAAAATGAAAAGGGATTTCCGTGTGATATTTGTGGAAAAGTATTAAATCATCCGAGTTCAATTTTATATCATCGTGAGGCAGAGCACAATAATGGAAGGCGATTTGTATGCAATAAATGTGGCAAGAGTTTTAAGCACAAACAACTTTTGCAAAGGCATCAACTTGTACATTCCGAGGAACGTCCCTATCTTTGTAAGCATTGCAATGCAAGTTTCAAGACAAAGGCAAATCTTCTCAACCATCAATCAACACACACGGGGGAGAAAAAATATTTCTGCGATATTTGCGGACAACAATTTGCCCACAAAACTAGTCTCACACTACATCACAGGTAAATTAATAAATTTATTATTTACTTCATTAATATTAATTAGAAAATGTTACACACCCAAAACAAGATATTTAATTTTATTATTATTATTTCTTAAAAATTTAAAGAAAAATATTATCAATCCTCCAAGTCAAATCATAATTAAAAACAACTTTTTAAGTTTCAACAGCTCTGCTGTTCTCTTCAGAAACGAAATTAAACGTTGCATAAAAAGAGCTTGTAATCAATCCAAACGATTGCAAATCCACTAAATTTTTATTTTCATTATCTATTATTATTATTATTATATTATGCAAATTAAAAAGTTTTTTATTACGGTCAAACCATTATATTTCGAATAAAGTCAATGCGGCCTAATTTAAAAAAAATTGATACTTTTAGAAATGAATCTGTATTATCTCTGAAGAACGAAATGAAAAAAATTATATTAAAATATTTATTACTTTTCTTAAAATATGGGTGTAAAGTGGAGACTGTGTGGAAAAATGGCACTTTTTTAGAAATTTTGAAAATATTTAAAAAATTATTGAAAAATTCTTAAAAGTGCAAAAAGATTTATTGATTCATGTTTGAAATTAGTTGATTAATTATTCTTAAATAAAAAACTAGTGAAATTATAAAAATAATAGATAAAATATGTTTTTAAAGTCGATCCGCCAAATAATTTTGACGTTATTATCAATTAATTACGAGAAGGGGGAATCATTGAATTTAATAAAAACTCATCAAATATAGAGTATTTTTGATGAACTTTCAGGATTTCTTAGCACTTTTTTAATTTTTCCTTTAAATATACAAGAAATATTGAGTTGAAAGTACGCGATTTCCGAATAGTTGTGTACTTTACAACTTAATAACTCCGTTAAAGAAAAATAAAAAATTTAGCGCTTTCACAACTTCTAAATCACAACGATATCTATACACTCAAAAATTATCGTTTTGGTCCCGGGTCTAATTTAAAAAATACAAAGGTTTAAAAATTGGACACTTTTTCAGGTTAAAGCTATTTATATTCTTTTCATTGAAATTGGGTTTATTGTTGTTAATCACGTTCCGATCATAGTGTTTAAATTAAAAGCCAACTTCAATTAAAAGAAAATAAATATTTTTAACCTAAAAAAGTGTACATTTTTATCTTTGTATTTTTTAAATTAGACCCGGGACCAAAACGTAAATTTTTGAATGTATAGATGAAGGGTGGCATGACAAAAGGGGTCAAGCAACAATTTCATGATTTTACAGGAAACAAAAATAAAACATTTAAAAATTTTTCTGGGCATTTAAGAAAAATCTAAAAAAAAACCGTTTCGAGATATTATTTCGCTTTACCAGTGGAAATACAATTTATGGAGATAAACCTACAGATTAGTGAGAAAAATAAGTAAAAGTGGACCATTTTGGGGTTACGTCAAATGCCCATATTTTCTTTTAAAATTAATTGTTAAAAAAATATAAAGTTTAAAGAAAAACTAAAAAATTGGTTTGTTAATTTTGAATTGATGAATTAAATGCAAAACAGTTTGCTTCAAAGAAGTTGCTTGTTTTCAAGAAAAATATAAATTAAATACTTATTTTTAAAAGTAAACAGTAACGAAATTTTCAAATGCAATCTACAATCAGGAATATTTAAAAATTAACTGAAGAATAACATTTAGGTTGTTGAAAATTAAATGATGGATAAAACTATTTCTAAATAGACATAAAATCTTCTAGCAAAATTTAATATTATATTTAATAATATTAAAAATAAGGAATATTTTTAACCATATTAACCTATTCATAATAGTATTCATTTCTTTTGTTTTTTAACTGAATTGCATTGTAAGTAGAAATTTAGGCTATTTTTTTAGTCTTATTTTTATTAAAAACGAGTTTAAAAAGACAATTTACAAGAAAATCCTTTTACAGAAATGTGTAAAAGAATTTACTTGATTTGTTTATAAAAAAATCTCAATTTCGAAAAATTGTGGCTTGACCCCTTTTGTCATGCCACCCTTCAGATATCGTTGTGATTTAAAAGTTGTAAAAGTGCCAAATTTTTTTATTTTTCTTTAACAAAGTTATTAAGTTGTAAAGTACGAAACTATTTGGAAATCGCGTACTTTTAACTCAATATTTCTTGTATATTTGAAAGAAAAATAAAAAAGTGCTAAGAAATCCTGAAAGTTCATCAAAAATACTCTATATTCGGTGAGTTTTTATTTAATTCAATAATTCCCCCTTTCGTAATTAATCGATAAAAACGTGAAACTTAGGTTATTTGGCGGATCGACTTTAAAAACCTATTTTATCTATAATTTTGATATTTTTACTATGTAGTTTTTTTTATTTTAGAATAATTAATCAACTAATCTTAAACATGAATCAATAAATCTTTTTGCACTTTTAAGAATTTTTCAATAATTTTTAAAATATTTTTTTAATTTCTAAAAAGGTGCTATTTTTTTTGCAAAGTGTCTACTTTACACCCATATTTTAAGAAAGTAATAAATATTTTAATATAATTTTTTTCATTTCGTTCTTCAGAGATAATACAGATTCATTTCAAAAAGTATCAATTTTTTTTAAATTAGGCCGCATTGACTTTATTCGAAATATAATGGTTTGACCCAAAATTTTTTATTATTAAATATCAAGTTCAATTTTTGAATATATTCAGATTCAAAATTTGAAAAATTTACTTATATATTAGCTAATAAATTATTATTAATATTAATAATAAAATTCTTTACAAAACAATTTTATTAAAATTTCCCTAAGGAATTCCTCTCCTAATAGATCAACTTGTAGTTTCTAGAGCGGTATAAAATTCGAACTGAATCGAGTTTTGTTCGGTTTTGGAGCGCTAAAATATCGAATTTTTCGACATTTAACTCAGTCCAGTTCGAATATCAAAAAATCGATATTCGAGTTAGCCGACTTTTCGACATCCAACATTTCGGCACTTTACCGAACAAAACTCAATTCGAATTACATTTTGCACAGCTCTAGTATTCTCTCTAATTTTAACTAAAATTGGCATATTTTTAATGAAATTATAATAAAAAATTGACGATTGCATAGTTCATCTGCGCCTATATTTTGCCTTTTTATGGATTTTCCATTCTCTTTCTTTGTACCGCAGAGAAGTCACATCTGTTTTTTTCCAAAACGGAAAAACAGCGTTTGCTACAAAAATTTAATTTTGTTTTTCTCTAACTTTCTCCTTATTTCCAGACAAAATTTTGATTTTTTCCCTGACCCTAAAGAATATTCTGCTTCAATATAAAAATTATCAGACACTCAAAACAATGTTCCATTATGTACATATATATTTACAAATTTATCTAATTGTAATAAAAAACATATGAAAAACATATGATTAATTTAATTTAAAAAATATTAAATTATTTACAAACATTTTAATAAAATCCTTTGCAAGAATTAAATTGTTTTTATAAGTAATACAATTTTTCACACGAATTCAATTATTTCAGAAAATATAATAAAATAATTGAATCTATGTTAAAAATTTAATTATTTTTGAAAATAATTAAATGGTTGCGTAGAATTTGATGATTTTTAATCATTAATAAAATATATATTACAAAATTAAATAAAACTAATTTTAGAAGAACTTGGATTATTAAAATATTTTGAAAATCTAATGTAAGTTCTTTAGTTTTTGCTTCCTCCTCAAAAGAAAGCTTTGCATTCGTGACGATTTTCAATTTTTCAAAAGAAGGTTATATGGACTCATTTTTGTCTAGAATGTCAGTCCATTGACTTTGGGGGCTGTTGCGACTATATTTTTAGTAAATCTGGTTTCAAAATATGAATTAGGATTCGAAGCAAATAATATACAAATATATTATTTTTAATTAATTAATTAATCGAAATTATAAAATCTTTTCTGAAAAAAATATTCTATTCTTTTGCAGTCTAAAACTTTTTTCTCACTACTCGTTTTTGAAATGTTTTACGCTTCTGGTAAGTTCTGATATATGACCTAAAATAGTCAGTGGAGTGACCCGTGTATATGAAATTCTGAGCAAATGTCCAGATGTATGTGTGTGGATTGTCCTAAAATTTTGTAAAATTTATAAAATTAATAGGTTGCTGTTTATATTTTTTGCAAAAAGTTCAAATTTTGAATTTTTTGAAATTGTTATAATTTTACTTTAAAATAATTACTAACAATAAAAGATTAAGCAATTGGCACATAGTACATTGAGAAAGTTAAATGATCATGAAATGAACAACTTGTTTGTATTAAATCCATTCAAAATTGAAATTTTCTATAATATCAAAGTAAAACCTTTTGAAGTTTATTTATTTATGAAAATTGTAAGCTCAACTCTTTTAAAATTCAATAAATTTAGAAATATTTAAGTAAATTATTCATGAAATAATTTAAAAGTAATAATTTTGTGATTGTTCTTTAAGAATTAATTTATTTAATTAGGTATTATTAATGTCAGAGAGAGAAAAAATTGAAGGTTTTGTATTAGAATTCGCGGTAATTTCATAGATTATGAGGCAAACAAAAAAGACGACAAAATTCAGAATTTTCTTATGAATCCTAAAAATTTACTTTTTTTTAGAACTGTAATAAAAATTCTTGACTTTTTCCTGAATTCCTTGACCTGTGGCCTTCCTGGGCAAAAAGAATAATTAAATTGATTCTAAAAACATTTTTGAAACGTCAGAGACAACAATCAGGGTGTCTACTATTTTCATTCAAAAAAATTCCCGGTTTTTCCCGGCCATGGCCTAATTTTTTCCCAGTTTTCTTTTCTCATACAATTTAAATTTAAATTAGATTTCGAACATAAATAAATAATTCTAATTGCAAATTTGGAAAATAATTTTTTCAATTTCTTAAAAATAATCTTGTCTTTTTATAATTATAATTGGAAATTTTCTTTTTCAAGTTTATTACAATTCTATTGATAATAATTGAATTTCTGCAAAGAATTTTACTATTTACAAAAATAATTGAAATCCTTCCAAATAATGATATTATTTATGAAAATAATTTAATTCCTGTGAAGAATTTTATTACAATTTAAAAAAAAACAGTGATAATTAATTATTTACTTAATAAGTAATAAACATTAAATTTGCTTAAGAAATGATAATTATCATTTATTTGAACATTCAGAAATTTGAAATTATAAAAATTTAAGAGAAGTTCAATAATTATAACTATTGAATAATAATAGAATAATATAATTTTTAAAAGCTAAAAATTGATTTAAAACTTCAAGAGGGACTTTATATTTTAAAAATAAAATTATAATTACGGTCACTAACATCCCTTGATTACTTTCGAAAAATTTGAATTAAAATTCTCTCAAAGAATTAAATTATTTTTAATTTATATTATATTATTATATTATTTTTTTTATATTTTTCAAAGAAAATGTAAAGAAATTTCAATTGTTTGTTTAGAAAAATTAAATTATCTTGAAACAATGGAATTGAAAAATTTCAACAATTTAATTTTTCAGAATTAAAAAAAAAATTGCGAGAATTCAATTTTAATAAAAAATTTGAAGTGCATATCGTTTTTTTAAATTAACTTTTCAAACCGTTTCACCGTCAAAAAAATCGCAAGAAAATAGATTTTCTAATAATTTTTATCGTATAAAACTTTAATTGTTTATAATATATTATGCACTAATTCAATAGAGAATTTCATGAGCTCTCTATTGCTATTTTTATTATATTAAATTTCTGCCAATTTTCGTAGAGAAATTCCTGTTTGAAATGTTAAACTCTTAATACCTCAAAACACCCCCCGACGATTTTTATCAAAATTATATGAAAATAAAGCGTAAATTCCCTAGTTTCTATTCCCATTTGATATATTATGAATATTTTATAGGATTAAAAGAAAAAAAATTGTTTAAAAAATGTGTTTTTGAAAAATTTGACAAATAATACGAAGTTGAATGTAAGTTGAATGGGTTAAGTTTCAACTTCGTACTATTTGTCAAATTTTTTTAAAAACACATTTTTTAAACAATTTTTTTCTATTAATCCTATAAAATATTCATAATATATCAAATGGAAATAGAAACTAGGGAATTTACGCTTTATTTTCATATAATTTTGATAAAAATCGCCGGAGGGATGTTTTGAGAATATTAAGAGTTTAACATTTCAAACAGCAATTTCTCTTCGAAATTGGCAGAAATTTAATATAATAAAAATAGCAATAGAAAGCTCATGAAATTCTCTATTAAATTAGTGTATAATATATTTTAAACAATTAAAGTTTTATATAATAAAAATTATTAGAAAATCTATCTCGTTGCGATTGTTTTTTGTCAGTGGAACGGTTTGAAATGAAATGCCTCATAAATTCATTAAAATGTGACTATAAATTCCAATTATTAATTATTAAATTAAAATACATTCAAAAATTTATATATATTTCACAATATTTCTATTAACTCCGTAATTTTTTAAAATTTATTTACATAATCTGTTTGAATTAGTGCCTGACTTTTACTATCAAATTAATTTTTTGTAACTAACTCAAAGTTAGAAAGAGTATAAATATCTATAAAAATTGAAATAAAAAGTAATTTTTTTAAAAACAAATTAAAATAATAAAACTTTTTTTAATTTTGGTGAAAAAATTCCCGGTTTTGTATAAAAATCCCGGATTTCACGGTTAGTAGACACCCTGAACAATATATGATTTTAATTCAAACTAGAGCCAACTTTCTATTTCGGAGTGTGTCTAGTATTGTGAGACGCTTCCAGATTTGAGAATCGATTTTTTTAACACTTAATATTAAAAAGCCGATTGGTTTTGTTAGAATTTCTTTCACTCTTCTAACGAAGCTTAGGGATTATTTGAGAAAGTATTCACACACAAATTATAAGAACACATAAAATTTATTAAATAGTTACTGCAGTTAAAATATTAAAATGTTAAGTAGTTATAAATAATATAAATTACGCAGCTTACTGCCTTTCGCATAATACACGTTTACGAACATTATCGACAAACACAACCTTTCTCATCGCCCATGCGAATCTATCTATTTTCCCTCGTCTTCATTTCCCTCCAATTCTGCGATAAGGTTTATCGCCAAACTTTTCTCTAAATGACATGCGTTAATATTTCCTCAAAAACGGAAATAGGAGTTTATTTACGAAATTAATTTAAATTCAAAATAAATCTTTAACAGTTTATATAAAAAAACATTTTGTTTTATATGAGCCAACTTTTGCATGTACACCGAAGCGGATATATGTGTCGAAGACAAATTAGATGTCAACACTGTGTGTGAGAATAGACTAAAGAGCGTTTCTTCAATATTGCAAAGTACTTTTTTCCAATTTAATTAATTGGAGAAGGTCAATGTTATTCATTTTCATTTAGTATTTTCTTTATATTTTTGTCAAACCAAAACTCATAATTTTATTGAGTCTTTTATACATAAATTCTTTCTATGCTGTATTTATTGCTTTTTGACTCATCGTTTACAAAACAACATGTGACTTTACAGTCACACTATCTAAATCTTGTTTTGATTTTTTTCTCGTATTTTCGGACATGTCAAGTGGAAGAAAGTCAACCGAATCAGAAGAAATCAATTTTGATGCTCTTGTTGAAGCTATTAAATTGTGTTTATTGGAAAATAAAAGCATCCGATCAACTGCCCGTGAACATAACCTTGATAAAAGTACTTTGCAGCGCTACATAAATAAAGTAAAAGCTCATTTTGGGGATATTTCTTCGGTTGAGAGGAATGTATTTTTGGAATTCATCCAATCTTGCAGCAGAAAAATTCCATCAAATATGGTATGTTTTTCTCTCTTCCACTGTGTCTTTTCTTCCATAATGAGTGTTTCTTAATACATTTTTTTATGACAGGTTTTTTCTCTTGCGCAAGAAAAAATTCTTGTAGGCTATATCCTAAAGTGCGTTAATCCTTATTGTGGCCTAAGCATGAATGATTTGAGGGAATTGGCGTTCCAGTTAGCAAAAAAGCTCAACCTCAAATATCCGCTTCATTGGAATAAGTCATCAAAAGTTGGACAAAAGTGGTGTTATCTTTTTATGAAACGTCATCCGGAACTAAAGCTCAAAACGGAAATTGCTCCGCTCAATCCTAATATCTTTAGCGTTGATGAATATATTGCAGCCGTTACTGAGGCTGGTCTCGGCGAAGATAATGAGCTACAAATTGTTGTTGATCCTTTGAATATCGATTCTGAAAAAGTGATTATACCGGAAGCAATTCAACCATCAGCATCACCAGGAGCATCAAATATGACACATGGCACTAGGTGTTTATCGGTTTTAGACGTAATTGGACCATTGCAAGCAGCTGCTCCCAAAAAGCTGTTGAATCGTGGTCGAAAGGCGGTGAAAAGCTGCGAGCTATCTTCTGAAAACAATGTTATTCTCAAAGAGAAAGCAGCGAATAAGGTAGCGACAGCGACGAAAAGAGCAGCAACAGGAAAGAAGAAAGCAAGAACATTAGCTAAGCGCCCTAAAGCAAGCATTTCACCTCTATCTGATGATGATGATGATGGTAGCGATTTTTGCATACTTTGCTCAAAGTTGTTACCAAAGAAATTGACCGCATTTAACTCTGTCAACTGCAACTCATGCCAACGTCCTGTTCATTTAAAGTGTGCGAACATGCGCACAAGTTATTTCACTTGCGTACATTGCGACAGCGATCAAGATGAAGGAGACTGAATAAAAATTATTTAGTATATAATATATATTATTAATATATTTAACTATTTATACCAAACATAACGTTTTATACCAAACTTCAGAAATTTTACCAATTTTTTTTATGTCTGTTAACTGGACACATTTTTTTTTTGTAGGCAAAGAAAGATGTAATCGGAAAATTCTTCGCAAAATTCTTCGAGTTTATCTAAACACTACAATTTCCTTAAATAAAAGTTGCGTATTTAAGTTGCTTTTCAAACGGTGTATTTCATTTACAATTTCATTTACCCATTATTACAATTTATAGATCAAAAATAAAACACGTCTCACAACTAGACACACACCCCTAACATTTCTAGAAAAAACAAAGAAAAGAATTTATATTAAACTCAACATATACCTCTTTGTCGTAATTAACTTTAAACATCTGTAAAAGTTAAAAATTTCATTAAAATTCGTCGAAAAAATTCAATATTATTAAATAAATTCATTTATTTAATAAACTATTTATTTTTGTATTTAAAAATTGAATTCTTATAGAATTTTCTTATAAAAAATGATTTAAAAACGAATTTCAGCTAAAATTCGACATAATAATTGAATATATTAAAAGCATTATACCATGAATTATTAGAAATAATTGAATTTTGAAAAAGTTTCATTGATTTTTATTTTATTTTCTAAATGTGACGCGCTGCGAAGAAAGGTACCTAAGAAGCAAACGAATTATAGGTTAGGATCGTGTTAGATTTCTCTTGATTAAAAGTTTATTTTTAATTATTTGAATTCGAAATCAATTTTTATTCAATATTTTAGATGTAATCAAGATTTGAAGATCAATAATTTTAAATTAATAATTGATTTTCTTTCTGTATTTTTACTTGAAAAATTGAAAACATAACCTCAAATTTTTTGCTTCTTAGGTACCTTTCTTCAGAGCGCGTCACAAATATTGAATTAAAGAATTTCTGGATAATTAAACTTTCGTAAAATTGAATTGTAAACAAACGTATTTGAAAATTTTTTAGGAACTTTTGAAAAAATTATTAACAATATTTGATAATTGTAAATTTATTTCTTTTAAAAAATTTAATTTACTCCTGAAAAGAATTTTATTAATTATAAAAATAATTGAACTTAATTAAAATTCTGTTATGAATTTTATTATTTATGAAAATAATTGAATTTTGCAACAAATTTTACTACATTTTTTGTAAATAATTGTATTTTTTTAAAAGATTTTATTAAAATAGTATTTTCTAAAAATATTTTAATAAAAATATTTGTGAAATGTAATAGAGTTATGTTCAAAGGATTTTATTTAAATATTTCTAAATAATTTAATATTTTTTGAAAAATTTCATAAAAATTACATTAAAAAAATTAATATAAAATATAAAGATATCGACGACTCCGAGTACTGCAAGTTTTCTACTCTTGGTGATGGATATCTTTATGTTTTAAATTAACATTCTTAGAAATTATTGAATTTCAAAAGTTTTAAATTCGAAATTTTTGAAAATCTTAAATCGCGTTGAATAATAGTGATTAAATATTTACTTAAATATGAAGTTATTGATGTTTTTTTTTAAATGTTATGAATTTGTAAATATAAGTTATAGAACATTGTTTTGAGTGTCTGATAATTTTTAGATTAAATCAGAATATTCTTTAGGGTCAGGGAAAAAGGGAAAATTTTATCTGCAAATTAGGGGAGAGTCAGAGAAAAACAAAATTAAAATTTTGTAGCAACCCTGTTCTTCCGTTTTGAAAAAAAAACATACGTGACTTCTTTGGTACAAAAAAGGAGAATGAGAAATCCATAAAAAGGCAAAGTATTGGCACAGATGAGCTATGCAGTCGTCAATTATTCATTATAATTTTTTTAAAAATATGACAATTATGGTTAATATTAGTGAGACGTACTAGTTGATATATTAGGAGGTGACACGAAATACAATTTAAATTGAACTACATACTTAATTTAAGTTCATTCAATTTAATAATTCCTTAAAAGATTTTAATTATTTTTATTACAATCTGAATAAAATTTCTCGAAGAAGTACAATTTTAAAAATTTTTTTAATAAAATTCTTGGAAATTATCTTCATCTTTTTCTAAAAACCGGCCATGACTGTGATCAAAACAATTTATTTAGTGATTCAGAATAGGAAAAAAATATTAGAGTCTTTCGAAAATTTCTACAATTTTCATATTTCTCCTAAAAAATGTTAAAAACTGTAAAATAGACTTTTCTTAAATTGTCAAAAAATGTATCATTTCCAGGAATTTAATTTAACCGAGAATTAACCGGGAATTTTTTCACTAAAATTAAAAAAAGTTTTATTATTTTAATTTGTTTTTAAAAAAATTACTTTTTATTTTAATTTTTATAGATATTTATACTCTTCTCTAACTTTGAATTAGTTAAAAAAAATGAATTTGATAGTAAAAGTCAGGCACTTATTCAAACAGATTAGGTAAATAAATTTTAAAAAATTATATTATAGAATTTGTTAAAGAATTTCTTCAGAAACTTTTTAACAAATAAAATTTTCAAAGTATTTTAATTTAATAATTAATAATTGGATTTTATAGTCACATTTTAATGAATTCATGTTTTTTAGTGCCAAGATTCATAATTAAAATTTTTATTAGTTAATTTAGAAAAATGATATGCACTTCAAATTATTTATTAAAATTGAATTCTTGCAAATTTTTTTTTAAATTCTAAAAAATAAAATTGTTGAAATTTTTCAATTCCAGTGTTTCAAGATAATTTAATTTTTCTAAACAAATAATTGAAAATTTTTGAAATAATTGAAATTTTTTTACATTTTTTTTTAAAATAATTTAATTCTTTGAAAGAATTTTAATTAAAATTTTTCGAAAATAATCAAGGGAAGTTAGTGACTGTAATTATAATTTTATTTTTGAAATATAAAGTCCCTCTTAAAGTTTTAAATAAATTTTTTTGCTTCTAAAAATTATATTATTTTATTATTATTCAATAGTTATAATTATTGAACTTCTCTTAAATTTTTATAATTTCATACTTCTGAATGTTCAAATAAATTATATTTATCATTTCTTTAGCAAATTTAATGTTCATTACTTATTAAGTAAATAATTAATTATCACTGTTTTTTTTAAATTGTAATAAAATTCTTCATAGGAATTAAATTATTTTCATAAATAATATCATTATTTGGAAGGATTTCAATTATTTTTGGAAATAGTACAATTCTTTGCAGCAATTCAATTATTATCAATAGAATTGTAATAAACTTGAAAAAGAAAATTTCCAATTATAATTATAAAAAGTCAAGATTATCAATGAAATGCAAGAATTCACACTTTGCGAGATTGATATAAAATCATTTTAATCTTTTTGATGAAAAAAGAGAGAAAAAAGAATGAAAAAATTTGTGTTCTCTTTACAGATGGCATTCAGGTGATAAACCCTACAAATGTGATGTGTGTAAAAAGAGTTTTTCGCAAAATGGAAATTTACAAGAACACATGCGAATTCACACGGGCGAAAAACCATATTGCTGTGATTATTGCGGACGTAAATTCACGACGTCGTCACAATTTAAATTACACGTGAAACGTCATACCGGCGATCGACCTTGGAAATGTGAATTTTGTGAGAAGAGTTTTTTGCACAAAGACACATGGAAGTGTCACGTTCGTCGACACAAGGGAGAACGTCCGTTTCAATGTGCACATTGCAATCGTGCTTTTACGGAACAATGGGCTTTAAAAAAACACCTTCGTCTACACACAGGTATTTTTTTCATTTTTAAACCAATTAAAAAACACTTCATTTATAATTTCATTTGGAATTAAAGGCTCATATCACTTTACACACTTAAAAATGAAGCTATTTTCTAGAATTTTTTTACAATTTCTATGCATATTGGTCTGCATCTTTTTTCCTTCAATAAATACTCTTTTTAACTTTATAAAAAAACCTTATTTTATTTAAAAAAAATTATTTATTTATTTAAAAAAACAATACTTTCAGCTGCGTAATTGATTTCTTCAGTTAGAAAAATCATAAAAACAAAATTCAAGTTCATTTATGTTCAGTAGAACTGCGCTTATCGCCCGAAGTAGAATTTTTTAATTTTTATGCAAAAATAACCAAATGGCGTAATTTTAAACAAATAATAATAATTTTCTAAACTTTTAATTAAAATTCTTTTTTGAATCAATTCTTATCCGAATTCAACTATGAAGGTTCAATTATTTATAAATTCAAAAATAAATAATTCATAACATAATCAATTATTTTTAAAAATTGCTACTGTACATCTTTATTGAGTTTTTGAAATTTGAATTAAATATTGTTACTTCACTTATTTAATTATTTATAAATTAACTGTTTAACTTTTGACATATTAATGCGAACTATAAAACAGTTTGGAACATAAAAGTATAAAAGGGGAAATTCGAAAAAGTTTAAAAGTTTAAAAAGACGGGAATTATCAAAGTAAGTAAAAGTTATTAAAATAGGATAACGCACAAAATTGATTTAAAAAATGATTTCCTTCTGTTAAAATTAATAATTTTTAATAGCTAATTTTAATATTCGAAAAAAATTTGAATAATTTTTGTACAAATAATATTGACATCAAAAATAGTAAATTTTGCTATTAAAAATTGTTATTTCCGCAGTAAATTTTATTAAAAATTAGCACGGTAAATCGTTAGGTATTAAAATAACACCAAAAAGGATTAAAATAAACCAATTTAGTGTTATTTTAATCCATTCTGGTGTTATTTTAATACCTAACGATTTACCGTGAGTAAAATATACTTTGAATTTAGTAAAATTAATTCTGGAAATAATACAATTTGTTATAATTTCCAAACAAAATGAAAATTTTTCTTATGAGTAAAAGTTATTTTATTTTTCTTCCAAATTTAAAGACTCTACGAAATAATATATGTAGAAAGATTTTTAAGTTTCAAAAAATCCAAATTTTTCTAAGTTTGCGAGGCGATGAAATAGTCGATCACTCCAAGTGAAGATTAAAATTTTTCTATCCTAAAAAATTACAATTTTTTTAATCTTTTTTTAAAAAATTGTCCAAGGAGTGGCGAGGGGCAAAGGGATTGTTCCCATTTTCATCTGTATTTATTGTTGCTTTGGAAACTAAAATTTAAATAATTTATAAAAAATTGATTATGAGAAACATTACAAGTTAGCAAAGTTTAAAAATGAAATGAATTAATGAAAAAAGAAATTCTATTTTGTTTCAGGAGAGAAACCATATTCCTGTGAAATATGTGGAAAGGCTTTCGCCGACTGTTCAAATCTCACCAAACACAAAAAAGTAATAATATTTTTATTCTTGTTATCAAAAATTTAAAGCAAAAGAAATTAAAAATATTATTTTTTTTATTTGGTTTTCTCTGATTTATTTTAAGAAAAATAACTCAAAAAAATTGACTTTTTGTATTAGGTTCATAAGGAAAATAACAAAACTGATGAAAATGAAATTTCGGATGGTACGGCTATTGGTGAAGTTTGGGAAATTTTACCAAATGCCCAGGAAGTTAATGATAATTCAATGCAAGGACGAATCGCCGAAGTCATTTCATCAGACAATATATCTAATGAAGAGGTTCCACAAATTTTTTACGTCTCCTATCAGGAACCAACAAATATTGTTCCTCAATCGAGAATGTTACACATTGGTATGACAAAAATAGAAAAAAAAATTATTCTATTCATTATAGTATTAAAAAATCTTAATATCTATCTTCTTCTGTATTAATAGTCGTATTTCGGTAAAATGTTTGCAGTTTGAAGTTAGTTGTTAATTGCTTTTCTGTTTCTTAATTTTTAAAAATAATTTTTCTGTTGAAATGTTTTCATTTTTAAAATTAATAATATATTTGGAATATCGTTGAATTTTTGTAAAGAATTTTGATCAACAAATTTGAAAATTATTGAATTGCTTCGAAGAATTTTATTATTTATGAAAATAATTGAATTCTTGTGAAGAATTTTATTAAAATTTTTAATAATCTTAATTAAATTCTTTTAAAGGATTTCTTTGATTTTTTGTTTCAAATAATGGAGTTCCTTTAATAATTTTAATTGAAAATTTTAAAAAGGAATTAATATAGTTGTATTTTAAAAAAAATTGTTTTTTAGTCGATTCTGGAATGGTGGAACTTAAAGGGGAATTAGCTACGGTTGGTGGTCAAACATTGCGTACAATTCATATCCGAAATGATGAAATTGTAACAGACGATGCTCTAATTCAAAATTCAGAGTTAGAGGAAAAAATAGAAGAACACATTGCCGAATCTGATTTACAAGTTCAGGTATAATTATTAAAAAAAATTCTTTTTGTTTTCATTAACAAAAATAACATTTTTCCATTATCTTTATTTATTTTTTTAATATTATTTTCAGTTTTAATATCAAAATCTTATCTTATTTTAATTTACTATTTGGAAACTTTAAAAATTAAAGATTAAGAAATAAATATCTTATTTATTATCTCTATACTTAATTTATTATTTTTAAACTTTAAATATTAAAAATTTCGTAATATCTAATTGTTTACTTTATTTAAACAATTATTTAATTAATTTTCAATCTTTAAATGTCGAAAATCAAAAGAAAGTAACTTAGAATAATTTTCGATTGTTTTCTTTTCCAGATAACCGACGACGAAGGTAATTTAATTCCCCTCTCATTGCAAGATGCACGACAATTACTTTCCGAGGGTCAAATAATAAGTCAATTGAGCGATGGACAAATTGTGAAAGTACATTCGGGTATAGGTCCACAACATTTTTTTGCTCAATTAGGTGTTAATGATAATAATCAAGAAGTAAATTCAAATCCCACGATTATCGTCAAAAATAAAAAAGCAACGTCTACTTCGCGAAATTCCGAAAAAGTAACGGAGAAAAATACGTCTAAAGTTTAAGGAGAAGAAAAAGAAAAAAAAGGAAAATGTAATTTAATTTATTCAATGATGTCATAATTTGTATTATTATAATTGTGTTTATTAATATATATATATATATATATATATATATATATATATATTGATTACATGAATATTATAAAAATAATTACATTATAATTATGTAACTTTAAGGTGTAAAATATTTTTTTCGTTTCAAAATACACATTGATTAGGATCTTTCTAAAAATAGGTATCGTCATTTGTTACCCCTTCTCGGTTTATTTTTCGTTCTGTATAGACTAGAAATTCGTTAAATTTTCAAAATGCGTGTACAGTGGAACCTAGGCATAATACCGAGTTCGGATAATAGAAATTTTCATTTTTTTCATAATTAAAGTAAAAAAATTTGACAGTTTAAGCTTTCTTTTTAATAAATTTTGACGAAAAATTTTTTGGGACTTTGAGTAAAAAAAATATTTTAAATTTATTGTTTAAATAAACTAATGAAAAAAATTAATTTCTTGTTTTTTAATAAGATATTATTAAAATTCAATAGTTTCCCTACAATTTTGATATTAAACATTTTTTTGTAACTATCATAGATTTCGAATTAAAAATTATTGAAAAAAGTGACTTAAAAGTTTAAGTAACAATATCTTGCAAAATAATCGAAATTTTGCAAAACTTTTTTCACAACTTATATATGTCGCCTAAGAAAAAAAAACAAAATGGCAAATTATAAAGAAAATCTGAGATTCAAAGTTTGCCCTGTGAATGGAACGCCCCCAATGCTAATTCACAGAAACATTGGATAATTTTAATAATTTTTAGTATTTATTTTTAAAATATATTAAGGGCCGTTAAAAAAATACGTAACGCTATTTGTAACGTAAATTATTTATTAGAATCCATCATTAATAATTTGCTTACTATTATTATTATTGTTGTTGTTAATAATTTTTTAAAACATATTTTACTTAACATTGTTAATATATAATATTGAACAATGAAAAACTTTTAAATTAAAATTAAAAAATAATTATATATGAACAAAGAATTATTATATAATATATGTTATTTTAATTTATTAATTAACTTATAATTAATTAAATCGTAAGTGTCTTTAGAATTTTTTTGACAAATTTTTAATTTGACATTCAAACGATTTTTTTCAATATTATTTTTCATTTTTCATGTATAAGAAATTAAAAAAATAAAAATATATACTACATAAAAATAAAAAATAATTACTACTGATTAAATGCTCCCTCGACACTAAGTTGACAATACTAAATTTTGAAATAATTAAAAATTGTTAATTACATTTATTTCATACGAAGTTGAAGTCCGCAACGTTTTTAAAAACGAAAAATCAAAAACGAGTTTTTTTCAAATAAAATTCATTTCTAATTTTCATTTGCCTTAATTTTTAAGAAATCAGTTGTACCTAAGGATTTAATTATCATAAAATAACATTATTTATAATAAAAAATAAAAGTACCGTCTTATTTTATTTTTTTATTTTCGTTTTTAAAAACGTTGTGGACTTCAGCCTCATTATTTCATAAAATACTAAATTTTTCTTCAGTAATACTTTTCTAAAATTATTTTATTAGTTGGTATTTATATTTTTTGTAATAATTTATTAATCTTATCTTTATTTTTATTCGCTTTTTATATTTTTATTTTATATTCTGAATGAAATCTTAATTAATTGTCAGAATTTCATTTTCAAATCAATATTGAATTTACCTGATAACACAACAACCTTTTTCCAGCTATTATTTAAAAAATTTATTTAAAAAAATAGACGAAACATTAATGTAATTAATTGAAAATCTCAGTAATCTAGTGTTTGAAAGTTATGATAAAAAAAATTAATCCTGAACGAAGTTTAACATTTAATTTAAAAAAAGGATTTGAAAATATTTTTCAAATAATTGGAATTTCATTATCGATGAAATTTGACCTTGATCATCTCTGCGCTTGCGTAGAGAATAAATGATCTATCTTTACAAACAAATGCACCTATATATTTTTCTTTGAAATACTGATTCACAGAAATATTGATAACATTGGACTTTTGCGTTTCAAGCAGAAAATTAAAAATTGCAATCTGAAATTATTACATAAGAGTAGCTAATGAGTAGCTAAGTATTCGTGTTTAATACTTTGGGTTGTCACAGGTCAGGGAAATTAGAGAAAAGTCAAAGGAGTTTTATTAAAGGTACTAAAAAAATTTAATTTGTAGAATTCATGAGAAAATTCTGATTTTTTGTGTCTTTATTGTTTGCTGCTTAAAATTGCGACGAATTCTAATAAAAACCTTCAATTTTTTATGTTTCTGATAATAATTTCTGTTTAAATAACTACATTCTTAAAGAACTATCATAAAATTATTACTTATAAATTATTTAATGAATTATTTCACTTAAATACTTATGGATATAATAATTATTTTACTTATTTTACGTAATATTCGAATTGATTTGATTGGCAGATTTTTTAACATCAAAAAAATTGTGAAAATAAGTGCGACTGAAAATAAGTGAAGCTCCAGTTTATGGCTTGAATCATCTCCACTCAAACTTTCAGCCGGTATGAAATGAGATAGTTGACTATTAAAAATAATTAATTTGAAATCTACTAAAAATGTTTTGAAAATACAATTAAACAAAAATTGAGCGTCACATATTTATTGTCTATAAATTTTTTAATTAAAAGAATTTTCTCCATTTCAGAGAACGAGAAGATTAAAATTCACAATGGCCGATAGATGGAAGGAGAGGGCGTTAAATTTTCAAACCGATTTAGCAGGTGGCCCACTCGCATCGGCAATGTGGGATAGATTTTTCATTGACGACGAGATAAATAAAAAGCATCTCTATAATAAAATAAAAATCGCTCTATTTGGAAATACAGAAAACTTCTCCAAGGAACAAAAAGAATTGATGAATCTTTTACAAGGGAAATTTATCGATAAAAGTTGTTACAGAAACACTGTTCATCTAGCAATCATCTACGTGTCAATATTATTTGAAAACAAAGCCGAATATATTTTTCCCATTTTTCGAATACGGACAAATACTGAAAATATTTCAGATTTCTGTATTATTGATCATTTGGGTAGAGTGTATAGTGATCTCTCCTGTTATAGGGAAACAAATACTTGGGATATGTCTTTTCTGGTGCTACCAAGAAACGGAATTTACAAATTGCTGGATGGAAAGTGCGATATCGAATTTTGGAATCAGTCAGAAAGGGGTTTACTTTTATCAGTCGCTGATAAAACGGCCACAACAGTTGGAATTGGCAGTACAGTGGGAATGATAGCAGGATTTGGTTTGTCCTTATTCCCTTTGACAATGCCCGTTGGTGTTGCTGCCTTATCAACCGCAGGTTCATTTGGAGCGGCAAGTGGAGTTTATGGAGCAGGACGTGCAATCCACACTCTCCAGGATCGTAAAAATCACGAATTGTCTATTAGCTTTTTCGACAAGGAGGCCCGAGGTTGTTGGATATCGATAGCATCATCGAGTGTATCGTTCATATCAATGGGAGCACAGGAATTAATTGCTCCAAAATTAATTCAAAGCGCACACCTAGGCCATAAATGTTCAATGGTAATGACAGCAACCTATACAACAATATCCGTTGCATCGCTTAGTGTGAACGCTGTTGGTTTTCTGAATCTAATTTACGACGTCGCGACAAAGGATAAAGTCACCAAGCAAGACATTCTAAATCTAATGACAACGACATTTTTCTTCTTCCATGCGGCAATGAATTTTCAAACCGCAAGCAGTGTCATTAGACGTGCACAACAAATGGAATTGTCCAAACTCAAGGAACCATTGACACCCGAACAGCAGAAGATTTTTGACTCACTTCGCGAGGCCCACTGGGAGAATGTCGAAATCGGCGAAATCGATAAACAAGAAGGCGATCGAAAGTACATTCGCGAACTAAAGAACATCGACAACATTGAACAATTCTTTCAGCAATTCAATCTAACAAGTGACGGACAATTAAGAATCAATGGCGAATTAACAATCCACCAACGAGCATTCATACAAATTCCCGAACAGGAACGTTTACTAATTCTCGAGAATTTAAAGAAATTGAACAAAAATCAAATAACAATTGACGAATTTCGAACTCAAACGGAGGGGACAAGAAGAAACTATCTAATGACCCTCGATAGAGAACGAACCGATTTCAAAGACCTAATAACACGCGCATTTGGCGAGAACATCGAGAACATCGAACTAAACGGTAAGAAAATATTCCAAAATATTAAAGCTCACGAGATCGATCGTCTTCATCAAGTGACCAAACATTCACTAAACAACGATTCCGATTTTGTCCAACTTGGCAAGGAATTCGCAGGCGAGATGAATGCCCAAAATATCACGGAATTTTGCGCAACATCCGAATACGCAGTACGACAAGTACAACGTGAAGTGAGCAATCGCATCAAGCAGGAACCAAATCCATCGCGACCTCGTGGAATGAAGGTGAAGGATTACTACAAAACTCAAATAATTCACGAAATGAAGGATAATAATTATCAAACTCTGAAAGAGTCGTTCGAAAATTTGAAAACCGACTGTGATGCAATTAATAGAAAGATGTTTAATAGTTTTGGAAACTCTTACGCGGCAGCAAATCACTATGATAAACATCAAGTGTTACCGGCAATCGATGGAAAAAATGCCCTAACGCCAAATCAGTATTTTGAAATTGCTAACGATATGGTGTCGCAGAATTTCTGCGAAATAGAATGGACACAAGATGGTTCGAGTTTGAAATGTACATTTAAAAATGATCAATTGTTGGCAATTAAATTTGAAAATGTAACAAAAGGAGAAAGTGTAATTGCAACACTAATGGATACCAAGAAGAATACTCCAATTGCAAAGAAATATTGCTACTATCCGAAAAATTCAATTGGAGCTTACTATGTAGATTTTCATGATGTTCCCGGTTTTAGTGAATAAATTGGAAATACCGACTTTGTTCTACCTTTGCTAAAGTATTTTCTAGTATTCTATTCCAGGGTTGCTACGAATTCAGCATTTCAAAATTCCCTGACTTTTCCAGGTTTTTCAGGACACTTTTTTAAATTCCCTGAACAAATTAGTTAGTTGTTGTTTGCTTTTTTGTTTCCTAACATTTTAAAAATTTTTTCTTTTTAAATATTTTCAATTTTAAAATTAATCAAGGTGTCTACTATTTTCATTCAACAAAATTCCCGAGTTTTCCTGGTTTGCTTATTTCATAAAATTTAAATTAAAATTTGATTTCGAACATAAATAAATAATAATTTTAATCGAAAATTTAGAAAATAATTTTTTTAATTTTTTAAAAATAATCTTGTCTTTTTGTAATTATAATTGGAAACTTTCTTTTTCAAGTTTATTACAATTCTATTGATAATAATTGAATTTCTGCAAAGAATTTTACTATTTACAAAAATAATTGAAATCCTTCCAAAGAATGATATTATTTATGAAAATAATTTAATTCTTGTGAAAAATTTTATTACAATTTAAAAAAATCAGTGATAATTAATTATTTACTTAATAAGTAATAAACATTAAATTTGCTTAAGAAATGATAAATATAATTTATTTAAACATTCAGAAATTTGAAATTATAAAAATTTAAGAGAAGTTCAATAATTATAACTATTGAATAATAATAAAATAATATAATTTTTAAAAGCTAAAAATTGATTTAAAATTTCAAGAGGGACTTTATATTTTAAAAATAAAATTATAATTACGACAACTAACATTATTTTCGAAAAATTAAAATTAAAATTCTTTCAAAGAATTAAATTATTTAAAAAAATGTAAAGAAATTTCAATTATTTTAAAAATTTTCAATTATTTGTTTAGAAAAATTAAATTATCTTGAAACAATGGAATTGAAAAATTTCAACAATTTAATTTTTCAGAATTAAAAAAAAAATTTGCGAGAATTCAATTTTAATAAAAAATTTGAAGAGCATATCGTTTTTTAACCCTTTAACGCCCAGCGGTTTCGATCAAAACTACTTTTGACTTTAAACGTTAATAACTTTGACAAAAATTAAAATATTTTTGATTTCTAAAAACTTAACATCTACAAATTTATTCTACTTTGGAAAAAAATTTACAGTGCAGTAAAGAATGAACGATCTTTTAATTCTTACTATAATAAAAAAGTATGTTTATGACAAGATACACAACAAAAAATTACAAAATCGAAAATTAAATAAAGCTAAGCTAATGAAAATGACCACTTGGAGGTTTTTGAGGTCGCTGATTACAAATCCGAAGTCAGTTTTACAAAATAAAAATTTTGAAAGTTTTATTTGTTAAAAAATTACTAAAGAAATTCTTTAACAAATTCAATTACATATTTTCAGTCGAATTTCACAATATTTCTATTAACTCCATAAATTTTAAAAATTTATTTACATAATCTGTTTGAATTAGTGCCTGACGTTTACTATCAAATTAATTTTTTTAACTAATTCAAAGTTAGAGAAGAGTATAAATATCTATAAAAATTAAAATAAAAAGTAATTTTTTTAAAAACAAATTAAAATAATAAAACTTTTTTAATTTTTGAGAAAAAATTCCCGGTTTTGAATAAAAATCCTGGTTATTTCCCGGATTTCCCGGTTAGTAGACACCCTGCTCTGAATAAAAGAAATAATTATTTCAACAAGAATAAGTGAATTTGGAAAAAGGATCAATTATAAAAATCGTAAGAGTCATTTTCACTATCAATTATTTTGTGAAAGAGACTTACGATTTTTCAAGTTGAGCCCTTTTTGAAATTCACAGTTCAATTAGGGAGTTAAATATTTGATGTTCTCCGAACAATAAGACTAATTAATTTGAATAAAATAAATTAATCTTTGGTTATTTGTTCAGATAACAAAATTTGACGTTGATGTTTTTAACGTCGAAAAATATTTTTTTCACAAAACCAAAATAAACTAAACGCCTCAGGTCCAGATAAGCGGCTTTTCCCAATGATGATCTTGTACAATTTCCTGTACAAGATATTGTACGGGGATTTTCAGTAGGGGAAAGCTTTTCCAAAAAGAATTATCAAAAAATAAGTAAAATTGGGAAAAGCCGCTTATCTGGATAATTTCCAAAGAAAGTTTTTGAAGTTCTCTGAATAATAAAAATAATTTTACTTTTTTTAAATTAATTAATTAGTTTTTCTTAATTAATTCATAAATCAATAAGTAATTAATAAGTTTTCGAAGCTATCTAAATAATAAAAATATATTTTACACTTATAAAATATTATTTTTATCAATTAACCAAATTTTAAAATTTACTTCAATTTTAATAAAACTATTTATAGTTTCGTATTGTTATTCAGACAAATAAATTCAATTAAAAATATTTTATAGTAGAATAAGTGAAAACATTGTAATATGAATCCGTTCAAAATTGCATTTTCATTAAATTACAATTTTTTCCATAAAAAGGATAAAAAACGGAAAAAATATATAATTATCCAACATAACCTAGAAACTTAACAATCGGTTCACAAAAATATGAATATGAAGTGACTTATAAACCGATTCTTCAAATTAGACATAATTATAATTATCAGTCGTTGAGAAAATGGTGAAAATGTATAAACGAAAATTATTCTAAAAAAATTGTTCAATGATAAAAATTGTACTAATTACTTAATTCTCCTATATTCCATTTTTATACGTAGATTAATAACCCCAGTAGCACAAAATATTACGAACATGAACATTACAACAGTATTCTAGAACCATTGGTAACATTAAGGCAATATTGGTAATGTTACGGCAGTTCTCTCAATATTGCTGTAATATTACGTGCTACTGGGGAAGATTTTAACAATTTTATACGTATTATAGATTATTCTTTTTTTAATAATAAATAAAAACTAATTGAAATAATGAAATGCGAAATTATTTTCTAACCTCTAAAGTGCATCTCATGTCAAGATAAACAATTTTTATTTCCATCTTCCAATTATATTTTTTACTCATTTTCGATTGATATAATACTTTTTTTCTTACCTTCACATTATTTGTATTAAAACTGTTTAGAAAATCACTCCCGCTCAAGCAAGGATATAGTCAGGTTGTGCTCAGCTGAAGATCTTAAAAGCATCTCAAGTATCAAGAGAAAGGTTGATGAGGAGAATACTACCCTGTAAAAAAAAAGTATTGGGAGGTACGGGATACCGCATTGCAAGTGCCTACCTTCCAATGCGGTATTCGCGAAATACCGCATTGGGTGTCGTGGTGAATGCGGTATTCAAGGGGTCCCAATGCGGTGCCAGTTTTAAGCTTTAAAAAAAAAGAAAATACGTGACAGGAGTGAATAATTAGTGTCAGTGAATCAAAATACGAGTTAAAGGAATGAAAAAATACTAATATTAAGTGTGAAAATGAAGTTTAAAGAAAATAAGGTAAGATCAACTGTTACATATGAGTCCAATGCGGCATAGGCTGTTTTCAATGCGGCGCATAATCGGTATACAGTTCGCGCAGTGCAGCGGCGCTCTCTTCTTTACCTAAAGCGGATTCTTTCTATTCAAATGGTAATTTTTAAAATATTGAAAAATAATATTAACTAAAAGTTGATAATGTATTTCAATCAATAAAAAAATGTTAAGAGTGTTCGACGGTCTCTAAAATTTGTAGGTTATTTGCGACTTACAGTTATCGCCAAAGAAAAACGATGACACTGACTGTTTGAAATTACGTGAAATTAGTAAACAACCGTTTTCGAACTAGTGTTTCTCTGCACACAAGCACTTTTTACAAAATCTGATAACGTCCATTGGTCAAAAATGTTTTTAATTATCTGAATTGAAAAGATTTTGTTAATCCATACAGAAACACGGTTGCAGCATTGGAATTACCATAGCAATGTAATGCGAATCATTTTGACAGCTGATCCTTTACGCTCCCTGCTTGCTTCTGCCCTCTACTGGCAAAATGGCAGTAACACACGCCTTGCCGCCTGTCATTACATTACTTTTGTAATTCCAATGCTGCAACCGTGTTTCTGTATGGATTAACAAAATCTTTTCAATTCAGATAATTAAAAACATTTTTGACCAATGGACGTTATCAGATTTTGTAAAAAGTGCTTGTGTGCAGAGAAACACTAGTTCGAAAACGGTTGTTTACTAATTTCACGTAATTTCAAACAGTCAGTGTCATCGTTTTTCTTTGGCGATAACTGTAAGTCGCAAATAACCTACAAATTTTAGAGACCGTCGAACACTCTTAACATTTTTTTATTGATTGAAATACATTATCAACTTTTAGTTAATATTATTTTTCAATATTTTAAAAATTACCATTTGAATAGAAAGAATCCGCTTTAGGTAAAGAAGAGAGCGCCGCTGCACTGCGCGAACTGTATACCGATTATGCGCCGCATTGAAAACAGCCTATGCCGCATTGGACTCATATGTAACAGTTGATCTTACCTTATTTTCTTTAAACTTCATTTTCACACTCACTATTAGTATTTTTTCATTCCTTTAACTCGTATTTTGATTCACTGACACTAATTATTCACTCCTGTCACGTATTTTCTTTTTTTTTAAAGCTTAAAACTGGCACCGCATTGGGACCCCTTGAATACCGCATTCACCACGACACCCAATGCGGTATTTCGCGAATACCGCATTGGAAGGTAGGCACTTGCAATGCGGTATCCCGTACCTCCCAATACTTTTTTTTTTACAGGGTATCTATGATAAAGTAGAGTTCACTTTTAGCTGCCCTACGGTCATCAGAAATATTAAAATTGGCGATTATTTAATCCCTATCACGCCTTCAATTCCCCGTCCAAGACGATGCTATCGGTGTCAGCGATTCTGCCACACAATGGACCAATGCCGCTCGACATATCCGTCATGCGAACGCTGTGCTGGCAGACATCCATCAAACATGTGTCCAAATGATCTTCTACGACCGAAATGTAAGAACTGCAAGGGTAATCATCCGGCTACTTCCTCTGTTTGCCCCATTTTCAAGATGGAATTTGGTATCCTAAAACATCGCTACATAACAAATTGTAATAGGGACGAGGGTAGGCTCCTCTTTCTTGCTGAGAATCCTGACTTCTATCGGGAAGTCGACGCGAGGCCGGAGTCTTAAATTTTTTTTTATTTTTTTCTCTCCTCGAAGCCTTTTTATGGCCTATCTATAAAGGAGTATATCACAAGGAATAGTAACGAAGAAAACAATCATCTTTTCCATCTGAAATTTACAATATTACTTTCCTTGTCCGTTATTATTTATTTGTCTGTTTTTATTTATTGTTTAGTTTTATTTCTTCTTCTTTGGCTGTTGTTTATCTATATTTCTATCTTTCTAGTCACTTATTTATAGGGCTTTCTTTCTCTCATTTTTTCTAATTTCCTATTTAATCAATTTATTTTATTGCATGAATTAAAATTTAGCATAGTCCTCTTATGGCTATCTGAATCTAATTAATGGTCTACTTATATCTGTTCTTTATTTGAAACCAATTTGCTTTGATTTCTATATTGTTGTTAGTTTTGTGATTTCTCAATTTTGTAATCTTTGTTGTTGGCGGTGAGAAATTTCAACCTTGTCCTTGTTTCGCTTTCCGCTTGATTGGTTGGATTTGTAGGATTTTCCGTCAATATGACAGGGAGTGGCAGTACTTTACGATATGGGACCTGGAATGCGCACAGCGTCCTTAATAAGAAGGTAGAGATTGAATCTCTCTTGAGTTTTAACAACCTCGACTTTCTTTCAATCACGGAAACTTGGCTCTCAACTGATAAAACAGTGTGGCAGATTCCCGGTTATTCGACGTTCAGGTGTGATCGGAAATCCCAGATGGGTGGCGGAACCCTTCTTCTAGTGAGGAATTCCCTTATCGTCTCGGCAATTAAAATTCCATCCTTTATCACGCAATTCATCGACTGTGTAGGAATTAAACTAGAAACAGCCGACGGGAGCATCCAGGATCTGTCTGCCTACTCTCCTCCCAATATCAATATTCCGCCCGATACTTGGAAACGGCTTATCGCTTGCAGTTCCGACGCCCACCCATTAATTCTGTGTGGCGATTTTAATGCCCACTCTTGGGTTTGGGGATCCAGGTACTGCTCACCCAGGGGTGACCATTTGAGCGAAGCCTTGGAGGAGCATAACATGGTTCCCCTCAACGATTCCGATCCCACATATGTTAGCGGTGACGGCAGATTGGGCGGAGTTATCGACCTGATTTTTGTTTCTGCGTCCTTATGTAAGTTCTCACTCTCTGAAGTAACGAACGACACCTATACTTCTGATCACTTTTTAATCCTTGCGACATTGGACACCACCCCCAAGTATGTTAAGTCAGAGACAAATAGATACAATTTGTCAAAAATTGATACACTCAAATTTTCGTCTTTGATGGACGCCTACATTGATAGGATAAATTCTATCTCTGATCAGGCTTCATTTGATTCCCTTGACCAGAAATATAATTGTAGAATTGAACGTAGAAGAGCATCCCGCAAGAGATTTCTCTCGGTCCAGTCCCCAGAAAATAGACGTGAGTTTGGTTTGATTGATGAAGAGGTTAAACGGTTTCTTAGAGAAAAGAAAAAGCAATCTTATATACAATTTTGTAATACAATCAACCCTACAATGGGTTCTAAGGAAATTTGGTCTAAGGTGAGGGCATTTTCAACATCGACCCAACCGCTTAGAACCAACATTTGCAACGACCCTAACTTAAAATTGTTTACTGATCTTCAAAATGAATTTGTCCAAGAAGATGTTCCTCCTCCTAATCTCCCAAAAGCTTTAGGTGTCAACGGAGATGTGGAATATAACGGTCCTTTTTCCTTTGATGAATTTCAGGCTGCTCTAGAAATTATCAAAAAGAACTCCGCTCCCGGTCTAGATTGCATCCCTAACTCAGTTATTAAAATTCTCACCTCTAAAACTAAAAAGTACCTCTTTTCTCTTTTCAACAGTTTCTTGTTAAACTCTGCTTTTCCATCAGCTTGGAGAAAAACCAAAGTGATCTTTCTTCCAAAGCCGAGTGGAAAGGGGTATAGACCCATATCTCTAACCTCTACACTGTGTAAACTTTTCGAAAGACTGATATACAAACGCTTAGAGCATTATATAGAGTCCAAAAACGGTATTCCTATCCAGCAATTCGGCTTTCGTAAGGGAAGATCAACAATTGATTGTATATCTACATTGATAACTGATATACACCAGGGCTTCATTAGGAGCAAACACTCATTTGTTCTTGCTGTGGATCTTAAAGGCGCTTTTAATAACATTTTACCAAAAGCTCTTTACGACAGATTAATCGAGCTTCGAGCTCCAGACAAAATCATAAACTTTGTGTCATTCCTTATCCATTCTAAAAACCTATATTTTTCGTCAGACTCTTCCAACTACAAAACCTCCCATATTGGAGTTCCACAAGGTGGCGTTTTATCCCCACTTCTATTTAACTTAGCCAATAGCAAAATTCTGCAAACAATTCCACATAATGTTAAATCCCTAATGTTTGCCGATGACCTATTATTATATACACGCTCTTCTAACGCTGGTGAAGCTCTCACAATAATTAAAAAAAACTCTCGACAAACTCAATCCATTGTTGAAAGATGTGGGTCTTTCTATTTCTCCCAGCAAATCTCAGCTGTCCGTCTTTTCTAAAAGTAAACAAAAATTTGACAATTAGTTTCTAGATCAAGATAGCGCGAGGATATACGTTCAGGAGGAGCTGAAATATTTAGGCATCATCCTGGACCGCAGACTTACCTGGGCAAAACATATAAATGAGATCTCTCGAAAGGCAACACTTTCCATTAATATATTGAAGGCAATCGCTAAAATTTCATGGGGTGCCAGCCCTGAATCCATGCTGTCAATTTATGAAGATCTCATTAGAACACACTTGGAGTGGGGCTGCCAATTGTTCTCCTCGGCTAGCATCACTCACTTACGGAAATTGAGTCGAGTTCAGAATGCAGCAATGAGGGTCATCCTGGGCACTATGCGTTCCAGCCCCATAAACATAATGTTATCCGAAATTGACGAAACTCCCTTGGCTTTACGTAGTTCTCTCCTTAATAGGAGACATATGATAAGGAATCTTTCTTGGACACAAAACCTCCTTACTCCGAAACTACAACTCCTCCACGAATCCAATAACTCATATAAAAAATTCCGAAAACCGAAATCCTATACTAAACTTTCCCTTCTTGATTCTTATCGTGATGCTATACAGTTTATTAACAAATCCTCTCGAACTAAAAAATATTCACATTTTAATTTGTCTTGGGAAGAGTTTATAGCTCCTTCTAGGACAGAAATAGACATAGAAACAGGAATGGACATTAAAAATAGTCAACTCCCTACCTTTGACACGATCATTACGTCGCGTTTTGCCGACTTTGTACAAATCTATACCGATGGTTCATCCTGCCCTGGAAACAGCTCTTCAGGTGCTGGTTTTGTTGTTCCTTCGACTAATGTCAACTTTGGGGTTAATTTGGGAGGACTTGCCTCTATCAAGACTTGCGAATTGTACGCAATTAATTCAGCCTTGAACCACGCGATCTCGACTAACTTAGACAATATCCTGATTCTCTCGGATTCAAGATCTGCCCTGAAGAGCCTCAAAGAAATCCTCTTCTTGAAAAATATTCATCCAATTTTAATTAATATTGCAAAACAAATCCATACTCTCACAACCAGAAATTCATGTGTAAGGTTCCTTTGGATTCCGGCGCATAAGGGAATTTCGGGCAATGAAAGAGCTGATAAATGGGCAAAAAGAGCAACCACTTAGTCGGCCAGTTGCGTTTCCCTCTGCTGATTTAATTCCATTAATTAAAAATGATTTTGACAGTTGGAAAAAGGCTTTATGGCCATATTACGGTGATCATCCCTCTCACAATATGTATTTCAATTACATAAACACCAAATCACACAGACCATGGTTCCTAGGAATCGACGTTCCTAGGAAATACATCATTACTCTTAACAGACTCAGATCAAATCACATCCGAATTGTTGACTGCTTGTCAACATACCATTCATGCAATCATTAATTGCCAGCGAATTGTTTTATGTGCATGTCTCTGAAAAATTTATTCCTGAATTATTTGAATGTCAGCAATTACTTTCAGTGATGAGTTTAAAGCACAATTATGTAAGCATTAAGACTATTCGATTTTATATTTTTCTAAATATAAAGCTTATTTAATGGTTATAAACATATATTTTAAAACAGTTCTATATTCTATATAGGAGCAGATAATATTTTTCGACAACATCGCAGTTTTCTTGAAAGTATGAAATTTTCATGCGCCTACAAAAAATTATGAGAAAAATCGTTTTCAAATTTTTTGTCACTATTAAACTACAATTATAAAACCATCTTCTATGAGGTAGTTGAAAATACACTAATTTATGCAACGTTTAATTGTTTTTAACCATAGTTATATTTATTTTATTCATATTTTGTTTTTATTGTTATTATTATTAGTGCCATGTCTATGAAGAAGCAAAGCAACAAACATCCCTGTAAAAAATTCCAGCGAAGGATCTTATAGAATCAAGCGTGTTTTCCTTTGTACCAAAACAAACAATAAAATAGCATCCTGGACAGTTTCTTTTGTAAAATCATTTGTAAGATCTTGCATTAACAATCTGTAAGTAAAAAACTCAGCTTAAATTCCCCTTACAGGATCCTCTCAGGATCCTGTGCAGGTTCCGATGCAAGAACTTTATCTATTAAAGGTTCCTCTAAAGGTTCCTGTACAGGAATGTTGTCTAATTATTATTAAAATATTATTGAATATATTATTAATATATATTATTATTAAATATATTGTTAAATATTATCGAATGCGCAAACCATTTTTCTGTCCAACCTTGTTATACGGGCCTAACATATGAAAATATGAAGTTTATGTCTGTCAAATGTTGCTTAACATGAACAAAATTTTAAACTTAACATTTAAAAAATTAAAAAGTTTCCTGTACATGATCCTGCAAGTGATCCTGTACAGTACCCTTGCAGGAACATTTAATAGCTATGTTCCTGCATCGGAACCTGCACAGGATCCCGAGAGGATCCTGAGTCTTTTTACTTCCAGATTGTTAATGCAAGATCTTACAAATGATTTTACAAAGGAAACTGTCCAGGATGCTATGTTGTTGTTTGTTTCGGTACAAAAGATAACACGCTTGATCTTATTAAACACTAGAGAACCTTGGTACATAAGAACGCTACTGCGTTCTTATGTACGAACTTGCAATGGATCTTACGAATATTCCTGAAACAGGATTCTGTACAAGATCCTTCGCAGGAATTTTTAGCAGGAATATATTTTATAATATTTTCACTTTTTTGAAGATTCTCCTTTGTGCGTGGGTACTTCTTAATTCTCAAGATCTTGAAGCTAATTAGACTGCCTCATTACAAAAATTGAAGGAGAAGGTATCTGTATTACAAGTGGAGAAAGTATAGTTATAACCTCCGGAAGAGAACTTCAATCCAGCATACGTTCAGTATTTCCATCAGCTGATATCTTTGGCAGTCTTTATTTTTATCAGGAGGTATTAGATTCTGAATTTCATAATAAGCAAATTCAACATAACTTATGTTTGAACACATTTTTTAGTAGAAAAAAGAAATGAAAAAAACAAATTTTTTTGATGGGTTAAAAAGCAAATTGATAATAAAGCTTTCAAAAGTATCAACTCTATACCCTTATATCACGCGAATATTGAGGATATCCCTGGGACATCCTAGGAATACCGAATTATTTATTTGCGGCAGTTTGGATAAACTAGGGGTATCAAAAATGCCAATAACCAATCCATTGAATCCATTAAATATGCTATTAAAATTTGAAACATACATATTTCTCAATCATAATTTTTTAATGAAACTTCAAATTCTTTTAAAAATAAATTAAGAAAATTTGTATAATTTTAAACTGTTTATCATAGTTTCTCAATGTAATCTCAAGTTTAAATAAAAGTTATAAAATCTTTGCAAAATTTTTTTTTTTCGGCGAACAAAAAGCATAATAAATGTCAAGTAAAACAGGGCATAACCATGTGTAAATCGCCAAAATTGGCTATTTTTGGTCATTTTCGGAATTTTTTTTGGGAACAAAATTTTTTTTTCCATTGGTAAAATTTTATCGTATAGTACCATGTAGAAGTTTTAAAACCCATTTTTTTAAATTGCTTTACGATTTTCATAAAACAAAAGTTATGTAGATGAAAAAATTTTCATTTAGTAAATGTGGATATAAAAAAAAATTTTAAATGTAATTTTAATTGCATTCACTAATAGTTTTATAAATTGCCCGTTATTTCTTAAACCAAACAGTAAGGGTAAGATATGTCAGTGGTCATGATTTTTAAAAACAAAAAAATTTAATTAAACTTATAACTTTATAATTTTTAAAAAGTTGACGTAAAATTTTTACTATCCCCTCTACTCTTAAATCAAATTTGGTAAAAAATTTTAGATCCTTTCTCCCTATTTCGATCTCACATATTTTATGGACGTCCACTTTATTTCTACCCCGTTTTTTATAGTTATACTTATATCAGCCTTCCTATTTTAAAAACCTACACTTGCCTAAATAAAAAAAGATTTTTAAATATGCATAACTTTTTTAAAAAAATTTCTAAAGTCATTTTGAAAAATGGGTTTTAAAGCTTAGCCATAGTACTATACGATGCAATTTTGCAAATTGAAAAAAAAATTTTTGTCCAACCAAAAAAAATTCCGAAAAATGACCAAACATAACCATTTTTGTCGATTTAAGGCAGTATTACAAGAAATCCTGACGTGATGGGCTATTTTAGGGGTCGGATTCGTATTCTGCGTCAAAAAGCTATAAGAATCACTTTACACTTTTTCTGTAACAGAACTAAGCCAAAAATTGCAGTCCTGTGTAATTTTGTGTTCTATTTATACTCACTTTTAAATAATCATATTTAAATTTTAAATGTTTCTTTCCTCAGGAAATATTTAGAAACTTTAAAATACACCGAGAAGAAATTTTTTTACAAGATAATAATAATGGTGTAAAAAAGCACTTTTGGTCATCATGATATTACCTCTTGTTCCACGTACGGAAATAGTCAGAAGTCGTACTGTACTGCAAACTATGAAGAACAATGTTGGTCGCAATAATAATGAATTAAACAACTTTTTCGATTATTTTGAAAACATTTGGATGAACAGCGTAACCCCTTCTTATTTGGCATCGAAAATGATGTAGATCGACTAACAGATGCTTTCCAACTTTATCGTGGCCGTTTAGAAGCAGTCGTAGGATCAACTACTAACGTGTTGCAATTAATTCGTATGTATTTAACTATTACAATTTCTACAGCTTTCAAAGCTCGAACTAGATCTGTAAATCCGTGAAAGTACGAAAATTCACTTGAAGTTGGAGAGTTTTAAAGAAATTACAAATGTATGATTGTAGAAATGATTGAATGTATGATTGTAATGATTGCAGAAATTTAATTATTTTCAAAAATAATCAAATTCTTCAAAATCATTCTATTATGGAAATTTTTTTAAAATTCACGACAAAACTTCAATTGTCTGCAAAAGTATATAAATTTTACTAAGAAATGCAATTATTTTCAAAAATTTAAATAAAATTCTAGTCAAAATTTCAATTATTTTTAATATAATTTTAATCAAATTCGTCAAAAAATGTAAGAATTCTTCATTTTTTTCAAAACAATTCAATTTTAAGAAATAAGCAATTATTAATAAATTGTTTTTTATGTAAAGAATAAAATTCTAATAGAATTTTCTAATAAAAATTTATTTCAAAATTAATTTCAGTTACAGTTTTAGATAATATTTAAATATTATAAGTATTAGAGTATGAATTCTTAGAAATAATTAAATTTTGAAAATGTTTTAAATTAAAGTATCTCAAAATTATAATTTTTCATATTTATAACTAATAATTCTGTGGAATTAATTTTTGTGGAGAAAGTTTAATTGCGGGTTTTTGTAAATTAGAGTAAACTAGACAGTAGTAGGACACTTTACAATTTTGAATATAGCTATAAAACCGTACAAGACAAAAATATTTTGTTTGTTGCTAATCTTTTCTAAGGTCATCATAAACAAATCAAAGCTTTTGCAAAAAAATGGTATTGTACGTTTTTTGAAAGCAGATTTCTGTCATTTTTTAATTGTTCATTTACTAATTTTTTTTAAGAATAAGAAATTTTTTTGTTGTAAACATGATAATTGTGGTATTTCAGTTTTGTAGAACTATTAGAAAGAAGGCGTTCATGGACAGAAAACATTTCCTCCATTACACACAACATCTCCAGTTCTACAATATGGAAGAAACCCAGAAGTATCGAAGGGTCACAAATTCAAACACGGAAAAGATAAACGCCAATTAACCAATTACAGACCCCTAGCACTAACTTGTACGTTGTGTAAACTTTTAGAAAAAATAAGAAATAAGAGATTAAAATGGTTTCTAGAACAAAATAAATTCTTCGACAGAAATCAAAGTGGTTTTAGAGAAAGAAGAAGCACTATAGATCCACTATTAAATCTCGAAACGTCAATCTGTGATGCATTTGCCAATAATCAGCACCTTTTAACAATCAGCTTAGATATAGAAAAAGCCTATGAAATGGTGTGCCGAAATCGTATCATTCAAATACATTTAGAAAACAATGTAAAAGGATTAATTCTACTTTCATTAAAAATTTCCTCAAAGAAAGATATATTCAAGTGCGAGTAAACGGACATCTTTCAAGTAAATTCCAACTTGAAAATGGGATGCCGCAAGAATCAGTTCTCAGTGTCACACTATTCTTAATCTCTTTCAATGATGTCAATAAATTTTTTGAAATACCCCATCAAATGTAACATTTTTGCAGATAACATTACAGCTTGTTGTAAAGGGAAAAATCTTAAAATCACAGAAGACATCATGCAAGAAAATTTATACTTTCTACAAAAATGATCAGAAACCACAGGTTATAAATTCTCAAGTACAAAATCTACTTGCATACTTTTCTTAAAAGAAAAAACTGTAACAAGAAACCCTGAACTTAAATTAAACAATCAAATACTTCCAGTCACAATAAATCTTAAAATACTTGGATTAATTTTTGACAATCGTTTGACCTGGTAACCTCATATAACTAAACTAAAAAAACTGTAAATGAAAACTAAATATAATAAAAACTCTTGCTAAAAGAAATTAGGGAGCAGATAGAACCTTCGAAAAAAAATCTTTGTCTCACTATTGCGTCAAAAATAGCCTCTACGCCAAACAATCCTTCTTATGATGCCATTTTCGAACGAAAATATACAGAAAAATATAGGGAATTTTCAAATTACCCAAAACCCTTTCACTATAGGATACAAGAAGACCTAACTGCAATTGAACCATACATAAAAAAAGTATTTCCAGACTACACACTATCCCTCCCTGGAATCTTTCACTACCCGAAGTCAACCTCGATCTATTGGAACAAGATAAAAAAATACGGAACCTATAGTGTACAGACCTCTTTTTGAAACATTAAAATCCAAATACCAAAACTGCATTCATATCTTCACAGATGACTCCAAAAGTACATCAGGAATAGGATGCAGTGTCCACACCTCGGAAATAAACTTGCAATACAAACTTCTTGAATTATATCCAATCTTCAGATGCGAAACATATGCAATTTTAAAAGCACTAAATCTGATAGAAAATTCAAACCACAAGGACTTTGTAATATTCTCTGACTCACTCAGTGGTATAAGAGCTATCCAAAATCATACAAAATACGATCACATCACACAAAAAATCCACGAACTTTCTACAAAAATAATGGAAAGTGGAAAAAATATGACCATAATTTGGATTCCTTCCCATGCTGGTGTACCGGGAAACGAAACAGCTGATTGTCTAGCAAAGACTGCCTGTACTCTAGTAGAACTAGATCAACAAGCAAAAATCGAAGCTCAAGACTTTAAAAATTTTTCAAAATCAAAACATTAAAACTCTGGAATGAGAATTGGAAAACAAAACCTAGTAAACTACATGAAGTAAAAAACAACGTATTCGACAATCACCAAATCATGTTAGAAAAAAAGAAGGACCAAGCAACTATAACTCGCCTGCGAATTGGACACACTCATCACCATCTGATAACAAAAGAAGAACAAGCTCTTGGTAACCAGTGTCAAGTGCCCATATCTATCAAACACATTTTAATAGATTGCCCAAAATATAATGTAATAAAAAACAGACTTACATTAAAAAACTAACTAAAAACAATGTTGAGTGAAACCCGAATGTTTAAAAAAGTTTTAAAACTGTTAGAAACCATAAACTTAATAGACTCTATTTAAAACAAACAATAGAAAAAGAATTTAAACATACAATGATAAAAATTATATGTAAATAAACAAACAAACTGTAAAACCGTCGCTAATGACCCTGGCAGTCGATGCGACGTTATAAGCACCAAATAAAAAAAATAACATGTGGAAGAAATTTTAATTGTACACTCAGATGCATTAATGCTGTCTTTCCGATTTAAAGGAATTTTGAAAATTCGTGTCATTTCTATAAAATATTCCTAGTTCGTGACATATAAATGTTCTCATATGTCATGAACTGAAAACATTTTGTCAGAAATCATACGACTTTGCAAAATGCCGTCAAACCGTAAGGACAGCATTAATGCATCTGAGTGTAATTTAAAAGCAGTATTCATTAAAACTTATTTTCTTAGTGGCCGACTTCTCTCTGGTTTTACCCTATATTTTAAATTTTTTCTTTCTATTCTAAATGTAATTAAAGAATTTACGAATAATTGAAATTTCGTAAAATTAAATATTGTACAGAAATGTATTTGAAAATAGTCAAAGAACTTTTTCGAAAATTAAAATTCTTAAAAATAATAATTTAATTGATAACGATTTCATCACTCGGTTATCTTTAATTATTACAAAAAAGGAGTTATGAAAAATGTTACGTATCAAAGCAGCTAATTCAGAGCAAAATTATTATCTGTTTATTTATTTACTTTAAATTATTTAATTAAGTTAATGTTCCTTGAGCAGTAAAGGAATTCATTAGGATGGTGCGATAGCTCGGGTGTTGAAGGTTGGATCTAAACAATTTATATTGACACATTTAATTTATTTATTAATCAAAATTACAAAATCTCTTCGGCAAAATCCGACAACATTGACTCTAAAGAAACTCACAGAATGTCGAACGATATCCAAATCAATTTCTCGTTCTTAACACAACACTATTTTTAATTTGCACAATTTTATTAAAACTACCGGGACACTAGTTCCCGGGCAAAAGCCTGATTGAGCCTCGCTCGCGATCCCAAAATCGTCAAAACCTTGGTATTTAACAACCGTATCAATTTGACTAATATGAATTAGCGTTTCGCACTAACACTTTAATTAGACTTATAGCACATTTGGCCGGCTCAAAGTAAGTTATAACGTATTTCACGACTTTACAAAATAAGGAAGAACTTCCTTAGATAGTATCAAGGGATTGAACTCGGTTTTCACGGCTTGAGATCGGAGAAAAGACTGGTTAAAATTTGCAAGAAGGAAAACTTGCGAGACTTGGGCGGTCCCTGTTTTCCATACCGATTTTCCTTCAACCAATTAAACTTGGATTTTTTTTGTTAGGAGAAGGAAAATTGCTGATACGTCACGAAAAGTTTGGGTCTAAAAACCCTACCGAGAGAGGGTGGTGCGACAAGGGGCTGGAGTCGGTACTTAGGCGGCCCCATTTTTATGGAGATGCAGGTTATGTTGATGTTTGGGATTAAGTTATAACATCCCAAACGTTCGAAAAGACATTTTCGCTTTTCTTTACTTTTGAAGATAAAGTTGCTAAAAATGAGCAATTTCAAGAGTACCGTCCCAGAGGATCCCTTATTGTCGCGTCCTATTAATTGTTGGAATCTATTTGTTCCTTTTGAAATGTTGGAAAAAATTGTTTTTTATACAAATTTAAAATTGAGTTCTATGCGTCAAGAATATACTACAAATAGAGATTGTAATGATACTACTGTTACTGAAATGAGAGCTTTAATTGGCGTTTTGCATATGGCGGGGGTGCTGCAGTCTTCTCACACTAATATTATGGATCTTTGGACAGATGACATTACCGTTCCTGCGTTTTTCAGATTAGTAATGTCAAGTCGACGTTTTTCACAGTTATTGAGAGCACTTAGATTCGATAATATTTATGATAGGGAAGAAAGGAGAAAAATCGACAAACTTGGTCCAATTCGAAAATTATTTGAAAACATTAATGGTACATTTTCTTAGTATTATACTCCTTTTGAATTTGTTACGATTGACGAAATGTTGCAAGCGTTTAGAGGAAGATGTTCATTTCGTCAATATATACCAAGTAAACCCGCTAAATACGGATTGAAAATTCATACTTTAGTAGATTCACGTAAATTTTATGTTTTAAACATGGAAATTTACGCAGGTTTGCAACCTGAAGGTCCATTTTCAATTAATTCTTCGCCAAGTGAAGTTGTAAAACGACTGGTTGAACCTGTCATTCATGCAGGACGAAACGTTACAATTGATAATTGGTATACCTCAGTGCCACTTGTAAATGATCTTTTAAATGATTTTGGTTTAACTGCTGTCGAAACCTTGAAAAAAAATAAAAGACAAGTTCATCAATGCATGATACTGCTCAAGTGAATGAATCAAATAAACCAGAAATGATTGACTTTTACATTTCTACGAAAGGAGGAGTAGATACTGTAGATCAAATGAAAGGACACTTTAGTGTATCTCGAGTGAGTTGCACATAGCCTTTGACAATATTTTTCACGCTTTTAAATGTCATCGGTATTAACGCTTACGTTTTGTTGAAACTGAATTTAGATGAAAATCTTACTCGGAGGTATTTCCTCAAATTGCTTGCGATTGAGTTGACGAAACCTTTTCTTCAAGAAAGGGCCAATCTTATGAATTTACGAACTGATATTCGAGATTTAATTAAAATTCATTTTCAGATTGAGAATTTTCAATTGTCAGAACCTAGTTCTTCTCAAAAAAACAAGTGAAGTTTTTGCCCAAAAAAGAAAAATCGATTTACTGAAAAACAATGTAAACAGTGCTTATTATTTTTATGTAAAGAGCATCTCGAAATGATTTGTCAAACCTGCTATAATAAGCAAGTCGCGTTATTGAGTTTATGCTACTAAAAAGTAACAAGTCTTCTTGCTGTGAAGCGAAACCAAAAATTATCTTTGAGTTTTTATCGTATTTTAATATTTTAATAATTGCTTTATTGTTTTTTATGACTGATTCGCAATGTAAAGATAAGTATTAAGATAAGTATAAAGATAAGTATTAGATAAGTATTAAGGACGTTCTTTTAAAGAGTGCAAAATGTTGCGAAAAATGAGAATATTGTGATTTATGTTCAATAAATAAATTTAAAAAATATTTAATGTGTAAATTAAAATTTCTAGTGTTAAAACGAATTTTAAAATCAATATACTAATAAATAAATATATATATTGGAATCTGGATCGGTGAGACTGATCGGGGATGGCTTCTCACCGATCCAGAAGATCAGTTGAGACTGAAAAGCAAAACAAATAGGGCCGTACGTGTTTCTGTAAATACTTTAATAGCATCGAGCACTGCGAACCTTTTTCCTCTACAGTTATGTACGGCACTGATGGACACTTTAGAGTCCCCGCTCGGCCCTCTACCTTTCCTCGCCTACAAACTATGTAAACAGAGTCTCAGCGATCCAGAGCTCACCAATCCAGATTTCAGTGTATATATATATATATTTTCAAGCAAAAATTTTTTCACGGTTTAAATTTTTTAATAACATAATTATTATAACTATAATAAATATTTATATTGACATGTAATAATTTTAAAAAACAAATTTTCTAATTTACGAATAACATGAACAAATTCATACATAATAAATAATGTACAAATGTTTATTAATTTACTTTGCTTATTTATATATATTTTTTTTCTTATTTTTAATTTTTATATCCATAAAACTTTAAATCAAATATTGTTCTGTCTAATGAAATCGTTGGTTTCAAAGATTAGGATTTATAATTTTACAATTCATTACAATATCAGATATTCAATTTTGAATTTACCGCGCTTATGTGAATGATACGGCAACACTGCACTCACTTACATAGGTGAGGAGTTCTCTCACCTGCGACGGATCGCGTTACAAAAAAAGATGAGACGGATGGAGGGTTGAAGAAAATGCTAGTAACACTTGGAATTTGGGCAAGAAAAAATAGAATGGAGGTAAACACTGAGAAAACGAAAGTGATGACATTTAAATGAGGAGGAAGAAATAAAAAAGAGAAAGTAACTTGGAAATCTGAGGGGAGTGAGTTAGAAGAAGTAAAACGAATTCAACTATCTGGAATTCTGGTTCACAAGCAGGAATCTATTTAATGTACACACGAGAAAAGTGGCTGGAAGAACGCAGCAGCTGATCAACAAAACTTGGGGAGAAGCTAGGAGGGCAAGAGTTAATAGATTAAAGAAGAAATTGTTTTTAATGGACTCAACAGTAAAGGCAGGAGCATTATACGGAGTGGAAATCTGGGGATGGCAAAGGAAAGAAATTATAGAAAGAGTACAGGCTAAATTTGTGAAATCATGTATGGGTCTTCCAAGGAATACCCCTAATTATATATGGAAAATGGAAGCTGAAAAAAGAGATATTGAAATAGAAGCATTCAGAAGGAGCGCAAATTTTTTAATAAAATTAATGGGATTAAATGAGAATAGATGGGCTTATAAATGTATGAGGGAAGAGGTGAGAGGCGTGATAAACAACGAACCATCTTACTGGGGAAAAATAATGGAGAAAAGTCTAAAAGAGGTAGGAGACGGGCAAGTTCTAAATATGATATGGAAAAAGCAGCAAGCAGAGGTTATACATAAGAGAATAAAGGAGCTCATATCAATCAAAGAGGGGCAAAGCACACAAAAATACTGGGCGAAAATTGACAGTTCAAGTTATTGTAGTTATTACAAAGAGATAAAAAAGAGCAAGGGAATTGAAGGCTATTGGAACAGGAATAATGTAAGCGAACGGTTAAAAATCACTTGTGCAAGATGGAGATGCGGAGGTGCAACAAGAGGCGGAAAAAAGGGATTTATAGACACTCAGTGCAGAGGCTCTGGAAAGGAGATCGAAAATATGGAACATGTTACTAGTTGCAAAAACATTCTTCAGGAAATAAATAGTAAAAGGACAGAATTTTGGCAGAAATGGAGAAGCAACGATAACGAAGAAATATGGAGAAGAAAATCAGTGAGAGGCTAGGCAAAAGTTTAGATATAAACATTACTGAAATGTGCGCGGCAATAGATAAAGTTTTAACCCACATGGATGAAAAGAAATAAGTTAATTACTAATATTTATTATTGTTATATAGTGATACGTCTAAAAAGAATTTATTTAGTTTATTGTATTCTACTTATATATGTCGACGGCAGCAGAAGGACAAGAAACAATTTGTATTGTCAATGGAAACAAATAATATAATAATAAATATATCAATGCAAGAATTTGTCTCAGTTACTTCATATATAAAAGCGGAGAAACAATGTCAGATTTCTTTTACTTCTATCTGAATAATGTTCAAGAAAGAAATGTACAATTAGTTACTGCTCCTGCTAACGAAATAGAAGCAGATTTTACGCCGTTTTAACTGCCAGATATATTAAATAAAATAATAATAGAATATATTTTGAAACACACTTTTTATAACATTTAGAAAATTTTTTCTATTTACAGAAAATGGAGTAAATCAAAACATCGAGTTTTTGCCAGTATTTAACTTTCCAGCTGTAGAGGAACATCCTGAAATCGATGGAATGTGGGAAGAAATATTAGAAGAAGAAGAAGAGGGTGATCAAGAAGAAGAACTCCATGAACATGCACAAGAAAATGAATTTCACTCTACCGAGGAATCATAGGATGACAACGGAAACTTACCGCCCTTAGAAAATGAACAATTACCTGCAGAAGAATTGGAATTCCATTCTGCTGAAGAATTACAAGTAGAAGATGTCGAAATGCAGATAGCAGGTATTTATTTATTTTTAATACATTTTTCTTTTTTACCTATTATAAACACCTACATTTATTTAAATTTTGAATGATTTAAAAATTTATATATTCTAAACTTTTATGAATTTCTATTTACAAAGCTCAAAAAAATTTTATTTGAAAGCTTATTTCATGAGTTTTAACACTACATAAATCGAAATTGAAAAAATAATTTTATCACTGAGTACAAAACGTTTGTAACGTGTAACGTATATCTTATGGTGTGAATTGAAATAATGATTGGAGAATGAGGATGTGCTGAAGAGTGGAGAAGCGATGGATAATTAATATAATTGCTGGACTCTCTGAGTAGGGAGCATTTGGGTAAGACTCCGTCAGAAAATATGCGATTTGCATGGGGTCTTTGGATTAGGCTGTAATTTGATGAAATTGTAGTATTGGATACTAGAAACAAATGTGCCAAATTTTTTTTGAAATTTGTTGAAGTTACGCCATTTTGAATTTTTTTGTTATAATTTTTTTAAATCTTAATATTTCCGAATGTTTTCGATTAAATTTAATAAAATTTTGAAGGCTTATACTTCACATCATGTTTCTTCTGATTATCACATAAAAAAAACAAAAAAATTTTTTTGCCCCAAAAAAGTAAAAAAAAAGTTTTGAAACCGTTTTGTCCGAGCGGGACTGATTTTTGAGTTTTCTTGTCGATTAATAAAATATTCCTTATAATTTCACCTTTCATTTAAAAAAAGAAAATCGATGGAGAATCAAATAGTTTTCGACATATTGCAATTTTTGTGGAAGCGCGACCATGTTTCAGTGTCAGGGATGTGTGAGTGCCCGTGAATCCTAATTCCTACACTTTACTGTTCAAAATTGTCTAGAACCTACAACTTTTATCCGATTTTGATGTTCTTGGTCTTACATGAAAGGAGATAAATTTTCTAAGAGTTTCTCTGAAACTGTTGTTTCAATTATTAATTGTTTATTTATTAAATTTTGTTACTCAAAGTAAACAATTTACAAGAATTTTGAAAAAAATCGTGTTTATATTTTATTTTTCCATTCATCATGATAGTAATCAATTTAAATTAGTCTAGTATGACCACCCGATAAATAATAATAATGCATAATTCAATTTATTTAAATAATTTCGTTAATTAACAAATAGATAACTCTGGTCCTTCTTAAAAAAATTGTATTTTTTACAGATAAATTTATGTTTATTTAAGTAATTTATGTCTATTTTGTTACAAAATAATTTTAAAGTTAATAATTATCATTGTTATTAACAATTATATTTATATAAAATAAAAATTAATTAATCAATTTTTTATTACTTACTTATATCTTTATTTATATAAGCATAAATTTTTCTCTAAAAGATACAATTTTTTTCATAACTGTTAATAACAATGATAATTATTAACTTTAAAATTATTTTGTAATATAAATAAAGATATAAGTAAGTAATAAAAAATTGATTAATTAATTTTTAATTTTTATTTTATATAAATATAATTGTTAATAACAATGATAATTATTAACTTAAAAATTATTTTGTAACAAAATAGACATAAATTACTTAAATAAACATAAATTTATCTGTAAAAAATACAATTTTTTTAAGAAGGACCAGAGTTATCTATTTGTTAATTAACGAAATTATTTAAATAAATTGAATTATGCATTATTATTATTTATCGGGTGGTCATACTAGACTAATTTAAATTGATTACTATCATGATGAATGGAAAAATAAAATATAAACACGATTTTTTTCAAAATTCTTGTAAATTGTTTACTTTGAGTAACAAAATTTAATAAATAAACAATTAATAATTGAAACAACAGTTTCAGAGAAACTCTTAGAAAATTTATCTCCTTTCATGTAAGACCAAGAACATCAAAATCGGATAAAAGTTGTAGGTTCTAGACAATTTTGAACAGTAAAGTGTAGGAATTAGGATTCACGGGCACTCACACATCCCTGACACTGAAACATGGTCGCGCTTCCACAAAAATTGCAATATGTCGAAAACTATTTGATTCTCCATCGATTTTCTTTTTTTAAATGAAAGGTGAAATTATAAGGAATATTTTATTAATCGACAAGAAAACTCAAAAATCAGTCCCGCTCGGACAAAACGGTTTCAAAACTTTTTTTTTACTTTTTTGGGGCAAAAAAATTTTTTTGTTTTTTTTATGTGATAATCAGAAGAAACATGATGTGAAGTATAAGCCTTCAAAATTTTATTAAATTTAATCGAAAACATTCGGAAATATTAAGATTTAAAAAAATTATAACAAAAAAATTCAAAATGGCGTAACTTCAACAAATTTCAAAAAATTTTGGCACACTTGTTTCTAGTATCCAATACTACAATTTCACCAAATTACAGCCTAATCCAAAGACCCTATGCAAATCGCATATTTTCTGACGGATTCTTACCCATTTTCTCATATAAAAACAGACGATTAACGTATACTTGTGTTTACGAAAATTCTCGACCCGTTGTAAGAGGTGAGCGCCACTTTATTGTAACATTACAGTATATATTAATAGTGCCGCATTTTTGCATAGCTTTTATGACTTTTCTTGGAACTGTAGTACCCCCACTTTTCGTACATTTCTCCTCTTGCGCTAACTCGAAATTTGTATCAGACTCTACCAATAGTGCCGCTTTCCCTTGAGCAGAGGATTCAATATGGCGGCGATTGAATTTCGGTAACCATAAGTGCAAAACAGTGTCATTTATTACATTTTTTGTGGAACTAAAGAAAATGTATTACATATAGTGGTAAGCATATATTTTATATTGGATTTTAGAATAAAGTTGTAAATCTTTAATTCTCAGCTGTAAAGTTTGAAACTATTTAAAAAATTTTATCTTATAATTGTATTTAACTTCTTATTGCTTTGAGTATAATGATCGTGCTCTGAGAAATGGAAAACAGAAAAAGATAAAATTGAAACTGTCAAGAATACAAATCTTCAAAAGGCTAAAAGGATGACCTATAATAAAGAAATGGATGATAATTTATTCCAGTGGCTTTTGGAAACTCAACAATGTGGAATTCCTGTATCAGGCCCTGTGATAAAACAAGAAGCGATAATTTTAAACGAAAAATCACAAAGACTACCAAATTTCGTTGCCAGTGATGGTTGGCTTTTTGGATGGAAGAAGAGAAAAAATATACGAAGTTTAAAAATTACAGGTAACGTTAAACAAATATTTATACTTTTAAAAAAAATTTTACAAAATTGCCTTTCAGTTTTTGACAAAAAAATAATATTCATAATATATATATTGACATATTCGTGATCCGAAGTAAAATTTTTATAATTTTATGAAATTTCGTAACTTTTTTCTTGTAGGCACCTATATAGTTTATAGTATTACATATTTTACAAAATACCATTTAAAATTTTTTTTAATAAATTTTTTTTTTAAATGTATTTTAATTTCATTTAGTATTAAAATTATATTTCGTTTGTTGTTTAACCTCCCTAGGTTTTGACGACTGTTGCCAATTTAAGATTTACGAAAATTTTGTAAATTTCTAAGACGTTTCGTTTCCGATTATCAACTTTTTTTGTCAAATGAAAATATGTTTTTAAAATATAGGGACAATGAAATATTAAAAATATTTAAATTTCACAATAAACAAAATGTCACGAAGATCTTTGTAATTTATTATTTCTACCGATACCATTGATATTTAATTTTTGTTTCTAAATATGACACGGCACAAATTACAAATTTTGTTTTTTGCTTTTTGTTTCAAATTTTCTTTAAATAAATAAAATTTATTTTATTGTTATTAATAAGTAAAATAATGTTAAATATATTAATAGACATATGGAAATTTCGGTTTAAAAGTAATTGGAAGCAAATAAATCGGTGAACGAATTTACCTTTCAAATTTGTATTTGTCATTAAATATTTAATAAAACTGCGATACTTTACTTTACCCTAAAAAAAGTAATCTTATAGTTAAAGGAAAAATCCTCTTCTAATATCCTCTCACGTTTTCCTCTCAAAACAAAAGTATTTAACTTGAATGTATATTATTTTTATTCTTTGATGGTTAATAATAAAACAAAACAATTTTTCGAGGTTCAAACGTCAAAAACATTGAATTCAAATGAAGTAAATAAACAAATAAATGTATTAATTAATGTAAGTAATTAACTATTAACAACTAATTATATTTATTTAATTAAAAACGTTTAATTCAGTGCATAAAAATATCTTTTCTTAATTATCTCATAACCATAATTAGCAAATAATATTGGAGATGAAAATCCTCTAAAGCAAAGTATATTACTTTTGATACCATATATAAGAGGAAAATATGCATTCAGTTTAGAGGAATCGACATCAAATCAAGATTAATTTTTTTAGGGTGTTGATTCAATAAATTCTGTGTTTTTTATTTTATTTTGTGCAGAAAACGTACAAGTTTAAAAGTTAATTTATTTTTTTATTCCTTATAAGGAATAAAAATAGATTTATTATTTAATTAATATATATATATATATATATTAATTAAATAATAAATCAATCACATATTGGACATTCAAACTTATATGTTAGTAGAATATAATACAAAAAGCAGAATTGAAAAATTTTCAACATTTACAAGTGAAACGGTTTTTATTGATTTCTGAACAATTTAAATTTATGAATTTTTGCAAAAAGGCAGTCAGTTAAAACCATAATTTTTAACTGATTCTAATTCCGAAAATAAGTCAATTTTTCCCTATTAAAAAATCAGCTCAGTAAAAAGTAAATCTTAATTCAAGATTAGTCTTAAATTCAGCACTGTTTACTATAATGTTAAATCATTGAAAATCCATTTCTTAAATTAAGCGTTGACTGCGCATTTCTTTTACTGTGAATTGCTTTTCTGTTTTGCCTTTGAACTTAGGCAAAAATTGCCAGATTAAAAGACAAATTCTGTCTATTATTTTTTGCATTGAAAATTGTTAAATATTAACATTTAATTACAAAGAAAAGACAATTAAATGACTTAGAATGTAACATTACAGTAATACTAGAATGTAATTATTCCAGTTAATATAAATAATGGATAGTAAATCATTTATTTAATAAATAATTATTTTTATATATTTAATTAAAATGGAAATAATTTACGTAGTAAGTTAAATATTCTATTCTGTAAATTTTTGTCCATTCTGCAGCGAGACAAAAAATGTTCGAAATATTTTCAAGTTTTGACAGATTTTGCACATCTGGTTTGTCTCGGGGTAACCATCCTTTAGAGTTTCTTCTTAAGAAAAGGATCTATTTTATGGGTACTTCGGTACTAGTTTTTTTCTAATAGTTTTTTGAGACAGAAATTTTGAGAAATATTTCCCACAGAAGAAGACTTAAAGAATTTTCAATATCTTTGAAGGCATTTCCAATGACATCTCCTTCAAGTGTCAGTTGCTCTCGGTTACTTGCCAGTGGCGAACGAAATCTGTGCGTAGTAAAAAAGAGTTTCAGTGCAAAAGTGCCTTATAAGAATTTTGAAAATGGAAGGAAGTAAAGTGGTAGTTTAAAGTGGTAGATTTTATAGAATACACCACAAATAAAAAACAAAGTGTGGATATTGTTTGTGCAAATCATATCAGATATGATACAATTCGTGGTTTGCTAGCTAAGTTCATGGAAGGTCCATACAACAATGAAGATTCATTATTAATTCACAATATAGTAAAAGAAAAATTGTGTGCACCAGAAAGTTGGCCGGAATATAAAATAAAGATTATCAAAGAAACAGGTATACTATATTTATTTCTTATTTGCTAATTGAACGCAGTAAAAAGTAAATCTTAATTTAAGATTCAGCATTGACTTCTTTAAAAAGTTGCATCTTAATTTAAGTCTGCTTTCCTGCTTTAAAATAAGACTTCCTTTTTACTGTGAATAGTACATAAACATTTTTTTTCATATTAATTTTGTCTTGTAATTTTTTTAAATTAATACTTGTTCCAAAATAAAGTATTTAAATTCATAATTTATATTCTTCAAATCTAAATAAATATTTTTTATATAGGTCTGCATTTTTTGGTATATCGATATTTAAAACTATGTCAAGAAAGCAATTTAAACATTGCTTAAACTAATTTTTAAGTAATTTTTTTTAGAATAATTCAGTAATTATAAAATAAAATCGTTCAGATAATATTTTGACACTTTTTGAATGTATAATTGAATGTATTCTTTCGTGAAACAGTGTATGAATGAAAAAATTTATTTTCATAAATCTTGCAGTATTTATTTGAAAAAAATTCTTTTAGGCTATAAATTTTTTTTATCATTTTAAGTCTAAAAACAAAAGTTTTTTTTTAAAATGCTTTAAAAATTATGAAAATTATTTTTCATTTTGGCAATTTTTTTATATTATTTTTAGGCCGTTGAATTCCTCATAAAAACTATCTTAAAAATAAGTTTGAAAAATATTTAAATTATTTTCTTAATATATATTTAAAAATAATGAAAATACTTTTAAATTATGTAACTGGATATATTTTTAAGAATATTTTCGGTATCGTGTTCCAATGTGTTTATACAAGAGAATGTACTTAATTTCGTAGTTATTTTTCTTCAGGGCGAAAAAGAATTGTCGAAAGACATTTTACCATTTCTTTTCTCTATTGAATATCTATTGACAATATTGCCTATGCTTAGCCTTAAGAGGTGAAAGAAGTTCGAAGAAAAATAACGCAGGCAATTAACGATGCAAATAAGAGACCAGATGTGCAGGAAACGGATGATTCGGACTCAGATTAAGAAAAATAATAATAAATTTTATGAAATTTTAATTTTTGTATTATGTAATTTATACCAAACTGCTGTGATACTAAAATAAATACAATAGTATTAGTATGCATAAAATTTATCTCGTTGTCAAATAAAAACTTGAGGCATTTCATTTCACATCGTTCCAGCGACAAAAAACAATCCCAAGGAGATATATTTTCAAATTCCCTACTTTCCATGCCCATTTGATATATTATGGACATTTGATGGGATAATTAGAAAAAAAATTGTTTAAAAAATGTGTTTTTAAAAAATTTGACAAATAGTATACGAAGTTGAACATTAACCCATATTCAACTTACATTCAACTTCGTACTATTTGTTAAATTTTCTAAAAACACATTTTTTAAACAATTTTTTTTCTATTAATCCCATCAAATGTCCATAATATATCAAATAGGAATAGAAACTAGGGAATTTACGCTTTATTTTCATATAATTTTGATAAAAATCGTCGGGGGGTGGCAAATTGGCAAAAATTTAAAATAATAAAAATAGTAATAGAAAGCTCATGAAAATCTCTTTTGAATCAGTGTATAATACACTCAGATGCATTAATGCTGTCCTTCCGGTTTGACGGTATTTTGCAAAGGCGTATGATTTCTGTTAAAATGTTTTCAGTTCATGACATATGAAAACATTCGTATGTCACGAACTAAGGAATATTTGATAGAAATGACACAACTTTCCAAATTTCCTTTAAACCGGAAGGACAGCATCAATGCATCTGAGTGTATATTATAAACAATTAAAGTTTTATATAATAAAAATTATTCTCAGTTACTAAAAAAATGGCAGCAATATGTTTTTTTCGTATGTATATAAACATTATTTTAGGTAATGTTTTAATAAATAAGTAAGAATTTAGGTAGGAATTTTTCTATGATTCTATATAGGCAATTTTTAAAAAATTATTAGATAAGATTTTATGTAGGAATTTTGTTAAGATTCCATGTAGATAAATTTTTATTAATAAAGTAAGAATTTATGTAGGAATTTTTCTAAGATTCTATATAGGCAATTTTAAAAAAATTATTAGATAAGATTTTATGTAGGAATTTTAGTAAGATTCTATGTAGGTAAGGTTTTAATAATTAAGTAAGAATTTAGGTAGAAATTTTTCTATGATTCTATATAGGCAATTTTTTTAATAATTATTAGGTAAGATTTTATGTAGGAATTTTGTTAAGATTCCATGTAGATAAGAAGTAAGAATTTAGGTAGAAATTTTTCTATGATTCTATATAGGCAATTTTTTTAATAATTATTAGGTAAGATTTTATGTAGGAATTTTGTTAAGATTCCATGTAGATAACTTTTTATTAATAAAGTAAGAATTTATGTAGGAATGTTTCTAAGATTCTATGTAGGTAAGTTTTTAATAATTATTAAATAAGATTTTATGTAGGAATTTTTTTAAGATTCTATATAGGCAAATTTTTTGATAATTATTAAGTAAGATTTTAACTAAGAATTTTTGTAAGATTATATATTGGTAAGTATGATGGAAATTGACATAGGAAATTGACATGGGAAATTGACACCAACTTTATGATAGAAAAATGTAGGTAACTATATAGAAATCTACATAGATTTTTATCCAGTATCACGAATGCACATTCCTATATGAATTCTCATAAAAAATCCTGTGCCAAATACATATGTGCTTTTTTATGGATTTCTACGTAGATTCTTACAAACATTCTATGATTTTTTATAAATTTATAGTTAGTAGTTTATGTAAGATCCTATGTAGAATCTTACATAGGCATTTTCAATTAAAGGAACACGCAATGGACAAAAACTCTTCCATTTGAGTATCTTCAAAAAACAGTTCAACGTTGGCTACGAGGAGGTTGTCCTGCTGTTCCAAGGCACATTTGCGGTTTAATGCGGCAGAAGTTCTTAACAATGTTGTTTGGAAGGAACGAATGAAGTATCAAATAAACGAGGAGGAGTATGGAGTTGCAGTAGAAAATGTGACAGATGATGATGATTTCTGTCACGTCATTTTGTACTCTCCCAAGTTTTTGGATAAAGTATTTAAAATAGATGTGTCGGTAGCAACAGCAGATGGAACATTTAGAACAGTTCCGTGGCTGAAAGGAGCATCCCAACTATTCATTGTATCGGTTTTTCATTTGATAAGGTATTATTTTGAATGTATTTTAAATACATATTTTAATAGTACTTTTAATGAAATCAAATTTATTTAATTTTTCAAAGTTGATCGTTTGAAGATGGGAAAGGAGACTTCTCTTTTGTTTCTTTGTTATATATACATATTATTTAAAAAGTTGTACATCTTAATCAGGAAAATAGAGAAATTAATGAAAGTGAATGTTTTACTTAGATATTACCATTCTAAACTGTAATAAAATTCATGCGACTGCATTTTGCACAATGTTGTTAATTACGATTGAATTCAAATAATTATTTTATTCTTTCAGATTACGCCGCTATTCTTTGTAGTAATGAGCTCGAAATCATTTCGTGCTTACTATGTAGTCGTAAAGAGAATAAAACAATTAGCTTCATCTTTAAGTATGGATGCTTATTGGATGTTTCTTTCATTTCTGCTATGTAAGTTTTTAAATATAGACAAAATATCAACAATGTATTTAAATTATTAGGTTTAAAAAGTTATTTAATTTTTCGGGAATGCTGCAAACGAATGTAGAATCACATTTTCAAAATTAAAGATGGCGGACCCAATATGTCAGAAGATATAATTAGACTAAGAGTTCTGAGATTAACCCCGTGACTGCCTTGGCAAAGATTAGAAGGCCAAAATTTTTGCCATGAGATTTAAGGAGCTGAACGCAATATTATCTATTTTTAAAAACAAATTTTGATATATTGAATTTACCATTTTTGAATTTTGTAAATGTCTTATATTCATGAATAGTTAATTAAAAGAAACTTGAAACAAATTAAAAAGCAATAGGTGTAATGTATGAAATAATCGAACATGTTTATCTTGAAATAATTTTCATAAATAACAATTGCAACTTTCTTTATGCAGAATATCGACAAACAAATAAATCATCTCCGATTACGACCGTATGTCAACAATTATGAAACAATTTTGAGCTTTACGGAAAAGTTAAAATATTTGGCCTTCCTGCCGGCTGAAGATATCCAAGATATTTTCGACTATCTTGTCGAAAATCTGTCAAAAGATAAAGATATACCACTAATTGACAACAACGAAGTTAAGGTGTCTGCTCGAACATTACTCGAGCCATTGATCGACAATTACGCACGTCAATGGTTAAAAATAACAACTCCAGAAGTGTTTTCCGTGTTTAATGAAGAAAGGAGAACAAATAATAACACAGAAAGAAATAACAGGACTTGGAATGAGTTTATGGGCAGCCATCCGAATTTTGTAAGGTTTATTGGTAAGTTACGCAACAAATATTGTTGTAAGATTTTTTACTTCTAGAAATAAGTATTCAGTACCTCTAAAACTTAAGAACAATAAACAATTTTATTTATACTATTTCATAAATTTATTATTTAAAGATACATTATGATACTTTTTCTTACAGATGATTTAGTTCTCTTCATTAAAGATACTCACCTCGATCACATAGATAGGTGCAGAAATGCAGTTCCTGAACGCATATTATCGTCAGAAGAGAAGCTGAAGGAAAGAATAATAAAAGAAGTTTGGAAGAAATCAAAGAATCAAAAGATTTTTCTAGTCGTGATCGTAGAATAGTAATGCTGCAGTTTTTACAACGTTGTATTACTATCAAGTACAAATTCTCTGCTGGGTAAATCGCTTATCACTGGAGGTAATTGCAATTACATATTTTTTTAGAAAAAACATTAAAAGATATTGCTTTTATAAAAGAAGATAAGAAATTTCCATAATTCTGATTTAGAAATTTGATAATTTTTTTTTTAATTATTAGTTTCTTTTGAAATAAAAAGTTGTGAAATTTTTGTTTTTTAAATAAAATGTTTAACAAATTTTTTTTATTTTAAATTAATAAAAAAGTATGTAGGAAGAATTTGTGAATTTTATAATTACAATTTTTTATGTATATAAAGATATTTTATTTTTTACTAGCTAAAAAACGCTCGTGTGCTTTCTCATTTTAATAATAGATATACAATAATATAAAAATCATGTCTATTCACAATTCAAATTTTTTTATTTTAAAAAACAAAATATTTAATTTCATTTGAAGAATTTCTTTTATAAGATTTAATTTTTTAACCTTATAAAAATGAATTTATTTTAAGTTTCATCTGGAAATTAATGAAAAAATATTTAAAATCGCAGAAAAAATAAAGTAATTCAAACTATTTATATTTCACCGAAAAAAAATATTCTTCTTTTAAGAGAACAATTCCTCTTTTAAAATCCTCTCTCATTTTATTCTTAAATTAAGAATATTACTCTTCATTGGAGACTATTCCTCTACTTTTAAGAGGAATTACTCTTAAGTGGAGAATAATCCTCTTAAAATAAGAGGACGTTTTTTGGTCTATATACAAAAGGAAAATATGCATCGAAATAAGAGGAATCCTCTTAAAACAAGAATATTTTTTTTCGGTGTTCTCCTTCAACAATTTTTTTTAAACTTCCATTTAGCAATTAATTTTGATATTCATATTGTTTTTACAAAATTTTAAATATTTTTTTGCATAATTTTCTATTTATTTATCACGATTTTTTTAACAAATTCAAAATATTATTTTTTTAATAAGTATTGAGTATAAATACGTATATGTATAAATAACAAGAATTCATTATTTAGTATTTTTTAAATAATTATGCATACCCAGAATTCTTATTTGTTTTTTAATAATTCTAAGAAATAATTATAAAATTAAAAATCTATTGATTTTATTTAGTTTCTTGGTTTGCTGTACCAAGTTTTAAAATAAGGTCCAAATTATAAACATTTATAAAATATATGAGGATAAAACTGGCACCCATTTATCAGCACCCACTTAATTTTAGAAATTGAATTCGGCGTGGTCGAATTGCGTAAGGCGGTCAAAAGAGGACCGAAAATTTTCCGAATTGCGGAAGGCGGTAAGTTAAAGGGCCCCATTACTCCTCCGTTCCTTCTTTCCCCTTCTACTCTGCAGTCGGTTTCAGGAGTTGCTAGAAAGGCGGGACGATACAGCGGTTTTCCCTCAAGTATAGACGATTGAGAAAGGGGTTTCCCTGTCTCACACTTTTTCCTTCACACTTTGTACAGGCTTAGGACTGTCAGCATTTGACCGAAATTAGCAATTCATATTAATTAGCTGGCGTGTTTAAAAAAATGGGTGTATACAGTAAATCTATGTATATTTATGTATAATATATATATATATATATATATACACATTTTTTGTATTCACCATTTTTTTCTAAAATTGATAGTTTTCGAGAAAAATGCAAAAAACCATGAAATTCCATAAAATGTGGTTAAAATATACTCTCACCTAAAAGGACATCTAATTATAAAAAAATAAAGTCTTATAATGTTTTTTAGTGCGTAATTACGAAAATCATAGTAAAAATAGTCGAATAGTTCAGCTTCATAGTAAAAACCATAAAAAACACCATAAAAGTCTGATTTTTTGCATTTAACTCGTAAAAAACGCAAAAATTTCAAAAAATGTTATGTACAAATATTGACTTTCTAGTTGGTACTAGAAGGTACTTAGAACCCAGAACCAATCCCCCTTACAACAAAAAAAAAAATTTTGACAGGTGTCCCTTGAAGAGACCACTCAGAGGCGGGCGAAGCCCGCCGCACCTAGTTCCGCTTCACGTTTAGAGAGAAGTCCTCTTGCTTTTCTATGTAGAAAGGGAGTCAAATTGACTTTCTAGTTGGTACTAGAAGGTACTTAGAACCCAGAACCAATCCCCCTTACAACAAAAAAAAAAAATTTTGACAGGTGTCCCTTGAAGAGACCACTCAGAGGCGGGCGAAGCCCGCCGCACCTAGTTCCGCTTCACGTTTAGAGAGAAGTCCTCTTGCTTTTCTATGTAGAAAGGGAGTCAAATTGACTTTCTAGTTGGTACTAGAAGGTACTTAGAACCCAGAACCAATCCCCCTTACAACAAAAAAAAAAATTTTGACAGGTTGTCCCTTGAAGAGACCACTCAGAGGCGGGCGAAGCCCGCCGCACCTAGTTCCGCTTCACGTTTAGAGAGAAGTCCTCTTGCTTTTCTATGTAGAAAGGGAGTCAAATTGACTTTCTAGTTGGTACTAGAAGGTACTTAGAACCCAGAACCAATCCCCCTTACAACAAAAAAAGAATTTTGACAGGTGTCCCTTGAAGAGACCACTCAGAGGCGGGCATTATAAGACTTTATTTTGTTATAATTAGATGTCCTTTTAGGTGAGAGTATATTTTAACCACATTTTATGGAATTTTATGGTTTTTGTGCATTTTTCTCAAAAACTAACAATTTTAGAAAAAAATAGTGAATACAAATAATGTGTATTTTTGTAAAATCTATATCTTTTGTATAAAACATTTTTTGATATTTTGTGTTTTTCACGAGTTAAACGCAAAAATCCACAATTTTATGGTATTTTTTTATGTTTTTCACCATGAAAATCAAATTTGCACCAATTTTCAGTATGATTTTCGTAATCAGCGCACCAAAATACGTAGGTATGGTATAATTTCAGTTAATTTGGGCAGGGGAACTATTCGGAACTATATCCAAAAATAATCAGGGTGGCGAGTGGACCGGGAAACCGGGAAAAACCGAGAAATGACCGGGATTTTCAAAAGTTACCGGGAAAACCGGGAAATGATCGGAAAAAAACGGAAAATTGACAGAAAACTGGAATTTTTGGCCTAATTTGTCAATGGTTGAAACTTATAAGAGACTTGAGAAACGAATTCTAACCTTGAAATTTTTTGTTCCTGCAAAAGTAACATTTTTTCTTGCAAAAAATGTTCTTTTTCCAACATCTCTTTCCTCATTTCTCCTCTGCTTCTCATTTTGACATAAACTTCTATTTGAACCTCTTTTAAAGCATTTACAAGGAGAAAAACATTAGGCTGAGAAGCGTTAAAATTTTTTTTAAATTTTGAGTGGAAGGATTCGCAACAATTTGTTGTACGTGTTAAAGATGAAGAAAATTCGGCCCAAATATGAGGTGGAAATTTGCAATCTTCAGCTACATAATTTTCCAAAATATAATCGCAAAAATCATCAACCCTTTTGTCATTTGTTGGTTTAATAGCCATAAAATCTTCAATAAAACAATCATTTACTTCTAACGGATCTAAAAATGCAAGACCAAAAAATTTTTTCAGAAAATTTCCAATTTCAGAATTTGCCGTTTTATACTCAATCGTTAGTTCAAATTCTTGAATTTTTCTCCACCAACACTGTCCCAAATGGAAGCGACATCCTCTTATTTTTGAGTTTGGGAAAATTTGTTTAATCACAGAATGAATGGAAGTTTCAAAATCAACAAATATTACTGGAGGAGCAAAAGTCAAATTAAGTTTTGCGCATTCAGATACCAAATAAGAAAAGAAGTTGGAATATGAATTAATTGATTTATCGAGAAGCATCGAGAAAGCAAGAGGAATGTACAAATTTTGCAAAAATCCATGAACAGTAAAAATTTGCTTAAAAATTTTTGGGCAAGTGTAAAAAGTTCCATCTACAAAAATGGTTGTCAAATTGCAAAGAAAAATCAAATTCAAAATTGTCAAAAACAAAAAAAAGTTCTCTTTCTTGTCATTTACCAGTAAAAATTGTTCGTTTCTGTTTGTTGTTATATTAACTGAGTCAAGTGCGTCATGTACGTCAATTAATTGTCTCGGTAAAGGCGGGAATTCCTGTCTTCGAGCATGACTGGTATTTTTTCGAATTCGTGTCATGTCTTGAACAGTCAGTGTGTCAACGTCATTTTTTTGCAACTCGCGATTTAAAATTTTTGAGGGTCGAATAGAAATGTCTTCAACAGCCTTTCTTTTTAATTTATTACTCAAAATTTGCCGATTTTGAATTTTCGCGGAATCTTTTTCATGATTATGATTGAAGTTTTTCTCAAGAATTTCATTTTTTTCATTTAATTTTAAAAAACTTTTGCAATTTTTTTTACAACATGCCCAACGGTTAATGTCACCTTTTAATTTTAAATGAAAACGAAATTTAAAACCTTCAAAAAGTATTAAAGTTTTACCTTTTTCACCGCAAATAAATTCCATGATTTTTCAGTTTTTCAGGACAAAAGTCACTTTGCATAAACAGGGTGTCTTCTAACCGGGAAAACCGGGAAAAACCGAGAAATAGCCGAGAAACGAAAAAAACCGGGAAACAGCCGAGAAACGAAAAAAACCGGGAAATAGCCGAGTAACGAAAAAAACCGGGAAATAGCCGAGTAACGAAAAAAACCGGGAAATAGCCGGGAAACGAAAAAAACCGGGAAATAGCCACGTGACGAAAAAACCCGGGAAATAGCCGGGAAACGAAAAAAACCGGGAAACACAAAAATTTTGACAACACCAGTGTTTACTACGAGCCCGATCCGTGAGAAATGTCTGGCCGTCTAGATGCAACTAAGTACCGCTGTGTTATTAGCAAAAATTAGATGTACTGGGGGTAGAGGTGTGACCTAATGAACTCATTAGTCGATCACTCCTCCTTCTCGGCAGCCCCTCCTTCTACAGTCATGGCAAAAGAGTGGGAGAAGGGCTTGAGATTTGACCATTTTACGCAACTCGGAAAAATAAAAGAAGACCCTTTCCGCAATTCGGAAAATATTTGACCATTTTACGCAATTCGACCCCAGCCATTGAATTTTAAAAGTTAAGTATTTTGATGAAGCTGAAACTTGCATCCAGTTACCAGTCCTACATAATTTTTTAAATTTTGATATTGGACTTAAACAAAAAATATTTAACTTTTAAATTTAATTTTTAAAATTAAGCAGGTGCTGGTAACAAATAGAAATCATGAAAATTTCTTTTATTCTTTTCTATTAAAAATAAGTGTTATCAAAAACATTTTGTCGGACAAATTAAATTTCTATAGTTTCTTTTATTTATTTCTAACAAAATTTAAAAATTATTTAACAAAATGTTAATTGTTATTAAAAAACATTTAAAAAGTGAAATAATTTCTTAATTTTTTAAACATAATCTTTAACAAAATTTTGATTTTTTTAGAGATAGATGATAATAAATGTTTTGGCTGATTTGACTATTTTTTCTAATTTCTTTTTTATATTTAATACAGAAAATGAATAAGTATAAAAATTGTATTGCTTCAATTAACTATCAATTGTATTCTTTTAATAGTTGACAAAGATTAATTAATTATTTAGTATTTTCTTAATAATTGACCTGAATTTTACGTGCCTGTGCGTATCTCACATTCATTTATATTAATTTTCATTTGCTGATCATCCTAAAAAATGTTAAATACTTTAAAAGAATTATGTATACAATTAATAACTTTTTTCTTTGTTGTGCCAAGTTTTAAAATCAGGTAAAACTTATGAAAATTTATAAAATAGAAATTCTGCAAACTTTTTTCTCTATTTTTAATTCGATTTTAATTTTAAAAAATTTTTTTGACAACGTGAAAATCTAAAACAAGTATTAACAACGGTGAAAAATATTAACATTCAAAAAAATTGATGAAAATAAAAATCATTCAAAAAGTGATTAACTTTCTTGAAAAGTAGTAAAAAATAAATAAATGACTTTCAAATCATATAAGACAATATTTTACGTGCAAATTTTTAAATAAGTTGACAATACGCATGTAATAAATAATAACCGCTTATTTTTGAATATAATTCTAATGTAATTACTTTACAGAACATGAATCACTACAAGGAAACATTCTAGACACATGTCGTGTTGTTAAGAATATACCGTGGAATAACAGAGTTCAAATCGAAAATGTTGATTGGAAATGTGCGATTTGCGATGCAGAATTGAAAAATGAAGAATCGTATAACGACCACATTCAATCGACTCACCCACTCATACATTGCGAACTGTGCGGAGTGTTATAAAATTCGAAAATACCCCACGCGGATTGTTGTACGTATAAAAAATTCATAATTTTCCATAATTTTTTTTCATAATTTCTATTACACTTAAAAGTCTTATCGTAATGTATATTAACACAAAAATTTTAAAAATATTTCAGTGCTTAATGTGAAAGAAACACTCATTTCATCAAACACCAGTGTTTCGAGTGAAAATGGTAAGAAATAATTGTCATTTTTACACAAGTAAAGATTAATCATGTATATAAAAAGAATTTTTTCAGAAAAAATAAATGTTCTCTTTCCTCAGCAATAGGAGAAGAGACGTTCGCAATGTCAACATCAACATCGGATGCAATACCACCATCATCCCAAACATTGCTTCGTCGAAACCCTCCAAAAAAAACACGTAATATATAATATAAATTTTTTTAAGTTGTCTCCAGTTAACATTAAAATACTTAATTACAATAACAATAATTTTTGCACTATTATCATAGCTAAAGGAAAATACTACTCGTATCCACCAGCAGGAAAACCAAATAAGAAAAAGAACATTAATAAGAAGATTCATACTTTAAATATTTTTAAACTAATAAGTTACATATTACTTTCTGTAGATTTATTGAAACGAAAATTACCTCCTGGAACGAGAAAAGCAAGAAGGACAGCAACAGAATGGGCAGCTGTAAAGAAATTTAAAGCATAAGGAGGTATAAATTAATCGAATTTTAATTAATAAATACTGTACATTGCTAAGACATATAAGTAATATTTACTCATTATTCACAGCGGAAACGGAAATATCAAAAGAAACCAAGAAGCCAAAAATTATATCTATAGAGATATTTCCAAAAACAAAACCCAAGTATAAGAAAAATGCCATAAGAGAAGCTAATTTCGTTCATGTAGGATGAATTCGCTCCACAGATATATATTTTTTAAAATTCGATTAACATACTTCATAGACAGAAATATTTAAGATTTACAATTGTTTTGGTTAATAAAAATAATAATAATAATAAATTATGTGTTGAAGTTATCGATCACTCCGAGTCAAGTAAATGGAAAAAATTAAAACAATTCCTTTAACGTTTTCAACAGCAAAGCTGCCCTCTTCAGAAACTATAATTTATGAAATGTCGGACATACGATTTGACGCCTAAACACATCAACACAATTGAGTATAGTTTGGATCATTTTTTCTTTCATAGTAATACTGGTAACTCAAAATTTAATTCTCTTCTTAAAAAATTTAAAAATAAATTGTTGAATATTTTCATCGAAGATAAATGTATTCACATTCATTATTTGTTCAAAAAAATAGAAGAATGTAAATCTATATTAGAAAACAATTTTTCTCAGTTAAGTCGGAATTTTATTTATGAGATTCATAATCAAAAATTATCTCAATTCAAAAATAATCTCTGTAAACAGTCTGAGAACAAATTTTGTTTTTTACAATGTAACCATTTAAAATTAGATTTCAATAATCCGTTTAACTCTCAACCAAATTGGTTTCTAAATTTATCTACTGTTGACATTCCTGATGATGTTACTAATGTTATGTCATTAGGAGAAAATTTTAAGTTTTATGACACTAATAATTATAATAACATTGGTTTAAACACGGATATTGAATATATTAAATCTGTCGAAAGTTTTGTTTCTTCTTACGAATTAAATGATGATGTTTCTAACAATATAAGATTAAGTTTAATTAAAAATCTTAGTTCTCATAATAATAGTAATTTACGCCATATTAATATACATGATAGAATTTTTTCAAAAAATCTGGCTAAAACTAAGTCATTTGTCAAACGCCATGATAATGTAATATTTACTAATGCTGACAAGGGAAATGTTACGGTCGCATTAGACGAGAATGAATATAGAAAAAAACTTAATTTGTTACTTGCTGACAAAAAACTTACAAGGTCATTAATAGAGATCCGTTACCAAATTTAAAAACTAAAACTTATAAAATATCTTAATAATAATGATTTGCTTTATAACAAATTTGGTGACTTAGAACTTACTCAAACTAATACTAATCTCTCAAAAATTTATGGTTTACCCAAGATTCATAAGAATGGTTACCCATTGAGACCAGTTGTTTCTACTATTGGCTCACCAACTCATTTTTTATCAAAACAGTTATTTATACTTCTCAATAATTCTATAAAAAACCAAAATCTTATATACGTAACAGTTATGATTTTATAAACAAGATTAACTCTTTTTCTATTCCTGATGATCATATTTTAATTAGTTTGGATGCAGCCTCTTTGTTTACAAATGTTGGCTCTGATCATGTTCGTGATTCACTTATTGGACGTTATGTTTCTATTTCCCAACGTTAGAATATTTCTTTGGATGATCTACTTATGTCTTGCCAATTCCTTTTTGACAATATATACTTTAAATTTGATAATAAATATTTTAAACAGATATATGGTACTCCTATGGGTTCATCTATCTCTGGTTTGTTTTCTGACATAGTCATGGATGACTTAGAGACTTCTTGTATTGATAAACTTTCTTTTAAACCATTATTTTATTATAGATATGTAGATGATATTATTACTTGCATCCCAAAGAATAAAATCAATGAAATTGTTGATATTTTTAATAGTTATGATGAGAGATTGCAATTTACTTTTGAGACGCAGAGTAATGATTCTATTAGTTTCGTTGATGTGCTTCTCATTAATGAGAATGGTAGAATTATTACGGATTGGTACAAGAAACCCACTTTTTCTGGACGTACCATTAATTATTATTCTAAACATCCTTTTACTCAAAAGGTTGCGATAGTTTATAACTTTATTGATAGAGCTATTAAACTCTCTCATAAAAAATTTCATTCTAAAAATATTGAATTTGTTATTGATACATTAAAAAAGAATAATTATCCTTTTGAATTTATAAATAAATATGTAAAACATCGCATTTGTTCTATTGAACAGAATTCTTTAAATCCAAAAAGTGGTAACTTATATAGAAAATTCCCCAAGGTTTTTCTTCCCTATGTGCCTGGATTATATGAAAGAACATCTAATTTTCTTAAAAATTTCAATATTCTAACTATTCCTAAAAAGAATAATAAAATGAGCCATAATTTAATCGTCAAGGCTAAAGATAGAAACAAAAAATCTGATAATGTCAACACTGTTTACAAAATAAGGTGTAAAAACTGTACTGCTTCTTACGTTGGTCAATCTAAGAGAATGGTTGGTGTTCATATTAATGAACACAAAAATTCTAAGACAGGAGTTATTACTAGCCATAACAATTCACTTAACCATTCGTTTGACTGGGATAATTTTTTAATACTTGACAGAGAATCTGATTATAAAAAACGACTAATTTCTGAGATGATTCATATTAATTTGCAAAATAATTCAGTTAATAAAAAAGATGATACACAAGATCTTAATAATTATTACATTTACTTTTTAGAAGAAAAGAAGTTTCTTTGATTATTATCTTTTCTTGTCTGAATTACCTTGACATTTCTCTTGGTTTTGATTTTTTGTTTTCGTTTTCTGTTTACTGATGGGTTATTCACCTCATCTTTATCGATCCACGTTTGTATCTTCTGGAAACTTATAATATGAATTAGTGTCTAATCGTATACGATGTGATGAGGACGTTTCCTCCATTCATTTCTTTCATTTAAATATGTATTTGTAATTTATATTTTTTCGCAATTTTTTACGGTAATAATTTGATAATTGTGATTTTATTTTGGTATTTAATATTGTAATGAACTAATTGTCTGAATTTATTTAATAAATAAATTATAGTTTCTGAAGAGGGCAGCTTTGCTGTTGAAAACGTTAAAGGAATTGTTTTAATTTTTTCCATTTACTTAACTCGGAGTGATCGATAACTTCAACACATAATTAATTTGGAAACCGAGTGATAGAATCGTTATTATATAATAATAATAATAATTTTACTTCAAAATTTTTAAGTTTAATCCTTCTGAACATTACATTTTCTGTATCGTCAACATGATTTTCATGAAGCACAAAACTGTGAGCAATAAATAGATCCTGCAAAAAATCAATTTAAAAGTGTAAATTCGCTCAGAAAATAAGTCTACAAAAAAGATGTTTGGGACTGGAAATTTTATGTATGTTAATTATTTTAATTTATAATTCGTTTTTTAATAATATTTATGATTATGAGAACGTTTAATTAAATGATGAAGAATGTGCAATTACTTATTGCTAAAACAATATTAAATCTTTATTCTAATAATTTTGGACATCGCTCTTAATTTTTTTCTTTATTTATTGTAAAGTATATTTAGTCATATTTTTACAGATTATAATTTATTTTCCCAGAATAATAATAGTGAGCGAATTTACTCTTACTTAAAGCAAGGTAAAGTCTCACCCAACAAAACGGCTTAAAAATAATTTTTTATTACACATTTTAATAGACCTTTTCATTTCAATTCTTTTCTATAGCGCATACGTTATATGGAATTGAACTTCCATTTTAAGTTTGGCCCTGTTTACAGCTAATGCATTATTTATAAAAGGGAAAAATATTTAAAACAGTATTTTAAATTATTAAATATTTTATAAAAATTTAGTATAATGATCGAAATATACACAGAAATAGATCTTATTAAAAAATTTAGAGAGAATAAGCACATAACAGTCGTTTTGTGTGCTTCTACACTTTAATTAGATACTAATTGTGCACATCTTTTATGTTATATTTCGTGAGGAAAAGGCACGTTCGCATACATTCTGTCAAAACTGACAATGAGTCGAAACTTTTGAAATTGGTGAACTGTGGATCCTGCAGCGCTGGCGCATTCGCGACTTCCGAATGGAAAGGAAAAGGTCTATTTCTTTATGCAGTACCCTTTCGACACAGAACATCAGGAACGTTTTAAGAACGTTTCAAAAACGTTTAATGTCTGGCAAGGGACATTAAACGTTCTAAAAACGTTTTAGGAACGTTGTTAAAACGCAAGGCGATTTTTGTGTCCACTGGGTAATGGGAAAGAAAAAGCGTTAGAGATTTTATATTTTCAGTGCCAATTTTTATTTATATAGTTTCCCCAAGCTATTTAAATAAGCATTGAAAAATTGAGCAAAATTTGCCTCTTTAACGGTACTTTAAAACTGCTGTAAAAACGATTAAAGTATATTTTACTCTAAAAACGAAATTTATTTTTCAGCATTTTACAAGATAAGATGACAGGATAACTAAACAAAGGAGCAAACACATATATGACCATATGGTCAATTTCCATCTTTTAAAAATGCACAAAAACTTTTTAAATCCTTCAAAAAAAATGTTTAAAACGTAAACAGAAAGTTACATTGACTTTAAAAAATAACAAAATATGTATATCTATGTATGTATATATTCGAAGAACGTTGGATGAGGTACAAATTAATAAAAATATCTTTTTAACAACTCTTTTTTATTAATTTTAATCAATATTTATTTTAAATAATTTTTATAAAGACAAAGGAATAGAATATTTTCGGATAGAAATTCCTTTGAATTTAGTTAGAAAAAATCCAATTTATACATTTCGAAGTTTCTTCAATGAGTATTCGAAGAACGTTCACGGAAAAAATGGTTTGGTTGAAACAAACGAAAATTCGTTTTGGCCAACCGAACTGGATGGTTGACTATGGACTGACCAATCTCAGCGTTTGCTGTGACCAAACTAGTTTGGTTCCACGGAGTTCGGTTAACACAACCAAACTGTTTGTTTTGAAATACCATTTGAAGTTAGGTTATCGGAAACAAATAATTTGGTTAAAACAACCCTACATATAAATATTTTTTTCTTGAAAAAAGTAAAGAAAATGTAAAATTTATTTGTTTTTAGCAAAGTGTAAAAATTCTGTAATTTGAAGAAAAAAGTTTTTATTTTCAAAACATTTTATTGACTTTCTTTATAAAATACATCTTAGGCTGACATATTTATATTAAATTTAAGCAAACCAGACACATTTTTTCTTCATTTGTCAATATATTTTTCAAATTTATACATTTTTGAAGGAGCTTTTTATAATCCATTTCACGTAATCACTTTTGAGATAATAATTATTTAATAATTTTTATTTATTTAATTTTGGGTTTGTTAAAAATAAATTAATTCCACTTAATGCACGAAACCACTATTTTAAAAATTAACATTTATTTAAAAAAAACACCTATCACTGCACTGAGAAATTATATTTTTCTACGACACTTTGCTTTAGAACCAAAGACTTCAAACGAAAACGAGATACTGCGAAATAACAGAAAATTTGAAAGATTTACCCTGGTTGATATGCTTTCTATATTTTCCGATATTTTACGAAAAGGGCCGATGTTAAAAACTGTTTGAAAAAAAGGGACCGAAGTTATTTGAAAATTAGTAAGGGGACTTGAATTTTTCTCCTCAGAGAGGATCATATTCATGGTCCAACATGTGATTTTCAAACGACGAAACGACAATAAATTCCTTTCCAATATTTTTTTCTGCATTCTTTATAGGATGAAGAAATTTTGTATGTGACAAAAGATTTTTAGAAACTTGTGTTAAGTGAAATTTTAAAAAGTTCATAATATTAAAAACTTACTGCAATTATAATTAACAAACTAAAAAAATTTTGTTTTAATGAAGTCAACTTTTAATTTAATTTATAGTAAAAAAATAAATAAAGTACTAAATTTTTTATTTTTATCATTGTTAATAGATTTTCCTTTTAATGGAATACTTGATTTTTATTAACATTGTTTCTTCATGAAAAACGAACCTGTTAAGTAACAATCCATTATTATTCTATGAAAAGTTATAGATATTTTACAATTGTTACATTTTGAAAAACCTTAGTTTATTTGTATTGAAAAAAAAATTTATGTAGCATTACAATAATTCATCATTATTATTATTAATGTAATTATTAAAAACTTTAATTTTAATTGAAACAAAATGTGTTAGTGTTTTAATTTTTTTAAAATAAAGAAATAACTATATATATATATAAAGTCATTTCTTTATTTAAAAAATTTTAAGTGCTGCAACAACAAACAATCGAATTTCTTAATTCTGTATAACAAGTAAGAAGTCCAGAAATGTTCTAAGTTCGCATTTGAAAAAGTGGGAATTGTCACAAGTCGGTCACTGTAACTCGAGAGTTTGGTTCCAACAACCAATTCTGCCTTAACCAAACAAGACAATAGAATTTCCTTTGAAATTAGTTGGAACAAGTACAATTTAGACTGTTCTAAGGTTCTTCAATGTGTATTCGAAGAACGTTGAATCAAAAACACGTTTTTTTAATTCTCATTTATTATTTATAATCAATATATGAAATCCTTAATTCTAAAGCTATGAATGATTAGAATATTTTGAAAATTAAAATAATAAGAAATAAAATAGAGGAAATGCAGTTTTGACTGTTTGAAGGTTCTTCGATGCGTGTTTAAAGAAGGTCGAAGCAGTTTAAATTCAATAAAAATATATATTAACCTGAAACTGTCAAAATGTCATTGTAATTTGTACGTAATTTATTATACGTCAATATAAACTTTATTTGTTATTTTATGGTTTAAAATGAAATTATTATAAAAAGACAACCTTTAAATTGTTCAATTAATTTTTTATGTTACAATTATAAAAGAACTAGAAAATTTCTTTTAATCAGAATAAAAATTTTAATCAAATTATAACCTACAAAAGAATTAATTAAATATACAACATCGTAAATAAAAAACCTTTTATTTAAAGTAAAACAATCGTTGTACACTCAGATGCATTAATGCTGTCTTTCCGGTTTGACGGTATTTTGCAAAGTCGTTTGATTTCTATCAAAATGTTTTTAGTTCATGACATATGAGAACATTCGTATGTCACGAACTAAGAATATTTGATAGAAATGACACGACTTTTCAAAATTCCTTTAAACCGGAAGGACAGCATTAATGCATCTGAGTGTACATGAACACGCATACACTTAATCTCGTTTATTCACACATAATAAAATTGCTTATTGTCACTTTTTATTATTATTTTTTTTAGTTCACTATCACTTTTAAAAATTAATTGTCAATTATCTTTGTCTTAATTCACATTTTATAAACACATAATTTCATTTTCTTTTATTAATTCACATTATTTATTATTAATTAATTCATTAATAAATTAATTAATTCTTTATTTGCACATGACACTGAGTGACTGAGAACGAAATAATTATAAGTTTTTAATCTCATTTGACACTATCGTAAGGCTCAAAAAGAAACAGTGTCCCCCTCTTCCGGATTGCTCAGCGCATCATTTCCAACCAGCACACACTATAGCAAAACGGTGAAAATGTCCTGAGGGCGGATTTGTCCAGTTACCCTAAATATCTCAGGGATGGGAATAAACATTTTTTTAAAGGGAATTGATCAACTACAGCAGACGACACATTTTTATCAGGTGGAATGAGAGAAGCTGTTGTTTTTTTTTTGCATTCTAATAATAAAAATCCTCTTTTTTGTATTATTATGACTGAATAGTAATCATTTTCAAATGTCATAATGGACCATTTAATTATTTTAGTGGCAATTCTTCATTTATTTTATTCTCCATTTACAAAAGTCGAGGAAAGTTTTAATCTTCAAGCAATTCACGATCTTCTTTATCACGCTTCTAACCTAACTGAGGTATGTTTCTTTCTTTTTTTATCTTGTATTTCCAAAATATTTTTAAAGTAAAAGATAAATTTTTTATATACATTTCATAATGAAAAGTGTCATTTTTTTCTAACCGCAAAAACAAACAAAATTACTGAAAAATTCTATGTAAATTTAGAATAAAAAAAATGTGCCACGTACATATTTATAAACTCTGTGATCCGGCTTTTCTAAACTTAAAATTATTTCCGTTTTCTGAACTTGGTGTTTTCTTTCCAAATATGTTAATTTTACTCTTTGCCTTTTGAATTTTATTAATTCATTATTCTTATTTTATTAATTGCAGAATGTTTTTTATTTTTAAATACACTTGCTACTCGCTAACTATTGTTTTGTCATTTAATTTTTCTATCTGTAATTTATTGTTTTTTTCAATGATTGTTTATTCTATTACCCATTTATAATTATAACTTAATAATTTTTAAATTTATTTTTACTAAATATTGTAAATTATTAACTTATAAATTAATATATTAAATTATAATTAATTAATATTGTTAATAATAAATAACTATTACTTTATTAATTGACGATATTTTAACTTTTCGTTCTAAAATTAAGGAAAAAACATTTTTTTCAGTACGATCATCATGAATTTCCAGGAGTCGTGCCCAGAACATTTTTAGGACCAATTGCAATATCAAGTTTAGCTGCACCTGCAGTTGCTGCAATTAAACATTTAAATATAAATAAATTTTATTCCCAATATATTGGTAAGTTTTAAATTAAAAAAAATAATAAACTCTTGAAATTTTTTAGTTGTCCATCCTCTCATTAAAATAACATTTAAAAATAAAACTTTACCTATAAAATAAAGGAGAAAATAAATTCGAAAGAAATTAAATAAAACAAAAAAAAATAAATGTTAAAATCAATTGTTTAATTATAAATTGAGTTTTCAAAAAATGCTTTTATTTTAGAAACAATTTTAATGTAACAACATTTGTAGCATTAAGAAATAAATTCTATTCTTTCTCAAAAAAATATTATTTGCAATTTTTTTCATTGTCTCTTTTATTATTTATTATATTACTTATTTTTAATTTTGTTTACTTTAATTCAGATGAATTTTTTAACATTAATAACCATTTACAATTTTTTGAATTTAATTAATATTGAAATTAAAATTTTCAATTTTTTTTGTTTTCAGTGAGAGCTGCATTGGGTTTAACCATAATAGTGACTCTGAGTCTTTATCGAAGAGCATTGCAATCAATTTTTGGTGTTAAATTTGTAAAATGGTTTGTCGGAATTACAGTCACTCAGTTTCATTTTTTATATTATCTCAGTCGACCATTGCCGAATATTATGGCAATGCCTTTAGGTAATTAATTTTTTATTAATTAATTTACTATCAATTATTTGAATCGTAAATTAATTTATTATTAAATCTTTTACTTGCAAATTCGTTTACTACTAATTTTTTACATAATATAAATCATTTTATTCGTAAATTATATTATTAATTATTTTATCAGGGATAACAGTGGTTTTTATGTAATATTAAGAAAAAGGGGATTTTATTTTCCAAAAGGGGGAATTTCCAAATTAAGTAAAAATTATTGTATTAATTTTTGAATTTAATCATTAACACAAACATAATATTAAAATTGTTTTCGTTTTCAATTTCAGTTCTACTTGCTCTTTATGGATGGCTAAGGCGAAATCATGTACTCTTCATAATTTCTTCGGCTGCCGTTATAATTATTTTTCGCGCCGAATTAGCCATGCTATTGGGAATGTTTCTCTTGTACGATATTGCCAATTCAAAAATTACAATTCATAGGTATTTAGTTTTTATTTTAAACGATTAGTTTCAAATTTAAAATACATATTAATATTTAAATTCAATATCGTTTTATTTTTTTATATTATGTAGATAACAATATTTTTTTTCATAAAAGAAAAAAGATTTTTATATTTATTAGAAAAACAATTGTGTTTTCACACAATGGACACAGAAAACATTTTTCTTTAAAAATCTTTTTTTGCAAAAAAAAAATAAATTATGTACATCATAAGAAATTTAAATTATATTTCTCAAATAATAAATAATTAATTTTTATTGTAGATTATTAAAAATTGCAGTGCCTTCTGGAATATTTTTTCTCTCACTGACAATAATTGTGGATTCATTTTTTTGGAAACGAATCGTATGGCCAGAAGGAGAAGTTTTCTACTTCAATACAATTTTAAACAAAAGTAGCGAATGGGGCGTATCCTTTATAATGAACAGAGACGTAAAAATAAGAAAAAGATGTGTTTTTTTCATAAGCAGAAATTTTGTTAAGCTTTTTTAAATAATGAATTGTAGCTTTTTTATTTAAAATTTTCAATTTAATTTAATTATTAGTTTATTATTGTCTTTATTATATTTTATTATTTTTGGCATTATTGATATTTTTCAGTTATTAGTTTTTATTACTTGTTATAGTTGTATTATTATTATTATCATCATCATCAACCTTAACGGTGTAAAAATAGACTTCACCATTTTTATGGTACTTTTATTCGGCTCTACCACGAGGATTGGCTCTTTCCTATTTTCTAATTCCACTGGGAATTTTGTGGGACTCACGAGTTCGAGCCCTCACAATTCCTGGCATAACATTCGTTATTTTATTCTCATTTCTCCCTCACAAGGAACTGCGATTTATCATCTACGTGTTTCCATTGTTAAATGTCGGTGCCGCTGCTGCTTGTCACCGTATGTAAGTTTTGTATAATTATTCTCATATAAACATAATGATTAGTTTAAAAATACAATTAACAAAACACCAGAAAAACTAAATATTAACTAAAATAATAAATTATAATATTTTTCTCCTTCACAGTTGGGAAAATCGAGAAAAATCATTTTGGAATGGACTATTGGCTCTAGCGATTCTAGGACATTTGGTGTTAAATGCAACATTTTCAATGTTTCTTCTCTGCGTTGCCGGTGCTAATTATCCTGGCGGAATGGCAATCGCGCGTCTCCATAGAATCGAAAAAGAGAGAATTGAATCAGTTTATGTTCACATCGATGTTTTTTCCGCACAAACCGGAATCTCACGGTTCACACAAACAAATCCCAATTGGATGTGAGTTTCATCTTATCTAAATTTAATTAAATTTAATTATACTCTTAATTAAAAATATTTTCAAAATTCATATTGTTTAAGTTTGAAAAAATCAAACATATTATAATTTTATTGTTTCTTGACTTAAAATTGAAATAAATAAAGTTAATATAAACGAAAATCGATATGATACCTACAGAGAGGAAAAATTGAAAAATTTTTGAATAAAAGAAAAAAAATACGTTTAATTTATTTTGAAAAAAATTTTATGTAATTCTTTTTTTTCCCACAGTTACTCGAAGGAAGAAAATTTAACCATCGACAGTCCGGAAATGTTGAAATTCACTCATTTATTGATGGAGGCAAAAAGTAAATATTCACCAAATATAAAATCTTATTTAAAAACACACGAAATTCTCGATTCTGTTGATGGATTTTCTCACATTGCATTCAATTACAATGCATTACCGCCAATACAAATAAATACAAAACCAGCAATTTTTCTCATGCGACGAAAATCAAGTGAAATGTATAATTCATTGAATACACGATTAAAACGATCAGTTCAAAGGAATTCCAATGAAATCGAATTTTTAAATTCAGAAGAAAATTTACAAAATATAAAACCAATATTTCACGATATCGTTGGATCATTACGAGAAATTGGTACGGAAAATGATTTATTTACTAATGAAAATTTTCCTTACATTGAAAATTCGATGGAAGATTTTAATTCCAATGAGCAATTTTCATCTGAATTATTAGATATCAAGGAAATTATAGAAAAATACGAAATGGAAAATAATTTTCTTCACGGTGAATTGGAAAAAAATGGGGAATTTCAAGTTAATGATATAAATAATGAAAATATTAATTCTAAGGAATATGTTAATAAAGGAAAATTAAACGACGATGAGAATAGTGAAAAAATCGAATCAACTTCAGTCGAAAGCGGTTTGAAAACATATTTAAAAATCAAACCAAGGGAGAAAAGTGAGAAAGTAATGCAACAAAAATCGGGAAGTATTAAAGAAGCCGTGAAAAAAATGATCCAGGAAAAAATGGAATTGAGGGCGAAAAAGGAATATTTACAGCAAACGAAGGAAAAAAATCAATTGGCAAGAGATCAAAAACGATTTGATATTGAGTACAATTATTTAGACAAAGAAAATGAAAGCAACGATGAAAAAAATCAAGTTTTCAGAGAAAAAACTTATTTCAGTGATGAAGAAGAAGAGGAAAATTATTTTTTTGAGGAAAAAAATCAGTTCGAAAAGGCAAAAAGTTATTTTGACAAGAAACAAGACTTAGACTCAAGAGAAAATCGATTTTCAAAAGAAAAAAATTATCGTAACGATAGAAATCAAATTGACGCCGAGAAAAGTGTGTTTTTCAAGGAAAAAAATTATTATCCAAATGAAAAAAAAAATTTTGCCCAAGAGAAAAATAAATATAGCAATAACGAAAATAAATTAGAAGCTGAAGAAGATCATTTTTTGAAAGAAAAAAGTAACATTGCAAAAGAAAATAATTATTTAGATAACGAAAATAATTTAGAATCTCAAGAAAATCAGTTTTCAAAAGAAAAAGTGAGCTTTACAAAAGAAACTTTTCCCAAAGAAAATAAATTTTCTAGAGAAAGAAATAATTTTGCATTAGAAAATAATTATTTTAATAATGAAAATAAGTTGGAATCTCAAGAAAATCTGTTTTTGAAAGAAAAAACCCTTTTCAATGAGAATAAAGATCAGTTGGAAGTTGAAAAATATTCTTTCGATACAGAAAAAAGTAAAAATAATAAAAAAGAAAAAAATTACCTTGATACGGAAAAAATTCAATTTAATAATAAGCAAAATAATCAATTGAACGACGATAGAAATAAATTAAATAAAAATAAAGAAATAAATCTTTCAAATCGAAAAAAATTATCAAACATAAAAGAGAGTATACAAAAAATAATTCAACAATTCAGAGAATTCGAGGAAAATTTCATCATCGAAGAAAACACTGACTATGATAATAATGAACAATCTAATGAAAAATCAAAAGAAAAATCTTCAGAACAAGAAATTTTTACAAAAAATTTCCCCTCAATTGAAAGTAATGAAAATATTTTTGATTCTAAAGATTTAAAGAATGCTCGCGAAAGTTTGGGTGAAATAATGTATCAATTTAAAATACTTAGAAGTGAATTGCTAAGCAATGATGAGGACAATGAATTTGAGAAAATCGCCAATAATTATTTGACACAATCAATTGCCGAGACTCTAATGCATCTTAATGAGGCATTAAAAAATTTAGTGCAACGCCGAAAAATTCAGGGTGAATTGATTGAAAAAAATACAAGAAAAACATTTAACAGTAATGTAGAAAAGGGAAGAATAAATACTAGAAGTAATGAAATTATTCATGAGCACAAACACGAGAGGGAAATTTGGAGAAATAGAAAATTGTGAGTGAGTGTTATTGTAATTTTTGTTTCCTTTTTTCTTTTCGAATGTGGAAAAAAATGTAAAATGCATTTTTTTAAAATGGAAAATGTAATTTAAAATTTTGTAGAATTTTAAAAAAAGTTTTAATTTTTTGAAATGTTTACAACTTTTAATATTTAAATTTTATACAATTTAAAATTTTTTATAATTTATTCTTTAAGCTTTATAGAATTTATTCATTTTTATGACATTTTTCATTTTAAAAAAATGCATTTTTAGTACTTTTGTATTCAAAGTCCTTGAATATTTGATTACAGGAGGTCTAGTAACTGGAAAATTTGCTATAGAATTTTTTTCTAATTATAACAAATATTTTGCCAAAAATTATTTTTTATTTTGACGAACGTTAATTTTTAATTGTAAAATTATAAAGAAAATTTAATTAAAAAATTTTTGACTTTCCAAATTATAAAAGTTTTACAATTAAAATTTTCATTTATGCAAAATTCTAATAAAAAAATTTTTAATTAAATAAATTTGTACGCACTCAAACATTCTAAAAAATTAATGGTTCAATTTTTATTTTCTCTAAGAATACTTTTAAATTTAATTATTTTTTATTTTGACGAACGTTAATTTTTAATTGTAAAATGTCTTAAAAGTTAAAACTCTTAAAAGCTTTTAATTATTTAAAAGATTCTAAAGAAAATCGAAAGATAAATTTTTCAAAATTTCAAAAAAATATAATAGTTAAATTTTAAAGTAGATACCCTGTAAAATAGTAAATATTTTGTAAATACGGCGTATTCTGTGATACCAACTTTTATCGCATGACTTGACAATATGTTTATTAATATTTAACGTAGAAAAATATTTTTTCTTTTCTTTTTTTTATTTCTAAAAGAATTTTTTTAAAAAGATTTTTAAGAGCCATGTGCCTTATAGAAAACATTTTCTTCCTTTTTCCAATTAAATTCGATTGAAATTGAATTTATTGATGTAAAAAACGTTAATTAATAATTAAGATATTTTGTATATAAAACAAAAATGTATTTAAAAAATATAAAAAATATTATACAATACACTCTTTAGTAATAATAATTTATTCAATTATGAAAATTTCTTTCTTTACGTAATTAAATATTTATTATTTTTTATTTAACATTAAATTCCTACCATTCTTATATTCAATATTAAATTTTTCTTATTTTTTATGAAATATTTAATTTTTATTTCATTGTCGTGTTTGAGATCATTTAAAATTTCGCGTTACTAGAAGTAACATTTTTAAGCGGGAAAATTCAATGTAGCACTTACTTCAGAGTGTACTTTTTATTTTAAATATTTCTTTACTAAAAAATAAACTTTCAACTATTTGCCATTAAAGTTATTACACTTTTTTTTTAATTCTAAATTTTCAAAAAATTGTGTAACATTATTTCGTATTATTTGTTTTTATTACTTATTTAATAATATTAATGATTTTAAATTACTCGTAAATTTGTTTCACTGTTGTGGCAACTCTGCTCACGACTCTAGTCAAGTAAAATAAGAATACTTCCGGTGTTGTCTTGGGGTAGGAGTTTCGCGCATGCGCACTCGCGATCATGAATTTATAGTCGTAAACAACATTTTTTTTTCCAATATACACACCACCATTTCCGTGAAACTGTTAACTTCGGAAATCAAGCGGAATCACGTTAAATAAAGCTTTCAGTGCTTAATTTTACATTCTCGAGTAAATTATTAAAGTGAAAATGCTGCGTTAATTAATTTAATAGAGATAAATTTTAATAATTTACCTTTCTTTCTGTTGTAATTCCTAGTATGCGGTGACGTCATCGTAAATCGTTCTTGAAAGAACGCTAAAACCAGGACAAAAATGGCGGGTGGGTGTTTTTCGGAAAGGGCGTCAAACACGTCTCTGGAAAAAAATTTTTTTTCCTCTATTATTTTTAAAATGAAAAATTTTGTTTTTTAATTTTGAAAAATTGATTGTAAAAAAATAATTGTAAATTCTTTTTTATTTATTACAGATCTTTACGCAACTTATAAATGCACTTATTGTCAAGAAGACATCTCAGGATTGCGGATCAAATGTGCAGAATGCACTGATTTCGACCTCTGTTTGCAGGTGAGTCAAAATGATAAAAAAATTTTTTGCGAATATTTATTTATATTTGTGATTGTCACGTGACATAAACATTATTTATTTACTAAACGCCTATGCTTGTGATTTTATTTCTCGTTTACAAACAACTCGATCTTAATTTATTTGTTATTTTTCCAACCGGCTTTTTTGATTTTAATTATTATCACAACTAGTTTTTAGGTTATGTTTGAGCTTATTAAAAGTGATTTTTCGTTTAAAATAAGAAGATAAATTGAAAATAATTCATTATTTTTATTGTAATTTTGTTAGTTTTTCGTTAATTTTAAAATTGAAATAATTTTTAACATAATTGAAGAGATATTAAAAAATTTAATTCGATATTTTGATTAGTTTTCCTTTTTAATTTTTAGCGGGAAAGCAAATATTTGCGAATTAAAATTTTTTTTGCTGCTTTTTAAAAAATAGAAATATTAAATTATTAAATAAATATAAATTTTATGAATATTCTTAAAAACAAATGTATTTTTAAAAATAAAAATATTTTTTTAATTATTAACTATTTTTTGAAAATGTAGATATATTTTTATAGTTCTTGTATATTTTGTTAAACAAAAAATTAAGATTTTTTAAAAATATTTTAACAATTAAAATTAAGTTTTTTTACATTTTGTAAAAATTAAAATATAATTTAAAAATTCTTCTAGAATCCTGCGAAAGTAAAAATTTCACTGTAATGATTCTTTAATTTTCTACGAAATTTGTCATTTGGGTTCGTGAAAGAAGAGAATGCAAATTTTGTATTTTACACGTTTTGGCATTGAATGTGTGTGCCTTCTTCAGTGATATGATTTTTATTTTGTCTGTAATGAAATGAAGGATTAGAATTTTGGAAACCTAAAAATTATGTTCTTTAAATTTTCTTAGGGTTTTTAGAGAAAAAAAAACTCATTTTATTTCCGTTCTTTACTCGAGAGTATGAAATAAGTTTAGAGTACTTCTTTCACCTGAAACATTTAAAAAAAACAGTTTTATTATTTTCATTTTTGTGGAAAAAACATTTTTCGAATGCTGAATTACGAAATTTAAATTTCTCTTTATTTAAACGTTCAAAATATTTATTGAAATTTTCATTTGGAAAAATTGTGATAAAAATAAAGAAATTGTTTCCAGTGCTTTTCATCAGGCTCGGAAATCGGTCCCCACAAAAATGATCACGCTTATCAATTTATGGACTCGGGGACAGTCAGTTTGTTCAATGGCCGAGGTAATTGGACAGCGAGGGAAGAATTGCGATTATTGGACGCGATCGAGCAATTTGGTTTTGGAAATTGGGAAGATATCAGTAAACATATCGAAACACGTACTCCGGAAGGTAAATTAATTGAAATCTCCTTCTTAAAAAAAAACTTGATTATTTAAGATTTTATTTTAATTTGAATTTTTCGAAAAAACTTCGCTATTTTCAATTTTATTCAAATTTGAATTTTTCGAAGAGACTTTACTATTTTCGACATTATTTCAGGCATTACACTTGTCTACCAAAACCTATTAAAATTTTTTCGCAAGAATTCAATATTTTCCCAAATAATGAAATTTAAATAATATTTTAATAAAATTCTTTGCAAAAACTCCAATTGAGGGGCTGAATGCTATAATGTGTTACGCGCCATGTTAAATGAATGGCGCGTAACACATTATAGCATCCAGCCCCTCAATTATTTTTAAAACAAAATTTATATTTATATATTTTTTTATTATTTTCATAAATATTACATTTTTTTGCAAAATTTCAATTATTTTTAATCCATTTTTTAATACATTCTTAAAAAAGTGGAATTATTCTTAAAAATTTTATTAAAACTCTAAAAGAATTCAATTAATTGTAAAAATTTTCCTAAAATCCTTTATAAAAATTCAATTCTAAGAATTAATAAATTATTCAATGACTTATTATTTTCCTATGTAAATAATTCAATTCTCGTAAAACTTTAATAAAATGTAATTTAAAAACGAATTTCATATAAATTTTTAGATTGTAATAAATTGAATACTAAAAGCGTTGTAGTATGAATTTTTAAAAATAATTGAAAAGCAAATTTTTAAAAGCTTATAAATCTATTTCAAAAAAGTTGGAGATAAAAAAGAAGTCAATATTTTAAGGATCTAATAAATTGACTTGTAACTGTTAAATTTAAGGAGAAATGTTTTACCCATATATGATTAAGTTTTCAATTTAAAAACTTTTTGAAAATTTGCTCCTTGAATAAATTTCAAAAGATTTTTAATTGCCTGTCTTTGAAAGTTTTTATTATTTTAAAACTAAAATAATATTTAACTATTTATCATACAACCTTAATTATTTATTATTTTCGAAAAGAATTTTAAAATTTTTAAATTATTTTATTTAAAAATTGCAAATTAGGATAGACATTTTTAAAAGAATATTACAGTTGTAATTTTTACAAAGAATAAGGTTTTACAATGAAATTATTTAATATATTAATTTCTGTGGAAAAATCAGTATTTAAATAAATGTATGTAACAAAAATTATGAAAGTCTTAAATAATTTAATTTAGATGTTGTAAAAAAATTTAGTCTTTTGCAAAAATTGTAATAAATATTATTTAGAGTCATATAAATTCCCGTAAATATATTAAGAAGATTTTATTAAATTTACATTAATTAAAGATTTTATAAAATTTAATTGAAATAAATTTAATGTTTGTAAAGAATTTTATTGTTTTAATTTTGATAATTATTTTTAAATATAATCATATTTTTGAACGTTAAAAAAATCTAAATTTTCAATATTACCAGGATAAGAAAAAAAGAAAATATTTTTTATGAAAATCAGGAAAAGTTATTATTTTAATTTGTTTTTAAAAAATTACTTTTTATTTCAATTTTTATAGATATTTATACTCTTCTCTAACTTTTAATTAGTTAAAAAAAATTAATTTGATAGTAAAAGTCAGGCACCAATTCAAACAGATTATGTAAATAAATTTAAAAAAATTATGGAGTTAATAGAAATATTGTGATATTCGACTAAAAATATGTAATTGAATTTCTTCAAGAATTTCTTTAGAAACTTTTTAACAAATAAAACTTTCAAAGTATTTTAATTTAATAATTAATAATTGGATTTTATAGTCACATTTTAATGAATTCTTTTTTCTTAATGCAAAGATTAATAATTAAAATTTTTATTAGTTAATTTCAAAAAAACGATATGCACTTCAAACTTTTTATTAAAATTGAATTCTCGCAAATTTTTTTTTAATTCTGAAAAATAAAATTGTTGAAATTTTTTCAATTCTATTGTTTCAAGATAATTTAATTTTTCTAAACAAATAATTGAAAAGTTTTGAAATAATTGAAATTTCTTTACATTTTTTTGAAAAATAATTTAATTTTTTGAAAGAATTTTAATTTAAACTTTTCGAAAATAATCAAGGGAAGTTAGTAACCGTAATTATAATTTTATTTTTAAAATATAAACTCCCTCTTACAGAATTTTTTGCTTCTAAAAATTATATTATTTAATTATTATTCAATAGTTATAATTATTAAACTTTTTTTAAATTTTTATAATTTCAAATTTCTGAATGTTTAAATAAATGATATTTATAATGTCTTAAGCAAATTTAATGTTTATTACTTATTAAGTAAATAATTAATTATCACTGCTTTTTTTGTAATAAAATTCTTCATAGGAATTAAATTATTTTCATAAATAATATCATTCTTTGAAAGAATTTCAATTATTTTTGTAAATAGTAAAATTCTTTGCAGAAATTCAATTATTATCAATAGAATTGTAATAAACTTGAAAAAGAAAATTTCCAATTGTAATTATAAAAAGACAAGATTATTTTTAAAAAATTAAAAATATTATTTTCCAAATTTTCAATTAAAACTATTATTTATTTATGTTCGAAATCAAATTGAAATTGAAATTTTATGAGAAAAGAAAACCGGGAAAAAATTAGGCTATAACCGGAAAAAATCGGGAATTTTGTTCAATGAAAATAGTAGACACCCTGTTTTTGAGTTTCAAAAAACCAAAATTTTTCAAAAGTTTTCGAAAGTTAAATACTTTTTTCTAGAAGCATAATTCAAAAATTTTTTTTAAAATTACAAATAATGACAATTTTTTAAGTTTAAATACAATTGAAAAGAGGAGAAAATTTATGATTTTAGGTGTTTTAGGGAATGTTAATAATTTAAGGGGAAAAGGGCGAATAACTGTAATCCCTGTCGTCGCTGAAGAGAGATAAAACAGGGATAGCGGAAGATTTTTTTTTATTTAATTACAAACCAAGAATGTCTATAAATAATCAGTTTTTCTTATTCTTGCAGAGGCGAAAGAAGAATACATAGCCAGGTATTTAGATGGGAACATAGGAAAGCACACATGGCCTTCAACGGAAATTTATAAACCGAATCTAACCGATCAAACAAATTCTGACCACGGACCTTTATCACCGGACGTCACTTCACGTCTGCCTCCATTAGACATAACAAAAGAGGAAGCCGCGCAACTTGGTTACATGCCACAACGAGACGACTTTGAATGGGTAAAATTTCATTCATTGCTTTTTCAAATCGAAAATTTACTTCCCGGTCCTTTTATTCCACACTTCCGTATTTCTTTCAGTTTATTTAATTATAATTTTCTAAAAGAGAAAAACTTTCTTTCAGGACTACAATCATGAAGCTGAATCTCTCGTTTCATCATTGTTTTTAAATCCAACTGAGGATGACGATCTTGACATTGCCCTAAAGCTCGCACAAGTCGATATGTATACAAATAATCTCAGGGAAAGAGCGAGAAGAAAACGTGTCGTTCGTGATTATCAATTAGTTTCAGCGTTTTTTGCTTCCTCACGAAAAGAACGTGGTGTCAAGAGGAAACGAACAAAGGAGGATAAGTAAGTATAACTTTGTTTCTTTTAACTAAAAAATTTTCATAAATTTGACCAATAATAATAAATTTAGTATTGCAAAAACATTTTAATCTAATATACTTTATTAATAATAATAATAATAATAATAATAATAGTTATTAAATAGAATAATTTTGCTTGCATAATAAATAATAAAAATACTAATTTAAAATTATAATTGAAAACAGAGACTTTAGAGAGCGAATGAGGGTGTTTGCGCAATTTTACACTGCCCAGGAATACGAGCAATTTCTTGCGAATCTTGAACGTGAACGTGAATTACGCTTAAGACTCTCGGAATTGCATCGTTATAGAGAGAATGGCGTTACAAAACATGAGGAATGCGCACATTTTGAGCAAGTTATCATGCAATCGCAGGGACAAACTGACGTTGATCATTGGTCAGATAAAAAATCTGTAAGTATTTTTCAAAATTTAGTTTCTTCATTGTTTGTTTCATGGTTTATTTTTCTTTTCTTTTAATTAACAAATAGTTACAATTTTTTTTACTGTATCCAATATTTTATTATTTCTCATTTATTGTAATGCAAGAAAAAAGAAAATTGAAATTTCAAAATTTTCACTAATAAAAAAAGGAATTATTATTTATACAGCAATGGTCGTTGCATGTTAATGTTTCCGCTACAAATACATATTCTTTTTTTTTTTAAGAACAAAGTTTTTAGAATTTGCACCTAATTATTTTTTGCAACAAATTCATTGCTTTTTGTCGTAGATTTATTAGACAAATAAAAATTATGATTTTTCTGTTATTCTTTTTTTATCTATTTTATTATTAAAGTTTTTTAAAACTATTACTTTTAATTCATTTAATATTTAAATAACTGAAGTGAAAGAAAACAAAATTTTAATATTTATTTTCAATAAAAAATTGTTGTTTTTATGAAAACTATTTTTTTTACTTCAAAAAGTAGTTTTAATTGAAAACTAAATTGTTGTTTTTCAATTCTATTTTACGCCGAAAAAAATATTTACTAAAAGTAAATATAAAATTTTCTTAATTGAAAAGATTAAAACAGAAAAAACTTTGCACTAAAGAGACAAAACAATATTTTTCCTTTTTTTGAGTGATTAAAAATTATTTGAAATTGAAAAATTGTAATCACTATTGGTGATTATTTTATTTCCTGGCAAATAACGCAATGACAGACAAGAGAAATTTTTTGGATTTTAATTTCTATTTTATTTTTCGTGTTCTTTTTTCCCTCGCATTTCTACTGTACGATTTTCTTTAATGTTTTTATTAAATACTGTTTGTTTATTATTATTAATTAGCATTAAAATTTATAATTATAAATATATTAAAAAACAATTATGCTTTCCAATCACTAATTCTATTGTTTGTTGTGCGTGTTGCTAGGCGTTTGTTAACAGATTGTATCAGTTTGCATTTCACTTAGGGCAGCAGTGGGCCGTCCACAACAATTCACCGTCAAACCTCAAGAAAAAGGTAAGAATTTTCATTTTTTTCCTTATTTTAATATGATTTCCCTTAGTTTTCTCTGTCACTCTTCCCGTCTTTCTCTCCCTTTTTATTTTTTCTTTTCCTGTTTTCCCCTCAATATTTTGGAATCAGAATTTTTTTGAATCACAAATCCACAATTTTAACAATATTCATAAAATTGTTTCTAACTTATATAATAATCCATATAGAAATTCTAAAATTGTCAAGTTCTCTGAAGATGTCAATTTCTTGAAAAATTGTTTCATTCAAAAATTCCCTTTTCTTCAAAATCAAAACTTTCAGTTTTTATAAAAAATTGAAAAAAATATTCACTTAAAGATACACTTTATAAAAAGAGTTGTTGTTTTTTTGTCACATAAAAGAAAATTTCCAAATTTTAAGTAATTCGAACAAGTTCGAACTTCTATTTCTTTCTTTTTTTGACATAAATATCAAAATATTGTTTTCTATTCTGTCGAAAGTTTTAATCTGAATTCAGAATAAAATTCTAAATTTTCTTCATTGTAAAATTTTTGTAAATTTATTTAAATTGTTAATAAAAGTATACATTTTTTAACGTTCCAGTTTATAAAAGTTGAAGGAGCATGCGCTTGTCGAAAGTAGAATATTGCATGGGATAAGATTTTTTATAAGGTAAAAAACTAAAGAAGCATCAGCGCAAGAAATGTTTTATTTTTTCAATTACATATTTATTTCTAAAAAAAAAATGTATTCTAAATGTCGCACACGCACAAAAACACGTTAATGTATTTTTTATTTGCTAAATAGCGCTGAGCTTATTTGGTTTTCTGCTTTATTTTTTTTCTTTTTTGTATAAAATAAATTCTTTTCGCTTCTTTCTAGAATGGCATGAAAATTTATATAAATTTTCTTTCCCTTTGAAGAACAAAAATATGTTTTCTCCATTTTAGCGCACATCAATGAATATCATTTGCACCATATTTTAAGTTTCATTTTTTAATGAAATTTTTCACGGAACGGAGAAGTAGGAAAAACTTTTTTTTACTCTAATTAAAATTATTAATATTAATTATAATTATTGCAAACAAAATGATAGAATAAAAAAATATATATTTATTATAGATAAAGTAATAAAAAAATTGCTAATTTTTTATTTTAATTTAACTTAGTGTTTTGCCTGTTGCTTGCTAAAGGAACGGAGAATTCGATTGCTTTTAAAAAACAAAAGCGTTGCTGTATAAAACAATTTTTAAAACATAAATTCATTGTTCATTAACTACACTCCAACGCCGGTTTAACGGACACCGATTTAGCGAACTTTTTGGGTTGTGATTTACGATTTTTATTGTCTTGCCTTGTTAAAACTTTTGTTCAAGTTATTGTTCTCTTTAACGAACGACTCCCCCAGACAGTCCGCTAAACCGGCATTGGAGTGTACTTTAAGTTTTATAAATTATTCTTAATAATTATTTTAACAAATTTAATATAATATTTATTTATTTAACAAGCAATTGAAAAAATCTAACAATAATAATAATAATTATTATAGATTTTTATAATTACTTATTGTTATTCTTCTAAATACACACAAAAGAAATAATTGTTGTAATTTGTTTGTTGAATTAATAATTTTTTATTTTTAAATAATTAACTGAAAAAAATGTTTTTTTGTTGTAAGTTTTGTACGATTGTCAAAACGAAATATTTTTGATATATATATTTTAATTTGCCTTCTTTATATTGTTTGAGACTGTACCTTTTTTTCTTCGTTTAAAAAGTGGATAACAAAATGTTAAAATGGTGAATTTTGAAATTTTTACAGAGAAGAAGAAAAAAGCTCCTCTTTCATCGACCGAAAGTCCACGTCAAGAGAATCAGCCAGCACCAGCTCATTAATCAGTCACAATCGGACGACGACTCCAGCCAATCAGTGGGTGGAGCAGGATAGCAATCGGTCATATTCCGGTTTAAATTACGATGCAGAGAGGGACTTTATGAATTCGGGCAAAAACGAGGATTCAGAGGAGCGCGATGTCGAGGCAGAGGCTGCCTCTCATCTGCTCACAAAACAAGAGAAAACACTTTGTCTTCAACTCGATTTAAAACCAACACAGTATTTGACGCAGAAAACAATTTTACTTCAGGTAAAACAATTATTTCTATTCATTTCTATTTCAGACTTCGCATTCTATAATTAATTTTTAAAAAAAGTGTCAAAAATTAGATTTAATTAATTTTATAATAATTAATTTTAATTAGTTTTTAAACAAAAAACTTTTGTGATATGTTATAATATATTAAAAATAATTGCATTTTTGCGAAAAATTTTCTTAACATGGAAAGTAATTAAATCTTTAAAAATTTGTTGAAGTGTTTCTAAGAATGATATTAAAACTTTTTGAGAATAATTTTTTATCAAGCATTAGCGAATTTAATGCAGTGGAAATTCTCAAAATGAAAAAAAGAATACAGTATTTTTTAGTGTCACAACTCTATAAAAATATATCCAAATATTAGCAAATCGTAAAAAAGTAATGAACAGTAGGTTTTAGTCAATTAGTACGAAGCCTGCTAGTTTTTTCATAATCAAAAATTATTAAAATTGTGTCTCTTCTTTTTCAAATTAAAATTGTTTTTTTCAAACTAAAATAACGTTAAATAAAAAATTTTAATTTGTGTAATTTTTTCCTCATTTTTAGGAATATTTGACTGGCAACAGGAAATCGAATATTGTCCCGCAATCGGAACCCGAGAGCAAAATCCTCCATTATTTGGTTGCCAACGGCTGGATCGCTGCCAACTGATTGCTTGAATTCGTTTTAAGTTTTCGTCTAAGTCAACCTCTGTGTATCGACAGCTAAGTCTTTATTATCTTTAAGAAGAAAAGAAAAAATTGAAACACAAAAAAATATTGTATCTCTAAAATTTTTAAATCCATGAATTATGGAGCAGTCGAAAAAAAAATCTGATCTTTAATTCTACATTTTTATTGATAATTTTACCAAAGAGAAATACACAAGATGAAGGTTAGAAGAATAAAAAAAATATTCACTGAAACTATTTTCAAACAAGTTTCTCTAACTTGAAAATATAAAATTAGAATAATAACAATTATTTAAAAATAAACTCAATGATAATTTATGTGTATTGAAAAACGTTTTTTGTCCTTGAAAGAAATTTTATAGCTATAAAATATTTTAAATAAGATTAGAAAAATTATAGAAAAAATTCTTATCTTGTGGGAGAAAGAACATTTTTTTGAAATTTGTTCAATGTTTGTAATAATTGTAGTGAATTTAAAAAATTTTTAATTGAATTATGATTTTCGACTGCTTCAAATTCATTGATTTAACATTAAAAAAATCCAAAGAATCGTCTCTTTGGTATTTTTGATGCTGAGTATAAAATTTGGTTTATTAAAACAAAAAAGAATATCGCTCTTGGGATAATTTTTTTTACTGTAAATAAAAACAAAAAAAAAACTAGTACCTTTCTTAGAAATATAATGAGCGTTTTTCACGCTTGGGAACACGAAAAATACGATTTGTTTTTTAGTGAAGAAAAAGATGTGTCTAGTGTAAAAATTAGTACGTGTCGAGTGATATTTAAATGAAAAAAAAATTTAAAAAATCGTTTTTGTGTGCGACTTGAATTGTAAAATTTTCCAATTGAAAACAAAAATGCAGAAAATAATTTTAATCTCGCAGTAGGAGAGAAAACAGTGAAGATTACAAAAAAATGAATGAAATTAATTGAAATTCCCGTATAATTTTATTTCCACTAAAAGATGCGCTTGAATATTTTCCTTTTTTTAGAAAAGAAAAAAAATTTCATTAAAGGAAAATTTAAAAACATTGACTTAAATTTAGTATTAATTAATTACTATATTTATAATTTAATAAAATTTGTTATCAAATTGTTTACTCGAATTAAATTAGTATTTAGTGAAATGATTAAAATACTATTTAGTAAAAACTAAAAAACTATTTAGTGAATACTAAAAAACTATTTAGTGATTACTAAAATACTATTTAGTAAATTTATTCAATTTACTATTTAAAGAAAATAAAAATATTCTCGAAGGAAAAAACGTATTTTCTACGAACAAATATTAACAAAGAAAATATTAAACCAACGTTTACAATAATTACGTTAAAAATTTCATTGAATTTTTTTTGTAATTAAAAGAAAAATGAATATATTCAAATTAAAAATTTTATTTATTTAAATACAAATTTAAATACTAAAAAAGTTTACTTTTTAATTGCGAAAAATGATTAAAAGTGAATTTATTCAATCGCATCGACTATTTACTTATATATCAAATTTTCGTACTTTTCTTCCAATAGAAAAAAAGAACACATTTTAAATTATTTTAATATTCTGAAATCTAATTAAAGTGAAATTTCTTTTAATTTTAAATAGAGATAAAAGGGAATCTCTATTTTTCCACTGCGCTCTTCGGACTAAAATAATAAATATAATAATTGTTAAAATTATAAAAGAAAAAATTTTAAACAATGAAAAAATAACTACTCCCGCCAAAAAAAAATCCACGCTTATTAAGTGTCTAAGAGTCTATATAATTAAGTGAGTTTGAAGATTGTTCACTTGCCCTTACAGTAAGTGACAAAAGTTTTTTTTAAACAAACCTTTCAAAATTTAAAAATTGCTTGATCTTTATTTAAAAATTAATTTAGTTTTTTTTAATTGTTTTTTATTTTAGAAAAATGATTATTGAATGCAGAATGAAATGAAGAAATGAATGAATAATAAAATAAAGTTTATTATAAATAAGAAAAATTTATATTTCCAGAGTTTTTTTTGTACTTTACTGTAGCAAGTGAACTATCTTCAAAAAAAATTATTAGAAAAAAAAAACAAATCGAAACGGAAAAAGACGCTTTGAGTATCAATGAATACTTAAAAAAAATTTCTCCTGTATATAATTATTAGAATTAGTGTAAAAAGAACGATATTTGTAATATTATTTAAGTAGTTAATTATTATTGCTCATAATTTTAATAGAAAATAAGACGAAAGTTTTAGTTTTCATTTTGTAAAAAAGTCTTTGAAAAGTGATTTTTTTTATGTTTTGCTCTTCAAAGATACTATCAACTTTTTTTAATTGATTTTTTTGTAATAATATTACAAACGATTTTAGTTATTTATTAATTAATTTTTTCTTTGTTAATTGGCACTGCCAAAAGCAGACTAGATTGTAACAAAAGGCCAAGTAATTTATATTACTTTATTCTATTTAGAATTTGAAGGAAACAAAAAAAGAAAGAATTAATAATTATATATTATTGTGTACAGAAAAAAAAAATATATATATATATATAAATTATCCGAAATTTAATTCTTTTTTCTTCGATTCACTAAAGGTGCAAAGTAAAAAAAAATGTAAAAAAAATTAATCGACAATTGTATATTTTTTCTTCTTCTTTTTGATTCATTGATTCATTGATACAAAAAAAAAGAGCGAGACAATGATAAACTTTTGCTCCTTCCTAATTGTCTTTCCTAATATTATATGGCACTGAATAAAAAATGAGATGCTTATGTGATTCAAAATGTGCATTGTACCCTTAACGAATAGTATTCCAAACTGCATATACTTTGACACATTTGTTCGAAAAAAAATTATAGACATATGTATATTTAAAATATTATATTTTCAAAATGATCAAGACTGCTGAAAAAAATCGTGCTCTCATTTCAGAGAAAAAATAAAATATACGAATTCTATGCATTCGATGTTGTATATTTTTCGCTTGTGAAGAAGCATCGATGAATAAAATCAATAATGAGATTGAATGTTCAGTGTTATTTATTTATTTACTTTATTTATCCAAGGTTTCCACAGGTTAGAAAAATCAGAGAGAAATTAGGAAAGTAGAATTGGTCAAAAAGGGAATTTTATTAAATAAGTACTGGAAAAAAATAAAATTTTCTACAATTCATAAGAAAATTCTGAGATTCGGTGTCTTTTTTGTTTAGCTCATAAATTAGGAAATTAGCACGAATACTAATACAAAACCTTCAATTTTTTCTGTTTCTAACAATAATTTATTTTCAATTACTTAATTCTTGAAGAACTATCATAAAATTATTACTTAGAAACTATTTAATAAATAATTGGTATTATTTTAAAATTAATTGAATTTTAATATTGTTGCGTTTACAATATTATAAATATATCAATTTCTCCTGAAATAAGTAAACTTTTATAATACCAATATTATTAAAAACGATTATTTTTAAAATTTTAACGAACTTTTTGGAAAAAATTCAGTTACCTTGATAAGTATCAATATTCTTTCAAAAAATTCAATTATTTTCAAAAGTAATACAATTTTTTCGCATAAATTCAATTATTATTTTTAAAAAATTCTTAACAAACTTTTAATTATTTTCTACTATGTTAATAAAATTCCAAATCAATTATTTAATATTGTTTAAATTCTTAGCAATAATTGAATTATTTTCAAAAGTAATTGAATTCCTTGAAAAATGCAATAATTCTTAAAGATTTTATTAATTCTTCCAAAAAAATTAAATTATATTGAAAAATTTGTTCAATTTTTTTATTCAATTTTTTATTCTTGCGTATTTAAATAATTGAATCCTCATAGAATTTTTGTAATAAAAATTGATTGAAAAATGAATTTTAGGTAAAATTTTATATTATTGAATATGGAAGGCATTGAATAGCTCAAATTTTAAGAAATAATTGGATTTTGAAAAGGTTTCAGAAGGAAATCTTTGAAAAAGTAAATTTTTTGCGCTTTTAATTAGGAATTCTGTAGAATTAATATGTTTTTGAAAATGTTAAATTGGAATTTTTTTGATATTACTTGAAATTTTTATTTTCTAATATATTTAATTGAAGAATTTCTGAATCGTCGAAATTTTGTAAACTTTAATTATAAATATTAACATGAACATGGATTTGAAAATTTTCAAAAATTGTCAAAAAAAATTTTGTCAAAAATTCTTAAAAATAATTGAATAAAAATAGAATTTTATTTAAGAATTCAAGGAAGTAATATATTGAATTAAAATGATGAAGATAATTTGGAAACAGTTACAGTGACAAAATACTCTTATAAGTCACTGAACTTCAAAAGGTTTTCTCACTTATTCCCTTATAATCCTTAGCAAAGTTTTGCAAAGCAGAAAATTAAGAAAGCTAATCATTTCTTACAATATCTTTCGCAACATTGAATCTATTTTTAAAAATTTGATTCTAAAAAAATAATTTTAGTGTTATTAATGAAAAAAATAATTATATTTAAAAATCTCTTTTCTAAATAAAAGAAAAGATTAATCCCAAATTTAACTTAGTAAAAAATATACCTGTTATAATTATACTTTTCGTATAAAACAATTTGTTTCAGAATGACTTTTATGAAAAAAATCATTGAATCAAGGGACTCAAAATGAAAAAATTTTAATTTTCGACTCACACCTGTGAATGATGAATTGAAATGAAAATTAAATCATTGTGATATGTAAGATGAAATAAAATTGATGATCTGAACCTAATTGTATCCGAATAGGTTCAAAGGACACTTGCAATTTATCGTATAAACATACTCGTTCGTGAATGTGTCGAAAAATTTACGCAATCCAAAGGAGGAGAAAGTATTTACTCATTAACTAAACTTGTTTCCTGTCTAACCATCTCAAGTGACAATCTCTCTGTGGTAATTCAAATTGCCAATCAGTATTGCAATTAGAAAAAAAGGAAAAATTGGCTTCTTCAATTGGATGTCAAATGAAAAAATATTTTTAAAAATGCCAAGTACTTCAACTAGATCACAGAAACAAAAATTATAAACATAAAATTATCTGATTCATTTGGATGACAGAACGGAAAATTTCGGTTACTGAAAAAGAGCCACATAAAGAACACGATGAGAACTTTTTGAAAGCATTTCTTAAAATGTACAATTTAACAAAATTAATAGTTTGACTTTTCCATGAAATTTGCAATAAGATTATTAAAAACCAGCAAATGATAAGCGCGCGGAACGCGGTATTCAATTTCAATAGAATTATTTTTTTTAAATATTATTTAAATTCAATTATTTTTAAGAGTTTTAATAAAAATTAATTTACTTTCAAAAATTCTGATAAAATTATTCGAAACGATTGAATTATTTTTATAAATTGTAAAATTCTTCAGAGAAATTTAATTTCTTTAATACAAAAAAAAATTTAATAAAATTAATTAAATAAAATTTTAATTGTAATAAAATTTCTCTCACAGGTTCAATTATTATTTCTAAAAATTGTAATGAAATTGTTTAAAAAAAACTCAATTGCTTTTAAAATTTTTTTTATAAAATTCAATTATTTTCAAAATTTTCAATTAAAATTATTTTAAAGAATTACATTATTTTTACGAAATTTAATGAACTTAAAAAAATGTAATTGTTTACAAAAACTCTAATACGTATATCGAAAATTTAAATAATTCTAAAAATAATTGAATTCGTGAATAAAATTTTATTGAAATAATTGAATCCCTGTGAAAAAAATGTATTTAATACATTTTTTCACAGATGAAAGAAATGACGATGATGAAAGAAATTTAGTTCTTATTTTAATATATTTTACTTGTCTATCAATATATTATTTGCAAGCTTCTACTATTATTTTTTTATTTTAAATTAAATTTAAATTTAAATATTTTATAAATTTGAGTCCAAAATAAATAAATTATTATTAGGTATAATTAAATAAATAAATTAATGAATTACTGATAATTCGAATAAATAGAACTACTGATAAAATTTTTCTTTTGAATGGTAAAGAACTGCATGTATTATTTTTGCAAATAATTGCCTTTTTGTGAAGAATTTTATTACAATTATTGAAAATAATTGAATTCTTGATAAAATTGATTTTGAGTTGATCTATAATCGTTTAGTTGATCACAAGCAACTTTAAAACTTTTACCTTTGTTTCTGAAGAAAACAGCAGAGCTGTCGAACCGTAAGAAGTTGTTTTTTATTTTTGAATTGGAAGAATGGTAATTTATTCCTTTTATTTTAAAATTCATTTACTTTCAAAATTTTCAGTAACAAACTTTAAAAAACTTCATTACTTTCAAGAAAATTGAAATATATTTTTAAAAAAAATGCAATTAATTTAAAGAATTTTCATAAAAATCTTGTCAAGAATTAAATTTTTTACAATACAATTTTAATTACATTTTCAGTAACATTAATTTTGAAATTGAAAATATTTTTAAAAAATTATTTTAAAAGTTAGGACACAAAATATAGAAGATTTAAATTATTTTAAATAGAATTCTTTAAATTCTGAATTTTAAATGAAATTTTTCAAAATTTCATTTTAAAAATATTTGAAATAATAACTTTTTAAAATTAAGAAATTTATGAAAACTTCAAATCTCTTTGGAAATTAAATTAACTTTAGATACAATTTAGAAATTTTAGTGCTGCTTTCTATACTAACGAATATAAAAAAACATATTATATTAGAATTTATTAGATGTTTGATTTTTTTAATTTCTAATAAAATTTTATAATAAATTTAATATTATTTTTAATTTAATTAAAAAATATTTGGATTAATTTCAGTGGAACCTGTTGGAACGCAAGTCGATTTTTTAACCCTCTAGTTACTCATGTGACCGTCATTATTCTATTATAGTAAATAATCTTTAAAAAGTTGTTTTATAATTTAGTTTTGTAATATTTTTACAATATTCTGAAAGTAGGTCTAACTTCCTGTACATGTAAAAATAATTTTGTTGGACATTTTTGTATGCAAAAACATTTTTTGAATAGAGTTGCACTCAGACAAGTTTGACTGTATAGTCATTAACTTTAGGAATGTTACTGCAGAATTTTTTAAAAGAAATATTTAAAATTAATTTAATTATTTAATCCTTTCGTAGTCAAGACCAACATCTCATAAGTTGGTCTCAAAATATCAACAACTTTTCAGAAAACTAAAATTTTTGCAAACGAGTATACTATTGTATTTGAGGTTGCCGATTACAAATCCAATGTTAGTTTTTAAAAGTTTAAAATATCTGAATTTGGTGGCTAATTTTTCCAAAAAAGTCATAAAATTTTAAATTGCTTTAAAATAAATAAAAAACATTTCGAGTAGGGGAGAGTGGGTTAAAGTGATAGTTCTTTTTCTGATAGTTTTTGAAATAATTTAGTAAGGAAATAATTAATAACATCAATTATTTAATTTATTTAAAATTATTCACTATTTAAAAAATTAATGATATCCATGTATAGGTAAATCTATTTTCCTGTATTTTTTATAATTAATGACGGTTTAAAAAGCAGTTGAAAATAAATGACATTTGTATAATAATTGTCAATGACAAATATTACAAGATAACTATTAATCAAAGCATCTGAATCTCCGAAATTACCTGCTTATAAATTCTTTTTGTAAACCTTTCAACTGTTGAATTTATAATAACGATTTTAGTCTCTTTTACATTTCATTAAAAACTTTTGGAATTCAAGTCACATTAATATTATTTCCGCACAAAGTCATTAATTCCGTTCTCATAGTTCAACAAAATCTTATATATTGAACATAATTATTAAAATTATTTTTTCTCCAGTCTGAATAATTGCAAATAGTTACTTTACATGAATACTTCTTTTTATTGTTAAATTTATTTGATAAATATTAAGATTGAAATCTTTTCAATTTCAAAGGTTATTTCCTTTCTTAGAAATAATATTAAAATGACGACAAAGTATATAGAAGCTGATGAGTCAGAGTAAAAACAAATTTTAACAATTTAAATAAGCTGTTAATGCAAATTTGTTTTTATATGAGATCAAACACTGTTTTTATTGAAGTCTAGACATTAATGATGTAAAAATCAAACGTTTAATGATACTATTGAACAAAAAATTAGATATCTGTGTTTTAATTGCATATATTTATTTACAAAAAGAAAAAAAAGTACAACAAATTTGCAATTTCAAAACGAAAGTAATGAACAGTGAAAATGAAAAGCAATTGAAATTAAAATTAAAGTGAATTTATTAATTCATAAAATAAATCAATAGTAATTAATGAAAGGCAATGAAGAGAATTAATTAAGAAACTAAGAAAAAATGAGTGAGATTTGTAAAATGGGCCAAAAGTATCAGGATAATAATTTGTATAAACAGAAAAATGTGTGTAAATTGTAATGACCTTATGGATAGAGGAAAAAAAATGTAAATGGAAAATCTATTTAGCCGCACGTTGATAATTTAAGAAAATAGTAAAAATCAATTTCAAAATAAAAATTATTTTTCTCCGCGTATGATTCGGAATAATAAATAAAAAAAATAATTACGTACACCGTGTTATGAGTTTTAACCCGAGTTGGTCATAAACAATTATGCAAATTTAGACATTTGTTTTTGTCACGAGACTCATGACTTTTTTTCTCATTTTTATTCGAATATATTCTTTAAATTATTATTCAATTGTCGTAAAGTCGACTTGAAAATATATTTTAGTTTCAGTAAATTAAAACAAAATTTAATTAAAAAAAATAGTTCCAGCTAAAAAAATCGACTTAAAATAAATTTTAGTTTGATAAAAATAACCTTTTAATTAAAAAAGCGTTTAATCTTAAAAAACCGATTATAACTAAAAAAACTTATTTTAAAAGACATAATTAAAATAAATTATGTTTAATTAAAAAAGAACCTTAAAAAACTATTTAATTTTAAAAAATCTTTGAATTTAAAAAAACTGTTTAAGGTCATGTTATTCAGTTTGAAGTTTTCCATAAGTAAAGTACATAGGGCGCGTGATTTATGAATAACATGACTTTAATTTAAAAAATCTAATATAAAAAATCGTTAAATTCTAAAAAAAAAATTTTAACTTAAAAACCGTTTAATGTAAAAAACTTTTTAATTTAAAATTATCGTTTAATTAAAAACTATTACTCAAACATTGTTATAAATAATAATAATAATAATTATGAATAAAATTTCAAGTATGTTAAGTGTTAGGTAATACCATTTTTTTATTTATATATATATAGAGAGATGGGAATAAGAGATGTACGTTAAATGCGAATAATTACATGAGAAATACAAGAAGAAATAGACACCGATGGAAAAATAAATTTCCTTTTTCCCTTGTAACATCTTTTTCTTCCAATTGTGACTAATTAGAACGTGTCAATAGTTTTACAAAGAAGTTACATTCAATTATATGTCCTTAATACTCATGGGCGGAACGATAAAATAACACTTTGAATTATCCCGTACATTGTAATTAAAAAAAAGCTCACGCATTCCTTTTTTTAATTACAATTTTAAACTATATACTTTTTTTCTGTCGATTTTATCAAATTCAAATGTCCTTCTATTATTGCTCAATATGTATTGAAAAGACATAAATTTTTTTAGTTGATAAATTAAAATTAAATTAAAAGCATATATGAAATATGAATTATATAAAGTAAAATTAAATTAAAATTTACACTTTATACAATTTCTATTTACTTTGATAAAACATTAGAAATTCATTAATTAACTGGCATCACAGACAAATAATTTTTTTTTGTAAACTAAAAACACTTCAATTTATATAATGCTTCTTGTTTATTATAGTTTTGCGCTTCCAAGAAAGGTGAAAATGATTTTTGGATAATGTTTGTGTTAAGTTTTTCTTGATTAAAAGTATTATTTAATTATATGTAAATTTGAGACCAGTTTTTATTAAATATTTTTGATGTAATGAAAACTTTAGAATTTATAATTTGTAAGGATATAATTGATTCTCTCTCTATATATTTTTGTACTCTAAAACTCTAAAACTTACAAACATAATCTAAAATTATTAGCTTCTTTTCTTGGGAGCGCCTAAGATTTTCAGGGTGTCTACTAACCGGGAATTAACCGAAAATTTTGTACAAAACCGAGAATGTTTTAACCAAAATTAAAAAAAGTTTTATTATTTTAATTTGTTTCTAAAAAAATTACTTTTTATTTTAATTTTTATAGATATTTATACTCTTCTCTAACTTTGAGTTAGTTAAAAAAAATTAATTTGATAGTAAAAGTCAGGCACTCATTCAAACAGATTATGTAAATAAATTTTAAAAAATTATGGAGTTAATAGAAATATTGTGAAATTTGACTGAAAATATGTAATCGAATTTGTTAAAGAATTTCTTTAGAAACTTTTTAACAAATAAAATTTTCAAAGTATTTTAATTTAATAATTAATAATTGGATTTTATAGTCGCATTTTAATGTTTCTTTAGTGCGAAGATTAATAATTAAAATTTTTATTAGTTAATTTAAAAAAATGATATGCACTTCAATTTTTTTATTAAAATTGAATTCTCGCAAATTTTTTTTTAAATTCTGAAAAATAAAATTGTTGAAATTTGTTCAATTCCATTGTTTCAAGATATAATTTAATTTTTCTAAACAAATAATTGAAAATTTTTGAAATAATTGAAAATTCTTTACATTTTTTTTGAAAAATAATTTAATTTTTTGAAAGAATTTTAATTTAAATTTTTCGAAAATAATCAAGGGAAGTTAGTGACTGTAATTATAATTTTATTTTTGAAATATAAAGTCCCTCTTAAAGTTTTAAATCAATTTTTTGCTTCTAAAAATTATATTATTTTATTATTATTCAATAGTTATAATTATTGAACTTCTCTTAAATTTTTATAATTTCAAATTTTAATGTTCAAATAAATGATATTTTTCATTTCTTAAGCAAATTTAATATATATTACTTATTAAGTAAATAATTCATTATCACCACTTTTTTAAAAATTTTAATAAAATTCTCCACAAGAATTAAATTATTTTCATAAATAATATCATTCTTTAGAAGGATTTCAATTATTTTTCTAAATAGTACAATTCTTTGCAGAAATTCAATTATTATCAATACAATATTGTAATAAACTTGAAAAAGAAAATTTCCAATTATAAAAAGACAAGATTATTTTTAAAAAATTGAAAAAATTATTTTCCAAATTTTTAAATTAAAATTATTATTTATTTATGTTCGAAATCAAATTTAAATTTAAATTTTATGAGAAAAGAAAACCGGGATATAACCGGGAATTTTGTTGAATGAAAATAGTAGACACCCTGATTTTATTTAAAATTCTAACGTACGATAGTTATAATTTATAGTCATTATATTGTCAGTTTTAATTTATAGTAATTTTAATTTATCCGGTTACTTTAACTTATAGCAATTGTATTGAGTACTTAATTTTTTCATTAAATTTGAATTCGTAAAAATGTTTACTAATTCGAATTAGTGACTGACTTTTTGCTTTTCAATTAGTAAATTTAACTAATAAATAGTAATTTTTACTATAGTTGCATTTTAATTTAATTAATTTAATTATTAAAAAATTTATCTTTTTCTAATAAATTAGTATAGAAATTATTATTCATTAGTAAAATTTACTAAATCAAAAGCAAAAACACAGTCATTAATTCAAATTTGTAAATATTTATTGTGAATTCCAGAGATTATATAGTGATTACTTCACAGGTAAAAAGGGGATTCAGTTTAAAAAAGGGGAATTTCTAAAAAAAAAATATTGTATTATAGCGCATAAAATTTATTTTGAAGATTTTTTAAATCAAATTATTATTTTTTTTATTACATTTCTTTAAATAACTTTTACTATTTTTAAAGGCAATATTTTTTTTTATAAAAATTAGAAAAGTTTATTTCAAAAAATAGTAAAACCTACTCTAAAAATAAGATTTAATAGCTAATTGTAATGTTCGAGAAATATTTGAATAATAATTTTTTTAAGAAAATTGACATTAAAAATAGTAAATTTTACTAAAATTTTTATGACCTACGCAAAATGACAATTTTCATAAGTTTTTCTTGAAAATAAAGAGAAAAGGGAAGAAAATTTATGATTTAGGTGTTTTAGGGGATTTTATTAATTTAAGGTGATAAAAAAGGGTAATTGTAAGTATAACTTAAATTTAGAGAGTAGGACTAAGTTTTTAAAAAATTTAAGGAAATTTCCAAAAATTATGAATATTAGGTAACAAAAAACTAGTTAATTATGATAATGTACTAATTAAAACTAATTTTTGAAAATTAATCCCTTTTTTAGCGCTACCTTGTAATTTTGTCTGAACTACCCGAAAAAGATGTGAATAAAAGTAAATGTTTAAATTTTAATAATCGTGAGGTCTTGGGATGTTAATAATGAAATGTGATATGCACAGAGAATGAGAATGAGAGGCGATATTTATAAGAATATACATAATCACTTTTCTAGAGCAATGAGGAGGAACCTTCGTCATTTATATAGTGAATATTATTGTCGCTGAATAAGAAAAATTTATCCTCGTCATGCAAAATGGTTGATTGTATAGTTATCGTCTCGATAGAATGATATGCATTAGTAAAAGTTGACCATCAATGTGTTTTAGAGTCCTTTTCTGCAAGAACAAAAGGTGAAGGTGGGGGTCGACATTGTAAGTTTGTCCATACACGATTCCCACCTCATTGAACCCCCCTCAGGGTTTTTTGCGCAATCAACGTCATGGTTAAGACGTATATATAAACCTCTCGTGTTCTCGAAACTTAATCGCACACTTGCTCCTGATTACTGCTAATACTCAGGTGAGACAAGTTTATGGAATTTGAAGGAAAAAATACCCTTCTTGAAAATTTTCTATTCAACTTAGGGATTAAAAATTTATTTTAAAAAACTAAAAATACAAAATTTGCCACTTCAATTTTTAATTAAATTAAATTTTCATAATTTGAATTTCATATTTTAAAGTTTTTAAAAATTACTCACTAATTTTTTTTTTTTTTAATTAAACTAGAAATATCTTTTTTTCATTAATTCACAGTTTCACCCCCCTCTTTCGAATTATGACTAGAAAAATGAAAATTAAAAAAAATATAATAAATTTTACAAATATTTAAACTATTTAAATAATTACTATGTGCCTATGAGAAATAAAACTTCCCTTTCACTTGATATAGAATGCAGTTTTTTGGTACTAAAATTTTAACTACACGCGCTAATTTAAAAAATGGAGTAAAACGAAAGTGAATTTTAAATTTTGTGCTTTGTGAAGAATTAAAAGAATATAGTGAAGTGTGTTATAGAAGAAAATAATGTTTTAATCAAACTTTTCTTTCAGTCATGAAGTTCGCCGTCATTTTTCTTGCCGTTTTGGTGGCTGCAGTTTCGGCAGTTCCACAATACACGACGAAATTCGATAATATCGATATAGATCAAATCTTGAATAATAACAGATTGTTAAACAATTACGTTAATTGTCTTTTACACGATGGCACCTGCACTGCTGATGGCAAAGAACTTAAAGGTACCACAATACTTTAATTTTAGTGATATTAATTTAATTTTAATAATAATTTGTTTAAATTCAAAAAATTTAAATTTTCTTCTTAACGAAAATTAATTGACTTTTATTCAATTATATTTTTTAAAAACTTTTTTCTATACATGTATACTCAATTTTAAATCAATCTCTCAAGTCTCGTATTTTTATTATAAAAAATGCTTTAAATTCTTTTATTAAAGAATTGTGTCAATATTTAATAATCGAATGTTAATTTTATTTTCACTTTAATAATTAACTTTATTAATAAAAAAAGAAATTTTAGTACAGAAAAAATCGTTATCTAGATTAACTAAAATAATGTAATAAAATAAAATTAAAAATTTGTTAATTGAATGGAATGTGCAATAAAAAAGTTTACGCAAAAATATTTAAATATTCCCAACAATAATGTTCAACACATAAATGATATTATTATAAACGATAAAAAAATTTCATAAGAAACATATGAAAAATTAAATTTTTTAAATTTCGTTAATTATGTAAATTTTTCATAATCAAAACAGTTCTGCAATTATATTATTAATTCAACATTTATCTATTGTATATAAAAAAAAGTTTAAATTCATTTAATATGCAAAATAGTTATACGCTTGTATATATGCATATATATGAATCATATTTCTTACGAAAGAAATTGACATTTGGTAAAACATAATATTACAATCTGACAATAAATTATAGTAATTTGTTTCTTTCGTAAAAAAAGACAAAACTATCGTAAAACTCTGTTTGTATTCATTTACAATTTTAGCATTATTACTATGTTTATAAAAATTTGTTTATGATTTTAAAGACATTTTCTTCGAATATGATTAATGCGTATGTGTACACACAAGCGACGAATATTTTGCAAAATCATTATTAGAAATATTTGAATAGAAGTTTTTGTAACTCTTTTTTTTGTGAAAAAATTTTTCTTTTTTTCTAAAACAAGTTCTGTTTATATAATGGAACATTACAAATACGAAAGTAAAAAATGTGAATTATAAACGTGTCGACAGTACATAATTTTTTTTGGTCAACATTAATAGTTTTTTTTCTATTATAACGACTCTAGTGTCAATAAGGGAATAAGCGAAAAATTAATTTTTCCAGTTTTCTGTAAGAATTTACAAACAAATGAGTGATAAATTTTTTAATTAGCTTCTGAATTTTTGTTAATCAATGAATATTAGTTACTAGCCGAATTATCCGCGCGCAAGCGCGCGGGAATATTGTGCTACAATGTTTATTGTAAACAATTTCAAGTCATTTTAATTTAAGTAATTAATTAAATTTTCAAAATATATTATATTTTTAAACTTTAAAGTATATGAAAAAACTTTAACAAATTTCGATACTAATTTCAAATTTAGCATCAGATTTTCAAAATTGAAAATAATTAAACTTTCTTGTACGAAGAAAATTGAATTTCATAAAAATTCTTATCTGATACCTAAATTAAAAAAATAAACTTCATTACGAAAATTTTAATTATTCTAAAGAATAGAGAAGGTAAAAAAAATTATCAGCTATATATAGGTATTTAACTTTCCTAACAAAGAATATAAACAATATTTTTTTAGAGAATTTCCCACTACTTTTAATTCGCTAATATTGAAAAAATCAATTTTATTTAACAAAGTTTTATACAATTTTTATTTTCCTAATAATTCAATTACTTTTAATAATTATAAAATTTTTCA